>OX371224.1:241604613-243026942 GCA_947310385.1 Nephrotoma appendiculata | reverse complement strand
TGCAAAAAATTAATTTGATCGCGCAAAAATTATTAGCTTTTCAAATGGCTTGGAATATAGATAGTCCTAATCTAGACCTATCCAAAAAACAAAATAACATTCTTGATAAACATATCAGGTGTTGAGATATTCAGTTTCTTAAGAAAATCCTAACTTCTCAGGTTAGTAACTCATTGCAAAAAATTAATTTGATCGCGCAAAAATTATTAGCTTTTCAAATGGCTTGGAATGTAGATAGTCCTAATCTAGACCTATCCAAAAAACAAAATAACATTCTTGATAAACATATCAGGTGTTGAGATATTCAGTTTCTTAAGAAAATCCTAACTTCTCAGGTTAGTAACTCATTGCAAAAAATTAATTTGATCGCGCAAAAATTATTAGCTTTTCAAATGGCTTGGAATGTAGATAGTCCTAATCTAGACCTATCCGAAAAACAAAATAACATTCTTGATAAACATATCAGGTGTTGAGATATTCAGTTTCTTAAGAAAATCCTAACTTCTCAGGTTTGTAACTCATTGCAAAAAATTAATTTGATCGCGCAAAAATTATTAGCTTTTCAAATGGCTTGGAATACAGATAGTCCTAATCTAGACCTATCCAAAAAACAAAATAACATTCTTGATAAACATATCAGGTGTTGAGATATTCAGTTTCTTAAGAAAATCCTAACTTCTCCGGTTTGTTACTCATTGCAAAAAATTAATTTGATCGCGCAACAATTATTAGCTTTTCAAATGGCTTGGAATACAGATAGTCCTAATCTAGACCTATCCGAAAAACAAAATAACATTCTTGATAAACATATCAGGTGTTGAGATATTCAGTTTCTTAAGAAAATCCTAACTTCTCAGGTTAGTAACTCATTGCAAAAAATTAATTTGATCGCGCAAAAATTGTTAGATTTTCAAATGGCTGAAATATAGATAGTCCTAATCTAGACCTATCCGAAAAACAAAATAACATTCTTGATAAACATATCAGGTGTTGAGATATTCAGTTTCTTAAGAAAATCCTAACTTCTCAGGTTTGTAACTCATTGCAAAAAATTAATTTGATCGCGCAAAAATTATTAGCTTTTCAAATGGCTTGGAATACAGATAGTCCTAATCTAGACCTATCCAAAAAACAAAATAACATTCTTGATAAACATATCAGGTGTTGAGATATTCAGTTTCTTAAGAAAATCCTTACTTCTCCGGTTTGTAACTCATTGCAAAAAATTAATTTGATCGCGCAAAAATTATTAGCTTTTCAAATGGCTTGGAATACAGATAGTCCTAATCTAGACCTATCCGAAAAACAAAATAACATTCTTGATAAACATATCAGGTGTTGAGATATTCAGTTTCTTAAGAAAATCCTAACTTCTCAGGTTAGTAACTCATTGCAAAAAATTAATTTGATCGCGCAAAAATTGTTAGATTTTCAAATGGCTGAAATATAGATAGTCCTAATCTAGACCTATCCGAAAAACAAAATAACATTCTTGATAAACATATCAGGTGTTGAGATATTCAGTTTCTTAAGAAAATCCTAACTTCTCAGGTTAGTAACTCATTGCAAAAAATTAATTTGATCGCGCAAAAATTATTAGCTTTTCAAATGGCTTGGAATGTAGATAATCCTAATCTAGACCTATCCGAAAAACAAAATAACATTCTTGATAAACATATCAGGTGTTAAGATATTCAGTTTCTTAAGAAAATCCTAACCTCAGGTTAGTAACTCATTGCAAAAAATTAATTTGATCGCGCAAAAATTATTAGCTTTTCAAATGGCTTGGAATATAGATAGTCCTAATCTAGACCTATCCGAAAAACAAAATAACATTCTTGATAAACATATCAGGTGTTGAGATATTCAGTTTCTTAAGAAAATCCTAACTTCTCAGGTTAGTAACTCATTGCAAAAAATTAATTTGATCGCGCAAAAATTATTAGCTTTTCAAATGGCTTGGAATATAGATAGTCCTAATCTAGACCTATCCAAAAAACAAAATAACATTCTTGATAAACATATCAGGTGTTGAGATATTCAGTTTCTTAAGAAAATCCTAACTTCTCAGGTTAGTAACTCATTGCAAAAAATTAATTTGATCGCGCAAAAATTATTAGCTTTTCAAATGGCTTGGAATGTAGATAGTCCTAATCTAGACCTATCCGAAAAACAAAATAACATTCTTGATAAACATATCAGGTGTTGAGATAATCAGTTTCTTAAGAAAATCCTAATTTCTCAGGTTAGTAACTCATTGCAAAAAATTAATTTGATCGCGCAAAAATTATTAGCTTTTCAAATGGCTTGGAATATAGATAGTCCTAATCTAGACCTATCCGAAAAACAAAATAACATTCTTGATAAACATATCAGGTCTTGAGATATTCAGTTTCTTAAGAAAATCCTACCTTCTTAGGTTAGTAACTCATTGCAAAAAATTAATTTGATCGCGCAAAAATTATTAGCTTTTCAAATGGCTTTTATTGGAAATAGCCTTTATCTAGACTTTCATTCAAGTCTCGAGATATTCGGTTCCTAAAAAAATCTTTAATTCTTATATCGCATCCTAGTAATGTACTTCTGATTATTTATTATAAATTGAAATTATATTAGTTTACAAATTCGAAATTTCGCCTAAATGACATTCTTGTTTTACTTTTTTACCAATACTTACAAATTTTCGTTTGTTTTTGTTGGTTTAGGATTATTTTAGGTCTAACTTCAAACGCGTAACTCTTTTAAAGATTTGTTAACTAAGATTTTGTCCGAATTTTTAGTATTAAATTTGTGAAAATACCGAACACATCGGAATTATCACAGACGTTAGGTATAATAATTTTTGACAGTTGCGTGGTAATTTAATCGGAAAATATTATCGTATGCACTTTTCAACAGATTATTATGATTAGAAACTGATTAAAGTGAATGACCTGGACTCAAGGATGTAATACTAAACAACAGTATTGTATTTTGCTTTATAAAATTAATTTAATACACAGTTAAAATAAAATAAATAAAATTGTGTTTATGATTTAAATCTTTTTCTTATTTATAGAGTTATCTTAAATCTTTAATCGAAAACAATCATAATTTTTAAATCAAAATTAAATTAAAAGGCCGGAATTTTTATCAAACTAAATTATCACACAATTCGGGCAGAAAAACAACAATAATTTCACAAAAGGAAAAATGTTTCACTTTAGTGTTTCACTTTAGCTAGAAAATATTTATCACTCAATTCGGACACAGTCTAAGACAAGGACAAATGTATGTTAATTCTATCTTCCTACCTGTGCCCTCGTAGTCCGATTGAGACCTACCAGCTACTCTTTCATGCTGTTCACTTTTTGTCAGATAATATGAACATCCAAAATAACCATCTGGTACTAGGGGTCTTTAATCTTCCTGATTTGTTATGGATACTTTCGAAAGAATGAATACACTACGTATCGTCTAATTCAACTATATCCAAGGAAGCCTTATCAAATATAATAATGTGATATACTAGGTTACTCAGTACGTTTTGCCATTCGATAAGAAAAACGCGATATGGTTTAAATACTCTGAAGTGAGAATTCAGAAGACTGTCGAAATGCCCTTCCACGGCTGCTTGCTGCAGGAAATCAAAAGTACCTAAATCTGGCGAATAAATTGGTGTGAGAGGGTGAGCTGTCTTGATGAAAAATTATTATTTTTTTCTGATAACCAGATCTTTTCTCACGAATTTTTACATCCCACTGATCCAAAAGGTTACAATAATAGTTTGAGTTTATTGTTCTACCAGTTTAGAGGTAATCTACGAACAAATTCCTTTTGCTTCCCAAAGACTGATGTTAACGCCTTCTTGGCCGATTTACCGAAGTACCGGGTTCACATCACTCTTTAGCCTCTTGTTTTGATTCAGGATCATGGTGGTAGACAAAAGTCTTATCCATAGTGACGAAACAAATCGAAAGATCGAGAATGCGGCGTCCATTGTGCATACAGCTTTCTAAAACCCAAAACTTTAGTCAAAATATTGCTCACACTGATTATTGAGATCCCTAGGTGTTCTACTAAATCTTTCTCAGTTAATCGACGACCTTCGAAAACCATTTGCCGTAGTTTTACTACGATTTTTGGTGTTGATGCACTTTTTGTACGTTATCACGTGGATCATCTTCAAGACTTCTACGACCACTTTGTTTTGGTGCTATACCTTCCAAATATAAGATTTTATAATTGCACGTTATATAATTTTTTCATAGTAAAGAATACTGTGACACGTCGACTTTGAACAGATGTTAATATACGAATGACTTGACAGATCTCCATGAACCTTCACACGTGTTCATAAAAAAGTAGTACCATTTTTAGGAAAAAAAAAGAAAAAAAAATTGGGTTCGTAATAGCGGTATCTTTTATCGAACGACAAAACTTACTGGGCGGCTAGAACGATTTTCACGAAAATTGCTAAAAGAGGGCTTTCACCATAAATCAATTGCAATGGGTCTTGGTTTCAGCAAAATTCATTTAGGAGGTCTTCCAGCGGAGCCCGAGTTCTTTTATTTTATTTTATTCTCGAGTCAAACGACTTTGTTAAAAATTACTGAAGCGGGTTTTCAAGTACCAGGAATCGATTTCGATGGGTCCTGATTTAAAAAAGATCGTTTAGAGATGATCATAGATAGGGCCCGTTCCCGTTTATTAATTTTTTTTTGACACGCACGATTTTAATAAATTTTGATTAAGGATTTTTTATTTGCCAGGAATTGATTGTGATTGGTCCAAATTTCATGAAAATTCAAGAATCGATTTCGATGGGTTCTAATTTAAGGAAAATCTGTGGAGCCCGGGGCGCTTTTAAAACTTTTTGGCTCGATCGGTTTGGATAAAAATTGCGGTGATAAGGGTTTTCTCAGGATACCAGGAATGGATTGTGATGAGTCCTAATTTTGGGAAAATCCGTTTAGGAAGCCTTGCTCACAACATTGTGAGATATTGCATCATATTGTAAGACGTTGTGTGATGCTGCATAATGTTACTTGATGTTGTATCTTATTGACGGTTGTTGTGTGATGTTGAGCTTGTGCCTTTAATATTTTATTTGGCATGACGGATTCTGATATAATTTGGGGGAGAGAGTTTCGAATGCAAGGACTCAATTCAAGGAATTATGATTTCTGAATAGTTCATTTAGGAAAACTTTGGATGGGCCATCATGTTGCATGATATTTATTTATTTATTTATATTGAAATAAGTCTTCAAAGATTTCTTGAAAAATTATTAATGTACAAATACAATACAAAATAAAATAAATCCGATTTGGATTTGAAAATTAAAATAAAAAATTAATAGTAATGATAATAAAATCGAAATCTTCTTTTAAAATTATGTTTAGTTAAACAAAAATAAGTTCATAGTTCGTTATGTGTCTATCTAAAGAAGTCATGATCCATTAGTTTTCGGGATGGGAAATCAAGGTTCCCATTCTTTTAATTGAATACGTGGCATGATATATCTTGGTTATACGCCGATCCGTTTTTCCCGGTCAAGCAGCGTATAAAGTTCTGTAGCATTTTTTCAATACTTTAGATATGTGCTACGTAGAGCCGACACCACAGATTTACAGTATATTGTAACTCGGATCGAACGTAAGCACAATACAGGATCTTCATTGTTTTCAAATTAAAAATGTCACCCGTTCAACGTTGGATAAAATAGAGCATGGAGTTCGCTCTAGCGAAGCACGGCTCAATGTTCTTAGTAAATCAGATGTTTTCCAACAAACCCTTAAGCCTTTAGTTTCAAGTACTACCTGAAGAAGTACACAATTTATTTTACAGTCTTATGGAAAGGGTTGGCTTTTCAATGAAATGTTAGAGATTTGGACTTTTGTTCAAATCCCTCTAACATTTCATTGAAAAGTCTTGAATGTTGAGACTCAGAGAATTAAACTCGAACCATATCGCTCGGTTGTCGGTAACTCCTTCCAGTTTATAGGATTTTGCACCAAGATGCGTGATGTTGCATACTGTTATGTTATGTTGAACCATGTTCACCATGTTGCTTGATGTTACATCTTGTTTATTAATATTGTGTATGTTCCACTATCTTTTGTCTTATTGCGGTGTGGTACTAGATGTTGTACCATGTTGCTTCATGTGTATCATGTTGCAACATGTTCCATCCTGTTACGTTACATGAAGTTGCACCATGCTGCGTGATTTCAATACATGACTTGTGTTGGGTCTTGTATTTTTATTTAATTAGATATCTTGCGTTATGTTCCATCATATTGAGCAAAATGTGTGTATGTTCCATCATATTAAGCAAACAAACACCTAGTTGTGTTTGTTGCGTTATGGTACATTGCATAATTGCAGTTATCGCCTCCTCGTTTCATTATTTATTTTTATTTGGCAAGCAACATTTTGATAAAAATTGGTTGACGGAGATTTCAAATGCCAGGAATCGATTTCGATGAGTTCTAATTTCGCAATTTTTCGTTTAGAGTAGTCTATATGGAGCCTGGGCCCGTTTTTTAATCTTAAAAGTTCATGCTAATAGCGTTTTCTTTTTACAAAATACCGGCAAAAAATTTTGATGTACATCAAAATTTTTTGATGTAAATCACATTTTCGTGTTCTTTTAGCGAAAAAAATAGCAAAAAAATTTGATGTACATCAAAAAATGGAAATGTAGATTTTTACTTCCATTTTAACTACCACATACAAATATTCATATACATATAATATGCCAATCGTAAATATTGACAAATACGTCAAACGCGTCATTTGAAATTAGTTCAAAATAGTTTGTTATTGTTTTCGGCATCCCTTTCGGGTTTAGGCACATTACGATAAAAATACATCAAATTTTTTCGTACTCTTTTTACTATTGGAAATTTGATTTACATCAAAAACGTAAAAAGAATTCGCTATAAGTTTCCGTTTGATTTTTATAAATGTTGATTTTACAACAAATGTTGTGTTATTTACATAAAATTGAACAACTACGGTTTGGGATTAAGTGATTACGAAACACCCACACACATACTCCAGTCACAAAATATTACAGAATTAATTTTGGAATCAACTAACCGAAAGGTACTTTTGGTTTTTTACCATAGCTACACAGTTCAAAGACACCGAGATGGTATCAAAAATATGAAAGTCCAAAATGATGAATAGAATTTTGAAAAATAACAATAATGAGAATTAAATTTGTCAAGAAATTTGAGTTGGCCACATGTATACCCCTCCATTATTTATTTTATTTTTATTTTATTTTATTTTTATTTTAGTGAATTAATTCGTAATATAAATTACAGTACAATTTTAGCAATAAAAAATATATCAAATGAAATACATAATTCTGGTTATTATAATAAATTATTTAAAATAGTTTTCCTTTAAAGATAGTCTGATTCCAGATTTCGTCATATTAAAATCACAAAACATACTTAATTGATTATAAAACTGCGACATTAAATTCAAAGGTTCGTCACATCCATAATTAGTTTTATGAAAATCTAATTTCAGAAGGGTTCGAGTACGTCGATTCCTCACAGGGGCATACAAGTTAAGGTTAGATAATAAATACGGGCTGACTATTTCGCCATTTAGTAAATTGGAAATGAAAATAGCCCCAGCATGCTGCCGACGAATATGGAGGGAGGCCTAAAACATTCTCCCACCACATTCTACGATTATCAAACCCAATAGTTTTCCAGGCATAGAAAATTAAGAATGATTTCTGAACCGCCTCAATTCTCTTGGCATGATTACTGTAACTTGGACACCAAACACATGACGCATATTCAAGTTGTGAACGGACAAGAGATTGATATAGCGAGATCAAAGCTTTCGGGTTATTAAACTCTTTCATAATTCGTTTAAGAAATCCTAACATAGAACAAGCCTTTGCAATTATCAAATCAATATGCCGATTCACTGATAAGGTTTGTGTAAACATAACCCCAACATCTCTTACTTCAGTTATTCTTGATAACTTATCATTATTAATACAATAATCATGTATTACATATGACGATGAGCGGGTAAATGACATAATTTTACATTTCTTGGTATTCAAAAATAATAAATTATTTTCACACCAACGGCTAATTGCATCAATGTCCTTCTGCAGATTAAATGAGTCTTGCGTATTATTTATAGGGGAAAATATTTTTAGATCATCAGCATAAATTAGACAACGAGCGAATTTGACACATTTGGTGATATCGTTCAAGAATAAAATGAAGATAGTATTAATAGCTGGTAAGAAAACTTATTTAATAATACTTGTTGTATGTTAAATATTTCAAAGGTTGCATTCAGGCATCCCTGATATGACTTTCATTCTAACATCGTTATTAGAAAAATGAACAATTTGACTGATAATTTTTGTTTCGGTCCAGACGAATAAAAGTGCTGGCCATCTGGAACAACCGCCTACACTCTTTGAAAAATCACGCTCGTCTGAAATTTTCCCTAACATGTGGAAAGATTCATTCACATTCCCCATCCATATGAAAGGTAGTATTTGATGCAGATTGCGTTCACTGCAGACCTCTATTTTCTGAAATTCGGCACTAAGTTTTAGATGTCGATCCACCACTACAAATTTAGCTGAATTCACAGCATTCGCTCGTAATACCAAGATGAAGTTAAGGAAATAGATGTTATCACAACAGATTTCAAAAAGGCTTTCAATAGACGACATCATAATATTCAAATCTTATAGTCATTGGCTTTCAGAAAAGTTTCTGCTTTGGGCTTCTCACAGTGGTGAAAAATTTTCTAAAACCTTCCTAAATTTAAAATTGTTTGATATTATTAGTGAATCCTTCAATTATTGTCTACAATGAAGCATTCAACAAACTTATTGAAAAAATGATTAATTATTTTTTCAACAACCAAAAGTTTTGATAAAGGAAATACACTGTTAAAAAAAATAAATAAATAATAACCAAATAATAAAAAAATAACCTCAAAAATTTTATTGTAAAATTATTAGTCAAACTAAAACGATTTTTGACGTCATATAGCTCTACGGCCATCTGATCCGAAAATGTTGAATCAGGCGTCAAAAAGGCACTGCTCTAAATAGTAAGAACATCATCCGTTTCGTCAAACACGATTACGGTAATCTGATTCAACATTTTCGGATCAGATAGCCGTATAGCTATATGACTTCAAAAAGGTACTACACTTAATAGTAAGAATATCATCCCTACCGTCAATACTCGGTAGAGGAAACGTCATGGTATGGGGTGCAATGAATACCGAGGGGGTCGGAGATCTAATGTTTGTTGAGACTAACTTGAATAAAGAACAATATTTGCAAATTTTACAGAATGGCCTGGTTCAAGACAACGATCCCAAACATGCATTCCACTTGGTAAAAAACTGGTTGATCTACAATGTCAAATACATTTTAACGAAAACTCCACAATGGCCAGATCTCAACCCCATCGAACTTCTTTGGGATAATTTGGAAAAACGGGTGCGATTACATGATATTAGAACAAAAGACATCAAATTATGTATGTTTATTTTACTTTAACTTCGTTTTGTTATATTTTTGTTAAGTAAATGAATTAATTGTTATATTTTTTTATTTTTTTAAATATGATATTATAAGTTAATAAATAGAAAAAAATCAAATACTTAAGATGTTGTGTAAAAAAATACATGGATTTATTGAAAAAAAAAAAATAACGTGTATGTATTTTGATGGAGTGTAAGAACAGTTTCAAGAAAATCTCTTGGGGATTTGTGGTAAAATTTCATCAAAACTAAGATTGAAGGTGTTGGAAGTTTGGTTTCCACCTAATGAAACATTGAATTCTTTAAATCAAAAAATTTGGTCGTCTCATCAGACTCCAGTTACCAAACTACTAAAAATAGTGTGAACTGGCAAACAACGTATGTTTCACTGCGCATTTGTGAGCCCCTTCGTAGCCTAAATTTATTGTACTTAAGGCATACATGCGATTTCTATATGCAATTTTTGTTTATTCTGGGTGATAGCCAGATATTCGTTTTTCACCGATGAGATGTAAAACGAAGCGTCTTGGTTACCTTACTTCGAGGGAAAATTTACATATAATTTCTATTTAAATTATTTGTTTCTGACATACTTAGACAAAAAGTTTGTAAGTATTGTATTTTTGTTAGAAATAAAAATAAATTGGGAATTATTTTCCCTGCTACATGGACAAATTATTTCAATTTATAAAAATTTATATCAAACTTTTTTCATAGCTAGAAAATAATTTATTTAAAGAAAAACCTAAGTAAACTGTTTCCCCAATTAATATTCCCAGGGAATTGCCAGAAGCCACAAGTTGTGTGGAAGTTCTCCTAAAATGTCAAAAAACTGCAATTAGAAATTCGATAGAAGATTCACTGTAGACTTTTAGATAAGACAGTTAGGGATTGCCTTGCGACATGTGATAGAAATCAGTATACGAGAGAAGTGGCAGCTTCCGTAGGAGCTTAAAAAACAAAAAATTAAATGATTCAAATAAACTTAAAGAATTAACTTGTTGGTTTTCTGAAATTCAAGCAGACGGAATAATTTTTGATTATACGAGGGTTGTTCAATAAGATCGGATAATCTATATGAAATTACGGTAATAGACAATGATTATTTTGTTCAGAATCATCAACATGAATCAGTTGTTTCTTTTAATTTCTGTGAGTGATTTAATGAAAATATATTTTAACATTTTTAAAAAGTAGAAAATATTGAACATATTGCTAATGCTATGATTTTAATTTAAAAGATAAACGCGTTCTTGCAGTTCAAAGTTACTGTCAGATGGTACAACTGTCCGAAATGAAACTAGACTAAATAGAGAAATAAAAAAAACAAAATAAACATTTTCTATCCCTTTATTTTGTATAGATTTACAGAATTTATTGAACACGTTGCATACGAAACAGTTTTTACCAAAATTCCCGTAAGTTTGTGGTCAAATGTGGTATATTCGAGATGTTTGTCTATTCGTGGTAAAAGAGAGTTAGTTAATATATTCACCCCTCTATTGTTAAGAAATAAATGTTGGAGTACTCGTTTTTTATATGGAAGCATTATGCTGGAAACACATGACCAGATTTTCTGCCGGCAGCGGTGCCGTCAGAATTTCAAGTAAACTACATTTGATGTATTACCATTGATTGATAACTTAATGGTAATACATCACGATACAAAAAAAAGTTAAAAATCGCATAAACATAGTTACGATTGTTAAATTTGTTTTCTTCTACGTAGCGCAGCCAAATTAGAAATAGAGACAGGAGTCAGAATTCTTACCGCAAAGCAGGGGTGGCATGTTATAACATCACATTTTCGATATTTTATCGAAGTTTATTTCTCGTTTTCCTAAACTGAATTGGGCAACTGTTTCATTTATGAAATATTTCGTTTCTATTGCTATCACAACCTACTAGTACAAACGCGAACAAGTTGTCTTACTCTAATTTCGTTCAAGTATCGAAAACAAATTATTTGGTGATAGAAACGGAGTAGAATATCACAATTTTTCAATCTAGCAACCTGGTAAATGATATAAAATGTGAAATAGTGTCACATTTTATTCTAAAGAAGCGAGACATAAATTTCGATAAAGTATCGAAAATGTGATGTATATAACATGCCACCCCAGAATACATGTATTTAACACCATATAAACGTGTGTATTCTAATTTTTCTGCTTTCAGAATTCTGCCCATGTGTTCCCTGCAAGATTATTATTTTCCATAAATAATTTATTTTGTGTGAGCATTCAGAATGAATTTTTATTAATAGGAAAACTCATATAAGTGGGAAGACTGAGTCTGAGTAATAGTCTGCGGTTTTTTAGACTTCAGAAATCGGGCCACTCAGTTTATTGCAATGAATAAATCACAAACAGCTTTTTGATAAGGTAAACGGTAACAAGTGAAATCAGCTACATATTCAGTAGTTAAAGAAATTTGAAACATTTTATATAAACCACTAGTTAATTGGAATGGAATCAGATACAAAATGTGTTAACTCAAATCGAAGATAAAATAAAAATCGGGGTTGTCTTCTCCAAGGCGTTATTTTTCTTCTCTATTTTCATTGTCGTTCTGAAATAACCAAACAAACTCGTCTACAATATCATTATTAAGAGAATTTGGAAGCAAAGGTAATACAAAATTATTATTGCCTGTAACGTTTAATTTATTAAAATTTATCAGCAATTGTTAGCAGAAAATAACTGTCTGTGTTTAAGACTTGGTTATCAAAAAAAAATTCGGCTAAATTTTTCTTGAAATGTACGTCGCAGGTTGGACTGACAAGAACCAGCAAAATTTCCAAAATAAGATTGGTGTTTCGTAGATATGTCGTTGTTAGTGTTGGTGAATCATATCAACTCATATTGATATCAGTTTTCAGAGTTTTTCTAGATTGAATAATATGCGCAGACTTCAAGTAAACTCTAAACTAACAAAACTGGTTACAATGTTTTAATCAATAAAAAAACAAATTACATAGTTTACATAGTATTAAAACTCTTCATCCTCGTTTACGTACTAGTACATTGTCTATGTACTCGTATTTATAAAAATACAGTAAGACAATATACAAAATTTATTTGAATTAATTCTTAATGTCTTTCAACAGTGACACGAACGACACATATTTATATATAAGATGTATTCGCAAATTAAATTATATGTATTAAATAAAAACAAATAATTATAAGACTCATGTAGCTGCAATTTTTTGCTGTATTGTTGAAAATTCCGTTCTGTTTTCACTCTAATGTCGTATAATTGCTGTAAAGTTGAAAAAATGTTTTTCCTTTTTTGTAAATATAAATATTTTAAGTATTAAAGCAGACATAATCTCATTTAACAGAATATGATACAAAAACACTAGTCATAACAAAAATGATAGCAATGCTAGTCAACTTCTATAGTTTTTGTTCTAACAATTTATTTGTATATAGAAAGAAGTAGTTGAAAACAAATTTTTATTATCATTATTATTTTTTGAAAAATAGAGCAACTTGTATTCTCTACCAAATGCTAAACAAAAAATCTCGAAAAATTCTGGAAATTAATATGAAATGTCTGTATCACAATCTCAAGGCATTATCATAAAATCAGATTTACTAAAACTATGAAATGATAATAATGTTATCTCATAAGATGAAACTCTGGGTAAATTTAAATCAATTTTATACAATATTATCACTTAAGTGGCCTAGGTGGGTTTAAGTGTCACTTTATTTATTGCTTATTTTATGATGCTATTTGTTATATGGTTAATAAATGTATTATTCATCCATGGATGTGGAAGTCTCGGATGTACAAATATCGTTGTTAGAAAACCTCATCAGAACCTTTGATTAACAACCAATAGTGACTTCGGACACGAATTGAAGATAACGCCGGACAGGTTTCATGGTCGTCATGGGGAAATTTCAATGCTCAAACCTGAAGACAAACGAGCATCATTGAAAATATAAATATTAGAAACCAAGATCGCTGTTGCGATAAACCATGTGGAAGCACGATTCGCAACTACTCTAAAAAACTACAGACATGCAAAACAGCCTAATGAGTGAGCAACCTCGTTTCACCAGCCTGATATCATACTTAATATTCATTGTATTACGAAATGCCTAAAATAATATCAAAAATGGAATGACAGGAGGAGGATTTCCTAGTTCTTAGTTTATTTGAAGACTTCTTCTTTTACAATACGTGAATGTCAAAAGGCTTAAGTATCTAGGATCGGTGGTAAGTACGAATCCTTCAACTCTCCTGTTCTCAGATATCTACGTAACATTTGATACTAAATAAGAAATAAATGTAATGTAATATTTGATACTAAAGATGAAAGATTTGAAACTTAAAATCTAATTGAAATAAATAATATTTGTATTTTCATAAAAAAGCGACAAATCACCACTACGTTAAGTCCGATATTTAGACTACGATATTCACTAGGTACTAGGTACATATCGTTATATTCTTATTCACTAGGTACATATGTTATATCGTTGAACTAGAGAAAATCGCACCGGATTTATCCAGAATCCATGTGATTGAAAGAAAGGAAATCGATTTTGGATGTATTACCAAGTCACAAAATATCGATGCCGAAATTGATCAAAGCTATTGCCGATTGTATAGAAATAGAAATCACCATCTCACACAGTTTAGACGCAATACCATGCCCAGCCCCACAACACTTTGTGATACATCGATTAGGATGCGATTATTCGATGAATAATCCGTTCATAAACGGCAGATTATAAGAAAACTGCATAACTTAACAAATGCGGATATTCCTGGAACCACAAGTTTGTAGCCGAACCATTCGTGAATCGAAAATGTTCTATGAATCGAAATTGTAAAAATTTCGTTCAGACATGACAACAATGCCAACGAACAAAAATTCATCGTCATAATAAAACGAAAATTTCTTCATATGTCAAGTCAGCCGTATATTTTTAACTTATACATATTGATTTAATTGGACCACTGCTTCCATCTAACAATAATTGCTAATGTTGAACTATAGTAGATAGATTCACTCCAAACCATCATTCACCTAAAAATTACGTCGAAACTCTTATTGAATATTAGAGAGATGGCCTAGAAAGCTGAAGGCTGCAATAAAGTGTCTACAAAGAAATGATAGGGTGAACCTTTTTCCAACGATTTTATATGGGTTTAAGAGTTAAAAAAATTACCACAACGCCCGCCGAGTTCGTATTCAGAATAACTCTTCAAAATTTCAACATCTTATGAACCAAATTCGTTCCGATAGCACTTCACCACAGTATCAGTAACTTGCTTATTCAAAAGGAATGGAAGGATTCTATATAGACATACGACTCGACAGCATACGAAAGCTTCGATTGCAAAGCCCTTACTATGAACCATTCGAAGTAGTAGAAATAAAGGATAAATATTTCGTATTAAAAATCAACAGCAAAACTTACGTCTACAATTTCTTTTCTGAATTGTAGATGGCATTTATGTTCGTACAAATATTGCGTGGAGGGTTTAAAATGTAGAATGAATAATTTAATAATAATTGATCAATATTTTAATTGATATTATTGTAAATTATTTTGGTTTTTTCACCACGATTAATGTTTCACGAAAAAACTAAATACAAAAAAAATCATTTATTGGATTATACTGCCATCTATAGTCAAAGATTGGAACCGTTGACAAATAATGACGCCATATAGTGACATTTTTAACCTTCGTCCGGCGGCATAATTTCATAAAGCAAAAAGGCGGCTGACGAACAATTGTACTTTCATATATTTTATATGAAAATCGTCTCTGTAGACATAATTTTGCTAAATAGATAATATTTGGAATTTCCACATTATTAAAGTGTAGAGATCTCACAAAGGTTTAACTCTCTCCGGCTTCTACAAGAAGACTTATTAGTATTTAAAAACAGAAAAGCTACAATTGTACCTGACGAGCGTTAAAGCAAGCCATTAGTGTTCTATGTGCACTGATTTTATTACGTTACAAATTACGAGGTTGTGGTGTAGTTATTTCTGTGTTCGGTTTTATAATAGTTCTTTTGTACTCATTCTCTCGTATTCATGTGTACATAGAATGCACGGAGTGAGTAGAGAATAGCGCTCATGAGAAAGTTTTATTTCACAAACTTTGCATAATACCTAAAATGGCAAAAATGTCTACATGGAAAGTCATAAAAGTAGCGAGTAACTATAGTTTACAGAAAATACGTTTTTTACTGCAACAGGACAAGAAGACAACGATTTTTTTTCATTATTTATGGACCATGCTCTATTTTACCCGCACTTTACATTTTAACAAATAGAACTGGTCTACTTGAACTATAGCTACTAATTATCACTTATGCAAATATTATTGAAGAAGTCGACCGAGAATGAGAAAATGGATTTTTTAAAATTTAAAGTCTTACATGCGCCATTTACAACGATTATTTGCACAATAAATTTTAACAATACGGACATTGAAACCTAACTAAATACAGTACTTTAGATGATATTGAAGTTTGGGCTAAAAACTTATTAAAAAATTACACTGTTAAATTTATTATTTTTTCAATTGGAATTTATTTTCGAAAGAAAATTGTAAAATTCTACTAATTCTAAATGTTGTGCCGTCGAAACTAGAAATATCTACAGATTGTAGCTAACATTTTTGAAAAGATAAAACATCCACCTATTTCTAAGAATTAAGTAAAGTATATTTTGAGATACGTTCTATAAAAAATTATATTTAGAAATTGAGGATTTTTGACGGGTTTCAAACAATATTCCAGCCAATTTTGGAGATGTCCACGAGGTTTCACTAACGGAATAAAATAAATGGAATAATGGAATAAAATCATGATGGGTTTTACTCTGTTAGAAACTTCACACTTTTGATGAGTATTTCAAGTTCTATAAAGAGCGAGCTAAATATATTCACAGGTCCTGGACAGTGTTTACAAATTGATGAGACAAAGCACTACTCGCGAGGCGACCAATACAGTACCCTGAACGCTTTTTAATAATGTTATATACATTTTCATAATTTTTGCCTATGTACAATTTTTTTTATCGCGGATCCTAGAGATATCCACAGCATTACGCTTATATTTTTAGATTGCTTAAACTATTTTCAAAACGTGAATAAACTGAATCTATTCTAATCTGATGATTTTCATTACATACTTACTATCAATTCTGAAGATGTTCACGGGTTGTGATGAACTCGTAAATAAAACCGAGATGTTCACCGGTTCTCAGCCACATTTCTGAATATATTACAAAATATTCTACCGTTATAGTGATTGGCATCCGATTCTAATAGACTCTGCTATGTCTATAATGGAATTATGTTGTCATTTGTACTGCCATTACTAGAGACGTCCTCGGAATCTCGTCTATATTTTTCGACAGCCTATAATATATCCTGTCTATGGGTCGAAAATGGGTCAATTGTAATGAGTCTAACAATGATTTTTGGAATTTTGAAGTTCAGTGATTTAAAAACAATATTGTGTTCTTCTACAAAATTTTAGCAATTTCTCCAATTTTATTTTAAATTGAAAATACAAATGTCCACGTGTTTTGATATATTTTACTAATGTTGGCGAATGCTCCTGGAGTTGTTCAAGCACACTGGCCTATTTTTTCTGACATTGGAAATCGATTTTTGTATATGTAAAGACTGGGATTCATTTCTGGTAAAAACTAATGTCTGAATGATTAAAGATTTTTTGGATTTTCGATTATTTCAAAATTTTGTATCTTCGATCCTGGTAATGATTTTAGACTACATTCAATTTTAATTTTGTACTGCAGCTTTATGTCTATTTAAAATCCAATGGGAGACATTGCTAAAATCTTGTAGAAGAAAATAATAGTATTTTTTGTCAAAATCACGGTACTTTAAAATTCCAAAAATCATTGTTAGACTCAGAACAATAGACAGAAAATATTATAGGCTGTCGAAAAATGTAGACAAGATTCCGTGGACATCTCTGGTAATCGCAGAACAAACGAAAACATGAATTAGATTATAGACGTAGCAGAGTCTATTAGAATCGGATGCCAATCACTATAACGGTAGAATATTGTGTATAGGATAATATATTTGAGAATGTTAGTGAAACCCCGTCGACATATCCAGAATTGGCTGGAATATTGTTTGAAACTCGTCAAAAATGTTTAATTTTTAAATGTAATTTTTAATAGAAAGAATCTCGATACAATACTTTACTTAAATCTTAGCAATAGGTCTATGCTTTACCTTTTCAAAAATGTTAGATAAAATTTGTATATATTTCTAGTTTCGACGGCACAACATTTAGAATCGTGTTCAATTTTATAATTTTCTTTACAAAATAAATTCTCATTGGCAAACTTCTAATAAAATTCAATGATGTCAATGAACTCATTAAACTGGAACCAAATTTGGTTAGATCGACAATATTTCCATACTCGCTAACGAACTCAAAACCAATCAAATCATTTGAAATGCTTTATACCACGCATACTAGTTCCGAACTCGAGTTGAAATTGTTTTATCTTTGAGCAAACAATTAACGCAGGGTTACCAACCATTACTACAAATAAAGATAAATTTATTGCTCATTGCATGACGAAATATTTTAGTTTTTGCTATGTGTGTGAAACGTCAGTAATTTTTGTTTTATTTTTCATTTGTGGTGCTGTTTGCGTTTTATTAAGGCCCCGATTCACGTATTTTGCAAAAACATGACTTTTCGTGGTACCATTGCATAAAAACTAACCAACCGATCGCCAAAATTTATATCTTAAAGAATTGATTTTATTTTGTTTGCCTTGATTACATCTCGTAAATCGCGATACATAATTTTATACAAGCAGATCTGTTCGTTTGTTGTTTGAAATTTCACCTCAAGCTCATATTTTTTCCTATATATTCATGATGTATATTAGGGGGTTAATTATGTAAGCAGAATGAAGGCTGCCAAATGCAAATTGGCTACGAGCTAGATTCAAAATAACAAAGTTAAAAGTGTGTGGTCTCAAAACGGTGGTACAACAAAAATTGCATTACAACAACAATTTACAACCTAGCTCGGAGACAATTTTCATGCGGCACTGCTGCATGAAAGTTCTTGACGATATCAAAGTTAAAAATTGTGTTTGAATCCGGAGCGGCAGGCTTTAGTACGATTTACGATTATCGACTCAAACTAATTTTGATAACTTTTTATTGAAAACAAAAAGATCGATCATTACGATTTGTATCTCGCATTTATAACCGACAAACTAAAATGCTTTAAATAATGTACTGACGTAATGTTTGCCCAATCTACCCCAGATTCCAAATTTCATAAACCTATTGAATTTGACGGCGGGGATGCCAGATCCAAAAAATGTAGCAAATTATCAAAAAAACCAAATAAATGAGGGTTTGTAATTCTTGATTAAGTTACCGGCCACTTTGCCGTTCAGAAGACGATCAAATTTTATATCCAGAATCTCTATATGTATGTATATAAAAATGGCATATCTGTTTATAACATTAAGAACTGCTGTACCAGTTCTGATAAAAATTGGTGTATAGTTGTATGAGTCATGATAATGGTTCGTGAGCCACTGGAAATGGGAGTTTTTTCGATTTTTTATTTACATTGATAAGATTGCAAATCAACATATAGCATTAACAATTGTTACTTCAAGAATAGCAGGAACATTATTAGATGGCGGACCCCATTCAGTACTAAAAATCCCATTAAATATGCAAATAATTTAAACACCAACATGTAACATACAAAAACCATCAGGAAAGGTATTGCAACAATGCAAAATAATAATCTGGGACGAATGCACAATGGCACATCATAAATTATTAGAAGCATTAGATAAAACATTACAAGATTTATGCAATAACCAACAGATATCTGATGGTACAACAATATAATTATCAGGTAATTTTAGACAGACTGTTGTGATATTACTCACAACATCATCCATTTCATCTCAAATCTCGCGAACTTATAATCAAATCATCATCATCCTAAATTAAATACAAGATCGTTACGATAATATAAACGACATCACATACGTATATCAAAACATATATAACATACATAAATTTTATCATGCATACAAAAAATGCATAATAAGCGCGATCGGCGCGATACATAAAAATATAAAATCAAAGAAAATCCAAAAGCAACAACAAAGCAAAACATTAGTTGTTATACGTCACACACAACATTTTTCGTTTTCCTAATATCAAAGCGCAACAACAACAAAGCAAGTAGTATGTACACTACATAATTGTGTTACTCATCATTTTAATTGTACAATATACAAAAGCAACAACAAAACACAATATATGCGACATATATGTGATATACGTATTCAAAATAAATATCGTTTATCGACCTACGATTTTTGATGATTTTAAATTTAATAAATATATTTTCCAATTTTGCAATTTCAAAAAACCAATAATTATACTCGTGTAATATTGTCGAGTTTTCAAAAAATGAATTGTTGGTATAATACCAATAAACTTTAGTATATAAGAACCAAAATATAATTCAATAAAATCAGAGATATAACACAGTCCGACAAGGCATTATATCGCGAACAGTAAAACTGGATCGTAAGCCCCTAGAGGTTTCGTCACTCGATGAACCTCTACGGTATTAGCGTAGTCCAGTTTTACAGGTACTACCTGTTATAACCCGATCAACTCCAGCTGGTGAATTAAACGCGTGTTTAAAACCATATAATTTCTGGATAAACGTTTAAAAATTTAAATTTGACAACCATTATGTGTTTTCAAGTGCAAAACGATGAATTTGCAGTAATACTTCCAAATCAATTATTAGACATTGGAAATGGAAAAATTCAAATTTTCAGGTAAGTAATTGACAGCATAAAACATGGACGTTAATGATATAAATACTGCCATTCATAATAAAAATGTTGGTGAAACATTTGCATACAAACCAATTGATTGTGTTATAGATCAAGACGAAGTGGTAAATTATCCTACATAATTTTTAAATTCATTAGATTTGACTGGAGTACCAGTCGACTGGGCGTTTTATACAACTATATCAAATTTTTTAACCACATCTGAAACCGGGTCTATTCTATAATTATTACAATAATTTGGAACCTAGCACAAGTCGAAGTCTCATAAATGATGCAATGGGAAACAGTTCTGAAATATTATAGCCACATTATCGGCGTGTTTCAATATACAATCAACATATGCCATTACTTCTCATTGATTGTGGCGACGTTGGCGCGTATATGATCGATCCGATAAGGCGCAATTCCGGGAGGTCGAGTACAAACACTAAGTGGAGTTATTATTGAGAACATCATCGACGGTAAGTCAACATCAATTAACATGATATAATCAAAATTCACTTATGGAAATGTAACAATTACAGCAACTACCAGATTACCAGCTGTGAATACAAGGGGGATCAATATTTATTGCTATAAAATTAGTAATATACAGATAAATCAAGAACAGCCGTCTTGACAGACAAAAGATGTCAACTTCAGGATAGATCTTATATAAACTATCGGCTAACATAAGCTATCTTACCTTGGCAATCCTCTCGTATCAGTCGAATCAGTCTGTATTTCCATAAAAATTTGGTTCGTTTCAACACATTCGTAGTGAAAGATGGTGTTATCAGCGCTTTGTAGATTCTTTGTAGTTTAGTTTTTTGCGAAATATTAAAAATTTTAATGATAGTGTGTAACTCGGTTATGTTATTTTACCATGCGGTGATTCTTGCGCAATATTGTATTTTGCTCATATATTTGAGATTGTATTTTGCTCATATATTATCGATTCTAAGTAATCGAACTTTCTCATCGCTGACAACGCTGATGTGAAGCTCATTTATTGGACGGTTTAACGGAAACGAACTAACTTGATTTATAAAATAAGGAGCTGCGCTGCTGTATGTTCTGTCGGTAATGACACGAATAAAAAAAAATTTAGCTATTTGGTTTCATTGCCGAACATTGTACCCGTATGTTATTTAAGAAACCTCCAAAATCTTGCCTTATCGACTATTACATTATGCCGTTTGAATTGAATGAATAATTATAATCACGTACCCCTTAAAAAAGTATATCACAAGATTTGTTGGAAAAAAAACGCCAAAAAGATGATCAATGGAGATAGTTTGGACGAATTGGAATTTCGCTCCTTACGGATGGTCATCTTCATTTAAAATGGGGTGTGGGATTCACTAAACGTTTATTAATGAATAAATATTTTCGGGTTTCGTTCAGCGTAACCAGTCTAATCCATTTAAGTACCTTATGTTTAATTTAAGATTGGCTTATAATCCCACCATAAAACTGAATTTGATCAAAATTACTTGAGACATTTTCAAATTCCATTCGACATTTTGAGCTACATTCCAATTTGTTTATTAAAAAGATCAATTAAATTGTAATATCTATCGTGGAATAGCTTTGTTTAACACAGGTTGACTTTAAAACCGTAGTGGTAGCAAAGTTACTTATAGCGAGCGCATCTTAGCCACGAGTACTAATGTATGTGGAATTCATTCATACGTATAGATACCCGACCAAATCTTCATATTTATAGTTTATTTAAAAGTTTCAGTAGGCGTGCGACAGCATCTGATATGTATGTGCAAATTACCAGAGACTCTTAATTTATGGTATGCAGCAAAGATAAAGTTTCGGCAACCTTTAAAATTGCATGACGACTATCGGCCAAATACTTTTTAATTTATTCTTATAATAGGTCATACGTGAGCTCAATATAGGCCAGTGTAGCTGATACTAGCATATGTTAATGGAATCGGGGTTTTAATTCGCAACGTTGTTCTCCTGAAACAAATTAACTTGCCATTATAATTCCCAGCTCATCAGATCGACCTACAAATGAACCAAAAGCCATTTACAAACTGTTAAATGATCCGGTGCGTTTTGTTGATTCGTAATTTGCAAACAACAAAAGAGATGTTTGGGTTAAAAATTTAACGCGGCCAGTAGATATTATGTATTACATATATACAAATAATTGAATCATTCGTTGAATCATCAAATGAGCAAAACATTTTATTATCACCCTAAGGGATACGAACACCCTCTTTATCTGTCTGCAAATATTTGTGTTACTAATATTATGTGCATTTTCACCCAAAATATTAATAATTTAAATCATTACGTTAAAACCAGCTCAATGATGTCAGTTCCTGAGTTGAGGTGACCATCTACATCTACTTTGCTACTCGTACTACGAGATTTCGTTTTATGTTTATTTTCATTCTTTCGTTTTATGTTTATTTTCGATGCACATGTCTCCAAAAGATTAAAAATCAAAATATTTTGAATATTACAATTTTGATGAAGATTTCAAAATGATACTGTACGCTCCATCTACTAGATAAAATAACACAGTTTTTGAGTCTTAGCTTTGAAAATCGACCACGTGTTATCTTGAATCGGGGACTTAAAGCAGAAAAAAATAAGTTTAACATAGATTTCTCATTTGTGTAAAACGAATTAAATTCCAATGTCTTGATTGTATTTGTGACTTTACATTTCGCACAATGTAAAATCACAAATACAATCATGACATTGGAATTTCGTTTTTATCTCTCGTTTTATACAAATGAAAAATCTATGGTAAACTTATTTTTCTATGATTAAAGTGTCTGTGGTTTTATCAGTTTGTATGAAAGTTTTCGTGAAATATTTACAAAAAAATTTTATTGTGATTATAACTGTGACTATTTGTTTATGTTTTTATAATTAAATTCATGTTTATCTCGCTTCAATCCATCTATATAACTTTTCCTTACGTATCGGATATTTTAAACAAAAAGATAATGAATATGGATGGTAAGTGCTAATTAAGAAATTAGTTTAAAATAGTTTCGCTTGTCCGAATCTAAATACTGATTGGTTACATTTATTTTATATGGAGTTTCATTCCGTCTACAAAATATGTATAATCAGGAAAACTAGCTGACCTGTGACTGAATAATCAGTCACGTGAATACATTTTGTTGAATTTTTGGTTAAGAAATGATTAAGAAGATTTTTGAAGATATAAGTTTGACGCGCTTTTATCAAAAATAAAGTAAATTCATATACGCGGTTACTTTTTAAATCTTAAATAGATAGAGTGTCATGACAAAATTGTATTTTTACGCTCACAACTATTAACACCAAAATGTGTGTAAAATCATTTTATGTTCTCTGCTTTGTTTAATTGAGATTCAATTACAAATTTTCTACTCATTTTGTCATCACAGTGTTGTGACAAAAACATCGGCAATTTTAATAAATTTTGTCATTGTCACGGTGTAATGCGCATGATCATAGATTCAATATAAACATATTTTGTCATGGCATTCTGGCGTCGTGACAAAATTTTGCTGAAAACACCTGATGTACCCGTTTCAGGTACTTCCCGGTGGAATTTTTCCGATTTTTCTAGCAAAGGCACACCGCTATATTTATGTCGACGTACCCTGAAAAATTTAAACGGATCGGATGTTTAGGGGTCATTTTCGGGTTGAGTATAAAAAAATTAAGCGTATTAATATAATAGAAGATAGATAGATAGGTTACGAAATACGATTTTTTTACATTAAATAATCGTGCTATGAACATTAATTTTATATTAAACATAAAGTAATCATGCTCATACTTCGAACAAATCATATGAACTAACTTTTTGTCGTTTTTAGACCTGGGCTGGACATGAAAATTGCCGAAGAAGTCCGAAAGGAAGGCAGGGAATATTTATAGAGCCTGTCCCGTGCGAGTTACTGTCACACCTGCCTTAAACAAAACACATGGCGTACAATTGGTTAAGTAGTGGGTTCAACACCAACAGAAACCATGAGACGATGGAAAGCACTACGTACCTGATACGTGAGATTGTATAAGCAATTAAAAAGTGGCAGTGCTGCTGTACCCAGGAATTTTCGAGACAAATGATCTTCGAGCTAGATTTTCTAAAAAAGGAAATTATTACTGAGTAAGTTTCTTTTAATTGTAATTGTATTTAAATATCGTACATGCCTAGATGATTCCTAAATTTGCAGTAATTCCAAAAAATTGAAATATTTTGATTGGTGGTAGCAACGATGAAATTTTATATTCTGGCTTCTATCTATTTTGTCACTAGATGCATTACAAATAGTTGGACCATTTGCTTCTTATTGACTCCCTGGTCATCGTAACGTGTATCAGTATCTCTGTCATTAGTTTTCATTGGATCAGTTCAGGGCGTATGTGGGCCAAAAGCTTCTGTTTTATAGCAAAAATATTCAAGGACAAAGTAATACGAGAGATGATATAAAGGATCGATTTTAATTAAATAAATATTTTATATTCTCGTGCTAATTAATTTTTTTATTTGCAGTAGATCTACTGTCATCAGTTTTGGATCTAATGTGAATAGGCTAACATTGTTCCAGGATCTGTTTGATATCACTGCTGACGAAATAACCGAAGATTTTTCTTCAACAGATTTGATCATTGATGAGATACCAACACTTACAACAGCTACGTCCCCAGAACCAACACGAATAACAACAGCATCAATGCAAAGAATGGTTGTACCAACACAAGGCCCATCAAACTCTCCAGAATCCACCTCGCCAACAATACCATCCCAGCGCTCTGCTCACCGTAAACCACCATCAAAAAGAGAAAGGGAGCCGGAGAACCCCAATGTAGTAAAGATTTGCGATACCATATTGCAACAACAACAATTATTTCAAACGATTGTACAACCAGCAGCGCTTCCGGAACAAAACAACTGCATGTTGAGATTGTTCGCGGAAACGTGGTCTGCTGATTTTCGTAAGTCAAGTGATTTTCGTCAGATCAATGCAAACCGGATTTGTTCATAAGATAACAATGTTAATTGAAGAAGAAAATAACCAAATAGTAACACAACAAGCAATAATTTTGATTACAGTTTATAGAATTTATTTTGATTTTTAATTAAGTATATATATATATTTATATATATATATATATATATATATATATATATATATATATATATATATATATATCTATATAAATATATATATATATATATATATATATATATATATATATATATATAATATATATATATATATATATATATATATATTATGTATATATATATATATATTTATATATATAGATATATATATATATATATATATATATATATATATATATATATATATATATATATATATATATATATATATATATATATATATATATATATATTTATATATATATATATATATATATATATATATATATATATATATATATATATATATATATATATATATATATATATATATATGTAGGAAAATCGGATTAGCAAAACAACTACAGCTTACAAAATTGCGTATTCTTTATTATCAAATCAGTAATGGAATGAATGAACCAAAACCAAAAATTGCATTCTATCTAGAATATTATATACTACAACAATGACATAATTACACAACACAAGTTAAAAGGTAAAGTATATAATAATTATAACATAATTTACGTCTGGGATCACAGGGTGATACCACTGATCACAGGGTGATACCACTCGGCCGTCCTGCATTATCATCCACCCCGGATGATCCTTCCTCGGAAATGACTATCTCATCCTCTGCAGCACAATCATCGTCCTCATCTGAGATACCGCAATAATATCGCTTCATGAACTCAGCGCAAGTCGAAGTTTGTATTGGACCATCTGAGTTTCCCACCTTCTTGACCTCGTAGCGGTCGAAACCTTTGACATGTATAACTTCATATGGCCCCACAAATTTGCCCTGCAATTTCAGGCCACTCCCGAACTGAGTTCTTTTTACGACGACCCAATCACCAACGCTATATTTTGGGGCAGGCTTACGTCTCTTATCAAAATAATTTTTATTTTCCTTTTGAATTTTTCCGATGCTCTGCCGTGCCTTATCGCGTAGTATACTTCGCTCTTGATTGAATGCCTCTGCTGCTTCTGATTCAAATGCTTCTTGAATCCTAACGTCTTCAGGATTCCTCATCTTTGTGCCCATGAGCAATTCGAACGGCGACATGTTAATTGCTCTCTGATAGCTGTTGTTAATGTATCTCTGCACACGATCTATGTGCTTCCACCATTCGTCTGGTTTATCTCGAGATAGCTTTGCTAACACCGGTATTACTATTTCGTTGATTCTCTCAACTTGGCCGTTACCCGTATGCGTCCCAGTAGTTATCGTTGTGTGCTGAATATTCTCCCTTTGACAGTATTGTAAAAATTCAGTCGACGTGAATGCTGTCCCTTTATCCGAAATAATATGTTTAGGGTTCCCGAATACAGACTTCTGGACTTCTAGTTTCTGTATCACCTCTTGCGATGTAAGTGATTTAGTCGGGTACAGCCAAACAAACTTGCTAAATCCATCTACAATGCTCAGAACGTACTTGTAGTTCTTCTTCGATTCAGTTAAATGACCAAGGTGGTCTATATGGTAAGTTACCAGTGGTAAATTCCCCTTCGGAATAGGATTAAGTTGACCATCCTGTTTCCCCATTTTCCGATTTAGAAGAATGCAATGAACGCAGTTTTTAATGACAGCAATAACCTTCTCTCGTAAGTTTGGCACGAAAAATTCTCGCTGCACCAGTTCTTCTGACTTTTTGACACCAAAATGACCTTGCTCGTGGCAAGATCGAATGATCTCCGACTGCATTGCTTTGGGCACCACCAAATAGTTTGTACCTTGAATATTTTTGAACAAAATACCATTATTACTAATATAATTATCGTACGCACCTGTTTCTAATAATCGAAATACAACTTTGAGGTGTTCATCGTCTCTCTGGGCAGCTCTAACTCGATTAGTGACATCACCTGATATTACCATGACCATTGGACCTCTTGATAGAGCGTCCACATGACGCATTTTATGTGCTGGCCGATGTTCGAGTTGATAGTCAAACTCTTGCAGGTGAAGAGCCCAACCAGCAATACGTGATGACAATTCCTTACGTTCCATTGTGCCCTTGAACGCGGCACAATCTGTTGCAATTTTGAATTTTAGTCCAAGCAAGTACACACGGAATTTCTTCAACGCCGAAACAATCGCCAAAACCTCCAGCTCGTAGCTGCTATAACGTTCCTCACACGAAGTTGTTTTTCGGCTATAATAGAAAATTGGATGCATCTGTTTATCTTCCAAACTTTCTTGCAGTAGGACAGCACCAATCCCTATTTTGCAGGCATCGGTATGTAGTTCTGTAATCGCCGTCATTGAATAAATTTGCAGAACTGGCGCCTTACTTAACACATCTTTAAGTTTACTGACTGCTGCCTGATGCATCTTGCTGAATTCAAATAGAGTGTTCTTTTTTAGTAGATCCGTCAATGGCTTTGAAATAGTTGCGTATCCTTCCACAAACTTTCTAAAATATCCTGTTAGACCGAGGAATCGCTGCAACTGCTTGACTGTCTGTGGTTCTGGAAACTTCCAAATAGCACGTTGCTTTGTTGAAGATGGCTTAACCATTCCGCCCTGTATCTCGTATCCCAAGTATTCTACCACAGTCACAACGAATTGACATTTCGACCACTTAATTTTTAGTCCGTTTTGCTCGCAAGTTTCTAATACCATTTTAAGCCTCACAATCGCCTCTTCTTCACTTTTTGCTGGTATGATCAAGTCGTCCATGTATACGCATACGACTTTCTCATTACATAATCGTCTAAATATGTTATTAACATACCTTTGGAATACAGCTGGTGAGTTACATAGACCAAAAGGAGCGCGAAGGAACTCATACTGTCCGAATGGGGTTACAAATGACGTGAACTTGATGGAATCCTCTGCTATTTCTATATGAAAAAATCCATTGCGCAAATCGAGGGTTGTGAAGTATTTGGCTCCTTGTAGTTTGTCTATTTGGTCATCTATTAATGGCATTGGATATCTATCTTTTATGACCACTTTATTTAACTTGCGATAGTCCACGCATAGCCTTTTGCTGCCGTCTTTCTTGTTGGCTAAAACAATAGGACTCGCATAGTTCGATGCACTTGGTCTTACAATTCCTTCGTCGATCCAATCATCTATCTGTGTTCTGACTATGTCCAACTCCAACGGTGCAAGTCGTCGAGGTTTCTGGTAAATAGGGTTTTTATCTGATACTATAATATTCATTTTAACGTCTGAGCTCATAGTGTTGGCCTTCGCATTGTAGCCGGTAACCATTCTTCTGATTTGTTCCTTCACGTCCTTATTTACAATATGATCAATGTCGATTTGAATGTCTTCTTGCTCAATTGACATAACCGAAAATTCAGGAATAAACTTGCGAATTGATATAGTTTCGGGCGTTAGAACGGTTATAGCTTGTTTTAATAACTCTTTACCAGAGCCGTTTATATCACATGGTAGTAAATTATCTGGAACAATGTGAAACGTCGTAGCAAAGTAATCACCGTCCACCTCAACTTCCGTCTTGAAGCGTCCCACCGTAACCAACGCACCCGATCCGATGCCGTGAAATATCACATGGTAGTAAATTATCTGGAACAATGTGAAACGTCGTAGCAAAGTAATCACCGTCCACCTCAACTTCCGTCTTGAAGCGTCCCACCGTAACCAACGCACCCGATCCGATGCCGTGAAATACAGTAGTTTTGCACTCGAAGTTAGGTGAACCAATAAGTAAATATTTTCTTTCACTTATAAAATTAAGATCACTCCCGTTGTCTATCATTGCTAAAGCTTCCTTTCCGTCGATTTTAATTTTCTTTCGGTCCTTTACCGCATGTACTTCTCCTGATCCAGATGCGGCACATAGCTTAGAGTTTTCCAATTTGGGGCACTTTGGAGCAATGTGACCAAATTCGTTACAGCGATAACATTTGGGACCTTTCTCTTTATTTTTACAATTTTGGTTCACATGCCCTAACTCACCACACGAGTAACACTTCTGATTTTTATATTTTCTATCCTTTCTAAGCTGCGAACTTGTTCGGTTTTGGTTTGAACTCGATGGCATTTTTTTCTTCATTTCCTCATAACATAGCAATTTCTTCTTGAAATCATCCATACCAGTTGCACCATATAAAATTGCCTTATTTGGTTCGTAGTCGTGAATGCCATCTATGCAGTACTGAATTATTGCGCTTTCTTCGATATTAGCCATATTTCCTATTTCTCGCAATGCAATTAAATAACTTTTTAAGGATTCATTAGGGGTTTTCTTTCGATCAGCCATCATACGATGAATCCTAGCGCTATTGTGAACGAGTGCAAACTCTTGTCGCAAAAATGTAGTTAGGCTTGTCCATGTCGTCAAGGATTTGGTTGATTTCAGACTATCTTTAGCTGTTCCTTCTAGTAGCCGCTTTGCATATGTTGTTTTTTGTAGATCCGACCAGCAATAGCTTGCCGAGGCTTCATCTATGTCTGCAATCCATTTATCAAGAAGATAACCGTCATCTCCGTTAAACCTCAGAAGCGATTCTTCTATATCTTTAAATGTGAAAAACGTGGGTTTTGGTTCAGCTGTAGGTGTCGTATTATCTCGGTTCAAATTTTGTTCGCGCTTGAGCAGCTCGATCTCCTTTGTTTGCAACTCAAGCTGTTTCTTCAGCAATATCATCATAGCTGACTCATGAACGTCTGATTCGATTTGCGACATTCTTGGTTCCCGATCGTCTTTGTTTGCGGAATTATTGGTTTTTTCTCTGAAGTAATTTGTATTCATCGCAGATGATTCAGTTGGTTCGCCGCTATCCTCGTCTGTGTGTTCATTACCGTCGGCAGTGCCAACATTGCGCATAATTTGAGTTGAATTTGCCTGTATCCGAGCATGTTCGATTTCCGGAGTTACGTTGTCCTCGTAGATCACAACTTCGTTATTGCACCCCTCACGGACTGAGATCTGGGCCACATTATCACTAACATCTTGATTTACCGCAGTTACTCGCGAATTGTTGTTCCATCGCGTAAAATCTGCAATCGAAGCGAGCATTCCAAAAAAACTCATTTCCGTTTACAATATGGTCGATTACTCTTAGCAATATATTGATTTATTGTTTATAGAAAACACAATCTCGCTTTTTACGGTAACACTGCACAATGCGGTTGTTGCTTACGTGCAATTTTACCGTTCAACCCAAATTAACGTAAACGGGTACAGTTGCGACTCGAACAGTAATATCAATTTCTAAGCACCAATCAGTCCTTCGACCTTGATGCTATATATAACACGTGCACAAAGTTTCAATCGGCCACAATTATTATAATGGACACACACTTTTATATTAATTAATTAAAATTGTTTTCACACCTCCAAATTTCCTTTTTGTTTCGTTAACTGCTACATATATTTTAATGAGCACCTTCTCATTAAACGATCCCACTATATTACAAAGTCGCGCACACCTTTTTTAGCTCACACTACACCGTTTAGCGTGGCGCACTTTCTCGCGAAAAAATCACCTTTTTTCAATTAACGACTTTAATTGACCACCTTACATATAACGCGAATATAGTTACCACCTTCGGGATCCCGGTTGAGCCCCCATGTAGGAAAATCGGATTAGCAAAACAACTACAGCTTACAAAATTGCGTATTCTTTATTATCAAATCAGTAATGGAATGAATGATCCAAAACCAAAAATTGCATTCTATCTAGAATATTATATACTACAACAATGACATAATTACACAACACAAGTTAAAAGGTAAAGTATATAATAATTATAACATAATTTACGTCTGGGATCACAGGGTGATACCACTTATATATATATATATATATATGTATATATATATATATATATATATATATATATATATGTGGAGTTTATTAATATTGTCGCGTACTTGTATATCTCGACAGATTCAAAAACTAACTGAATTCACAACATCGACTTTATTTTTCTAGCAATACAAAAAAACTCTCCCCATCTTCTTTACAATCGGTCCTTATATACCACAACTGCCTTAGGTATAAAGTAACCATTACTAATACAATATAAATTATTAACCGATTAGTATATAACATAAATTAACGGATAATTGAAATACAAATTATATAAAGCAAAATATCAGGTATAGGCATAATAATAACCACGAACCATCATAGCATTCCACACTCGGCCATTCTGAAAATTTCATCGCCTCGATGAAACCTGTGTGAAAGTAACCCCATCCTTGTTAGCATAAACATTTCAAAATAACTATATAGCTCCTCCTTCAACCAGGTACGTCCTTATGATTAACGTCTTTGATTTACTCCACTAAAGTCCACTTCATATCTTAAGTAGTAACTCATCGTCTAATTTAACCATTTTTTTTTTTTTTTTTTTTTTTTTTATATCCTCAGTGTAGAAAATTTCTATCGTCTTCTTCAACAAATATTCGTCTTCCAGGTAACATTTATAACTAGCTCATTTTCAGGTAGGTACGTTGTTTATCACACAAATATCACTCAGATCGATTCATCGAGATAGGGTTATTTAAAAATTTTTTTTTTATAGATGGAATGTGGCAATAGTATTTTCATTTGTCTTCGTCATTTGATTCATCGCTGCTAATGATATAGGTTGATTTATTTTTCCAAGGTTTCATAAAATCGGCTGCCGTAGTTGTAGATTTTGGCCCTTCGTGTTCCCCAATCTTTTGAACTTTGTACCGGTCGTTTGGCTGAATTTCCACTACCTTATATGGACCGAGGTATTTACGATTTATTTTTATTCCTACCCCAAACTGGGTTCTTTTTATTGCAACAATGTCATTCATCTGGTATTTCGTAGACGCTTTTCTTCTTTTACGGTAGATTCTTCGTTGCTCTTCTTGGGCATGTTCTATATTTCTACGTACTTCGACCCTCATTTTGTCCCTTTCGTCACAATATGCGTTGATTATTTCATTTGCAACAACATCAGCTATGCTTTTGTATTCTGGATTTTGCATTTTAACCCCGAATAAAACTTCGAAAGGACTTTTTTTGATTGTACGATGCCACGTACAATTTAGGAATCGCTGCAGGTCGTTTGTAAATTTAAACCACTTCTCCGGAGCAGCTAATGCCAACTTGGTCAAAACAGGAATTATGACGTCGTTGACTCTCTCGGCTTGCCCGTTGCCCCTTGGAACGCCTGTAGTACATAGAGTATGCTTAATATGATGTGTCTCGCAGAAAGCTTCAAATTCGTTGGAAGTAAAAGCAGGTCCTCTGTCTGATACGATACATTCAGGGTTACCAAATATAGCACTATGTATTTCTAATTTCGCCAGTACTTCAGCAGTTCCTGTTGTCTTAGTAGAATATATCCATGAAAATTTTGAGAACCCATCAACAACTAGAAAAATATATTTATACCCTTTATTAGTGCAGGGCAAAGGCCCCAAATGATCAACATGTAATAACGCTAATGGATACTCGCCTTTTGGCAGAGGGTTTAAGAAACCCTCTTGCCTTCCTTGTTTTCTCGCCCCAAGTATACATTCAATGCAGTTTGCTCGTACAGTTTCGCATTTCCCTTTAAGTTTTGGTATGTAATATTGTCTTTGTACAAGCTCCATCATTTTCTGGACCCCAAAATGCCCTTGATTGTGTGCCATTTGAATTATTTCCGTTTCTAACCCCTTTGGTATATAGATAAGGTGTTCCCCCATTTCGTTGCAGTGATATACAATATCTTGATTAATAGTGTAATCCTCATAAGGGCCTTGCTTTAATAATGCCTTAATAAGTTGGATTTTGCTATCGTTATCCTGTACCATTCGTATTCGATTTAGCAATTCACTGTTCACCACCAACACTATTGCATTTCTGCTCAATGCATCCACATGTTGCATTCTTGTTCCTTTACGATGCTCTAAAGTGTAACAAAAATCTTCTAATAGTAAAGCCCAACCAGCAATTCTTGAGGCCAACTTTTTTTTGCTCATCGTTTGCTTAAAAGCGGCGCAGTCGGTTACTATTTTGAATTGAATTCCTTGTAAATATACTTTTAGTTTCTCGAGTGCCTTCACAATGGCTAAGGCTTCCAATTCATAACTTGAATAGTTTTCTTCGGCTGTTGTGGTTCTTTTACTGAAGTAATACGTTGGATGGAACTGGTTGTCTTCACTATCACGTTGTAATAATATTGCTCCGTACCCATACTTGCATGCGTCTGTGTGAAGTTCGGTATCAGCTTCAGGCTTAAATATCTTCAACACAGGCTCCGATGTTAATAATAACTTTAATTCATTAATTGCGTTTCTGTGAACGGTGACAATCTCAAATTTAACATCTTTTTTGAGGAGGTCAGTTAATGGTCTTGCAATTAGCGAATAATTTGGCACAAATTTACGAAAGTAGCCAGTGAGGCCTAGAAAACTTTGCATTTCTTTAACCGATTTCGGTTCCGCAAATTTCCTAACAGCTCGGGTTTTTGCTTCAGATGGCCTTAATTCCCCGTTTTGAATTATATATCCTAGATATTCCACGGACGTTTGGATGAAGCGACATTTTTTCCAATTTAACTGCAATCCATATTCGCTTGCTATACTCAGCACTGATTTTAGTGATTCCAAGTTCTCACTTATCGTCCGTGAAGGGACGATAATGTCGTCCATGTAAACTAAAATTAGACCATTATTAATAAGCTTTTGAAAAATTATATTTATAAACCGTTGAAACGCTGGGGGTGCTGTACACAAACCAAATGGTACAGGTAACATATTTGATTCGACCACCTTAATATCTGCCTCATAGCATTCATCCTCCATTATCAGTTCTGCCTTAAAAGTACCGAGTAATTTAACCTTCATGTTTCCTATTCCGCTTAGTATGTCGTTACTGTTGCTATCAAGTTCTCGTCCTAACTTTATAAATTCATCTTGACGAATTATTGTAAAGACACTACCAGTATCTATTACTGCTTCAATGTTACTTCCCTCAAGCTTGACTAGGCATTGGTTAGACTTTTCACAAACATGAGCTACATATGTTTTCCTTTCATTAGATGCTGAATAATTTGAGCTACTCGGTTGTGGTGACTTAGGATCGAGTGCCTTTTTTGAGACATTCTTACATTCATAAGCCTTATGACCAAATTGATAACATCTAAAGCATTTCGGACCATTCGTTTTATTATTGCATGACTTGGACAAATGACCATGTTTACCACAATTGTAACATCTCTCGTTTGAAGAACTAAAACCTCTACCCGAATGATTAGGTTTTTGGAACTTCTGTTTAGATATATAATTTTCATAAGCATCCATCTTATAACGCAATTCATCGAAATGTTTAGCTCCATATAGCAACATTTTGTTCGAAGGAGTATCATCTATTCCTTCCACAAAATAATCAATTACCGCTTGATCTTCTACACCTCCCCTAACTGCTATTTCTCTTAATGCAAACATATATTCCCTAAGAGTTTCGGTTCTCAATTTTCTTCTCTGACGCAACTGCTTATGAACCTCAGCGCTACTTAACTCTACATGAAATTCTTTGACTAAAGCTTTCCGCAAAGCATACCACGTTTTTACTTCAGGGTAGGCTTTAATAGCTATAGCCGCTGCTCCTGATAAAGCGTTCTTAGCTAATATGAATGACTGAATTGGGTTTAAATTAAATAGCTTAATTGAACTTTCCATATCGTTTACCCATGCTTCAACTCTATAATTCGTATTGCCGCAAAAAGTTGTAATAGTAGATTGAATATCCCTTAACTGTATTGCACTCGGACGTTCGTAATGCTCGTGATGACTTTGCATATTTCGATTGTCAAAAAACTCGTCTCGACGGACTTTATTCTCATTATGAATAGCCGAAGGAACACCGCAATTTTCTCGAATATTTCTATAATCATTATCATCGTTTATGTTGCTATAACTTTTTATTTGTTTATTACCGTTATGATTTGGTGAAGTAGAACCGTAATTCGAACCACCGCTTATAGAAAAATTATCGTTGGGCGCTTGTATCGTGATTGAATTATTTATTGTTGATTTACTAACCTGTTTACCGGAATAACTATCATTTCGTGTTCGGCTTACCACAGTTGTAGCGACCTCCGCTGTTCCTTGATTTTTATTTTTTAACTCTTGATTTTCTTGAGACAAAAGTGTTACTCTGGCTTTTAACTGTTCCAATTCGGCCTTGACTTGGTCTGTAATTGTTGCTCCGTCATCCGTTTTTAAAGCATTCAGTATGCTTGTTTCGAAGTCGTTTAAATATTCGTCGAATGCATTATTATTCTCCACAGTGTTCATCATAAGTTATTTTATCACTTGTATCTCTTATTTCAAAATATGATTTTCACTTGATATGTACCACTATAACGTTTTTAACACATAAAAGTTTTTGTAATTCACAGTTAGTGGCACAGTAGATTTTAGCACTAAACGATACACAATAAATTATAACTCATGTGTAATAATTACGCACTATATACAATACTAATTTTATACTTTTTAATTTTAATTTATAATCCCGAATTAAAATAGGTTGAGCCCCCAGTTGTGGAGTTTATTAATATTGTCGCGTACTTGTATATCTCGACAGATTCAAAAACTAACTGAATTCACAACATCGACTTTATTTTTCTAGCAATACAAAAAAACTCTCCCCATCTTCTTTACAATCGGTCCTTATATACCACAACTGCCTTAGGTATAAAGTAACCATTACTAATACAATATAAATTATTAACCGATTAGTATATAACATAAATTAACGGATAATTGAAATACAAATTATATAAAGCAAAATATCAGGTATAGGCATAATAATAACCACGAACCATCATAGCATTCCACATATATATATATTTATATATATATATATATATATATATATATATATATATATATATATATATATATATATATTTATATATATATATATATATATATATATATATATATATATATATATATATATATATATATAAATATATATACACACTGTAATTTATTTTTAGATTAGATTTATGAATTTTTATAAATGAATTGATATACGAGGGTATATCAAAAAGTCTTGCAATATCATATGAAAAAACAGAGTGAGTGAGACAACAATATATTTTTCAAAACCATTTTTTATCGCGATGAAACTTCTAGAAGAACATTTCGATGTAAATTTTACAGTTCGTTTGTTTTTGTCAATTTAGTAACATGTGTTTTGAATTTTTCTTAAAATGAATGAAATTGAATATCGCGCCGTTATTAAATTTTTCTGTAAAGATGGATGAAATGCAATTTATATATTCAACTATATATCAAAAGTTTACGGCGAATCTGCACCATCATATGCCACAGTAACAAGGTGGGTAAAATTATTCAAAAGTGGTCGGGAGTCATTAGAAGACGACAACCGCTCGGGTCAGCCAGCAGATGCCATTAGCCATGAAAACGTAATTTTGGCCGAATCTATTGTATTGGAGGACCGGCGTATTTTTATTCCGCGATTAGCGTGGAGACTTTCTCTTTCATACGGTACCACATATACTATATTACATGACCACCTTCACATGTCGAAAGTAAGTGCGCGATGGGTTCCCCGTTTGTTGAATGCAGAACAAAAAAAAATGCGTGTTCAAACTTCAAAGGCGATTTTAGGTATGTACAAAGAAGATCCAGAAAATTTCTTGGATAACATAATAACAGGCGATGAAACATGGCTTCATCACTGGGATCCGGAATCCAAACAAGAATCGATGCAATGGATTAAACGTAGTGAACCACCACCAAAGATATTCAAAACTCAACCGTCTGCTGGTAAGGTTTTGGCAACAATTTTTTGGGATGCTGAAGGAATTTTGATAATCGATTATATGCCAACGAAAACCACAATCACAGGCATATATTACGCAGCGATTTTGCGAAAATTGAAAAAAGCGATCCGGAAAAAACGGCCAAGGAAAGTTAGGAAAAAAATCTTGCTTCTTCACGACAATGCACCCGTGCACAAGGCTAATATTGCTCAAGCTGCATTAAAGGACTGCGGCTTCGTGGAAATTCCGCATCCACCGTAAAATCCAGATTTGGCACCCAGTGACTACTTTCTGTTTCCCAATTTGAAAAAAACACTAAGGGGCCGGAAATTTTCCAGTGACTATGAAGTACAGTCTGTTGTAAATGAATATTTTATGGAGCAAAAGAAATCTTTTTTTTTAGAGGGTTTAGGCAAGTTAATTGATCGATGTGACAAATGTATAAACCTTAAAGGAGATTATGTCGAAAAATAAAAATATTGCTGTCTCACTCACTCTTTTTTTTCATATGATATTGCAAGACTTTTTGATTTGCCCTCGTAATTGGTGAGATTATTAAATGTGAAAAAAGAAAACTTAATTTATTATGTTTTAATATATGCTTTCTTGTTGCCATGGTAACACATCCACCGCATTAAAATAATTTTTAAATTAGTCTCTAATTTTGTATGCATTTGCAGTGGAGTTGTTGGAATATACTCTTCGGACCTGTTGCATACCATTTGTCTCGTCATTACGCTACGTTCCCGGCTCACACGTCGCATCGGTATAGGTGTCCAGCAAACTTGTATTATTATAGCATGGATCACTCTTTTCCCGAAGAAAGTTTTGTAAGACTACAGTTGCCTATATGATTTCGAGCACTGTCGTTTTGCTGGCCAAAATATAGGTCGGTATACCCGCCATCTATTTGCAAGAATGTCAAACGCATTCTCGACCACTCTTCTTGCACGGGATAATCGGTAATTAAAAATACTATTATCCACCGGTAGGAGAAAAGTGTTTCGACCAGGATACGGGCGTAAGAGTTTTGGCATTAACGGAAATGCCTCATCTGCAATAAAAACAAATGGATATTCCTTGCGGTTCTTTAAAGTTTCTGGTGGTGGCAAATCTAATTCTCTTGCGCCACATATAATATCCCGCCCAAAAAAGCTTCGTCGGAAAATATTACTGTCCGTGACCTGGTGCTCCGATGTCGACTAGTACAAATTTATAAGCGACATCACATATGGAAAACAGTACAACACTATGACTGTTTATAATTTCTATATAGAGAGCCGCAATTTCCAAATGCCTAATCAATAAAAATATGTTAAACATATTGTATAATATTTGATATATTTGAAATTAATACTTACTTGAATTAGATAGAACGTGTTTTCCATCCATTGCTCCTAAACTATGCGGAAAATTCCACCGTTCTTTAAAGGGAGCGCCTCAAAATCTCACATTACAAAATTTCGAATTACATAATCTCGCATTTTAAAAAAATCTAGCATTACAAAATCACGCATTACAAAATCTCCCATTATAAAATCTCGCATTATAAAATCTCGTATTGCGAAATCTTGCAAATCCCAAAAATATAATTTTCCAAATAACAATAACAGAAAATTATTAAATTATTTTATTATAAGCAATTATCTTTAAAAATTCAAAAATAACATTTAACAATGAGAGAAAATTAAAAAAATCAATTAATTATTATATTATATGCAATATTTTTTAAAAATTATGCTGGAGTGAGTCTTGCCTTTTTCTTTATTATTCTTTGAATTTTTTTATTTTTGATAATTTGTTTTCGCTTTTTGGGAAACTGGACACCGGATTTAATTTGTGAATGAATCCTAAGCTTTGCCAAAATCGCTTCTTTTGCCAAATCATTTATTATTTTATAAATACCTGCGTGCCGCTGACCAACCACAGTTTTTAAACGATGGTGCCAGGCTTCCACACTATTTTGCGTGCGAGGGAAGCATTCACTTGCATTTCCTGAGTCCGCTATAGACCAGAATTCCGGTTTGTATCTTGGTGCTCGGTTGCCATGGCCAATGTAATTTCTCTTGAACCATGATCCAATTACTTTGATATCTGTGTCATTGAACTCTCTCTGACAAACTCGCATAATACGCAGCAACTTCATGATCTGGTACAAAAGCTAGGCTTTTTATCATTCTGATTTGCAATGAAAATGATTCGATGTTCCCATACTTGTGTACCAACCTTTCTTTTTGGATTTTGCGCCAAATAATTTGGCCGAAATGGAATAAACATCACTTAAAAACGGTTTCCGGGGAAAAAAAATGATGCTGATGATACTATTATTTTTTCGAAATCCCAAATTAACCTTTTCGGATTTAACTGAATTTCATTTTCGAAACAAATTTTTTTTTAAGTTGAAAAACTATTGGTCGTATACTTTTTTACTTTTCTTGCTCATCAAGCAAAATACCAATGGTAATACTTCTCCGTCAATAAGTCCATGTATTGAAAATAGCTGTCGCATTATGGATGGTACAACGTCGAAAGTACCATCCATAATCCAACAACTAGATTCAGCGAGGAGCTTTAGTGAAGAAATCGTTCCCAACAAAATAATTTTCTCGCCATCGAACTCTTCTTCGGTTAAAACAAACAACTCTCCTTCGACATAACGAATGTTTTCGGGAATGATAATATATGCAAAGTTTTCGGGCTCTTTTACTTTGTTATGCCGAACTCGTTGAATTTTAATTCTTTGAGCTTTTGCCGATGGCAGATAAATGCGGGATTCGTAGGAAGTGTTGATTACGGAATCTCTCATTATAATCGATGGTGGCTGATCAGAAATTTTTGCTTGAAATTTGTCGGCGCTGTTAGTTTCAGCTACAACTTTATCCGATGCCAACGGTTCATGAGAATGCACCGATGGTGGTTTTAAAATTTCATGATTATTCTGCATAACGTGAGTTCCAACGCGATCATTACACCTATAAGTTTTTGTTTGGCGCAAACCCAATTAAATGTGGATTTTGTTTTTTTGCTTAAATGATAGCAATATCCGTTAATAAATAATTTATTTTTGCCTTTATTAGATTTGACTATGTCGATATTCATGATTTATGTATATTATAGATCTATTTTAATTATAAGAAATTATATGTAACTCGCACGAAATAAGAGATAAAATAACCATATATACATACCTGTTAACTGATTTAATATTTTTGTATTTAAATACCAATTGATAAACTAATTTTATTTAATTGAGTGTGAAAATTTTAATAGTAACAATCAATAAACAAATTGTACTTATATTATAGTGTAGTAACAGACTGTGTGTTACTTGGTTTTGCAAAATTTTACTTTGCATTAGTTATTATTCTAAACACTATAGCCTATAAATATATAATTCTAAACATTTGCTTGCATTACAAAATCATCTCGCATAAACTTTTCCCCGTAAAGTAAAAAAGTTTATGCGAGGTGATTTTGTAATGCGAGATTTTGTAATGCGAGATTTGGTAAAAAAGATTTTGTAAAATAGATTTTGTATTGCGAGATGATGTGGCTAACCCGATAACTAAAATTTCGTTTAACATATCAACTAAAACTAAAACACCTAAATATTTATCTATTTGCCATACTTAGCGAAGGGTTAGTGATAGACGTTGACGAGCAGTGACAGATCTTTCACCTACATCAATCATTTGAATTAATGGACCAACCATTGTTAACAGTTCGTCAAATGTATCTAATTTCATTCGATGATAATTTATAAACGTTTTAATGTCTGTTAACCTCATTTCCTCGATAAGGTTATTGTAAAACCCTTGTGCTTACTCTACGGCGATTAACTGGGCTAACACTAAATCGACGACGCTTTTTATTTAACACTTTTCTTTTAAATGGGTTGCTAATAACAAATTTAACATAGCAATGTTATTTTTTACTATATAATAATCGCGATTTGTCTTGAAAAAGTCATTTTGGGTATAATTATAAATGAAAAATAAAACTGGAAACAAATTGATTGAATTAACAAAAGGATTAAAAAATTACAGAAAAAATTACACAAGAACTAGGTATGTAGTAGAAACGTTATTAATATGAAATTGACAAAAATATAAAATCACACAAGCACAAAACCATAAAAAATTCTGATGGACATCAAAAGCAAGTGAAAATCGAATACTTTTTTTTGGCACCTACAATGACTTAGAGAATTGCCCATTATATTGAGCAAAAACAATAGTAGCTAACGTCAGTACGATAATATAGTAGTACATCCTTATTAACTCACGATGTCATGTACGCGACATAAGAATGAAAGTTATCTCACTGTATAGATACCTAAAGTACAAATTGAATACGTTAGAACTGCATATATAATTTTAAATCATATTTATTGAATAATTTTATTCATAAGTTTATAATATTGAACCTTTAAGTTTTTTATTTCAACGAGTTCAAAATTTCAAATAAAATGTTTATACAAAAAAAAAATAAATTTTCGGTTTGAGGAAGCTCGTCATTGCGGCGGAAAATTTCAGATTTCTGTTGTTTAACAGTATATGAGTAAAATTAGTGACTATACTGTACATTACAATACATAAAAAATATTTTTCTAAATCATCTCCCGCAATCACATGTTAGATTTATTTACGGTCATCACCATCCTTAAATTTCAATTTAGATGTTTAATATCATTTTCATGCTTAACAGATATAACATAAAAAACATTACATTTTATATCGAATCGAGGTCAACATATTTAGCAAATTGAAAAATAATTAACTGTTCAGACAGTTATGAAGGTCACACGAGAATTCAATATAAGTAATGTGCGTTCAATGAACTTGGAGTACAACATTCGACCCAAAGATGTGAACATTAGAGTATCTCTGTTTGAAAAATCATATCCCAAACAGTATATTTTATGTAATTGCTAAGCAGAGTTCATGCAATTTAAGTTAATTTCACATTTTGTTCAGATTTAAAATATTTAAATTTAAACAAATTTGATAACAATTTCTATATAATAATATCCGTGTGTGTATGTGTGGTATAGATGTAAATGAAACAATTATAGTTGTGTATGTCGCATTTCGGTATCAAATTTCCACCAATTTTTTTTATTATCACTTAACAAAATATTGTACGCTATCATTCCGTGCTCGACTGTTATACATATTCACACAAAAATATTTGATTCAGATTTTATGGACAATTTAAAACAAACGGAAAAAAAAATCGAAATGGTAATAACAATAATCATAAAAATAATAATGGTATTTATAATAATAGTATAGAATACAATAATAATATTTTGGAAGCATAACATATTTTTTTTTGCTTCTTCAGGCAATGCGTTCCAATATTATGTGAATCGATTTTTTATTTTCCCCCACTGTTTCACTGGTGGGTAGTAAGTTCTCGGTTCCGTATTATGATATTTTCCATAATTTTATTTCTCGTTTATTCATCGGAAATCGAAATGGAAAAACAAAAAAAAAACTATTTATGTTGGTATGTTAGAAAAATAATAATGATGGTTGTTGATGTTATGGAGAGAACGAATTTTATAATCGTTATTTGATTATATGTCTACGATATTTATATTAAAAATAATACGTAATATAAAATTGTTAAGTGTTTTTCTTTCGATTTTCTTCTATATATCAGAATGTAAAAGAAAATGGAAAATAATTAGAATCATCAAAATACCACACCCAAAGTGTAAATTAATTTTCTTATTTTTTTATTCATATACGATACACCTACACTACCATAAATTCAACATCAAAAGATGATGTTAGAACGCAGTAGATGAAAATATGAAAATCAAAATACTACTTATATCAGCATCACAACATGATCACAACATTTCAAACACAAAATAAATCTAGATTTTATAAAAGCAGTAAGTATTCTATTGAAATTTTAACAATAAAATTTTGTCGAATGTATTTATTTATTCATAGTATATTTTTTGTAAACTCAAACGAATTATAATATTATGATGGCAATTAAATATAATCAAAGACTGAAAGCGAGGTAGAATAATTATAAAGTATCTATTTATTTCACAGAATTATACAGTGTCACACAAAAATGGTTGGAAATGGTTGGCTAGGATTGGGCACTAATTTTCATCGTTTGTACTACGATTAAACGGTAAATAAATAATAAAATTTAACAAAAATTCCCAATAGCACCTAAATAATTGTTAGGTCGGGATTGGGCAATATATTTTGGCGTTTGGTTACCAATGGGTCATTTTTATTACAAAAAAAAAACGAAATCAAAATTGTATTATTTCAATGAAATCAGGTTCGACACTTATTTGGGAATTTCATTTTCCAAAATTAACAACAAATCCAATTGGAATATAACATTTGAATAAAAAATCATCATCCGTACGTCATTGACGAAAATTCATTAAAATTTTGTCATTCTGCACAATTGGAAGTATTCGTATCTAGAAAGTTGAGAAATACTAATACAAGAAACCCTCCAAGAACACGATTAATTCGTTAAGACTACCAAAAATAAAACGCTACGTTTTATTTTTTGTTATGTAATACAAAAAATAAAATAAAATAACGTAAATTGTGTTGTTTGAAACCGTGTAATTTGAGGAAATGGGTATCTGTGTTCTTAGAAATGTTCTTCAAATACCGTGTTCTTAGAGGGTTACCTGTAATTGTATAAATACAATGATGGGAATCATTTGGTCAACTGTTGTTTTCGTTTGGTATTAAAATAATTTTTGCAATAAATTGTTATGTAAGGTTTTCCAAACGAGAACAATTAGTGGTCAATCCTCAATTACAGTTTACTAGACGAATTTCTAGACCCAAACAGCCCAATTCTGATGGAAAGGTGAGTTTTAACGATTTTTCGCAATAAATCGTTACCAAATGAAGACAACTACTGACCTTTGGATTTATGAAATTATAAGTATTGTAAATCTTTCCGCAGGACTCGAAGTGTTATGGTCTAACACTTCGAGTCCTGCGGAAAGATTTGTTTTTATACATTTTCGCAATAAATCGTTATGGTGGGATGAAAAACAAAATCAACTGGTGACCAATCTTTGATGTCAGTTGATTAAACTTAACAGATCCAACCGTTAAAATCTGATGAAAATATGAGTTTTTAACAAATATTATCAAGAAATCGTTACGAAAGATGATTTGTTTTACTAATTGTCGTAAAAAATCGTTTCGTTCAACCCTACGAAACGAAAACAACCCCCAAACGAAAACAACTAGTGACTAATCCTCAATGACAATTGACGAACGCAATTTGTCCAATTGTGCGTTCCCGTAATTATTCAAAATAAGGTTTTGCATTTAATTGTTGCCAATTTATGACCAATCAAAAATTAGCGAAATATTACGAAAACGATGTGATTTTCTTGTAATGAGGTGCTACTCAGGATTTTTTTTATTAGATTTTCATTATTTATTTACCGTCTAATTGTGGTAACCAAACAATGAAAACTACAGTTTCTATCTTGACCAAACGATGACCAAACAATTCTAGTCATCATTTTTATCAATGACTTTGTGTGGGGTGCTGTCCAAACGAGTCTGTGAAGCTTTAAAAAATAAAAATTTCTGTTGCAATTGGTATATAACAAATCACCTGAAAAGTTCCAGGTCTAACAGAGAAAACACATTTTTTTTGGGAAAAATACATTTTGTTCATCAACATAATTTCCTTTAGAGCAATACTATCAGTCCAACGCCTCTCTAAAATTTCTATGCCATTTTTGTACAACGATTCATCTTTGTCTTCAAAATTAGCTTCAGTTTCGGCAATCACTTCTTCATTGGAGCCATTGGAAATCTGCTTCCCTTGAGCTTTTTTGTGTGGTCTGCAAACAAGTCATAATCACTTTTTTAGCCGATGTAATATGTAGAATACAGTACCGATTTTATATTTATTTTTATGTTACCCGTCACACGGTAGTATTTTTAGGAACCTAGCTGTAATTTTTCTCTTTCATAATTAAAAATATTTTATTTCTTTATTTGTATAAATTTTTTTTAATTATTAACTGCAATAAGTGTCATAAAGAATGTTTGTATGCATGTAAATGTTAGAAATTTTCAAGACAATAAAGCACGGAATTTGCAAAGATCTATTAATTTGGGGATAATTTCCATCATAGAGCTGATGAACTAAATGTCATCACTATTCAAACTAACGTAGCTTAACTTAAGAAAACGGTTGCGTTCGGTTTGTATGTTTAACTCTCAAAAAGCTAAATATTAGCAATAATCCAAGAACTACTCTAGTAAATTGATTCTTCACTTTAAATTTTTTTGTAAAAATTCGAAAATTTGTAAAATTTAAAAGCTCACTGGAAAATATTCGGCATCTTTCAATTTTCCCGATCCATTAAACCGTGTCATAAAATGACAAAAATTAAACATGATACTTTAGGAAAAATGCTGAAATCAATAAATAATAATCGTCGATTAAAATGTTAGCAAAAGGATGAGTTTATTAATATTATTTTTATTAATATTTTCCATAAGTTTCCATCAGTTTTGTAATCTTTTTGAGCTTTTTGGCACATGACATTCATTGCAACAATTCATTGAGGTTGAATCGCAAGATCTAAGTGGCCATTTAGCCATCGTTCAATAAGGTAATTTTTCCTAGCGTAATGCAGAAACCACATGTAATCTGGTCAACGTCTCCAATTTATGCTATAAAAGCATTTATAATATGTCATGATAACGGACGATTCTTTTAATTTGCATCAACTGCTTATCTGTTAAAACTCTACGACATCTGCATTATCTTTAAATCACTCCATTTGGTTCTGGAACGATAAATTCACAAATTTTAAAGAATACCAAAACTAACCATCCAACAGTATTTACATTTTACTGATTTCAAATACCCATCTGCATATGGCAAGTACTCTGTAAATCTAAAGTACTCGTGTCACTAAACTCGTATTTGCTTCTAGTTATACGTGAAGTCTTTTTCATTGTTGGTTTGGTTTTCAAATACATTATGAAAGATAAGCTCGCACGCTTGCTGTATATCGACGTTGCTGTTTATATACAAAATTATCGTGCTATTTGGTAGAAGGAATCTCTTTGTCAATGTTGAGATTACGTCTATCTTTTAATTGTCTATATGCAGTAGGATGCTAATAAACTTTCCTGTTAGCTACATGACTATAAATTTGGTAAAAAAACCAAATAAAAATGTTAAGTTAAAAGTCTCAGGTATTTGATTCCTTCAGAATGCAATGGAAATTAGATCGTTGACAAAATCGACAGTTTATTTAATCACAAAACACTATCTCAAATATGATTAATGTGTCAACATTGGAAAGTAGAAAACCGCAAAACTTTTCTTCACTTTTCATTTTATCTAAGAAGGCAATTTCAATTTAATTTGTATTTTTCTATATAGGCCCTCGGATAACTTTGCTTAAGTTTGCAAATAAGTGTTTGATGGAAAATAGATCAGGAACACTACGTAGTTTGGAATGATACGGAACCTGTCGGAAGAACTATAAGCTGGTCTGTTTTTAGAAATAAATCGTAATTAGTTAACTTGACAGGAGATTCACAAATAATATACATGCTGGTCCTTAACAAGGCGGACTGCGTTATTATAGATAGGACATTTAAATATTTACCAGAGGCTGTGTCAACGATTATAATAAAGAGTAAAAAAGATAGGTTACAAAACACTTTGTTATGGAACAACCTTAGAAAAATTTTCAGAAACCAAAAAATACAGCTCACAATAAATAATGCGATTGATCATGTCACAATAACTGTGTCTGGCGTGAAAGTGGTCACAAAAAACTCAACAATCTTTTAATCGTTCTAAAAAGTTCAGAGCATTTTGCATGTTACTGAAGTTTTAAGATACTAAAGATCTATCGAAAAGTTTGATTCCGTAGCCAACTTAAAATATGAAGAACTAGATTTGAATTTTTATGTTGAGGATGGCAAAGACAACTAAAGAATTTTATAATTCTTAGCATTTGATTCTCACGATGCTTACATATCAAAATTCTATACAACATTTTCGTCTCATTTTTCGTATTTCTAGAGTTGCGTCATTTTCTTTGGTCCCTTGTTATAGGATGGCTACTGCCATCCTGCAGATTTCACTAAGCGCACGCAGAGGCCTCACACGGTGATGTTTTGCAGGCTACTACTCAGGGAGAAGTGCTATGGGTCGTGGGGTTTGAGGCTTGCGTGGCTCCTGGCCTACGCCGTGATTGCAGAAACTTAATTAAAAAAAAGGAAACGCAAAGCATAAATAATAATAAACCGGATATTCCGCCGAAATTCGTCGGCCGGAACTTGAGGAACGAACAACACAATAATTATAATAGAGTGAGATGCCTTGGTGCGCGCATATATTAGAATTCAAACAAGGCAAAGCCCTGGTTTCGAAATCGGATGCGGGCACCAAGGTACCGCAAACACGACACCGAGACAGACGGAAGTCTCCACTCCCATCATACCATACCAGAAAGAATTAGCAATTAATTTTTTCCACATCGGGGAAACCAAAACCAAAAAACAAAAAAAAACCAGCCAGAAAAATAAATTCAACAAGATAAAAAATACCCACAATAAAAATTCTGGGGCAAGACCAATGTGCACAGAGTGCGCGACACACGACCGCTGTGCAGCGCTCAATTATAAATAAAATAAAAAAATCCTACTTTAATACAACAAAAAATATACTGTTGCAGCCTTGGGTGGCCGTCATGCAACAGGGTCATCGCCCCGGACCGTTGCGGCGCCTTTAACCGATACCAAATAAAAATGTACAGCTGGTCGGTTGGCTACCCGTACGTTGCGGCGTGATTTTGCCGTATTCCACCGGTGCGGCCAAAACGCCGGTAACTCCCAATAATACGGCTGGCCTCAACTGGCCGCCGGATCCGTTCGGCGTGGGCTCGCCTTTATTACAAAAATTCACCGTTGTTATTCAAACCGATCGCGATATCGTTGATATTAATGTTAACGCCGCGTTAGACACGGGTTGTGATAACCAAACTTTTAGTACAGTGGGTAAATATTTCGGACCCGCCATGCCTCGTCGAAAACAGCGTTGCGGCCGCCTCACCGTAAATAAACTAGATGAATGGCCTTGTACATATCCCGTTGTGATTCTCGCAACCTCCTTGCTAGGCCACGTAATTTCATCTTAACCATAGTAACTGAGGCGTTGTCCCGCTATGCAACCTTTATGGGCTTGCTCGCCTCACCTACGATATATCTAAAACTTGAAGCTTCGTACTGGCAGCCTTAATAAAAACTTCACAAGTGCCCGTCTTCTCCAATAAGTGGCCAGGCTTGTAAATCAGGTCCCTCTTATTAAATCTCGAAATCACCAAAAATTGCACTAGATATCTCACTAATACGCCATCGCGCACGCGCACCCAAAATACACAGAAACAACAAAACAACCAAATCCGATGGAAAATCTTTCAAAATCAAAAAAAAAATATTTACTCGTATGTGCTAATATATTTTTTTTTTATTTATTTTTATAATTAAACACACATGGCATCACTTAACGTTTTTTATTTTAATTTATAAAATATATATGAATTTACACCATAACAATAAAACTTATGGAGAAAAAAAATTACATCGTCCATTAATCTCTAAATATCAAAACTAGCCTTTTTCCTATTACATTCCAAAAACACGACTCTATTTTTTAAAATTCTTGCCAAGACTAAAAAAATTCGCGTACCGCACAACGAACGCCAAAACGTTCTAGAAGCATCCAGAGAAGGATGTTTTTCGTTTGCATCAATTCTCATTAATGCAAACGAGCGCACTTCTAGAGCGCATTGCTTCACACACACCCGATGCACATTGGTCTCGCTTTCCCATTTAATTTTTTCTACCCGTCTCGCCATTACACAAAAATCAACCTTAATAAACACATTTATATTTAGTGTAAGTGTGTTTCGCCAAAGTGCCTATGGCAAATAGTGTAAAAAGTAACAATCAACCGGTGAAAGCAAACAAAGACTCAAACCACCTAACCGACTAAACAAGAAACAAAACGATTGGAATATAAAATAAAGAAAATTATGGTTACGACCACACAGTCGTAACACCCTTTAGCTATGGAGGAAAGAAACCGTAAGCATCATTGTGTTACTCGTTTCCAAGAAAAATCTAAGTATCATTGTGTTGTGCCTGTGAGTATTTGTTTCGTATTCTCATAACCTGAAGTTCTAGTGTCGGCTTTTCTCCAAAATAATAAAAGCAAAAATAAAGTTTGTTTCGAAAACAAATTTTTCTAAAATTGTTACAAAAAATGGCCAACTTTAAAAAAAACATTTTTTCTAACCAAAAATTGCCCTTTCTGAATTTTCAGAAACAAACTGGAACAATTTTGTTGCAAATTTTATTTAGAATTCATTTGAACTTAATCGATTTTTTCGTAATTGATATACTTTAAATAAATATTTGCAAAAAACGTAAAAACATGAAAAAGTTCCTATGGAAGTTGCCACTTCTGGCAAAATTCTACTACCGTCAAATTTCAATGGGACCTCCAAATTTATGATAAAAGCTTAATATCAAGTTTTATCTAAATCGGTCAATACGTCTAATAGGCAGTAAAAGAAATTAAAACTTGGAAGAAAATGACAATAGTTCGAAATAATTAAAATAATTTTTTTTACTGGGATGGAAAAACCGGGATAATTTATCGGTATGATTTCAAAGGGCAGAATGTCGAAGGGCCGAATGTACAAGAGCCGGATGTGTCAAAGGGCCGAATGTCGAAGGGTTGAATGAGTCAAAGGGCCGAATGTTTCGAAGGGCTAATTTTTTTATGTATTTTTTATTTAATTTTTTTTTGTACCATATACCTATTGTCAGAAGGCTGACATATGGTCGAATATCTCAGGTGGCGCACGACAAAATTTTCCTTCACCAAAATGTATTGCTAACTGGATACGTGCAATTTCATAAATATCCAAATATGAAAAATAGTAAAATACATAAATTCAATTATGTTTAATAAAACAAATTTACAAAATATTCCATAAACAAAAAATTTAAAAAATTATATTTCTAAAAACAAAAAAAAATCGGCCCTTCGATCCATTCGGTCCTTCGACATTCTGCCCTTTGATACATTCGTTGCGAAACACGCACTATTCGCTATTTGTATGTGCGCTTTAGTTTCGTTTAAGGTATTTCAACATTATTTACAGAACACCTCTTTTTGCTTCACAAAGTGGATACTTACATCGTACAGCTTAGCTATAATCGGTGTTATCCAGTTATTTAATTCTTTTATGTTAAAAAGGAAAGCATGTTTTTCTTGGTGAGCAACTGCGATTGCCCTGCCTTACTAAAATAAATGTTACTTGTGTAAATAAACTTTTAAATAGATCAGAGTCCCGAACAGATTCGAAAACTAAATGTAGGTTTTCAGAAGTTTCTAATCTGTATAAACACGAGGTACTGTGGATTTATAACTCTGGCTTTTAAACCGGGATTCTATGCATCATTTGTCAATAAAACTAAATACGATCGGCTATTATTAAAAGCAATTAAGAGCGTTCTTACCATTCGAACCTACTTAATACCAAACAATCACTGGCTCTCTATTGGCAATTTTCTGAATTAGTTTTCATAAATGTTTTTGGAAATTATCGGTAATCTGTTTTTATTTATATATTTTTTATAATATAAAATTAAAATATTTAAAATCAAACAAAACTAAGCACTAGGTTATGGATAAAACTTCATTATTGCGAACAAAATTTGAGTCTATTGTTGTTTTTTATTCCGATCGAGCTAGCACAACTTCTCCAAGTTTGAAACTAAAAATAAAATAGCAGAAGAAAATTGCGAGAAAAGAAACTAAGCTCGAGTTTTCCATAATAGCTGTTGAATTTCATAAAACGTTTGTCTAACTCTCTCTCACTCTCTCATGACTATCGACACTGCACAACTTACTCTTACTTTAGAAAAAAACACACTTAAGACTCTGTATCGGAAAAAATTTGTAATGCGCAGATTGTATGCTATGTAGCTTTGTAAGTATCTGGATGGTGCTTGAACTAGCGAAGTACTTCCATTTTGGCCTTAAAGGGCTATGATTCTTCAGAACACTTCCATGGCGTTTTTACTTAAACGATAAATTACCATATCCTTCCTTTAATCTTATTAGGGTTAAATTTGAATAGCTAGAGCACATTATAAGCCTCCTAAGCAAAAAATGAATAACTAACATCAATACTTTCAAATAGCTAACTGAGATCTTAATTAAACCTAGAGAGTTACAGGTCGATTGAGATTAGATTATTTGATCTGCGTTAAATATTTTGGAAGTTGTGTTTATAGATTCATTCTGATGAATACCACTTTCAAACTGGATCTAGAAAGGAATTGTCAAAAAAATCAAATAAAAAATGTGTTCTTCATTTTACAGAACAAATATGTTTCAAAAATCATGGGGGAAAATCCACACGCTTTTCTTAATGAATAACAAATGTATTTTTAAAATTATTGGTGGAAAGAGAGAAATGCAAACCGAATTTGTTTAAAATCAGATTTCAAGAATTAGGGAGTATAAGTTATAAAAAATTGAATCCGCGTAGCAATCTGGGAATCTTAAACTAATTCAAGAAACCATGATTTTTTTTTGTAATTACTAATTCCCACAGCAGCAGCAGCCAAACACGTTATAAAGCAAAATCCTATGCATAATATTAAAAAATAAAAATTTTAATAAGTAAACAATTTCATTTATTCTGGTTCTGATATAGAAAAAATTTCAATACTTTGTGATTCAAAATTATAAAAATATTTTTTTTTTATCAGAATCAATATAAAAGATTTAATCTTAATTTTAGAATTTAATTACATATTATGTGTTTTTTCGTATCGAGCAAATCCCACTGAATATTTTTCTTATTTATTTATATTTTCTATATGGAAATTATATTCTTGTGAATAAGCTTTCCTAGTCTTGTCATCAGATCATTAAAAGTGTATTAAATTTTTTTTGTATTTTTGTGCTTGTGGCAATGTCAAAGACGAAAATATTTATTTTTAGGAATTTATTATTCCAACTCTAAACAATATATTATATATGTTATTATCTACGTATGTATGTGTGTATAAAATAAATATTTACTTATGCCTGTATGTACATACATATATGTACAAGTATATATAAAAATTTTATCAATTTTTGGAATTTGAAATATTTTTTTTGCATACATTTTTGTAATTGAAATATTTGATTTTCGAAATTTACGTATCTTACGTAATGAAAAATTGATATAGGAATAATATCCTTGGAATCATAAGCAACAAAAATATTTGAAATGCCAATAAATAACTTTAGTCTTTGGATTTCGGGTGTATAAATAACGAATATACTACCGTCGAGTAATTTTATTTTCTAAGGCTTATTAAGATTATAGAATATGACAAAAATGACTTTTGAATGGGAGCGGTCTGGCTATTGAATTTCTTAGTATACATAATAGAATGGCCTTTCGTGTACGAGTATGTTCGGTTGTATTAAACGATAAATCGTAATTGGATATAAAACTTTCAATTTATTTAATATTATTTAAACTTTCTATTTATGTGCAAAGAACTAGTATCAAATTTTTAATTGGATAGAATGTAAAATACATCGATACAATGAAAATTGTGCCGGAAGTTGCTTTTAAGATGGAGACGTGATTTCCAAGAAGAGTAATCAAACTGGTTGGGTTAAATTATATTAGTAAATATTGTGAATAAATTAGTACATCATACTTTCTAAAGGAAGTACAGTAAAAAAAATTGCCACTAGAGGCAACATCACACAAAGTATTGTAACGACTGATCCTATCGAAAAACTACCCACACGCCTTATTTTGGTAATTATACAACAAGAATGCCATATCGCAATTTAAAAAAATTAAAAAAGTAATATGCAAACAAAGGAGATTGTTTTGATATAAAATAACCTTAAACACAAAATCGGCACTAATCGCTGTGGTGTGATTCTCCTTGTCAGTTACATTATATGTAACTGCATAGGCACCAGTACATCAGTGTTTTTCGTTTTAAATATTGTACTTCACTACTGATTGATTTATTGGTTAGAATGTTCGGCCAAGACTAAGCAGGGACCTGGATATGTGGGACCGTACATCCTTCAACATATAACAATAGTAGTTTGAAAAATATCTGACAATTGTTAATATAAGACACAGTTAGTTTAAATTGTAATAAATTCAGATTTTGTAATTGTTCCTGTTAGAAGTTGAAATTGCTTTCGAATATTTATTAATCAAATTTCACATGTATCGATAGTTTTTCTAAAATTTAATTTTATATTTATACTTTCTGGCTTCCTAAAAAATACGAGTATACAAATTTATTAACTTAATCTTTCCCAACTAAAATTAAATAAAATTAAAAAATGCTCCTACTGAAAGTTGCAAAAATTTAGCTTACTAATAAAATGAATAAACTAACCAATCATCATGACTTTATAATTTAATGGGGAGCTTATTGTTAGCTGCTCCTGCAACTCGAAAACTCATAATGCATAGATATACTGAAATAATTTTCTCAACACCAAATCAATTTCTTGAAACCAAAAATATCACTGAACAGTACCACTTATAACTGGTAACACTAATGTTATGGCACTTTACAAAATTTTCTTCAACCGACATAATAATAGGAACAATAGGAATATAACAATTCTACAATAATAACAATAATAGAAACAATATAACAATTCAGACCTTGTTCCATTCTAACTATAGAACAAAGTCTAAACCACCTCAACAGCCCCATCACACCACACACTAAGTAAGACAGTCACTTGGGGAATCTGTAAACTAATAAATTTAGAATGAGAATTAACACAGCATTAAAATAATCCTTAATACCTAAGTATTAATATAATGAATACTTAAGACAACCTGTTAATAGTGGTAAACTAAGTAATCTGAAATCATTCATATTAATCAAAGAATAGATTTATTTGCATAAATAAATAAAATAAATATGCATACATGCATACTGTTTGTTCAAAATTTAAGTAAAATATTTAAAATGACATACCAAATTCACAAAACGCATAATTATTCAGTTAACACATAATTTTTGAGAAAATTGATTCAAAAAAAATTCGATAAGTGAATATTTACTGTATTTTCAAAAAGAAAAAGCTCCTGCGGAAGCTAAGACTGGAAGTTGGCCAATAACTAATCATTTTTACTGGGATTTTTAGATCTTTTGAGCTTATTTAAAGTTTTAATCTGAAACTTCTCGTGCGCTAAACTGCAGAGAGAAAGAGAGTAAATCGGCAAATTTGTCGGGTTAATTTTCACTAAATGAATAGAATGATGGAACTTTTACTCAAAAATTCGCAATGAGCGAGGCATTTCAAAATGGTGCATATTCCGTTTGATAGGATATTCCCTATAGGATAGGATGCTTTAGTGAAACCTCTGCTGACATGCTTGGTACAACTTGTTTAATACATTTCTCACTAAATCGTTAAGATTATTGAGTGAATTGATTTAATGCAAATTCAATCAATAATGCAGAAAACCTCTTGAGAAATATATTTAAAAAAAATGTACAATATCATTTTGTGGCGATTTTGGTGTAACCTCTATGATGCCTTATTGGCACTGAAGCTTTTTATGCGCCGTTGGATATGCTTAGCCCATCAAATTTCTACTTCACGGTGGCGATATAGTGAAATTTCAGACATGTGTTTATTCTCTACCTAATCCACTCAGTCAGAACGAGCTAGGCAATGAGAGCGTTAATCAAAGGTGAAGCGAAAAAATATATTATCACACACTTGTTGCGTTTCAAAGCAAGTACTAAAGGTATTTAATATCTTTTTGGTGAAAATCTTAAAAAATTCTTTTAAATTTTTATTCTAAATTAAAATTTCATAACTATAATTGTTTTTTATTATTATTATAAAAAAAAAGCGAATAATTTGTTTGGTAATTTGATTTCCATTTATAACTTGGAGTCATTTTTAGGATTTCATGACTTCAATCGTCATTATTCAATTTAGGTCTTCTCAAACTATTTTTTTGATAATCCATAACAACTCACTCTCTTCACTTTAACCATATTGTCGGTTTTGGGCCACTCTTTACTTACATAATTTACATTATATTGAACCGTGTTTGGTTACGATAAGGAAAACAAAAACAATTTGTAGTGTTGTTAACCCCTCTAGAACTATAAAGTGGTGAGATGTTTCGTTGGTTATTTTTCCAATTTCAAACATAACACTTTCATATTTGATTATTTCACCTTTGTGCAGAATTTTCTTGTAATATGGTTTTCTTGTATTTTATTTTTGCTTTGGTATTTTTCATTTTATATAATATTTGTTATTCAATTCAGTTATGAATTCAATATATAAATAAAATAAATTGATTTTCATTTTTTACGTTACAAATTTTCTTATTTTTTCTGGCAAAAGAAAAGAAAATTCATAAATAAAATTTTCGTTTTGCTTAACCCCAAAGTTTTCTTCTGTATTCTTGTTTCTTTTTGGTTTTTTATTTATGTTTATAGTTTGTTTTGTATTTTCATTTTATTTTTTGCAAATATACAAAAATAAATAAATAAATTTTCCGTTTAAAAATATAGAATGAAAAAAAAAATGTTAATGTACGAGTATTACACTGAGCACACATATAATATTTGTTTTTATTAAAAATCTACAACAAATTTCCACTTAATACTATTTACAACATATAAAAAGTTTAACATTTCATCTACACCTGTGGCCTCGTGCTATGTGTGTTTTGCTAGACATATTATGTACGTAAGCTCATGTGTATGTGCTGTATTTTGGTTTAGAAGTTTTGGCTAAAATTATATTCTGGATATTGATTTTAAAAATTTTCTATAAATTTTCAACTAATAAAATTTTATCGGAATTTGTATCATAGACACAAATACATACTTGAAAGGATATGGTTTGATAAAACACATTATTGTTAATGTTATTACTGGCATTATCATATACATATAAATATAAACATAAGCGTTTTAAAATCGATAACATATTCAAAGATAAAGAAATATTAATTTCCATGCTATCGTTTCCAGAACACTTAAGCCATGAGTATGGTAGTCCAAATAAAACCGAAATGATTGTTTTCTAGTTTATAGAAATGTAAATTTGAATTTGCCAAATTTCATTTCAGTCTGTTCTAAATATTAAAACAAACTAATTTCTTCTTGATTTTATCTCAAACAAATGGAAAATTTAGCAAGCCTCAAATATTCGTTGATCTATCAAATTCTTAACTTGTCATGTGTAACTCACTTTTTTTAAACTGATTAAACTAAATAATGCTCTAGCTCCACATTACTGCTTTCTTTATTTTATCTAAATTTTGCTACTCACCCGTTTAATAAAAATACCCAAATTACAACAAAATTATCCAAACACAAATCATGCGGAAAAATAAACGTGAAAATTGAGTCAAATTGAGCATGTTTTTCACTTAATCACGATAGTGGCCATACTGGAAATAATTTGTCTCTATAACGCTACGACTTCTTCGAATTTCGGCATGCGGAACACTAGAATAGCTTGTAACAGTTTACAACGTTGTAATATAATTTAACTTTTTGTTTTTCTTCTCTTTTTTAAACTATCGCGTAATCATTCAACTTTTTTAAATAACCGAATCCGATTTCTAAACGAATACGAATACTCATATTTATTTTATCACACATATTTTAATAACTCCAACACTTGAAAGTTAAATCATGTCATCAGTCATGTTATCGTAACATTAACATGCTGTTTGTCCCAAACATGATTCAAGTCACTTCCTCTCTAGTGCGGTGCTAGCAGCGATATACAGAACGATTGAAATGTCATTAGAAATACCAGTATATGTCAATCCAAGCTGGGTTAGTTTTCTTCCAAGGCCGTTTCTATACAGTGACTCATAGCTTATTTGATCCAGTCGCATTTTATGAAAAAAATTGTAAATATCTCGCGATGTCTTATTTTTTTTTTGAAAAAAACTAAATGTAATATGAAAGCTATATTTATTTTTATTATAAAACACAAAAAATAAAATAAAAATTCTAATGCATATCAAAATTACATTAAAAAGTTCATTATTTCAACTCAAAACCACCTCACAGCTTAAATGATCCACTACCACAAACATACTTATACCATCAAATTTCGTCAAATTACTCTTGTTAGTATTTCGTTTTTATGGCATTATATTGTTGTTGGTATCGATATAATGCATATGAAACAAAATGTAGTAAAACAAAACACAAATAAAAACCAAGAAAAATATTTCCATTACAAGACAACAAAAATAACAAATTTTGGTTTCACGATACAGTCAAACAAATTGCATACAGTGTGAAAGGAAAGTTTCTGAGCATCCGTCTCTAAATGTACTAATGGTGATATAGGTAGTCGATGCTTCCAATTTATCGAAATTGTTGAGTGAACCACCATCATATTCCTAGTCATACACAAGCGACTTTGATGCTACAAAGATGTTGTGAGGTAACACAGTAATGCGATTACACACTAATGCGATTACACCCTGCAATCGAAGTTCCTATATTTTGCTAAATTAGTATTTGTTGATTAGTTCCGTGTAACAAAAAACAAGAAAAAAGAGAAAAACCATCAAAATAAGATATCGCGAAATATTTACAATTGTGTTCATAAAATGCGACTGGATCAAATAAGCTGTGAGTCACTGTATATTCCTACACACAGTGCTCTGGAAAGTGGTTTAGGTTTCCTATGAAGTAGCTGACCAGAAAACAGGAAAACTTTGACCTGAAATCATAACGGTTCGTGTGCTTGAAATATTCACTATTTTTGGTTCCTTTCTTTTATTAAAGTACTATTTCTCTATATTCATCTTTTTTTTATTTATATAGTAAATTACACGTCTTATAGCCTTTGAAAATATACAAAACAATATTCGGAGCGATTTTCAAAACTTGCGTTTACAAATATAGGTATATATTGGTAAAATAATAATCAAACCAATTATTATGAAAAAAACTAAATTTGTGTAAAAACACTGTGCGCAGTATTGGCGCTGCTTTAATTTCGCAAATGCCCCTTATATCAAAGCAATCTTAACCCTTTTAGACCTGTTGTACATGAGTATGTACAAACTTTTCAAAGAGACGTAGTATTCACGAAAATCATATTTTCTCCTCTATTGCATATTTGTTTCAGTTTTTCATCTCTCTTTCATCATTCTATTACAACAAAATCCCTCAAACTATAAAAATGAGATTAGTATTCAATAAAACATCAAGGTACAATCACGTATTTTAGTAGTGGAAATCCTTTATTTTTTTAGCGCAATTTTAGTGCAAATAAAACAAAATCCTGGTAAGCCAAATAATGTTTTCTATACATTTAAATATCCAACAATGTATATTCTAAAATCAAATTATCGAATTAAGTCATATTCAAATATGATTTTTGTCAATTTAATATGATGTACATGTAGATGTACAAATATAACCAACGGTCATGTACATCCTCATGTACATTGTATAACATCACGTAATTTGAGACTTTGTAGCAATACAAGTACCAATAAAAGACGTCCGACAAGAATCGAAGTAGAAAAGACGGTTGGTGAAGATGACGAAAACGCAAACACCGATCCGAAAACAATGTGCAACACTATTATTGCAGGAGTATCAAACGAAGAAACTGTAACTGAAATTTAAGAACAAGAACTGAACAAATTGGGTTTGGTGCAACAATCATCCTCCATTCAATTCGAAGAATTTAAGTGCCGGAACACAAACTGTAATTCGATAATTTTTTTACGACTTACAATTTATTGAAAATATTAAAATATAGAGGAATTAATACAACTAACTGGGACCGCTCGAAAACCGATTTCACAATGTAGTTTTTTCGGAAGACCGCCAATTTAAAAAAGAGAAATGCTGTTATTTAGAGCAATGAGTCAGCAATTATGATAAAATTATTGTGGTCAAATGGCTTGATAAAAAACCTATTTATCTAGGAGGAAAGGGTGATATAAACACAATAAAAAAGATGGAGCGCATCCCTAAAGCGATATGTTGACGTTTCACAACCGGAAATTGTACATTTATATAACAGCGGTATGGGAGGAGTTGGTCTTTCAGATCAACTAATCCAATATTGTAGGACGTTTATCAGATCCAAAAAATGGCCATTGCAAGTAATGGCGCATTTTTAGATTTTGCGAATCAGCGCAAGTTGGATTGTGTATAAACTACGTATATGCAAAAACAAAACATACCAGCTAAAGACATACTAGATTTGTTGGAATTCCGGTTACATGTGGCACTCTTTCTGATGAATTCTTTAACCGATCCACGAAAACGAGCGCATCCTCCGGATGCGGATATTACCAATACCAGATTTCCATCTCATTCAAGAAGAATTCATGACGAAATTTGTTCAAGCTCGGATATTCGGTATGATTATTAATCATTTTCATGAATTTAGTGGAAATAAAGAGGCAACTAGATGCAAAATCGAAAGCTGTGCGAAACTCACGTACGTTTACTGTGGAAAATGTTCTATACATCTTTCTCTACTAAAAGAGAGGAACTGTTTTTTTAAAATTCCATAATAAATGAACGTGATTTTAAAAACTGTGAGACTCATATATTTAAATTTTTGTTTATTGGATGTTACTTTATTGATATTATTTTTTTATATTTTTTATATTATTAGTTAGTTTTGCTAGAAGCAATTTACGAGTATGTGTTTTTAATTATTTTTGCATTTTAAATACACATTTTTAAGTTTGAATTTGAAATAATAAGTATATAAACTTTTTCCCTAATACAAAAATAGTTACTCTTGGCTCAATTTGTACATGTGCGTGTACTTTAGGTAAAACCTACCTCGACTTATTTTTTAAATTTTTTTTCTTATTTTTACTTAAAATGGTACCCAAGCAACATAAAACATTTCACAAGAAAAATCTATTTGGCCCAGTTTTAAATCAGGACTCAAAGGGTTACTAAATCAGGCATACCTATGAAATAGCATTTTCAAATACGGGATATAAAACATAATAAAAAAACTAACTTTTCATAGGTTTTGTATGGGAGATAGCATTACGTTTGATCAATAAAACATGAATTAAAAATGTAAAATTGATTTTTTTTACATAAATCGATGACATATATAATAGATTTCAACTCATTCGAATGATGCAATCAGTAGGCTTCTCGTTTTCTTCAAATTAATAAAGAAAATATAAGGGATTTTCGCTGTACAACAACAACAATTAAAAAATACGGGAAATTGATGACGTCATAATATCGTCATTTAAAACTAATTGTTAGAGAGAAATAGTAAATTAAAATTTATAAGCAAATAAGAAAGACAACAATGTGTTTTAAAAAAGAGAAATCAAATAGAAACGACAATATGAACTATGAAATCAAAAACAATGAAGAGTGCAAACATCGTAATTCAATGGTGAAGATAAAGTAAACCGTATAATATCCGAAATAAAATCCGAAACTAAAATCCGCAAATAAAATAGTTACCTATTTGCACTACGTGTATGTATACGGCCAAGTAGAAGAAAAATATAAAAAATACGGTTTACATGTATGCAGGCCCAAATAATGTAAACACGAAAAAACACTTTCATACGAATGCTATGAAAATTTTCTGTTCAATATTTTTTTTTTTGACTTTATTTATCTATATCTCGTAATTACGGCAAAAAATTAAATTTTCATTCCCCTGAGCACGAACTTTGTTTATTTTGCATTATTTTTGGTAAATTGTTTTTTAATTTTAAGGTAGATTTCATTTAGAATTTTACCATTTTCCGGCATGCTGCCTTTTATTTGTTGAATGTCGTATAACACACGATTCAAAGTGTGTGTGTATGGAAGAAAAGTATTCAACATCACTGCATTTATGTACAAACATAGGCACTATGGTTGATTGTTGAATACTCTTCTTGCATACACACATACTTTGAATGGTTTTTGTTATGGATGCACGTCGTTTTTGTCCCGATTTCAGAAATGAATAAAAATCATAAATATTTGAATCGTAATCTTATTCTTTATGGATTGATTAACGTTTTTATAATGTTTAAGTGGTTTATTAAATTTTATGAAACCATCCTTAAATTTTCAATTAGGCTTCCGTATCCTACTAGAAACAATTAAAGTATTAAAAAATATTTGTTACATTAACTTTTGTCTATGTGGAACGGTTGTTGAAAAAGTATGTATGTTCGATTTTCGGTTCTGAGTAATTTTGTTCTTCTGTTTCAATATGATCATGCATGTATCAATATCTCCCAGAGTCCAAAACGCATTGAATTTTGCTCCCGGTTTTGGTGTCTGTTTTAACAATTTGCTTTCATAATTTTGGATTTGTATCTCTCTCTCTCTAGCTTCACATCCCATGAAGGGATTATGCCGCCCGCACTATGGTCCTCCAGCCGTGTCGGTTCATCGCTCTCGTCTTCCAGTTTCGACATCCTAGTGCATGTAGATCTTGTTCGACGTCGTCACGCCAGCGCAGTCGGGGGGGGGGGGGGGGGTCTTTCTCTACGACGCACACTGGCTGGTTGTTGATGGAACACTTTATTGGTCATCCGTTGTTGTGGGGACCTTGTAACGTAGCCGAGCCATCTAACTCGATTGGATTTGATGAATCCGATAATATCGCAACCTCCAAGAATTTGCTTTATCTCGTGGTTCATGCGAATCCGATATTCATTGTTCACGACTTTAATTGGACCAAAGATTGAACGAATGACCTTCCTTTCGAAAGTTGATAACAATCCACAATCGTTAGTGGTCAAGGTCCAGCTCTCGCTTCCGACAATACAAGCAGCTATGAAAATTATTCGAAGATCAAAAAAATGAAGACTTAAAATGTTTGTAAAATCCAATTTTTAAAGTAAATACTAAATTTATTAAAATTGAATGGAACATTTAAAACGAAATTTGTAAATGAATCATTACTAGAAATCGAAACAATATAATATTCTAAAATAATGACGTCATACTAAATTAAGAATTGAAATAGAACAGTTCAATGTATATTCATTTACGAGAATATTATTGTTGCCAAGATGTGGTCGTTTTTGTTTTCCGGATGTTCTAAGCCATATTATTTCTTACAATGAATCACTTATTATTTAAAAACATAATAATAAATTAAATTCACTTATAGCCTAATAACAAAATTTGTCACAATTTCTCGAATTATTCACACAGTACAACTACGAATTCTTTTATAAATTGAATTATGTTTATCGAACTTGATTGAACTATGTATTTATATTTTTTTATCAAAATATTCACACTAATCTTAATTATGTAATATGACAGTTATTTTGTTACTTCAGCACAAGAAAAAAGTCGAAAATGACTCTACGACTAAAAAAAATTCATTACGACTTGCGTAGCATACACGAGACTCCATAATTTTATTTTGCTTGCTCTATGTGCATTCAAAAAATTTCCCTTAGATGAACGGGTTATCCTACCACAAAATTGGACCGATATATTTCCCCACATAAATAATTTATAATTATTAATATTTTTGGTTTGGTTTAGTTATAGTTATAGGATTCAATGTTATTTTATAAAGTAGTTGTTTTTTCGTGTATCGTTTGTTTCATGCAACAGTTTTCGCCACAATGTATATCATTTTGTATACACCCACATACATTTTCTTGTTATTTGTTAGATATTTCCGTTAAAAATACTGAACAAGATCATCGAAAAAAGCGGTTATAAAAATTTAAAATATAAATTTATAAGAGCTCATCGTCAAATTAAACAGCGCTGGAAGTAATATAAGAAGAACGACGTATGTCTACGATTATTTGCCGATCCGAACTACTGAGTCAGAATATCTTCGATGTTTAAATCGACAATAATTTATTTATGCTCTGAAACAAGTCCAATAAGAATATACGAGCTGTACTGTACCACTGTACCATCAAAATGTTGTTCAAAACTATTGGTACAAATTGTTAAATCTGGCAGGAATTAGGTGGCAAAGACGACTAGCTTACCAGATCACGGTTATGTTTTAGAGGTCAGCATTAGTTAATGTACAAAAAAACGTTAATACTGATTATTACCACATTATCACTATATGGTTCATTGCTTATGCATGTATATTGCTTACATATTCGTTCACACTAATTGAATGTTGGAATCGGATACGCAACGTGGCGTATATAACGCCGAATAGTTACGAAATTTGTTGAATAGCAGTACACAGATAAATAAAAAATTCAATTGAAATCATTTAAAAATGCATTGCAATGAATGATGCTCGAGGAGGAATGATAAATGACCATCTACAGTGATTCGAAAATAAAGGAGTGTCCAATGGGAAGCGATTGCTTCGAGCTTTTGTATTCGACGCGTACGCGTACATAAAACACGTGAACCGAAGAAAATCAATGTTTGGCACTTTTGGTGAAAGAATGGCTTACAACATTAAGAGACATCTTGGCTTATCACACATACGTGGGACAAATACGCAAGCATTTAACGTTCATTGCTTGTATACTTTTGAAAACATTGTTGCTATACTTTAAACAAGTTATAATTCCTCAACTGAATGAGGTACCAAATCAACGCATTTGGTAGTACATAATCCATAACTTATCGAAGAGCTGCTATCGAAACGGCCACTATCTGAGTTTTTCATCATTTATCACTGCTGAAAATATCACCGCGCGCAATAATCACCGCAAAGAAAAAATTGTTTTTGTAAATCAATAAGAAAATCTTTACTCTGTAATTTTTCTTAAGAATAAAATATTTTTAAATTGCATACAAGTATTATGTCTTTTCGGTGGCCGCTATGGTGTTCGAACGATGTTACAAAATTAAGTACATACTGTAAATGAAAAGAACATGAATATCTATAGAACAATGTTTTTTTAATTTTTTAATCACGTATTTATGCATATCTATGATTCAAAAACATAGGCCCTCGCATGCTCTCACAACCACATTGTAGTGGTGTGGTGACTGGTGACTGACTGAATGTCGTTATTTATAAATAATAAAAATAAAAAAATCCTGTACAAAAATCAGAGTTTTTGTTTCCATGGCAATCGTGTTTTTGAAAAGAGAATGGAAAGAGACCATATTATGATTTGAAATGATGACGCCATACAACAACAACATTAATAAAAGCTCATTATTTATTTATTTTCCAAGTCAATTTTTACACAGCTTAAAGGGTTTTCTTGAATCCTTTTTTGAACTGATTAAAGTTTGAACTTTTCTGCATTTACCCGTACAAAAATATTATAAAAGCTTATGGTTAAAATATACTTAAAAAGAAAAAGAAAATTAGTCGTTTTCCATACATTCCTATAGGAAACTAACATTTATTATATCCCCCATTTTAAGTTTAGTGAAAGAAAGCTCGAATAGGGAGACTCTATTTATCTAGTCGGCTCTGCTTATATATATATTATATATATATATATATATATATATATATATATATATATATATATATATATATATATATATATATATATATATATATATTACTATTATAGTTTGTTTTTTGGAATATGAACTGAAATCTTAAACCAAATTACTAGATATGCTTCGAAGAAAAGTCAAACACAGCTGCTATTAATCTTGTGCCGTAATTTCGAGCTTGCACATCATTCATTTTTCGTCTGCTCCAAAATTTCAAAAATTCGCAGTGAACACTCTCGCCGCTTGTTCAGACCAACCAAGACCTTCTTCTTTATCCAAATATCCAAGCGAGACCTGAAGATGACTCAAAATTATATGAATTTTCAAAGTTTCACTCACATCGAGAGCAGCAAGAGCTTTTTTGAGACTTGATATGTGTTTATTTAAATCTGACTCGTTACAGAAATCAAATTATTGTGAGATCAAATAATATTTTCAAATTTTCGAAGGTTTCTTTGATACGCGGTACAATACCCAGCATAATCAACTTATGTACACTCGTGTACTTGAGAATTTTGCTCTTCTTCCTTGATAGACCTCCTTCTTGTCCTTCTTCTTCCAGAAACGTAATTTTCCGGAATAATTGACATACAAATTTTGAAAAACCCTTGTCCGCCATCAGCCATAACTTTGACTGAGTAGTTCCCAATCAAATCACGTCTATCCACTAAATTCTCTAAATTTCCTCTGCGTCACCCCAGACAACAGGCCTTTTTTCCTTGACAGAACTTTTTTCTACATCAAAATCCAAGACATCGTGCCGGTCTTAGATCAAATTAGGTCTTTCTGACAAATCTTTCTGAAAGAACGCTGGCACTGCTTTTCTTCCACAATTTTGTCTAACAAGGTGACACAATTTTAGCATTTCCCGGCCAGACGCTCCAGAATCGAGTTGATGGCTATGTAGAGCTTCAGCTGAAAAAATCTTTGGCTCGTCCACCTCTTACAGAAACACTCTTTTTATGCTACCCCTTGTAGACAAAACCATAAGCATTTTGGGATCACCCGCTGAAGAACTACATTTTGGTCGAGCAGAGAAGCACACATCTGATCTCGATGTTTTTCAAGAAGCCGCTTAGCTAATATTTCCAAATTTTCCACAGCCCTTGTTTTCGAACGGGTGTCAGGAATACAAGGGTGAGGAATTCCTCGAGATACTTCTTAGAAACAAGTGGAGCAAAGTTGTATAGTTTTTGGAATTTTCCCGACCGGATCCTGACCCCTCTTAACCCCACTGATGCTTGAGTGGTGGATTCCATACATTCCATTGTCGGGAGTAATTTTTATCGATAAATCAAGTGTTTTACCAACAGGCACCTTTTTCATATTTATTACTCCCTTATGCCTAGCTGTTAAACATATATAACAGTTGCAAAAAAATGGGGTTTTCATGTCACCTAGTTTCCTTTGGTAGGCATATATCTTCATAGTTAGGCATCAGCTTAAATGGTCTTCTGTTATCATTCTGACGTTTATGATCTTGAAGCACTTGACGACAGGTTACACAGATACTTGAAGGGAATTGAGGCCTGAGGGTTGGATATGGCGAAATACACGTTTATAAATCTTTGAATTTGTATTTCTTGATCTTCACTAATGAGGAAATCTTGTAATTTTTTAACACCTTTTTCTTGTTCTCATTTTGATCACAAGAGTTTGGCATTTTCGAATAATATAATTGACACAGCACGAATGAGAGGTATTTTGTCCAGCGGTGAGCGCTAAATCAGCGATCTAACCGGCTTTAAAACTAGGCACAAACTAAACAAATGGAGCATGTTGATCCCACTGATGTTGACCGAAATCGATCCGCCGGATGTCGCAGCTTCTCTAAGAGCTTATTCATTTTTTGTACATATTTTGAAAAAATTGCATTTAAAAGAATAACGATTATACACTAAGAGATTCTAAATTAAATTAGCAACAACGTTGGCTCGAACAAATTTTCCAAAATTTAACTGTATACATATGACGATTTTTGACAAAAAAAAACTATTTTTCAACAAAGACGGGCCGTGTAGAGGTCTAATGTATGACAGCTTCAGTAGGAGATTTTTTGATTTTTGCAAATATTTTTGGAAAACCAACTATGAACTAAAACATTTTAAATTAAATTTGTAACAATACCTTTGTAAATCAGTTTTTCAAAATTTAAGAGCAAATGACGATTACAAATTAGTAGATCCCAGTGAATTTTTACGGAATTCGGTCCACCGAAATTGATAGCTTTCATATGTGCTTTTTCGTGTTTCCACGTGAAGTGACAGCTGCAATAGTAGCTTTTTCGATTTTTGTATCCACTTTGAAAAGAACTTAATTTACCATAAAAACAACAACAGATTCTAAATTAATTTTGAAACAATACCGGTTCAGATCACTTTTCCAAAATTGTGATTTTTATAAAAAATCGTTTTTAGTAAAAATTTGGTCTCAGTGATTCTTTGTCGAATTCGGTCAACCGGAAGAGGCAGCTTAAGAGCATTTTTGTTTTTTCTAATACATATTTTGAAAAGTATATAGCATTTACATGAAAACAGTTAAAAGAAAAATATTGTAAACTAATTTTCCAACAAAATTAGTTCAGACCATTTTTTAAATTTTACTGAAAATACGTGTCCGTCACGCCAGCCGGAACCAAATCTACTATGGCGCAAGTACCATGATGCATTGTATGCTATATAATTTTCAGACGGAACCTTATAAATCCAGCACTATATGATTGTTCGGTAGAAACCTTATAATTTCAGCCGGAACCATACTCTTAACAGCCAAACTACTTATGACGCAAGACGCACAATAGATTGTGCACTATTTGATTTTTCAGCCTGAACCGTATAATTCCAGCCGAAACCTAATAAAGCTAGCCACAACCATACCCTCTACAACCAAAGTAACTATGAAAAAAGCCCCATTTATTGTGCATCATTGTGTACTATAAGATTTTTCAGCCGGAACCATAAAATTCCAGATAAAGCGAGCCAGAACAATATTACCTCCAAACCAACTTTGGCACAAGTAACACGATGTATTGTGCATCATTGTGCTTTATATAATTTTTCATCCGGAACCCTATAAATCCAGCAGTATATGATTTTACGGTAAAAACCTTATAATTCCGAATGGAAGCATTTCCTCTACAGCCAAACTAACTATGACACAAGAAACACAATGGATTGTGTATCATTGAGTACTTTAAAAAAAATTTAGCCGAAACCTTAGAATTCCAGGCGACACCTAATAAGGCCAGCAGGGCTTATACTACAGGGCCAAACCCACTATGGCATAAGAAGCACATTGTGTACTAATTACTTTTTCAGTCGGAACCTTATAATTACATCTGGAAACTATTAAAGCTAGCCAGAACCATAACCTATACAGCCAAGCTAGCTATGGCACAAGAAGCACAATAGATTGTGCATCCTTGTGTACTTTATGATTTTTCAGCTTACATTACAAAACCATCTAAAGTCTGATAATGCCAGCCAGAACCATACTAATACTACAGACAAACCAACTATGACACAAGTTGCGCGATACACTACCCATCATATTGCTTTATATCACTTTTCAGCCGGAACCTTATAAATCTAACACTATAGGATTTTTCGGTCGAAACCTAGCCATAGTTAGTTTGGTTGTAGAGGGCATCGATCGTGCTGAAATTATAAGCAGGATCCATGCCTTTTACAACCCAACTAACTATGGCACAATGGATGGAGTTTTTGCCAAAATCGGTCCACCGGAAGTCAGAGCTTTTATAAGAGCTTTTTCGTTTCTGGCAAATATTCTGAAAGTATATAGTATAGCATTTATGAAAAACGATTAAAATAAAAAGATTAAAAATTCAATTTCAATCAAAATTAGTTCAGATCATATTTTAAATTATATCGAAAATTGCGAGTTTTGACAAAAAAAAACTTTATTACACCAAAATTCTCTATACACCAGGTGGATCACCTATTCGGAAGAAAACTTCACACTAAAGATTTTTCCATATATTGGAAATGTGGTGGACATCTGTGTACTAGGAGTGTAGGAGTTTTTTCAATTTTTGCACTGAACATCTAATTTTTAACAAAGGTTGACCTTGTTGATTTTATGAAATTTAAACAGGAATAATGATTTTTGATTGTACAAGACAATTTGTTTGATAATTATTTGAGATCAATGTACATTTATCTTAAAATAATGTCGGGTGTTGGCTACATAAATACCTCTACATTTTTTAAATTTTTTCAAAATGTTTATATTAGTTTGTTAATAAACAATTCCAGTGAAATTCTAAATTTCAAGACATAAGCTTTAATTTTATTTAAACTTTCTAATTGGAAAATATTTTATTTACCTTGCTCACTTAACTACTGTGGTTTTCGCCAACTTTTTAAATTTTATTACGACAAGCTAACTTTATGAATTTGTTTCTATCAAGTTTATCGTAACCGAATTATTCCAAACTACTGATGTGTATTCACATACATTTGTACAATACTATAAATTGAAATTAGTTGAAATATCACAAAAATAAAATTCTTATCATTAAAACAACAAAGAATGTATGTGGTTTTCTTTAAAACTTTTTATATCCTTTGTTAATTTTAACAACGAAAACAAACGACGAGTTTATTCCAATATATTTTTTATTGCAATAAAATTTTAATTAAATCTAAACAAGAATTTTTGGGTTATTTTATTTAGTTTTCTATTTGTCTTACAAAATTATCACCTTAAAGCAACGAGTATCATATACGGTGAATCACAACAACACAAATTTAGCAGAAGAAAAATCAATACCAACATTTTCTGATTTAGTTAATTTTTGAGTAAGATACATTTATTCAGGATTTAGAAAATTGCTAACATTTTCCGTAAGAAGGAGGGTAGGGCACATCACTTCATCGACAGTTTAAATTGAGTATCGAATTTTAAAACTAATGTGTTAGACTAGTATAGCTTTTGTATACGAGTATTCGTAACATTGGTTTGAGTTTATTCATCATGTAATAAATACTTGATATTATGTACTTATCCATGTACGTAATGCAAAACAGTTTTTCGGAAATTTGTTTTTAAAATATATTACATATTTACATATAATTTTATATTATTAGATAATTGAAAAATGAAATTAAGATAAATTTAAATTATTATAAAACTAGTATCTATCTACATGGATACATATTCGTATAAATTCAGATACAGGTACCCATAGATACCAAATTTTATTTTTATTTAGAATAAAAATAAAATTTAAAATACTTTTGCTGTAATTAGTTATTTATTTACTAAAATTTCGTTAGAACGTAAATTTTCGATTAACATTTATTATCTGAATTTACCAGTACTGTTGGTTATAAAAGATAACAATAATTTAATTGTATAGTTGGTTAATAGCTGTTACCAAATAATTGTAAGCATTTATTTTACATATTAATTATACTTTTATTAAAAACATATGTCAAACATTGTAGATTTTTATGGTGATGTAACCATCTGAAGGAGACATTATGAGCAATAACCATGACTTACACTAACATCCCGATTCTGGATCACAGTCACTGACTGAAAAATGAACTTAGGTAAGACTTTTTGTCTTTGTTTTGAGTTTAGTCTTAATTATGGGACTTTTCGTGTTCTGCTCGTAGTATGTGACCAATAAGACCACCAAATTTGTATGTCTTACACAAAACTTTTTTTTAAGAGCAATGCCAACTAAGACTATGTGCAGAATACGAAAATTGTCGTAACAAAAACAAAACTTAAAACAAAGTCAAAAGTCTTACGTAAGACATACAAATTTGGTGGTCTTATTAAACACAAACACGCGCAGAATACGAAAAGTCCCATAATTAAGTCTAAACTCAAAACAAAGACAAAAAGTTTTAGGTACTTAAGACCATTTTTCAGTCAGTGGCTGTGATTCAGAATCGGGGTGTTATGGCATCTGTAATGAAATGCTTAAAAATGGCGGCGATTACCTCTTTCGCCGTTTATTTGAGCAGATTTTATCGATTTGGTTTGAAGAGAGAATCCCGGACGAGTAGGTAATATCACTAATCTATCCACTGCATAAGAAGAGGGGCCAGTTTAATTGTAACAAGTATCTTTACTCGATATCCTCTACCAGGTCTTGGCCAACGTTGTCGCTGACAAGTTACTAATTTACATCGTTTGCATTTTGGGCGACTACCAGTATTGGTTTCGTTCAGACGGGCACTTTTTCCCTGACGATAGAATTGAAGAAGTGCTATGAAAATGACATCCCTGTACATCTTCTATTCATAGATTTTAAGCAAGCGTATGAAAGCATCTAGAAGAACACATTATTAAATGTCTTGTTGCAAAGTATTGATCTGATTGCTAGAATAGGTCATTCGTCATTACAAAATCAAAACAAATATTACCTTACACGGGCAATATGTATATGCTTTCTGGGTCATAAGTTCGTGTCTCTTAGAGAAGTTCTTCTCTCCTTAGGAATAAGAGCCCGACAAACTGGCCTCCATAATAACGAAGCGAGAATGGAATACATGGCTATTACGGGAAGGCGAACACGCGCACAATTTTTAACCGGGAACACACGAGGGACAAGGCAAAGGAGCTTTAATACTTAGGATCAATGGTCAATATATGGCAATATATCGCGGTAAACCAAATTAATTATCTATAATGCGCTGATACGAACAGTAGTTACTTTTGATAGCGAGTCTTGGACATTAACTCTTGTTGCAGATTGAATTATTTGAAGGAGCATTTTTGAGGTGGCCAATTCACTTCATGGGATGTAGCGCCAGCGAAGAATAATAAAAAGCTGATGAAACTCCATGATATATTCTAAAAATCTGTTTGTAATATCACAGCCCTCCAATATACCAAATTTTATCATACTAAGTGAGGAATTAGTGTAGGACCAACTGGATTGACCGCATAACATAACTTAAATTTATTTATTTTCAGAAGTTTTGAAAGCCACGTTCACATTTTATTAATATACTCAACGCACGATTTCCATGTCTGTTAACATATAATTCTTTAAGACAGGAAAGTGCATCAATATTTATGACTCACAGAATCTTTAAATTATTAAATTTTCAACTTTTAAAAATGTGATAGTTCTGAATTTTTGCTTTTGTAAACTGATTATCAACCGAAAATGTTTTTCGTGTTCGCATATTTAATAATAAATCAAAATAATTTCTTTTGGAACCAAAATATCTGAAATAAGTACTCTCACACCTTCCTTACAAAGAGATATGTTTATTTTTAGTTGATGATTGGTTTTATTGGACGCGGTGCGTGAACTACACTTACAAGGAAAAACATTAAATAAACATTTTGTTTGGAGTGGCATTATAATTTTAATGGTGGAATGAAAATCGTACTGTGGAAATTGACGTTAGACAGTTGATAACCCATACGTAAATACGACGTTTCATTATCGTATATAAAGCACGAGAACCATCAGCAAACAGGAAATGATTAACCAGAATGTGCAGGCTGTCACTCATAACACTTCATAATATGTTGTGCGAAAACAAGAAAAACACTCGAGAGCAGTCAGTCGGAAAAAGAGTGCGATAGTCTTGTGAAAATTCGCCGAATATTTTAACCAAGAGGGAACACCAAAAAACTACATGGCCGTCAGTCAGAAGGAAAACGTGATTATGTTCTTTGTCGAGGTGTTGAAATGTTATATGGTGCGATAAACGTGTGTAAGATATTTTTTTTTGATCAATATGTTTAAAACACGCGATGTGGATTTTTTAACCTTACAAATGAATATGATTTCCATCGCTATTGCTTTAACCCTACCAAACTAGGCGAAAACTAGGCGCCAGTGGTGGTATCATGAAGTTCGCCTGGAACAATCAATTGTTACAAAATATTTCAATGGAAAAATATAAAAAAGTTCGAAAAATGGTCGAGAGATATTTTGTATGAAAAGAAAATCGGAAATTGACTTTCGAAAATCCTGATTAGTCCTTGCTAAAATATAGTTCAATTTTTTTGTTCTACTTTTATATTTTAGCTCTACACTTTCTCTTCTATTTATGTCAATTATATTTTATCACTCTACTGCGCAGGCAGTTTGATACACATATTTTAAGAAGCGGGAACAAAATTTTGACAGTATGAAATACGATGTGGATATGACATTTGCTGTTCAAAATTTATAATTTATCCAATATTATTCAAAGATAACTTCAAAAATGCATCCAAGTGAGAAAAACATAAACAATTATTCACGATGGACGAGTTGGCGAGAATTTTGAATGACTTCCACTCGGGATTTGACTTTTCGAACGTGAAATTCAGGAACCCAATTTGGCAACTAACGAATTTAGATAATATTCAATTTCCTTGCTAAGAACACTCTAGTAAAGGTAGTTGCCAAAATTATCTCAAATTTATTGTTAAATTTTAATGCTTTTAAATTTAGAAAATGAATCTGATGATGAAGAATTGATCATTGATGAAAGCTTAACAGAAGTGCGCAGTTCTCAGTTGCAATCGGTATCGGAAAACGCTCAAATTGAAATTGAATTTATGTATAGATTATTTCTAGGAATTTCAATTTACTAAAAAAGCCGATATAAAATGGCGAAAATTAATTGACAAATTCAAGATGATCCTATAGCTGATAGCAGACCTTGAGATACCTCTGATGTACTTTAGTAAATTACCCAGTTCATTTCTTCACAAATGCTGGATTTTATACAAATATGTACGCCAAACAACAGTCTTTTTGGGCATACAAACACAGGAATCCCGACGAATTAGGAAAACTGTTCGGGTTACATATTATAAAGGGTTCTCTTCGTTTTCCCCGCTCACGTTTGAACTGTAATTCACTAATTGGTATTCAATTGGTTATAGAAGCAATGAATTATGCCCGCTTCTCTCAACTCAAGAATCTACTACATTTCGTTAATGTAATGGATTCCAGTAAAGCCAAATCCGTCGATAAATTTCACAAACTAACTACCATCATACATTCATGCTTATAACATGAGATGGAAGAATATTTGTGTATCGACGAACAAATTGTGCCGTTTAATGGCAACTTAGGTATTAAGCAATACTCCATAGGGAAACCGTGCTTTTGTAAAAAATTGTGTGTGGAAAAAGTGGCCTCCCATTTGACTTCATAATATATGAAGGAACATTACCCGGCCTCCCAGAAGCTAATATTAAAAAATTCGAGTACGGCTCCGCAATTGTGTTGTATTTATGTAACCGTATTACAAATATTGCGCACAGTCTGTTCTTCGCCGTTGGAACACCCCGAATCAACTGACTTGCAAATCTGCCGTTTCTTGAAAACAACGAAGTATGAACACATCCCAGATAATTTTGTGAGTAGGTTCGGAGTGTAGACGATAAGATAATCATGGTTAGATGGAGTGATCATAAGCTCGTTCATTTGTCATCGAATTTTATGGGTATTGGTACAAAACCAGCGGTTCAGAGATGGAATACATCAAATAAATCCCACATGTTATTAGATCAGCCTGAAATAGTCAGTCTTTACAATGAAAATATGGGAGGAGTAGATCTAGTATATAAGCCAATAAGTTATTATCACATTTTTTTAAAGTCGAAGAAATAAACGTTGCGAATAATATTTCTTTTTGTGGATTTGAACCTGGTTTACTGTTGGATAGTTTATAAGAACCAATGTAAACTAAATAATGTCCATGCAAACAAAATTATGGATTCACTAAATTTTAGAACATTTTTGGCACGAATTGTTTTCTTATTGAAACGTGCACTAAACCACACGTACGACATTGACAGAGGGAATTAGATACAAACAGCATAAGGGTGTAAATATAAATCCTCTTTTTATTGTGGAAAGTGCGTTTATTTATGCCTTAATCGTAATCGAGGACTTTACTTCAATATTATAAAGTCTGAATAATGAATTAATTTTAGTATTATGCAATATTATATTTATTTGAAATAATTAATTTATTATAAAATGGCTGACACAATTAAATTGAACTTAAACGTTTATTTTGTATTTTATGTTTGAAATAAAAAATATTCACGCTGCCATAAAAAAAAATCTATTTTAATGTTTTCCATATTTTGTGACAATTTGTTCCCAATTCAGAGCACCCTGAGGAGTCTTAACCTGGGGCCCAATATTTTTTTCTTGCATATTTCATATAGCTGTCCCAAATATAGCCCAAAAAAATTTTTTTTCATCAGTGCCGCTATTCTGGTTTTTCCTGGGAATAGGGAAAACTATTTTCATAGCATTTTGGTCCAAATTATGTTTTTCTGGCCTACTGTTGGAATTAGCTTGGTGTAAATATTTTCGAAACAAAGTTGATTTGGAAACATTTGTTCCACAAAATTTTTATAGGGAAATATAAATCCCAATATATCTTTGTTTCAAAAATATTTACACCCAACTTATTCCAACAGTAGGCCAGAAAACATAATTTAGACCAAAATGCTATGAAAATATTTTTCCAAATTCTCTATTCCCAAGGAAAGCAAGAATAGTGCCACAGCTAGTTAATATCCATGACTCAAAGGGTTAAAATTTTATAGAAATTGCAGTTATACAGCAATCCACATCCATTATGGTAAATTTTAATACTTTAAATTTAGTATGCTTGAAAATATTTTTAAATCCAATAAAATTTACCGGTTGAATTTCATGATCCCGCCCCAGATTATGAAGTCCAACCGGAAAAATCAATTGTTCCAAAATATTTCATGGAACAAGCACAAAAAATTTTGAAAAATGGTCAAAGTTGGCGTTGATATTTTATATGAAATCAAATAAATTAAAATTTAACGGCACAATTGTATCCTTCAACCAATTCCTTATCGAGAAAATTTATAATGTAATGATTTATCAGTAAAAATTGAATTTCGAAAATCCTCTTCTAGCAAATTGCATTTATGCGTCACCCCACATCCGCAATGGCAAATTTTCATAGTTTTGATTGAGCATTTTGAAAATATTTTTAAACCTGTTTAAATTTTTCGGCCGTAATACATGATATGACCCCTGATCATTCTATATGTACATATATCATATATTTCTAAATCAATTATCGATTGTAATAAGCTCTCTTGGTAAATATAAGGAAACAGATAGTCCGAAAGTAAATCCTAGTGCTAAAGAAATCCTATTTCCCGGTAAAATACATTTGGGTATAATATAGTTTATGGTAGTTCAAATTCAGCGACATAATGAAATAAAATGAATCATCCCTACAACACCCGTTACAATAATTTACAAACTGTTGCAGACTCATCGGAATATTCTTGGTGTACAATAGTTTTATTGTGCTTTATAAGCTTTTATGATATATAGTTCCAGATTATACAACGACATGGCACAAAAAGTGGAAAGCTGCAACAAATTATTTATTATAAAACAAAATCCTTAATACATTGTATGATATGTACAATAGTCGTATACGAAACCAAATTTATTAAGTTCTCTTGTAATTATAATCACCTCAGCAACAAAAAATGTTTTAAAATATTTGCCAAGTACGAGTACGTACAAAATAACAGCAAACCCAAAACCGTTTTCATAATCTTTCGGAATTAATTTAAATATAACAAACGCTGACTTCATATATTTTTTTAAAAGAATGTTATATTGTAATAATAATAATAATAATAGTGATAAATTTATGCAATTATTATTGTTATTATTACACTTTGGTTGGTAACAGAAAACAGCAAGCAACATAACTAAATATTATTTTATTCATTAATAAATAATAATTTATTCATAACACAAAAACAAAATATTTCTTCTCATATACATCCTTTTTCTTTACAAACACGTACATACATAGTGGTAGCACATATTCATATTACATAACGATATGTATACAAAAATACAGATTTAATTACTCTAAGTCTATAATACGTAGTAGTTCTTATTCACATGATTTTCGTTTCACGCGGAAAATTTTATGTATTTATATGCCATTTTCCTCATTACAACATAACTAATCATAAATAAACATGGTATATGTTGTATTTAAATTATTTAAAGAATTTTTTTTAACATCAAAATAAATAATATTATGAATTCTGCTACTACTACTAGTTAATGTTGTATTTTAGTAATATTAGAAATTATCTTGTATGACAATTAAAAATGAATTTTAATTAGAACATAGCATAATATGGTAACATAAAAGTTACGAGTTGTAAAATTTATGTTTTGAAAACATTTTTTGTTGTTGCTGAATAATCAATATCCATAATAATACATCCGTTTACATGTACATATTTGTTTGTTTGTTGTTTGTATATGTTATCGTAGGTCGGATTAGTTTATGAGTGTTGAAGGAATAATAATAATGGTGAATTTATGAATAAATATTAGATATGAATTTTGAATGTTTAATTATTATCAACCTAAATTATTAAAGTTTTTTATTTTGTTTATAAATCGATATTTAAATTTTGTAAAAAAGATCGAGCTTGATAATACAAAATTTTCCCGTTGATTATGATCTTTGCATACCATAGCATCGAACTAAGTACCGAAGTATTAACAAGCAACAATTAAGCGAATATTACTAATGGTCAAACAACATAGAACAAATAAACAATCCATTAAATAGAACTCATCAGCTCATCACTAACCATACACATCAAATAGAACTCATCACTAACCCTATTTCGAAGTAAAGTTTAGTATCAAGAGAAAAGATAATATAAAAAAATAAAAGAAAGTGACATAATAATAGGTACAAGAAAGACTATACACGTAAAAAATAGTAATTGAATATATAATTAATAAATTTAAATCTACATAAAATGAAATAAAAATTTAATTCAAATATTAATCATAAAAGTATTAAAAGTATAGTTTTAATTAAAAAGTTAAGGATTGCTAAAATAAAAGACAATTAAAACTGAGATAGTACATATTCAAAAGAAACAATGATGAAAATAAAAACAGGACCAAATAAAGATACACTCCCCGTCAAAAGTTTTTGACCACCACTCAAATCTGTAATTTCACTAATATACAAATCAATATTAAAATTGTTTTATGCGAATTTGTATTAAGTGCAATGATTAATGTAGTAACACAACCTGTTCTTTATGGATTTTCTTTCCATACTTCGGGGAATCACCGAAAGTAAAAAATAACAATTTTTTTTAATGTGTTCAAGTGAGTCATTGGTGTTTCTCAGTGTTCTACACTACTCTTCAGTTGCTTATTATTCATTGTCTGTTCATTTTTAAATGAATTACGCTATTTCTCTTCGTTCATGAATAGTAAAACGAAATTTTAAAAATACGAATAGGGAGAGAATAATAAAAAAAACTAAAAGGATTGATAATTTTTTTTTGTTTCGCTCAGAACGGGATCTACTACTCTCTTGTTTTACTTTTCTATTCTATTTGAATAAAAAAGCAAATATTTGTTGTAGTAGTGAATAGATAAAATATATTATTCTCTTTATTGAACGATAGAATAGAGAATATACATAACTATTCTTTCTACACTATTCTGCACTATTCTATCTGCAAATATTCGTTTTGTTAAATATTTAATAAAATATTCGAATACATTGTATTATTATAAAAAGTAAGTACTAAAAAAATAACTTTACTTTTCCTTAATATTATTTATATTTCTTCTATTTTTTTAAACTAAAAATAGAATAAAATGGCAAAAAAACGAAATCATTCAGTTTTGGACCGTCAATCAATTGTAACATTATACAACGATGGTAATTCCTTACACCAGATTGCGAGTAAACTCAAGATTCCGTACTCAGCAGTGCAATATACCATTACTAAATTTAAAACCATAGGGGAAAATACGGATAAAGAAAGGTCTTTTCGCCCTAGATGCACAACAAACAGAGAAGATACCGATATAGTAATCGCATCAAAGTGGAATAGAAGATTAACAGCTTCAGAAATCGCAGCCATTTCAAATCAAAATCGAGAACTCCGGTTTCTATATCGACTATCACACGTCGTCTTCTCAAGGCTGGACTGTAAGGTAAAAAAGCTGTCAAAAAACCTTTGTTAAGAAAGCAACATAAGAAAAGGAGACTTGAGTGGGCAAAACAGCATAAGGATTGGTAGTAGTACCTAAGGTACTTAAAGATTGCGAAAAGGTACTATGGACTGATGAATCATCATTCCAAATTTTTGGTACTAAACGTAACCTCTATGTTCGCCGTCACGCCAACGAAAAGTATCTTTACGACTGTATAATCCCATCCGTAAAACATGGAGGAGGTTCTGTCGTCAAATGGGGGGGTTTTTTTTGGTAACAACAAAGTGGAAGACCTTAATCGAATAAACGGAATTTTAAACAAGGAAGGTTATCTATCTAAACTACAAGAGCACGCTATCCCCTTTGAACTTCGAATTATAGGAAAGGGATTCATTTTCAACAGCATAATGATCCTAAACACAAATCAAAGTTATGTACAGATAATTTGAATACCGAACTCCAAAGATGAAAATTGAATATAATGGTGTGGCCACCTCAAAGTCTCGACCTTAACCCTATCCTTTTGAGTCCTACAAAAGACGAACTGGATCGAGCAGTACGAAAAACATGTCCTACTTCAAAAGAAGACCTTTGGAATAAATTGGCAATTGCATGGAAAGGAATTCAGTCATCCACCCTCGAAAAACTGTTGTTAAGAATGGCAAGATTATGTGCATCGGTTATAAAGGCGCGCTGAGGACATTTCAATGAAGCCTATACCATAAATTTAAGAAAAAAAATTATGTTTAAATTCAATAAATATATATTTGAAAAACTGAATTTATTAAAAGTTTATTAAAATAAATGTTGAATTTTATTTAAAAACTCTTAAACTAACTTTTTTTTGGGTGGTCAAAAGTGTTTGACGGGGAGTGTATAAACAAAAATATGAAATTAAAAGGAACTTGACAAAAAATTGAAATATATGTATATACACAACAGAAGAAAATGACAAAATAAAAGAAAATTATAGAACTGAAAAATTTAATAAACATTTATTCTTAGTGATAATTAAATTAAGGAATATTGGTGTTAGGTTAAAAATAAGCAGATTAATAATTAAATAATTAACCTAAATATTAAAAAAAATATTGTATATATAAAACTAAAGAAAATGACAAAATACCAAAAATTCAGAATAAAATAGATTGAAAAATTCATGATTGGACAAATAAAAAATATTTAAAATAATTAATAATAAAATAAATAGAAGGAAAATTAATATATGATAATTATAACAAGATAAATTAAAGAAAAATATGTATAATAAATAGTGATATATAAATGAAAGAACAAAACTAAAGAGATACCATAAGTAAAAAATTAAATATTAAAATAAAATTAATTAAAAATTAAAAAATAAAATAAAAAGAGAATATAAAATGAAATTTTACTTTTCATTTTTTAGAAATAAAAAAAGGTAATAGTGGACTTAATAAATTAATATGACTTTCCAAAAACTACAGCTTTTCTTTTGATAGAAAAATCTATAAGTTACAGGAATAAAAATAATATACATACTAGTTTAATTTTATTTAATTAAAATATGAAATTTGTTAATATTAAAATAAAATTAAAGTCAATAAGAAAATATAAAAATGGAAATTATTTAAAAAAAACAGAAATATTAATAAAAAATAGTGCCATCTAAATTAAAGAATCAAATTAATTAAAGCGACATCTAGTTAAAAATAGAGAAAGTAAAATATAAAAGAAAAGTCATATATTGAAGTATAATTTATATCAGATATTTGATGAATTTGATACAGTTACATCAGATATTTGATGTTGATGATGTGAGTGTCGTAATAAATTTAAATAAAAATTACCAAATGAACGAAATTTTAAAATACACATTAAAAGTAGTACTAATAAACTGATGGTTTGAGATGTTCAAAATGGTGTGATCGGTGTTTGTCGGCTTACGGAATTTATTAAATGTGTGGTGGTTGGTTGTGTTGTCTATAGTTATTGTCAGATCCGAAAAACTCGGTTTGTCATCTTCATCGATTTCAATTTAGGTATTTAGAAAATTATGTAGACTGTTTAACTGTCTGTCTTTGACATGTTCTGTGTGCGATGGTATAATTGTATCTGTTTAAAATTTGATTAACTAGGTGGCTGGAATCTTCACCGTATTGAAGTGTGCTGTATTAATTCATTATGTTCATCATGTGCTGTATTAGTTCATCATGTCCATCATTATTCATCGATTTAATTGGCCATAGAGATGATGTTTAGCCTATTAAGCATACAGCAAGCGAATAATTTTCCGGACAAGCTAATTTCTAGAAAACAAACTGTAGTTTAACAATGATTGCTTACCTTTTTATAATTTTTTCTGATCAAACTTCACCGATACACCAATGAATATATCTTAACCTAAACATTTTATGTTAAATTACCGTAATTTTGCTTATCGGTGGAAAAGTGAATATCATTCACCAAAATCAATAAGAAAAATTACTCGGACAGGAAAAACTTGCATATACAATAACTTCATTGGCACTAAGCGGTAGCACAAATACAAATATTTTACAGTTATATTTTTTTTTTGTATAATGCCTTTTGTAATATTGTCAGTTCATTTGAATTATTTAACGTTGAACCTTGTCGATATTTTCAGTAATTTTAGTAAAAATGGTTATAGTTGGTAAAAACACATCAACTAATATCCGATCATTGGTTATATACCATCGCGAAAAGGGAAAAATAATCTTTGAAATAGGAGAGCTACTAAACGTAAGCCGTTTGACTGTTTTTGATATATTCAATTGAACATAAATTAGATGCTGGGAGCAAAAGGAAAATTATAAATTCGGACGAAAAGTTTACGTAGTAAACAAACTGCTGTCGAGTTAAATAGAAAATTAAAAACATTCAGTGGTACAACCGTGTCTGATTCAACAGTGCACAGAGCTCAGAGTTTTGGTTTTAATTCGACGTAAACCATTTTTAAGTGAAGCAAATATAATAAAAAGACGCGATTTCGCCTTAAAATATTGCAATAACGCAATGGATTTTGGAATGGGAAAACATTGACGCTGAATTTTTACAAAATTTGGTGGAATCTTTGCCACGTAGGATAACATACTAAATATTAATACAGTGTGAAATTGTTACGAATTTCTAAATTAGAAACATTATTAAATATATAATTTTACTGTAAAATAATTCTGTAGCGTGAATAAAAATCTTTGAAATATAATTTTGTCCAGATAATTTTTTTCATTGATTTTGGTGGGTGAATTCACTTTTCTACCGATAAGCCGCAAAGTTACGGTAATTCAACATAAAATGTTTTGGTTATGATATATTCATTAATGTATCGGTGAATTTTGATCAGAAAAAATTATAAAAAGGTAAGCAATCATTGTTAAACTACAGTTTGTTTTCTAGAAATTAGCTTGTCCGGAAAATTATTCGCATGAGTGTATAATTAAAAGCTGTTTGTGTGTTGAGGGTGATTTGGTGTATTGTGTGGCAGGTTTGAGTGGGCTTTATGTATATTATAAAATGATGTGTGTTGTTTATATTTGTTATAGTTAAGTCCAGAAAATTAATTGATTGTCCGTGTATGCTATCGATGTACATAACTGTGTAAGTGATTTAATTATCTGTTGGTTCCTTTGGAGCAATATTATATCATCGACATATCGAAACCAGTGTACTATGCTGTTGCTAAATTTGTTTTTAGCGCTATTGATGTATGTTCTCTCAAAGAAATTATAAATGTTAGCCAAGGTGCCGGATCGTACCCATCGACAAGCCGTCTGTTTGATAGTAATAAGAATTTTTATGTTGGAAATAATTTTTGGTTCTGGTTTGCAGTAAAATAATTACTTCTTCTCCTTTTTGGGCCTTAGCTCGATTTTTTTAGTAGCAATTATTTTGTTATTTCAATTGTATAGTAGATGCGTGTAGTAGGAATCTTTACGGATTTAATTTTATCGACGATTTCAATGTTGTTTTTTACGGATCGATCGTCTTCGATTTGTATATATACTGCATCAACCATTTGTTCAGGAACTTCGCTATTTTATAGACGAGTGATGTCGTGAAATTGATCAACGGGCGAATATGCGCGTTGTCCTTATGTATCTTTGGTAGCCCTGTGATTTTCGGTTCTGCAGGTTTAATCATTTTGCTATTATCGATTTGATGTTTATTTAGAACATTTGTGGATTTTGTTATCCATTGATGACTTTCAAATATTTTCATATACAACTGTAATAAAAGCGACGGCGGTCACATAAAAGTGGTTATCCATTATTTATATAGTATTTCGTTGATATTTGTTTACTGTGTTTATACCTTTTTTCTGTAAAAGTGTTCGAAAAATATTTATAGGTTATCGTAACTGAGATATTGGTATACATAACTATTAGTAATACAAAAGACGCGTTATCTTGATGAAACAAAATTTTTTCCTTTGCCATATGCGGTCGTTTTTTTGCAATTTCGGCCCTCAAACGCTCCAATAACGCTATATAATATTCACTGTTAATGGTATTTCCTTTTTCAAGATAGTCAATGAATATTACACCACGCACATCCCAAAATATCGAGGCCACCACCTTTCCAACCAATTGTTGTGCTTTCGGCCGCTTTGGACGTGGTTCACCAGTTGCTGTCCACTCAGATGACGATGGTTTTGATTCCGGAGTGAAGTGATGGATTAATGTTTCATCCAAAAATTCCGGTTTGTTTCGTTTAAACATGGCCAAACACTGCTCAGAATCATCAATACGATGTTGTTTTTGGTCAACAATGAGTAAACGCGGCACTCACTTTGAAAAGAGCTTTCTCATAGTCAAATGTTCATGCAATATAAAGCCAACACGTTTTTTTGATAACTTTACGATGTCAGCTAACTCACGCAACTTCACTTTTCGATCATTCAAAACGATTTTGTGGATTTTTTTTATGTTTTCTGGTGTTACCACCTAATTTGGACGTCCACTGCGTTCTGCATCATCGATGTCTCTACGACCACGATTGAAGTCAGCAAACCAACGTTTTATTGTTGTTTCCAATGGAGTGGAGTCCCTATAACACTTTTCAAGCCATTCCTTCGCTTGAACGGTATTTTTCCCAACAAGAAGCAGTGTACAATTAAAACACGAAGTTGTTTTTGGTCCATTGTTTTGAAACTGACAAAAGTAGCGTCACTTTTAGCACAATAACTCACAAACTAATGAATAGAATACAATGAAATTTTAACAGCTGTCTTTTGAAGCTTATACCCACCTGAACAAAAAAAAATTAAACAAAAAAAACGTGTTTTCTTTGTTAGGCCCGGGACTTTTCAGCCCATGTGTTAGATCAAGTATTTATATCTCGCCTCAGTTTTATATTGAATATTTATCTTTTTTTACGGGTAGCAATGGCCGGCTTTTACCTTTTCAATGGTTGTTTTTGACAATATTAACTCGCATTGTAAGTTTTTAATTAATTTGAATCACCCCGAATGTTTACGGCCAATAAAGAAATGAATGACGTCTATGCCATGATTCAACCCCATTTTGGGTTCTCCGAAAATTTATTTTAATTCGATCGAACTGGCACCAAAATTCCGTATTGTATCCGTAACTCTTACAATTTCAAAACCGAAGGACCGTTTACTTTATTTTCAAATTGACGATAGTATTTCTCAATTTCAGTATATGGCACAAAAGCCAAACATTTCAACATTCTTATGTGTAAATTGATTATTTCCGAAATAACATATTTTTTTACTGGTCTAAGCTTTAGCACTTGACGCCAAGCTATCTGCCCCAAGTGAAAAAAACATCCCTTAAATTCTGTGTTGATTGTAAATTTTTAGCAGCGAGATATATCGCTTTTTCAAAATTTGTTATACTAATCATCGGTTTCAGCTCCATCCATACCCCAATAGCTTGCTAATTTATGAATTTCATAAAATAAATCCCCGTTTCTCCTTGAATTTTTCTATGAATTGTAAACAGTTGGCAAATAATTTTTGGAGCCACTTGAAAAGTGACAACTACTAACCAGCAGTAACTTGCTTCACATGATATTTTTAAACTTGATTTGGTGTCTACAAAATAAAATATAATACACATGATGCACACTTATTTATAACTTTGCGTTATTCTACTTACGCAGTATTAAATGTATTCCTCCTTTAAACAGTTTCTGAGACAAAACAAACAACTCATTATCTCAGTAAACTAGTTCTTCTGGCGTAGATAAATTATTCATTGTTGATGGTTCCTTCCGATTCAATTTGGTTCTTATCCGATTTATTTTTAAATATTGTTTTTTTACTGAGCAGATATCCCCGAAATTCCGAATCGCAATCTGTAACCTCAGTTTTGATTATTTGGGCAGGAATTAAATTAGAAATCAAGACCAATGATTTTAGTTTGTGGTTGCCTTCTGCCACTGAACTTTCGTACACAAGTGGGTCGTGATTGTGATTAGAAGACGATTTTTTATAATTTGTTTATTTCACAAAATACTGTTGTTACTCGGCCTCGGCTTTTCTCTGATGGTCTTTTATCGCAACACCAGTAAAAGGTATTATTCTTACCAGATTTGCAATCCATACAGTACAGTTTCATGTACTGTATGGATTGCAAATTAGACAAATTTTAAGATTTCTCTTATTTGAGAATTTAAGTTTTATTTGATCTGTATTGTTTGTTAAAAGTTTGATTTGACCAATCTAACTTATTATTCTGTCTATGCAGTGGTTGACTTCCAGCAACAAACTAAACTAATAAATATTTTAATGTTATCTTTTCTTCATCGAACAGTGGTTTTACATAATATCCAAGAAGCGTAAAGCTAAATGAAGCAAAGTGATAATGGAAGCTTCTCGAACCAAAAAAGACAAACAAAAGAGAATTATTTGATTTTTTGAATTTTTTGGGATTTTGAACCATCAACAATTAGATAAAACTGTTTGGTTATTTTAGTCACATATGATATTCCATATCATCCAGTTTCATTTGATCTTATTCTTTTGGTGATAAGCTTTACACAGCAATTGATGTCCATCCTGCTATTTTCTTCAAATTAAAACAAAAGCAGCGCTCCCCGCAAATTAAGTTTTGTTTGCTCAAAGGTTTACATGGTTAGAGCACAATAAAATGTGTTGTCTACAACACATGCTCCATCAATAAAAATAACAATCCACTAATAAATTTATCTATGGGACCATGCTCAATTAATAAAAATATGTGAGTATTAGTTCCGCGCCGTTTTAAAAGTGGCGGTTTTGACTCCAGTGAAAAAGAAAGCGAAAGGAGACCAGTAAAGTTTGAAGGCTCTGAGTTGAAGGCAATATTGGATCAAGATTCATGCCAAACTCAAGAGAAGCTCGCTGAAAGTGAGTGATTCAAGAAGCAATTCAAACCTGTCTCAAGATCATGGTGCAACATCAAGGAAATTGTGTTCCGTATAAATTCGCGAACAACTGCTTCAAAGACAAAATCGGATGGATTTTTCGTAGCGAATCGTAATAGGAGGACGAAAAGTGAATCCAATACTACAACTCAAAGCTCAGAAAATTGTAGGGCAAGTCATTGACTGCAATTGCAGTCATACATGAACTTCAACCGTCAAACCAAGAATGGCAAGAAGCAAATGAGGTGCATCTGGGTGAGATCAGTTCGGAGTGATCGGCTACTCGATCAATCAAAAATTTGATTTTCAAATTCGCGTTTTCAAAAATGAACAACAAATTTTTGTGGCGTTTTACTGTGCAATTACAAAAGTAATCAAAAATTTTACAAAAAATATTATTTGATATACAAATATTCTTGCCAAATTTGATCGAGGCAGGATTACAGGATTAAAATACTTATTCTAAAGATTTAAAGAAATGTTGTCTAATATCGAAAGTGATGGAATTGCATTTTTGTATCAATAAAAATATTTTTTAAAAGCAGAATATCAAGTTACTGCACTTTCACAATAACCCGTTACAGTAAAAATACTTCTAGGACAACTAAAAAATACTAAAACATTTATTGTCAATTAATAAGCATTGTTGGCATTAGAATTAAAATTTATCAAATAAATAATATTCGGGTATTAATCCAAAAATTCGTTGGAACGACATAGTGGGATGATACAAAATTTTTCAAGTTGAAATGTTATTTAATCTCAGTCGTTCCGTAATCTATGGCAGGAATGCCTTGCACAATTGATTTGAAGCTGCATCGTTTGAATATCGGGTGGATATTATTAAACTCAAATCGATGAACTGAACGATTATATTTAAAGAATATTTCTTAATTTTAATCTAACGAGAGACAATTTGCTTACACTAAGTCAATTTTTCTCCATTATTTCTATCCCTGTAACTTTCTAATGAAGACACAGATCCAGTAGATAACGCCTACCATATGACATAAAAAATATTTCACAAAGTACAAAAAAAAAAAAAAAATTCTTAAAAATAACTTTATACAATATCCGACGGCAACTGGCATGTACGATTATTCTTCATATCAACAGTTTTTGTTTTTATAAAAAGAACCAAATTTTTTTATATTTCCTAAGAGATTGAAAAGTTATCATAAATAAGACAAAGTTTTAAATTCTACGTGTAATTCCTTAAAAATTCTAATCAATATTTATACCTGCGTTATATATTATTCAAAATCATTATTAGAATAAATATTTTACCATGATTGTGCTCAGCGCTATTTATTGTGTGGCACAGAACATTACTATTAATTATATTTACGTGAAGCTTTCGGTTTCAATATTTTTTTTTAAAGTTTCGTTCCGCAAGTACAGCCAAGAGAATAATTTTTTTATAATATGAACAACTCTTATCTTCCTTTTTTTGTTCAAATTTTTTATTTTTTAAGCGTAAAAAGACAAAGTTTTTTTCATTTTTTTATTTATGCTCAACATCTAAATAATATGTTAACCGGGAAGTATGATAATTTAAATTATTTGTTGATGGTATTTTTAAGATATTGCCAATTGTAGTTTGGTAATCAAAAACTTTGGCCTATTTTTAATTTACTTTTTGCTCAACAAATTTTCATATTATTTTAATAACCGCACCAGAAGCGGTTCGCAGAGTGAATTAGTCTTAAGAATTATTATATTTAGCTCGATATTATCCAAACTCATCCAGAATATAACTATAAGCTTATTTTTTGTGTAAATATTTCATAAATTAAACGAGTATTTTTACGAAGAGCTTAAAAGAGCTTAACTAGTAAAACTATAATATGCTTACCCTATTCAATGAACATCGATAAAAATAATATTTTTAATAAACATAATCTTAGAAATAATTTTTATATTTCGACATTTTTTTCCCCAAAAAATACCAAAAACTGGTTCGTTCGTATAAACGTATGTGGGTACATAATATGATTCAATTATTATTACACCTGGAAAATTAAATTTTATGATGAAAAATGTTTGGTTTAGTTTTTTCTTCGAGTTATTTTCCACTTCAGTATTACTAATATAAACATAGTTCGGTACTCTTATACCTCTAGTTATATAAGAATACGTATATGTGTAAGGATATGTGAACCCTTTAAAAAATGACAACGACACAGCAAACAAAATTAGTTAAGTATACCATTTATAAACTCCATCACGTACCTATTATCAATGTATAGCAATTTCGGTCCCTCTTTGGTTTGGGGTATAAGGTACAGCTGCTTATATTATATTCTGTAAGATTTACACCATACTTACGAATTTTATCATTGCGGCGCCCTCTTCCAATTTTTTTTTCTTCTCTCGTAGTAAATTTTTATATTATTATTTTTATTTTGTGTTGTATATTTTTGTGTGCCATTGCCATTGTTATGTGAGAGCAGAGATATTGTTTAATGTTTTACGAAAAATTTATATTACAAGTTTATGTTGTTAATGGGGTTTGTAAACAGGTGTTTTTACTTCGCAATTATTTGAATATTTATCCATCCATGATTTTCGTATACGATATTTTTCGATAATACAGAACGAACACAATAACATTTTTGTAATGTAAAAACCATATTAATACGAGTAATAACAATTAATATTATTTTTAATTATATGCACGTCTTCACATTCGTTGGTTGGTGATTACAAGCTTGTTCACAAAACAACAAAATTTCAGTTTATTTTACACAAATAGCTATTTTCGATGTACGGCTGTTAATATGGGTAAGAGCAATGCAGGCGGTATTTCATGGAATTAAACAAAAAACGATATACTGCACACTCTTCGAGTTATACAATATAATCACGCCAGACCGCTTTAAAAAAATGGAGCGAGAAATATTTACAGCAAACACCCGACATTCTTTTACCACGAATGTATAGAGATCTCAACTGTCTTGTATAGTCAAAATCGTTATTCCTGCTTAAATTTAAAAAAACCAATTAAGACCGGTGTGAAGTTATTAACGAAAAGTGTAGCTACACAAATTAATGAAAAATGTAGCTACATAAATTAACGAAAAGTGTAATTTCTAAAAGGTGTAAATAGAACACCTTTACTAAATAAGATCATCAAAAATCTATATTTCATGCAAATATCGGGATCAAACTTTATCATAATAATTTTAGTCTAAAAGTTGGGGTTATTACGAATAAAAAATTATTCTTTAAATGTTTGAAATGATATACATATACGACACTATGGCCTATTAAAAATATCTCAGAGATGTTACCAAGTAAGATAAGAATTGGGTTCGAACCCCAAAAGATGCTGGATGCAAAAAGCAAATTTTCGTCATCGATTACGATCGGTGATGTTAATAAACACAACTAAGACCCTCTGTTGGAATGCAGAATTCAGCGTTCGTTCAGTGTTCACCCACCGTTCATGTCAATGTACAGGTTGACATGGAGCTTGCAATGTACTGTTAAGGTATGAATAAGTGGTGTGTGCGTGAATGAAAAGGGGAGCATCAATTATCCTTCAAGGGACATTAAAGCTTTTGGGCAAATACTTTCTTTTTACCAAAAAAAAAAAAGTAAAGGCATTTGCCATCTAATCATAGTAAACAACTTGAGCTGTTCAAAAAAGTTAAATAAATTAAAATAAATAGTTTTTCGATGGTTTGACACAAGTTTTAGAGCTTAAATTTCATAAAAATTCAAATATTTTTCAAAGTACATTACAGCAGTGGCGTTATTCTGGCTTCCCCTGGGAATAGGGAATTGGGAAAAATATTTTCATAGCATTTTTGTCAAAATTGTATTTTTCTGGCCTACTGAGAGAATATGATTGGTGTTAATATTTTCGAAACAAAGTTAAATGGGAAAATATTTTTCCCTATAAAAATTTTGTGGAACAAAAGCTTTCCAAATCACTTTGTTTTGAATATTTTTGCACTAAACTTATTCTTTCAGTAGGCCAGAAAAGTATAAATTTAACAAAAATACTATGAAAATATTTTTCCCAATTCCCTATTCCCAGGGAAAGCCAGAATAGGGCCACAGGAAAGTTAATGACGGCACACTAATGACTCATTAGCGACAGTCAAGAATGAAACGTATACAGAAATTTATCAGCAAATGGGACTAATTTTCGTTTGTGACATGTCTGAGATGAATCGTACGTGATATATCATGGATGATTCTCATGTGACCTGTTTGAGATGAATTATATGTGATATATGTGACATAAACCCTATATGAGATTTCTGAGATAATTTATGTATGTGTTTATATGGAGATATATAATGAAAACATTTTATTTAGATAAAGAATAATCTTCCTAATTTATTTGAAATAAAATTTATATTATTTGTTGTATAATATTAGGCTGTTGCCTGAAAAAACATTACAAATCTTTCCGGTGACAGATGTATTGTGTTCCAGATGGCTGAACTTTGCAATTTCGTTGACTATAAACTAAATTAAAAAAATTTAATATGTTCAAATTTTCCGAACAGAACAATTACAAAATGTTAACTTACCTATTCGACAAATAAAATGATACCGTATGTAATAATAATAATTAATAAATAAATTGCAACGGCGGGGAAACAGTGAGCATGAAATGAATTGTAATTTTTTCATTTCTCTCGATTATTTACCTATATGTCATTTTAAAACTACGTTATAAAACGAGAAACGTCGGAGACATGTCATACATGTTTAGCTTAGGACATTGTCATGAAAGAAGGACGGTTTTAGGATAGTCACATACTTGTCGTCTACCGTAACGTGGACAGTAAATAAACAATTCATTTGGGAAACTAATGTGACTTGTCATAAATTAGTCATTTAGTCAACATACCGATACCATTTAAAATCGACAATACACTGTTTTCTTTCTTTCTCATACATATTTAGAAAAAATGTAAATAATAGAAACGTATGTCTATCGTAAAAAATAATTCACATGCATGTTGACAAATTTCCAACTGGGTTGCTACAATATGGCCGATTACAGAAATGTTACCAAGTGTCAGAATATATTGCTTAATCTTTTCACACACAAAGCTTAACCAGGCATAAAATAAAAGTTATGGTCAATTTTAGAGCTTTATTTAGACAAGAAAAAGCCGAATTTACTGGCCAGCCATACATTTTGCTTCCAGAATTCTAGAAAATTCATGGGACAAATGTGTCCCAATATGCTTCAAAGGCAAATCCTGTTCTAAATTAAATGCAGATGTTTTAATACATCATTTATTCAGTTTGCTATATTTGAAATCGCAATTCAAGATTTAATTATTACATCACATTATAATACTAAAAATAATAAATAATAGTAAGATTTAAAAATGGTACTCGATAAAACAATTTCTATGTTTTTTAGCACAACATACGCATCTTTTCCGATTATCTACTTTTTCCATAAGATGAGATGGTAGAGATCGTTTTGATTGGTTTGAAACCCGTTTGTCTGTGTTATAAGCTGTAGGAATGGAATTTTTTCTGGATGAAAAATCTCCAATCAACGTTCGTGCTACGAGTTGACGGAACTCTAAGGATGACAACAAAGTACCTTCAACTAGTTTCGTTTCATGCAATTTATTGTATATTATGTATGAATCGCTCATTGCAATATCCAGAATATCAAAGTAAATTCGCAAGTAATATTTTATTTTAGCTTTTCTATCCAATTCATAGCATACTTTCTTTTGGTCCATCAGGTCCACCCCTCCCATATTCTTATTATATTGTGTAACAACATCAGGACACGAAATATTAATTTTATCAGATCAACCTGGTTTCCGCCGTTTGACTGTGGTTTTAGGTATTAGTGATATAAAAGTTGTCAACAAATGAACAGATCTATTATCCATCCATTTTATAAATGAGATACCTTCGAAACTTGTTGCAAATATATTACCTCTTTTCATATTTTTATCCAACGGCAAATTTTTTGGTAAATTTTTTCTACTTGTTCGTACTGTTCCATATGCCTTAATGTTTTTCATTGCAAGATTATATTGTAGCATTGGCGAATTAAAGAAGTTGTCAAAATAAACTTCGCATCCCAGACCTTCCAAACATTTCGATAAACTTAGAACAAGTGATTCACCCAAGCCAATTTCTGTTCCACAATTTTTTCTACCGGTATATAAATCAAATTCAAAAAGATATCCACTTTGTGAGTCAGCTCTACACCACATTTTGAACCCCCATTTTACTGGCTTAATTTTTATGTACTGTTTCATTATGTTATGCCCTTTGAATTTAATCATATGTTCATCAATTGCTTGTATTTTCGTATTATTCATAGCACTTTGAAAGCAGTTATTGAAATGATTTATTGTATAACAAGTCTTATTTTATAAGCTCTATCATAATCTGGTGAATTTATATTAGGCTGAGATTCGTTATTACAAAAATGTAAGTTTCTTCGTATATCTTCAAACCGCGATAATGGCATAATTTTGGCTATATAAGGAATACCCATATCTGGCTCTGTTGACCAATAGCTCCGGAAACTTGGTAAAACATGATATCCCATAATATAATTCATGCCCATAAATGCCTTCATTTCTGCAGTATCAACAATGTGGACTCTGCCGTTCTGTTGTGCATATTGAATGGATTCGGGAATGACAATTTGTTGCAATAAATAGTTGAAGTTTGATACTTCATGGAATATATCAATAGGCTTTATTATAGAATTAGCATGAGAATCGGTAATTATATTTATTTGGCCAAAGTTATAGTGCTCGTCTACGTGAAAAGTAAATGGTGTGTAAGTATTTTTTTCCATTTAAAAATAGGAATTTTTGTTGAGTCATTAGAACATGTATTTTGATTCTCAGAAATTTCACAGCCGTCCTCTGAATTGTTAATATGTGGTCTATTTATTTCTGTGGCAGCCAATATCCTCTTCAATAAATTGTTGATCTTTTTCATCTAATGCTAGACCGTCTTCTTCGTCACTGTTATCTGCCATTAAATATTGCAAAACTTCGCAATTATCTTGAAGTTCAAATAATCTGTAGCTCTTTTTTAACTAAAATGAATAAAATTCAACGACAAAAATTAATAAAACAATTATTTTCAATGTATTTGTTTTGCAAGTAAAAATTTTACTTTCACGCATTTTGGGACACCAGTGTCCCAAATGTTATTTTGCATTTTTACGAAAAATTAAACACAAATATTATGATAAAATCAGTATTAAATATAGTAAACTTACCATATTTTAGTATTATAATGACAGATTTGCACAAAAGTATACGAAACAATTATAATTCAAAATTAAAATACTACTTTAAAAACTTGCAACAACACGTTTGAACAATAGAAAGTTTCGATATATACTGATAGATTAAATAAGCTAAAACAATTGATAACGGTTAAAAATAGTTTTAGGAAATACCGTAAAACTATTTGACAGAGAAATGAGTAAAAGAAAAGGAAATAAACACGGAAAATATATTTGGGACAAATATGTCCCATTTACGTGAAAGGGTTAATAGTGGCCAGACTCAGCTGTTCGGAACACTTAACCACCTTAAAATTAAAATATTTTGGGTGTCTCCACAAAAGTTTTACAACAATAATTTATGGGAAACCCAAAAAGCGATTCCAAATGCGGCGGGCCCCCAGTTTACTGGAGTACCGAAAAATGGTATAAGTGTTTTAAAAATTATTGTATTTAAAATATGTTAATTGATTGAATTCATGTTTAATGGAATGATAGGTATAGACTAGAAGTACAAATTGAAAGGCAAAGTAGCCGCAAATAAAATGGTTGTTACTGGAACAAGTTGAGGGCCAAATTAGAATATTATTTGGTAATCTAGAGGAAAGAGTAGTCGAATTAATTCTCGTTCGAGAGTGTTAATGGAGATGGCCTAAGTTTTGGAAATCTAAATGTCACAATGTCCCAGCCGATGAACTTAAAATCGAAACGACATTCATTATTGAATATAAAGTAGCTTTAATTGTAGTTCAAGAACAAAACATAACTGAAGAACCAAACAACATTATTCGACCAATTTACCAGACGATCGCTGTCTAATCGGAAGAAAGCTTTTATCAAAAAAATCTTTATAAGCCAGACAAATAAACATAGAAGAGCCACGAAGAATATTAACGTTGTGATATGACGTTAGAAATATTAATCCAAATAATTTTCCGATTAACGTAACTATGATCATCACCAATTGTTATTTGTGAGCACTTAAAACTTGTTCATTTTGATAATTCTCTTCATGTACCTAGTCTAAAAAATTGTATATTAAAGTTGTATTAGCTATCTAAAAACACGTTCTAAACTTAGTATAGCAGATAAAGTAGATGTCTATGGAAAAATAGAATAATTTTAATTTTTTAATCTCCTGGTTGAAATATGGACAATGAAATATGGCATTACAATGGAAGATATTTCCAATATATAACTGCAACATGCCTATAACTTCGCACATTTATTAAAAACCTTTTTGAATGGAAATAAAAAACTGGCAAAATGCATCAACAAACACCATTTTTTGCTGAATTGCCGTAAAGAAAAAGTATTTTCGTAGACCAGGACCTTGAAAAACGTGTCCAATATTAACAATGAAGTTTTCCTCCGACGTCAAAATAAATTCATTTTTAGAATTATAAACGAAGAAATTAAAGAAACCAAAAAAACTGTCAAGGAAATGAAACATAATCTGTGATTGATTTTAGCGAGCTTTTTTTTCAATTACCATTTTAACGAACTCAATATTTTAACAGGTTTTAAATATAAATCAAAAATATTAACTCCTTTTGAAAGTCGTATTTTAAGTTACGCCAAACTTTCAAAATCCTTTTTAAAAGATAATGCTACTATTGTGGTAACTTATGCGGACAACGACAATGTAACCGCTATCACATCAAGTAGTGAATATATTGCTAAGATGGAAAGTTACTAACAATAACACAGCATAATTTATGTTGAATTAAATATACAGTAACTATATAGTATGCTAAGTTAAAGAATGGAAAAGTCCAGGTAATTTGGACGAACAAATTAGAAACATTTTAAGCAAATAAAATTCGATGGTCCCTAAAATATACGGATTACTAATAATTCACAAACCTGGTATCGCATATATAAAAATTATTCAATTAATAAACCAATGCAGAGTTTATCTTCTTTTTGTGTAATATTTTAAAATTTAGTGCAGATACTAGTTCTAATATTTTAAAGTCATATTTAAAACAAAAATTTCAGAATGTCACGCTTCCACAAAATTACCGTTCAGTTTCTTTAGAATTTTAGATATTACGTCCTTGTTCATTAATGGTAAAATAGGCGTATCATCAACATTATTAAACAAAACGGCGACATTGGAAACCGTTTTGACTATTTCTTTGTGAGAAAATTTTTGGTTCTCCGGTGGGCACTCCAATTAGTCCCAAAATTGTAAATTTAGGATTAAACTCTTTGAATTTTAAACCTTTGTTTTCTTTTCGGTATGTAGATGATATTATGATAGCAATCTCTGAAGACGAAATTGACATTTTTCTGGATTAAATACATCCTATACTCTTTAGATAATAGAATAAGATTTACTGTTAAAAAGAAATTGACCACAAAATTTCATTTCTAGATTTACTATTAATCATGAGCCGGCTGGAAAATTTTCTTTTAGTTAAAATACCATAAAAATACGTGGTTTGGTCGATACCCAAATTTTACTTTTTGGCTTCCTCCCTTTTAAAATTGTCCGAATACTAAATTTCATTACAATAACTTTAAATTTGTTGAAGTTAATAATCATTATCCTAAAAAATCAATAAATAAAATTGTTTGGAAACAAAGAAATTATTATTTAAATTTTAGAACAAATCCTGTAGGCAAGTGCAATATAAAGTAGAAAAAAAAATCGAAAAATTAAACTATTTATTGAAAAATAAATTTCAATATTATTAGTCGTTGTGCTACCAGTTTAAATGATATTTTGTTTTCAAAATTTGCAGATCTGATACCATTAAAGGAAGAATGAAGTTTGTAATTTGAGACATATCTGAATTGATTTTTTTAAGATATGTGGTTAATCGAATAGTTTAGGATTTTTAAAAATTCAATCTAAATATTTTGAATTCTAAATATTTTTTAATTGAAAAACGTTTAGTTGGTGATCTAAAGTTACTAGAAGAGAGGAATGTTTCTTAAAAAATATTTTTTCTATTTATTCCCCACAATTTTAATGTTTATGTTAAAATCATGTAAACCACTTGTTTGCAATAAATTTCGTCCTAAATTAATACCCAAACATCTCTAATACATACTTCTAATTTTGTGGATATATTGAACTGATAGTATTGAAAGAGAGTAGAACCAGCCAACCCAAATATTTAAACAAAGTTCACCTTAATATTTTGTTTGTTTCGAGTCAAAGTTTGATCCAGGGATGCCAATATACAAACAAAAATTTGTAATGCTAAGTGAGTGTCAGAGTAAATATCAGCTAACTTCATTTCAAAATGCGATAAATTTTTCTGGTAACATTGACCAACTAACATAAATTCGGCTTAAAGATAAATTTATAAATTACTAAAAAAGACAAAACTAATTGTTTTTTTAATTTGTCAAAACAATTTTATGTTGAGATTTAGCATATTTTCCATAAATACAAAAACTATTTCGTAGGCGCATAGAGTGTAATTTTATTATTAACCGTTCCTTATCTTAATTTATCAGGGATAGGATGCTTACAATTTTGATCTCTTGGAAACGTGTCGATTTTTCAAATACTGGTTTTCACATAACCACATATGCTTAAAATAAAAATCAAGAGATATCAATTCTGTACACTTTGATTTCAGTGAAATTCAAAAAGAACCCGCTAAGTTATAGATTCCCAAAATACCAGAAATAAAGTTAATGAAAAAGCAAAACAGTATAATGTTAAGTTTATGTTAAATTTTATCGTCATAGTACGAGTACGTGTGACAGCTATGTAGACATATTAAATTCGTAATAAATAACATGATATTTATTCGAATATTCTGTAATGTAATTGTTTGATTCAACGTGCATATAAAAAATATGATGCACTAAAATACATCACATACATTAAAATATTTATCATGCATCGTAAACTAACTATCGGTCGACTACAAAAATATTTGTTTATTTTAATCTCGTGTTTAACGTGTGTGTCATGCCATAGAGTAGTTGATAATTAATAACCTAGAAATTACTTATAAATAGTTGTCTAAAAGTTTCGATTGTAACTGTTAACTCTATCGTGCGGTTTAGATTAACACGATACAATATAAATATTTGTATTATGACATTATTTGTATAGTCATTCTACACATAAAGCAATTATTTTTATGTAATATCACGTTATATAATGAATTTTATGAAAATATTTAGAGCTTTATAGAGCCAAACTGCAATAAATAAAAACTCGTGTGTGTTAAATCATGCGATCGTGTTAGAAAAGATGTATTAGTTATTATCAAATTATTTTATTCAGAATGGTTATATTTAGTTGTTGCCAAAAATTTGTATAAAAATACGACGTCCCTAAATTAACAAACAATCAAATCATTTGGAAAGGAACTAAAGAACAAAAGCATGAATAACAGAGTTGTTTTAAACTGAAGGGTGAAGATCTCACTTTACAAAGCAAATAACAAAAATGCATGTGCCATCTGTCAAAAAACATGACTGATGTTGGGTTAAAAGCAAACAAGCAAAAATTCTCTATATTTGCTGCAAATGAAAATACGTATGAATATAAGTCATGTGAGAAATTTAAGTACCTGAAAATCTTCAGGTTATGATGTAATTACTGGGCAAATTAGAAGTAAATCTCTAGTATATAGGGTGAACTGGTCATCAAATTTGACTTGAAGCAGTTTAAATTCAAAACCCTGGTGCCAAACTTAGTCGAAAGCTTAAGAAAATACTGAAGCATATCTTTTTATTCTCCAGTGTATTCTCAATGACATCCATTATTGTGTGTGAAATTATTATATTTATTCTACGAGTTCGTACGCATATAAAAATTTAGTAATCAACATACACAATGGAGATTTTGGAAGTGCTGCATTAGACGTTCGAGTTAAATAATGCGTGCAAAAACTCCAAAATGTTATTTTGAAAAATTTTAAATTAACTCTAACTTTGGTACTAATTAAATCAACTTTATAGTATCTATTAATTAATTAATTATACATTAAATTCAACGAAGAGTATTTTTTTTAATTATTTATCTATAGGGTCGATTGGGTGCATCCTACTACATTAACACGCACTTCATTTCGCTAATCTGTATATCGATTTTGTGTTTATCGATTCCAAAATGTGTGAAATGAAATGAGTGTAAGGTAAGATAGATATAGTAGTAGTATTTGGGTCCGGGTCGAAATTGTATATTTTAAAACAACATTTTTCAGAACTGCATTTTTCAAAACTGCATATTTCAAAACGGCATAGGTACAAATCGACATTTTTCATAACGATGCACTGAAAAAAATCTTGAGCATTATAATTATGAATCTCGTTCATTAAATCAAATTCATACTATTTATATCAAATTCATCACATTAACCACTTAAATGACGGCTTTTTTCGAGAAAGTGTGTGCATAAATCGTCAGGTTTTTTTTACATTTCTTTAGAAAATAATTACCAAGTAATCTGAATACAATGTTTTGTTTTCAATTTTTTTCAAATCACAAAACAAGCTTTGCCCGAGCAAGACTCAAAAAAACAATCGAACTACGCCCAGTCACGCTCGGGCAAATTACTCAAGTGGTTAATCCACAAAACCAAATAAATAAAATTTTTCGTAAAGATTATTGCGTTAATAGTAAGAATCCAAATCATTAATTTTTATGAAATTTATTTTACGTAGCATAATATTTACAAATTTGCCGTTAAAATTTTTTTTTTTTTTTTTTTTTTTGTATTTAAAGCACGCAGGCTTATCATTTATTTTCAATACGATTTTTTGTCACATATAATAATATTAATATACAAAAAGAAAATAAATGAGTAGGGTAATCATCACCGATATTACGGCAGTATTGATCTACTCTTTAAAAAGAAAAATTATGAAAAAAAGTTGAATAAATATTACAAATAAAAATTTAAATGAATATCACAAATAAAAATTTAACAATAAAAATATAAAAAATAAAAATATAAAAAATAAAAATATAAAGAATAAAAATAAAAAATATAAAAAATAAAAATATAAAAAAGATAAACTATTGAAACTAAAATTAAACTGCATCAGACTAAAACTCTAAATAGAAAATCGATATTAGGGTGCTCAACCAAACTTTAAGTAATTGGAGAAATGATTTTGAATTTATTTGTTGCCGTATGCTAAGTGGAAGTTGGTTAAATAAGGAAGGAGCAGTTACCAGGAAATATTTTCTAAAATGTTCACTAAAAAAATGTGGAACAACAAATAAGAACTGATCATTGTTCCTAATGTTGTATCGCACATTTGATCTCAATAATCGGTGCCCACTTAGCAAATAAAATAAACGTAGAACCTTATAAACATATAAATGTTGTAATGGTAAAACTTTAAAACTCAAAAATAATGGCCATGCAGAAACCCGCGAAAACTTAAAACTCATGATACGAATAGCATATTTCTGAACAATAATGAGAATTTTTAAAGTTGAATGGTAGCAACCACCCCAACACGATAAAGCATATTCGAGCCTAGAGTTAATGCAGGCATAGTAGAATTTTAGCAATACCGATTTAGGAGCTACAGGTCTTAATAGATATAAGGTTCGTAATGCATTGCTGAGAGACTTTTTTAATTTATCGACATGATGCTTCCAACTCAGATTACAATCAACAATAATTCCAAGATACTTGAAACTCTCAACAGCTTCAATGGAAATGCACAAGCTGGAGCAATTAACGGTATTACAAAAACTGGAATGATACGTTAACGGTGAATGTAAAAAACTGCTACACAAACTAAAATGCATAATCTTAGTTTTGTCACTTAAAATTAAGAAATGCTGGTCAAACCATTTCCTTAAAACTAAAAGGTCCGCTGCAATTTTACGGCGAACATCAGTTTGTGAGGACCCACGATAACATAAGCTCATATCGTCTGCAAAGGCAACAATCGTGCCTGTCAAATTTGTACTAAAAATTGAGTTTATGTAAATCAAAAATAAAAGGGGTCCCAAGACGGAACCTTGAGGAACACCAATGTTTAAAACATAAGGACAGCTCATAGTTTCATTCACCTTAACAACATGATTACGATTTGCAAGATATGATTTAAACCAATTATTAATGTTTCCTCTGAAACCGATTTTAGAAAGCTTATGTAATAGAAGATTATGATCAACCATGTCACAGGTTTTTTTTATGTCTACAAAAACCCCAGCGCAAGAGTCGGAGTTATTTAGCGATGCATGCACGCCATTTAAAAATTCAATTAAAGCAGACTCAGTGGAAAACCCATTGCGAAAACCGTGCTGATAACAACTTATAATACCATGCTTCTCTAAAAATACCACCATTCTAAATTTAATGATTTTTTCCATTATTTTTAACAAAACTGGTTGTAGTGGGATCGGCCGTAAATTCAGACCATATGAATTCGTTCGTTATACTTATGAAGAAGTTCATAGTTTAAAGATATACTATTAAATTTTTTAATATTACGAAAGTAATTTAGTAGACAAGAAATTAGTTTAAATATGTGTGAACAGATGAAAAGAATTTACAATTTTTACATTTTATTGAAGTTTCCAATTACAAAATTCTTTAAATCAGGATCACAAGTAATTCCAATTTTATCAGGAAAAGCTGAATTTTAACTCAATTAAATCATTTTAATATTTTAACGATTAATCAAACTTCCTTTAACTTTAATGTAAGGAAATTAAAGTAATAAATACATTTTATTTGTAAGTATGTATTTCATTTTACGTCCTGTTGACATCACATTGCACTTTTGTAACTTGCACTTTTTATAATAAAATATGTATACATGTGTTATTTTATAACTTTTTGGTGAAGGAGTATTTTTTGAAGACACGTATATCATTTCATCTTCAAATTAATTTATTTTGTAGGCGGAATATGTTAAATCGTATTCCATATATAAGTTTCAAAATATATAGCGTTGTTAGCTTTCGTCGTCACTACAATTTTGATTACGGGTTTTTCCTTTTTTAATGGTCTTGTCCAAGATCAGCCAGACAGACTAGAACTTCGAGCTCTATACAAAAATTTAGGTGAAGGAGAGTATTATATGCATACTAAATCTTATAATAATTTGTAATTCCAATGAAGGCAAATACCTTTCTTATAACATACTTACTACAGTTCTTATATAAAACAAGTAAGAAATTTGTCAAAATCAATTTCATATAATCAATTTTATTATAATTTTTTTCATTAATTTCTGGAATATGTTGGTCATATTCCAGAAATTAATGAAAAGGCAATTCTAGATTCATAATCGATTACAATATTTCATTCTATCTTGTACAGTTTTTAAAATGTCATTTTGAAATATGCAGTTTTGAAAAATGATATTTTTTTACCTTATGCCGTTTCGTACCTTATGAAGTTTTGAATTATGCAGTTTTGAAAACTGCTGTTTTGTACCTCATGCAGTTTTTGAATATGCCGTTTTGAAAAATGCAATTTTAAATTATGCAGTTCTGAACGGATCCCGTAGTATTTATGTTTCAGTTGTTAGTGACGCGCGTATGTTTGTTTTACTTTACTACACATGCATGTTATTGTCATTGTTTTTGGTTTATTCTATTATCTATTGTATTCGCCATATTTTTATGTTGTTTACAAGACAGTGTTACTTTTTAAATGTCGATTTCTTTATATATATCCAGTAAATTAATATTTTATTTTTAAAAATTATGAAATTTAAAATAAATTTACTTCTAACATTTTATTAATACATAAAAAATTAATTTATAATTTAAAAAAAATTAAATATAAAATATATTAACATGTTAAGTTAAATAATGACACTCCACAGCCCGAGAGCAAACGTAATGTGCTGAGAAAAGGAAATAAGCACCATAACAATTAAACCGATTCGCCCGGATCGCGTTATTTTGGTACTGTTAATCATAAAAATGACACAAATCCGAACAAAAGAAAAAAACAAATACAAAGACATAATTGTGTATTATACCAGTGCATCTAGAATACTACAGGCTACACTGCTTTAAAAATTTAGCTATATAACGTCAATTTATGTCGACTGTTCTCTCTTTGGCTATTAAAGGCAGCACTAAAATTAAAAAGATTGTTTTGATTTTTTTTTGTGTTTGCTGTCATATTGATAAGATAAAAATTGTAAACAAACAAAAAGAAAAATATTTTAACAATATGTTTTAAAATTCAATAAAAAGCTACTGGTAAAAGTAATAATTCATAATATTATTATAAAATTATGCATTCTAAATTGTGTAAAATATGTAAACACGTATAAAATGTGTACACATTTCGAATAAAATATGAGAAGACATAACCTTACTTTTAGCGGTCGTATAAATTTTATTTTTTTTGTGTTTGTTTTCGTTTTTTCTTTTTATGAACATGACTGCCGTCTACAGTTCAAAGAATAAACTGTAGATATAAATTTAATGAGATAGCAAGCAGTGTGGCCTGTAGTATTCTAGGTGCACTGATTATACACTGTGTAAGTATTCGATTATTTTTTTCTTCATTCATTTTAAATGAGTAACTTATGGGACACAATCGATATACTGATATTTTTGATTTCTCTTTATTTAAATGTAATTAAATTATAAAAAAAAAAATATTTTCGGGGTATGATTGTTTGAATTGATTTTTATTCGCAGTGACACTTTATACAAAATAAAAATTGTTCGATGGATTCATGTAAATGTATTATTAAATAGTTTTCTTGCCAACATTCAATATAATAATTACACCAACTTGGTCAAGCAATGGCTTAGTTCTACTCAATTTCAAGAAGCACGGTTTTTTTTTCAATCAAATTGAATATTTTCATAGTACCAACCGAGTTCCATACTAATCGTTTGAGAATGATCTTCGTTCCACTCATTTTTCAAAATAATATTCGGAACTTATTTTGGAATCTGGTTAAGAAATGGCTAAGGTTAATTTAAATTGGCAATTTTTCAAAGGCATGTCAAAAATTTATATTGGGTTCTCATTTTCTTCATGTAATCTAAGTTCCATCCTCTTTGATTGAAAAATAACTTATAGCATTATTATTGAACAAGACGCAATAAATCGTCGAAACTAGCAGCCCTCTAAACGATTTTCCCGAGATCATAACCTATTGCGTTTGATTACTGACACTTAAAAATCCCCTCTCTCAAATTTGTTTATCAAAATCGTTCGACTCGATTTTTGTTAAAATTGGGACCCCGGACACCATCAGAGTACACTCTAAACAAATTTTCCCAAATATAGAACTCATCACAATCGATTCTTAACACTCGAAAACCTCACTTACCCATTTTTGCGCGTTGCAATTGGTTCCTAGCACTTGAAAATTCTTTTCACCAATTTTTACCAAAAATCTTCGAGATAATTTTTTTTTTTTTTTTTTCAAAAATCTCGAGGCCCACTGGAAGATTTCCTAAACGATTTTTCCCGAAAATAGAATTTATCACAATCTATACATTAAAAAACCTTATCACAGTATTTTGTATCAAAATCTTTTGAGCAATTTTTTTATTGAAGCGATTGTCATCGGTTTCGGATACTCGAAAACGCCCTCCGGAATTTGTATATGCGAGCCGAAATCGCCAATTTTATTAAAAATAGGGTCCCACTGGATGATCATGTAAATGAATTTTTCCGAAACCAGGACCAATGGCAATCAAATCCTGGTACTCGATAAATCCTCCACAGCAATTATCATCAAAGAAAATTTATCGTCTTAAGTTTGAGCTGAGAAAAAATTAGGAAGCGGCCAGTTCTATCTAATGGATCTATCCAATCTTTTGCTTTTTTTTATTTGTAAAATAGTGTTCGGTGGATCCGGCAACTTCCGGAATATCGCAAATAAAATTATTACATGTATGTAGTTAATAATATTATCAAGAAATGATAACGTAAATTTTCGGTTAGAAAAATCAGGAAATTTAATTAAAATTTTAGATTATGTTCACAAATTAATATTTAGGGTGTTCATATTGATTATCTAAATACACATGGTGAAATTGAAAAATATTAAATGAGGGGTTTCGTTTGAACAATAACACAAATCACTAAATTATTTTAGATGAACATATATTAAAGATTTTATTAATAATTATTTTAATTGGATATGGTTTTATCTTTTTTGAATTTGTTCTATGGAATTTCTACATAAATAGGAAGCTCTTAGTTAGAAGCGATACCATTACTGGCTAAACACTACAATAAATCAATTAATTACCAAAAGCTCATGAAATATTAGTTTCCCTGAAAACATTTTACAGTATACAAATTAGCAAAGATAAATCAATAATTTTAAGTAAATTTAAAATAATAACACCGAAAAAAACGTTAATGTTAAATATAACCTAAATTATATTAAATAATTTCATACTAATTTCGTAATTAAAATTAAAATGCAAGGAAAGAGTAAAAAGTTAACATTTTAATAGCAACAACAAACAACAAGCAAAAAACATGTTCACGAAACATTATTAACTTAACAATTTCCTGGCACAAACAGAAACTTTTATGGATTTTTTTTTTTGCTTTCACAATGTTTTGTTGCTTAACAAAAACGAATTTTTTATGATACAATTTTTTGTAATTTCTGTTTTATAGTCTTAAACATTCAAAAAATCACAAAAGCAAAATAAGGAAAGCACAACAACAACAACGCCATAATGTATAAATTTAAAAAGCATTTTGTATAATTTTTATTTTGAAATGGAAAAAAGAAATTTGCTTTATTTTGTTTGTTAAAATATAAAAAAAAATTTTATTGCCAATAAATTGCAGTTTTTCTGTTCATATAAAAAAAAACGTTACATAAAAAAGGACCAAAAATCTTTTAAGATATCATCATAAAATTACAAGAATTTTAAACATAATAAATAAATAGAAACGAATGTGTATACAAAAAAAAAACAAGGACATGGATGAACATTGATGTCGTTTATTCTTTGCTCTGCGTTTGGTACTTCTAAAAAGAATCAATCAATAAAATATACAAATATCCTTAATGTTGCCTTATGTAATTTTTATTTTTATAATTCGTATACATATACAAATATATTTTTTGGAAAATACTTTTTTATATCGTCATAAATTTAAATTTTACAATCTGTGAAAATGCTTTTTATTCGTTTCCAATTTTTATTTTATTTGTTATGTGTTGTACAAGCAAAATACACATACATACTCACGAGCACATTTATATTAAATTTCTCGTTACCTATTTTTACTGCATTGCACAAATTTCGCTTAAAGCAGTGTGGTTGTATTTTCGGTTTCGACTGCTTGTTGGCATAACACTCAGAGCGGATATTAAATATGTTTGCTCTAAAAACACAAGAAGATGAGTAAATTTTTCTTTCTTCGGTGCTGATTATATAGAATGGTTTGTGAAACTTGATACTTAAAGAATATTTAAAGAAATAATCTTTTTTATATTTCAAAAAAAAATTTCTTTTCTTATCTGCGCTTACATCTGTGATACCTTTATACAAAATTTCAGATAACGCGAAATTTAATTATTGTTTCGTATTAATTTAAAAATTTAGCAGAATAAATTAACAACAGGAAATGTACAATGTATTGAGACAATTTTCAATATTGTTTGTTCCACGAGGACTTGCATTTATAAAATCACAATGTAGAGATGAAGGATGTGGTAAGATTGACTAAATTTATGTAATTGAAAGTAAGCTGAAGATGATCATTAAAACCAATAGTGCTTACTATTTTGAGAACTGCCAAGTAAAGCCAAGAGTGTTCACTATTTTGAGAACCGCCAGTCCAACTAATCAAACCTTACAAGCACAAAAATATAATTGGAAGCAAGTCGTACAAAGAATGAAACTTTTTCCAAAATTAGGTTTTAAGTTAATTTATCTTATAAAAATCAGTGTTAAGTTAATGCCATTTTCAGACAAAACAAACTTAATTGTGTCTGCAGCTAATAATCTATTGAATTAATTTATATCTTAAAATACAACGAGGCAAATAATTTTATTTAGATACTCAATGCAATATTTAAACAACAAAAACTTTTGAAAAGTGGAAAGCAAAATTATATTCGGTACTACCGCCTACCGACAATTTTGAAACCTCTAAACCTTTTGTTTAAAATTTTCAAGCGGATTTCATGGTCCCACCATTAGTTATACTCATTATCAGAGTATAATACAGGGTTATCCAATTCGAGGTTGATAAAGTAGAAATCTGTATACCGACATCTGTCAAAGATAAACGTCAAGTACGCTGTCATTTATTTAGTTGACATTCTGCCATTTAAGAATATGGAGCATTTAACAATCGACCAACGCGTTAAAATTATTAAATCTGCCGATGCTGATTTTTCGAACAAAATTTTCTTCAGTGATGAAGCTCATTTTTCGCTTGGTGGATACGTTAATAAGCAAAACTGTAGAATTTGGGGCTCAGAAAATCCACAATTGATTGTAGAGAAGCCATTACACCCGGAAAAAGTCACTGTTTGGTGCGCATTGTGGTCTGGTGGTGTGATTGGGCCGTATTTTTTTGAGAACAACCAGGGACGAACCGTTACCGTCAATTCTGAGCGCTATGGCCGCATGTTAACCGATTATTTTTTTACGAAAATCGAATATTATGATCTTGACGATATGTGGTTCCAGCAGGATGGAGCAACCAGTCACGTAACACGAGCAAATCGAGATCTTTTGCAAGAGAAATTTCCTGGACGTTTGATTTCGCGATTGGCCTCCAAGATCCTGTGATTTAACGCCTTTGGATTTCTTTTTGTGGGGCTACGCGAAAGATCGTGTTTACGCAAACAATCCTCAAACTCTTGACGAATTGAAAACTAATATTCATAAGGTAATGGCCGAGATACCGCCCGAAATGTGCCGAAAAGTCATTGAAAATTACCTCAAAAGAATCAAGGCCTGTAAGAAGTTCCGTGGAGGACATTTGAATGATATCTTGTTTAACTAAAAATGGCAAGGATCAATCTGTAAAATGAAATAAAAATTACAATACATTCCGAATATTTTGTGTGTTTTTTTTAAGTTTACTTTATCAAGCTTGAATTGGATAACCCTTTATTTAAAAACAGGCTGTACAGTCTGCCCCCCTTGGTGCGTCCTATCGTTTTCTCGAATAAATGTGAAAATATTGCACATTTGGATTGAATCATAAAAATTTGAAGAGTATAAGAAAGGCTCGTTTGTAGCCTTCTGAAGTCAATAGTTACGAGAAAAAATAGAAAACAGAGAAAGTGAAAAACACGTGATAAAATTGTGATTTGGAATTTCGACAAACACGCATCTGAAATGAAGCACAATATTAACATTGCAGGTCGAAATATATTTAATGGCAACCGCGAATCGTCAAGAACTTCAACGAAACTGCAATGAATTATTCTTCGATGGTCTTCTAAACGGGATGTAAGTTTACCATCTATTTCTTAGTTTTCGTCCCATCTACAAATTTCAGGATATCACCATTGATAAAAATGAATTTCGTGAGATACTATTTTTATTTCACGGTGTACATGTTCTTTATTTTATTATGCGGCAAAAATTCAGGATATCACCAAAGAATATATACAACAAGAAAGAGATTTTGTTCGACAGAAATATACCAACAAAAAATCGTTCATGATTTTCTGAGTTTTTGTTTGTAATTTTCGAAGAACGAGATGGTCTTATAATCATACATTTCTCGTTCTAACATTCGTTTGATAAACACAACTTCGACGATTTCAAAATCAAACGAATCAAATAATCAATGAAAAAATCGAAAATTGGAAAAAATTAGAATATATATATGTATATGCATACCGGAATAATTTATTTGAAAATGTTTGTAGATTTCGATGTATGTATTTAGGAAAAAATTTGATTTTAGAAAAAAATAAATAATGTGATACACGGAATGGAAATATTATAAATATTATAAAATTATAAAATGGGAAACAAAATATCAACTCAAATAAAAATGTACGAAATGGATAAGTATTGGTTCTACAAAAATGAAATATACATGTAAACGATTATTTTTAATTTCGATCGTTTCATTGTTCATTTTGGACTATTTTTCTTCTGCATTCAAAATTTTTTAATGTAAAGAAAATTTACAATTGCGTGAAAGTGGAATAGCTATCTACGGGTCCACGTTTTATGCCTAGCCCAAGCCAATAAACGCAATAAACTGAATCTTTTTCATTTATGTATGAGCTAAATATTTCGAATCTAACTATTTAATGGATTTGATGACATGCTGTATAGAAGGATTAGTTTAGAGTATTTAATAATTTTGTGCGTTTTAATTAAAATCTTGAAATTGCTATTTGATATTTCATTTTTGTATAAATTAATATTTAATTTGAAAATGTTTAATTTGAAATATTTAATTTGAAAATGTTTGTTGATTTCTCTGAATGTATGGAGTTTAGGAAAAACTTTGATTTTAGAAAAAATATAAATGTTACACATATTCACGTAGTGAAGGAACTTTATGAATGAAAAATATAAAGAAATATAAAACAAAATAATCTTCCGTTGTACTATTGTTATTTGCTTGTGAAGTAAATTTCGAATAAAAATACACGAAATGGCTAAGTGTTTTTATTTACGATCGTTTCATTTATCATTTGGAATATTTTTCTTCTGGGTTCAAAAATTTTTAATGGAAAGAAAATTTACAATTGCGTGAAAGCGGAAAACCTACGAGTTCACGTTTATGCCTAGCCCAAGCCCAATAAACGCAAGTATATGAACCAATTTCATTTTTGTATAAGCTAAATATTTAGAATCGTTCGTTTAGAAAGTTTTCAACGGAGTTGATGATATATGCTGTATAGAAGGAATAAATACGAGTTTTTTTTAATTATACGCGTTTTAATAAAAAATTTAAAATTGGTAATTGTTATTTGATTTATGCATAAATTATAAATATAGATAGTATTATTAATAATAATCAAATCTCATATTAATCTTAAAAATAATAATTTTTGTTATGTGACCGTATATATTTATTGGTTTTGACTTGTTCTATATACCTATATTGAATTATTCGATAGAAAGATATCTCGACATGTAAAAATCATATATGTCACGATGTTGCTAAATTAGTAAAACAAGTTTTGATAATAATAACATTGTTACAAGTCACGGATAAACTACATTAATATTCGAAGTGAAAACGGTGGTATTATATAATCATTTTCATTAATTGATTTTGGACAAATTTTGCCAACCAACATCAATCTTATTAATCTTAGAGAGGCTTTTGCAAGGCCGCTAAACCTTTTCAAATCTTATTTTAATCCGAGTTTTTAAGAAATCTCAATAATGATAGATTTATATTTTATGATTTTTAAGGATTTAACGTTACCAGTGGCTTTATTTGGTTTTCCCCGGGAATAGAGAATTGGGATTTTTTTTTTATCGGGAAAAAATAATTCCATTTTATAAATATATATTTAAAAATAAATTAACTTGTAATAAGATCGGAATACGCGTTTAAGTTTATAAAAACTTACATAAAAAAATTATTTCCAGCCTACCAGAATATACATTTGAGAACGGGAAATAAATATTTTGAAATTAGTACAATTTGTAGCAAAATATTATCACAATTCCAACACTTTATATAATTAGATTACAAGATTTTACTATCATGAATCTAATGCTTAGATAACTAGACAATACTGCCAGATCATCTGGTAATATGATATTATGATATGATAAACGCGTACATGATATATAAGGCATGATGGCAGTCCCGGTTGGTATGTATAGCACAATCCTGGAGTAAACGTAATTCAACATCAAAAACGTACTTCAGAATAATGGGGACTCTGGTGCAGAAAAGGATTAGTTAATGGCATACGCTACACAACAGTCATTATCTAACAATGCTCTTGGCTAATAAATTATTTGTACGATTTGTTAATTATTTACATACACTTTCCGTACATAAGATTTGTTAATTTATTAATTTGAGTTAGTTGTGATTAGATATGCGAGATATCTAAATTTCATCAAATATTTAGATTTTTTCGTCGCAGGCGATTGTATACAAAATAATTAAATAATTTGTCCATCGGTCTAAAGCTGCTGGGTTTCTTCCAACCAATCGTGCAACATCTACCCTGAGGAGTATATGTTTTAAAGGTTTCGATAGCATGTTTATATACATAGGATTGATGATTATATGGTCCAGTTCAAAATTTAATTACAGTATTGTCATACCAACCTTACGCATTTTCAATCATTAAATAATCATAAATAAACACACTTGAATTCAATTAGAAAGTACATCTAAAATTTCAAAAAGAGAACAGCTGGCTCAGAATTGTGCAGTTGATATTGATCCGACAGCCTCATTGATGGATTTTTTATACAAGAAATTTTCACGACACTTCTTAAACAGATTTAATTACGATTATTAATTAATTATGTGCACAAAATGAAATTGATTATGTACAAAATATATTAGAATATATTAGAAAAAAAATTTAATGTGTTAAAAGCTTCTAATACAAAGTGTAAAAAAAATTTATATTTATTAAAAGTAAAATATTTATTAAAATGCTACTCAAAAAAGGAAATCTATCGACCAATTAATTGATAATTTAAATGTCAATGAAAATACGAAAAATGTGAGTAAGCTGCTACTAAAGAAAAAGTTTTATTATAACAACGCGGACAAAACATTCGCGCAGTGTTTATTTTACAAATCTGCCGCTACTTACAAATTGTTAAGGAACACTTTAAATTTAAAATTACCATCAGTTAGTTCCATATACAAGTGGTCTGTAATTAAGTTTATTCCACCTGGAATTAACGATATTTTAATGGTACAGCATAGTGCTTTTTTCGGCAATTTACCAGAAAGGTCTAAGTTATGTGTTTTAAGTTTCGATGAAATAACCACCAAACAAAATTTAACGCACAACATTTTGACAGATAGGATCGAAGGATTTTATGATGATGGAGAGGAGCGAAAAAATGAATTAGCTACTTCAGCACTATTTTTCATGGTGAGATCCATAATAGGAGACTGGAAATACGTAATTAATTATGTAGTCGTTAACCACATACCATTCACAGCATTAAAATTAACTGAGTTGATTAAAAAAAATATAAAACTATGTGAGGAAAAAATTGGCTTAAATGTTGTAATGCTAAAGGGCCAACCATAAAAAAATTATAAAATTAAAAAAAATTAAAAATTTTGACGACACTAATTTTTAATGACATTCCAGCCATACTAGACGTAACGAGTATGCCGTAAATATTGAAGAATATTGAATGACAACTATTTATTTATTTATAAACTACTTGTTATAGTGACAGCTATTTATTGTTTGTTGTTTTTTTTAGGTAGCACGATACAAATTTTAATTTTTTTTACGTTTGAACGCAAAATTTCGCTCCAATAATTTTTATTAAGTGATAATTCATATTTAACGAAGCTTCGTTAAATTTTTTAATTTAAATTAATTTTTCCATGGGCGAAAGCACAGAAACGGCATTTAACGCAAACATAATTTTTTTAAAGTTACGTTTATATTTTTTTTTAATTTTTCTATGGTTGTCCCTTAACATGCGATCAAGGAGCAATAAATATGCAAGTATATAAACACCTCGGAATTACTCCTGAAACCTCGTATTTGGTATTAGCTGGAAAACAAATATTTGCTCAATATGATGCACTTATTAAGTCAACAAGAAACGCTTTTATAAATAATCAAATTTCATTGGACGAACATGGGATAGCGAATATAGATGTGATAAGGCAAATTTTTGATCGAGATACCAATCAAACTTGCAAATTATTACCCAAGATCAGCCGGAAACACCTTTATCCAAACTCTTTTGAAAAAATGAACGTGTCGTTGGCCGCTAATTTTACTGAGCAACACAGTTAGTTGCGCAATACGAACGGTGAAACAAACCTGTCCTGAAATGCTCGGTTTATAATATATTCGATTGCCTGAATAGCCGAAATTTTGCCTCTACGTCTCCATACGAAAAGCCGTTAAAACATGGTAATGAAGTATACAATTATATGAAAGAAAGCTTAGATTTTTTGAAAAAATTGGAAATCCTTTCCAAAAAAGAAAATTATTTTAAATTTATTAAAGGTCTTCAACTAACTATTAAATCACAACTAATGTTAATTGATTACTTAACAATAAATCATGGAGTTGATTTCATTTTAACTGGGAAAACAAACCAAGACTGCCTTGAAAACTTTTTTTCTCGGTTACGCGGTAAAGGTGGTTTTAATTACACCCCATCCAGCAACGAAATTGGCATACACTACGCTAATATAATCGTTACCAAACTATTAGTTAAAAGTGAGTATGCCAACTGCAAAAAAGATGACGGAAAGATGGTTGACCTTCACTGGGAAAATTTCCAGGTGCTTTACAAAGAAAGCTTAATTTCTGAATGCGAGCCTGAAGACGATTCAATTTACGATGAGTTTTTAGCCTGTCGAGACTCTACCTCTGAGACTGACATTCTTCAGAAAAATGCGGCCACATATTATGCTGGGTGTTGTGCGTTCCAGAAAATGGACTGCAATGCATGCAAAATTAAGCTGATAAAAGAATCTAATGAGATTCCTACAGCAAGTGATACATTTATAAGCGAAAAAAAATTTTAAAAAATCATCAAGATATGGACCGTACAAAGGAATATGCAGAAGTGGCATAGACTTGTTTAATGATTTTTGAGCATTCTTTCAAAAATGAGTGTCATTTACCTAATATTTGTGAAAAGGCTACTGAAAAGTGCTTAAATATTATCGAGCGAAAATTTCCTGGTTTTCTAGTGGATAAGCTCATAACGACCTCAACATGCACAGCCTTTGTAGACAGGCAAACGAACAAACATATGTAGACTTTATCAGCAGCCTGGCCTCGACGATTCGTAGTTTTGACTTCAAATGGCCCGCAATAGTCAATGCCCGTGTTAGCAAAGGCATGTGTAAATTCAACTCGGCACGTTGAGAGGTCCCCCATAAGTTGATGTTCGCTCTTCGGATTGACTCGGAAGCATTTAATGCATTTATGGATTACGGATCTGATTATAAATTTGCATCTTAGAATCCAATATTTTCGACGTAATAATGATAGGCAGAGTCCGGAGCCAGCATGGTTATACAACAAATGATAGTCTCTCACCAGGGGTTTGCAAATCGGTGAATTACTTGGTAATAAAATTGGGTGTCTCATATCAAAATCACACCTGGATTTCCGTAGTCTGCCACCAACTCGAATTAATTTGTCATCATCAATGAATGGGTTTAGGGTTTTTAATATGCTACTCTTTGACATTGGTTTTCCCTCGGATAAGAGAGCATATTTCTGGGGAAAACTTCGATGCTGTTCGTACAAACAGATACGGTGTGATGCCGCCTTGATATCGTCTGGGGTAGGTGTTAATATTTTGTTAATTTCACTACGTGTATGATGTATGTTAGTTTTTGTGATAAATTTGTCCCGTAATTATTTCGAGCATTTTATGGCTATAGACAAATTATAACATATTCGGTAAAAACTTGAATGCTTCGATATTAAATGATCGTAAAAGTCGTTCGTTACGATTAGATATGCATTCACCTGAGGACGCTCTTCGTAATTGCAAATATTACTTCGATGTTTCATGGGGTAAATAGGCCATGCAGATTTATTTTTACATAGCTACGCTGGCCCGTTCCACCACAGTTGATGCTTTACTAACTCATCTATATTCAGCCCTCGCGTCGCACAATCAGATGGATTTTCCTCAGAAATGACGTGATGCCAACAGTCGCGCTTATAGTGGGACAAAATGTATGATGTCCGGTTAGCAACAAACGTTTTCCAGCGTTTTGGCAATGATGATAACCAGTCAAGTGTTGAACTCAGCTCTCAACTACTACTCTCAACTACTAGTGTTGAATCAGTCCATAATGAAATGCTATTGACTTTAATTGTTATGGTGACCGGACAAGTGGTGCAGTGGTTAAAGCTTCGGCACTTGGACCGGGAGGTACTGGGTTCGAATCCCATCAGAGGCTAGATGCAAATCAAATTTTCATCATCGATTACGATCGGTGATGTTAATAAACACAACTAAGACCCTCTGATGGAGTGCAGAATTCAGCGCCGACCCACCGTCCATGTCAATGTACAGGTTGACATGGAGCTTGCAATGTGCAGGTGGTAATACTGTAGTTGTGTGAGTAGGTGAATAGGTGAATGGGTTAATGATGTAGCGTGAATGCGTGGTATCACAATGGGCCAAAAAATGGCCTAAGTGTCAACCACTGAAACCTAATTGTTATGGTATTTTCTACGAATTTCATGAGCTTGGTTAACATATGTGCTGCCTGGAGTTCGAGCCGTGCCAGTGTTGTTTGTTCAATTGGAGCAACTTTCGTTTTAGCAATCAATAGGGTACACCTTTGTTTGTCTCCATCATCTGAAATGGCATAGATTACTGCTGAATAAGCTAGCTCGCTAGCATCGCAAAACCCGCACAGATAAATTTTTTCTGTGGTATTTAACCATCGGGCAATTTTGATTTTGTTCAATTGTGACAAACTGCCTCGAAGTTTCAGCCAATCTTGTTGAGTTTGTTGAGGTAATGCGTCATCCCAAGTAATTGGTTCCAGCCACAATCTCTGAAACATTATTTTTATTTTAATGACCAACGGTGATATCCAGCCTAACGGGTCAAATATTTTACTGGCGTCCGATAGCAATCCTCGTTTGGTTAGGCAAGCAAACTTGTTCAAATCATATTTAAATGAGAATTCACCCTGGATCGGATTCCAAATAATCCCAAGAACCTTTGTTGAGTCATTATCGTTCGAAATTTGTTTATCTAGATTGGTATATTCCGATGAATTGTCTGCTATCCCTGGATTATTCGATCGCAATTTTCGTAAATTAAAACCATATTCCTTGAGTGTTGACACTAGTAGATTCCTTTGACTTATTAATGCTTCTATAGTATTGGCTCCACACATTAAATCATCTACATAAACGTCTTTCGAAATTATTTTGGAAATTTGCGGGTGCGTCGATGATATTCGATTAGCTACTTCCTTTAAACATCGCGTTGACAAGAACGAGGCGGATGTGGTGCCGTATGTTATTGTGCGTAATTGATAGGCTTGCGGAGGTAATGTTGGTTTCGATCGCCAAAGTATTTGTTGGTACCTAGCATCCTCTTCGTGAACCCAAATCATCCGGTACATTTTCTCAATATCTCCACTTAATACATACTTGTGTTGCCTAAATCGCGTAAGGATTTCCACTAATGACGATTGAATTGTGGGTCCTATTTCTTGTATTTCGTTTAAAGATAGATTTGTGGTCGACTTTGTTGATCCATCGAATACAACCCTTAAGCGCGTAGTTGCACTTTGTTTAAGAACTCCGTGATGCGGTAAAAAGTAGTGACTTGGATTTGGGTCGCCAATTAGTTTCATGTGACCGAGGTTGGCGTATTCGGTCATAAAATCGTGATATAGTGATTTAATGCATTGTCACGCTGGAAACGCCGCTCCATTGAGATCAATCTCTTAAGTGCAATATTGTATGTGGATCCCAACTGGTCTGGCTGAATCTTAAACGGTAACCGTACAATGAATTTGTTATCGGGTGCGCGAATCGTAGTTTTCAAAAAATATTTTTCGCATATACTGTCTTCAGAGTTTTTTGATACTTCAGGAACATTTTCGACTTCCCAAAACTTTCTTAACGAGCTGTCGACATCCATAATGACATTTAAATTAATAGTAGAGATAATACTGGATTCTGAATTAATCTTCCCCACTTGAATCCAACCAAATTTAGTATTGCACGCAGTTATATGTTTACCTTGAATTCTACCATCACTTAATACCTCGAAGAAAATGTCCGTTCCGAGAAGCATATCGATTTCGCCACCCTTTAGACAATCTGGATCAGCCCACTTTAGCGATTTACCTTTAAACGCTTCGTCATTGTTCAGTGCCTTTGGATGTATGGTTGCAAGGTAGGGCACGATATAGGCCTTCACATCAGTGTTGTATGTTTCCTCATCATTCGAAATATTTAAGTTGACTAGGCCCTTTGTTTTTCCTACATGCGTTGAACCCAGACCCTTGATTGATATTGAACTTGTCTCCCGTGGCAGCTTAAGGGCATTAAATGTCTTTTCAGAAATGAAACTAACCTCAGATGCGGAATCCAACAACGCACGGCATGAATTAAATGTACCTCTTGAATTTTTCATCTTTACTATTACTGTTGGTAAGACGCACGCATTCCCAAATTTAGTGCAACAATTTACAACTGACTGATCCGTTTGAATAGACTTGACCTCTGATGGCTCCTCTTCGTGCAATAGACTATGGTGCTTGCGGTAACATTTCTGGCACCTTCCCCGGAAACGACAGTTATACACATTATGGCCAGAATTTAAACAGTTGTAGCAGCGCTTGTTGTCAGTGATGAATTTTCGACGATCAGCCGTAGATTATTCCTTAAACTTGCTGCATTGATATAATTTGTGCTCAGTTTTGCATAATTCGCATATTGGTGTGGTCGTTGTAAATGTTTTCACATCCCGAATTGGCTTTGAGTATGTTGATTTGACTGGCACTCCGTAACTTTCTAACTGGTCGACTCGGTTGGACAGGAATTCCAAAAACTTTTCGAATCTCGGAAACTCATCCTTTGCTGAATATTCGGACCATTCGCTTCTTGTATCAGTATCCAATTTGTTGAGTATGAGATAAACCAGCCAAGGATCCCGCCGTTCTGCTTCTGTACCCATACTTTTTAGTCCTCGTACTATCTCGTCACACACGTCATGCAACTTTCGAATATTTCCGGAATTGCAACTTTCGAATATTTCCAGCACGCTTGCTAAACGGAAGGCAGCTCAATAAATTTTCTGACGAACGAGTTTACAGCATACCTCTTCCGATCGTATCTTTTTCGCAGCTTATCAATCGCCTCCTTATAATTAGCGGCCGTAATATTTATATGCGTAATTAAATTAGCAGCTTCTCCGGTCAAATAATGTTTCAGATAATAAAATTTTTGGACATCGGAGAGTCGTGCGCATTCATCAATTTGTTTAGTAAACAATTCCTGGGAGGATGGCCAATCGGTGTAATTACCAGAAAATTTCGGAATTTCTAACTTTGGTAATTTTGTATCACGAATGTCCGCTATCATGCCAGTGTTATGCAAGGTGTTATCGAATGATGATGCTGACCTGTCTTGGATATTTGATTGTCTTCGTTTGGATATTATTTGATTAAAATCTCCAATAGCGGCATAATACATATCCTCGACTTCAAAAAAACTCGAAGATTCATCGTCCGTGAGACTCAATAATTTGGTTTCGGCATCGAGATATTGAGACAGCAATTCTTCGGCACGTTTCATTCGCACATGAATGTTTTCGATATTTACATCGCTGGACGTTAGGCACTTATTTGCGTAAACTTTAATTTTTTGAAGCGAATCTCTTATGATGCTCATTTTGCCTTTGCACACCGTTGTGTCAGCCATTTTTGTTATAATAATTAATTACACACCAGCACAATCACAAACACTAAACGCCTCTTTTCTGCGAACCGTTAACTTTGGCGAGATTTAATGTCGGGTAATCGTAAATTATTCGACAAATTATACAGCGCGTTGCGAAATTATTTAAATAATTTAGTATTTTATTTACTAAACCGTAAATTATTATTATTAGCCGATTTTAACTAACGCTCGCTGTATTTCGCAAGATGGCGGAAAAATTCAATGCAAAATACACAAATGCACGCGGTTTTAAAATGCAAGTAATACAAAATTTTTCTACTTCTCTGATAGCGGTAAAACAACTCCCGTTTAATGCCAATCCGTAATTTGTGCCGATCCGGCTCGAAGGACCAATCTTTCGATAGCTCGCTTGCTTATCCCGGTAAATTCCCACTCAGGTGGGTTATTGCGCAAACGACTCAAACCTGACGGTTTCCAGGCATGTAGACAGCTAGTATATAAGCTCCAGGAAAATCGGTTAAAACACGCACAAACTTTTAATTTAACCCTTTTTTTATTTTTTATTAATTACAGATTACACACTTTATTTTTATTAATTACGGATTACACACTTTAAGAAGTGTACTCGTTGGACAGAGATCTTTTTTAATACTAAAAAACCTTTTATAATGAAAACTTACAATATATACTAAATTATTTGACTAAAATTCCTACCGTAAGATGGCATTAACAAAGTTCTTTTTGGTAACACCTTGGATAATAAATTTATCTTGGTTGGTTATAAGTGTCAAAAATGATTTTGTTTTTTAGCATAAATTCCTTAATTTTAGATTTTACAATCATTAATAATAATTTGATAAAAGTTATAACCTGAGATTGACAAAGATAAGTATGACAATAATGTAAATGTACATTAAATATTAACATAATACAATTCTAGGTGATGTTGCAATTATATAATACAAAACAGCTGATCATCTGTATAAACATATTTGCCCTTGAACTTGAGACTTTATAAATTTGTGTAAGTGTGGTTAAATAAATATATAAAATAATAAATTAGCGTTAATTAGTTATTTATGCTATCTGAACAGAGGCTTCATATTATTCAATATATAAAAATGTTAAAGATTTGCCAGATATAGTCAAAATCCGAACCACTACAAAAAAGGAGAATGAGGCCATCAAACAGTTATTTGTTGAAAATTCTTCGTTTACGGTGGATGCAGCTGAAGAAAAATTGGGGAAAAAGAATATTATTATACCAAAAACAACCGTACAAAATAGAATTATGGAACATGGCTACGCATATGGAAATACTTTAAGCAAACCACTGGTAACACAAAAATACATGGAGAAGCGGCTACAGCGGGCGAATGAACATAAAAATAATGATGAAACGAATATTGTGTTTACTGATGAGTTATGCTTTGGATTGTAATGTTAAAATACGTGTTTAGAAAAAAGAATTGTTCGAACTGTGAAGCAACCCGCCTTAGATCCATGTATGGCAATGCTTCACCAGGTAAATTAATCGTTGGTTAAAAATAAAAATAAATTAATGGTTTTGGTAAATTAATCGTTTTCACACGGAGCCTAAGCATACTTTTCATGAATAAAATTTATTCACGAGGTTTATTACCATCTGTTCTTAAATGGTTTGGAGCGGTGACCTCTAATTGGATCTAGCAGGAACACAACGATCCGATTTTAGAGTAAATTAGTATTGACACCTCCAGTGTGACATACGAGTACAAAGGGTTAAACATTTTACTTTATAGTAGAACCTTAATTCCATTCTATTATTTAATTCATTTTTACTAAGCGTAAATTTTGTAAGTTTTACACATTATCAAAACAACAAATTCACCATTTAACTAATGTAATTTTCCAATAGCAATGTAAATATTTTGTTACCTGGGTTACATTTATATGCAACCGTTTGATTTACCCTACCGCTAAATACAAATAAATAAATGTTAATTCAAATTACTTAAGCTGATTATCGCTTAGTTACCATTATGCAATTGATACTATATACCGATACATTTAAAATACATATATAGAAAAAAAAGTAAATTTAATTACGCCCCGTTTATATGTACATATAATTGGTTGAGTGATGTACACGACGAGTTCCATATACGTAAAGCTTACACCATATACGAACGTAACAAAAGTTAAAATTTTATTAAACTCACAACAAGGAATAATACATAATGCGTTATGTATTTTGTTCAAGCAGTAATAATAAATTACAAACGAAAATATATCACCGATTGAATTAAATTGAATTATGTTTAAACGGTAACGTTACCGTCGTTTCGCACAACAACAACAACAAAAACTGACGCCGCAAAAAAAAGCACACAGTAGGTATGAAATATCAAAATTTATTTAATAAAAATATAAAACCGACGCGGTGCTTCATTGTTGTACTCGTAACTTGCTATACAGAATATTTTTTTTTATTATAAATTATATTCCTAGTTTTTTATTATTATATTTTAAAATTACAATTTTTATTTTATAATATGGATGTAAACTGAAAGTATAACATAATTCATAAATCAGAATTTTACGCGGTTATTTTTTCTTTTTTAATTAATTAAAGTGTAATTTATAATTGATATATTGTATAAATTTGCATGATGAAAATTTTGATTAAATTAAAGTATTTTATTTAAGCTTGAAATATTATGTCGTTTAAAGCCTTACTGTATGTAGACGGGGGTTGTTTAAACCACAAATCAAATGCAAACTCTAAATTTTATGATTTATTCAAATATTGCGAATAATTTAGTTGCTCTCTAGATTTTAACCAGAAAAACTATTGAAAATTAAATTTGTTTAATATCAAAATGATCTCGATAATTAAAAATTTTTAAAAATGGTTTTAATTTTTATTTAATTTGAAATGTTTCACTCTAACAAATACTTGGATCTTTAGTTGCAATTTCATAAGATGATTTTTGGCGTTTACTAATAAATAAGTAGAGAAGCGATTTAGTATTTGTTTTACTATTTGTCTTAATTGAAAAAAACTTTCGGTGATTGTTGGTTGATGGACGGAACTTTTAAAGTTCTGTCTACCATTTTCCCTCTACTTTTTCTATTCTTGGAAAAATAAATAAGAGATATTACCACTATAATTTTTTGTGGAATGACAAAAAAAAGTAAAAAATCATGTTATAAGTTTTTTTATGAGCTATTCCAAATAGCTTGTTATCATTTCATTAAAGTAAGAAATTTCCTGTCGAATGTCATTTTTAAACGTCGTTATTTCATTTTAATCAAATTATTTGGCAAAAGGTGTAGAAAGAAAATTTTGGTTTCAGATATAAGCCCCTCAGCCTAGGGTATTCAGAGGGCTTCGACTGTCTCTGTGTACACCTAGGTAATACCAAGGTAGCCACATCCTCGTCGCGGGGGCGGATACTGCTTCGGTAGTAGCAAAGTGCTACCGGGGACTAAATGCCAGTGGTATAAATTGGCTAAGACAAACAATGAGTACAACAAATATGAAAAGTAATACCCTAGTAGTGGTACAGCAGCAGATATGCTGACAAATCCACGCTCTTCGGAGGCAGGCCCAATAGATTCTGAGGTGGGCTAATCATTGTTTAACCCATTTGGAAGAAGTTCCAAATTACCAAGATCACCAAGATCTTCAACTGAAAATATATTTCAGTACGAGAAGGAAAATGCCGAACTCCGTGAACAGCTAAGAGAAATAAAGGAATTTACACCTAAATTAAAGAAGAATTCACAATTTTAAAGAAAGAGAATGAAGAAGAACTCAAAAAAGCAGTTGAAACACGTGCATAACTTGGGACGACACCTAGCCCTACAATCGATGATGACATTAATCCATTTCATACGGATGAAGAAGAATTAGAAAGAGAAACAAATTGGATGTTGAAACGGAGTAAAAGACCAAGTAAGGAAAGGAAAGCTGAACACTCACCCGAAACGGCAGGAACTTTACCATCAACTTCAATAGAGGTTTCTAGAAAATAGTTAATCATCAAGAAACAACTACCTCTAGAACAACCACAAGCAGCTAGACCAAAAGAGAAATCACCTCCGCCAATGAATGTCGCTGAGTCCTCACCAGAAGTAGAAAAATCACTCGAACGGCAACCATCTCAACAAAATGAAGCGTAGCCAAAAGTAAAAGCCCCACCATCCATTTTTATAGTAGGAGTAATCAATTACTCAGAAATCCAAAGTGTAATGAGTAATGTTATGGAACAAGAGTATAAAATTACGGCTCTGAAAAATAATGTATGGAAGATTAACACTTCAAATCCAAACGCATAAAGAAACTTGTCAATGAATCTGAATACGGAAAAATATCAGTGGTACACGTACGAAAACAAAAACGATCGTCCCATCAAGGTCAAGGCAAGAGGCCTACATCCAACCTGTGAAATTAATTCAATAATGGAGGATCTAGAAAATAAAGGATTTCAAAATCCTTGATGCCATAAATATTATTAAAAAAGAGAAACGTCGTAGCGGGCTGAACCGACTAGAACCCGTTTCAAAAAGAGGGCTTCCCCTGTTCATGCTAACGTTTGATAAATCCGAGCAAATAGATAAAATTTACAATAGAACTGGCATACTCAACATGCGAGTAAAGATCGAAGCTGTTAAAAGAGGCAGTACAAGAATAGTACAATGTAAAAAATGCCAAAGCTATAACCATACACAACGATATTGCGCGCGCGATACAAGATGTGTGAAATGTGCTGAAAAGCACCCATCACAAACTTGCAAAATATCTAAAGCAGAACCAGCAAAGTGTATAAATTGTTATGGGCAGCATCCAGCCAGCTACCGAGGATGTGAGGTTGCCAAGCAGATACAGAAAATGAGGGATCAGGTACGCAAACCACCTCTAAGTCATCCAAACAAGGATCGAGCAAGAAATGATGCTTCTATGCGTAGGGAGAATTACACATATGCTCAGGCCTCTTCAAATTCGAAAGAAAATAAGACAATTGGTACCGATAATTTCAAAAACACTGTCCAAGCAATTTTAAAGAGCCTCGAGGAACAGAATAAACTAAATAAGTTAATTCTGGATCGACTTAATCTGCTGGAAATACCAAGTTCCAAAATAGTTAAAAATAAATAATGTGTGCAATACATAGTTCAATTCATAATTTCGAAGCAGAAACCAGACATCAAAACTACTCATTAAGAATAGCCATATGGAATGCAAACGGATTAACACAATACGAAGAAGAATTAGAACTATTTTTAAAAACCGATAAAATTGATATATGCTTAATATCAGAAACACATTTTACCAACAGCACCTATGTATCAATCCGGAGATATACTTGTTACCATACCACACACCCTGAACGAGCAACAGGAGGGTCAGCTATATTTATTAGGGAGAATATCAAACATCATGAAGAATTAAAAATAGAAAAAGAATCCATGCCGATGGCGATTAATTTTGGTTATCACAACACCTTTAATATATCTGCGATATATTGCCCTCCACGGTATAACCTAAAGAAAGAAGACTACATTAACTTGTTCCGGAAATTAGGAAGTAACTTCATTATTGGAGGTGACTTTAATATAAAAAATGCCTTCTGGGGTTCAAGATTAACCTCTCCAAAGAGCAAAGAATTACTTGCAGCTGGCCAATACTTAAACTGTGAATTTTACTCAGGAGGGAAACCAACGTACTGGCCAACTGTTTCTAAAAAAATCCCAGATCTTATTGATTTCTACATCACTAAAGGCATATCGGAACGCTACGTCTTCTTAGAAAATGATGAAAATCTAACATCTGATCATTTTCCTGGTTTTATGACGGTTAGTGAAAATGTAATAGAAAAAACAAATTGATCACAGCTTGAGCTTACAAACAACAAAACAAATTGGGAACTGTTTAAGCAGTTGGTAGAGGAAAAAATAGAACTTCAAGTGCCAATCAAAAGTGAAAATGAAATAGAAGAGGAACTAGACAAGCTCCTTGATGTCATACAATGGTCGGCTTGGGAATGCACCCCCAAATTATCATCCATGGAAGCAAACTCCATTATTTACCCAATAGACCCAAAACCACCTTAAACAACTTGTGCATCAAACTTAAGGCTCTCATAAAAAAGTGAAAAATGAAACAATTGGAAAATACCAAAATATAATAAAATAGCTTCAACTAAAGATACCGACTACTCCCTCTGGAAAGCAACAAAAGGATTAAAACGACGAAAAACGCAGATCCCCCCAATCAAAACAAACGATGGGAAATGAGTTAGAAGTTCGAAAGATAAAGCTGACCTGTTTGCTGAACATCTTGAAGAAACATTTCAACCTCTAGGTCGGCAGACAGGTTACAAAAACACTACTGATACGCCCAGAATATCTGATTTCGAAGAAATCAGGCCTGTTCCATTAAAAGAACTAAAAGCTGGAATTAAGAACATAAAAGTAAAGAAAGTTCCTGGTTATGATCTGATAACAGGGCAAATAATAAAGGAGCTGCCTGAAAAAGGTACCCGTAAATTACTGCACATATTCAATGCGATCCTCAGGAAAAAGCATGTGCCAATGCAGTGGAAATTAGCAGAAGTAATAATGATTCCGAAACCGGGCAAGCCACCAAATGATAGAAAATCTTACCGGCTAATTTCACTTCTACCAACACTAGCGAAATTAGTTTCAGAGACTGTTGCACAAAAGATTGAAAAAAAACCATAGAACAAAGAAACCTTATCCCAGAATATCAGTTTGGTTTCAGAGAGAAACACTCAACTATTGAGCAGGTTCATAGGCTTACAGATGTCATTGAGAATACATTAGAGAGGAAAAAGGTTTGTTCTAGTATCTTCTTAGATGTGGCGCAGACTTTCGATAAGGTGTGGCACAGAGGTTTATTCTTCAAACTACATAGAGATTTACCAAAACAATATTATATGATTTTAAAATCATATACATAGAGAATCGCCACTTTAGGGTGAAATATGAAGATAAATATTCCGATAAATATTCCAAGATAAAGATTTCGGCAGGAGTCCCGCAGGATAGTATTTTGGGACCTATTCTTTAAATGCTCTACACCAGATTTTACCTCAATTAAAAGATGTTACCGTTGCAACATTTGCTGATGACACTGCAGTTCTCTCATCGAGAAATCGACAACGATACTCCAAGAAGCATGTGACAAAATCATAAAATGAACAAAAATGTGGCGTATCGGGCTCAATGAATCGAAATCAACGCATGTGAATTTCACCAATCTAAAAGTCAGTTATAAACCTGTAATCATTAACGGTCAGCAGATTCCATATGCAAATATCTAGGGATGACCTTAGATACCAAGCTCAGATAGAAAGAGCACGTTAAAAAGAAAAAAAGATGAGCTTAGTATCAAATATCGAAAAATGTATTGGCTGCTCGGGACAAATTCGGAATTGTTAACCGAAAATAAATTGCTATTATATCAACAGGTGCTAAAGCATGTATGGACTTACGGAATACAGCTCTGGGGCTGTACAAAGAAAACCAACACCAAAATAATACAAACTTTTCAAAACAAAGTGCTATGTGGTATAGTTAACGCTTCGTGGTACAGGAATAATGACCTTCATAAGACAAAATAAAATAGGTGCAATTTCACCCTCCACAAGTCCGTGAATAGTAAACAGTTGTTTAAATATTGATGTGAACAACATAGAATGTTCCATCGATCAACCAACATTTCGATTCCGCTAAAAGTTTAAGGCTCGAGCGCGCCCTAATTTTTTTTTCATATCAAATTCCTTTTCACTTAAGATAAACAATTCGCCTTCTAAATTAAGTAAATGATCGGGGATATTGATTTCATTTAGATTCTTGGGTTCTTTTTGGTGAGAAACTCTCACTCACATTATCTTAACCTTTTGTGTGCAGTTTTTTTACATAGTTATTTACTGCAACTATAGATTTTTCTTGGGCGGACGGTGTATGACTGTGGATACACGGACCTTTAACGACAATATGGAGTGTTTCTTCTATTTTTGTGGTTACTCTACCTTTGCAGAGCAAAGCTTTTCTCTGAGAACGAGCCCAATTATACGTTTCTTTGGTTTTTCTATCTAATCCATCGATAATCAATTTATCATTTCCTTTATTGGATGTAACCGTCGAGTCGACACATTCGATATGAACAACGATAATGGGAAAAACTAAAAGTTAAAACTGTGTTGTTTATTTTGCTCTTTAAAATTTTATAATTCATTTTTTATAGAATGATGTTAAATGATGTACTATTAATTAACAAATGTAAATAACAAATGCATTTATTACAATGCATTTGTTATCAACAAAATATTACAACGATAACTGCGTTGAATAATACATCGAACTAAACATTGCAACGATTAATTATGTATATATGTTTGGTAACTGAGTATTATAAATTTCAGAAGGTATTTAATTTCACGGCATCAGTACTTACGCGCCGTATTCTAATCCCGAATGGATGAAATTTCTTAATTCGAAATCCCGTATTCTATCATGATAAATTGGCTTAGATTAGGTTAAAAATCGCGCGAAGATGAAAAAATAATTGCTTCATGGATATATACAATGGGGGGGGGGGGGGGGGGGGGATAGATATATACAATCGGGTTGTAAAACAATAAAATGACACAAAATACTCCCAATTTATAGTCTAGTGCTGGCTCTTTTTTGAATAATTTTCCAAGAACATAAAACAATTTAGAGGCTTGGCATAAAAGACCTCCTCCTTATTCGGTCGACATGAAGTTAAACTGTTGAGATCGACCATATTTTTAATTATTGCAAATCTGAACTAGTATGACTTTCCTCAAACACGCTTTTCGCTTTATTTCATTAAATATTCCTTCCGAATTGTTATAGCTTTGCTACTATAACATATCATTTAATGGTTAAAAATAATCAATCAGAGCACCGCTTAATTTAGCACAAGGTGACACGAACTAATCTGTTTTAGGTAGTAAAATCAGATTATTGTTAATTGTTTGATTGATTTATAGTTCACTTCCTTTCCTAACATTGTGATATACATATAGCAATATTATAAATAGAGGGTTTAAACTAATCATTCATTCGTTTAAAACAATCGAAATGTATTTTTAATTTGAAAGCCTGCTATTCGCTGCAAAAAATAAGGAAAATCAAACATTAGAAAAATAAATAAAAAATTAATCTTATACTCGTAATTCATCGAGTGCAAATCAATCACCATTACACCCGACGCAAGGATGATATGGGGGCTGCACACGCACCCACCTATGTAACGCGTGCTACACATATATTCATGTTTGTACATAAAAAAAAATTTATTTCATCATAAATAAATATTGATTGAAATGTATAGAAAAGCATGGTGAACGCGTACCAATAAATACAAAAGGAAAAGCGCTGTAATTTTTCCATTTTTATTGATACAATCAAAATAATAGATGTTTAGTGTACTTGTTTGTTTGTATAAAAAAATACAAAAAAGTTAATGTCCATTTAATAAAAAAACCAGCGTAAAAAAGTTAAATTATCCAGGTGTAGGTTGTGTGTATTTTTCAATTTAATTCATTGGTTTTCCTGTTTTTTTATGCTGCTGTGCTAAGCTTTTCATTTCATTTATTTTTTTGTATTTAGACGATTTTATTTTTATTTAAATCTAAATCCAGACTAAAGAGGGAATGAATGTAAAAATATATACATAATATTATAAATTCTTCATCTAAAAGCAAAAAAAAAAATAATAATAAAATAAGCGTGGGTCGATTAATTATACTTTATTTATTTCAGTGTTTATAAGTAATGATATTGTGAAAACGGTAGAAAAGATTGATTAGACAGTGAAATACAAAATGACAACTAGTGGTGAAGGCAAATTTCGTTAAAATGTCTTAAATAATTTTTAAGGTGTTTCTGATTGTTTGGAATTTAGTTTAGTTTTAAAGGCAAATATTTCTCATTATTTCACGAATTGTACTTTTCTTAATGTAAATTTAATAAGGTTTTGTTAAAATTGCCCAACCAGTAAGAAAATCAGTTTTCTTTAGATTTTTAAGATAAAATTCTAGTAAAAATCTTTAAATGGTTTGGTTCGAATTTTTGAAATTTTTAGAAGTTTGTTATTCAGAGCATTTCAATATAGACAAATAATTAGCTCAAAATAGAGTTAACATCTATTTTGCGACACAAGTTAAGTACGGGAGTTTGTCATGAATTTTAAGATATGATTTCGACCCTACTTCAATTGATAAAAAAGCTTAAGAATGGTATAACATTATAATATTACGTAATATATCTTCCTAAAACTACATGTAAACCGCAATTTTATAACTAGACTGAAACATTAAACTTTTAATCTTTAATTTTTTATTTATATCAAATGTCTTCATATTTCATAATAAAAAATTCATAAACCGCAGAAAAGCAACAATAATAAGGATATATAGTATTTTTCTATTTGATTTTTTCATTTATAATTGTAAATTGGTTTTGTCACGCAATAGGCATTATGACAAATATGCTCATGTCATAAATATATTCTCACACTCCATTTCAGCAACTTCTTTCTCTGTGGATATGTTTATGCTTTTGAATATAATTTAATGAAAACTTGGCGTTATAATCTGACCTCCGCACGTACAGTTGTAATCCAGCTAGTTTAGCCCACAATAAGTCTAGTTTTCATAACCTAATTGATTGCTTGCGATGAATTACCATTTCGATTTTTTTTTTCGAACGGTTTAAGAAATTGTTGAGTAATTTAAAAATCAAATTCTTTGAAAAAAATGTCCACTTACAACCTTAGTTGGAAGTAACTTTTTGTGAATAGAAATTTCATGAATCTCAATAATTATTAAATTTTAGATTGATAAGGAACAATGATTAATCTGTAATCCAGTTGAACTTAAATTGATTATAGCATCTACTTGCTCCTCAAGTGGGCTCAAACAATATTGCGAGTAATGGCCACCTCCGATTGCTCTAACTTCTGTATTATTCCTGCTTTATCTTTCTTTCAAAGTAAATCCAAACATAATTATAAATAAAAGTATATGCCTTTCTCCATTCTATGCTTTCGCTAATTGGCGGCCCCAAGCTATTCAGTACTACTGACAATTTTTTCCCAGACGTTTGAAAATCCACGAGCAAAATCCGGGTTTTTTCCATTTCTTCAACAAGTATAATAAATTTGTGGTTATTTTTGGTTTATTTCTTGTTAAGAAATATTTAAATTAATTATATAGGGTGGCCCAAAAGTCACAACATCATACGCTAATCGATTCCGATAGTCAGCTAGCTATAGTTCCTGGACTAGCTGTATCTTATACGGATAGACACGCAGCATTCCTTGAATCCTCAGGAGCAAGGTTCGTTGATTCTAGTGATGGGAGAAATCGATAGTTATAAGTATCGGTATTAGTTGATATTTTGAACCCATTAACCGGATACTTTTAACCTGATACTTTTAACCGATATATTCTTACTCGCAATGTATAAATTTGGTTTCATATGGAAGTAGTCTATATAGTTCGAACAAACAACTTTACTCGTATAGTATTAATTTAAAATAAATGTAAAATTAATTTTTCATAACTTTATAGTTTTTATTAAATGATTACGAAATATTTCAAAAAGTTTTAATTTAAAATGAAGATGTATCATACTGTATTAAATATAAAAAATCTTCATTTTAAGCGATATTACAATTTTCTAGTTAGTAAAATAAAAATTGCTTATAAGATAACAACCTAAAAATAAAAACATCGCCACCCAGTTAGGATTTACTCAACAATTGGAACTGGAACACCGATTCGATTTACCCAATCTTAAATACCGATATAATATACTCAAATCATAAACAAATAATACTGACTGCTGCAACACCGATATACTCAAATCATTAATATTAATACTAAACACTACCGCCGACGTGTATTTGGATATTTCGCATGCTTCTGTTCCTGTGCGTTTGATTTTATTCTTTTTATTTTTACGTTTAATGATATAGACGTCTACATTCTTTTTATATGACTGTCTCTGATTTTATGTAATTCACCTGCTCGTGCAAGACAATAATGCTGTTGATGGCAAAGAAACAAACGAAACAAATCAGAACACTTCTCTTCTTTACACGTTATTACACCTATTAACAGAAATGCGAAAACAGTATTAACCCTGTACCATTGCATTTACTAAATCATTATATCTGTTTTTGGTTTGCACATATACTTAAAATTTATATTTTCTTTTCTTACAGTTAAGAATTTCGTCGAAACGTCAAAAAGTTGTGTTGTTTTTGTTTCTGTTTGCTTTGAATTTGTTAGTCGCATGAAATTTATAAAATTATTTGAAAGTTTCAAGTTATACAAGGATTCTGGAATACAAATTCAAAGATTCAAGTAAGTATCCGATTAAATAGAAAGTGGTTGTACTAGTACTCTTGACAAGTCTACTTTTATCACAGTTTAGTGTTAATTTGGAATCATTTCGAAAGGACAAATGTCATCCTCGTCAAAATGCAAATTATAGTATGTGTTGTGATGCAACTTACATTGGACTTCGTGTGATAAGAAAAAGGCATGGATATAGTTCCTTATTTAGATTATAAACTTTATAAATTAATTCCAATAAGTTTTGCTGTTAACCGGTGTCCGGTCGCATACACATAATCTACAATGCAAACTTGTCAAATAATTGATTTCCCTTTCCAAAATACGTGAAGAGACGATTAAAATTCCAGACTTAATCGGATCGGAGCTATAAACTAATTTACCCGAATTTATTTTGAAAGTTATGTATTCTTTAATTTCAGTTTAACCGTAAAACTTTTCTCAAAGATGGTGATACTACTTGATTACTCAAAAAATCATATCAACGATAGTATATTTGGATGCATCAACTCTAGTTAGTTGAGTTAAGGAAAATTGCTCGTGATGCTATGTTTTCTGGACATAAAAATATTAACGCTGAAAGTCATGCAGTACGAAATGTTGCGCTACACTAACTTTGCGATACATCAATCATTATCCATCATTAAACTTAACGGCCCTATTCCATGGAAAAAATCTGCTGTCAGTAAAAATAAAAGCGAGAAAAAACTGTAGATTTTACCGGTTGTGTACGAAACAAAACATGGTGTCAGTTAAATTTTACTGAGAGAATAGTTGTAATGGTGGTAGTTTACTGTAATAATACTGCCATAAAAAATGTAAATTACAGTATTTTTTATGTCACTATTTTTCACACATTTACAAAAAATGTATGTAAAGATAAGAAATTTTTCTCAAACTCATACAAAATAAGTCGTTCGCCATTTTTATACGTAAATGTCGATTTGTTTTTTTCTGTGTTGAAATTTGTTAACACTAGTGGTTTTTTGTGGTATATATATTAAAATTAAAATATATAAAACAATTCGAATTGTACGAAAATGTACAAAATTTTAAGGTTATGACAAAATGTAAAACCATAAAATTTTACTATAAAATGAAATAAAAAATATTTCTATTCTTTGTTAAGAGTGACATGAGTGAAATTTAAAAAAAAAAAATTCAGGAGGAGTCAAAGGAGTCAGAGTCAATACACAATGGAACGTAAATTTATTAGTTAGAAGTAAAACAAGATAATATTTTTTATGGAACCCGGCTATATGGACAGGTATGTGGACAATTGCATTATGTAATTGCTTTCGGCTGATTGGAATCGTTCCAAGATTTTATGTTGAATCACCCGTAACCCCTTCCAGTAAAACTAAAACTTTTGAAATTGTTACGTTTTCTTCGGCACTTAGTTCAACGGTAGGGCCGTCAAAAGGCTTTAAAATTTCGCAAATTTCTTTGAGTTCCGTAACTTCAGCTGATGATAGCACTTCAACTTGAGCGTGGAGCATTGTTAAAGCCACTTCAGCTGGCTCGTGTAATTGACAGAATCTACAATGAAAATTATTTCAATTAACCCTAATCCTACCAAGTTAATTTTGTTACATACCCAACCAACGTGTGTCTTTTAGGCACATATGGAGTTTTAATGTAACTTAGAATTTTTGTAATAAAAACATTTTGTTATTTTGTTTTATCTTTATTCCAAATACAGTTAAATTTATAAAAAGTGTATTATTTAATTCATTCAACTTATATAAATCATATTTTATAATAATTTTATTTTATTTATGTTTTATTGCACTCCCAAGTCCCAATCCAAGCAAGTTAAGTTTTTAACACATCCAATCAAGGTGTGCTTTTTGGCACATAAAAATATTGCATAAAATAATTACTTTGTAATTTAAAAAAATTAATAAACATATTTAATTTATTAATTGTTTTCCTTATGGCACTTAATACAGTAACAGTTTTTGTCGAGTGCTCCTTGCATATATTTAGTCCACAATTACTGCAGCATTGTGGCGAAAATCTAGATATTTTAGATGGACACATATGACATCGTTTACGGCGTTTAGCTTTTTCTGATGGCGGTTCATTGGGTATGTTGTCACTAGAAGAATTCGCTAGATAGGTCTCGAACACTTCGACGTCTGATTTGAGCCTCAGCCATAATCCGTGCTCAATCTTTGAGGAATAGTTTGCGCCTTTGATTACTTTTATTTTTATTCCAATCAGGAAATAAATTTATATAGATAACGAAAGCTGCTATTCCACAAACATCAATTAGATTGAACAAAAAGAGTAATGGCCAACGCTGTGTTTTGCGTTTTACTGAATAAGCATGTGCCGCCATCTGATCCAATGTTTCTACAGCACCCTTTGTTTTATTGTAATATAAATTTATCTCTGATTTATTCTTATTATATATTTGTTTGCACCTCACGCCTTGTATTTGGTAAAAAATTTGGTGGTATGCACCTTTTATTCTTTCGTAGTGTACCGACAATAGTCAAACCTTTCGACAATAAACTAGTAAAATAATTGTCGAAAGTTATGTTGCGATTCGTTCGTATAAATGGTTCGCATAATTCTTCTACATCGGTCTGCGCCAAATTTTGTGCTCGTTGTGGTCCTTCTTTTCCTAAATATGGTATACCATGTAAAGGATAGCTTGTAGCGCTATCACAAATCCACCACAGTTTTATACCATATTTATCCGGTTTGCTAGGTAAATACTACCGAAATGATACCCGTCCTCGGAAAGGGACTAACTGCTCGTCAATGGTAAGATTCTCACCTGGAGCATAATGTTTCAATAAATTCTTGTTGATTAGTTCCCAAACAGTCCTAATTGGCGCTAATTTATCTTTCGCTCTACGTAGCGATCTGGTTCCTTTGTCATCAAATCGTATGTATTTCAGTATTGCGACAAATCGGTTTCTCGGCATACAAGCACGAAATATTGGGCTTCCAAAAAGCGAGCACCAAAATTCATTATAGTCAATAATTCCCTGTTTATTTACTCTAGCCGTTATCAATAGCCCAGAAAAAGCACTTAGTTCAGTTCTATCTATTTCTTTCCACAATGATTCAATTTTTTTCAGATGCGTAAATATTTGTGTACTTCACAATAATATCAATCATTGCGTTGTCAAAAAACAAGTTAAAAGCTTCATCTGTGCAATCAATGCTCATACCTGGTGAAAGAATTACTTTATTCGTAGCGCCTCTAATAAGATTATGATTTGGAGTACGTCGGGATTGATGAGGAACTGAATTCCAAATAAATCCATCCTTTCCAATGAACTCGCTATTTGTTTTAGGACCATTTTCATCGTCACAACTTTCACTTGCACTTTGCTCTTCACGGTGGTCTGCATTTTCTTCCACAATATCAATATCACTGTCGGAATTCACATCTACTTCATCCTCTCCATCAGTTGCATCGGCTATCTCTTCGTCAGAACTCTCATATAATGCTTGTATTATTTTAGCTTCGGTCAAATACCTTCTCGCCATTTTCTATATACATATGTTTGTTTATTGAATAGCATTAGCGTTCAAGCAGTGAATTTACAAGTTTACAAAGTGTAAATATAATATATTGAATCATTTTATATATTATATTTACACTCCGTAAATTACTAACTAAATTACATAAAAACTTACCCCAATTATTTTACACAGAACTAAAGTAACCACTATATAATTACAAAATGACACCAATTCGCGCAACACATTTTACACAAATGCGAACAACAGTTCGAAACGACAAAAACAAACGGGAGAAATCAAAAGAATGAGAATGCGTGCGCATCTAAATAACTCGTTAGTAACGAGAAACAAAATAAAACTAAAAAAATATTGTTGTGCTACTAGGTGTCTTTTTAGCACACCTTGGTTGGATATGTCGGTAAATTACAATTTTAATTTAATAATATACCAAAATTTATTGAAAATTAAAACTAAATAATTTAAAATGTGTAGAAATGATTTGTGATAAATTACATAAAGCAACATATCTAAATTTAGAGTTTTAAAATCAAATGTGCCAAACAGGCACACCTTGGTTGGAATAGGGTTAATATATTATTCAGTTGATCTAGATTTAAGATTGACTTACCTTTCGAACATGTCAAATGTCGAATTCCATCGTGTGACAATATCATTAATTAATTTTAAGGGAACCGCTGTCCCATTTAATTGTTTTTGCAGTTGCTTTAATTTATTATTCGCAACCGTGTTGCAATGGAAATACACAACAATAACTTCCACTTTACTTTGAAGTTGGTTTATCTCCATTATTCCGTCTTGAACAATTAAATTTAGTGAATGAGCGAAGCATCCAAAATTAACATAACTAATTAAATTTATTTGTTATCCGCCATATATTATAGTGGATGGGTTGGGTGCAACATGGTATGCACATGGTGACCACTTATGGTATGCGCATCTTGCTGCGACGATGGTGTGAGACGAACTGTCAATCTTTAGCGGATTTTGTGAAATGAAAATGATGTATTATGTGCGAAAATTATATGTGCGATTAGAATAATTTGATTGCAATATTATAACCGCTACAGACTTGCGTGTGTATTCGTAAAACATTTTTCATGCTCTGGTTGGTTTAACCCATTATATATGAAACAACTAGTGCCAAATTTCGCTTACACTTTTTCCCAAAAAATCTGAAAGCAAACAATTTTTCAATATGACTACTTTTAAATCTTTATACATACATTTTAATTCACATACAAATTGTTTAAAATACATATCGCTTATTTGTTGCAATAGTGACACAACCCCAAATTCACTCATTTCTAAGATATTCGAACCAAACGATTCCCAATAGTTCATATTTTTATTATTCTGTATTTAAACTTATGTAGTTATTATTATTAATTGTTATTTCAAGCAAATTAGGTAAAATTCCATTAAAAAAATCACTCAATCAATTTGCGAAAGAAATTAATATTTTAAGATATTGGAAACTATCCTAAGAAAATTTACAAAATATTAAAGAATTATAAGAATTAAGATCCGATTGTAGATGTAAGAATAGAAAAAAAAATATTTTACTAATCAGAATGTATTTTTTTTACTTTTGAAAAACGCCGTTTTTACAAACAATTTTGAGTGATATTTTTAAATCGCTTTTGAAAAATTAAAAATTTTGAGTTATGTCACTATTGCAGCAAATGAGCGATATATGTATTTAATTTAAATAAAACAATTATACAGAAAATCATGAAAATGGAAAGGTGGGATAAGCGGGATTTTTTAATCGTGCAATAGCAAATAACAAAATTCAACTAAAATATAAAGTTTTATTTTAATGAAAGTTATTTGAAGAGAGACCTTGTACTGTTCATTAAAAAAATTCTTTGGTTTAATAAATACGCTTGGTATGTTTAGTAAACCAAAAACAGTACTGTCACATTTCAAAATTAAAACTATTCCATGTACAAAAGCAAAACCTATTTGGATCTCAATTAGTCATTTCGACAAACAAATAATACAACAATATATTATTTTATAAAAGTGCTACGATTAATAATAGAAATTAAAAACATCTTGAAAAACAAGAAATATAAATTTAATTTAGAATGAAAATAATTTTAAAAATATGTTTGACAATAGAATCGAATATAATGTGATTCTTGAACACATCATTTTATCTTTTATTTCTGTATGTCCTTTTTCAACAATAGATTCCTTTGTTTTGATTTTATTATATATTATATATACATATTTTTTTTTTACTTTCCTTTTTTTTACTTTTTCCTTATATTTTCATCATCAAAATAATCAAAAATTTAGAAAAGAAAATGATCCTAATGGTTCATAAATAAAAATAAAACGTGAAGAAAAATAACGAAGAAAAGAAATCGAGTATATTCTTTCTGGTACTTTATTTATAATAATAATAATAATATTTTCTGTTTTGAGGATACGAAGGAAACGACACATCAACCAAAAACGAGAAAAGTTATTTCAAATGAAAGAAACAGTAGGAGATTCGAGTTTTTCTCATTTATGTTTTTAACAAAAAAGCCAAAAATTGTTTTACTTTTTTTTTTTTTTAAAGAAATTTCTATTTCTAAATACAAAAGTTGTATTTTTTGTTTTATATGTCATATTCTGGGTAATATTTTCTTATGGTATACTTTTCCTTAAGCTTCCTTCTACAAAAAATCTTTATGTTTATGTAGCATATAGAAAGTGGTTCGAAAATAGGTTTTTCTGCTTGTAATGGTTACGGTTTGTGTTTTGTGAAGGTCGATCGAATTATAAATTAAATATTGTTTCATTATCACTATTGTTGTGAAATGTGTGTTGAAATATGTTAAGGCATTAAGCAATCATATTACTTAATATTTAAACATGTACATAAGCAGAAAAGGCGTTTTTATTTTGTTATAATTCCAAGATCTGTGAATTAAAGTTGGACATCGTTTAATTTCTTTAAGATTTGTATAGAGATGTGTGCTTGGTAACTATAAAGTAGGCGTTTTAAAATCATCCGTTCGACAATCGAAAAACTTTATCGCAGAAGTTTGCGTGGTCATCTGAATTCAAACCAATACAATCACTACTCTGTCCATTATAAAAATACAAATTGTGCCTATAATGAGATTTAGTATCAGTTCCATTGGAATTGGAAAGAAACTACGAACCCCAAAACTAAATAGCATTTTGTCTATGGTTATCGGTGGTATATCTTTTATCCGTTCTGATCATATGTGAAAATCTTCGAAGCGTAGATGAATTAAAGTAATTTTAAATCTCTTGCTCGATAGCACGGCTCTAAAGATGTCCCTGCCTGAACCATCTGTAGAAAATATTGAGTCATTATTTTCATGGTTTGGTGTAAAAATAGAGGAATATATTAAAAGGGCCAAAAATACTTTTAATTCTACAATTGTAAAATCTCTGAATTCTGTTCGATTTTTCTCTCTTGATTTACCAAGTATTTTGTGTAGCATATAACCTCTTCAAAAGTAAGAGTCCTACAGGTTAAAGGGTCATCAAAGTTGACGTTGCTCATATTCTGTGGTATTTTACCTAAATTCAAAATAGGCTGCTCTACTAGTTGGTGCATTAGCAGAGCACTTTTGTTTATCGCCTTTGCCTTCTTGTTCTGATTCGATAAAATATCCAAGTAGTCCTTTTTTTCAGACTCGTCAAATTTAAATTCACCGCCACTTATATTTGCTATCCAATTCAATACGGTTTCTTCGAAATTTGAGTCTGCAACGCTAATTCTTGTTGGTACACGGTTTTGTGACATTATAATATAATATTTTACACTTTAAAACGAAAATACTCGAATATTTATTTTACATTTTTTGTACCACTAAAAGCGTTGTGCGGTCGCTCGGACCACGACTGTAAAATAAACTAGAAAAACAAAAGAAAAGAAAATAATTGAATATACGCTGAGAGCGAGGATAATTTTTCAAATTGAAATACACTATACAGTGAGGACTCACGGACCTCACAACGTGCTGTACGCGTTAATTTTAATCCCATGTACTTAATACTACCCTGCAACATTTCTTGTTATTTGTGGAAGCGATACAACAATCAACGATGTAATCTGCATCGAGTAATTAGGGAAGGAACCTAGAAAATAGGAGCATCTTCAAAAAAAAATTCTTAGAAGTTTCAATTGTAGTCGGCGTGATGGATAATCAAGTCGCCTTACGAGGTTAAATTTGCCGCTATCAAAGTCATCATGTCTGTTACGCACATTTTCTTTAGCACAACAAACAATTTTCTTAAACAAAAGGAGGTCATAGACGAATAGTTAGCACACAAATGGAGAGTGGTGAATCCGCGAACAACAATGAACAATATTGAAGTGCCTTGGCTCAAAGTAGTGTATTTTGACAGCTCTGTATTGGGTTTAAATATTTCTCTTGGTATACAATTCTACTTTTTAACATAGGTTTTGACTTTTTCGAATATTTTTAGAATTTTACTAACACAGCTAAAGTAAATGCAAGGAACATATTTTTTTTCTTATCATTCCTTTTTATGAGCATAGAAGCTCATATTATATACATAAGAGTGTCATTGATATATGAAAACTTGGATTAAAATTTTCAAATGTGAGTAGGAAACGAAACGCCATGGAACAGGTGTCGCAATAGAAGAAATGTTTGTTTTGTTCGAACTAAAATTAAATTTATTTCTGACAATTCTAATGTCATTATTGCATCTATGTTGTGGTTCTCGTTAAACTACGTATACTTATACTCAAAACAAACAATTATTTTCCTTCCATTGAAACTATGATTTCGGTTGTTTCCCAAACACCGACTTATTTGTAAACACCGACTTAGTTTACACAAAAATGTTTCCAAAAATGTGTCTTGACTAGAATACATGCAATTTTTTTCAAATATGGTGGCAACGAACAACATATCAAGAGTTTTTTTTCTTTCATATAATAGAAATTGTGTTTTGATATTTTGTTATTACGTCACAAATAAGTCGGTACAATGAATTGGAACGACTTGACCGACTTATTCAAGATGGCGTCAAATAAGTCAACAAGTCTGTAATACGTCGGTGTTTTGGAAACGGCCTTAGTCACATGATAGGCAAGGCAGGCAATATCAAAAACGTTCGGGAAAGACTATTACGACTGTGACGTATGATTTTGTGAAATCTGACATAAATACACTACGGTTCACTTGATTAGACGCACTTGCAATTTTACTTTAAAGCTAAATTTCGCTATAATTTCTCGCGGAGCCCAGAATATATTTTTATTGCGAAGAGAGATAAATTAGTATTCTGTAAAACAGTAATGAATAAAAATTTAAACAGAGCAATCTAACTGCAGTTTTCTTTGTTTTTTGGAATATAGTTGATACTAAACGCATTTTATTGGTTCACTTTAATAGACGCTTTGTAGATTTTAAGTATTTATGAGTAAATTTCGGTGTGAGTTACCAAAACTTTTTTTTTTTAATTTTCAAAATAAGTTTTCAGTAGCTGATCTAGAATTATAATGAATAGAAAAAATATATTAAATACGGCAGAAAGGGCAAAAGTAATGCCTAATAAGCAACTACCAAGGAAGGTCACCGACAGTTCTGACGCCGCAAGATACAAGAAAAATGCATAGGATAGCATCCAATTCAGCCCTTTCCACCAACAAAATCCCACCACCAACTGAAGGGCAGCTGGGCTTAATGGCAACAAACCAACAATTCGTAGAGCAATTTTAAGTGAATTTCTTTTTAAAATTAAAAAAAAACACCATTAAACCAATGCTGTATTAGATAGCGAAATTTTTTCAGCGGAAAATAAGAGATTACGCTACTCGCCGTAAGTGGCAGCACTATCACTAAAGATAATTAATTTTGTTATGTAATTAGCAGCGGAAATCGTTCATTTATTATGTATCAATTTTTTCACTAAATAAAACATCTCAGCGGAATAAAACATTAAAAGTGATCTTTAAAATGGCAAATTGATTGATCTCCGAAGCAAAGGAAAAATATGGAAATTCATCTTGAAATTTAACAATATTCCGTCTTTCAGGCATTTCTTCCACTAGTCGGTTTTCTTTTCTAATAGCTTAGGTCCATATGGAAAATTTGGAGAAAATTCATGGACTAGAATTTTGAAAGTATTGGTTATTAGTGGAAGTTTTTGAGGTATTGGCCCAAAACTGAAAATAACGTCTGCAGAAAATCAAAAAATTCTACTGAAAATTCTAATTCATGAATTTTCCCTAAATTTTCCATATATTCTCAGTATGGCCTAAGCTATTAGAAAAATAACCGCAAGTATTAGTCACTAGTGGAAAAAATGCCGGAAAGACGAAATATTGTTAAATTTCAAGATTTCATATACCGAGTTCCTTTACTTCGGAGATCCATCAATTTAATATTTTAAGGATCACTTTTAATATTTTATTCCGCTGAGATGTTTTATTTAGTGAAAAAATTGATACGCAAGCAACAATAGAATTCGCCAAGCAGCACATGACTAGGGATGTGCATCCGCAAACAATGAATAATAATTGGAAAAAAGCTGTGATTTCGTATTAAAAAAATGACTTAGGACCAGGAGATTAGAATTATTATTTTCATGAGATCGGGCGCTATTAAATTGATTTATGTTTCCAAAAAAGTGATAGAAATTCATCTAATCTTATTCCCCTGATTTAAATGCCATCGAAAACGTTTGAGCCTAGCTCACTCGCAAAGTTTATGAAGGAAGTAAGCAATACTAAATACGAATTCTGCTCTTAACACGAATATCACTCGGTGGTTGAGTAGTTAAGATATACGCCACCAAATGTTATCAAACTAAAGGTCGCGCGTTCAGTTTGAGACTAACATTTTATTAAGCGCTTAACATCATCGATGTTGTCGAATTAAATATTCCTGCAATACTGATTGGTAATTGGATTGTAGAATGGCATTCCAAGTGGAAGGGGATATGTAGACAAACACTGAGAAAATTAATGAACAGGTAAAGTGATCAGTAAAACTCAATTAGTGAGTAGTGAAATTTGTGAACTGCTGTAGAAATTAAAGGTGTTGGAAAATAAATTGTGTAACTTAAACCACTGAGTGTTTTATTTGCAAAATCGTGTACGAATCCATATCGAACGCCCGATACTCGTAACAATATGTACCCAACGAAGAGCTGAGTGCAGGAATTGAACCTGCTTGAAATGTTTACATGATTCTCTCAAGGACCGGATATTTGAAGTAATTTTATAGAATGGGGGTAGAAAAGAGCTAGAAAGATTAAAGAATTTCTTAATAAAAATAAACATTAAAATAAAAATATAGATGATTTCGTTATATTTCTAAGTTGCGTCTAGTCAACTGAAATGAAAAAATTATACTAAATTTGAACTTTCTTCAAAAAAATAGAAAGGCAAGTTAATTTGCTTCTCAGAATAATTATCGTTTCTGGGTTTATTGAGTGGGGATCCTCTCTCTCTCTCTCTTCTTAATTAAAATATTGTCTTGGTTCCGCGACAAATTACAGTAAAATTTACTCGCAAGTGCGTCTGTGGTACCTGTGGTAACTGAACTCAAGAACCCCAAGCAACAAGTTATCGTTCTACTTACTTTGCTATCCAGTATCTTCTGATTTTGGTTTGTTCCTTCATAAAGTTCATATCAACAACTACGTGAGATTCTTATCTTTACGGAACACTCAATATTGATTCTTAAACTATTTTCAGGCATAAAATCTCGACATAACTATTTGATATTTGAGTTTCGGTTTAAATTCTCAATTTCTTGCTCGGTTCGAGTATATTTCTATCGAACTTTGAATTACATGAGTAGTGGATTTAAGAACCGAAGTGATTTGCTTTAAATTAGGAATACAATACAAATGTATAAAAAACCAATAAAATACAAGCATTTTATATTCTATTAAAAAAATACAGATTTATTTATAATGACACTCATAACATTCCGCTTTCTTCATAATATGCTGGCTAATTTAGAGCACATCTTTAATATCAATGTAAAATCAGATGCCGAATATGTTCAAAATGTTAGATAAAATGACAGTCTTGGTAATATACTTTTTGTATAGAGCAGCAATTTTATTGTTTTAAAAATTATATATCTCAGAGCTAAATGTCATCACTCGAATCAAATCAAGAACATTTAAAATATAATAAAAAAGCTTTTAAATTTTAAGATACGAGATGTACGTGTATTCTTTTATATTTTGCAATTAATTTAATTTTTTTATTTTTACTATGAGAAGCACGATAAAATGATGTATAGCACAAGCTTTCTCGAGGAAATTATTACATGCATGCACACAAGTCATTTCGATTCGTCATTTAGACATTACATTTTTATAAACCGTCATGGTAAAAGTGTTGTTGCTTGCCTTTTTTGAATATCCCATGTGAAAAATGTGTTGGAACATTTCCAGAATACTAACTAGTAAGTTTTACATAGTTACGTATATACTTACTCAAATAAACTATAAGTTGGCAGTAGAGCACAATATACAAACCATGTAGTTATGTCTATGAATGTAACGAATATAAAATTGTTTTACAACTGACAAAAATGTAACGATACAACATGTTACGTTTAGAAGCATTACTCTCGTAAATATTTGCTTTTACGACAATGGCGTTAGCAACAAACTACCAAAGTACGTAAATTATTAATTTAAAAAAAATTATAAACATTTCTACTGAAAGTGATGACAAAATGGTGACATTGCGTGAAAATTATAATTTTTGTTCTGTAATGTAAACGGGAAGCGTATAAATAAATAAAAAATTTCACTGACCATAACACGTTCAACGGAAATTAAATGAAAACTAACGAAACACGTAGTAAATGATAATTACACGCAATAACGAACAAATTATTTTTGTAATTAATGCTGATTAATTTTTGATTCATTGAATACATACATGTATACATCAGTAGTTTGCACATATATCCATATACGTATGTAGCTTTTCCTACCTCATTATGCCAGGACATAAAAATAATACTAAAAAGTTGTGTCCGAACGAAATGATACATAAAATGAACTTAATCTTTTCAACATATTGTAGAATTGTTACACTCTGTACGTATATAACCCTTGACTTTCAAGGTTGGTTTAGCCACAATCGTCTAGAAATTGAAAAAAAAACCATTAGATGTACAATTCCCAGTTAGTTTGTTTTTATGAAGTTAAACTCCACACTGTATACGGGAGAAAACATCAACCCGTTCATATAGAAAAGTTATAAAACTATTGACAAGTTTGTGTTTGCATTTTTAGTTTTCTGTTGAACTTGGCAAAGTAAAAAAAAAAAAAAATCCTGTACTTCCTATTTATTTTCCCATCACTTGTATCACAGACAAACATGGATGTTGGTATACGTTTTTTACGTCTGTCGTTACTAAACTAACCATTGAATTATATGTTATTTTCCCATTTGGAGAGTGTATATCAAAATTTTCAGGTCACTGATATTTTCTTTTTCGTTCACTCTCGTTATAAAAAGTTTGATTTACAAATTGATGTCATTAGAGGACAATTATTAAGTTTTTGACCGATCGAAGTTTATTACATTTATTTCGTTCGTTTTTTTTCAACTCAAAGAATATAAAAAGAAGTTTTTTATTGTTGGATCTGTACGCTTTATGAAAACGAAATAAAAATATTGTGCAAATCTATATATTGTAGGATATAGTATAGATAAACTTTGAATTTTAGGTGTTAGTATTGATGTGTGTTAGTTGAATGGAATCAAGAAAGTGTCTGACATGAGAAGATTTTCGATAATCGTAAATAACAAGCGATTTTACTATAACAAACGGGTCATAAATCTTAGTAGCTTTGGTCGACTTAAATAACATTTTAGTTTTTATTGACCTAACCATATCTACGTCTTTTTAGTTTGAAATCCATTTTGAACAATTTTTGATCAAAAATTAATCAAACAGTTAACAGTTTAATTATAGAGATGTTGACTTTTAAAGGCCAGACTTAACAGAATTTTGAAATAGGATACAACATACACCAAGTTCAGCTCATTCAGCGGACTCCTTTCCAACATTGTTGTTCTTCATTGATGTCATTGTGATACGGTTTTGGAAATAACACCAACTTTTGGCTCATACTTGTCTTTCTTTATACATTGGCCATGTTTTAGCGGCTCACAAAAGAAACCTATTTTATAAAATTATCATCCGCGTGCGAAATTAAAAAGTAATAGGTTGTTGTAAATGCTGTTGTTTTTCATGTACTGGTGCGCTGGTTATACCTTATTAGGACAACGAAATACAAAACCGCAACAAACAAAACTAAACTGTACCATGACACGAAAAGAGACACTTCTCCTTAATTAAATTAAAACTAATTAATTCACCATTCAAGGAGCTTACAATTTAAGTTGGGCATGGCAACACATTCCAATGGAACGGCATTAAAAATTATTTTAATAACTTTGAATTATTTAATGAATTTATTAATTTTGTGGTAAAAGCGGCAACCCAAAATTTTTTAGGTTGAACTCTATAATTTATAAAAACAACAAAAACAAATATTCATTTCGTTGATTGATTATTTTTGAATTGGCCACTTATATTGTTGCGTAAATTTAATTGATTAAATTCTGTTACTACTCTGTCATAAACGGAGTAAATTGATACAAGTTGACGAGAATCAGATACCACTAGAGCAGATTGGAGTCGTGAGAATTGAGACTGTTTCGGAACATTGGGCTGAACTCATCGGTGGCCTAGAAAAAATTGAGCAATATTTTGAATATATTCTTTTTTCACTACTATGATTTAACGACTGACGATGTATTAGATCCAATCTTTGAGTAGCTAATACTTCTTTGGTTTCAATTTGAAAATAAACTGTTTTTAGTTCTTGAACATACGGCATACGATTATCGTTTTAGCCGGCAAAGCAATTACGCCAAGGATTTCTTCTGTTTTGTCCGTCTTTGTATTGCCTCTGACTGGATGAACTGTTTCGACCATTTTTGTTGGAATATGTACTGTCGTAATTTTCGATACAGCACCTCTAACATTTTTTGATTCATTAGTTTTGACTCCAGCCGAAAAATGTCAATAATTGAGATTCAACCTAATCAAACGAAAATGACAGACGATTTTTGTTGGTCTATCCTAGCCAAAAAAATCGATAATGCAGATACAAATTTTATGCTGGAATATAATTATTTATATTACAAATTTTTATTTTGTTCTTTCTAAAAACCAACTAAAAAATTTAAAATAAGAAGTTTTCATTCGAAACAATTAAAACTAATATACAAAACCAAATTTCTCTAAGTGCTGTATTACATGTATGGAGTTGAAATGAATTTATAGTTACTTGTTTAAAGAATTTTTTAAATGGCACGTCATCTCATAATTATCATTTAAAAACTTCAGGTCGATTTCTATGTAGGAAGTCCGGGAAAACACGATTGACTATATCGCACATACAAACTTTGAAAATTTCTAAAAATTGACCGTTTTATGTGTTTTGGTTGAAAATAGATTCAAATGAAAGGTCTTATTCATACAAATACCTGGGAAAAATTTCAGGTCAATTTCTATGTTGGGAATACGGTAAAACTTGATTAAATATATCGCAAACACAAAATTTCTAAAAATTTACCGTTTAAAGTGTTATGGCTGGAAATAGATTTAAATAAAGCGTCCACTATAGAAATTTACCTGAATTTTTTTCAGGTGTGAGCATCAATAAGACTTTTCAATTGAATCTATTTCCAGCCATGACACGTTAACCAGTAAATTTTGAAATTTTGTGTGTGCTATATATTTAATCAAGTTTTCCCAGATTCCCAACATAGAAATTGACATGAAAATTTTTCTAGGTATTTGTATCAATAAGACCTTTCATTTGAATCTATTTTCAGCCATGACACTTTAAACCGCCAATTTTTGGAAATTTTCAAATTTTATGTGTGATATATTCAATTGAGTTTTCCCAGACTTTCAACATAGAAATTGACCTGAAATGTTTTGACGGGTGTGAGTATCAACAACACTTTTCATTTGAATCTATTTCCAACCATGACACTTTAAACGGTCAATTTTTAGAAATTTTCAACTTTTGTGTCTGCAATATATTCAATCGAGTTTTCCCGGACTTTCAACATGGAAATCGACCTGAAATTTTTCCCAGGTGTGGACATCGATAATACCTTTCATTTGAATCAATTTCCAGCCATACCACTTGAAACGGTAAATTTTTAGAAATTTTTAAGATTTGTATGTCGATCTTTTCATACAAATTTTCCCGGACTCTACATGAAAATTAGCCTGAAAGTTTTGCTTGATTTGTGCCATCGAGTTTTCTCAGTAATAAAACATTTTTTTATTGTAGTTTTAATATATAGAATAAAAAGGTTTAATTTTGAATAATATACGTTAATGAACCGAAATAAACATTTCTGATTTAAAAATAAATTTCTGTTTAACACCAAAATTATGTATCTGTTCTATCGACATTTTTCGGCAGGCTATTTATACGAATCTGCCTTACCGACTTTACAGTCGAATAATATAAGTTGTTTTAATCTGCATTGTCGACATTTTTCGGTGGATGATTTTGATACAACCGAATCTATATTATCGACATTTTTCAACTTATGCGTTCTAGCTATTGTAACATAGACTGCATTACCGACACGTTTCGGTTGTTACATTTTAGCTGTTACAGTCAAATCTGCATTATCGGCATTTTTCGGCTGGAGTTTAACATTATTTAGTTTTGGGACCCAGGTAATATTCTAGTAATTTGATATATCTTCTATTCGATCCTTAAATTTAGTCTTAGTTATTAGTCTTTAGTAGAATCACAAATAGAGAGTTTGGAAAATTTTTTAACGTGCAATTCATTTAATAAATTGCGTGACGATGTCTCATTGATTCTTCTTACTTCGTACCCAGTTAACTGTGAATTTTCCTGACATTGACGAGCTTCATTTGATCGGCTTTAAACTATTTGATTCCTTTTATAAAATCTGTATGTTACACTTGAATTTCAGAATCGTTAGGCTCAATGGTTCGTAATAAACACGACTTTAATTTCCTCGGGACAGAGATATTCAATCATTTGTGGCATCGCTAATTTTGTTTAAGAAGTGGTCTTACAATATTGTATGGTCGTAATAAACTAACTCAGTTAGAAAGAGACGACGTTAGTTATAATAATTAATTAAATACACGACTAGTTTTAATAATATTTTTAATTTGTAATTGTTACATAAATTTGACAACAAAAAAATATATTATCTGTGTTGGGTGTTGAGTGATTTAAAATTATTAAATGCAAAACTAAAAAACTTGTTTATAAGCACCGGCATCAATTAAGGAAAGTGTTAGTGTTGCTTTGCTATCGATGGGTGAAGTTTTAAAAAAATTTAAATTTGTGATAAAACTTTGCTCTCATAACTAGGTTCCAGTTGGTAATATTTGCTCATATAGCTAAAAATTAATATGCATATATACTAGGACCGGCAGATGCACTGTTCAAATCAAAACTAATATTATTTATCATAAATTTATCCAAAGCATCACTGGATTACCAAACAAAATTAAAACACAATTTAAACTGCCTTCACAGATCAGGGAAATTTTGTGTTTATTGGCCTTGAGGTCCCTCCTCGGGCACCATTTTGTATTTCGCTACAGATAAGCTCGTCCTATTCGGTATGAACATATCTGTAGCCAGAAAAAGAAATACAAAATCGCACCAAACTAACCTTCACCATAAAACGCGGAGACAATCTCCTTATTTACAACTAAACTAGTTCACCATTCTAGGAGCTTTTATTAACAAAATTTAAGTTTATGTGTTGTCATTTAAAAAAAAATATCCTATGACTTTCGGACACCGGTCACCACAAAAACTTTGAAAATTATCTTGGCACTTAGGTAATTTATATTTCTTCGGTAATTTATTAATTAAAATGAATAAATTTTTAAAAAAATTTATTAATTTTTTCTTAGCCAATTTGTATCAGTTCTACTTCGATTTTGTAAATGTCGATTTTTTACAATTACTAACTTAAATAATTTTTAAGAAATCTACTTCTAGGACCCGGACATACGTCTAGTTTAATTCAAATGTATAGTCAAGCAACGAACGATAGCAACGAATATGAAAATTCTAACCTTAGCCATGGGCATCGGGTCAGAAATGTTAGACGTTAGGGAAATATAACCACATAATAACACTAAATTAATTTTATTTTGGTACCTATCGCATTCCCGATCTGTACACCAACTCGTTTATCATTATTCGAAACAACTATGTACATATTGTATTTCCTTTGCACCGCATTGATTTACCGGCGTGTAAATTTTATCAGATTTTCCCCAATTTAGAATATTTTTCAATATTCCATTCCCATCTCTTGGGATTGATACGGCAAAATTATTTTTCATTTTTCAATTAATAGAGTCCTACACGATTATATTTGGTAATGGCAGACAAATGTATATATGCATGTGTATAAAACTACTGTGTAGTGTTTTCCATGAAACATTGATATCTAGAGGTATTTATTGCAAAAAAAAATGTTGTAATGGAGATAGATTTAGAGAGGAAAATATAATTTGTTAGATTGACAAAAACATAGTTTTAAATAAAACATTTTTTTTTGTTGGTATTTACATGCGCCTATAAGCTTGATATACAACTGGTAATCAATACAGCAGATATATATGTAGTATATTGTGCTGTAACACAGGATCACATATCTTGCTGTACACATTTTGTGAAAGATAAATTTCATTTTTTTTACACGGGAGGACACAGTAAACACATTTGTTATCCCACAATTTAAAAACGAGATATAAATTTTTTCCCGTCCAAATAACGTTTAGATAACAATTAAATGTCCGGGTGTACCTACACATCCATTAACAAATATATACAACCGTTTCGAACATATCAATGCCGAGATGGATTACAAGAACTTTACAAATTTGTAATGAGAATATAGAAAAAAATATTACACAAAGTATTAAATTAAAGGTCTGTTTTTTATAAAACCGGTTCCCATCCGTACATTTGTAATAGTTCTTTGCATAATGGCAAATAAAAAAGCAGGTATCTACTGACGATTTACCGTTTGTTACTTTAAAACACAAACTAGTTTTTTTGGAACCGCTCTAATCAATAAGATTTGGTTCTATCACATGCTTTTGAATCGCAGCAGAATGTATTTTAGCTATTTTGACTTAGGCAGATCAAATGCTACTTCAAATGTTTACTTCTTTGGATTGTAGCAAATGCCGGGTCACGGATGACTGCAAATTCTATAATATTTTCAAAACAATCTTAAATCTGTTAGAAGATTTTTGAAATTCAATATCTACCAGTAACATGTCCGTTTAAAAATGCTAGACAAAGAAATAGCTGACGAATGCAATTTTGCCCTTATGTTTGTGTTTTCATACAAAATGTCTAGTCCAACTTTGACCATATTTCGAAATTTATATTCGAATATTTTGATATTTTTCCGGTCGGATTTCTTAATTTCGCCCTAGTACATTTATTATGTTAAAAGGGAACTACAATAGCAAACCCTACAGCTAATTGATTGCTTCTTGTCACCATAACGATATCAACAAATTGTTTATTAAAAATTCAGGAACAATTCCTCGAAAATAAATTGATCGAATTTTTTTCCGAACAATTATTCTCGGAAAAATTATTCTTCGCAAAAAGTATTGTTAGGATTGTAATACTTGGAAAAAGCGGATAGAAATTATTTTCGAAGAATTACTCTACAAAAAATTATTTTTTCCGGAAAATAATAATGTCTAATTCTACACCACGTAATCATTATACATCGTTTTAAAGAAATATTGCGAAGTTGAAAGCCTCTATTTAAAAACATTTGTATAAAAAATAACGTGGAGCATTATTCCATCATGATTACTGCCTCTAATATTTTCTTTTTTTTTGCAATAATAAAAAGTTTTTAAAATTTAACAAACCTCACGAGGTAATCCAAAATTTTATAAACCCGGAAAATCCACGCAAAATTGCGAAGCATCGCAAATTTCCAGAAAGAAAATTGGTAACAAAACCATCGTGAAAATCGAATTATCAATTAAAAAACTGAAAACATTTCACATTAACATGATTTCAAAAATGTATGGAAGGCTACTGACGCCAGGTGTGAATCTTATGTTACACATGTATATAGAATATGATCTCAGCTACCATAAAAACATACACCCAGGGTAGTTACAGGGGGATTTTCTAACACTTTTGTTAAAAAACTGAAAATATTTCACATTAAAATGACTTAAAAAATGTATGGAAGGCTACTGACGCCAGGTGTGAATCATATGTTGCTCATGTATTTAGAATATGATCTCAGATACCATAAAAACATACACCCAGGGTAGTTAAAGGGGGGTTTTTCTAACACTTTTGTTAAAAAACTGAAAACATTGCACATTAAAATGACTTCAGAAATGTATGGAGTGCTTTCAACGATGGCCATTTTTTTGGTGTTGCCCTGTGTTTGCATAATGATGATTATGATAATTTAATTATATTTTGAGAGTTTTTGCACTATACATACGCAAATCGTTTTTTAAAGAAAATTAACTTTCATCGCTTCAAAACGTTTAAACATACATTTTCTCTTCATTATCATAAATTCTCTGATTTTTCATAAAACTTTCTGCTGAGAATTTTTAATTTGCATAAAAATATCAAAAATTTTCTGCTGGTGTAAAAAAATATCAGCAGAAAAAATATCATTTTTGTGATAGTGATGCCTCTAGCGGTGAAGAGCAAAACACATTTTTTCTGCTGGAAATTTTCTGCTATGTTATACAGCATAACTTATTACCGTGTTTACCTGAACAAATGAAATTTTTTGTTTGATTATTTTGAATTTTGTAAGATACGTGTGTCATGTCATGCGATCTGCTCCACGTATAATCGAGTGAGATGAAACCTTAAAATGTGGAATACATGTTCTTCCAGGCGCCCTAAGCCTGTATTCAAGGCGCGATTAATAACTAAATATAAAATATTTAGATTTTATCATTAAAACTACTAAATACATAATTTATTTTTTAATCCTATGCATACAAGGAAACATACCAAACCTGCTATCCGGAAAATTTAATATTTTCACCAACGTAATCTAATTATTTTACTGATCGGCTTTTAAAATTCCTAGGAAATCTTTTTTACAAAATTTATGTCTAGCAACCTAAATACCAAATTTTATAAAAGGAAATCGGAAAAATATTGACATTAATATCGTTGCGAAATGAATTCAAGCGTTACTTTTTAAAATAAATTTAATCGTTTTATATATTTCTAAAAAGGTGTTATTTAAATAAATTTTATATTTTAGATAAAAGGGGCAACTGTAATCCTTCATTTCTAATACAGGAACATCCTAGAAAATATTTAATAAGGTGTTATGTTGTATTATTATTAACAAGAATTTAAAATTCGGAATGTCTTAACTCAGATTTAATACTTTAATAATTTTTATGTTATCGGTATAAATAAATTTAAATCGTTGTGTCTAATTTACGTTTTTAAGTGATTTCCTTTAATTAAGCTTATTGACTGTTTTATTTTATAATGTATTCTAATTATTAGTCAAAATAATTTTCAAATTTGCTTAAATACCTGTATAAAGGTTTTCCTGCACTTTCTTTAAACCATAGTACCATATACACACGATCTTCGCGTACTTCTGGTTCTATATCACATGGTAATGAAGTCTGTTTGCCTAGCACTGCTTCAACAGTTACTGTAGAAACTGAAAATAGAAAATACGAAAATTGTTAATTATTATTTTTTTTTTGAAACTTATGTAATTAAAATATTATAAGGATTCATATAATATAATCAATTCAGTTGTACAATAAACAATATTCTGACTGGATATGTGATCGTTGTCGACAACTTTAATTGGTGAGATTTTCGTGAAATTGATAAACGTAGATTATATGCAACACTTTTTCAAACTGTACCAATATTTTCAGTTGAACGACATGAACGAGCAAGTGTTACTCTTGATATGTTTTCTACTGAATCAGTGGGCTCAAATTGTATCACTAAATTTTTAACGCGAATTTTACGAAATGTTGTTTCTACAGATTCACACAGATCCCATGAGCATGTCAGCCATATTGTTGTGTGCAAATGCAGTTCAATAAATTAAATTTTTACATTTTATAATCGATACTTTTTTATATCTGCGAGATTTACAGATATTACGAGATCATTTATCTACCAAATTTTGTCAGAAAGAAAGTTGATCCCCTTTCAGAAACGACAAGAAAATAAAAAATGTATAATTTTACTTGCGAACTAAACATTTCACAAAATCAATGTTCAATATCTTGGGTTTTGATTCTCCAGATTGAATATAAAAATAAGCACAGCCTATAGCTTATTTTTATGAGATTATAGTTTGATGTTAAAGCATTTTCTGTCCGGTTAGGAGCAGGAATTAAACACTACATTAATGCACATAGGCAGAATTTTCCATCCACAAGTTTTAAACGTTATAATGTCCAAAATAAAAAGGCACTCTCATAATAAATAACGCAAAAAAATATTTTAGAAAATTTTACAAATTTGACATGAGAACATACAAAATTTAAGTCTTTTGACAGCTCATCAACAATAAAGGTATTTGAGAACTTCATAAAGTGGCGAACTTCTTTCATTGAGTTCTGGTATTAGTTATCGTGTTCCTACTCTCTCGTTTGATGTTTCCATGGGATTCGTTACATAAGATGTTGGTATACCTACGAAAAATGTAGAGTTGTTTTGGTAAAAACTCGTAATTCCCGCCGCTTAAATTTTAGAAAACTGGTTTGAAATAAACAAAAAATTTTCTATGGAGGTTGCCACTTCCAATCGACCGATTTCAACCTAAAATCATTGGGATTTATGAGAAAATCTTAAGTATAACGGTTCATCCTGATCAGTCAGTCGTCTGGGTGGCAGATAACCAACAGACATTTAGTCTTCACGGAACCACATAGTCTGCAAAAATATTGTTGTCAAAATTTTTTATGATAACTATGCTTTAATTATCATATTCACAAGACACAAATTTAGCTATGGCTCTGACCGCCTTACTGGACCTCTCTCTCGCTTTCTGAAAATAAAATTTTGGGAAATCGCATATACGGATCTAATTTGAAATTCATTTTCATCGGAATTTTGTGTTTCAGTTGTTGTTTACTTGATAAAATTTTGAAAATTGTAGTTTTAACGGTTAACAATATGGTTGCTTACACAGAGAGTTTCATTTAATTAAACACAGGTTGAAAAACTTACAAAATAATTTACTTAGCAAAAAAAAACCCCAGACACCCCAACTTCATCTTGGAGAGCAGCCATTTTTAAGCATTTTTGTTAAAAAAATGCTTTATGGTTTCGGCCGTCTGTCCGTCTGTGTCCACGATAACTTGAAGACGAATGGAGATAGTATAGAGCCCTATTGATTTGGACATTTCTGTGTTTAGGGTATTCGGAGATATGCAGGGTTTTGTTAACACCCATCCCCTCCCCACCTCCTAAAAATTGATAGATTTTTTTTTTTATTTTCTATTCTATTTTGGTTTCATAGACCATGTGAATATGGAATAAAAACATTTCTCGTGTGGATGTGGGTGGTGTGGTTATGGGGTTGGTAGGAGTGGTGGTATGGGAGGTGGAGGGGTGGGGTGAGGTGTTTTGGGTTTGATGTGGGGATTTGGTGGTTTGTGTGTGTGTGTGGGAGTGGATATGAAGGTGTTAAAGAGTAATGATATGGGTGGTGCTGTATAAAGTGGTGCGGGTGAGATGGGTTTTTGGGTCTTTATAGGCAACAAAACAACTTATAGAGTTCAGCTCCGAACCTTTCCCGTCTTTTTAAAGCTAAAATCATTATCCTAGAATTGCCAGTTCAGCTCCAGAGATGGGGGCTAATATTATTCAAATAACATTGAGGGCCCTGTGGTATTTCATTTTAAAGGTGCGCTATTCTTCGTATCATCATTATGTGGTTTTAGAAAATGTGCCAAACGGAGAAACTGGGTTACATGAGAAGAAAATTCTTAAAACGAAAAAATTATAAAAAATTTCCAACTTAATCATTGAAAATTATTTTCTCTACTTTAATTTTGGAATAAATTACTCAACTGTGGTTGCAATCGTATTTCTCAACGATTGCTGATTAATTATTTAATCAAAAATAAATTTTTGGGATTGCACAACGATTTCGAAAATTTCAAGGAAAATTTTAGTTTTTAGAAATGAACTTCTGTTTTATATAATGAAATATTTCAAATTTTTCAGGTTCGATTTTTATTTTTGTTTTGTTTTAATTGGATTAACGTAGTTTTCTGAGCTGATTTTGAACGTAACCAAAGCCAGATGGCATAATTTTTAAGTTATTAGGTAGAAATAAATTAAAATCTTAAATTAATTAGAGATATCTGTCTAGAAATATGGAATAGAATCGAGAGATTAAAGAATTTTAAACTGTTTTATATATCTGTCAACTGAATTTTGCTTTTATAATATGAAAAAAAATATGAAGTGTCTGAGTATGATGAACATATCCAGATTCTTTTTTCGGTAAAGTCAAAACATTCTTCGGTAAAGTCGACGTTATAGAAATATTTTCAGTAATTTCTGTTAATATTATCATATTTAATTAGTTCACCACATTAATAAATTTAAACAATTTAAACTTATCAACTGAAATTTATCAACTCCGATAGGAATACCACCAAACAGGAAGCTAAATAGGTCACTGCTATCTACATTATTTATCGCAGTAACTTTTGTAATCGTTCCGTTCATCAATTGGTTGTTTTGTATATCCTTGGTATGCCAATTATTCTTAAAATGTAATGGGCAGCGATACAATATCTGTTCGATCTTATAGCGGAGACCTCAACTAGGCAAACACACGCTGCAAATATTTTCGTAATGCTAATACAAATTGACGCACTTCATTTTCCATTAGGGATTTGCCATAGTGAAATGAGCCAGTGATAGATAGTTCAGTTTGACCATTTACACCAAGGATGCGTATATTAATTCGTTCGGCATGCTGGATGTGATGAAATTTGTTCCCCCTTATTGCTATTAGAGAGCGCCGAACTGCACTGCCAAGCTTAAGCACATCCATATACGCACAGGAGCTGTCCAACGACAGCAACTATGCTTTAACAAATAAAATAAAAGATTTCTAAGCCTAGTGGCATTATTTTGGCTTTCTCTGGGAATTAGAAATTGGGTAAAGTAATTTAAAAATGTAATGTAAGAATTGATTTTACTAACTGACTAAAAAACGGCATGTCACTTACTCATGAGAGAATTAGAGGAAGTTTTCTTAAACCGAAAATTACTTTTAAACTGAACGTCATTATACGCCTGTACCGTTGTTTCATAATAATTCTTCACTCTATGTAGGGGTTTATTTTTTTCATCTTCGCTATTACTGGAACTCGTCGACGATGTTCCAGTGCGATATTATAAACTTGGTTTGCAAAAATTGCATCTAAAAAATTTGCATTTATTATATTTACAATTACGTCTTTAGCCATTTCTGTTAAATGAGCCATTTTTGAAAAACTCAACAAACTACAAAATATTTTTTATTTTTATTCAAAATTTTGTCGACTCGTCGACGATGTTCCAATGCGATATTATAAACTTGGTTTGCAAAAATTGCATCTAAAAAATTTGCATTTATTATATTTATAATTACGTCTTTAGCCATTTCTGTTAAATGAGCCATTTTTGAAAAACTCAACAAACTACAAAATATTTTTTATTTTTATTCAAAATTTTGTCTAAATACTTTAGAAAATACTTAAACATATAAAATTGACAACTAGTTATTTTGACACTTGAGAGTATCAAACGAATTTGAGGTTTAATTAACCATTTAGTACGTAAGAGAATAAAATATGAGGAACAGTTCGTTTTACGAATATAGCGACAACTCCTAGTCACTCGTAACGATAATTTAATTTAGTCAGTAATTTTGTAAAAAAAAACAGTGTGAAACGCTGAGTATCAGTTACTTCGAAATATATTTCTAATAATAATCATTTGCATTAATTAAAATGTGCAGAAGCACAAGTTAAAATATAATCGATCACTACTGGCGTGAATTACAAGTAGTTGTCCACGTTGTCTACAGAGAAGTTGACGAGTTGTCAATGTTATTGTGTGGTGTAGGCCATCTAAAAAAAACAAATAATTTAATAGACTACTACAACTTTATTTTGGCACCAAGAAACCTTCATTTGTTTAACCACTCACAAGGTAATAGCTGAACACTTTTCAATAACCACACAACTACTTTACGAAGAATTAAAACACTTTTGAAATCATATAACACCTAAATCTCGAAAGGTGAAGGGGCGAATTTATGCCTAAAATTTTAGTGTCACAAATTGTCCTTTTCTAAAATGAAGGCGGCGTTTCGTATTTTTTGCAAAATTAAATATTTTGGATACTATTTAGGCTGTAATGGAACACTCTGTACGAGAGTGTATTTGTGCTATTTTAGTACGGCTATTACCGGCGCATATGTATCTGTGGAATTAGTGCGGTGTCAATCAATTGACGAATGTTAAAATCGAGTTTGAGGAATTTACCGGGCAATAAAATAATTAGGGTAACCTTATAAATTTATTTTAATTTAGTTTAAAACAATAAAATTCTATCCATACTGTGAATTCTAGCCATACTGGTGCTGAGCGTGAGGAGGAATTACTCTTTCTTCTACGCGCCTCCCATCTTATTTCATGCTAAACTAAAATGTTAATAAGCTAAACTTACGGAGATAATTTGGCTAACACCTAGTAAGGTGCTCACTGTATATACAACTAACAATATTCAGCCCCTTTAGTGGTCACTGTTATAAGGTTACACTGTATTTTAATCTCCACCTAATACCCTCAAAATTGGTATTATTGTGTTAAGGTAAATTTCATGTGTGAATTTTCCACTTTCCCTTCTATGATTCGAAAAAGCAAATCCAATCAAATTTATTTAAAATTTATGATCGATTTATACAATTTTGAAATTGCGTATTTACCTTTTTTGTCCTGCTGTTTGCCTACCTGCTCCTCTTTCCAAAAAAGAAATACGTATAATGTGGAAAATTTTGAATTAAAAAAGAAATCATTTCCATTTTATTTCATATTTTACTGACACATAAAAAAAATCGTTATTTAAATCAAATTTGCTATGTGCGGGGTGTTAGGGAAATGGGTGTATTGTGCACATAGAACTTGGTATTATGTATTATTATGTTGCTTGTGTTAACATTTATGTTACTTTTTGTAATATTTTTTTTTATATATATATTTTAGTTTTTAGATGTTGTGTTTATGATGTTGGTCACACAAAAAAATAATGACACTTTGTTAGTTCAATTTGTACGATTATAGTTTTGATATTGTTATAGATTTTTGTTGTTGTTTGTGTTATGTTTTCACAAAACAATTGGAAATTTTTGTATTGCTGTTTTTAGATCAAAACTGATACAAATATATGAATATATGTTTATAGTGTAGCTTGATGCTATATCTATGAGGGAATGTACGAGTAGAGATGGCAAATAAGAATTTATCACGTTACAGTACAATGAATATTGTGATAGTTGAGATTTTTATAGTTTTAGTAGTTCTTTTAAACAATAAATTTTATTTACAAAATTTGTCAGTTTATGGCATAAATTCGAATTCGTTTTGGTTAAACAGTTTTGTAACAAACAGTCCAAACAAAATGCAGTAGTTTTAACTCACAGTCGCAGATAGTTAAAATTGAATTGAATTTTTATTATCGTTTTAAATAATTATTGTTATTTGAAAATTATTTAAATCTCGTAAATCAGTCAATTGACCCAAAAGGAATAATAAATTATGTGGTGACGGTACATTATTCCCAAAAATCGGTTTTGGTGACAGCATTTTATTTGATTGATGTAGAAAAAAAAAATCGATTCATTGTCATAAAACTGAAATTGAGTTCGTTAAATCATATTCGACCGCATAAATAAACGGCGTGATAATCATTATCCCAAACCGGAGCATTTTCATATGTGGCATACCAAAACTTTTAGGTTTTATATTATTATGTTATGTATTTATGTTATTAATAAAACTTATTTACTACAAAAAAAGTTAAACATTAAAAGTAACGGATTTACGAATAATCGTAAATACATGATTATGCTTCCGAAAGCTTTCATTAAACTTTTCCGATTTTCCCATTTTATTTTACTTTAGTCGTCATAATCTAACACTCAAACCCCCCCATACGATATGGGGACAATAAAAAAGAAAATTTCGAGAGGATGAAAACCCACATTAGAATATGGCACTGGAATATATTTTATTCATGAATGCTATATTGAGTATCAAAATAGTAATCAAACAATTTTATTTTAATGGTGAAAGTTTATCTCAAGATTTTGATGGTGTTATAATCAAACATAAAAAAGAAAATCAACATTAAAAAAAAAATTCTTATACTAGAAGCTTGCTTTTATCGAAAACATAATAAAGATCTTTTATGTTTCTAATAAATATCTTAAACAATACATTTCCTTGATGTTTAGTATAGTTGAATAAAATTAATGGGAACTACATTTTCATAATAAATATTTTGTGTTATAGCAGTTTTCCTTTTATTATTGTATTTCACTTTTTTTCCTATTTTCCTTTGTTTGACAGTTTTATTTAAAGTGTTATTTGTTATACTAAAAGCTTTCCATCCAAGCGATACTATAACAATTTATGGAATTTTAATACAGTAATTATAGTTTTATTTTAAGAGTGTGTTCCTTTATAAACTTCATACATTTGCATATATACAGTTCTTTTGACTGTGACATATACATTTAGTATATGCACATAGGTGGTGTTTAACGTAGTTTTAATACAAGGCAGATATTAATTTCCGTGACTGTTTAAGTGGAAAATCATGAAGTGCGCTTCCCTCATAAAAGGATTTCCAAGTTAATGTTTTGGGCCACGGTAAAATAGAAATTATACCAATAAGTACACAACCGTGATGAATAGTGTCACGTACCGTAGCAGTTTCAATTTACACTATTTTTAAATTATTATCAATATTATTTTAAAAAATATCATTTTATTTCACAAAAAATAAATAAATTTTAAATCTTTCAAAAAATATATAACACAATTAAACACTTCCTTTTTGTGACAATATAGTTTTGGTTTTTCATTGAGACCGGGTTCGAATTTCATCCTTCGTAAGCCCACTTTAACTACTACATTTTATTGCAGAAGAATCATGCCTTATATATACTGCACTTGTCAATAATTTTTTTATTCACCTACTGTACAATCACCCGTAAAATTTGATTTTTGAAATCTGCAAACTTGGCTCAGTCGGAAAATTTGGACAACTTAATTTACTTCATTAAACACAAGTTCTAGAATTTAATACTAATTTTTCCATATCTAAATTGGAAGGTAAAATTATTCCCAATTTAATTTTGTTTTCAAAACATTTAACACTAGCTTTTTACCTCAGTATGCCGGAAACAAAATATTTGAACACAAATTACATTTAAATTCTTTTCCCTGTTCTTTATTCCCAGGGAATTACCAGAATAGTGTCACAGGGGCTGTATTCTTGAAATCAGTGGAAATTTCCTCAATCTTGAAACAATTTGCTTTGAAATTCTCTATATAATTCGAAATTTTCGCCGGCTACTTTAATCAGTTTCTTCAAATTTGTTTTCAAGTTTACTAATGTTTATCTCCCTACTAAGGGAATAATTTCGAATCGATTTACCTAGTGGAAGTTTGACCTTAGTAGGGCAAACAAAATATGTTTCTTAATTTAAAAATAGAAAAGAAATTTAAAAAAATTAGTAAAGTAACGGGCGAAAAATTTGAACGAATAATATAGAAAATTTCAAAGTAAATTGTTTTCCCATTGGGGAAATTTCCACCGATTTCAAGAATTCGGCCCCAAATATTGTAATGCGGTTTTTGAGATCTTTTAGGCCTAATGAACTTACATATTTCGGAACATGTAGACGACCAATTAAACCGTCTATAAGAGGTATCCTCTTCCTGAAGTATTATTCAGCTTCCTGGAGTCCGAAGACAGTCGGGCTTTTCAATAACTCAATGATTAGCCGATTCTTCTATCATCCCGAATTGTATCATTCACTCCAGTCCAGCGTACATAAGATTCTGGATCGTTATAAAAACGTTGTTTTATAGGAGTCATTTGCCTATATCAATTACCTTCTCGATCAAATTGGTTCTTTCTAAGCCATTTACTTCGAAAGCTGGGACCATTCGTTTGTTTGAGTCGAATGTCTCGGATTGTAATGATGTTAAGCAATGTTGAGTGGGATCGTCAATTTGCGGGTAAGTAATTTCATTAAGGCTAAGTTGAATTTAACCCAAAAATCAATTCCTAGATATAGTTGACTGGTTAATGTGGGAACCATATAAAACTTCATAGTTTGAATCACACCGTTTTGTTGAACTGTTTTTACCAAGAAGCCCAGAATTAGATTTGACCTCGAGCTGACTAGTTTTTTAAATAAATTGTAGCGAATTTTTCCTAACGATACTTATAGATGTCCCCGTCTTTAAGATTTATGATCGAATTTAAACATATTTTATTGATGGAACGCTAATAACTCTTTTAACCTTGGATCGCATAATATTATGAACACTGTTATTGGAAAATAATACTTACTTTTGAGGCTAACGCATATCGTGTTTGAAATTTGTTGCGTTCAAGTTCAAGTGGAAATCGGTGTTGCGTTAAAAACATATGGTTTGCTAGATTGAAAAGATCAAACACGAGTTACTATTATCTCTGTAGTTGAATTAAGTGGATTGCGTTGCTACGGACTTCGTGGAAGGGGAAGAAGGTAGTAATTTTATGATTTTTTATATGACAGTTGTTCCGAGCGGACTGTGTCCAGCGTCTCTACAATTATAGCATATCAGATTGTTATTTTTTAATCTACTTCTCTCGTGTCTAGGTGGGTTCACCGCCAATGAATTGAAATTACCGATAGACCTGTCTTCATTATACGTAAGGTTATGGAAGGATGCATCTGTGGAGTTCATGCCTACTTCGTTGATGCTAAGTCTGTTGGCAGACGGTGAATTGTTGACAAATGGCTCTCAGCTTATCCACCGTATTGAATTACATCGCAATAGTGGCGGTTCTTAACACTGGATGAATATATTTACATAAAATTGCCACCAGTTCAATTTCAGTAAATCGTTTAGAGAGACTTCCAGATTTGAAGTTTTAACGAAAATCCATTGAAACTTTCACAACCTTGCATCTTCCGTTCTGTTAAAAATCGCGTCTTCAAGCCGAAAATAAAATCATGGAAATCTAATCCTTTTGAACTTCCGTCAAAAAATCGTCCACTGTGGTAAACAACAATGACGATTACTATCGCTTTCCACAAGATCTAGATTCCAGTGATTCAGGATGAGCACCAAAATTTTTTGGGAAAACTATCATCGTTCGATTGAAACTGGGGTGTGAAATGTTATGATCACCGGCCTATTCACAAAATAAGCTTGAACATTTAAATCAACTTGTCTACTAGTAGTCGGAACTTGCCACGGATTATTAAATGGTATTCGTCTCTCTTGGATGGAACATTCGACTAGCCTGTGTCGATTTCGCGGATGTGAAATTTACCTCCAGTTCATTGTCTCTTAGATTAATATTATTTCATGTAAAACTGCATGCCCATATTTGGAATTCAATGTAAAAACTGCTGCTAATAAAAATAATAAGCATAAAAAAGAAATAACAATATTTAAAATTTTTATAACTTTTTTTAATTTAAATTTTTTTGTTTAATTTAATAATCTGTTCTTTAAATTTATTGATTTAGTTATTTTTTTTGCTTCTTCAAAAATACTTCAAGAAAGATTCCAGTATCTAGAAGATTCCAGTACGATTGTTAAGGATGAGTGCAGAGAAGAGCGCCCAAGAAGACAATTAACGGATTAGCCACATAGGAAGAGGGCTTAAAAGTAACGTAGAACGTTTAAGACGGAATGCAGAAAAATCGAACCATAGAGAGCAACCTTAAGACGCAACGAAACCAGCGTGGCAGATATAATGATTTTCGACGAAGTGATTTAGTATGGCTGTACAATTCCAAGAGACGAAAAGGCAGAATTATTCCAAAAGATCCATACAAAATTGTTAAGAGGATCAGCGGAGTATATCTTAAGGGAAGATTCACAAAAAAACGTCAAATGCGATAGACTGAATCAATACGACAAAGAATGTGTCTTTTCGGAACGAACAGATTTTAAATGGAGGTAGTGTTACGAATTCTACACTGAACAAATATAACACTTCTGAGATAACTGAGAACATCATTCTACAGCTGAAGAAATTCACAGCATAACCAATGTTATTGAGGATTCACTTGAGAATAAGAAGATATGCTGCAGTATTTTCTGAGATAAGCTCAAGCTTTCGACAAAGTTTGGCACCAAGGGCTTGAATTTAAACTGCATCGAAACCTGCTGCTTAAGCATTTTTATCAAATTCTTGAATCCTCCTACATAGTCGAAAGAGTCAAGCTTAGAGTCAAACTTGGAAAAAAGTGCTCACAACTAAACAGAATACTAGCAAGTATACCATAGGAAGCATACTTGGACATATTCTGTTCATTCTCTATACGAGATTTACCGAGTATTCAAGATGCGGCAGTAGCAACATTTATACACGGTACATTTACGCAACATTTACGAACTGGACTAAAAACTGGCGCATCTTATTAAATGAAGCCAAATTATGGTTCTCAAATCCATCCAAATTCCATATGCATATATTTATAACACCTTTTCATGACCTTCGATGCTAAGCTAAGAGGGAAAGAACACATCAGAAGAAAAATAAGAGTAAAATATCATATATAGAAAAAATTATTGGCTCATGGGTAGAAATTCTGAGCTCCCACAACACAGGCAAGAGGACCAATGTACAAATGATATAATGCTTCCAAAATAACGTACTGCGAGGAATTGTGAATGCACCATGGTACATTAGAAATGAAAACCTTCATAGGGACGTCAAGATGAAATAAAGGGTTATCCAATTCAAGCTTGATAAAGTAAACTTAAAAAAAACACACAAAATATTCGGAATGTATTGTAATTTTATTTCATTTTACAGATTGATCCTTGCCATTTTTAGTTAAACAAGATATCATTCAAATGTCCTCCACGGGACTTCTTACAGGCCTTGATTCTTTTGAGGTAATTTTCAATGACTTTTCGGCACATTTCGGGCGGTATCTCGGCCATTACCTTACGAATATTAGTTTTCAATTCGTCAAGAGTTTGAGGATTGTTTGCGTAAACACGATCTTTCGCGTCGCCCCACAAAAAGAAATTCAAAGGCGTTAAATCACAGGATCTTGGAGGCCAATTGACATCAGCCAATCGCGAAATCAAACGTCCAGGAAATTTCTCTTGCAAAAGATCTCGATTTGCTCGTGTTACGTGACTGGTTGCTCCATCCTGCTGGAACCACATATCGTCAAGATCATAATCTTCGATTTTCGTAAAAAAATAATCGGTTAACATGCGGCCATAGCGCTCAGAATTGACGGTAACGGTTCGTCCATGGTTGTTCTCAAAAAAATACGGCCCAATCACACCACCAGACCACAATGCGCACCAAACAGTGACTTTTTCCGGGTGTAATGGCTTCTCTACAATCAATTGTGGATTTTCTGAGCCCCAAATTCTACAGTTTTGCTTATTAACGTATCCACCAAGCGAAAAATGAGCTTCATCACTGAAGAAAATTTTGTTCGAAAAATCAGCATCAGCAGATTTAATAATTTTAACGCGTTGGTCGATTGTTAAATGCTCCATGTTCTTAAATGGCAGAATGTCAACTAAATAAATGACAGCGTACTTGACGTTTATCTTTGACAGATGTCGGTATACAGATTTCTACTTTATCAACCTCGAATTGGATAACCCTGTACTTAACCGATGAAATAAAGAAACAAGCAAGGATACTAGCGATTATCTGAACATGATAATGAAGATATCAGACTATGATCTTTGAATCTGTACCGTACTGTAGTATTTCAATACATTTTATTTTGATGGTATTTGCCACCTATCAATCCTTTGGCTGATAGAAATTAATAGCAATTTTTTCAAAATGTATAGTTTTTTTATTTCAATCTTAAGAAACATTTCTAAATATTTGTAACAGAGAAGCACCTTTTAAAACTTAACTTTAAAATAACTACCTGGTAATTATGAAAAAATATCATTTTATAGTCTTCAATTTAAAAGTTATGAAAATATTAATTTAAATTAATTAATAAACATTTGTTTTCCTATTGAAACATTTTTCATTATTTTATTCACTTACATAATTATTATTATTGTTCTCGTAATTTTATTTTCTCGTATTCGTTTAAAACGTAATTGAAAATGATTTTAATTAATTTAATTGTTTTCAATTTCAATTATTTTATTAAATAAAGGCAGTTATTTTTAATATAATTATTATTTGGTTGTTGTTTTCAAGTCCGCATGTGGTAAATTATTTATGAACTAATGATGAAATTCAAACCGGAACATAATTAATTGAATTTTTTTTTAATTTTCTATTATTCTATTCTAACCTATCTTTTCGTTTGAGCAGAGTAACTAATTGAATTAAGTATTTTAATTAAATTAGTTTTTTCTATTATAATATTTTCACTGCTTTATTCTGCCCATAATTCTAATAAGCTCTTACAAAATTTTCAACAAACATTTCATAAAACTAGAGAAGCGCTTTAATTCAATAAAGGAAATGTGTTATACGCTTTAAAGCGATAAGCTTTCGAAATTTCTACCACATTTTCAAAATATTAATAAAAAGGCATTTTATCTAAAAGAATAAAAAATAATTTTAAAAAATTATAATAATAATAAATGCATGAGGCAAGTACTACCAGGCTATAAATGAAAAGTTGAAGTTAATAAAATACGCAGGTACTTATATTTTATGTACTTGAATTTTCCATAAGTATCAGATACGAATACGCGAGTATATTTTGTTCATGTTATTTTGCTTTGTACGTACTATAATATAAATACATTATTTAGAAAAAAAAAATAACCCAGTATTTTGTAAAAATTTCAACAAAATTTGCATAAGTTGTAAAAATAAATAAAAAATTTTATACTTTTACTACTTGTAGCAACACTTGTTTCTTGTTTATGATTTTGTGCGAAATAATGTAACAGGTATTTACTCGTCGTATCTTCAATGTCATAAATTTGTTGTTCTTTTTTTTGTTGAACGTCTTATCTTGTACACCAAAAACCAAATTGTATTCTCTGTAATTAATTAGCTTGATTAAAATCAAAAATTTAACGTTCTTTTATTTTTTGCCATTTAAAATAAAATTATTATACACAAAAACAGTGTGTGCGCGGGTCTGGTTCAACGTGGTTATCGTTTATTCTGCGTTTCCAAAACAAAAATTAATTTAATTACGATTAAGATAATAAATCTAAAAGGTACAAACATTTTTTTTTATAAATTAGCAAATTTAATCTTGGCTTTATTACTTAATTTAATTACAATTAGCAATATTTTTAATTGATTTATAAAACGTGTACATTTTGTTTGAGTTCGTAGTCGTAATTTTTTAATTAAATTACGCATGCAGTTTTTTAAATTTTATTTTATTAAATTTAATTCCAGAAAACTATTCAAACATGTAACTTTTTTATCTAGACATTTGCACTACATACACGCGAGGATGTGGGAAAATTATACCGCGGATATTTTAATTCAATTTTTTGGTACAAAGTGAAAATGACTCATATAAATTAAACTACGAATTAAACTACGTGGTAAAAGAATTTTATTAAATAATTTTTGTAGTGAAAAGCATTATTCATAATTTAAATCGAATGTGACAGTGGCCACCTTATAAAAACTAAAAAGTTTGCTGAAGCTTCAGTTTAAAACAGAATAAGATATAACTATTGAAATTTCGTCTTCAGCATACTTATTGTGACGGGATCCTTATTTATTTGTCTTATAAGTATACTACGATATACACATAACACCAGAGCCACCTATATATAAAAGCCACAAGATTCTGCCATTTTTTTATCGTAAGTAATAAATAGAACTTCTTTGTTCTTTCTCAAAAGATTCAACTTTTGTAATCAAAACTGCACTTAAAATACAATTTAACTTTTATGAGCTTTCTGCTCATAAAAGAAAAAAGAGGAGAAGAGGAAAAATGAGAGAGGAAAAATGTATATAAGCCCGGATCACACTCATAAATTAAATGAAAAAAAAAAGTATTGAAAAGATCCGAAAACAAAATTGTTAGTTTATATCGAGACTCCGACCTCTAACTATAAATGTCGGTATAATTAAATAAATATGATTTTCTTTGTAAAATATTTTTTTCGTGAAACGTCAATCGCGTGGAACGTCAAACGTCAATCGCGTCCCCAATTTTGACTTAACACAAAACACTTTTGGTTACACAAAAAAAATTGCGACGTAAAAAGTTTGACATATAAAGAAAGGAGCACAAAACTAGAGATGTGCGGGTAGTAACTATTCGGTATTTAATACTCGTTACTTTCAACTACCCGAAGTAACGATTACTTCAAAATGAAAGTATTCGTTAAATATATTTACAATTGTGCATATTACACACGACGAATATTTTGTTCATACTCATTTTACTATACTTACTCGAGTCTTTATACGCTTGTTTCGTAGGACGAGTCGAGTAGTTGTTTGGTTGTTTCACTTTGGTTTTATAGTATACGAGTCCATATAGCTATATTTTTTATATTTATTTCTCTCATTTCTATACATGAACAATCATGACTTATTCTTTTCATAATGGAGCAAGACAAATTGTGATAATATTATAAAATAATAATGTGTTTTTGTTGTTGTTGTTAGAAGAATAAAGCATTATATTTCCAACTTACAACGAAATAAAAATAATATTAAAAATTATTAGATTTTTAATTATTTGATAAATAATACTATTTTGAATACTCCAATTAATAAAAATTTTATTAGATGAATTATTTTATTTTTATATGAAATAAAACTGCTTTAATGATTACTACAACAAAAATTATACGAGTATTTCTATTCAGATAAGAGTACGTAATCTGATTTGTAAAAATATCCATTTCGATTACTTTGTAACGAATACAAAGTAACGAGTATTGGCTTTAAAAGTAACGAATACTCGTGATTACTCAAAGTACCGAAACTGCACATCTCTACACAAAACGTTTGTGACAAAACTATAAAAGCATTTACATTCATCTCGCTCTACTGCTATTTTATACGAGATAATTTTGTTGCATACAATATTCTATTAAAATAAAACTACTGAACCCACGTTTGCTGGGTATAGTGTTGCTTTCGCTAATCCGCTTAGCTTAGCTAAGAAATGTGAAAGCAACAACTTTTGGCTTTAATTTTTTAATGCGTTTTAATTTTTCTGTGTTGGTTCATTTTCTTAATATTTATTTTATTTTTTTTATTTTATGAAAAAGAACAAATTAAATTCGGTATTTTGCTATCAAATAACAAATGATAAATTATTCTACAAGATAAATTTTTCGAGAAAAATAGAAAAAATAACGCCTTGCGGTAAACACCATAACCATAAAATGATTTTATTTCCCCTAATTATATAATTGTTTATCTTAACATTCTAAGACAATCGGCTTGAATACAATGCAATTGTAGTTGTAATCTTTTGAAAGCAACACAGCTTTAGTGACTATTACGAAATGCGCGTAATTAAACAACACATTGTGGTTATATTCCGACGCTTTATTCTGCTTTGAGAGGGTGCTTCGAATGAATTCGATTGCAGGTTTCACATTTAAGAAGTTGATCAAGGCTTTTAGGGCTATGTAGTGGTTGTTGAAAAGCAGATCCGTATCGACCTGCTCATATCTGACCAAGGCTGGCCCTACACGAGCAGGTAGACTAGCGCCCAACCAGTAGCCCCGTTTCACACTTGAGCTATGTTTTTTGACTGATGTGAGCTAAGTTTTGAATTTACAGCTTTCCGTTTTGGTTTCCAAAACTCATATAAGCGAAACATTGTAGAGAAATCTCATATCAACCCAATATCTAGCGCAATATATTTAGATATCTTATTTTCGTCTTGGAGATAAATAATTCGCTCACATAGATCGGAAAATGAATGATTTGAGCTATGTTTCTACCCCAAAAAAACCCCAAATCAAGAAAATAAGTAAATACATGCGCAGGAGTGATTCCAGCTAAGCTCTACAAATTCGGTTTCACTTATTTCGACTTTGAAAAATAAACCAAGAAGCTGTGATCACTTTGCTTAAAAAACATAGCTCAAGTGTGCAACGGGCCGTATTCTTATGATCAGTTTGATTTGGAATTTGTTGACCCATACCGTTAAGACCCCGCGTACAATCTAGCAGGTTACAGTACCTTCCGAAACAAACTTGATTCAAATCAATAATAATAAAACACTGTACGCTGAGAATACAAAAATCCAAAATTTTGTTCATTATAAAAAAATGTTAAATTTCGTTAACATCAAACAGTTTTGAGAACATTTATGTTCGCGTTTCTTCATTTAATATTTTTCTTAGTTCACACCAAGATGATGAAAATCCGTTAAGGGTTCTTTTTGTTATTTAAGAATTGGTTACATTGGAAACATTTCATTCCACGCACGTTAGTCTACTTAACGTCTACTAATAACTATGTTAAGTCAATTGCCATAAAATTTTACCAAACCCAAACCAGCTAATTATCGCTTACCTCATGCGTTCTAAGCAAATTGATCGGATATAAGGTAAATTTCCTATTCTCAATATAACGGGGTAAACTACCTCAATATTGCATTATATTGTATGTAAAATGACATGTACAGATAATAATGAAAGATAATTACAAATATACAACTTTTAATGTGAAAAATACAAGACTCCTTCGGAGGGAAAAATTCAATTTTTTTGGATGATGGAAAAAGCTGAAAATATTTATTTTGCCAAAAAATGTATGTTTGTATGTTATTATAAAATACGAAAAAAATGTTTGGATAATAAATAGCTATGGTTAGTTAAGGTTTATGCTACTGTTATATGCCAACATGTACAAACAAAATAGGATAAAAATGTAGTATCTGCATGTACAGGGTGGGTCCAATACTGACGATATAATATTTGAAGGGTGATATTTCTGGCTTTGCCGTGGCACACGAGCAATTGATCACAAGCATAGTTGTGGTTTTACTTCTCTCGAAAAACTATTTTTTTATTACGCTCAAAACTATATTGAGTAATATGATAATTAGCGTTTTGCAATAATTTTCCTTTAAACAAGAAATAATAGAAAATAATAAAACTAAGGAATTATGATAGAACGAAATAAAATTATATATCACTCGCCTCGCCGACGCTGTTAACGAATACATTCATTGTACATCCACGTCAACTGTTGTCACATCCCATTATAAAGCGTCAACTATATTACTAGAGCAGATGTATTCTACTGCTACTGCATTCGATTATCAAGTAAATATTTAAACAAATAAAATACATAAGATACGAATTGACGACCGAACTAATTCGGGAACTAGCCTGGTTGCGCGATTTCATAAGTATGGTATAGTAAGATATTTGAATAATTTTGAAACTAAAATAAAATGAAAAATAAAAATTCCAACTTCCTGATTTTCAAAATACACAAAAAAGCACTTCTTTTTGATAACTTTATGTAATTTTCAGCAGGACACCCTGTATACATGTAATACATACATGGATGAAAACATATACCCATTTATTTATATACACATATATATATATATATATATATATATATATATATATATATATATATATATATATATATATATATATATGTATGTACATAGATATTATTTGGTTATACTTATTTGTACTTTTATAGAACATAATATACAAATGTATGCAATGTATACATATCTCTATGTTACATTAAGTATATCTAGCCACAACGTTTTGAATATTTTACTCATATCATAAAACAAAAACTAGCAAAACATTAAAAATTCAGAGCCAAAGCCAAAGTGTTAATTTAGTTGGTTAGTCAAAGAATGTTTATGATTTTTGTTTAAATTAATTAAAGATCATTAATAGAAATTTAATTATCTAACTATATACATAAAAGTGAATGTATGGAAAATCCAAGTTACATCTGTTATATGCAGGGAAAAATGGCATTTCATTCTCTGGCGGCTGTACTAAATATACACTCAAGTAGGAGTTGTATAACTTCAGTTAAAATTCAAGTTAGATATTTTTCTGTACGATTTATAATTAAGAAGTTATGCGAGATAAACTATAACGAAATTTTAATGAATGCAGGGACGTACCCATATCGAGATTTCGGTTGATATCTACTATAATAAAATCTCCGTGGTATAATAAAATGTCCACGGTGAAGCAAAAAAATAGGACAGGAAAAAATTGTGTACTTGGCCCATCTTTCGCAGTTTGCAATTTTTTACGATTATGACGATTTTATCATAGCAATCCTGTTTTGTTTTCAATTATTTTTTCTTTAAATAAAATTATTCTTCAGTTGTATTGAAAAATTCTCATCCTACCTGAAAATGTAGATTTTCTTCTACGATATTTAATCATCCATTCGAGTGAATCTTAGTTCATAAATATTTAGTCTAAATGACCAAATTTATATTAGTTATTATGGAAAATTAAAAGAACAAGTCTGTTTTTTGTTAAGATGTAGGAAATATGTATGGGTATGTGTGATATTTACATTTTCTTTTGTTCTACACAAAAGTAAAGATTTTGTTCTGATAGCTATAGCTTGCTATAATAGCAATAAAATCATATTGATATCTGTATTATTTGAAGTGAAAATTCGCTTCAGAAATATCTAAATTATATTTTGTTTTGAAAGTAAATAGTTGATTCCCTATAAAAAAAATCGTAACGATTGTCAGCGTTACACACACAAAAGCTCAAAACAGAAGAGCGAAGGCGGCGAGCGAAATCGCCTGTCATATTAGAAAACACTGAAATCATGCAAAACAAACACAACCATCAACGCAGGCGACGACGATTTTTTCATTGAAAAAAATTTAGAGTCTATTTCTATTTTTGTTGCCGACGAAACAATGTTGCCAACTGTTTTTTATATATGTATAAGTTGGCATTAATTAACCGTCATATTATTAACCATTTTTTTTTTCAATTTAGTAGCCTAATGCCACAACGTCATGTGCCAAAAACACAGAAGGTTATGCCGTATGGTTGTTTTTTTATCGCCATACGCTGACGCTTTTGTTCTATTAGCTACAGCGATATCGCGGCGATATTTTTTATTTATTCGTCGACGCTCGCCGTCGTCGCTCTTGTTCTGTTTCTAGCTAAAGTATGCGGTCTTAAGGTGGCCGCATGAAAAAATTCTGCTGTGACGTGACAATAGCTGCCAACATTATAAGCTTAAAAAAATTGAAAATATTTTATCTCGTCCATGACAATTAATACCAACTTTTTTTTTTGGTATTAATTGTCATGGACGAGATAAAATATTTTCAATTTTTTTAAGCTTACTGTGTTGACAGCTATTGTCACGTCACGGCAGAATTTTTTCATGCGGCCGCCTAGTTATAAAGAAACTATTATAAAATTCTTGTGAATGAAAAACATTTTGACGTAAGAATTGGCATATTTTTTCGTTTCGCTGTGTTAAGATTGGTTATAATTTTATTGAATGTACAGGGTGCGGCAAAAGTAACTATATGATGTAAAAAACGTTTCTTCTTCTTCTCCTTTGTTTGCGGATATTTAATCTTTTTTTTCTATTTCACAGATAAAACTTGGGACCACGAATGAGCTGAAAATAAAAGTTCAATAATTAATACTCAACGTGCATACAGGAAATTTTATGTTAAAACAAAAGCTGAAACGAGACCAATTATTCGTTTTCTGGTGGATAAATTTGCTGAATTTGGCACTACTGAAGTTGGCAGATCGGTCGAAAATATTGATGTTGTGAGAGAAAGCGACACAGAAAATCCGGAGAAATCAACAAGAACACGATCTGTCCAGTTGCAACCTGCTAGCCGTATCCTTCGATGGGTTTTGAAAGATGATTTGTACTTCTTCCCGTACAATCTAGTCCAAAAACTAAATACTGGGGAATTCGCATTGTGCTTGGAATAGGGTATTAACCGACGAAGCGCATTTTCATTTAAGCGTTTTCGGAAATAGACAAAACTGCGGATTTCTGGGATCAGAAAATCCCAAAAATCTTCATCAAAGCCGATGAACGTTATAGGGTATTTCTCTAAAAATTTGTATTTCCGCAATTCTCACAAAACGTCAAAATATGGTTTCAGCAAGATGGTGCAACAGCACGTTTAACAATGGAGTTATTGAGGCAACAATTTCCGTAATCGAATAATTTCCAAGAACAATGATTTGAGATGGCCACGTAGATCACCTAATCTGACCGCCTTAGACTTTCTTGTGGGGCTATCTCAAGGAAAAAGTGTATACGAATAAGCCCCAAACCTTGCAGTAAATAAAGGAAAACATTTATGAATAAATTGGTGTTATACCGAAACATTCCGGAAAAACGGTCTTTATTAATGTAAAAAAATCATAAAATACATTTTCTTTTAAAATTTAATTTTTTGTTTATTTTTTTCATTCGTTCATACGTTGCTTCAAAGAAAAAAAAATAGAAAAAGAAAGACTACGGCTTCAAAATCAAACTAATGATCATAGACCTACAGTCTTCAATATAAATCAATTTAGATTTGACAGGTTTGATGAAACGTCCATGGCTGAGTTTTTCAGTGAAAAATTATATGTGTATTGCCATTTCTGTAACGCAAACCATTTTGTGCGTGAACAACCACAGAACAAACATTTTACCCACTGCTGTCAAAAAAGAACGTTGTGTTAGAACCCATTTTAATTTCACCAGTCAGGTGTCTCCTATCAGGAAAGTTGCAACTTATGTGTGGGTCAATCCATGGTTTTCTGCGTTTGGGATTATCGTATAAAATCCACTTTTCAGGTCAGTTTATGAGGAACCCATTTGCATGCAATCGAAAAGATATTGCTTGGTGAGTATCTCTTAACTGTTTTGCAAGCTCCCTTTATGAATCAAACGGATTTTCGTCCAGTAACACTTTCAGTTCTTCGCCTTCAAATCGTTTTACTGTACGTGGATTGTGCTCGTGACTAAAATTGCCACCACGAAATCTTGTAAACCACTTTTTTACTGTTGAATAACTCACAAAATGTTCACTCAAAGTCCAAATAATCAATTCCATAGCTTGAGCAGCAATTTTTCATTTGAAAACATATTAGAATGCAATGACGTGAAAGTTGCTCATCGACATCCATATCTTAAAATTGATGCACACGCAACGACAGCTGGTAAATCATTGAAACTTAAGTCATAAAAACAGCAATGACAAAGCTACATATATCCAAAATAGCGAGCGTTTTGGATCCGTTCAAGTATATTTTAATGCAACTAACTTCAACCGAGTTTCTACTTGCACACCTATTAGTTGAAAGTATTTTTTTAAATTACAAAAAAAAATTATTATGATATGCAATTTCAAATAAAATATCTATATTCGTATAAATGCGACTATTTACTTTAAAGTCTGTTTTAATTTTTAATGGCTTAAGTATATTATTTATATTTATATTTCACAGATATTATGGTAGTATAAATGGAAAGAATAATAAACTATTATATCATATGTATGTTCATAACATTAAAAAACTTTCGATATGGAAATACAATTTTGTTTTATAAATACATACGTAAAATGTATCTGTTTTTGTCATACTTATTTCGTGTGTGTGTATATAAATGCCAAAAAATTTGTAATAAGTCTTTTCTACACATATGTCCTTATGTGAAATAATTCCAATAAATGTAAAAAACTTTTAAATTACACAAGTGAAAAAGTTTGCGAAAAATTAGTTACTTTTTTGGTATGTTATGTAATTTTGCATTTCAAAAAGTGTATCAGTGTTTTTATTAAATATAGTAAAAGAAAATTCTTATTGAAAATTGGCCTACTTCCATGAGGAAATTAATTAGTGAGCACAAAACGAACACTACCTTGCAATATTTTAAACCAATAATTTAATAACTGGATACCTCAGTGAAATATTTAACAAATAACAAAAAAATCACTAAAATATAATATTCAAGATAGAATTTTGAAAATTATGAAAATCTGTTAAAATCTGAAATTTTGTTGAGTCAAATATATAAAATTAGACCGAGTTGGCAAACTATTTGGAATTTAACTCATACTATATGTTTGTTTATTTATATTTGTTAGGACATGTGTGATCTAATATTTTCTTGTTGAGTGGCTTGAGTTAAGGCTTGAGCTTAATAAAGCTTATAAATTTAATTTAATTAATATTTGAAGGTAAAATAAATGTTTATAAATATGTTAGAATATAATACACAGAGTGACCCTTAAGTAAGCAATATCCTCGGGAGGTGATGGTGGACACTAATCTGAACAAAAATTACTTGGCAGCACATATGCTTTCTGTCACCGTTATAGAAATAACCAATAACTGATTAGTACGACTAATACCTCAAAATTCCAGTAAATTATCCAAATCTTTTGAAAATCTGCCAAAAAGATTACGTAATAATGCATTTTTTCGAAAAAATATTGAAAAAATTAATGATTTTCAAACTTTTTTCGTACCTCTGTGTTTGATAAACTAATTAATTTGTGATAAAATATCTTTTATTTGAGAAATTTGTGAGTAATAGATTTTATGTTATGAGTGAAATTCAAAATGACTAATTTTACAATAGAACCTTGATTATCTTTCAAACGGTTACAGAGGATATGTGTAGGAGTCACCCTGTATATATTGTCGAAATATAATTGTATTTGTTATAACTTTTAACAATTTATCTATCGAATTGGTAGCTAAATATATAGAAATTTTATTTTGTATTTAAATCCATCCAATATTCTTCCCTGCTTTGGAATGATTTTATGAGCTTCTCTCCATCAAATTATTAGAATATTGCGTCAATTAGATTTTTTTTTTAATTTTAGTGTAAAAAAATAAATATGAACAATGTAGATAAAACAAATAAAACCAGCCCACATGATAGTCAAAGGTATAACAAGATTCGTCTATAAGTCGTAGCATTATCAAGACATGTCAAAAACGAATCATCTGAGACATGTTATACAAAAAATTGCTCCCATTTGCTAATAAATGTCTACATATCTATTAAAATTAATAAAATAATTATTATTAAAATTTAATCTTTAAGTTTATTTAAATCTTTTTATTCTTTTCGTTTTTTTTTTTTTTTGTAAATTCTAAACTTTTCAACATTATTACAAAAAATTGAAAGCTCCCACTGAAGCTGCCTGTTCCGGTACATAGATTTCCACCTAAATTGGCAAGCATCCCAAAATTATATCATATCGTTTCATTCGTTTCATGTCGTTTCATTCGCCGTGACAGTTGTCGCATCACTGCAATTTAAAATCAGTATTTCCTTGGTCGGGTGAGGTGACGTGATCGGGAAACGCAAATAATTTCCTCAAGATATTTGACAGATTATTTTGGTTGTCAATTTTACTCTTATTTTAAAATAAGTTTAAAGTAAGTTATAGATCTGAAATTTTATTTAAAGGATGAGTCATACGATGTATTTCAAATCGAGTGAAGACGAAGAGCTACATATGTGCAATATGGGTGAATTTCAAAGTCGCCTTCGCAGACTCGTTCAACTACTCTATATTTATATATTTTACTAGATTTCTTCTAGATTCTAGCCAAAAATAGATCGTTCTACAAAAAGGTCTAGATATGTTAGATAGGCGTTGGAATAAATGTAGCACTCTTCAAAATAACGATGTTGATAAATAAAGTCGAATTTTGCAAATATTTTCGTAGTTGTTTGCCTCGAGACTTATTGAGTTACGAGATAAATGCTTGTAATTTAAGAAAAGTAATACCTTAAAAATCGGTATTTATCGGTAAGGCTAATGGGATTTACGAGGTAAAATGAAAAAATTATCATTAAGGATTAATGCTCTTGTTAAAAAATGTAATTCCATCCATGTCAGTATAATTTTAAACCAGTGGCACTATTCTGGTATTCCCTAGGAAAAAGGAATTAAGAAAAATATTTACATAGCGTTGTAAGCCAATTGATTTCACGTGAAATCTTCATACGATTGTGTCAAAGTGAAATTAGAAATAAAAAATTCCACTTCTCCTCTCATTTTGTAGTACTCAGTTCACCAGCGATAAATCCAAGTGTGTTCAATATGCCAAAGATAAACTCTCCAAAACCCTCTACATAAACTCTCCAAATAATTTTTATGTGAAAATAATGTCTCGTCACATTATTTTCAGGTGCAATTTTGACATTTGCTTGTGATTGGTAACATTTAAATTCTTTAAATACCATAAATTTTGAATAAAATCAATTTTACGTAAAATAAACAAGTTCATCTTCATTTTACATCTACAAATTTATACATTAAAAATAAAAATTCTCCAACGAACATTTTATTTCTATTTCATGCGAAAAGAAATAGATTTTTGGAGACCGTGGTAAAATTTCGTTTCACTTCGAACTGAGTACTAAGCTTTAGAAATATTTTTACGTATCGAAATTAGATGAGAAAATATTCCCATTTTAATTTTGAAATATACATCAACTGTTTACAATGGTAAACCAGAAAAAAATTACATGATAGTACCACGGCGATAATTTTTCAAACCATTTAAAAAACTAACGAAACGTAAAGGATTCGACGTTAACCTATTTAATACTTAAGCTTCCTGTCCGCTGGTAGAGATTGAACCTAACACCTTCGGAGTATCCATCGACACATTGTGAAAATTTTACTGTAAGATACAAATTTACATAGGGTTGTTTGAGAACCATCCACCAAATTATTACTAAAATTATGTTTGACAAGAATAATTGACTGTGTGATTTGCGTTTATAACATTTACAACACTTGTACTGCCGACATACTTACGAATAATTAATTAAGATAAGTGGTATATAAGGGAAATTCAATCTAATAGCTAATTTTTTGTTAAACAAATAATTAGAAATTGTATCTGGTTTTAGACACATCTTCGTAATACAAATATCTTTCTCCCATTTTGCTGTCTTTTTTAAAATTACCAAAAACCCTCGTATTTAATCAGATTGCTAATTTTCCTGTTCGCGCAAATATCACGTTTCATTTGGTCACGATTTGTTTATAGAACGTCATTAATAATACATTCGCTATCAATATCAAGGGTAGTGATACGTGTTCGAAGAAACATGTAGTTTATTTTGTGGAAAGATTTTATGTTTATATTAAGGCCGAACGCTACACACAATATTGTCACCAACATATTGAACCTGATAGCTTCAAATAGAAGATTATATTTGTAATTAGTAAAGTGTTCTTATCGTTAGTTTCGTACTTCGTGTGTGAAATGATTATTGTTTGCACAAGATAGCGAATGTTGCGAAGTTGAAGGTTGATACAACTAACCAATATTGCCTTTTTAAATAAATTAATCAGGCATACATAAGCTTAGGATCAAAATCGAGCAAATTAAAATTAGGTAAAATACCTTTAACAACTGCCCCTCACAATTGTTCTATTTTTTCTTAGCAAATAACTGATTAAAAAAATCAGCTAAGACCACACAACTCAACCCAGGAAATTGATATAGCGGTTTTAAAGAACGAGAACAAAAATTTACAAACCAGAATCGATAAGCTCTAACATTCAGATGGTGCTAGAGTTCAAGGAAAACTAGTAAATAGCGTTTTTATTTCCGGATTACCGAAACATATTAATCCAAGAACATCATTTCAATTGAAAAGATTCACTCAATTCTGAAGATTTCCATATAGTATTGAAACGATGAAGATCAGATCGTAACTCTGGCTTGGAAACTGCTGTTACAAAGCGTGGCGGTCCTTTGCTAAGCAGCCTCAATTATTTATATAAATAATCGTTTGACCAACTATAATTTTCATCTTCTTAAAGCTGTAAAACATTTCGGAACGATTCATCAAATTGAACAGAACATTCAGTTTAAAACAAAAAATAAATAAAAACAAAAATTCAATCTATGATGTTGTGCAATTTTGACAACTTATTGAGGTTGTTTTCTCCATAGTTTGTGAATAGTGTTTTAGTACTAAAAACTCATAGTTTCGAGATGCCCTGCATGGATCCTAAATTGTTATGTTTTCAAAAATGTGTTCTGAATCAATGTGACGAGAAGACTTTCAATGTGAAGAGAAGTCGTTTATTTTCAAGAGTGTATATTTTGCAATCCGTGCGTCTAATTGAATACCGAGCCACACTGTCATGCAATGGTTAATTGTGGTCGTAATCCCAGTCACTTTTCTTTAACAAAAAAATAAGAAATTTCTTTTAAATGTTTCCAATTGTTTTCATGTGCACAGTATAGTAGGGATTCCAGACCATTACAGCATATTCCATTTGAGATCGAACGAAAGCAAAATAGAATGAACATAAGGTATGAAATACGAATATCTTTAAATGCACCCGTCCATCCTTTGTCAAATCCAAACATGAATTATAATTATGGATTATAATTTGAATGTTATCTATAACAACAAATGACAGAGTAAAACCTACTACTTGGTTACTACAAACTCATGTTTTATATTTTCCTAAATCTCCGGGAAAAAACACGTCAATTGATATACTCAGTTTGTAAAAATGTTAATTCAATTCAAAATAACAAAACCTTTCCAAATAGTTAAACTCAAATTAATAAACTTTGTGTTTTGGAAAAACTGACAATAAAATCTACCTAAGCAGAAAAAGAATACGTTGGAAAAAGTGATAAAATGACAGGTTTACTAGTTGTGTCTATTTAATTTAATTTTTTGTAAAGTATTAAACTCAATTTTAACAGTTACTTCAAATGCAGTGTTGTTTTAATGTGAAATTTAATCAGAGTTAGTTATTCCAAAATTATTTATAAATGGTTTAAAAAAAAATTAAAATTGGAAAAATTGCTTTTGTTAATTGTGTCGCACGATATTGTTCAAAAAAGCTAAAATAAACTTTTGTTTACTAATTATTCCCAGTGCTGCGAAATATTTTTTTCTAGTTTTACCGAAAAAGCGATTTATATTTGTGTTTGATTTTGTTTATTTTTTAAATATAAACCGCAATAAATAGATCTAAGTTAATGGTAGAATTGCACCATCAACAGGTGAGTAAATTTATATTTTATGTATTAGAATACAGTCAAACGTATTTTTATGCGGTACGTGTAATAGGGACCCCATAAAACAAAACGCATAAAAAAAAATCTTCCACGAGTAGGTATAAAAACTAGTTTTCGCAACAAATTATAAAGTTTTTTTATGCGCTGAATAGGGATCGCATAAAAGAAGTTTCACATAGAAAATAACTCAAAATATTACGCAACCTGACGCAATGTGATGAAATATCAAAAATCGAAAAAACAAAATGGCCAACGTCAATTAACTTATTAGATGTGCACTTTTAGATGTTTATTTTTGTATGTTTTACTCTCTATAAAAACTTTAAATTTTATGAGAACTTTAGTTCAAGTGGTAGATGACGATCTTAAGTATATGAGAAATGTTACAACTGGGACAAACGTGGAAAAAATAAGTTTCCATACAAAATGCATGTAGGTACTAATCACTCAAATTAAGATATTCTTTCTTCACTCACATGAGGGTTAATCACATTCAGAACACAATTGATAAAGTAATGTTAATTTCGGTAAGTTTTAGAAGTTTACTTCTAGCCCTCTTAGCAAAACTGCTAAACTGCAATTTACCAACATTAGTGAAATAAAATTTGACAAAACTGGTAAAATTGTTTTTTCGCTCACAGTACTATTATTTTTAGAGAAAACTTATCACGAAAAATTCATTTATAAGACTAAAATTTTCCATTATAACAGTATGATAACCATTTCCTAGGAAATTTATTTATTTCTAAATTTAAATGTCAAACGTTATTCTGACCGGTGTGAAGTTTTAATCAATTATCACAGCTACACAAAAAATCATTTTTCAAAAGTGTACTTACACAATTTAACCAAAAGTGTAGTGATACACAGAAGAAAATGTAGCAAGGTTGATTTTTTTTTTATTTAATCAACTAAATCATTTTATAGGGTCTTTAAATTTAAAAACCATGATAAACAAAAATATATACATAAATCATCTAAAGGTATTTAAATATATTTTAATAAAAAATGTAAAGTTAAATTATGTCTATGCGGTTAAACGTTTTTATATTAAACCGTATAGTTATTAATAAATAGATGAAAATAGTATGAGTAATTTGTGAATCCCATTAGCGTGTGTCTACTCTTATAGAATAATTTTGATAACCATCATATTCACAAAACCCTCGGGGAATTTCTTACCGATTTATTCTAATACCGCTCCGTTTGCGATATTTAGTTTGAAAGCGTAGTATAGGTTGTGGGCCAAAATCAAGTAATTCTAGAGATGTCTATTCAGATCTGTGAATGCCCTCGTATTGTGTGTACTCTTATGGACTAATTTCGACTAAATTCGTAGTTGTTTGGGAAACCAGCATCCTGATATTTTAAGAGAAACCTTTTATATCCCTTTTGAAAACGTGTTTAGTTTCAATTAAAACTTATTAAGTTCGTTCAAAACTGCATAGATTTTAAACAGTCGATTTGTCCCAAATGTAAAACAGAACGTGCAATCAATTGTTTTAGCAACTACGGATTAATTGTTGTTGATGTACAGTCAAATAATAATTCGTACAGTATACGTCTAGATCAGTGATTCTTAACAGGGGGGCCGCGGCCCCCTGGGGGTCCGTAAGAAGTTAGCCGGGGGCCGTTAAAATTTGCCAATTTCCCTTCAGAATATAATAAAAAAAAAAATTGATGTATGGATATCGTATTGAAAAGTAAAATAAGAAAAATAAAGTTTTCTTATTTTTTCTTATTTCTTCCTAAATATAACTTTGTTAGTACAAAAGAAATAATTGCAAATATGCTAACCGTAATACCAAATTGTGAAGTATGAAAGTTAAAATATATATTGAAATAATATAGTTATTTTTATATTTAGTATCTCTATACATAGATTTAAAAATGACGCGTGTGTTTGAAACATTAAAACTCAAGAACTGCTGCACCGATTTTGATAATAATTTGTGTATATGTGCTATGGGTGATGAGAGGTGTTTTTAGTTGAAAATAATCCACAGGAAGTTGCAGCTTCCGTAGAATCATTTTCGATCGATAAACTCAAGAGCTACTCTACCGATTACAATAAAAATGTATAGAATAAGTATTTTATGGGTCGTGAGGAGTGATTCTGTATTTTTTGGCCGAAAACTGTCCACCGGAAGTGGTGCTTCCATAGAAGCTTTTTAGTTTTTGCAATTATATTGAAAGGTGTATCATTTACAAGAAAAAATACTAAGGACAAAAGATTCTAAATTAATTTTGCAACGATAGAGGTCCAAATCAGGTTTTCAAAATTTAAGCGGAAACGACGATTTTTGACAAGAAACTGTTTTTCAACAAAAATTCGGCCCGTGATTTTAGTTTTTTCCAATGAGGTCCTTTTCATGGTTTTCGGTTTTCGAGTGCAATTAGAAATGTGGTATCCGTTTTAAGATCCGAGATGGAGAAATTTTGTTTTGTGCGAGGCGAGATGGGGCGAGATAGTACCTATACAAATATATACGTCTATAATGCTGACATGAGTCTCATTTTTGGGGTTTCCGGGGTACTGATTACGTTAATGACTTGTTTTTTGCAAGTCGATATGAAGGGAGAGGGCGACCGTGTTGTTTTGGTAACTAACTACTATCTACGCTGATAATGCCGATATGAGTGTCCTTTCACCCAAAAAAATAAAGTGGTTAATCTGAATAAACCGTCAGTCAATTTGAAGAAATAGTGTTCAATATAGCGTCAACGAAGAGGGGTAATCAATTTGATTACTTTTTATTCAAATTCAAAATGAAAGAGTAATTTTTTTAATTTAACGAAATTTCTTCGAATTGAATAAATTGATTGAAGAAATGCAATTGATAAATTGACAAAGTTTATTCAATTCAATGAAGATTTAGCTATTGAAATGAATAAAATTTCGTCAAATTAAAGAATGTTTTACGCTGGTTTAAATAAAAAATTCGTTGATTTAAATAAATTTTATCATATTAATTCATTGAATTTAATGAAATCATTGTTGAATCGAATAATATATATATATATATATATATATATATATATATATATATATATATATATATATATATATATATATATAGAAGGAGCATATATATATATATATATATATATATATATATAGAAGGAGCATATATATATATATATATATATATATATATATATATATATATATAATATAATATAATAAAACATATTTACCTGTATAAATTGCAAATTTTAATGAGGATATTTCATAAAGAGATAAATGAAAGAAAAACAAGTAAATAATACGATTAATGAAATTATATTTAATTAAAATTCACTTGTAGTACAAAAATAAAATATGAGTATTCATTTAATTAATAAGATATTATTTTAGTGCTGATATTAGGCATTCCACCTGCACATTATGCTTATCATATTTTGTTACAATATTAAAAAAATATTTTTGAATAAACCTCCACACTAAGTGGGATGCTAATGGATATTACAAATTAAAAATGTTGAATATTTTGAAACAAATATCCACCGCCTCAATAAATGAGTTCAAAATGTATTTCACTTCATCAAAATACACAATAAACGCTGTTGGGCCTAATTTACTCCCGGTAACTAAAATCAGCGGCTGAATAGGAAATTTGTTTGAATTTCGGCGCATAATTTCCTCTTCACACTCTTGGATAGTTGGCCTAAAATCAAAAAACTTCCTTGGGAATCACTTATGGAACATTTAGTTCTGACCCTTTTCTTGTTTGCTCCTTCTACAACGCTGGTAGTTGGAACCAGTACACTGTGAAGCAAATGGAAAATTGGAATGGAAATGGAAAATATTTAATTAAGTAAATTTTTTTTTAAATGCTTATTACACTTACCTCTAACCTTTAACAAATATTTATCGATCGTCCAATCAAAAACCGGGCTTAAATTTCGAGCGGATTCCCCAAACTTAAATGAAACCTTATTAAAACCAATTAACTTCCTACAAATAATAGAAAACGTTTACAATTTAAAAATAAATATAAAAATCACAAGTAAAAAAATAATGATTTAGTTTTTTGACTTTAATTTAACTTGCTACGAAGTTTTCTTAAAATTTAAATAATGCCTATATTTCTAGGTTAAAGCATTATAGCATGCAATTATAGTTGCACCACAAATTGTGGTTTGGGGTTATTTTTGTGTTGTTAATTTTAATAAAAAAAAAAGTGTTTGTGTTTTATATAAAATACATTACGGAAAATACATTGGTAATAATGTATTTTGTTTTAATAGTTCTGCATTCTTCTGCAGAACTATTAAACTATTAAAACAAAATACATTATTACCAATGTATTTTCCGTAATGTAGTTTATATAAAACACAAACACTTTTTTTTTTATTAAAATTAACAACACAAAAATAACCCCAAACCACAATTTGTCCCAAAAAAAAATATTAAACTACAATTTATTACAATTATGCAATTCACAATTCGATTTACAATTATGCAAATGTTTGCTTACCTATTTATTGTTGTATTCATTATATTATTCACTATATTAACTCTCAACTATATTCATAAAAATATTAATTTTTATTGCAAGTTTATAACTCTATAGACACACATAATTAATGTTTCCGTATGAAGAATGCGCATTGAAATGACTTAAAAGTAGTTTTCCTCGTGGTTTAAAATAATATAACCACACTTTCGTCAATTTGAAGAAATTTCTTCAAAATTACGCTTTTTTTTCCTAGAGGTGGTTAACAATTTCGTTAAATTGAATAAATTTATTTGATTCAACGAAATTTAGTAAAATTTTATGAAATATCAATTCTTCAACGTAATCACAATTTCTTCAAAATGAAGAAATTTAATCAAATGTATTATTAACGAAAAATTAATCAAATTTGAAGAAATCTCTCATTAATTTGAATAAATTTATTTTTAATTATTTTTTTTTGCAATTAATTGAATATTTCATAATCAAATCAACAGCAATTACCATCAAATTGAATAAATCGTTTCTTCAAAGTTCAACGAAATCGATTATTCAATTTCACCTACGAGATTTTTTTGAGTGTTTCGGGGTTTTCGCGGTACTGATTAACTTACCGACTTTTGTTTTTCTGAATTCGAGATGGGAAGCGATGTCCTTTTTGGTGCCCACCTATACTATCAACGCCAATGTGGGTGTCAATTTCGGAGGTACTGATTACTTTACTCACCTTTGGTTTTTCACATAGTGTGGTGGAGGGGACGGTCAAATTTAGTACCTACCTACTATCTATGCCAATAATGCTGACATGGATGTCATTTTCAGGGTACTAATTACATAGCTGACTTTTGTTTTTCGCAAGTCAAGGCGGTGGATTTTGATACTTAATTATACTAATTGCGCCTACAATGAGGATATGCATGTCATTTTCGGCATAAAAATCAATTTATTGTGTTATACATCAGGTGTGTGTTATAAGTTTTTGAACGGGAATAAGTTTAGAAAACGGTTTAAATAAACTTAGTGGTATGCTTGAATTTAAGGCGTCCATCATCAAGCAGTCCCTCCACGCCATTCAACCAAACGAATTCTCAAATAGCATAGGTATTTTATATCAAAATTAACAGGTTTTCGAAATATTTTTAAAGGTGCCCCTGGGCCTAAGTCCTCCAAAATAATTTTTTCCCGAAAATGTCTGTTTGTTCCGAAAGGGTGTTTCAGCCACTCGCTTTATCGTCATGAAATTTTTACCAAGTATAAGTTGTATGTAGTGGATGAGGAAAGGAATTATATGAAATTAGTAACATGCTCGAACCCAAGGGGTCCGTTCCTTGGATCAAGAAACCGTCCTAAGTTTCCACACCATTTATCCAACCTGATCCAAAATTTTCATAGGGAATTTATATTAAAATGAACAGGCTTTCTAATATTTATGAAGGGCTAGGCCCCTGAATCTAGGTGTTCCTGAATTGCTTGAAATGTGTTGTTCGATTTATAATCATATCGACTATCAATATTAATATGAAATCGTTAAGTACAATCCAGTTGAATACGATGCAAGGCGATACGATACATTAGAATGCGATATTCCGACCCGATCAAACAGAGTCCATCGTCATTTAAATGAGTAGTATTGTGATAACCAAGACACAGTCCATGGTGTGTGTCTAATCGTTGCAATTATATTCAGTATCGTACCTAAGTTAAAACAGATTTTATTTTGATTAATTTTAGAAATTTATTATGTATTCTGTTTTCTAAAACAGAAAATTGGTTAAATCTGGATTTTGTTATGTAAATAATACCAGCTTTTATTTATCAGAATTTTGTTTACTAGCTATGCAAAAAAGCAAAACAATATCCTATTCTATTTTGGAAATATGGAGAGCGACAGCTCAATCAACAAGTTCGTCCAAACGCAGTTCATCCAAAATAACGAAAAACTTATTTTATTGAAAAAAGTAATTTTTTATTAGTTTTTAAATCAAATTAAAGTATTGATGGGCTTGAAGTCGCCCAAAGCCTTGTTGAAGCTGTCAAATCAATTATGTTTGCCAAACGACAATCAATTGGTCGTTATACATCTCATGTACGAAATAACAGAGCATCACGAACTTCACTGCCGGTTCATACGACGGTTATAAATCTCGAATTTTTCTATCCCAGATTTTTTTTTCAATTTTTTCATCTTTTTTGTGCTGAAAGAGTGTGTTTGTTGTCTAATTTACGTGGTGTAATAGGTTAAAACGATGAGGTAGAAAAATCCGAGATTTGTATCTGTCGTATGAAATCGCGGTCAGAAACGGACAAGCAACGGGAAACCAGACAATGGATAATTTGTGCAATCAATACACGAAGTGCCTTCAAAGTGCCTTCTTTTACCGTACAAGTGGCGCAGTGGTTAAAGCTTCGGCACTTGGACCGGGAGGTACTGGGTTCGAATCCCATCAGAGGCAGGATGTAAAGCGAATTGTCTTCATCGATTACGATCGGTGATGATAATAAACACAACTTAGACCCTCTGTTGGAGTGCAGAATTCAGCGCCGACCCACCGTCCATGTCAATGTGCAGGTTGACATGGAGCTTGCAACGTGCAGGTGGTATACTGTAAAAATGTGTGAGTAGGTGAATGGGTGGGTGAGTGCGTGAATGAAAAGGGGAGTATTAATTGACCTTAAAAGGACATTAAATCCATTGGATGATTAATACTTTCTATTAAAAAAAAAAAAAAAATTCAAAATTAAAACTCAAGGAAGTTGCTGCGCATTATAGGAAATGTGAAATTACCAGAATTACATTCACCATCCGAACCATTATCAACGTTGGTATCAGATGGTACAGGCCAATCGAAAGATTTCTTGGTAAATATACGCAAGTGCAATTAGTGTTTCCAAATATCATTGTCCGATGCAACAAATATTGTGCGCAAGAAATACATGCCAACATTCAAGGAATTTGCAACGGAAAATTAATCACTACTACCACTGCCGAACGAAAATTTGTTTAAACCTAATTTGAACTAAAAATTGTCGTACTTAAAAACTGTATTCAATCAACACAAAGAATTAATTTGATTGGTTAGAACTGCCTTTGAACAAATGCTAGCTGATGACTACGAAGCTGTAGTTAGAGAAGATAAATCACTTGATATGTGTTGCAAAATCGCTTTTTTACTCTCGCCCGGAGTCACAAGCAGTACCTTTCTCATTTCGTTTATTTTGGCAACTATACGATCACGAAAAGATTTTGCACTCTCAATCGCGTCATCTAAAAATTTACTTTTTTGAATAGTGGTCGAATAGCACATTCAGCACTGAAACTGCCATCGGCACACAAAAAAGCATTGGAGCTTCATGGAACACTAAAACATTTGAGAGGAAATTATCAGCTCTTCGGTGGCGCATTCATTTTATTATCTGACGATTTTCGAAAAACTTTACAAGTTATAACACGTTCAACAGCCGCTGATGAACTTAATGCATGTGTCAAATCATTAATTTTATGGCGATACGTATTTAACTACAACATAATACATCCACTACGTTTCGCAAAACAATTGTTGGATATTGGAAATGGTAAAATAGCAATTTACGAATCCATACAATGTATCACCATAGAAAAATAAGTTTAACATAGATTTTTCATTTGTATAAAACGAGTTAAATTTCAATATCTTGATTGTATTTGTGACTTTACATTGCGCACAATGTAAAATCACAAATCATGACATTGGAATTTCATTTTTATCTCTCGTTTTATACAAATGAGAAATCTATGGTAAACTTATTTTTCTATGATATCACATTGCTAACAAACTTCTCTAAACTCACGGCAACCACAGACGAATTGTTTCACAAAATTTTCCTAAATATCGCACAGAATTTTCGAAAATCATGTTTTACTCAGTGCACATGGTAAGTTAACAGCCAAAAACAATGATGCCAATGCCATCAATTACATCATTCAATGACTACGTTTAAGTCCAACGATAATAGAGTGAATCAAGACAAATTTCTCAATTATCCAACTGAATTATTGAATACACCTGAATTGCCAGGAATACAACCGCACGTTTTAACATTGAAAATTGGCGGCTATCATTCTACTCTGATATATCTATTTACCACGACTTTGCTACCGTTGCGGGTTTTAAATGAAAAATATGATGAACAATTTCGTCAAAGCTAAAATTTTAAGTGGAAGATTTAAGCCAGAAAAAATACTTTTGCCACGAATCCCAATGATTCAGACAGATATGCCATTAGCATTAAAACGTTTGCAGTTTCCGTTGCACTCAGATTTGCAAAAATCAATAAAGCACAGGCACAATCGCTACAAATGTGTGAACTAAATTTGGAAAATCCACTCTACTCACATGGACAACTATATATGACATGCTCACTTGTCGGAAAACTGTCTGATTTATTTTTGTACATACCTGATGGCAAAAAACAAGAAAAAAATTGTGTATCCAAAAGGATTTCAAGAAACAGAATTATAACACAAACACTTTCTTTCTTTGTGTGGCATTGCAATGCATGCCCGGATTTGTACGAAATATATCATCGCATTCAATTGATATATAAAAAAGAATAAAGGAATAATGAAACAAATAAATTTATTATAGATAATTTAACAAATATAAATTACTATTAAAAAAATAGGTGCCACAAAATAATTATGAATTATTTGGTGGGCCGCCAGCACAAAAAGGTTAAGAACCACTGGTCTAGATCAAATAAGTAAAACAATTCATTTAGGTGATGATGAATTTTATTTAAAAGGTATTATTCATTATGAAAAATTTACAAGTAAAAATATACCGGGTCACTTTCGAGTTTTTATAAAACGAAACAAGATATGGGAACAACATGATGATTTGTTACCTTTTCCAATGGAAATTAATTCCAAATACAAAACTAATCCAGCAATTTTAATATACTCAAAGTATTAAAGTGTTAATCTAATTAAATTTAAATTCTAAACATATGACCAATACACTAAATTTATAAATAAATAAAAGAATCAAAATTTATTTTAAATTAAAAACTCACCTAACCTAAAACTAACTATTATAAACAAAATTAATTAAGGACTGCGGTCCGGGAGGGGAGCAAATTCGAAAATTCATACGTCCACGCGGTGCTCCCTGGGTGATGCTAAATGAATCAGGCAACAGAACGGAGAAAACAAGCCCGAGTATACATCTGTAGAATTACTTTATTATGGCCCAAAACCTACCCCTACCCTTTCATATTAAATATCGCAAGCGGAGCGGTATTCTAAAATCGGTGAGAAATTCCCTAAGGGTGTCGTTAATATAAATAAGTCTCCGCCGTTTTACAAAAGGGTTGGCCACGTTTCATTGTTTTTCAAAACACTGTTTACAAAAGACCGTTTTCAAAATCTTGTGTCCAAAATCTTGTTTTACAAAATCTTGTCACCCAAAATCTTGTTTCCCAAAATCTTGTTTTCATAATATTGTTTATTTATGTTAATAATGTTTTTATTAAAATAAATAAACAATATTTTTATAATATTCTTAACATTTTGAAAGAAAACCAAAAATTTGGGCAGTTGTTTATTTTTATAATCTTAGTAATATTTTGAAAAAAAAAAAAAAAATTGGGCTCGTATTGTTTGTCTATTTTACAATATGGGTAAAATATATTTGCACTTTTCCTCGTACTTCTTTCATTTTGAAAAATAATAAAAAGATTAACAATCAGATATTAATCAGTTTAATTGATATTTCTGAGTTGCATAGAAGAAAATTATTACGAATATTTCTATTGTTAAATCCAACAAGGGTAAAGATAAATTAGTTATCGAGGGATACCTATTTCATTTAGAAAGAAAACACAAAGAAGTTTATAGAGTTTGTGAAAAAAATAAAGTTAATTTTTGTAAAAGTCGTGTCAACTCTAAGCTGAATGAAGACGATCAGCATATTCATCTGGCAAATTCTTACTCAAAAAGAAAGGCGAAATCAACCGACTCACCACCATCTCGAATTATAAGAAAAACGATTGTTAAGTGTGATTTGAATTCGAGGATACAGCTACCGAGTAACCAAGCGCAGAAAAAGCAGATTGCAAGAATACGGAAAAAATATTCATTAAAAGAACCAACGTCAATTGAGGAAATATGTATTCCAAATAATTTAAAATTTCTGGAAATGGAACTATTTGCTTTATCTAAAAAAAACTTTGGTCAGGAAAAGAATATTATATTGGGAACAATATTCCATTTGAAAATATTAAGTGAATGTGATTGTTGGTTGATGGACGGAACTTTTCAAGTTGTGCCTACAATTTTCCATCAACTTTTTTCTATTCATGGAAGAATAAATAACGAGATATTTCCACTAAAATTTTGTGTAATGACAAAAAAAAGTAAAAATTCGTATTCTGAGTTTTTTTATGAGCTATTCCAAATAACTTGTTTCCATTCTATTAATTTACATCCTACAAGAAATATTTCAGATTTCGAACTAGCTTCGGTTTTTGCACTAAGAAATTTCCTGCCGGATGTAATTTTTAAGGGTTGTTTATTTCATTTTACCCAAATTATTTGGCGAAAAGTTCAGAAGGAAAAAATGGGTTCTAGATATGGTAGCGACGTAGATTTAGCATTAAGATTCGAATGCTAGCTGCCCTAGCATTCGTTCCACCTTATTAATTTTTTTATTATTTGTCTAAATTGGATGATATTTTGGATGAAGATGGAAAAAGAATTGCTTCATGGATAAATACAAATTATGTTTCGGGTTCTGCTGGTAAAATCAATAAACCGCCACGATATAGTCCTAATTTTTGGTCTATTGCTGACCGAATCCGCTCAAAACGCGATATTTTAAAACGCGATATTTCGAAACGAGATATGACAAAACGCGATATTTCAAAACGCGATATTTCAAAACGCGTTATGGTACAGAATGTGCATTGCAAAGCGACGGGAGCATAGCGACCCGATTTATACCGATGCTTTATACTCTCACTCATATCGATTTTTAAATTCCAGTAAACTGAAATTAAATTTCCCCTTCACCCAACTGATATAACCCGATCCTAAATTCCCGTTTTGTACCATATCGCGTTTTGTACCATATCGTGTTTTGAAATATTGCGTTTTGAAATATCGTGTTTTGTACCATGTCGCGTTTTGTATCGTATCACGTTTTGAAATATCGCATTTTAAAGTATCGCGTTTTGATAATTCGCGTTTTAAAATATCGCGTTTCAAATGGGACCCATTGCTCACTCTTTTGAAAATAACTTTCCACGAACACAAAACAATTTAGAGGCTTGGCATAGGAGACTACAAGTTGTTGTTGGAAAAGTGCATGTTGGACCTTATAAGCTAATAGATGAATTGGGAAAAGAACAAATATTTATTAAAAACCGAATCGATAAAATGAGGTCTGGTAAGGCATCGCAAATAATATAACTCTTTATTGATTTTTTTTATTTATTTTCTACTCTTTTTTCAAACTTATCTCAAAGAAACCAACTTCTGAAATTATAATTTTAAATAAAATGTGTGTATGTAAACTAATTACTAAAATTTGTTTTTTATTAATTGAATGTGAACCATCTTAATGTATCCATAATCAGAGCCGGCATGTAAAAAATGACCTTAAAATAAAGGACATCGAAAGGTTAAGAAATAATCAAAATAATTATTTTGGAAAAGAAAATTTTGAAAAACAAGATTTTGTCGAACAAAATTTTGGTAAACTATATTTTATATAGTAAGATTTCAAAAAATAAGTTTGAATGGTAAAGCAAGATCTTGCAGGCAAATGCCCCGATCCCTTTACCAAAAATTCAAAAATTGGGTATTTATTCAAAGTACTGTCCATCACTAGCCACTACTTTTTCCCACCTTCGGTATATTAATTAAATGTTGTGTAATTGAATTGGCGTCTTTATTATCTGATCTTATTAACGATTGTTTTCGAGATGGTTTCTTAACAGACATTCTAAAATTATCTAGAGCTATTCTGATACTTAAATTTGGACATTTTAATTACTGGACGATTTCTATTATTCCTATCTTTGGGAAAATTACTAAAACAGCTATATGTTACTTTAAAAATAATGAAATATACTAAAAAATTAAATTTAATAAATAGGCCTCAATATGACTTTCAGGAGCAGTCTAACACACAATCGGTCGTTTCTCAAGTGGTAACAAATATTAGTTTTTTTTAAATAATTTTACATTTTCAGCTGGCTTATTCATTGATGTGGCTAAAGCGTTCAACTGTGTTGATTGATCCATATAACATCATAAACTAACAACTAAATTTAATTAATGGTCTAGTTCACAAACTGTATGTAATCTCTGTAAGTATGTAACTGTAAAATTTCCGACTAGTACTAAAATGGTATTCACAAAATGAAACTCTATAAACGTCAGTTCTGTTCTATAATCGTACCACAACGAATTTGATGACGTAAAGTTACACATCAAGATGTTGATAGCGAATAACTCGAAAAAATTGTCGTTTTCTGAAACGGTTTACGCAACAACACAAATGTGTTAATAAAAAACCATAGTATGCAATGGCGTTTTTGATAAAAACGTTCGCTTGATTTAAAGTACAACCAACACAATTGTGTGTATAGTTATAGTATTTTTTTTCGGACGAAAATAAGTTTGAAAGGCATGCACAAATGTGTAAGTTGGTTCAAAACACATACATAAATAAATTTTTGGCATGTTTCTTTTGCCTTACCCACACAATTGTGTGGGAAGGCAGGAAAAGATATATATATATATATATATATATATATATATATATATATATATATATATATATATATATATATATATATATATATATATATATTTTAATATATATATATATTTAAATTTATTTTTTTCTCTTTTTAGTCGGGATTCACACCCACTCTGGATGTTTTGTGACACTTTTTTTTGGCGAGTAGTACGGTTTTCCGTGTGCATAACATGATTCTTTCCATAGAAAGAGTGTGGTTTTCGAACGCGAATATAAACGGAATTCCGTCGGCATTGCATATTGGGTTGTATAGTTGTCAGTCAAACAACATATTACTACAGTTTACGGCATTCGTTTGTATACCTTAAAACAATATTTTTTGTGTATATCGCAGACAAACTATTTGTTTCAACTGTACGCATATATTTCGTTATCAACATTTAGGCGTATATAAGAAGCAAAAATTCTTAAACAAATAAATTTTATCTAAAAGGTTGAAAACTACAATTGGCATTACCTTCACCTTTTGTTGGTATAGAGATGCTTACAACATATATATATATATATATATATATATATATATATATATATATATATATATATATATATATATATATATATATGTTGTAAGCATCTCTATACCAACAAAAGGTGAAGGTAATGCCAATTGTAGTTTTCAACCTTTTAGATAAAATTTATTTGTTTAAGAATTTTTGCTTCTTATATACGCCTAAATGTTGATAACGAAATATATGCGTACAGTTGAAACAAATAGTTTGTCTGCGATATACACAAAAAATATTGTTTTAAGGTATACAAACGAATGCCGTAAACTGTAGTAATATGTTGTTTGACTGACAACTATACAACCCAATATGCAATGCCGACGGAATTCCGTTTATATTCGCGTTCAAAAACCACACTCTTTCTATGGAAAGAACCATGTTATGCACACGGAAAACCGTACTACTCGCCAAAAAAAGTGTCACAAAACATCCAGGGTGGGTGTGAATCCCGACTAAAAAGAGAAAAAAATAAATTGGAAGGAAGGTAGAATTTCGTCGGAAACTCGAGATTTTTCCATACACTTTTCTATACTGATTCCCAATACGTTTCTGCACGAAAAAGAGCAGATTTGGTTAGTATTTTTCACATAAAACTTGGACCCAAATAAAAGATTTTATTATCATTTGTTTTGTGAAGGTAATTATTATTTTTTATTTAATTAAACATACAGAGAAAATTTATTTATTTATTAAAATTTTATAAATTATGTTTTGTATTGCATCCGCCACGTGCTACCCGATTATTAATCTTCAGCATATTGAGATCTTGAAAAAATATGCATTGATAATTTACAACGTAAATGTATTTCACGACGACGCCATTGTGAGACAGATCTCTATTACCTTTTTAGTTCAAATTTGTACATCGCGATCAATAAATAAGTTAATAATTATTATTATAAACTTAAATTTAAAATTATTTAGTTTAACAAATAGAAAAACATTATAATGAAACACAACACTTTAAAGAAAAAAAACTAATTATGTAGTGCAACTGTGCACGTCGACTTGTCAGAAGAAACTAAAAATAAAAGATACATACAATCGAAACCTATGAAACGAAAATAATATTACCGCGATACGGAAAGAGAAAGACAATTATTTTTCTCCAAAATCGATATTTTTGTGTCTTTGATCTTTTGTAGTACGGAATTAAGAATGGAAAAAAAAAATTGCATACTGAGAATACATTTTTATTTACATCCTAATGAACACAATTTGGTTACAGCGGCGAATTCATTACATATTGATTTACAGCGGCGAAAAGTTTGCAGATTCTGAATATCGTTTTTTATTACAATTTATATTTTTGCATTTCTATAAAATTACAGCTATAGAATTTTTACGTTTTCAGAATCGGGCCCATACATGTGTTTGAGCGACAGGCAACAATGTTTAGGCTCTTGCGATCAACTTAGTGATATTTTATTTCTTAATGATGGTGTTCCACAATGGTCAAATTTAGGACCTTTCTTATTTTTGATTTGTATTATAAATATATTTATTTAAATTGAAATTTACTAGGCACCGGCAATTGTTTGCAGATGATTCCGCTGTTGTCTGTCTTTTAACTTTAATCAAATTTTATGTGATATGTTAAGTGATTGTAATAATAGTTGGAAATGGCTGTTGCAAAATAGATTAACAGTTAATGCTTATAAAACAAAAGTTATCTTCTTTCGCCATCACAAAAAATATACCTGGGACGAATAAATGGGACGAATGAATGAATAACGTTAATATTCCTAAAGTTTAGGAAATTAAATATCTTGGGATAGTATTAGACGCAAAATTAAAATACCGTTTGACATATTTATTGATGTTTTGAAAGGTATTAAATATTTGCTATCAGTTAATGTAAGATTGCATTTATACTCCTCCTACATATATTCACATTTAATATATCTGGCACATAATTGAGCTTGAACTCCTCAGAATAAATAATAAAGCTATTCGGCTTATTGGGAAGACTATAAAATTTTAAATGTACATATTTCTGACTTACAAGTATATACTAAAAATGCAATTCCAACATTAAATAAATTATTCAAATGTGAAGCGTCAATTTGTATTTAAAAAAATTAAGACAGTAACTTATAATTTAGCCATATTCTTTTGAAGCACTCCGATTTACACCACCATAAACATAATACGCGTATCAAAAATAACTTTTATGTTACCAAAATTAATAACCACTTTGTGCTCAACGATGTTATGCAGAGAATTATATTAAGTTTTAATAACCTTCCATACAACTAATTACAGCTTCCAAAATTTAAAAAACTTGATAAACAATTTGTAATGAACAGGTTTGAAATGTTTAAGAACTTAATTTTTTATTAATATTGATAGCCAATTTAAATTTTATTAAATCTCAAATTTTAAAATTTATAGGATAAGGTCTATATTTTGCACCAGCATATGATTTTCTAAACCGAAGAATAAACACATAAATAAATTGTTGAGGTTTATACGGCGGAGCACTTGTTAAATTTAATTAATAATAAAACTTTATTTAAGTAATATAATGATTTTTTATTTGGTGAGTGATGAGCTGTGGCGTCTAGATGTTGTTCCGGCAAAATCCCAAAATTGAATAGAAAGAAGATATTTTTGACCTTCGTCTTTTAGCCTAAATCCAACAAAAAAAAAATAAAAACTCAGTCCAAAACTCAATCCAAAAACGGATTTTCTGGTTTTTTAAATTCGTTTTAACCTGCACCAAAATATTTTGGTTCACCCGTTTACAAATATGTTTTAGTAAACATAAATGATTGCCATGCCATCTTTTGTGCAATGGCATGGTGGTGTATTAGTGCGTTTTAAGGGCCAACCATAAAAAAATTATAAAATTAAAAAAAATTAAAAATTTTGACGACACTAATTTTTAATGACATTCCAGCCATACTAGACGTAACGAGTATGCCGTAAATATTGTAGAATATTGAATGACAACTATTTATTTATTTATAAACTATTTGTTATAGTGACAGCTGTTTATTGTTTGTTGTTTTTTTTAGGTAGCACGATACAAATTTTAATTTTTTTTACGTTTGAACGCAAAATTTCGCTCCAATAATTTTTATTAAGTGACAATTCATATTTAACGAAGCTTCGTTAAATTTTTTAATTTAAATTAATTTATCCATGGGCGAAAGCACAGAAACGGCATTTAACGCAAACATAATTTTTTTAAAGTTACGTTTATAATTTTTTTTAATTTTTCTATGGTTGCCCCTTTACATGACTTTGGTTCTGCAAAATCATTACGATGTTTCTGCATCGCTAAATGATTTGATTGTAGAGGTACTGTTGTTAATATGTAACCCAAATATAACTTTTCAAGCATAATTTGCAAACACAAATTTCGTTATGTACAAGTGTGGTTGTTCAATTATCTATGTACAAGTTGTTATGTACAGTTTGCGTATACAAGATTGTTCTATATTTTGTAATAATCCTTTATATGAAGAACGGTCCAATTTTAAAGAATTATGTATACGGAGAATTGTCCGTTGAGAATTATTTTGCAGAGCTTCTTATGGTTAAAGAAACTATCCGCCACAAAATAAATAAATAAAGATAATATTTAAATTCAACGAATTTATGAACCTTATCATACTTCTGCCACAACCGCTAAAATCCCCGGCCTAAAAAATGTGTACTGGGTTAAAAAGCTTTTAAAATATTATCTCCATTACCCAATTATTAAAATATAAAATAATATTTATGACGATGTACAATTAATCAACACACATAATATGTTTATTTATTGCATATTGCTAATTAAATCATAAATTATATTTACATTAATTAGAATTAACTTTTTGGTGTCAATAATTTATTAATATTTAATACGGACAAAACGAGTTTGCTCCATCGCATAACATATTCTGCAAAAAGCGAAAAGAGCAGCTAAAAGTAAAGGATAATTTGATAAGTGGTTCGTTTATAATTAATTACTAGTCATTTTAACCCTGGCAAGCCAGTAAAAAATATAGATCTAATTAATAATTGGAATACAATAAGCTTGGATTAAAAACTAGTATTCTAAATTTAACTCAAATAGCAAAAAACAAGTAAAAAATAAAATTTTCTTTTCTTTACTCGAACATAAAATGCATTTTCCTGAGAAATGTAAAAACTGATTATTCGTTTTTCGTAATAGTGTAGGAAGATGAAAAACTTTTATATGCCATTCTCCTTCTTGCTATTATGCTTTTTAAATAACAACAGAAATTCTGTTTTGATATATAAAATGGTTTTAAATCTCTTGAGTTTTGAAACCAAATAACATCAAACCTCTTAACACTTTATGTTTTTATTTCATTTTCACAAATACCAGACTTAAAAAAATATTTTAAGGTTTATGCATGTAGTGTAGGTAGTAGAGAGCGGTATGTGTATTATGTACGTTAAGGAAATGTAACGATCTCAGTACTGAAGTCGAAAAGTATTTTGCTAAAGTTAAACAAATAAAACCATCGTATTTTGCTAAAGTTAAACAAATAAAACTAATTTTAAAAACACCTTCAAATCGGTTGTACTTTCAATACTTGTTTAACCACACTATGCCACAATTTAATATTTTAAAAGGTAAAATGATAATAAACGAGTTGGTTAAGTAAGAACAACATGACCTGGTGTGTATAAGCTAAAACCTAATCTTTAGTGTATTTTAAAAAATAAGAGCTGACCAAACATTTAAGTTTAGTTACATTTAATTATCTTTATTGTAATATTTTGTGGTTGCATATAACTGGATGGATCGGATTAATTTTTAAATTGATATCGACAAAGTGTTTATGGCAACGAACATTACCTTTCGTTGGAGTAATTTTTGTGTTAATAGAGAGATTACTGAAGAGTAATATCATTACATTTATAAAATAAAGGTTGATCAAATTAGTATAATATATTTTATAAATATTATGGCGGGCATTTTTTCCAATCCCTTCAAAATTGATATTTGTGTTCAGTATTGGTCGGCAAATCAACATGGAAGATACACAGTCGTACAGCGTTTAGAAATTGTTAAAGAGACAAATGGTAGAGTTTGTGATGTTAAGAATCCAAACCGTCTACAACGTAAACGTACTGCTGAGAATATCGATGCTGTGAACCAAAGTGTTGATGAAAATCGAGAACAATCATTTAGACGTCGTTCTGAAGAACTTGTATTTTTTATGACAGCACACGGAATAGTTTTCATAAATGGATTTTTAGGTAGAGGACAACGTGAAACAGATCCATTATATCATGAAAGAATCATCTTCAGCGATAAAGCTCTATTCTGGTGAAATGACTTCGTAAATAAGCACACTCTTTTTAACAAATGTTTTATTCAACATTTTAACACCGATCTTGAATGGTATATAGCAGTCGAAATTTTGATAGCATAAAAATAAATTGTTTCTGCGGTCAAATTGGAAAGAAGAGAAAACTTCTGTTTGGTTTTGAGGAAGTAGTCGGCCATAACAAAAAAAAATACAGATCGCAAAGTTATTACACTGTTAGATTCACGTTTATCGATAGCAACGGGACAATAAACAAGATCTTCGAAAGAAATTCCTCCCTCAGTGAGACATCTGGGTTAGACCGAAAAATTAATACCGATCAAATATTGGTTGCCGTACGACCGAATTATAAGGAGGATGGAGGCCAATTCATCATCCAGGTTTAACGTATTACCAAAGGAATAAATATAACGCCGAAACAAATAAATTATTTTATATCTATGTATTTAACTAAATTTTTTGATACTACTCGCATACCAATTTTTTTTTAATTTCTTCTCAATTTCAAGGCTGTCAACAATATTTGGAATCTAAACTTCAGCATTTTACATGAATGTTCACATTTTAACGTGTTTGTGGCCAAATTTGGTTGTGTTTTATTGTAGCAAATGACTTGTTAGTTTCTATAACTTCTAAATGTTCACGACCTTCATGTGCATTATCATTTTATTCATACGATCCCTCCTCTGGAGAAATAAAACTTATCTTATAAAATTTTTAATGCATCGTCAGATTTTGTGGGAGGTACATAATTACTTGATGATTTGTTGCAACCTTTTCATTTTTGGTATTTATTTATTTATTTATTTTTTATTTATTTATTTATTTAAAGAAATCTATTTTGTAATATACATGTATGATTTCAGATTATTTACAGTTATAGCAAAGATAAACATATATGTTTATCTTTGGTTATAGTTAAAATTATATTAAAACAACAAAAAACTTTAAAACAGAAAAAAAAAATATAAACCAAATTTTGGTTTAAACAATTAAAAATTTAGAAAAAAGTCTTTAAGGTTATTTTTAAAGTTGTCCTTTGATAAGTTGAAGTCAAATAGGTCGTCGATTAAGTTGAAAGATTTAGACATCCTATTAATGGGGTTGTTTTCTTAATAGTTGGTAGAATGGTGTTCAAGTGCTAAAAATTCATGGTTTCGAAATGTTCTGCATGGCACTTGAATTGATATGTTTTCCAAGATGTAAGATGAATCTACGTGACCAAGCAAAACGTTACCAATAAAAGCTGCGCCCAAGAGAAGGGTAAGGTATGATCGTCTGTCATTAATGTAACTATTTCTTATTGAATATCAATATAGATATCAAAAATTAAATATAAAAATATTAATATCATATCAAACCATTTTTCAGTGGTTGGATTAATAGCCAGCGATACGTACGAACCACAAATTTGAAAATTGGTATGAGTGTAGATATTTACGTTCTTACAACGCCGACTATTAGTCGATGCCCGCTCGGCAAATGTTCTATACGTCAACGTTGCGAAATTTTTCTGCAATCTAATTCGAGTCCAAATGAAAAAATTTAATATTTTTTAGTTTACTCGTTCAACATTTTTTAATCTTATGTTTTCTTTATTAGAATTTCCAACAAAAATTTTATGCTCATCAACAATTAGAATGTACACAATTTACGTTTTTTCATACGAAAGTAAACTGTGCATTATATCGATGCTAGTTAATTAGTTAATTCGCAGATCGTGTTAGTCTGACTAACAACTAAAATTTATTTTCACTCGTTCCGTAGTTCATTGTAGACGAAAAATAAAAGTTTAAAAATAATTTGAATTCCAATGATTCTAATCAATCGAGAAATTGTCTATACGGATAAGTAAATTTTATATTTTACACCGAGAGTATGATTTAAACATTTTTTCAAACGCAACACATGGCAAAATAAATAATATTAAAAGAAATTATTCCAGATACTAATGAACCCTGGAACTATGAACCAAGCAACGAGCCATCCAACAAAATATTTAAATTATTCGTTCATGAAAGAAGTTATGTCTTTGACGGGCAAAAAATTAAAATAAAACAAATCAATCAAGAAAAGCAAAATTGTTTGTTGAAGGATTTCTAATTCCTTTTTTTTCTATAAAAAATGTCATTGCCAAATCTTTTTGTTTCTAATCAAATGGTTATTTATAATAAATTGAAAATACAAGAAAAGGTACAAAAATATTTTTAATCCTCTTTTCTAATATATTTTTTATACATAATATAACGAAAATTATTAAACTGAAAAGGATGCTGAAGTTGAATAAAATCTTCAAACGGTCCGGTCTAATCTGTGAAATTTGTTCACGTAATTGTTATTAATGCATATATCACTAACAGTTTTAATAATCAATCAACTGTGAAGAAATGAACGAGACTTGACAAATTTTTTATTTTATAAATTGTCCAATTTTGTTTGTTGTGCACCCATCGACATGTTTCCCATCAAATATTTTCTCTGCTATATAGCAATTGAAATTCGATCAGTGGATTAAAGTATTAGCCCTGGTCCGACTCATAAAATAAAACTTTTGTGCTATTACATACATATATGCAGATTGGATAAAACTAATCAAAATTGCCAATTTAATGTTAAATTAGTTAAATACACTTCAAGGATTATGCTATAGAGGGATATAATAAGTGCGATTTAATAATTTTAAATCTAAATACCTCTAAATAAATCAACTAAATCATTATTTTTGTACCCGGTTTATAATGATAATATTATGAACATCTAAATTATTTGTAATTTTGAGTTGGAAGGAAGCGTCTATATGTCGGTTTATATTTAAAGAATTCGTAAAATCGGATGAATGAAAAATCCATACGCTATGCTACTTATTTGTATGTAGAGTAATCCAAAATATTTTCTCGAAACTCAGAAGGATTCAATTGAAAAATAATTATACGCCCTTTTCTTAAATAAAATTCTATTTTTGACGAAATTTATAAAATTTACGTATGAAAATACTCGTACATTATAATGAAAAATTTGAACAAGTATGTTGATTTCGGGGAAACTTGCTATAAAATATTCAAGTTTGGTAACTTTGCAAAACAAATTATTTCTCCATTAATTACTAAAATTACACATTGTCAGATTATGTTTCTGCACATTATTCAATATAATTAAATATTTTTCTTATGTTACAACCTCTCAGTACAGAATTTTATGAATTGGATTATTAAAAATAGAACATTTCCAAGAACAGAAACCAAGGCAAGATTTACTGAACTGTATACTTTCAAAATCTTATTTTGTATCCTTGTATCCGTGTTCTATTTTTTTTTTTGTTTAAAGTTAACAAATGTAACAAATCATATGCACAAATAATGCGTAAAACTAATGAAACTTTATTTGTGCTGAATGCGTTTTCTCCATTAGAAAGATAGTTTGTTGTCGACTATAAAGCATTATTAAAACCTCCAATATAATCCAGTTGGTTTTTAGTTAAGAAATTATATAAAAGTTTTTGTTGTAAATACTAGTGATATCTATTAATAAATGTTAGGAACTAACCCTAATTTATTTAGTCGTAATGCTAAATATAAAATACCGCGTCCGATACTACATATTAGGTTAAGTACATATCACGCATACAATTGTTTAAGGATACGATTGACATCTATGAAAGTCTGCTACGATCTAACACTTATTTAGTTTAATTAGTAATTTGATCAAAAAATCAATATCAGCCGCAAAGTTTTAATGTCAGTCAACAATATAGTGGAACACGACATAATTCACGGTTCCCTGAACGACATAAAAAGCCTGCCATGTCTAAATTGGAAAAGCTTAAATAAAACGTTCACAAAAACGCAACAAACATTAAATGAATATTTTATAAAGATAAAATGGAAATAAAAGCTATAAAAAATTAAAAAAACTAATAAGTCAATTAAAAATTTATTAAATAAAAATCAAATAAAATTGAATAAAAATTTAATTAAACAAAAGCTAAATGAAAATACAAACATTTAAACAAAAACTAATTTTAATTTAAATAAAAATGTAAATAAACATTATACAAAAAATCATAAAAACTAACCAAAGATGAAATAAAAAACAAATCAAAATTTAAAAGTTACTAAAACTTAAATAAAAATCAACTTAAATTTAATAAAGATTAAATAAATTAATTAAAACTTAAATGAAAGAATAAATCAAAGTTTAATATAAATGAAATACAATTTAATGAAAATTATACAATATAAAAATTCATTTAATATTAAACGTATATTATATAAAAATATAGTACAAGTAAAAAAATTAGATAAAAATTAAGTAAAAATTAATTAAAAACAAATAAATCAATTAAAACTTAAAGGGAAGATTGATTAAAAGTTTAATAAAAATGAAATAAAAATTTGTAATTATAAACAATAATAATACAATATATTTTTAAAAAATTACAAATTACAATAAAATTTTATTAAATAAAAATTATGTAACCAAAAAAAAAATAAAATCTTACTGTAAATAAAATGAAAATAAAAATATTGAAATTTTAAAAAAAATTTAATAAAAATCAATCATATTTTTTTTTTAAATTTAATAAAGATTAAATAAATATAAAGGGTTATTAGGCTTTAAGTATTAAAATGTGGTGATTTTCTGGGTTAAGCATATTTTTATTAACAATTAAAACTAATCGACGTCTCGTACAGTTCAAATGTACCGGAAAACTTTACCAAACGTCGATTACTTTTTCTTTTTAATTGTTAACCAAGACTGTGTCCGAACTGTGTGATAAATATTTTTTAGCACAAAAATTTGATACTAACGAGAAAAATTTCTCTTTCGATAATTTTTTTTTCAAGTTGCTGCCGGAATTCTGTGATAATTTTTTTTGTAAAAATTTCCCGCCCTCAGTTTTAATTTTAATTTGAAAATATTGAATTTATTCATTATAAGATTAATAATAAGTTATAAATTATTAGAAACACTTGAAATCATAAATATAATAATTTTTATTTAATTTTAACTTTGTATTGAAATATTTAAAATCGAAATACAAAGATATTATGAATATTTAACCTTAAGCCGATTTCTTTTACATATTAAACATCTTCTAATCATAATCAATGCCCTAAACAAGTACATTCAATAATTTCCATCTGATTAAATTATCACTTACCATGCCCATAGACTATGATAATTCGTGTGTCTTCGGTATTTTCACAATGTTTGTACTAAAAGATATTTATCACACAATTCGGACACAGTTAAAAATTGGCATAACCCAGAAAACCACCGCATAGGTTAAATATTATTAATTTTAAGTTTAAATGAAAGATTAAATAAAATTTTAATATAAATGAAATATATATGTAAAATAATTAAATGAAAATTCCAGATTACAAATTATATAAAAATTAAATTAAATGAAAATAAATTATAAAAATTAAGCAAAAATTAAATAATATCTTAATAAAAACTAATAAATTAATTAACAGTTATCGGAAAAATTAATTACAAGTTTAATAAAAATGAACTACAAATTTAAAAAACATTTAATGAAAATTATATAAAAGTTTATTTAATATTCAATTTATGTTATATAAAAATTATATACATAATAGTACGAATTTAAAAAACGATTTAAAAAGCATAAATAACAATTACATAAAAATTAAATCTAAAATAAATTCAAATTAAAATACGAATTAGTAAAAATTTTAAGAATTACATAACAATTAAAAAAAAAATAATCAAAAATTAAATGAAAATTAAATTTAAATAAAAAAAAAATTAAATAAAATTTAAATAAAAATTATGTTAATATTAATAAAAATTAAATAAAAATCCAATCAAAATCAACTGAAATTAATAAAGTTTAAATAAATTAATTAAAACTTAAATGAAACATTAATGAAAAATTTAATAGAAGTTAAATACAAATTTAAAATATTTTAATAAACCTTAAATGAAAATTATATAAAAATTGAACAATACAAAAATTATATAAAATTTAAATTAATATTAAACGTATAGTACATAGAAATTATGGAATAGTTAAATTCAAATTTAAAAAAAAAATAACAAACATATAGAAATGAAATAAAAATTAAATGTACAAATTAAAAAGTTAAAAAAAATTACAAAACAATTAAATAAAAAAAAAATGAAAATTAATTTTAAATTAAACATTAAAATATATAATAAAAACTAAATTGTAATCAAACAAAAATATAAAAACTCAGCTAAAATTGAATAAATATTAAATAAATAAATTAAAACTTTAAATAATTTAATTAACAGTTTCATGAAAATGAAATACAAATTTAAAATAAATGAATAAAAATTAAATGAAAATCATATAAAAATTTCGCTTATAAAAACGAATTGAAAATTAAATTAAATGAAAACTATATATAGTAAAAATTAATTTAATATTAAATGTATGTTATATTTTTTTTTTTTAAATAATTAAGTTCAAATTAAATAGCATATATCACCCAAAATTAAAAAAAAAATAAAAACAAAAAATTTTATGTAAATTAAATTAAAATTCAAAAAATAAAACTTAGAAAAATTACATAACAATTAATCAAAAATTAAATTTATTTTAAAAAGAATTTAATTAAATAAAATTTAAATAAAAATTAAATACCAATGAAAATTAAAATTAGATAACTAAATAAAATTTTATTAAAAGTTAAATAAGAATCAAATAAAAATTAGATAAAAGTCAAATAAAGATTTAGTAAATTTTAAAATAATAAATGACGTTCATTGCCTAACCAAAAATGACGAAAATTTGTAAATTATAAAAGTAATCAAAGTAAACACATTCAATGACGAAATAAAGAAACTGAAGTAAACAAAATAAATAATATAAATAAAGTATAAATAATTAGCTAATGTAAACAATCAATAAATTGTTCGGATTGTTGCAGTGGCTTAAGCATTGTTGCTTGAACGAGCAGGTATTGGGCTCGAACAAGGGTTGCCTTTTATATTTCGGGATTGGACAACCCTAGTGTTGCAATCTGGCAACTGACAGCTCTTTCGTAAAGTTTGACATTTTTGAGATTATAAGTACTCAGAACGTTTTGACATTCGAGCGCTATTTGTGTTGTTTACAGTACTCATTAACTCAACATCTCGGCGAAAAAATGGAATTAAATCGTGAACATTTTCGTGCGATTATTTTTTACAACTTTCGACGTGGATTACGGCAGCAAGAGTGCATGGATGAACTTAATTCAATTTTTGGCGATGAAGCTCCATCAAGGACCAGTGTTTATCGATGGTATGGTGAATTCAATCGAGGTCGTAGTTCACTCCAAGACGAATTTCGTGAAGGTCGTCCAGAATCAGTTGTTGTTCCGGAAACCATTGATGCTGTGCGCGAACTGATATAGCAAGAGCGTCATGTGACCTATCGTGAGATTGAGACAACCTTAGGCATTAGTGGGACCAGCATACATTCAATATTGCATAAACATTTGAATGTCAAAAAAATTTGTTCGCGTTGGATCCCACACAATTTGTCAATCGCTCAAAAAAAGGCTCGTGTCGATTGGTCGAAAGAAAAGCTCAAAAAATACGATCGCGGTGCTTCAAAACACGTCTATGACATAGTGACTGGTGATAAATTGTGGATTTACGCGTATGAGCCCGAAAGTAAACAGCAGTCGACTGTATGGGTGTTTCAAGATGAGCTGAATCCAACAAAAGTTGTTCGAGCACGAAGCACTTGCAAGCAAATGATCGCCTTTTTTTCGGAAAAACTGGACATGTCGCAACCGTACCACAGCTAGAACAACGCAGAACAGTCAATTCTGAGTGGTACACAACCATTTGTTTGCCAGTTGTTTTCCAAGAAATCAGGAAAACCAACTGCCGAAGATGGATCACTCTTCACCACGACAATGCGAGCTCTCACACATCGGCTCAAACAACTGCATTTTTGAGCACTCAAAACATCGATTTGATGAGTCATCCGCCGTATAGTCCTGACTTGTCACCAAATGACTTCGTTTTATTCCCGTACGTACAAAACAAACTGAGAGGTCAAAGTTTTTCGACACCTGAAGAAGCGGTTGCTGCGTTCATAATGCATGTTTTGGAGATACCTCAATCAGAGTGGAAAAGGTGCTTCGACAATTGGTTCAAACGCATGCAAAAGTGTATAGATCTTCATGAGGAATATTTTGAAAAACAGTAAAGCGATTTTCGATGATTAATATTTGTTTTTGTTCTCTAATCCCGAAATATAAAAGGCAGCCCTCGAATCTTGTAATAATGAAAAAGGTGATATGAATCCATTGGATAATAAAGCAAGTAATGTTAATAGAGTAAATAAATAAAGTTGAATATAATATTATATTATTTTAGAAGATCTCCCCTGAAAAGGTCGTTTTAAGTACCACATATCCTTCTGTGGAAAAACGCGGAGCAAGACATTGGCCCATTTAGCGTAAAATCATATTACAAACAACGGCTTATTTTGAGTTCATAAGCTCATTCATAATGGGGTTTTTACATTGATCTTGTGGTGCTACTTTTAAAAGCTTCGCTTATTTCTATTAATGTTTTTTACCTCTGGTCCAGATAAATTGACCTATAGAGATAAATCTGAAATAGCTAATACAAAATATTATTTGGTAAATACAACACGTTGACATATTATGCTGCATTGTGAAAAATTTGTTTGTTCTGTGTTATTATGATTATGAGCATCCTAACAGCCCGATTGATAAATATCAGCTTGTTATTGATGCAGATTGCAGACGATTTTTTGATTTTGTTCGATTGTCGATTACTATCTAAGTCAAGGGAAACTTTAACTTTCCCGATTTAATTTGTATGCACTCAAACAAGAATACCTATTTTATTGCTAAAACAACGCACACTAAAATAACTTTTACGGATAATATGTATAATTCTGGTTTAATCCAAACCAGTAGTATCAAAAATAACTTAATCGGGAAGCGACGTTGTGTTTTCATCGGAAATAAACAATACTACAGTTGCGGATTCCAATGTACATACTAACATGCTACACTTCTGGTATTATAAAAAACACCGTACCCGTCACAATCACAGGAATGAACTAAGGCAAGGATTTTTGAAAAATAAATTGGTACTCGTTTACCCGAGTATTGTGCAACATCTACACTGATGTTACATACAATCATTCTAAAATTATCACTAACATTTGTTAGGCGATTTCTTTAGTAAGGGTTTTCCTAACAACGTATTACAACGTGATGCAAACTTCTTTTATCACTGTGCTAGCAGACAAAATTAACAGTATGGAGGGAAGTAAGGGTATGCTTTAAAAAGTTTTAAAAAATGCACTACCTGCCTTCTTATAGCTTTTTTTCAAAAATTGCACCTTACTGGCTCTATTATGCAACCATATCGAAAGATTTGTTTATATTTCCGGTCCTCAAAAATTGTGGTAAATGATATTACAAACTACAGACCAATATCAAAACTTTCCTGCAATCCTAAAGTACTTGATAGTATTTTACTTTCATTCCAAATTATTGATTTTGACTTTATTGCCACAGACTTTAGCAGATCATTTGATAGAATTTCACACAATATTTTTTTTTATAAATCACCGTTTTTACTTTTCCTTCTAAGTTCTTACTGCTGGTGAACTAGTACTAGTGAACCAATACCTATTTTTCAATTATATTAATAAATATAATAAATTTGCATTGCAATATATATAAAATTAATAAAATATTTATTTTAATATAACGATTCACGACCCTATATTATGCAGGTAATTGCAACTACTTTTCATTAGTTCGAAAATACGTTTCATATACAGCACAAACGAAATGTAGATTATAAAAAAAATCACTTGATATGAGCATCACATAATTCGTCTATATATAAATATTCGTATATGAAGACCAAAATAATAATAATTCAAGAACATGTAATTATCAAAAATAAATCGATTATTATCAAAAGGCACCATTTGGTGCTTGATACCATTATACATTTTCCGTTCATAGTTCTATTTACTGTGCTTTCCTTGTGCCTTAATTTGTACATTATTCCCTTTTGGTTTTCGTAAGCAAATAAATAAATTTTTCAATAAAAATTATATATACAACATTAAAAATTACACCAAGCAAAAACAAATTATATAAAAATAAATAAATAATTAATTTTTATTTTGCATTTTGTCAACGTAAAAATTGTAACACATAATTTATTATTTAAAAGAAATATAAATAAAATAAAAAAAAATTAAAAATAATGGAAAAGTGGAAAAATAATAATGTACATAAAAAAAACACATTAAATTGTATAAAAATAAATTTTAATAAAATTCCAATTAAAATCAATTTTTCCCTATTATTTAACGAAAAAATTAAAATAAATGGATGTTTAATTATATATATTTCGTGTTTTATTCCTTTTTGGTTTATAAGAACAGTGTAAGTTTCTACCAGTGTTTTTCGAATTTTAATAGAAATAAAAATAAAGAAATAGGTAATTTATTATTAGTAAAAAAAACTATCAGTTAGGTTCTGCATAAAACTTTTAATAAAAGATTTTAAATTGAATTTTAAATTAAATGGTTTGCTATATTAGGTTATTCATTGTTTTCTTTAATTGAGTGTTTGTTTAACTTGGATGTCGTGTTTTTTCCAATCTGTAATTATTTTTTATTGTTTAATATTGATAGAAAATTTATGTTTGTTAAAAGACACGCAATCCATTCTTTTATACAAAAATATACCATAAATAACACGGAAATACACCTTTATGTATAAACGTTTACACACAAACTAATGCGGGAAATAAATTTATTCGTTTATTGTTCCAGAAAATTGTACAAACACAAAAGAAAATTTCATCAAGTCTCCAAATTAAATTTTCTAATTCTCACTCGACACAGTGGTAGAACTGAAATCAATTTAATTTCTCTTCACAGCAACAACAAAATTAAATTAAAAATATAACGAAATTTACACAATAATTTTCTCTAGAGGTTCACGATAAATTTAAGTTACAGTTTAATACATAAAATAAAGTTTCAAGTTGTATACGTAAGAAAGCTCCATTCCGCCATAAAAATCAATATTTTTTGTCTCGTTACAAAAAAAAATAAAAAATAAAAAATTTAAATAAAAATCTAATTTAAACGCTCAATTAAATGGCTTATTGAATATATATACCGAAATAATATTACCCCACAACGGTTTGTTTCATTCATTTTTTGTTTTGGTTTTCTACAACTTAATACTTTTATTGTGTAGACTTCTTTTATATTCGAAACTTTTTTATTTCTATCGAATAAAAATAAGAAAACGAAAATCTTAAAATTCGACGAAACAGAAAAACACCATAGAAATAAAAGAAAATAATTTTTCTCTCTGGTTGCTGCTTTAAAATTAACAAAAAATTTATTTTTCAAACAAAACAAAAAAAAAACGACGTTTATCGCCAAACGAACAAATTTTTTTTTTTTTAATGGAATTTATATTTTTTGTTTAACGACATGAATTTCGACAACTAAGAATTGGTGACTTGGTAAAATTGATTAATTAATAATTTATTTCAATATACTGAAAAGTTTAAAACAATTTGCTTTGTTAAATAAAGCACTAATTTGATTTAATTATGATTTTCCTTTTAAGTATAGCAACTACCTAACAAATTATTGGTGCTATATAATTGCAAAAGGTGAAATTCCTGACGATGTAAGCGAAGAAGGTTAAATTATAATTTACATAAATTATATTTATTATTAACATAGAACAAGATTTTTTATAGTTATTAAAATTAAAAAAATGTTCAGTGTATCACTTTAATATTCGGACAAAAATAAATAAACTAAGTAAATTGAAAGTTTTCGTATTATTCATTTATTTTATAATCTTGACTAGTTAACTTCATTTCAATAAAATTGGGCATCTCTACAGTCCAGCCGGATCAACGATTGCGAATCAAACTTCATACTAAAACTTTTTCTATTTTTGGGAGATCATTGCGAAACTTGGTGCAAAACTGTGTACCAGGAATGTGGGAGCTTTGATTTTCCAATTTCTTCATTGATGTTGGAAAATTTAGCATTTACTAAACACAACAAAGAATTAACAGATTTTAATAAATTTAAATATTAAATTTTCTAAAAGTGTTCACCTGCTTGGTTTTCTGACAATCATGATGCAGGAGCAATGATTTTTGATTATACAAGACCGTTTTACCAGAACGCAAGTTTAATTTCTCGTTTTAAAAATCAATTGTGTTATATTCGAGAGCTATGTGTACATTCTATGGTCATAACATATTGAACCCTCCATTTTTTTTTTATTGATTTTCAAAGAGTTAAATATGTTTAGCAAAACCCAGAAACGGCCGTCAGAAATGTTTTGAAAGCTATCAGAACCCGTCCAGTAGGATATAACAAAATTTTATGGAGACTTATGTCACGAATAATTAAACTGTAATGAAGTGCTCTATCAAAAAAGTGTGCTTGATTAATCATTTAGAATCAAGTCATCTGGAGTCCTTTTTGTAGAATTAATTGCCTAGGTTAAGTTCTCCATAAAATTTTCTTGCTCCACTTGTTTTTGAAAGAAAAAAAAATATTGTGCTGTTTGGATGGAAAATCCACTTTAGACCGCCAAACAAGATTTATCGACATATAAATGAAAGGCTTATTACGGCCAAATGAAATGCTCAATTCAAGAACTTTTAACTCCACTCGTTCTTAACCGCTTGGAGTAGAGTCAACAAATCTGAACATTGGGAGTTTTTATCTAAATCTAGCAAAACCCAAACGAGAAAGATCACCCTCGAATTTAGAAAGCAAAACATGAAAGGCTAATAAAATCGCATCTATCTTATCTATAATTGTATTTAGGCATTAAATTGTGGTATTTGAAATTTAAACTTATTTTCCCGATATTTATTTAACTCAAAATATTTGTGAAATTAGACGTTTGTGATTAAGTATTTATTTTAATCTGAGTATTTGAAATAATATTTTATGAGACCATATTTTTGGAAAATTATTATTTAAAAAACCATAAATTTGAAGAATAATAATCAGTGATCTTTTGAAATTTATAAATTATTTTTGTTTTTTAATTTGATTTTAAGAAATTATTTAAATTAATTTCTACTAGATATAGGATTTGAAATAATGAGCGGAAACTCAAAAAAACGGAGTAAGGTTTGGCTTCGGTTTACGGCCATAAATCTGAAAGCAAAATGTGTCCTTTGTAATGGAACATTTTTCAAAGGTAGTGCTACTACAAATTTAAAACGCCATCTCGAGCATAGGCACGCGGTAGTACTTACAAAAGCAGCTGTTGGCAGAAGTATTCTGCCAGTTACACAAGATATTTGGCGGTGACATTAAACACGCTACAATCCTCTTCCGCCAATATCGAGTGCAAGACATATTGACTCGGTTTATTATAATACCGGATTCAATAAGTCGACAAAAAAAATTAAATAATTCTTTGCTACGGTTCATATTCAAAGACTTCCAAACGTTTTCTATTGTCGAGGTTGAAGGTTTTAGGGAATATTCACATACACCTGATCCTACTTTCCAGCTTCCTTCACGCTACATGTTGGCGAAATCAGTTGTTACCTCAACAATACGAGCAATGTTTTGAAAACGTATTGAATATCAGCAAAAAATCAGCGAACATCAATCATAGACCGATAAATACAGAAAGCTATATGGCTATAACTGGCCATGTTATAACTAACGATTGGCAATTGGAGAGGGTTTTCATCGTCTAGACACACGACGGAATTTTTAAAAGAAACCATGATTAGTTCATTAAAACATTATAGTATCGAGAGACAAATTAGTTGTTTTGTATCTGATAACGACTCAAACATAACAGCGGCTATGAAATTAGCAAAGTACGACAATATGAAATGCTTTGCTTACACGATAAATTTATTCAACTACAAAAGCAAATAACCGGCACATCTACGCCACTTAAACTTATAAACGATGTGGCAATCCGATGGAATTCTATATTATACATGTTCGAAAGGTGAGAGTATTAATCAGTTGGAAATGCTATCTACAAAGGCCAATCCGACTTATATAGTGGCATCTTGCTCTAATCTCTGAAAGTGGCTTGCTATTGGCCCAGATTGATGAAATACTCAAAATTTACAGTGGAAAATTGCTATTAACAAGGTTGCATTTTCTCCGCTAGGAAAAACCTTATACCAGAAAATGTTCTCTATAGATAGGCTAATCCGACTTATATAGTGGTATCGTGCCCTAATCTCTGGAAGTGGCTTTTTATTGGCCCAGATTCGTAAAATACGCAGTATTTACGGCGAAAAATGGTAATAACAATTCTCATATTTTTCTTGTTAAACCTTTTATTTTTATTTATTTGTAAACTAATTCACACATAATTTTAATTTGATATTTTAGTTATCTGTTTGAATAATTTATGTATTTCATTAACCAGTTTAAATCTCGCGGTAAACACAAACGGCTTACGTTTACGACCCGGGACCGTAACTATAATTCAGTTTCATCATCTGAGAGCAGAGGGAGCTCACTCGCACCGTCAGTAGCACGTGGAAGCTGGAGCAGTAAACATTTGAAGTGCGTTTTTTTTCATCCCGCGTTTCCGTCTGTGTATATTTTTCGTCATCTTAAATTTTTTTGTAATTTCGTGTTTTTTAGAATTTTTGGGGCAGTAATGAATGTATAGTGGCCCACTATATATATTTACATATATATACATACTCGCGTGTGTATACCATAACCTCACTTTAGTTTTCACTGTTTCAAGAATCGAAAAATGGCTAGGCGGTACAATTTAAGACCTTTGAAGGCTGTAGTTCAGTTGATTAATCAGGAGGAAGATCACATTGAACCTGTGGAAAATCTAAGTGACTTGAAAAATCTAACGGAAGAAGAGAGTGGCTCAGAATCGGAGCAAAGTGCAGAATCAGACAACGAACAAGTTGAGCCCGAGAGTGAAATTGAGGTATGTAAATCATATTTTTCGGTAAATTTCGGTGCGAGAAAATGTATTTCTTAGTTATTTATTGTAATTTTTAGTCGGAGGAGTCAGAAGATGATGGCTTTGGTACAGCTCCAGCATTCAAGAAACTGCGTAATACAGAGGAGAGAAAGTAGGGGAAGAGGCAGCAGTGGTAGTAATCGTGGACGACGAAAGAGTATTGTTGTGGGGCATAAGTGGTACACAACTCCACGTGAAAGACGGTCAAATAGAGGCCACATAGTAACGAATCTTGCCACTCCACTTGGACCTGTAAAAGAGGTCAAATCTCCTTATGACAGTTAGAGTTTATATTTTGACGAAGCCATGCTGTCGAAAATTGTCCGGCATACTAATGAAGAAATCGACCGTTATACGATCGAAAAATAAACAGACAATTGGATAATACAAGATAGATACATATAAACATGTCGACGTAACTGAATTGAAGGCTTTCGTTGGTTTATTGTATTTTTCTGGTCTTCAAAAAACAAATATGACTAATATTCACGATCTATAGGATCTAAAAGTCGGTTGCATAAGATACCGTGCCGTCATGTCCCTAAAAAGATTTCAAGCCTTTCTACAATCCCTGAGATTTGATGATAAGAACACTCGAGCAATTCGTCGTGTTGAGAATAAATTCGCCCCATAAGACAAATTCGGGACTCATTCATTGAAAAATGCAGCACTCTATACAGCCCCAAAAAGCACTGTACCATTGACGAACAAGTGTTATCTTTTCGTGGGCGCTGCCCTATTAATGTTTATAACGGTCAAAAACCAGATAAATATGGTCTAAAATGTGTCAATTTGAATGATTCTCAAATTTCTATTTAGTCAACGCAATTCCATATGTCGGTAAAGTGGTTTTGGAGTACAAAACAGAAAATGTGCCATCCCATCTATGCACAAAGTGAAAGTTGAGTGAGCAGGTTAATAAATTAGGTTAAATAAACCGCAAATACCTTTGTCTTTCAAGACTGCTGGTGAGACAGGAAGTTCAAAATTCACTTTTGACCGAACGAAAACTCTGGTTTTCTACCTCCTAAGAAGAATAAAGTGTTGTTTTATCAACGTTCCATCGATTGCAAGAAATATGTGAGATTACAAATAAACCAGAGATAGTCAATTTGTACAACAAGACAAAAGGTGGCACTGACACATTTGATCAGATTTGTCACGAATATTCAACAGCATGAAAAACTAACAGATGGCCAGTGCGAGTTTTCATGGGGATGCTGGACCAATCGGGGATCAACGCCTTGATTATATACAACACTCAACAGGACATATACACTCAACAGGAGAGATTTTTTGAAAAGTTTAGTCGAAGATCTCACAATTCCTGATATCCGGAGGAGGAAAGAGTTGAAAAATCTGCCACACCAAACAGTATTTTGTATTCAAGAGATATTGGATGAAGGGCCAATACGACGGAACATAGGTGGAACAGGAAGACAGGGAAGATGTGTTCATTGTCTCCTGTCAGACGTGTGATGAGCATGAATGAGAGATAAAAATCAAGATAAAAAATGTTTAATGATAAATTTAATACTCTTTTTCAATAATTGTAGTTTATCATTCCAAATAAAGACATTTTTGACCAATTTGAACGAAATTCTTAATGATTAAAACAACCTGTGCGGCAAAAATTGATTTTTCAAATTCTTGCTATTTGCGTACTTTGATTTCTCAAAATAAATATTTTTTTTAGCGAATTGGCAAAAACCACTATAATACCCTTAAAACATACATAGTATCTCCCCATTAGAACCCCGTTGGAAATACTCGATTCGCTCAAAAACTCACCGAGACATCGTGATTTTCGAAAAAAGTGCCATTGTTGTTAGTTTTTCACGTTTTTTACCCTTCTTGGTCAATTTTCTAAGACGCTTCAAAACTTTAGCCAAAACTTTTTAATTCACGCGATTCTATATTAAAAGAAGAAAAAATGAGCCCCTTGGAATCCTCGAAGTCATACTGGCCCCCAGATACGGGACCTTGAAAATTGGGGTGTTTTTTCACCCCGCGTTACCAGATTAGGTAAAAGAAAATAGCGATACCTTTCTAGGGTTAAAAAAAATGTTGTACATATTCCAAAAATTGTACCAAATAAATGAAAACTACAAAAATATCACGAAACTACAAAAGGGAATATACCTGCCACAATAAATGTAGGTGGCCCTTTAATAAAAAAACTAAAATTTATTTTACAATAGAATTTTGAAGGAAAACAGCAACAAAATTAAAACAAACTAGGTCTGTTCATTTTAAGTATCAACCCTGTCTTTTCTGGCCATGATCATCTCCAAAATATAATTCATTAACAGGCAATTTCGAAATTAAGTTTGGCAGCTTCAGAACAAAAATGTCATGTTAGTAATATCGTGACATACAATATTGGCCAACTAAGAAAAAAAAATCTCAAATGCCTAGAAACAGGAAGTAACATTTATATCTTTCATCTAATTTTAATTATAAAATACGATTTAACAAAAATATATTGTATAAATTTATATTACGGAACGAGAGAAATTAACAGCAAAATCTTAAGGGAATTCTTAAATTAACATTGAACGAAATAAAATTTATTGTTATATTTTTATTTTTAAGATAATTTTTCATGCCGGTTGTGTTGTATATAATAACAATTTGTTGTTGAAATTGTTTGAATTTTTTATTACACATTCCAAAATGATTTTTTTAGGTTACTTTTGTTTGATACAAGTGAAATGCAAATTTTAAACAATATCAAGCGTCACAATACACAAGTTAAAAAAATAAAACCGCAAATAACAAAACATGCCCCACACAATAATTATTCATGTTTAGAATTTTTTATTTCCTTATTCTATATTTTTCTCACTATACATCTCGTCGACACCAAAAAAATGTCGGTCTGTTGTGTTTAAATTTTTTTAAATAAAAGTAAAGATTAATTGTTATTCAAATCTTGTGTTTATTATAAATCAAATTTAGGAGAATGAAATAACTTTTTTTGTTCTCAAAATGTGTGTGTATACCACCATCCAACCCAGCAGTAGGAGCATCACCGAAAGAAACTACAATACGAGGAAATTAAATAGAACATTTTTATATTCATAAAATGAACCTCAAACAGCAATGAAAAGCATTTTATGTTTGCCAAGAAAAAAATTAATTTAATAAACATAATTTCAAAAGCGGGATAATCAAAAATGTACCATTATTGAAACTGTAAACCTGTCCACTTCCATGGATTACATCGAAATAAATTGAATGCAAATTGTTATTGTTTTAGAGTTGAAAGGAAAAAATCTCGTATGTAGTAATTTTTGTATAAGAGAATTTAGAGTAGAGGCTAGTATAGTTGAGTCCACAAGAAAACTACAAAATGCTGTTGATATGGTGAATAACTGGACAAAACAATGGAGAATAAAACTTAATGAATCGAAATAAACACACATTTTAAAAATAGGAAATTAGAATATATTCCGATTAGATTGAATTCACAACAAATACCATATTCTGACAATGCTAAGTACCTCAGCATGACGCTAGACTCTAAACTCAGGTGGAAAGCGCATGTTAAAAAGAAAAGGCAAGAACTGAATTTAAAATTCAGAAAAATGCACTGGCTTATTGGAAGAAACTCCGAACAAGATCATTCAAACATTTTAAAATAAAGTACTACGTAGCTTTGTGAATGCTCCTTGGTACATTAGAAACAACAATCTTCATCGAGACTTAAACATGCAAAACGTCAGCGATGAAATACAAAAATTTGCAAGGGGTCATGAACTGCGACTGCTGCAGCATGACAATGAGGAGCTGTGGAACCTACTGGATTGCACCAATGGACCAAAGCGCCTAAAAAGAACAATGCCTTTAAAAAAAATTTAATAAAATCACAGTTATATTTTTCTTGTATCAAAGATATTGATAGATTTTATGATTTTTAGCCGTCTCACAGTTATTAGAAAAATAGTTAATTTAATTGAAAACTAAATAACAAATTTATTAAAATTATATCACAAAATGTATATATAAATTATTTAACCATGTGTATATATTAAATTTTAATTTTAAGAGCAAATTGTATACGTGTGATCACATCGACCATCAAATGTCAATTGCGATATAGTATGTATATCTATAAAAAATAACGGTATTGCATTTTATAAGATAAATCTAGTTAAATTTTTGTAAACGTATTACATGTGTGTTATGGCGCCTTTATGATTGGTGTTCGTTCATTCATTCTGTCAATTGCTGTCGACCAATCAAATTGATCAAAAATGACGATTTTTTTCTACCTTCATTAATGATCTACCCAAATTGATGTCAGAATCCTATTGTGCATATCCATACTACGGTAACTTGAATCCGGTAACTTCTTCGTTTCTTTGCCTTTATCTATATATTTTTTTTATAGGTAAAGAGGAAAGAAACGAAGAAGGTACCGGATTCAAGTTACCGTAGTATGGATATGTACATTACCATTTATATGCTGATGATTTGCAATTGTTTGCGTAGACACCTTAAATAAAGATATGGTCTATTGCGAAGTGGCTGAATGAAAGAAAGACTTAGTCGATCATAGTTTCTAACAATTACAGAGGCCTTTCCAACTTTCGAAAATTAGAAGGGCATAACGTAACCATACCATTCAGAACACATAAAAGATTTAGGTCTCGACATTGATAGAAATATGTCTTGGAAAACTCATATAAATTTGGTTTGTAAAAACGTGTTAACTTCTCTGTTGTGGGCGGTGATTAAATTTAGTACATCTACTTAAGCGGCGCCTGGTTCGATATGTTATCTTGCCTCATCTTACTTATTGCGGTACACCATTATTTGGGTAGATATGTGCATGGTATATGTAAATATGATCATGTATCATCTTTTGTTAATTCCATAATGAGTTGTGGAATTTCGATCTATCTTAATTTTCGCATTTATGCTTTTTTATTCAGTGTCCCAGTTATTTAAAAACCACTAATCTACCTCTGTTCTTTTAGAACAAACAATATATTTATTTCTAAGAAATCACAAGGATGTTTAATTCATCAATGTTTGTTAAGGGAGTCCAACTTTGGAATATGTTGCCATTTAAATTAAAAAGAGTTGCATCGTCGAATAAATTTAAGAAGAAATATTATCATATTCATAGCTTCAGTACTACACTATAACAACGTGTAAATTAAGGTTGGTTACTTTAATATAGTATTCTAATAGTCGGAAGGAAAGGTTGGAATGAGCTAAACATATATAAATAAAATAAGAATATGTTCGATTTTGAGAATTTAATTAGTTTTTGAGTGGATTTAGTTTTCAAGAAGATCAAGTAACCTGTTAAATGAGAAAAAAGATCGAATCAGTCTTGATAATCAATTTAACTAGTTTAGAATTTAACTAGCGTTTTCTCTTAGGGGTTGTAGTATACCTACCGATTTAATCATTCCTTGCAAGTTATATAAGCAACTTCCCATGACCAAACCTCAGTCATCTTGTTGGGCAATACACACCGCTATGATTGCACATTGTTATTATTTGCAATTGAACGCTACTATTAGCGCAGTCTTAAATTTCAAAATAGATCTACCACTTAACTTTTATCAAAAAGTAATTAGACAATTTCAATTAGATAATTTACCAAACCAATTTATTAAATGCTCTCAAAAAAGAAATTTTCAAGTATATTTGTATATTATTAGGAAAGATGTTTTTGAAAATAATAATATTATTATGGTAAATTCTAATTAGATAAATAAATAAAACGTAACGAAATCATTTCCGTAGCTTCTGGTTTTCTCTTCACAAAAGATCCAGTCAGAAGATTCCTTCATTATATTAAATTACAAAAGGATTTTTCGACGAACTTTAATTTTTTTATTTTTTATTAAATTTAACTTGTCTATTGGAATATTCAATTATTTTTGTAGTCTAATAAAATTGTACAAGTTAAATATTGTAAAAAAAGTAGAAAAAGAAATCATTTCGATTTTATTTTTTTGTTAATAAAAAATAATAAAGTTATATACACTTTTCTTGTGTATTTTGAAACCAAGAAAAAACCATTACGAAAGCGCTAAGAAAATTGAATTGAAATTTAAACCAAAAAAAAAAAAATAAAATTATTTCATTCTATTTGAATAATTGAAATAAAAATAACAAAAAATAATTTTATCTATCGTGAATGTAATAATTGAAATTTACATTTTGATGATTTTTGAATGTTATAACAAAAATAAATTGTTATTTTTTTTTTGTTCAACCCTGATGGTGATTTTTATTTTGGTTTTCTGTATTCCATATATATTTGAATGGTAGACAATTGGTGGTAACTTAATCTAATCTCATCTTATAGATGTTGTCTATCTCTTATGAGCTTTATGTAGATATGTAAATAAAAAATATAAAAAGCCATTTCAGTTTGAGAGATCTTTTTTTAGCTTAGATTGAAATGACAATTTAATAAATCGTTTTATTTTATTATTAAATTAAAATTGAGGTTTAATGTTTGTTTTATGTATCAATAAAAAAAAAAGTTAAAACGGAATAGTCTATTCCGTTTCAAATGATAGGTGGGTTCATGTTCTAAAATTCAAAGACCTAAATAGAATTCGTCAAAATGAGGGATAATCATAGAACTTTATTATAAAATTTTGAAAGGCCTAAGTATGCAGCTCATAAAATTGTATTGAAAGTGCTACGCTTCAACGGATTGAATGGTGTCGAAAATGCCTAAGCCTGTATGGTACTAAACCAATTTTTATAATATTATACCTCCAAACCGCGAAAAAAAGTCTACCATGTTGCTAAGGAACATAAAATCGAGGTATTAATACACGATTATGGGTATTGAAATGACTTAGCAAATAGAACATTTAGTTTTAAAACATTAAAAATTTGGATTCTCATCGATTGACAAACCACGTCAAACGATACATTTTTTGTTTTTTACTCCGCGATGATGATTTAATTTGAGTTTCTACTTTCCCTAGGTGACACATCATTTAAAAACAAATGTGCCCAAGATTAGTGGTCGTTAATTTTTAAACCAAAAATGTACAAGTTAATATTACATTTTACATATAAGGACAATATAAATAAAGCAAAGTAGATCAATTATCGAAAATTCGAGTATTCAAATTTATTAAAGAAACAAACCAATAGACTTGCAAAAGCAAATGAAAATGGAACAGCTTACAGAACAACTCGTAGCATTTTAAGGCTACCGTCTTCCCCCGAAAATAACACCTAGGCGTTATGCACGAGAGTGTACAATTTTTCAGAAATATTAAAATGGAAGCAAAATATTTGAATATAACACTTTTCGAATAGAACGCTCAGCGTTATGTTGCATAGTACTATATTAGAGGACTACCTAGGTTGGTTATTATTTCAAATTGATAACAAAAATAGACGATTTAGCAGTTTAAAAATTCATTTATTATTAAATTATAATTACATACGAGTAACTTAGTAAAATTAACAAACTTTTATCGTAGATTGTTACAAAAAAATTCAATAAATCAAATTAAATATTCTTAAAAAAAATTTCTTTATAGTAAATTAGTATCGCAGTTCCGTTTACTCTAAAAATTACAGGTACATCTTAAATTTATCAAGTGAGTAACTTAAATACATACTACCAGTATATGTAAGTTACTATTAACATTAGCGGCATGATTTAATTATATTTCCAGCTTTAATCCAAAAAACTCGTTTAATTTAAGTAGCGTGAAATCATTTGAACCAGTTTCATTATATATTTGTTTCTTATTTAAAATGCAATTATTGTCCACTTCTACAACAGTAATTTTTATATTTTCCAGCTTTGCAAACGCTAAAATCTCCACGCCACTCGATGTTGACTGTCCCTTCTTGATTTTTTCCTTGTCGTCTTCATCAATCAGTTCAAATAATTCGTTTTCAATTACTTCAATGATGTCGGTAATTATTTTAAGACATAACCATGTCTTAAGTGGTTCTGTATCACCTCGTATTTTTTTAAAACAGTCGAAAAGAGAACTTGAATTTATTTCGGGCCAAAACCAGTTGCTTTCCTCAATTGTGGTAAAATAGTTTTCACCTTCATCTGCCAAACTGGAAAACTTGCTTAACCATTCATTCATATCTACATGTTCATAAATCATTTTCAAAGGAGGATGTAATTTATCTATTGAAAATAAATTCTTTGGTCCGATACCGCAAGTAATAAAAGCATTTATTATACGTTCTGGATTAATTGATTCCGTCCAATTGGTAACCCATTCGGAAACCGTTTCGTAGTTAGGCACTTTCGGATTTCCAGCCTTCGTTTGCATATCCGTATCATTTATCGCTTTCGCTATATACTCATCATAAGATGTATTGTATGAAGCTTGGAATGACCGGTTTATGGCCACATCTAACGGTTGCAATATATTAGTAAGATTCGGCGGTATAATTTCTATAAAAACATTTTTGTTTTTGTATATGTCATTGTTTTTAATCGTTAAATGCGAGCCATACGAATCTATGATTAGTAGGACCGGTTCTCTTAAAAGACTTGTTTGCGGTCTTTTCAAAATTACATTTCTGATGTAACGTTCAAGCACGTCTACACTCCACATTCCAGTTACATTTACATCAACCAGGCATTTATTATTTGTTTTTGGTATTTTTTTTATTTTTGAAAATAGCAGGTGAGGTTTAAAAATTTTACCGTCTGCTGAAATTGCGAATGTCGCAGTAAACCGTTTATGCGAAGTGCTGGCTTTCCGCATTAAAATGTTTCGGGCTACCTTTTCTGTTATTGTACTTTTAGCGGCTGATTCGAAATACCGGGGAACTTGGTCCATGTTTATAATGTTGCCAGGTTTGATGCGTTTAATATCAATTAATTCCTGTATACTACTTAGAAATTGTCTGATTAGTTCATTGGCATTGTTAGGAAGAGATCGTGAAGATGTTTTACACCTACTGACCAGATTAAAACGTGTCTTGAATCTCTCACACCTTCCCGTCGATGCTTTAAAATTTTTATAATTTTTATCAGGAAACTCACTAACTAATTCCAAGCTGATTTGTTTAGCTTTAACTTGGATATATTTATCCTTTACTGTTAACCCCTGTGCATTTCGGGTTTTAACGCAGTTAAACAATAAATTTTCAAGCTCTGGAAAAAATTCCTTCCGCCCTCCCCCATCTAATCGTCGGGAAATTCTCGTTGATGTTGATGGATCTTTAATGCATTCAAGCAGCTGTTTTTTATTTTTATACCACCCACGAATTGTTGATGGTGTTAAGTTGTATTTGGCCGCTATAGCATGATACCCGTAACCAGACGTATTCGGCTTGTATTGGTTGATTACATCCAATTTAAATTTGAGAGTGTACGATTTTCGTATTTGCGACATCTAAAATAATTTAATAATATACTGCAAAAATATTTTTTTGTAAATCACTAGAAATTAATTAACAATTACTTACATTTTATAGAAATAAATTGTGAGTGGTGCGCGCGGTGAATGTTTCCATTCTGCAGTATGATAAATTTTGAGGTTAGGTTAACAATTTTTTATTTTGTTTATTTAGTTAACACTGATATTTTTTTATTTTTTCCCTTACTGCAAAATCAATTTTACTTCTTGGTTGAAATATTTTACTTTTAATTTATTCTATTTGTTAATAACATAATAAATAAGTATTAACAAATATTCCATTAATTATCAAAATTACTTTACAGCGATAAGTGTAAATGTATTGTGATTTATGAAATGTTGTAGTATACCTATAATTAAAAGCAGTTTGTTTCAGCAGTTTTTTTTTATTTTGTATAGTTTTTCGGTTGCATACAGAAGATTATTGGCAGTAGACAACATAGAAATAGTTTATTCACCCAGCGAACCGTCTAATCCATAACTTGTTAAATTTTCCTATTAAGTATTATAGTATATTATAAACAAATTATGAAACAAAGAAATATTTTTTAAGGACAGAAAATACATTGCAACCGAAATCCGAAAATGGTTCTCAAATTTTCATGGCAGAGCGCTTAGGCGTTGTATTTGAATAAAACGCCCGATAGGCGCTCTATTTGTCTATAACGCCTAGGCGTTTTTTTCGGGGGAAGACGGTAGTTAGCTAATTAACATAAGCTGTCGCAAGTTATACTCCTGGAGAAGCATGCATCAAATAACCCGATCGCAACTATTTTCGGAGAATGCATATCATAACTCCAAGGCTGACTGAGGATTGGACACCTGAAGCCAGCTCAGACTACCGATACGGTATCAACAGTATTGGTAACTTGCATAAACAATAACTGTGTTTTTTGATGTTTGATCTGATCCGGTTCAGTTCATGTTTCATGAAACAACACAAAGACGCTTACTAGATTTCAAATCAAAATTTGTGATTTGAAACAAAATTTGGATCTAGTTTTTCATATAAAATTGGCATTAGCAATTGGCAAATGTCTATATGAATATTTTGTTAATGGGACGATTTCAAAATTGTAAACTCATTCTTAATTTTTTTAACTAAAGGTTTATATGGCAGTGCCGCGTGTATAATAAGTACTGGAAGCCCTCTAGATATTTCAGACAATAAGACCGTTGATTTATTGTTGCTGAATTCATCAATTTCTTTGGCTAATTTAATTATAAAATTTGCATAAATAAATTCAAGACACTCACATTAAAATTTTGTCCGTGGTAGCCTATTTTAGAACCTATCAACAGTAATAAACTTAAATCTGAATAAACCATCAAATGACCCCAATATTTAAATTTAGCTGAATTTACAGCGTTCAAAAGAACAGGCTCTATGGTTTTTTGTCGTGTGGCCGGTGGTCGCCTTGTCAACATCATGTCCGCATTACACAACACAAATTTAAATTTGGGAGTAAAGGTGAATACCGATACAGTATTCGTTTCGAAGATGTTCGTGTTAGACGGCACATTGCAGCCTAATACGTTTAGCATTTCATTTTCGATTAAGAAAATTAAAGGATTACATAACAACATTTGATTTGCTCTGATTAAGGATGTTGCTCGATTTCGACCAGAATTGAGTTAATTAACATTTAGTTCTTCTTTTTCCAGATTGCTTGACGAAGGATTACGCAAACTTCATTACATCGGCGCCAGTGTTTGGTATCGATAATACAAAAGAGCTAAACCGGCTATAAATAATACAATTTAATTTATTGATTATTTTACTGATCTGAGACATGTTTAATTTTGGCGAATTAAATTTAATTTTATCGAGCGGGATGCAAATATTTATAAAATCAATGAAAAATCTAAACAAAGGTTCATTTTCGAAAGCTTGCAGCGGAACAATTTCCTCTTAGTTTTGCTTAAAAGAGACGTTTTTATTATTGGTAAAATCATTTCATCTATCAGTTTATATATTCAACGAAATTTCTAGCCCAGGTTCATTTTCGAAAACTTTCCATGGAACGATTTTCTTCTAATTCAGCTTAAAATTAGCTTCTTAGGTTCAGGTTCAAAGACATTTTTATGTTGATTTCGATTAACATTTTCCTACTCTATAAATAGTACCCTCATTTTATGCCCTCATGTTGTATCAATGCTACAGAAATAAACTACACCGCTTTTAAATGTCAAAACAATATATTTGTTTCATCTTTGCTGTCATGTCGTGTCGATGATTGACAATTGTTTGTTCCAAAATTCCTCATCAGATGAATCTGAGGAGAATGATGATGTTGATGTGAAGTAAATGTCGTTTTAAATTTCCTCCATAACGTAATACTCGAATTAAAGTTCCCGTTTATTAATCACGTATCTTTTGACAAGTATTGACGATGGATTCCACGTAGCGGTTTTTTTTTTTGAATTATGATAACTACAAATTTTGACATTTATGCCGAATGCATAAAGAAAATAAACAATCGGCGATAATTCTTTTTTTTTACTGTGTTAGTTTTGCTTGGTTTAATTTTGTTGAAATATAATAATTAAAAATGATATAGTTTTGTATGATTAGTGATTTTGTGACTTATGTAATATAAAAAACATGAATCTATATATATCCTTGATTTTTCGGCATATCATTCACACATGTCGTTTTTTGTAGTTTAGTTAATTTCAATCTGATCCATCAGCGGCGCTTTTCTAACTTTTACAATCGTCAATAGAAAACAATTGCGCACGACACAACAAACATGGATTACTCGACCAAATAACCTGGAGTAGAGAAAATTACCCTGGATGTAGCAAAATATTACCCTTGTGGTATTTTGTTTCTTTGATTGAATATTTTGACAGCAGTTGGAGTGGAGTACCATTTTTCCCCTCAGTGTAACATTTTTCCTTCAATCGAAATCAACATTAGTTTTGGCGAAATAATTTTAGTTTTATCGAGCGTCACGGAAATTTAATTGAAATTCAATGAAATTTCTACCCCAGAGTTCATTTTCGCGAACTTGCCACGGAACTAATTTTTTCTTATATGGTCTAAAATTTTCCATTATTTTATGCATCTCAGAATCTTACAGTTTTTTGATACTTTCGATTTTAATTTTTTTAATTACATATATGAACAACAAATCGAATTTAATAAATTTGACAATTTTTCCTGAGCTGAGCTAACTTCACAAATATAATAAATTTGAACGAAATGAATCGAAATCTGGGCTAGCTTCACACAAGAGCAAATAAATTATTGAGATGTTAGTGTTGCCTAATTAAAAAAATAAATGGATAAATGCTGGGAGAACTTCATATACGTGGATCTAATGTTAGTGTAGAACCTTTCTGAAACCGAAACAATTTTTTTCGATTCAGTCCACATTTGCTTTGTGATTTTAATGCCTGCTTCAATCATATCGCTCATTTGCTGCAATAGTAACAAAACCCCAAATTCACTCATTTCTAAGATATTCGAACCAAACGATTCCCAATAGTTCATATTTTTATTATTTTATATTAAAACATACTCTCTTGTGTAGTTATTTCAAGCAAATTAGGTAAAATTCCATTAAAAAAATCACTCAATTTGCGAAAGAAATTAATATTTTAAGATATTGGAAACTATCCTAAGAAAATTTGCAAAATATTAAAGAATTATAAAAATTAAGATCCGATTGTAGATGTAAGAATAGAGAAAAAAATCATTTTACTAATCAGAATGTATTTTTATTTATTTTTGAAAAACACCGTTTTTACAATAATTTTGAGTGATATTTTCAAATCGCTCTATTGAAAAATTAAAAATTTTGAGTTATGTCATTATTGCAGCAAATGAGCGATGTTTTCTTAAAGAGTTACATTCTTATTTTAAACTGCTTGTAACAATCGATACAATCAGCGCCTTTGAAATGTATGAAATGTATGTTATTCTTTAGTCAGACTTACCTCTGGTAATATTTGAACCATAAATGAGCTTCAGAATATCTATCTTTATCAACTTCAGAACGTCGCATAGTCTCATCACAGTACATTCATATATTTCGTAACCAAACGCAAAACTGCATTTTATCGGAGTGAAATGATTGAGTCACCACCATTTTATTTCAGTCGAGATAACTTTATTTCTCAATGAATTTAACAACAAAAATTTTTAAACCATTAGTCTATTAAAATTTGTTTTTACAATATTCTAATTGGATATCGGACACGGTTTGAAAAATAATTACGGTTAACGGACACGGTTTGAACTGTAAATATTCTCACAAATCGGTTACGATATATTCGGGTCAGAAATCATGCTTGGATATATCTTAAGTTTTTTTTAAAGGTAAAAACCTCACCTATCTTCCAAAATTATTGAAACTCACCACTTCGGACTGGAAAACTATATGATGGTAACCTCGAATTGAATGGGGGAAACCAGAATTGTATACCAACTCTACCAAATTTCGACACTGTTCACACACAAACCAATTATCTACACTATTTTCGATACTAACAACATTCCGACAACACTGATTTTTTCTTTATTTTTAAGGTATTTTGCTAGCATCTAGCGCATTCACATAGGCTTTAAACTACTAACCCAAAAACTGAGGAACAATATTGGTTTTCGCGATAAACGTTAAGATTACGTAAATGATGAAACTATAAAAAAGCTCTTACAATAAATCACTGATAATCCAAAGTTAACGAGTTCATTGTAATAATATTTTGACGACTAAGAAAATCGAACCATATAAGATATTTGATATACTCGCTATAACTACCATTTTTAGTGTATAGAAAATTACTTAAGTTATACGAAACTTTATTGCATTTCCACATGTTACCAACAAAACGAAACAAAAATTAGATAACCATCAACCAGAAATTGTAATTTCATCACGATTAACCTTACAACAAAATATTCTTACAAAATTCCATCCAATCCTTATCATAATATCTATGTATGTATGTACATTGTATGTACATATATGTGTAACCAACTAGAGAGATATGTTTTCGATAGATTTGGAAACGTGTTGAATATTCAAACCAAACTCCAAACAATATGCTCGACGAAAATAATTTTCTTGCTCGTTACTTGACTTTCTTAACAACGGCAGCAGTAGCTGCAAAAAAAAGTTTATATTGCTTTGTCATGTTATGATTAAGATATTTAAATATAAATTACATATTTTTTTGGAAGATATTTAATTTACAAGCTATTATGGATTTACATAGCTTCTTGTTTCCCATCGTTTCGTTCATTTCCAAATCAATCAATTGAAAAAGAATCTGGCAAAAATTCGAGAGCACACGTAAACATATACAACGCACACATATCCCGACAGAGAGCAAAATACTTATTTATAAATTTGTTGTGCTAAGTAAATTCAGCTCAGGTAAAAGATGAAACAAATAAGAAAAAAATATATCCTGGAAAATAAATAAATAAAAACTCCTTTTTACCGATGATCATTCGATTTTTTTCCATCTTGTTCTTTATATCCATCCTCATACATATTTTTTTTTTACTTTAGCATTACGTGGCTATCATAAAATTATGATTTTTTTCCGTGTTATACACATACATTTGTCCTTTTTATTGAACGCGTATTGAATTTTATGTTCGGAATGAATTTACTTAAATACGAGTATGGAAGAAAATATTATATTTATGTAGTTTTTATTTTATTTGACTTTGATGAAAATCAATAAATTATAATATTTTTCGACTCGAGTTATTTTTAACGAGTATGATGAAGTACGGGACTTGTGAAAAGAACACACGAGAGAAGAAAAGATCAATTTGGAGCTAAATGTGGAATAAATTAATGTTTATTTATGTAATATGTATTACATTATGTGCAGTACGTGATGTACATATGTGAATCTAGATAGATGCTAAAATTGTTTTTCGATATAATTAATGTACGATTTGTAAACCATAAACTGTGAGTATACCAAACACGAGGGATTGGGAGAAAGAAATCGTTTCCTTGTACATGCAGCTTTATAAAAGCACAATTTGACATCTTAATTATTTTATATAGATGGAATACTTAAAATCAATAAAGTTTTCGAAGAATTGGTAGAGCTGTTTTTATAAGCATTTCATACTAACTACGACTGTTTGGTATAAGTCATTCCAATCACTATCCAGCATTTAATACGCCAATCGCCATAGAAAAAGCACAATTTAAAAGCGAAACAGTAAGCAGATTTATTTTAGAAAAAGGGACATAATCTTCGATAAGTATCGAAAAAGTGATGTTACAAAATCCCACCCCAGGTTTTTATAAATGCAGTCGATGTTTTATCGAACGTGGTTAATAATCAAAAGTAAATTTTGATCCTTGATGAATTTAACGACCCCGTTTGTATCGACCAAAAATACAAAATTTTTATTAGGTATGCCAAAGTCGAAAACATGGATATTGGCATAGACCGATTAACTGGCTTGAGGTTAAAAGGAAGTTATAATTTTTCTCTAAATTCTAGATGTGACAATAGTCACTGTTGGGTTCGTTTTTTATATATCCAACCAACACGAAGTTCATATTGTTACGTCCATTATGTGAAAAAAAAACTTTCATGTACCATCGTATCAACACCTTAGGCAAACATAATACGAAATCATTTTGGCAGTTTGGCTTTATTATTTCCTTATTTCTTTTTGTTATTAAATTAACAAGCTCGCCTTTGTATTTTAACACGATGATGTTCTTGCGGTTTCTCCGCTAAAAATCTGTCCCGGCTTTAACTTGCTTTTTATTAAGCTGTGCTCTGTCAGGTACAACGTATGTCCATTACCCAGATTTTCCTTGATTTATTCCACAACAACGCTAAATGCATACTCTTTCTGCACTTCTTATGCCTCTTATTCGACATACTACTGGAATTACAGCCTTCATCACCACTGCAAGAGACCTACATTTAATGAAAGGTTTGAGGTAGGTGATATATTTTTTTTATGATAGCCATAACGTGGTTAGCGACATTTTATATTTTGCACAATCTATTAGTTTAACTTCGTGTTGCTTGTCATAGAAACACATTCATCTAAATATGTATTCATACCTTGTTTAACTCATTGTCTGGCGGAACACATTTTGAACGTAAAGCCCAGTTTTGCTCCAATAGTGTTTTAGGCTTGATATTCAATTTAGAGGCACTAGTAGACACATAAGGCAAGCAATTGTTTAAATTCACTACTGATCACATTTTTCCATCGACGAAGGGTTGAATTTGCTGATAGTGGTTTATGCGCAATAATGAATTTAGCACGTGCATTAGTCGAAGTAACTATTTCTTCGAGCAACTCATCGTCAAATATTTTCGAGAAATATTCCATTGGTTCGGCGGTTGGTGGTATATCTATGAATATTGATTCTGCGCCTGTAAAAACTATGTTATATGAGTCAGACTGAATATCAGTCCACCCCTCATTGTTATTTTCAGCAACATCTTCTCGAACTGGCACAGCTTCCAGATCAATTTCTACTGAGGATTCAGATGGCATGCGGTCAGTGTCATAGATGCGCAAGCAGCTGCCTGAATCTTCAAACACTATGTCACTGTTGCTGGAGTCCAATTCAGATTCGTCATACTTACGCACAGTCTGCAAGCGCTTTCCTCGACTTTCCATTATGCAAAATTCCTTCAAATCCAAGAACCTATTATAACAGGACAACAAACAAAATTCTGCAAGTTAAAATCAAAAATCACTATAATACCAAAAATTATAAGTAAAAAAAAATGGGCGGTTTTCATCGAATGTAGATAGCGTTGATGTCTACGTCTACAAACTTGACAATAATTGTCAAATCCATTGTTTTGACAGTTATATGATCCAACTAGCTTCATAGCAAACTGCGATTGGAGTTTTGTTCGCCAGATGTCAGCTACTTTGTTGGAAATCGCGAATACAAACAAAGCACATCTTTACTAGATGAAAATCGTCGACACACAAACGCCATAGACGGACTGGTTTCATAACTATAGCTTCCAGTTAACCATGATTTCGTTGTAATGTGTCATGCTTAACTTTGATTTACAACTAGGTTTATACACAAAGTGCTGGTCAAAATTATTTGTGGCACGCAAAAATTGTACAATTTATTCTGCAAAAAAATAAAATTGGGCTAAACACTTAATTAAATAATTAATTTTTTTTTGTATATTTATTGTTAATTATTGATATTTCATTCAGTAAAAAAAAAAAATTAAAAATCAAAAACAATTCATATAAATAAAATCAAAAAACAAATGGACAAAATTAATTAAATAATTTTGTCCCCAAAAAATAAGACACAAATTATTTTTTTTTTTTTGGTACAAAATGTTGCAGGTGTTCATTTAGTCCTAATTTTCGTCTCCACAAAGATTGTATTGTTTTAAAGAATGGGAAAAATTAAGGAATTATACTTAGAAGTTCCAGCCTCGATCGTTGCGGGCTATAAAGCTGGTGTCTCACTTAAAAAATTAGCCCAAAAGTACAAGTGCTACAAAAATACGGTAATGTGACCAATTCGAAAAGCAAAAACTCAAAAATTCCGAAGAAATGTTAAAGAAAGAGGGCGTAAAAGAACGACAACGCCTAAGGAAGGCAGAAGAATTACTACGCTTGTGCAGAGGAACCCTCTGAATACAGTAAAATCGGTTCAAAGTGACATAAATAGTGTAAGAAAAAACAAAATTAGCATAAAAACTGCTAAAAGACGGCTTCGTGAAGCAAATGGAAAAGCTTTTGCTGTACAAAGAAGCCATTTATCACCCAGAAGAATAAAACAAATAGCGAAACCTGTCGAGTTCTGGCGTAAAGTATTATCGACCGACGATTCGTGCTTCTCTTTAGATGGAAGCTACGGTAAGAGATATTTTTATTCGACATCTCAACAAAAAAAAAATTCGGAACATTACAATGCCAACTCGGCACAGTGGATGAGGCAAAGTAATGGTTTGGGAGTGTTTTAGCTATAATGGCGTAGGAGATCTCACAATGCTGCCGGGAAAAGTTACCTCAAGCACATATTTGGAGGTCCTTAATGAATGTGCAATGGTTTCCTGGTGTAAATTGATAGGAACAGACTTCATATTGCAGCAAGATAATGCTCCAATCCATAAAAGTAAATTTATAACTAAATTTCTTAAAGATTTGGATCAAGAAACTATAGACTGGCCACCACAAAGCCCAGATCTTAATTCCCTAGCAAATCTATGGCATTACATTAAACAAAAAATAACAACAACTATTGGAAGAACGCCTAATGAAACGTTTGACGAAATAAAACGCATATGGGATAAAATCCCTAAGCAAATTCTAGAAAACTTGGTCCAATCCATGCCGCATCGCCTTCTAGAAGTGGTTAACAACAATGGTGGCAGGACATCCTACTGAGTTTACGGATAAAATTGATAAATTACGGTTAATTTTGTTACTTTTAGTCAACTATGTGATGAGGTACAAATAATTTTGTCCCAAAAAAATAAGACACAAATAATTTTGCCCATTTGTTTTTTGATTTTATTTATATGAATTGTTATGATTTTTAATTTTTTTTTTTTACTAAATAAAATATCAATAATTAACAATAAATATACAAAAAAAAATTAATTGTTCAAAGTGTTTAGCCCAAATTTTAATTTTTGCAGAAAAAATTCTACAAATTTTGCGTGGCACAAATAATTTTGACCACCACTGTAGCTTCGGAATGAGATATTTTTTCTCATCCGAGGCATTTTTGTGCTCCCAACCCGAATACATCAAAAATGGAAATTCCGAACAATAATAGTTTACCAACCAAATCTAGTTGTCTTTGAGTTTTATATTTGACATTGAAATATTTGGTTGGCGGGAACAATTTTTTTTCTGTTCTGTCAATATCAAGTAATTTCTGACAATTTAAAAGTCAATTAAATGTCAATCGGCATTTTTGTCAATGCCTACTATTTAAAACCAATCGGGAAGACAAAATAAATTATAGTGTGACTTGAGTTCTCATCTAGGAAATCATGATCTCGAAATTATAGTTACGAAACCAGCAGAGTCTGTCTTTGGCGTAACATAAAAACAAATCGTTCTTCTTTTCTCTAAACCAATATCGGAGGTAAAAAAAATTTCTTTTGATTTGATAAATTCAGACACAAACTCATTTAACTATTGATTCTCATCTGTATGCATTACAAATATTTGCAAAGGGAAATTTTTATATTGTGTGTGATACTTGCGGAGGGGGGGGGGGGGGGGGGGTTACTTGAGTGTGTTACTTGTAGGTAGGGAATGACTTTGACGTTTTCCGAGCTCAATCGCTTATTAACAACATTAATAAAACTATTTGACAAGAGATTTTTAGACTACGGAAAGAATAAAATTTCCAAATAATTCCAAATTAAGAAGTACAAAGCATACTAACGGCGCAATAAATTGCACTATTAAAAATATTTATTCAACTCTGGAAGTAAGATCTAATCCATTTAAACAATTTTCCGGTATCGAAAATGAAACTGTAACTATAAAATAGGGATGCTTGCTATTGTAAATCATTCTACAGCCTTTTATTACCAAAGTTTTGACATAACACACAAATGTTAGTTTTCAAAATATAACCAAGTTACTGTGTTTATTGCAGGATTGAAAATATCCCTATACAATTTCCGGAAATTTTTGGTTTCATTCTGTAAATGCAAAATTTGCAAAGCAACAAGTTGTGTGCCGACTACTTTCGATTGCAATTCACTTTGTAATTTTTTTATGTGTATGTATAAAAATTTATATACCGACCGATACGGACATTTTTTGAATGTGTACTATAAAAATGAGAAATAATCGATTGCAAATAATTGCAAAGCAAGCTCAGATGAGAGCATACAGTAATTCGAAAAAGTATCTCTAATATTTTTATTTTCAACAAAATGCGGCTATTATTGAAAACAATTTCCAAAAATGTTTGTTAATTTTCGAAAACGAACAAATTAAATTTTTTCCATTAATTGTGATTTTTTGATTTTCTCCGCTGGATTATGGTTAGAACGATTTGGTTAATAGATAAGTATCGTTCCACTAACATAGTTTCTATTACCGGTATATTTTGACTTTTTTTTATTTCCTTTCTTTCAGATTTAGACATTTGGAGTTGGGTGATGCTTAGCATACAGGTTTACGTCGCTGAGAGAAAATTTTAATTATTTAAATAAAATATTTCAGTTAAAATTTTAGGTGGAAAACTTGATTCAAAATTTGTTTTAGATCAGAAATTTTGTTTTCAAATCTAGTAATCAGCTTAAGTGTGGTTTGATGAAACATGAACTGAACCGGATCAGATGAAGTAAGATCTTCTATGTCCAACTAGTTTAATGTTTGCTGTGTTTTTTTATTCGCTATCCGAAGCAGGCTATTAAGTGCTAAAAGAGAAATTATCTATCCGAATTTCCGTTACCAACCGGTATTGTTAAAGCCGATTAAAATTTAAAAAAAATCATCCATAAAATTCATATTACTGCGCTTTCAATTTTTATTGTAAGATTAAGTTTGTTATGGTTTAAGGGTTGTACAAAACAAAGACCTTTCCAAATTCCTCGTTGAAATGGATAGCAGGGCCCGATAAATTGGTAGAGTAAAATGTTTTTATATTTGATTTTTAATTAAAAAGTTGGATCATATGCAAAAATAGCGCGCTAAATATAAGTTTTGACATAGAAAATTGGGTCATCTATCGGGCGCTAATAAAAAGCACCGCTGTTGTTAGCTTTAACGTTCAGGGTTTGATTTTAAATATTGACAAACTTTATAAGACTTTCAATGAAGTCCCAGTTGATGTTGTCGGTTTCTCGAAAATGTTTTTATCTTCTAATATTGTCAATTCCGCATTGGGCATTAGTGGCTAAAATTTTCTCAGGCGAGGTGGGGGTAATTTGTATAAATTCCTTCGTCGATAAGTGGATATTTCTTTTGAGTAGGGTTAATAATCCACCTAAAACGAACAATAGGTCATATGGACATTTTAAAAAATTCCTTTTAGACATTGAGTGTCTCTTTAGTTATTTTGGTATATGGCTGGTATGATAACGTTTTCTTCTCGGTTGATTTCAATTTCGATATTTTGCAAGAATCGAACGAAGAAGCTAGTTAATTAAAATATTTATAGCATTAATCTTACGATCGAAAATACTAACGTGCCTACTTACTCTTACTCAACTGCATGTGCTGGTTATTATTCCATCAGCTGGCCGCTTCTGATGATAGTTCCGATTGTTTTTTCAATCAATTGTCTCTTGGTATTGTCTCTCATCATGATCTTCTTGTTTTTCTGCTATTTATTACTCTCGACTCGACCAAAATCTAAATTTTTTGCTTTAGAGATTTTTCGAAAATTGATGAATTGCATCTTTCATCGATTCATGGCTCTTTTAATTGGGATAATATTTATTCTCTTAGTTCTTCTGCTAATTATTAGTACAAGCATTGAAACATCTTTGGAGAACATTCATATTATCCTGAATGCTTCAGGATAATATGAATGTTCTCCAAAGATGTTTCAATGCTTGTACTCGTTTCATTTTTAGTATTAGGAAATATGATCACATTTCTCCTTTCTTAAATTTGACTCTTGGCTGTAGTTTGGTTAATTTCTATGAACTTCGTGTGTGTCTTTTTATTTTTAAGCTTCTCAGATCGAAGCAACCTCCCTATTTATTTAACAAGTTATTGTTCAGTAGGTCCCATTCTTCAAATTTACGTTTACTTCCCCCTATAAATCTGTGTAGGTCTTTAAATACATCCTTTTCTGTTAGGGGTATTTCTCTTTGGAATTCTATTCCACTAGAAATTAAGAGGTCAGCGTCGCCTAAATCTTTTAAAGCGGATTATTTAGCGTGGCGCGCTTGAATGATAATACATGTAGTACTATTTTTGTAATAATTTTTTTCATTTGTATTATTTTTGTATGTAGTATGTAAGTATTCACTTCTTGCAGTGTTCTCTGTAACAAATGAGCTTGAGCTCAATACGGAGGGTACTAGCATGGAGTGGATTTGTTTTTTGAAAAAATCTGAGGTTTTTATGCCTAATGGAAGTATTTTTTTTTTTTGTGGTTGTTGTTCCTCATTTATATTGCTTCCATATGTGCTTTTCCTTTACCAAAATTGTAATGTCAATGAACAAATAAATAAATAAATAAATAAATAATTAAATAGACTATTTTAATTCCTCTATATTAATTTTGTATTTAAAAATTACGGGGTCCGCAACTGATAAAGTTGTCTTACAATTTGCAGATGACTTTGTATTAATTAGCCAGGGTTGTCATAACTATTAATCAGGCGGCACAGAATGCACAAGGAGGAATAAATAAAATAATCGAGCATTTGACAAGTTTCAATCTTAATGTGAACTCGATTAAATGTGCATTAATGTGTTTCAAAGTAAATAATAGAGAGATTCATATCCGAATTCGAGGAGGTCATGTGGGGCAGATGAAATTACATAGGTATTTGGATTGGTCGACTTTTATGATTTGGCAGGCATATGTAGTAAGTGGCGGGTAACTGTGTAAATAACGTTTGAATGTGATCAAAAGGGTGAGCAATGCGACACTCATGTTTGAGGGACTCATACATTGCGAAAAGCATTGGTAGCATCCAAACATGCTATTAGATTTTTGTGTATAGTAATAGGACGAACTTGTATTTTCATCAGTTGGGTCATTCACCGCTTTAATATATGAAAGTGTGGATCACAATAAAAGGAACTGTACGAATGGCAATTTAAAAAAATGAAATGATAAAAAGTTTACAAATAGGGGAGATTTATAAACCAACTTACAGACTAAGTGCGCTGTCTGAAAATTGAGCAATCAGGAACGGCTGACCATATATTATTAGATTGTGATCGCGCCGCCAGTGCTATTAATTTAATCTGGCCAGCTAGAAAACTGGTATTAACGTTGCCAAATGGCATCAGTTCGTTCTAAAAATTATGTGACAATATTTTAAGTGCGAGTCGGACAGACATGTCGATTCTAAGGTAAAGTCAGGATTTAATCTCAAATAACCTCGAAATTTCTAAAAGTTTTTCATTTACAATTCCAAGGCTATAACCTCCAGAGATTCGAATTCATGTTAAATATTTTAACATTTTATATTTTGACTTAAGGAGTTAATTCTACAGCATTTTAAAAAGGAGTCTGTAAAGCATGGATTAAACCGCAAACCCTTAGTAAAACTACATTTAGCAAATTATTAATAAATTATTATATTTTTTTTATTTTTATTTGCATGACGCTGGGTGTTTATATGAATATATGTTCCCAATTAGACAGAGAACGAATAAGAAAATAGTAGAAGTGTATGCGTCTTCAAGCACCTGGAACGGTAACAGGTTTTAACCTGGTCAACCATGCCGAACACGGGCTAACAGTACAGAATAAGATCATCGCAGTGGCAATCGGTTTTAGGCTCGGCCTGGGTGCCATTCTCACAAACAAATATGTCCACAACAACAATGTTAAATAGCCGAAGATTAAGTCAAAAATAGATAAAATTTATTTAGTAAGTATCTACTTCCAATATTCAGACGATCAAATGCTATATGTAAACACACTGAAAAGTATTATGAATGGTTTGGAAACCATCAGATCGTAATGGAGAATTATATTAGCGTAAAGTCACGACTGCATCGCAATAATGACACCAGAAACAGGCGAATTGACATTGAAGAATTTATTGCAAGAAGTAACGTCGTCATTGGAACGAAGTTGGTCAATTAAGTACTGGGTTATGCCATAATAAATATATTAAAAACATTCATTTATCAAGCCAAAGCATCCTGGAGTCATTCGTTGTGGAACATGGTAATGCTGAACCGTAGCGCTTCGGGTATAAATTGTTTTAATTGTTGATGGTCAAGGCGCAACATGTTGGGAAGCCACCACTAAATGTCTACTGAATAATACTCTTTTGTCTGATGAATGCGAGGAAATAGGCTAAACTGAGCAAACAATAATCCGTGCTGAACGCTCTATTGCACCAAGAACAAATTTGCTGGGACACTTCAACAGTGATGAAACCATGATTGCTATCATGTCAATGAAAAAGGTAAATCGCCAGAATTAGGCAACGTCAAGGTCGAAGCAATACAAAGATTTTGACAATCAATAGACCTAAGATTATAAGCTTCCTGAATTTGTCCAAAATGATGTAAATGGTAAAGTAATAATCAACAAGTAGGGCGACGCCAAAACTGGCAGGGTACTGGCAGATTAATGAAAATATTTCAGAGTAGCTGAAGATACAGCGACAAGCAGTTCGGCTTGGAACGTGGTCAATTTAATGTTTATTGAATAATTAACAGCAACTTCTCCGCCAGATCATCAACTTTTTTGACAAATCACGGCACGCTTTCTAAAAGCAAGGCTTGATGTGAGGCCCGCACCTCTAGAATAGAGTATTTAACAATAGTAGCAGGATGATGTCTAAAAAGTAGCATTTGCGGACGACAAGTTTATTATATTTGTTGACAATTCAAGAATGAACATTTAGGAGGAAGTGCAGACGCCATATCAAAATAGAGCTATCATATACCATAGTAGCCGAATATAGCAAGAAAACTTGAGAATACAGTTTCCCTAAGTGCTTTGTTTACGAAAATGCTATCGGCGCATGGAAAATTCGCAGGCTACATGCATAGCATATAACATATTGTATGTTTCCCAACCCCATTAGCGCAATCAAAAATGTGTGAGACTTTGTTAAAAATTTCATTCTTCAGAAATTTAATGGAAGTACTAAACTAATAAGCGCAATTGAGAGAGATCGATTCAATCATTGTAACAGTAAAAAGTGATTGTGTAGACGTTATTTGATTGAAAACATTGAATTTGAGATTTATTGGGTGACATGATATTCAACATAATCGCACTGTATGGATTAAACATGAAAAACTATTTATTATAAAATTGATAGTTTCACAAAATGTTCATATTGTTGTTGCTGTATTACAGATACTCAATTACATAAGTTAAATGGTTTATAAATTCCGCTGTCATAAGATTTTTAAATTAGTATTGATATCACTTCTTGGAATGGATAAAATAAGGTGTTGATGTATTAAAAAACTAATCACTTAGTATTAAAAAATCAAATACTCAATCATCCGTCAAATTATTGTAAAAATAAATAAATTTAAATGTCATTTTTATAGAATTGTTAATTATCCGCTAAATTAAAATTTTGGCATTTTTAATCAGCTAAGTATTATTTTATATTATGTAAATTTTCACTTTCTCGTTTTTCTAAATAATAACAAAAAATTCGTCTTGATAATAATATATCAAAACATTTTTATGTGATTTAGAACAGAAACAACAACAAAAACGATGAAAAATTATTTAAATTTTAATGAAAGTATTATTACTAAGTATCTTTATCGCTGCTTAACTGTTAACAAAAAAAAACAGAAACAAAAAAAGAATGTTTTCGTCTTTTATTTATTTGAATTATTCTGGTAAACTAGGGATTAAACGGGATATTTAATTTTTTATGCTCAAAAAATAACTGAAACCGCTTAAGTTTTCCTTGTTATATAATTTGAGAACGATTTAAGCAATCAAGATTATTGTTTTTATTATGAGTTTTTTGTCTTTTGTTTGTTTAAGGCATTCCTCAGCTTAAACGTATTTGGATGATTCCCGGTCAATTTTATTATGGCTACGGCATTTACTAAAATTAATATTTTATTAGTAAGTTGTAATAATTAATATTTATGGCTCTTGAGAATATAGACTATAAAAATATTTTTATGAATTTGTGTCAATGAGTTGATAAAAACTTATAGACGTGAGCGACGTTTATTTAAGAAATTCCAATCAAAATTACCAAAACTATAAACATTTATGATAGACAGTGTGAAAAATTACTGGAAACAAGTTAGTTCGAAGTAACGTTAAAGTACCCACTTTTCTGTTTTAACTGACTCTTAAGTTTTCTCCATTAGAGGAGGGAGTAGTTCCAACCCGATTGATAGGATTCTCCAAATAAATTTTCGAAGAGTCTCAGGGGAGCTATTTACGACAAACACATTTTGGCCTATAAAAACTTGTTATTCTAATAAATATTGTTTAATTCAAAAAAAACCTTTTCTCCTTCTTGTTTCTGCAGCCATTTATTAGGCCTTTCATTCGACTATAATATCAAAATTATAAAATTCTAGATACGGAACGCATAAACATTTTTTTTCTATCGAATTAAAATAATAATATTCAAATAATATCGTCTCCTGAATATTAGTTTGGTCCATATGCCAAATTTGGGTTTTTTAAATAAGAATATATCGTAAAGTAAAGTTACCTGCTACTTCAGGATCGGCAAACCTGATTTTTTAAATTGCTACCGGTAGCTAAGATATCGAGTAGTTGTTTGTTGTATATCCACATTTTTAACAGTTTGTTATCGTTCATTTGGGCTGTATCTAATTATTGGCGCGTGAAACGCCCAGGGAAATATTTCTTATACGAAAACGGAACGTATGTACGTACTGTAATATTGGTGTACATCCATATTATTGTATTTACGTGGCCTATATCACACAATATATTATTTTTTAGTTTAACATACACTGCTCGTCAAAAAAACCCGGACACTACATTTTTTCAGTAAATATTTGTGTTAACGGTAACTATTCGCATTATTCGCGTTATGGTTGTACGAAATAATATAATGTGTGTCAAAAGGCACTAACGGATCAAGTTTTCATTTAATAAAAGTAACCACAGGATCAAAACATTTGAAATAACAAAATTACCAAAAAACGGATATTGATATATCTTCATCTTTATTTAAATAAAAACCAACAATCAATCTAAGTGGTCGGTACTCTAGTATCGAGTATTTCCGCCACGAGCTCTGATCACATCTAGCATTCTTTTAGGCAACCTGTGCACAAGGTTTGCAACGTACTCCTGAGGTATCATTTCCCATTCTTCCAGCAGAGCTGATTGAAGATGATCCAAGGTTTCTGGAACGACTTCCCTTTGCCTTGAACGACATCCTGGCATTTCCCACATGTGCTCAATGGGATTACGGTCAGGGCTGCGAGCGGGCTAAACAATTCGATCAATTGCCACTTCATCAAAATAATTGTTGACCACGTTTGCAACGTGGAGCCTGGGGTTATCATGCATTAGTTTAAATTGCTGCGCAATAAATGGGGCCTATGGAACCACAAATTCTTCTAGACATTCTTCTAGAGGTCCGTACGGACGTCTATAGAAATGCCTGCCCACACCATTAGTGAGCGGCCATGAAATGGGACTCTTGGAGATATGGCACATTGTGAATATCGCTCTCCGGATCTCCACCATACTCTTTCCCGTCCATCCGGTAATCGCAGACTGAACCTTGATTCATCAGTGAACAACACGAACTTCCAGTCGTCCGTAGTCCAACTGACGTGGTTACGAGAAAAAGTCAAACGCTTTCTTCGATGAGCTGGGAGAAGCTCTGGCCCTGTAACAGCCCTCCTGGACTGCAATCCATGTTCATTCAATCTTCGCGATGCTGTGCTAACTGAAATATTGACACCACGTACCTGTGCCAATCGACCAGTGACGATTCTAGCTGTTTGGAAACGATCTCGTAGTACCATTGATACCATTAACCGATCGTCCCGCTCGTTTGTTGCTCTTTCACGACCTGATTCAACCGTTCGCTCATACTGGCCAGTTTCACGATATCGTTTAACCCATTTGATCCCAGAATTATTAATTATGCAATAATTATATAAATCAATAAAAATCTATTAGATATTAATAATCTGTCATAGAAATTGTTAAATATGAATCTGTTTTCCCCCTACTTCGGAAACAATATGGAAAATACAAGTGGCGAAAAAAGGCCATTTGGGAATTATAATGTTCAAAATATTTTTAAATAAAACACAAAAAATACAACCAAAAAATAAAATTTATTAATGATAATTAAAATAAAAATTAAAATAATACATATAATCCATTTATAAATCCAGTACAGTCTTATTCTTTATACATAGCCTCAATTATCACATTTCGTTATATATGTTTCAAATAAATAAGATTTTAAATAAACTTATAGTTTTGATTCGTGGTAAGGTTGAAAACATTTATCGTGAAGCGGAACTACACAAGACAAACATATTTTTGTGGTCCTTAGGCCACACTCAGCGCATGTTTTTCGCGTAGATCCCGTTTTAATAAGGTGAGTGCCGCTTTGGCGGGCGGGATCTTTTCTTATTATTTTAGAGCGCGGACCAGGGACTAATGGAGGTGAACCATACTTTTGGCAAAGAGATCTTGCGATTTGTCTCCGAAATTCCAATTGATCTAATTTGCATCCGACCGATTTTGCTACAACCCAAGAATTTGATATTGCGGAATCGAATATCTATAAGGCAATTGGCATATACCATTTCTTTCCATGAATAATAAACCGATAATTTGCAACATGGTTATCGAAGAGATCTACCCCTCCCATAAATGTATTGTACATATGTACAATATGTGGTTGTGGTATACTAATTTTTTTCTTTTCCGCAGTAGAGTAGCGCATACAAGTTTTTATTGGGTTTACACCAAATTCATTTGATAATAAAGAAACTACATTGTTATCCATCCAACGAACCGCTACAATTTCATTTTCTTTATCAACCACCGATGTAAATAAACCTTTTTTAGATTTTTTTGTAATTTGACCCAATGGCGCTTTTCCAGAGCGATGTTCTCTAACAGTTCCGGTGCCTCCATAACCCATATTCGAAAGTTTATTGATGATAGATGGATTGGTGAAAAAATTATCGAAGCACAATGAGAATTCTACATTTTTAAACTTATCCTTTAGCACATTTGCAAAATTCATAATGACCGATTCACCAAGTGGTAATTTATTTGAATTTTTAGTGTTTCTGCCTTGGTAAATATCAAACTGGATACAGTAACCATTTTTCTGTGCTAGCACCCATGATTTAAAGCCAAAACGGATAGGCTTGTTGCGCACAAATTGATTACAACCGTGGCGTCCGAAATATGGAATCATAGATTCATCTACTGACAACCCATTTTGAAGTGGAACATATTTCAAAAATATTTTGTTCATTTATTCAATTAACGGACGCACTTTACCGAGTTTATCATTTTCTGGAAGGCTATTATTATCAGCAAAATGCAGAGAACTAAATATCTGGTCAAATCGATTCCTTCTCATCGTTTTGCTAATAGTTGTGTTATGACAATCGTCAAATCCGGACCAGTATAATTTTCTCCTTGGTAATTTGTTATATCCAGAAGTTATAAGGATTCCAATGACGGCGAACATTTCTTTGTTACTAATATTTAATGGTTTATTTTTATTTTGCGATGCATACAAATTTGTGAAATTCACCTACAAAAGTGGGGAAATTCACCACTTTTGTAATCAAATCTTCTGTAAAAAACAAATCGAAAAATTCTACTGGGTGAGATTCGTTTGATAGTGGTAAATCAGTAGGAGGATCCAGAAAGCTGTCCAACTTTGTGCTAATATTGCATTCAATATCACCATCTGTCCATTTATGTGACAGTTTAAAATTTTCTAGTCGCAATCGCTTTTGTGTTGGTTCCTGCACCTGCTCTCGTTTGGCATCACTATGATTTTCCTCAATTGTATGAATGTTTCCTAACACGTCACACTCCTGTACCAGCTCTCGTTGGGCATCACTTTGATTTTCATCATTTATTTGAATGTCTTCTAATACGTAGGTTTCACTTTTCTCATTGTAATCGATCTCAACTTCCGCTCTCAATACTGTACTCGCTAGGCAGTTTAAATTCGGTATTTCCTCATCTCCGGAGTCTTCATCGGTTTCTGCATAATCATCTGGTGGTCAGTATCATCATCTGATTTTTCTAGCTCCTCAAGGACTTCAGCTAGCGTGAGTTTCTTTTTCCTAAAAAAACAAGTTTTTTCCTTTAAAAATTAAATTTATAACAAATCCCAAGTGGCCGTTTTCGACCATTTACATCTTACACGAAAATTACGTGATGTCCCAAATGGTTTTTAACAGCCATTATTATTTTAATATCTAATTACACAAAACTACGTTTATTTATACAAATTTCGATATTTTTGAGATAACTACATGTTTCGTTAATGTAAATTTTATGTTTATATTATATTTATCATCATATTGTAAGCTTACCAATAGTTTTTGTCCATTGCAGTTTGATGCGAACAACTGGCTTCACTTTGCAATAATAATTTTGACAGTATAAACAATAAACGCACCTACAAGGTTATTTTAACTTGAAATATAATGTATTATGAGGTGTATTCCATTGCCAGTTCGAACTAGAACATTTTTATTGAGTTAAAAAACGGTCGATGAATAGGATGGTCGTTTTTGACACTTTGGGGTTAAATGGGTTTTAATAGCTTCTTGAACTGTACTTCGAGGGAAATTTAGGTGGGCAGCAATATAACGCACGCTACGGCCATCCTCACTCAAAGCGATTACTTTTGCGATATTTTCTGGTTTCATAATTATAATATTTGCTAATAATAATAACTAAGCACTGTTAACGTTAACTGTAATAATAATACTAACAATAAATGCTACTTTAAATGTTTGAAAACAATTCAAACAATTGAATATTTTTCATTTATTACACTTTTCACTTAAATAAAAAAAATACGATTTCTGTTACACCTATTTTTCGGTTATGTATTATTTAATATGACAGTGCCTTTAAAATAGCGTAATTGCTCTAGAAATTGAAGATTTACGAAGAAATTCAATTGTCCGGGTTTTTTTGACGAGCAGTGTATAACACATTACACAATTGTAAGGTACATATTTATTTAAAAAATTAAATATGAAAATTAAACTTATTAAAATTTAAAATTAATAACATGGAATTAATACTTTCATTATAGTGATACAAATAAAATAAATGATCAGATGGGCTGTTTCGGACATTCGTCGTTTACCAAATCTACATGAATTTCAAAAATCAAGTTTTTTGCGCCAAAAATTATTATTTAAGTGTTGGGAGAGCGTACTATAATTTTATTAGCAGGCCATAGAGCTTATTTTTTTGAAAGATCTGCCAGTTTGTCCAATATAGAATTTATTACATTCATTGCACGATAATTTATATACCTACTTTCCATTGGCATCTGTTTGTGGTCTGTTTTAATTTTGTGTAGCTGTTTTAAATGCAATCGTATATCCATACCGGTGTAAGGCCTTTTTCAATGTGTTGCAGGTTTCTTGACAATATTCTACGGTGATGTATTTATTATCCGTGTCATCAATGTTGTGCAAGGTGGAGAGATTGACATTTTCTATTTTTCGTTTTATTTTTGTATTTGTATCGTCCACAAATTTGTTGGAGTATCCATTAGAAAATGCAATATATTTTATTATCTTCAATTGTTCATTATAACCAATGTCGTTCATGGGAATGTTGTTCAATCAGCTGTTCCGCACTTTGATTGTTTCGTCGTGATTCTTTCCTCGTTTCCTTCCCCTTCACCAATAAACTGTTGTTAGTTTGTAGGGAAAGAGCAGGGGAACGTGGAAAGAATCACGACGAAAGAATCAAAGTGTGGAATGAGGGAATCGATTGATTAAATGATAATATGCGGATGTTTTGTGTTGTTGTGGGTGATATGATGTGTTGTGTATCGTTTGATTTGTTTGAGTGGATATGCGAAATACCTTAAATTGATGTTTATTGTTAATGTTTGAATAGATAGGTATAAGAAGTTTTAGGATTTATTAGTTTCCAATTCCTGTGTAAATTTGACATTCTTGTGTATGTTATTGATGTAACATATCCAGCTGTCTGTGTGAGCATTTAAACAATAGTAAAATATCTTCTACGTATCGATGGCAGTAGATGATGTTGTTTGGAAATTTCATTCTTTCATATTTAGCACGCAAGAACCGTCCCTGTCGATGAAAGCACCATAAATCACAAGTTCTACAAAAAAAGTTGACAATCTTACTGACATTGTTCTAAGCAAAAACGAGGAATGTATTTTAAATAAAGGCATAAATTGATCGTGCAGCAATTAACAAAAAGAACATAACGTGTAGGAAAATGAGAATTCCATTCATAAAACTGATTACAACGCTTAGGATGATATAAGAGCCACCATCATTAATGGAAACAATCACACCAGGACAAAACACACAGAAATACACAAGAATCTCTTCAAAAAAAAATCATATTCAATTACGTAAAAAACAAATCCAAGAAAACGCGATCGTAAGTCAGACCATGATTCCAAAGTACAAGAATGCATAGTCAGCAGCAGCATCGAAGAATTACAACATGATCCAACATCCAATTTCCGTAAAGACATCAATGCAGTAATAAATAAATCTACAAAAATTTTAACACAAATATCAAATACATCATAGTAAAATGATCAAACCTAAAGCATCAACAATAACCGGGCTACCAAAATTGCAGATAAGGCCACCCATAAGGCCACTTATAAATTTTCAAATATGTTTTGGCTTTCACAATATACATACTTGAAAAAAAGCAAAAGTTAAAAAACTAGATCCATATAACTCTAAATTTTACCGATAAAATTATATTTGAATTGTCTATAACTTTTAGGTTTTTGGCAACTACTTTAATCGTGATTTCATCTTAAACATAAAAGTGAGTTTTTAGCGTAAATAGCGTGTTGTAACTGCAGGAGGGAAACGTTCTAATATCAAAACGAAAATTTGTATCTCGATTATTAAGCCGAATTTGTGCTAATTAGTACTCACGTGAAAAACTTAGTATTAGTCTAGAATCGAGAAACGGGAAAAGAAAATTTCAAATTTCGCCTTAAAGGTGAAAAAAATAAAACCCGATTTCTAGAGAAAAAAACCAAATAATTTAAGCCTAATTCCTCTTTCCAAAAGCGACAAAGATGAAATTTGTGCTTATCATAGAATTATAATTTTCATTCGTGAATTGAGGGAAACCCAAACTAGGCCCTAAAAGATGCTGATTTAAACAAAAAAAAAGGCAGAGGTTTGAACAACATATTAAACCATTGAAATAAATTGATCTAAAATCCAAGAACAAGCAATTCAGATAGCATATTTCAGTCAGTTTAAATGCCGTTCGAAAAATATAGTGGCTGAGATTGTGCTAATACAGGATTGGCTTAGTTCCATTGAACAGCAAAGACCGTGGAATGAATGATTTTCTAATATATAGTGTTCTAGAAACAATCAACTTGGTGCTTCTATTTGTGTTTTACTATCAGGTATGTTCATTGCCATGCGAAAAATATAGTGGCTTAATTTATACTAATCCAGAACCGGCCCAGTTACATTGAACAACAAAGACCGTGGAATGAAAGATTTTCTGACATAAATTGTTCTAGAAATTGTTCTTGATTTAGTACTTATAATTGAATATTCCTAGGTACATGTCTTTGCCATCCGAAAAATAAAAAGCCTGAATTCAGAATTGGCCTAATTCCATTTCATTGGTTCCAATAAAGGTCGTTGGATAAACAATTTATAAATATTTTGCCATGCCCAAAGAAATTAATGTGGATTTCGCACATATTTGTTTCAAGATTGCATCCTGATGTTAGTGAGGATAATATGAAGCTGTATCTAAGGGATCAATTAAATATAAGTGATGTCAAAATTCATCGATTCAACCCTAAAAATTCGAATGGGTTTATACAAGATTATTCTTCTTTTAAATTATTAGTTTCGAATGTTCATACGGATAAATTGTTAACTGCATCATCGTGGCCGGCTGGTATTCTTGTGAAGAAATTTGTTAATAAATCAAGAAGTAATCCTTTTTTAGTGAAACAGCATCCATCACAAAATCTGATATAGAGATTCAATGTGATAAATTTACTTTAGATGTTACTAATCATACCATTCCAAATGATAAATCACATTCTAGTAATAATTACTTATTTTTTGGTCATCTTAATGTACGTAGTTTAACGTTGCATTTAGATGAAGTAATAATTCTTTTGCATAAATTTAATTTTGATTTTCTAGCTGTGTCAGAGACCTGGTTAAATAACAAAATTTCAACTAGATCTCTTCAAATAAATAATTACAAATTTTTGAGGTCTGATCGTATCAATGTTCGTGGTGGTGGAGTAGGATTATACTATCGATCAAATTTGAATGTCAAAGTGTTATCATGTGGTTCAAATGGTAAAGTTTAATTTATGGCATTTGAACTGTTTGCTAAGTTTAGTAAATTTCTTATTGTTGTTTTTTATAATCCACCTCCTACTTCTAGGGGGGATATTACGAGTATTAATGATATTCTTACTGATTTATTACAAGAATATGAAAAAGTGTTCTGTTTGGGCGATTTTAACTTTAATATGCTAAATAATAATATTTTGACTGATTGTTTTAATATACTTAATTTGCATTTTTTGCCGTTTAGTGCTACGAGGTTGGGAAGCCTTTTAGACTTGATTGTTGTTTTTAAGCCTGACCGACATAATATTATCAGTTATGGCCAATGTGCGGTTCCTTCTATATCTGATCATGATTTGATTTTTGCTTCTTATAAATGTTGTCGCACTAGAGATAAGTTGACTTATTCTGTTGTGCCCAATTATAAGAAAATTAATTATGAATATTTTGTAAATTGTTTTTTTTCGATTGATTGGTCTATTCTTTATTCTTGCTCTGATGTAAATATGATTGTTGATTTGTTTAATTCAAATTTCTTATATTTAGATTCAATGTGTGTTCCCCGCAAAAGAACCATTAACAATTGTCCAACAGCTCCATGGTTAAACCAGGCTATATTAGATTCAATTCAATATAGAGATTTGAAATATGATAATTATAAAAGGAGTGGATTAGATGGTGATTTTACTGCCTATAAAAGGGCTCGAAACAAAACTACTAAGTTTATCAACCAAGCTAAGTATAGTTTTTATTTTGGTAATGTTTATAACTCTAAATTTACTTGGAATAATTTAAGGAAACTTGGTATTTCGTGTTCTGTTGCTAAAGTTGACATAAAATTCACTGCTGAAGATATTTTAAATGATATCTGTAAATTTCGAGAAGATTTAGTGGTTCTGCCATTACCAGATATTCGATCTATTAATTCTGATGATAATTATAAATTTGCTTTTGATTGTGTTGATGAGCTAATTGTCATGGGTGCTATCCGTTCAATTAAATCTAATGCTATTGCATATGATAAAATTGATTTTATAATAATAAAATTATTTATTGATCTGTTTCTTCCACAGGTGACCTATATAATCAACCAATGTTTGTCAAAGTCAGTTTTTCCTAATTTGTGGAAAGTGGCTTCTATTGTTCCAATTCCAAAAAATGATATTGTTGCCAGTCTTAAAGATATTCGACCAATAAGTATATTACCTGCCCTTTCTAAAGTGTTAGAAAAAGTTATGCAAATCCAGATTCTGCAGCATTTTAAAGATTTTGATTTTCTTTGTAAATTTCAGTCAGGGTATAAGCCTGGGCACAGTACTACAACGGTTTTGGTACACATTGTTGACGATCTTTCTTCAATTTTGGATGGGCATGGTTCGCAAGCTTTATTGGTTTTATTGGATTTCTCTAAGGCATTTGATAGTGTTAATCATATACTTCTACTTCAAAAACTTTATTTATATTATAAATTTTCTGGATCCGCAATTAATTTGTTGTACTCTTATTTGCATAGTCGGGAGCAGTTTGTAAAGCATGGGGTTAACTGCTCTAGCATGGGTAGAGTAGCTTTAGGTGTACCGCAAGGATCAATTCTGGGTCCGTTACTTTTTTCTATATTTATAAATGATCTTCCATGGCACATTCATCATTGTTCTTTTCATCTCTATGCTGATGATTTACAATTGTACATCGGATGTAAAGCTTTAGGTTTGAATGAGGCTGCAATAAAATTTAACGAAGATCTTAGTAACATTTTATTATGGGCAAAACATAACTCTCTTGCGCTTAATCCCAATAAAAGTAAAGCTTTATTTCTATGTAAAAATAATTCGAACATTATTAAGCCTACTCTTGTTTTGGGTGATGACACAATAAAATTTGTTCCGACTGTTAATAATTTAGGACTGATATTAAATTCCAAACTTACTTGGAGTGACCATATTAGCAGATTGTGTCGACGTGTCAACTACAGTTTATATTCGCTAAGATTAATAAAAAAAATATGTCCAATTCAGTTGCGAGAATATTTGATTAAAAGTTTGGTTGTACCTATGTTTGCGTACTGTGATGTGATTTATAGCCGATGTAACAGTTCCTCTCTGCGGCAACTAGAAGTTACATTTAATAATTGTATTCGATACGTTCATGGCCTCAGAAAATTTGATCATATTTCTGGTTTAAAAACTTCTATTCTGAGATGTACGTTGTTCGAGTATTATCATTATAGAACAGCTGTATTTATTTTTAGAATTATTACCTCTGGTTTGCCTTTATATCTCTTCGAAAAATTAAATTTTTCCAGGTCTCTGCGCACTAGAAACATCAACTTGCCTCTTAACAAAAGTAACATGTATAATAATTCGGTTTTGATGAATGCATTTATTGTTTGGAATGGTTTACCCCTTGAACTTAAACATATTAATTCTCTTAAAATTTTAAAAAAACTGGTATATTTAACTGTACAGAGAAATTGTTAATGTAATTATAATTTGTAATATTATATTCTTACCCCTTTGTAAATAATTTTATATATAGATGATTGTTAATTTTTTTTTTTTCTCTTTTTGTTATTTTCTTTTATTTTTCGTAGTATAAAAGCTTCGGCTTATGCTTGTAAATATATATATTAATATAATAATAATAATATAATATAATATATAAATCACATGGATTAATTGGTGCAATAGTCAAAGGGTTCACGTTGCCAAAGACAATCAAAGACTACCTGTTAAAGTCAGTTTTGGCTCTTAATGAAGACCTTTCCAGAGTCTTTATACCCCTTGATGTAGCTCACTCTGTAAAATCCATTCACAGAAAATTATGAAAAATGAAGGCAAGATGAAGAAATTTTTATCTGCGGGTGATTGAGTATTTAATCATTTGTGATAACGTTGTCCTGATACCAAATGTCATTACGAAGTTCATGTACAAATGTAAACCGTTGCATTTTAATTATTATTATTTTATATTATAGACCACTGCAATGGCTTGATAAAATATTCTGATCAAAATACAACACTAAATCTACTTTTTTGTTTAGAAGCAGTGAACAATTTTGTAAAGCTGTTTCCATGACTTCCTCTATGGAGTGACGTTTGTGAAGGCTGTATAAATGTGACATTGAATTTAGCTCGTCGGCAGTGGTGCAAATTTTGTTTAAAGATTAAAAATGTTTTTTACTGAATAAACAAAAATATGTGTGTGCTAATCGATTGATTGCAAAACAGTTAGATACGCACAGGGCTGCTCTAATTAGAGCTAAGGCAAGAGTATCGGATGCTAAGATTAGCCAATTCATAAAAATGGGTTCAAATTGATGATAAACAAAAAACGCACATCAGTGACAGTAATTACGTGTGCATTTGATACACTTGCATAAATAATTATGAGAGTCACAATAGATCAGGATTGTTTAAAGGAACATATTTGAAATAATTTCACGGAATTTGTCAATGAATTAAGGCGAAATGGAACTTCACGAGATGCTTCACTTGAGATAGATTCCTCGTTTAATTTATCATATATAGTGTAAACATATTTCAGAGCTTCTATTGAAATAAAACATTGCTTTTGAATGATTGAAAAAGTAAAATTTTTCACGTGTGAACCGATCGTAGCACAGGGGCAATCACCTTTGAAACTTGATATCAAATTGCCATATTAACATAATTTAAATTTTGCCAACAATAGAAAAATATTGAAATTCCAAAAGAATTATTATATGTAGACACTCAGCCATTAAACGTAGAAAAGTTTTATTCTATTAATCCAATTAAAATTTAAAATGAGATTACATCAGAGAAATACGTTTTCAGTTTGAAATGGACAATTCATTTTATTCCAAATTCTTGACGTTGAATTGACATCGCACATTATGTTGGAATTATCAAGCGACCAAATGGTGAACTTGAGGCAATGCTCAAAAGCGAAAACGGAATTACTGTTAGTGAACCCAGCAATGCTAATTTATGAAAAAACTAGTATAAAATAAGGAATGATTTGAGGGAAAATTTTTGAATTTTAATTTATTTTGTATTAAAATGTTAATTAGATAATTTGTACTTACTGTCGACAGTATTAAATAACATTGGAATTGGAAAAACACAAATTATTCTTGTTTAATAATAAAAATGGTTTATAAAATTAAGCCACCACGTTTTATGGTTCTAGCACTTCAAATCGTTCATTCAACGCTCTTTATTATTAAATGGAGTTGGACCAATTCAGGATTAGCATGGACGGGAACGAAAATTTGATCATTCGTTTCTCGAAAACTATACTATGGATTAGCGCAAATTTAGTCACTGCAGTTTTCGGAGGGCAGTTACCATACCTGATAATAATTCGTCCAATTCGATTTGAATCGAATTGGGCCAATTCTGGATTTGCAAAATTCGACCACTATATATATTCGATGAGAATATGCAATCAAAAGAATCAAGTTTGTGGGTTTCTAAATCACTATGATCACTATATATGCCAGAAAATCGTTCATTCAACGGTCTTTATTGTTCAATGAAATTGGGCCAATTCTGGATTAGTGCAGATTCAATGACCATAAATAACAGGAATCTGCCAAAACAAGTTTATTTGTTTCTAGAAGACTTGATGTCAGAAAATATTTCATTTAACGGCCTTTATTGTTAAAAGGAATTGGGCCAATTCAGATTGATTCAGCAAATCGGCAACCATATTTTTCGGATGGCAATGAACATAGTTCATTAGGCTTGTTTGTTTTTCCTCAATTTATGAAAGAAAATTTTATTTCTATGATAAGCATAAATTTTGTCAGTTTATTTGCCTTTGGAAAGTGTTAAAATTAGGCATAACATATTTCTGGTTCTTTCTAAAAGTCGGGCTTTATTTTTTTCGTCATTAAAGCCAAATTTGAAATTTTAGTTTCCCATTGTTCGGTTTCTAGACTAGCGCCAATTTTTCCCCGTGAGGCACTAATTAGCACTAATTGGGCTTAATCGGTAAGCACCTCTGCTGCATTTACCGTAAATATATGTTACTCGTAAATGGATGCGGATGGACCACAGAATGCTAATGAATTGCCTGCCCTACATCTAAGCTTTCTACGAATTTTTGTCATATAGTTGTAATATAGTTACGAGTGAGTATTGGTTCAAACACCCTAAACAACTCAACTATATAGAAAGCATGAAAAAGCTCGTGTCAATATAAACAGATTTACAGCAAAACGTTAGTTTAACTTTAACTAGACTACATAGGTAAAACTATTTGCACCTGTTAGATTTCACAAGATTCATACTGAAATTAGAATTTTACGAATATTTGGAGCGATACCAATTTATATTGTCGTAAAATATTTTATGATTAATGAAGAAAATTACTAACAAAACCAAAACAAAATTGGATTTGCCCTGATATGATTACGGTTTAATCATTAATTTTTCATCAACATATAGATATCCTGATGTCGACAATACCATACCTGATTTTTTTTATGATTGATCTATTTTGACGATATCGTGCCTATAAATAACACAGGAAACTTAATGATTAATGCCCATTTCGTCGACACTTTAAACGTATAGGTATCCTTCAATTAGAACTATTATTTTTATGGTTGCTGTACAAGTAATTCATACAAGTCTAATGCAATGTACAAAAGAAGTTTGTTCGATTTGTGTAGAACTGAAACGTACTAAATGTTTCGTAAATTAGGTATGGGTCGCCTGCCTTTTGTTATTATTTTGTAAAAAAGCCCAATAAAATCATTTTTTTCATGTGAACGTGTCGATAATGTTACAAACGTCAAATACTTGTAACTAACGACGACTAGCAGTAGATAACGTCAACATCTACTATTGGATTCAGTAGTGGATAGCCAGCAGTGGTTTTAGTTAATGCAAATTATTATTACCATAAAACATATTTCAAAAGTAACTTATCCTGTGTGTCTAATACTTAATACTAAATTGCGTACTAATTTATTAATTTTCTAGCATCGATAATAAACACTTGCGACAATTGATAACTCTGAAATAAAGTTTGAGAATTAGAATAAAATTTTAATGTAATGTGTTTACACCATCTATTAATAAATGGTACGAACTAACATTAAACTAGTTTAGATTTTAATATAGTCGAATAAATTGGTTTCAGACACACAGTAATACAGTTTTTAAACGTAAATTTCAGACCAAGTAAAGTCGCAAAACTTTGTTTGAAAATCATAATTAAGAATTTACAGTGCCATCTCTATAAAAATAGTGGAAATGAACATTCTGTCTTTTGACATTAGCCCAAAAGCAGTAAATAATAATTTAACAGTACAAGCCTGGAAATCCAGATTCGTAGTTCACTAATAGCAATGTGGAGGAACAAATTAAGTCACTTGCCGTAAGCCAAGCGAATTAATACACATATCCAGGGTGAACATGGTAAAACTGAAGTAACACTGGTTGATTTCACTATGAACAATCCATATTGGAAAACGCCATTTGAGACGAGTCAGTTTGCGCAAATATTACAAAAATATGGTCAAGATATGTGGGTCTAGTTCAGATCTCTGGCAGTGACTTATTTAGTTACCTGTTCATAGGTTAAATAAGTTGAACTATCTAAACGTGAAAATACTAAAATAACCGAAAGTGTTTACGTTACATTGGGGTGAAATGTTCACTGGCGAAAAATATTAATGTTTGATTAGTACTGATATGAAAAAGGAAATTGGTGGCTTTTGTACAAGGAGGAAGTGAATTTAACGATTGAGGCCAACTTTACAGAAATTAGTTTCATCACACTCACACCATTAATTTTTTTAAATTTCAGATTGCACATTTTGACAACTATGGCTGCGGGCCAATAGTCGGGTAAAAGTCAATTTTTAGTCAATTTTTCGGTAAATTCAATTATTTTTCAAAAACTCTATGGCAAACTGATCGAAAGATCTGTTCTAAATCCGATTTTTACCATAGTAAACGATTTACCTGACTATTGGCCCGCAGCCTATATTCATGATATTAAAACTTCCATTAGCAAGATCTAATAAAAACCGTAATTGGAAATTGGATATGACAAGTGACAGACGTATAAATAACTCAAAACAAAGTTATCAAATTTGTACACTGTCATGGTGAATAGAAATCTATCATCGTGATTAATAAGTCTATTTGATACGAGATGGCACGTAATGCAAATATTCTATTAAAATATGTTTATTATTAGTAGCTATTTCATATTTTTAGATACATGTCTCTAATTAATTATAGATTTGAAAGTTATTTTAAAAATATTTTGATTTTCAAAATGCTTATAAAAGTTACTATAAATTTAAAGTAATTATTAATGTATTTTAATAGAGCGCGAACTTACTTCATAATGTGGAATGGAATCGAACTAAAAACATCTGCGGTGATCCAATTAAATAACCTAATAGCTATAGTTGGCAATTGTAGCAGATATATGTTTGCATCCGTCGATACACCCCGCAAATCGAAATAGAAGATAGGATTGCTATCGTAATAGCGCGGAGAAGAGGTTTACTATGGTTGATATTTTAAAATGTGAAAAAACGAAAGATTACTGGATTTTGCAAAAAATTGTATATAAATATGAAAAAGTAGATCAAATTTACCAGATTAAGCAAATATGAAATACCCTTACGTAGACTGTTTATATCGTCGCTAGTTTTATAAATCGGGATGATTGTGCTCATTGAAGTATGTTCGTTGAGAATTTTTGATATTATACTTTATATTGAACTGTTTTTCAAAATAAAACTCTTCCATCATGGTATAGAATTTCACTATCTCAGATTGGTATGTGAACAAAAATCATGTGACAGATCGAGCTGGTCTAGAGGCTCTTCTTTTTGAAAGGCGTATTTCCTACCATCTTAAAATAAAAACTAAGTTCCGATTTATTTCTAATAACACTAGTATTAGGTTTTCTCATTGTCCTCCAAAAAAGATGGATTGTTTTATTCCAAGTATTGAGACACAAACAACAATAGTATGGCCTTACTTGATGTTTATCATGATGCCATAAGTAATGAAAGTTTTACCTATCATCTGACAACACTAAGAGTTAATCCACAATAAAAAAATCCTTATGGCTTTTGCTTTAAGGCTTCCACCACAAGGCAAACACCAACCTAATGAGCAAAAAAAAAATCCCTTAACATATTTTCCATATTTTTCTGTACGGCAAAAGTCATATGTTTTCTCTGGGATTTCTTTTGCGATGGGCTGTAAAACTGTTATAAAACTACTTCTAATGCTTGAATTCTAGAGGTCCCGTTATCTAGCTGAAATCTGAAAACTGATAAACAAGAGATTAAGTGGGGGTAAAAATTCAGTGCATGAAAGAAATAAGAGTATCTCTGCCATCAAAGTTTGTACCACTAGGAAAAGTGTTATTTCGTTTTCGGTTACATAGCTAGCCTGTTTCCCTCCAATTTTTTTTGGTTACTTAATTTTAAAGCATGGGACGGGATCACAACGAGACGTAGTCATTTTTTACGGCATTCAAATTTTATATGGAAAAGTAGTAACAATTCAACCGTTTTTCATCCGGTTCAAAAACCTCTCAAATTCGTTAGTTGTTATAAAATAGACAAATGAATTTGAATTTGTATGGCTATTTGTATTTTATTGTGAAGCAAAGTAACAAAACCGGTAAAATTGTTGTTGTTTCCAATATAAAATTTCACTACCATAAACAATTTCTATCCTGCGTTTGTGAAACCGCCTCAATCTTTGACGCAAAGCGGGAATAAAAAGGCAACTTTATGATATAATCACGCTGTCATCTAGATTTTGACATAAATTGATGTCATTTGCAAAACATAAGAGTAGTAAGAGACCTTTAGACATTAATAGTAGATACTCCTTCATTTTAATTTATAAAACAAGAAACAATTCAGTGTTATCTGCTATCAAGCTTTATCTTGTTTTTAAAGTATGTCAATCACAAAAAGATTAGAAGTTTCCCAGTTTTTTTTAAATTTCTGAATTTATTCAATATTTTTTAATAAAATTGAAAATATTTAAAACAGTGTCACTCAATAAGAAAATAGTCTAGTAGATTTGAATTTTTTTAGTAAATATCTTTTCGAAATAGTATATGTAGTCTTTCAATAGGGATGCTCGAAATTTAGAGGTTATGGCAGCCATGTTCTTAAAGCAACATCTGTCGAATTGGTTGTCAGTAGTGTATGGTAAATCACCATGGAAAGTTAAAACGTTGAATAACGTGTGCAAATCATCAAATTTTATTTTAAAAATCAGTGTTCAATCACGTGATTTTTGTCCACGCAACAATCATCCTGCCGAGTCGACTATTCGAGTTTTGGTGGCCAAATTCGAGTCAACGGGTTCGATAAATAATCAGCCAGCACACGTACGTCGCCGAAAAGCAAAATCTGCTGGAAAAATCGCGCTGTGCGTGAGATTTTATGGGAAATCCCGGGACAGTCAATTTCTCGTCGTTCACATGAAATTGGTGTTTCTGCGACTTCAAGTTCAACTGGGCTCTCAAGTAGTTGGAAGTTAACCTAAAACTCGCCAAAAAAATCATTTTAAACGACGATGTCGTCACGGCAACCGACCAAATGGCACAGTGGTTAAAGCTTTGACGTTTGGATTGGGAGGTACCGGGCTCGAATCCCGACAGAGGCAGGATGTAAAAGTGAGATTTCACCAACAGATTTCGATCTGTGGTGAAATGTAACACATCTATGACCCTCTGTCGGTGTGCAAAACCCATGGCTCAACCTATCTTCCATACCAGTATAGGCTGGCATGGAGCTTGCAATGTGCAGATGCTCTTAAACCGGTCCTATAGCCGTACGTCCTCGAGTTGGCTGAGTAGGCGTAAAGTAAGGACGTCAAAAGAAAACCAAGAAAGAACAGGGTGATCCTTGAGCCCCAAAACAGATTGCATTGTAAATATATAAAAAAAAGACGATGCCCATTTCTGAATGATGGTATATGTGAAAAAGCAAAATTGTCGGATTTAAGGCGATACTAATCCACACGAGATACACCAGCATCAAAAGCATCCCGAGAAAGTCACTATTTGGCCACACTCTGGTCTGGCAGAATCATTAATCTGTACTTCTTCCAAAACTTCCACATGCCACAATGAACTTTCTGCTCGAGCAATTTGAGGGCATTGTTATATCACGCTGCGGCAACGACAACTAGCCACCGGGATCCGGCGATTTTGGGATATCTTAGATCGCACGTCTAATGCGAATAAACCAAAAACAAATGATGCCCTCTAAGTCAAGATAACGAACGGATTCCTGCAAATTTCGCCAGATTTATGCGACAAAGTCATTGAAAATTGAACTTCCAGAATAAGTGCCACCAACCAAAGCCGCTTACTTAAGTAAGTATATTTCATACTTACTTAATGCCATACAATTTTTTTTCAATTAAAAAACATTGAGTGGATATCTCAAGCCGAGTTCATAGTTGTATTCATTCCGTTCTTTGTGTTTTTTTTAACCAATATGATTTGTCGCAAATGACGATATATTTCTTCGGTATTTTTTCATCAAGTAGATCTATCTTCAACTTTTTTACCGAAGGAACATGGGAAGAAAGAGACGACATGATACATAATTAATAGAAACAAACAGACACTTTCTCGATATTTTTATTTTGTAGTCAAGTACGTTGTTCATTTTGTGGTTTGATGATTTCTATATGAATTTCTCATTATTTTTGTTTATGAAAAACTCCAAAACTACAAAACGCATGAAGTTTTGTTCATCAACAATGAACCCAAAAAATAATACTGCAGAAAAAATACCGAACGAGAGGAACGGAACGAACACAACGAACTACAACAATGAATCCGCCTTCATACACAACTTGTTCTATTTACTTTAAAAATTGAGGGATATAATTTTTTTGAAGTACTGTATGATTTCGAAATATACAATTTTTTTCTCTCTTCTCAGAATATTTTTTTTGCACTCGATATTGTTATTTTCATCTACCTAAGTTTGTTCACACACTAGTTTACTCACAATGGTTATTCAATATAGATAATTTCCGTATGTTTATCTCTTTCTTTTTACTTAAATTAATAAAGGATGTTGTCACCTAACTATCGTTAATTTTTACCCAGGTAGGGTTTCCAAAAAACATATTTATTAGTATAGGAGTATATGTAATGTATTGTGAATCGAGGAGATGGATTCTGCGAGTAATAGTATTTGCTCGACTAGAATAATTTTATGAGGGTACGAGTATGCGTTTTTAGTCGAGGCCCAGCGTTGCCATTATGACGATAAAATCGTCATTTTGACGTTTTCAAAATGAAAATCATTTAAAATACGATGGGACGTTTTGCAATTGATTGGTAGAATAAAAATGACGTTTTTAAAAAATTAAACCGAAATATAAAACAATTCCATGAAATGTGTTTATAGGGCGAAATCTACTCTACTACTTTTTTTTATTCGCTAGTACATTAAGGGGACGGACATAGCACCTTCAAACTTGAAAAAAAAAGTTTTTCAAAGGCTGGTGCTACACGAGATTTTAATTTCTGGTTTCAAACTAAGTCGTAATAGATTTTTTATTGTTAATTTAAACCTTTATATTAAATGAAAACCCTATTAAAACACGGAAAACTAAACACCCTATTAAAACACGGACAAATATTGTGCGACATAAATTTTTTGTCCGTGAATCCGAAATGACAAAAATAGAAATGAAAATAGAAAAATTTAAGGGCATTTTTGAGATGTAGATTTTTGTTTAAATTTTATTTTCGAGAGAACAGAATAAAATAATACAAAAAATTAGGTGTTTTCATTTAATATAAAGGTTTAAATGAACAATAAAAAATCTATTAAGACTTAGTTTGAAACCAGAAATTAAAATCTTGTGTAGCACCAGCCAAAGATTTTTTTTTTAATAGAATAAAAAGAGATATCTTTTAATGAAACTTTCCATTGACATTTTATTTAACTGAAAGTACAAAAACAATTTTTTTAGATTTTTTTTTAGCCCAAGGTCGTCTGCTACAAGGGTTTTCCAAAAACACTGAAAGTTCGATGCGTGAATCACAACTACTCTCAGAAACGTCTGAAAAACGGGGTTTTATTCAGCATTAAATTGCCCTTGGAATGAACTAAAAGGAAAACAATTGGTTGAAAAATAAAAAAATGGCGGCATTTTTTCGAAAATGCAGCTTTTTTGTCCCCCCAATTAGTTGTAACTCAAAAAATTGAAAGCCGATTTTTCTTCCGTAGTTCATTCTGAGCAGAAATATATGTAGATCAACGTGTTAAAATTTTAGAACGATTGGATAAGTAGTTTTTTCTCAATCTTGCACGCCAACTTGAAAAACGTCATTTCGAGATAACTGCGTTTAAAGTTCGTCATTTCGAGATAACCGCGTACAAAAACGACTTTAGCGCTTCGCAATAAGTACAATAATTTTTTTTTTTTTTTTATTTTTTCTTGTTTATATCATTAAAATCATCAACGTTCATTCTAACATATTCTATCATAAAAAAAATTTCGATTTGTTTTATAGACCCTGAAAATAAAATAGGTACTGTGAATTACATTTACGATTATGATAAATACATAAAAAACCTTTTCTCTATATTTATATGCGATTTTTACGAATGATGTTTTTGACGTTTTCAGTTTACGAAAAAAGACGTTTTTATTTAATTTTTCATGGCAACACTGTCGAGGCCTCTCAAATAATTAAAAATCGAATTATTAGGGAATGGTCCATATTTATTTTTTGCGGAGTACATATTTGCGGTGGTGTATCGAGGCATTATTGGAGGAGATATTGTTTTTACAACGTGCGGAGCGAAAGATAATTTTATATTAGAATCTTATAGCATATTTCTGGGACATTCATTTAAATAAACGAGCTACGTGCTCCTTGTAATAGAGTGGTTGTGCACCGAAGAATGAGATAATGTCAGTTTAAATAATTGTTAAAATCTTATAGAACTGAAAATTGCAGATAGAGTGATAAAGTTTTGACTATCTATTTTTGTTGTATGTAGAAATGAGTACAAAACTATTTTTGTTGTATGTAGAAATGAGTATTATTTCTTGCTATACGCAAATGAATGTTGTGGAAAAATTGTTTTTGTGATCTTAGTGCATAAGAGATGCCGATTTGTTTCCAAATTTTTATAAATTTACATAAATTAGCTAGATCTGCTATTTCTTAATGAAATGTTGATTGCAATGATTTGGAACAGAATGACATATGTGTTTAATAATTAGTTGGTGTAAAAATGTAAGATTTCTTCTAAAATGTTGATGCAAAGGTCTCTATTATATTATTGCATAAGAGCTTTCTAATTTTGATAGTTTGTCTGATTTTTCTCGATCATGATGGTGATATTGAACAATCGATGATGTTGAAATTGCGCGTGCCCTCTGAGGTTGAAATGCTTAACTAGAGTTTCGGAAACACTTATTGATTACATTTTCCTGCTCATTCTGTCGCTGTTAGTTTGAGGATTACATATGAGAGAAGGATTAAAAGGATACCGCAGCTTCATTTTACTTTTTCAGTGTGACATAAGTTACGTTAAAAACCAAATTGGTCAGGATTGTTGTATAAAGGAATGTAAGAACAGTACAACTAAATATTTCTTTATATGCTACAAATTAAACTGCTGCTCTGTATACAGATACTACAAATTGAAGTTCAAGCTCCAGTGTGAAAATTTAAAATTCCAAACTCCTAAAAAACTAATTTATTTTATATACAATCAAATCACTTATCAGCTTGGAAAATGAGCCGTAATGACAAGTGATCGATAGCACAACACTAATCATTTGAAATCCTAACCTACAGCCAATAAAAACTGTTATTCAACACTTTGTAAACGCATAAATCATTCCGGGTTTACCTACTACGAAATTCCCTCAAATTATAAATCAAATTGGAATGTTTTTTCGGCGTGTAGTGCCCTCCAAAATAAAAACCACCGTTTCATTTTCACCGTCGAAAATTTTCTCGAAACTGCCTATACGAAAAAAAGGGGTGAACAACGTACAAAATAGAATTGGAAATATGTATTCACAAAATTTATGTATATCTTTTTAAAATTTATTCAAAATTTGAAATAAATTTAATTATTTCGACATGATATCGATTTGGCTATAAATTTCAATTTTCTGATTGAAATATATTCGTTTTATATATTCAACTACCGAAATGAATATTTTTTTATTGATGATTTTCCATTTATTTCCATTTTTTTTTACAAGTTCAAATATCAATGATGACAAATTACTTCATAACTATGTGATATGATATTTCTATGTCAATATGCTCATATGGATTGTATGACAAATGGAAAAATGTCATAAGTCTGATTTGGTGATACTAAAGATAGCATGAAGCACCACTGAAAAAAAGTAGTTTCATAGTATTTATTTTTATTGATTTAATTATAGCGTCAGTACCAAGGTGTTATATAACAGGATCAATAGCGTATTGGGAATATATAATTATAGGATTCGACAATGTTTTTCAAATTTTTAACTAAAACATGAAAAACTGTTTGTACTTTGTTTTAAAATATTAATCATTCTTCCGTAACAAGGGAAACACCCACAATATTGTATTTCAGTGAAACAAAAATATTAGTAAAAACCAAAGTTAAATAAAATTAATTATGAAAAAATAAATAAATTTCCCAATCTCTAAGGGAAACCAGATTTTATTTTTTGGTATTTTACTTTGGCCTGGCTGGGGTGGATGATTAATTTACGTATTATTTACCTCTAAAACATTGATTGAAAAATATTAATTTTTGTTTTGTTTTTTTGGTAATTGTGTATAAAATGAACTAAATTTTATGCTAATTCATACAAACATAAATTGTAAATGTTGTAATCAGGAAAAGCGGCAGTTTATTGTAAACGGATTTTCTTTTGTTTTAGTTGTATAATATAATGAAAGGGCAAGTGGAAAATATTTACCGTACACACAGAATATCTTGACTGCTTTCGTTTTTCAATTAAAATTTGTAATTTGCTTCTAGCTACATGAAAATCATACTTATGTAAAAGTACTACATTTGAACATAAAAGTAACATAAAGGCATAAAAAATTGAGGGTAGCCATTTCTCCTTGCAATTATGCTTTCTTTGTAAAAAAACATCTAAAGTTTTCAGTTTTTTTTTTATTTAATTTGACGTGTGTGCTAATATAGCCTTAGTTTATTTACATTGTTGCATTGTGTTACCGTACGATGGTAGTAAGTAATATCTTTTTGTTATAAAACTGGGTGAAAATACGAGTAGAAAATAAGGTAATAATAAGCACCCGTCAATTACACTTTTAGAAACAGAAAACAATTAAGGTTTTATTAAAGTGATTGGTCCTAAAATTACTCATTTCTTCTACCATTCATAAAAGTGCCGTTTTGAACTAATTGTAATGCCTAAAGCATGCCTTTTATTCTTCTTAAAATTTATTTATGTTGGTTGGCATTAACCGTTTACGTGCCAGGGCTGAAAGCAATCCATATTATCAATCGAAAACAAAAAAACAGTCAAAACTGAACCTTTCTTAGGCCGAAACTTCTTAAACTGCAAACGGGTTCTTTCACGTAGATTACTTCCAACAAAAAAAAAATTATACAAAATATTAAAATTTTGGGCCATAGATATTACTATCATATGGCTAAAACGGCTATGTGCAATCGCAAAAACAAACTAAAATTTTACAAAACAAATAATTTCAAATTCAAATCTGTGGTAAAGTTGATTCAGTAGGCGTGTTTTCGACTAGCACGTTGCTTGCTTGCTAGCTGATCGAGTATCTGCCCCTTATACCGCGTACATGACACCGGAAATAAATAGTTCCATGCTCGCTAACGAACTCAAAGCCAATAAAATTACAGTCGGTGGCCAAAAAACTTGCGCGATTACATCATTTGAACGTATTTACATAATAAAACTAGTTTTCACGTTTCTCGTTCTTCCTTCTATTTTTTCTGAGTACCTTTTGTGCTCTTGTTTATGACTAATTTAAATGGGCGATCGCGTGAACGTGTCTGTCTGTGTGTGTTTTTTTCCTGTGAAAAGAATTTAACTTACGTTTATTAATTAGTTGCTAGCCGAAAGTGGTTTTTTGTAGATCGATTCCTAAGAAAGTGTTTATCATAGAAAAATATTTTTTTTACTTTTGTGTTTTGTGTGCCTGACGCCATATATTTGAAGTTGCAAACAACTTTTATTTTATTTACGGTCTTGTTTTATAGAGAATTTTCGTGAAACATTATCAAATTCATTGTTTTTCGAACAAAATAGTTGGAAATGACATCAGGCAGCACCAAAAATCTGCTGCAGCTGCTTTCATTGAAACTGGGCAACATTCATACAGTGCTGTAGCCAGAAAACTGGACATAGGACGAGACAGACTTCAGCGAATTGCCCAAAAAATATACGATAAAGAGGAAATTTTCGTAAGTAAGCGTGAAAACTGCGGTAGAAAACGGAAAATGTCAAATCGAGTGCCATGCACCAATTCGTAAAATCACCAATGCGATAATCGAGTCTGGAGTGAAAATATCGGTAAGAAAAGTCGACGTTGTTTGAAAGAAAATCATATGCAGACGCCCTTTAAAACAACCCTCCACGCATGAGGCTACAACGAATGGTTTGGGCCCGGCAGCATCAGGAATTCACACAATTTGATTGGAATAGGGTAAGTTCCAAATTTAAAACCATCAATTTTGTTTAACTGTGTTCAAACATGAAAAATACTAACCAACTCTATTTTTCTATTTCATAGGTTATGTTTAGTGACGAGTGCCGCTTAGAGGCGGTCACGGAATTTCACAGTTTCGTGCGCAGACGACCAAGCGAACGCTATAATGAGGACTGCGTGGGGAAACGAGTCAAACATCCACCGGCCGTCATGTTATGGAGCTGTATATCACTAAATGGAGCCCTGGACCAATATATTTTGTACAAGGAATGATGCGGCAAGACCAATACAATAAGGTTTTGAATGATGTGTACATGCCCTATGTGAAATTTCTGCCCCTTCGTCCATCGGTGTACACTTTCTTTCAAGATGGTGCACAATGTCACAATGCATTAAGCGTTAAAAATTACTTGAATAGTAAAAAATAAGAATTCTTCCCTAGCCAGACAATTCATCAGATCTCAACTCGATAGTGTATAGCTGGTCCATGTTGAAGCGACTAGTTTGTATGCGTACCAATAATACAGTGATCGAACTAAGAAAAAACATCGAGGAATTTTGGAAAAATGATTTAGAAATATAAAATACAATAAAGAATTGCTACAAAAGCATGTCAGAACGAGCAAACAAGTAATATTAGCGAAAGGAGGAGCCACAAAATATTAATAATTTTTTTAATTACATGATAAAATAAATTAATTAAATTTATTAACTATATTAATTAAAAGTAAATTTCTTCAGAAAATATTTTTTCATGTAGTGTAATCGGGTTTTGAAAAAAATATGTATGTGATTTCTATGCGTGCGCAAGTTTTTTGGCCAACGAAATGTTTATACCACGCCTACTAGTTCCGAACTCGAGTTCAAATTGTTTTATGTCGCGTACATGACATCGGAAACAAATATTTCCATGCTCGCTAACGAACTCAAAACCAATCAAACTATTTGAAATGCTTTATACCACGCCTACTAGTTCCGAACTCGAGTTGAAATTATTTTATCTTTGTTGTTGTTTTAATACATTTTGTGTGTTTCCATAGAATTTTTTTCGAACTAACTCACGATGTCATGAACGCACTATTATAGTGCGTTCATGACATAGTGAGCTAGTTTGGAAAAAAATCTATGGGAACACACAAAATGTATTAAAACAACAACAAAGATAAAACAATTTCAACTCGACTTCGGAACTAGTAGGCGTGGTACAAAGCATTTCAAATACATAATTTGATTGGTTTTGCGTTCGTTAGCGAGTATGGAAATATTTGTTTCCGATGTCATGTACGCGACATTAATGTCGCGTACATGACATCGGAAACAAATATTTCCATACTCGCTAACGAACTCAAAACCAATCAAATTATTTGAAATGCTTTGTACCACGCCTACTAGTTCCGAACTCGAGTTGAAATTGTTTTATCTTTGTTGTTGTTTTAATACATTTTGTGTATTTCCATAGTATTTTTTCCGAACTAACTCACTATGTCATGAACGCACTATAAAGTCAATTTTATGTTGTTAAGTGTTTTTTCTGTAAATACGATTCTGTTGCTTAGATAAATAAAAAATATTTTTTCTAGTATCTAGCGACATCTACAGAAAAATAGCTACATTTTAGTTAATCTTGATTTCGATTTTATTTTGTGTAGAAAATATTTTTTTTTTGTTTAATTGATTTATTATACTTTTGAGAATGGAACCGAAAAGTTTCCGAAAGCTAAAGCAATAATAATAGAAATATAAAAATTGAATAACTGTTAGTAAAATAACTGTTACTTAAATTTGTATGGAAAGGAAATGTTCTACATATTGGTTTCCTAGGCATCAATTCCAGATGTATTTGTCACTTCAGCGGGACATTAATTCAACGTAGTTTAGTCAATTAAGGGTTAAGAATTTAATGACATTTATTAGAGACATCTAGATTTAACTATTAGAAGTAGTTTTATAATAATATAGTCTAAAACAAAAACAAAAATCCTTGCGATTGCTCGCGTACAATCCAGAATATTCAGTGCAATGAACACAATGAGTCAGGTCAGAGTCTGAAACTCGTCGAAAACGAGTTGCAGGAAAATTATATGTGTTGTTAAGGTGAAATTAGTGGTGTGATTAAATATAATAAATGTTGATAAGTGAATTAAATAATTAATAACAAATTATGGAAATTATTTGTTATTTTGTTTTAGTGTTAATGGATAATGGCGGGAAAATTATGGTGGAAATATTACTGGTATTTTCGGGAATATTCCGGTAGTGATGTAAGTATTACAGTAGTGATGTAAGTGTAGTCCATTGTTTTCGGGAATTTTCCGGAAATGGTAAATTTCAAGAATTATTGCTGTAATCGTCCAAATTTATAACCGTATTCACATCCAGTTATACAAACTGAATATGACAGGACAAATTCATAACAATTGGTGACAGCGGTGGGTATGTTACACTGTTTACAAAGTGTTGGCTAATGTTGTACTTGCCAGGCTCATCCCTTTCGCCGAAAACATCATTGGCGACTATCAGTGTGGCTTTCGTCCCAACCGATCGACCAGTGACCAGTGTTTCACCTTGAGGATGATCTTGGAAAAATGTTGGGAGTATAACATAACCATTCATCAACTATACATAGACTTCCGGCAGGCATATGACAGTATAAACCGCGACAACCTTTGGGCCGCGCTCATATGCCTAGGTATTCCAGAGAAACTCGTTTCTCTGTGTAAATTAACAACGTCGGGATCTGCATGTAGAATTGTAATTGAAGGAACTGTATCAGACTCTTTTCAAATAACATCTGGTGTTCGACAGGGAGATGCACTCGCGCCTGTGCTGTTCAATTTGGCGCTTGAGTACGTAGTGAGGAAAAGCAACATTGAAACTTCGCGCTGTATATTCAATAAATCAGGCCAAATTCTTGGATATGCAGATGATATCGTGCTTCTTGGCCGAAGACCTAGCGACATCAAGGACAGTTTCATACCGCTCAATCGCTGCGCAAGTTAACTTGGTTTGGAGGTGAACAGTAGCAAAACGAAATTCTTAACAACACCCAGGAACATATCCATGGAAAATCTCGAAATTGGCGACCATAACTTTGATAGCGTCGAAAATTTTAAATACCTCGGGTCACTTATAACATCCTTGAATGATATGCAGGCAGAAATAAAAGCCCGAATCGCTGCCGGACAACGAGTTTTCTACGCCCATTCAAAATTATTGCGATCTAAACACCTATCGCAGTCGTGTAAGCTCGCACTTTATAAAGCACTTATAAGACCTGTGCTGACTTTCGGAAGCGAGAGCTGGACCATGACCTATAACGACTGTAGATTATTATCTACCTTCGAAAGGAAGGTCATCCGTTCAATTTTTGGTCCTATTAAAGTTGCGAACAATGAATATCGGATTCGCATGAACCACGAAATAAAGCAACTTCTCGGAGGTAGCGATATTATCGGCTTCATCAAATCTAATCGAGTGAGATGGCTCGGCCACGTTGCAAGGTCCCCACAACAACGAATGATTCACAAAGTGTTCCATCAACAACCAGCCGGAGTACGTCCTAGAGGAAGACCCCGACTGCGCTGGCGTGACGACGTCGAACAAGACCTACTCGTATTAGGATGTCGAAATTGGAGGACGAGAGCGATGGACCGAGACGGATGGAGGACCATAGTGCGGGCGGCAAAATCCCTTCATGGGATGTAAATGCTAGAGAGAGAGAGAGAGAGAGAGAGGTGGGTATGTGAAAATTAACTGAACAGTCTAGAAAATTTGGCGAAAAACACTGAGGTTGTTGAAATAATCTTCAAACACTCTGGAAAAATTGTAAACTGCGCAAATATTTTTGTTGAATTTTAGTTATTGTTGACTAACAACATTGTATCTTATACTGTTGGTTCCGCCTCGGGCTCGCTAAAAAAGCTGTAGCTTAAACGGTTCTACCCTTTTTGGACTTCATATTATTTCTTGGTGGTCAAGTAGTTGGCTGGCTTCGACGTTTGGGTGATTGTGGGGCCTTTATTCTTGCCGGCTGCTTTGCTTACCTTTCTGTCAATGTTTCTACTGTAAGGTCGCTAGTATACGTACGAATCAAGGAGCACCAACAATGTCCCCCAAAACCGACGTTACTCGGTTTAATATAACACTGGATTTAAATTATAAAGCATCGATCGTCAGAACATTTTTTTCTGTTTGAGTCTGAGCTTTTTACATTTTTGGCATGCACAGTTTATGGCAGTTTGGCACCTAGATTCATATCTAGGTATTTTGCTACCACATGCAAATGGTTTACTTTACTGTTGGTGTAGTCAACCTGTACGTGTTTGTTTGGCTAATATGTCATCGTTTTGCCCAAACGTTAAATCTGTGTTTTGCACTTTGAAATTTATTAGTAGATCCCTCTACAGATTCATCTGTTTAAATGATAGGAGTGTCATCGGCTAATGTATCCGTTGTTTTATTATCAGTTAGTGGAATACCGCTTGTGAATAAAAGGTGTATGACTGGTCCTAAGACACTTCCTTGTGATACTCTAGCCATGATCTCTATAATTTGTGAGTATGCTTGATCCAACGAAAGTTTCTGTCTGTAATATGTGATTCAAGAAGATGACAGAATTGTCGTGACAAAAATTTTCTTAAGATTCTGTTTGTCAAAAGCTCGGACATTTATGGAAATCGATGAATCGATCGCCAATAGTTTCTGGAGCTGGCGGTTGTCATCGTAGAAATGGTTCATCGAAGCTATTGATGCGCATTCTTTGCAAATGTCACAATTCCAATTTGACCAACAATACATACGTTGTATTATTTCTTTTATTTTCTTGAATCCACAGTGGACAGCATTTGGTTGGCAAAGAGCATTTTCCAAAATCTTACCTATATTGCTTCTCGGGATATACAACTGAAAAAGAACGAATGATTCGTTTCATGCTTTCTTTCGCCTTGTTTTCCAAAAATTTAAAACGGTGGGTAGCCCTGCTTTTTAGTATTCGTGGTACATAAATTTGGAATGTGAGCATTTATGAGTAATTATTATTGTTGATCATTAGTCTATGTGTAACACCTTCGCTACCGAATATTCCAGAGAATAACAAAAAGTATATACACCGTAACTCTATATAAAATGTTAACCCTTATGGTATAAGTATAGCTAAATATGTCATTGTATTATATAGTATGTATCTAAAGTATATTGTAAATGTATAAAAATTAAAAATTGGTAATTACGGTATTAACGAGAAGAGATATGAAAACGATTTTGTCGCCATGGAAAAAGAAAATTGGTTTTTGGATGGACAGTGGGGACCGTGATATTGAATAAATAAGTTTAAAATTAAAAAAATTAACTTCCATTAATATAATGATGGAATAAATTCTAAATACATAAAATAAATATAAAATTATAAATATTAAACATAAAATAAAATTGATCACCTAATAATTATTATACCTAAAGGGTTATCCAATTCGAGGTTGATAAAGTAGAAATCTGTATACCGACATTTGTCAAAGATAAACGTCAAGTACGCTGTCATTTATTTAGTTGACATTCTGCCATTTAAGAATATGGAGCATTTAACAATCGACCAACGCGTTAAAATTATTAAATTTGCTGATGCTGATTTTTCGAACAAAATTTTCTTCAGTGATGAAGCTCATTTTTCGCTTGGTGGATACGTTAATAAGCAAAACTGTAGAATTTGGGGCTCAGAAAATCCACAATTGATTGTAGAGAAGCCATTACACCCGGAAAAAGTCACTGTTTGGTGCGCATTGTGGTCTGGTGGTGTGATTAGGCCGTATTTTTTGAGAACAACCATGGACGAACCGTTACCGTCAATTCTGAGCGCTATGGCCGCATGTTAACCGATTATTTTTTTACGAAAATCGAAGAATATGATCTTGACGATATGTGGTTCCAGCAGGATGGAGCAACCAGTCACGTAACACGAGCAAATCGAGATCTTTTGCAAGAGAAATTTCCTGGACGTTTGATTTCGCGATTGGCTGATGTCAATTGGCCTCCAAGATCCTGTGATTTAACGCCTTTGGATTTCTTTTTGTGGGGCTACGCGAAAGATCGTGTTTACGCAAACAATCCTCAAACTCTTGACGAATTGAAAACTAATATTCGTAAGGTAATGGCCGAGATACCGCCCGAAATGTGCCGTAAAGTCATTTAAAATTACCTCAAAAGAATCAAGGCCTGTAAGAAGTCCCGTGGAGGACATTTGAATGATATCTTGTTTAACTAAATATGGCAAGGATCAATCTGTAAAATGAAATAAAAATTACAATACATTCCGAATATTTTGTGTGTTTTTTTTAAGTTTACTTTATCAAGCTTGAATTGGATAACCCTTTATAATTCAAAAATAATGATTCTAAAATTAAAGTGAATATTGTTGTACATATATGGTTAATAATAAAACCGCACAACAAGAAAAAAAAAAAACTTTATACAGTGAAACCCCAAAACCTAATGGAAAGGGAATGATGTTTCAAAATTAAATAATAAGTTATGTGAAAATATACGTAAATTACTAAAATATTAACTATAAGTTATAGTGTATGGACTGTGATTAAACGCCTTAATTGTAAAATCTAAATAATCCTGGACATTAATATCATCGCTTGTGATGGAATATTAAATCGATTGTAGTATACAAAACTAAAGCCAAGAAGGTAATGGCGGACAGCAATCTAGTGAGGGTTTTTTTTTTGTTTAATTAAATAATTTATAATAATAATTTAACTACTTAAACAACTATACTAATAATAACCTAAAATCTAAAATTCGATATAAATATACCTATAAACACCTAAAATCGAATAACCTTGTGATGATCGACGAACTACGTTTATCTTGTGGAATATTTTTATGGAGGATCTCATCAAGGCGCCCAACGCTTCGTTACTTTTTATTGTAAGTCGTTTATAAAAAAAAATATATTATATTTAATTAATTTTATAGTTTCTAAACGAACAGTTAAATGATCGCCATTTTAACATTTCTTTTTTCGGTTGTTCCATTTAATATTTAAATTTCTTGCATCGTTAAATTGCCGTTAATCTAACTGTTTTCTTATATATTACGTTAATTGCAAATAGATTTAGGGATTTTCGTTTTACTACATATATAACTAGTTATGGGGACATATACGTATATGAAATTAATTGCAAACTTTATCTCAAATAACTGAACCTGTAATCAACCATTCTAATGGTAGTAAAATTTTTTTGTAAAAGCAATTTTATTTGAATTAATAATTATGAGTTTACATTTAAAATTCGTGTCACGCAAACTTATTTAAAATGAGATAAAAGGTTATATTATGTGGGAGATGCAGCGGAGGTAGGTAGTTCGGCTGGGCATGTGATATAATGTGACATCCATGTGATTCTTTTCTTTCATATTTTCCTTCGAGTTGTTTTTTTTTGTGTTTTTAAGTTGGATTATTTTTTTTTTTAATTTTAACTAACGGTCATTACTGATCATATCATGTTTCGGAAACCCCACCCCTCAATAGCTCCTGAGTTTTAGCTGTGCAATGACCGTAAAACTGAAACCTCTGGTATGATATTATATTTCTGTTAACATTCCACTCATCAACGAGACAGTTACCAATATCTCCCCAATTTAAATGTTACAAATGGCGGCCAAGTGGAGTATTACACTGAGAAGGATTGGTATACCGTCCACCACCTTCAAAATTTTAGTACGGGATTGCCTATCAATATTTTTAGAAGTTCTAGATATTCGGAAACATCATCAAATTTGTCGGTGCTCAACTCACCAATTCACAAACAAATTAATTATCCTTACCTTTATTGGACAAATGGAATCTGTTTCTGAAACGAGAATCTGGCCCTTCGTTATCATGACCCTTGTAATATTTAATATTGAAATTGGATCATTGGAGCTTTAAGCTCCATCGAGCAAACCTCTCGGAAAGACCCCTTTGCTCCATCACTCCTTTTAATGTTGCATAATCTGTGGTGATGATGAAAGGTATGCCCCCAACATATTGTCAGAATTTCATCAAACTTGAAAAAAGTAAGGTAAAGCACTCCAATTAGGTGACGCTATTGTTGCGTGATGCACCATTTAACTTTTTGGAAAAGAAGAAAGTTGGACGATCCTCACCGCTTTCGATACCCCTATTTTAAAAGCACGAAATGTTTTGTGAAGTGTGGTTTTCACAATACGGGAGAACATAACCCAGATTTTAATTTACTAAATTTTACTCGAGTAATCGAATTTTTGATTTTTACTCGAGTAATCGGTTCTGCGAACTTTGGTATAAATCGGCGATAACAGCCAGTAACACAAAGAGCAAGTTATGAATTGTTATTGAGCAATAGCAATTATAGTTATATGCGTGTACCCTGTACTCTCGCGGAAATGGTTTGTTACTACGAAAAAGAGTTTAGTCAGCCTTTTCTCAGAATTTTCAATGAAAAGGGTCTTGTTTATCACTTGTGGCATTTTCTATGCTTTCCTTAGTCTCAATTGCGTGATTTTAAATTAACTATTTTATGAGTTTATTTATAAATAAAAAAAATATGATATTTTTATGACCTTATAATACTAGTCAGTAGAATCCATCCAACGAACATTAAAAGATATTATGGTAAATAATAAGCTAATTAAATGCTTTAGTTAGGCTCTGATCTATAAAAAACAATGGGTTCTGCTAGCTTTAGCAGGTAGCATAATTCATATCAAAAAATATTTAAAACCAAATGGAATATTAAAGGATTGTTTTAGGGTTATTAAATTCCCCATTAGGTTTTTAGGCTCCATTTCTCTCTCTCTCTCTTTCTCTCTCTCTCTTTCTGGCACTATATCCCATCAAGGGATTTGGCCGTCACAAATGAGGTTTCATAATCATATATTTACTGTTTACTGGTGTATTTGATTAGAGTAAGCCGTTAATGATTTACATCTAAAAGTTCCTGCTTTATGTTATTAATTCGCTTTGGTTTCGTTTTCGATTTGAGGCTCTTGGCGTTAATTGAAAGCCCAATGTGTTGTCAATTTTTTTTATTGTGAGATTTGAGTTGAGCCTTTAATTTACATGATACTAGATCATTTTTGAGTTTGTGGTTTAACATTCCTCCTTTCATTTTCAATTCTGCTAGCTTTTGAAAAAGACTAATGTCTTAGCAGAAACGAGTGGATTAAGTGGATTGACTTTTAAATTTCCCCAGAGTCTTGTTCCACTAACTTTTGGTGTATGTAGTGTAACATTTTTCTTATACATACTTTATCGGAAAATAGGATTAACAGTTCAGCTCATATTTGAAGCAGAAAAAAATTTATAAATCGTAGACAAAGCCATAAAATTGATCTTAAACATAAAAACAACTTATCTCAGATAATTAATCGGTTAGAATTAAATAATGCAGTTCAACATAAACATTTAAATAAAAAATATTGTATGTTTACAAGTAAAAATAAAATAACAACTTTTCTTTATACTCGTAACAACAAATCATTTAAGGATCCCAAAACCATATATCAAAAATTATACACTAAAAGATTGTTGATAATGTCAACCGTAAAAAAAGTACGGAAATAAGGGATTTGTTAACAAAATGCCGTACATACGAGTAAGTGTATATATTTATATGGTGATGTTCGAGTATGAAACAATAAGGATATTATATAAAAGGACAATATAAATTACGAATATGTTGACATATTTTTTTTTTGGAAAATGGCGTATAACAATACACACATACATATATTAAGGAGACAAGAAAATCTACCCCAGAAAATACCGGAAAATATATATATTTCAATTTTTTTGATGAATATTTAAATAGACTTGGCATGTCAATTATGTCAAAGTTTGGTTTTCCTTCTTTGTGTTTGTATGTATTTAATAATATGATCGTTTTGATGAAGGCTTTTTGTTTTATTTTAGGGTTTTTGCGGTAACACAAAAAATATTTAAGAGATTTTCAAAAGGATTTAGTTTGCTTTTTGTCGGTTCCTTTTTATAATAGTATACATAACTTATATAATACTATCCAAGTATGAAATCTTTCTTATAATATTACATCTTTATAATTTTAGTAGTTTTTCGTACATAAGTCTTCTTAAGCACATACACAATTTTTAATATATTTGGTTTCGGGTGAAAATTTTGTGGTTAAAAATTAACTCGTGTTTGTACATTTTACACAAACTTTTTAACACAAAAATTTGTCTTTATATTGCTAGAAGCAAAAATAATTATGTTATGTCATATTTCATAATACACTAAAATAAATTAAAACATAATGTTTGTTTTTATGACTTACGAGCTAAAATATCGATTCGCCCAGAAATAGCTTGATGCCTGTTTTATGATGTCACTTCATAAATTAATTAAAATTTTGCGAATAAATGCTTACCTGCAAATAGAAATAAAATACAACTTTATTAATAAAATTTATAATAACATTATTAACAATAATTTTTTTAATGGCTGTATCCCAAAATAAATAAGAAAGGTTTAAAAATATAAATCAATAATGCCATGGAACACCATTAAATGACACTTTAAAATTCAAATTTAACTTTATATTATTAATGATAAAAAATGTACATAGAACGATAAAATATTAAATTGGGTTTGGGAACCAGCAAATAAAACAACCGAAGTAAAAAAAAAATCTTAAATGTAAAAACCAGATGATATTTATCCCATTATGTATTTACTTACAATGTTTAAGTTGTTTAAAAATGTTTTATAGAAAGAACAAAAAAATAAAGATATAATTATTGCATGAGACATGGATTCTGATCCTTTATTTAAAACGTTTCGTAAATTGCTCGTATTGTCTGTAAAATGAAATACAACATAAAAAATTGTAAAATAGAATTAAGCCTGGACCGAGTAGAGTTGTAAAAAAAAGCTTTCCATAAATATTGAATGAATAAGGGAATGAACTTTATTATAAATTCGTGTACTTATGTATGTTGAAAGAGCAAACCATAATATTCCTAGCAATAAAAGCTCGATACACATGTTACCGAGTATAAAGCTGCTATATCATGAATGGTTTGTAAATAGAATATTCGTGGATTACATACACGGTAGCATGTTGTTTCAATTACATACTAAAACCTGATCCAGGTAAAAATAACATTGATGTTGTGATGGAAAAAGCGACGAGAACTATTTTAAATCTGATGAAAAACATGTACTATTTGAATGTACATATCTGCATGAACTGGTACGATTGCCATCATGCAATAGTTAGAAAAACGTATAAAGTCATTGTTGATAGTATGAATATCATCGTATCAAAATTCAACCAGTGATTCAATTGTTTTTTATATCGGTTTTTATGAAACTTAAATGTGGATGGTTGGTAGGTATTCGTATATTGTATTATCTAGTTTAATTAAATTAAATAATTTAACATATTTGTAACAAAGATTTTTTTTTTTTGTTTTGTCCTTATACTTTTTTGGTAAATCTGACTCAAACTTATCATAAAATAAATTTAATTTAGCAAAAGTTGCCAGTTCCTAATTTATGGGAGCATTTGTCATTTAGCATACATTTATATTTTATCTGGTTATTTATTCAATAAAACATTAACCCTTTCAGACCGTCGGGCAACATATATTGCCCTGCAGTAAATATACAACTAAAATAAAACTATTACATTTATTTTTGGCACACTTTTAACATCTAGTCTCGTTTTTCTTTATATTCTTTGTATGCTATGTGTGGCTGTCATACATTTTGCGCCAAAATCAAACAAATTTAGTGTGTTTGTGATTTTTATGTGAGTAGTTCGAAAAAAATAAAGCCATTAGTTTTTTCAATATTATATCTAATTAAAATTATGTATTTTCAAAATGATAGTTATATGTTTTCATAGTTGTTAGTTAAAAAAATAAAAAAAAAATATATTTTTGTGATTCCAACAAATGTTGCCATTTAGACTGAATCGTAATGAACACAAATGTCTATATGTACACGTTGCCAAATTAACTCAACAGTATTTAATAAGATAAATTTATGATGTACGTCTGTAGGTAAAATGTCAAGGCCAATTAGATACTACACTCCAATGGAAGCGGCAGACAATGATATTTATGATGTTCTGCATTGCAAAGGCCAAAATCTTTAAGATGTGGTTACGGGTGAGGATGTAGAATCCAAACAGTTGGGCCAAATTGAATTGATGGATGCAGTTCACTCCGAATTAGAAACATCCGAGTTTCCGCATGCTGTCGTTAATGAAGTTGAGTTGATTGATAAACAAACTAATTATAAAATTACCAATAAAAAAGATATAAAATGGAGGAGACGAGAATTTAATTCGGAACCATTTACTTTATCACCAGCCGAGCCTATTTCCAATTCTGTGGAATTCAGAACACCGCTTGAATTATTTCAAGAATACGTAGCTTACGAATTATATAAATCGCTCATTACACAAATGTGTATGACATACGAGTACAACAAAGTCGCTCTAATTTTAAACATACAACGCTGGAAGAAATTAGAAAATTGTTCGGTATTCATTTGTTAATGGGCATAATCAAATTGTAAAATGTTTTGGAGCAATGAGTTGCAAGTTTAATCGATTGCATCAGTTATGACCAGAGATAGATTCTTTTGGCTAAGATCAAGTATTCATTTAATAGATAATGGTAAAATACCAAAGGACAACAAAGATAAGTTTGTTTAAGTGACCTTTGAATGTGTTTGCGTTGATGAGCAAATAAATCTTTTCAAGGGTCAGTTGAACATCAAACAATATATAAAAGGCAAGCCCTATCCTTGGGCCTTCAAATATTTCTGTTGTGTGGCAAATCAGGATACCCATACAATTTTGTTTTACATCAATGTTCTTCATTTAATCAACAGTTTAGAAACACCTGGACAGAAAATATTAGTATCAGACATTTGAAATGTCTATTCAAATAAAAATTAATGCAGCTTGTACAATCCGAATAAATTTGATTTACCTATCCCAACTTTAGTACTGGTGCAACTGTGCGAGGACGAGGAACCACAGAAGTGATATAGTTCTGGTAAAATGGCAGGATAATCGATCTGTTAACCTTGCACCACATTTTTGGTGTGATTGGCGAGACCGAAGAAGTGAAACGATGTGATAAAAAAGCAAAATAATACATGCGTGTAGTGAAACTCGTTTTTGTCAAAAATGATAATGGAGGAATGGGTGGGGTTGACCTCTTCGACCATAACAGGTTGTTTGGCGCGTGAACCGACACATTTTTTGGCAGATTGGAGGGGGGGGGGGGGCATTTGAAAGCTTTCGTCCCATAGAACTGATGTCGTACGTGCAACATTAACATATATGATGTTTTTTGAAATAACCCAAAATCTCGCCTTTAAATGGTCACAATTCTTTTGTTTGTACTCGTAAATGTACAAAATAATTTTTATTTTATTCTGTAATGTGATTTTATTCTAAATAAATCATTACTTAATACAATTGGATTAAGAAAAATGACACGAACTTCTAAATCCTAAAAAATGTGTAAAAGTATGAAAAATGTCACCTTAATTCATTCAAAAAAACTAAAGGTTATTTTGAAATTAGATTTGTTAACAAAACACTAAGAAATATGACATCGATTTTACTGGTCCGAATGTAGACAGTCAATAGCGGAGTGACGTCAAAAATGTGTTCAATGTGTTCAGTGAAAGAACCAGTACGAAAAATCTGATGATTAATGCAACAGTACAACATTCGAACGACGCACCATTCGAAAGAATTGCCATGGACTTGGCGCGACCATTCCATAATACGGAAAGCGGTAATAGATTATGTATTAGTAATAATGGACTATTTCAGAAAATGGTCGGAGGTGTATCCTGTACCCAATCAAGAAACAAGAACCACCGTTGATGGCGTTGATGCCATAATTAATAACTATATTAGCCCCTTGCATGCTCAGCAAGGATGGTATGGTGGAAAGATTTAATAGTTCACTTAAGAAATATTTAACAGAGGTTGTGAATAAAAATCAAGGCGACTGGGATCGCGATATAAAATTGATGGCTTATCGATCAGCGAAGCACGACTCTACCGGGGTTATACTAGCCAGAACAGTTTTAGAGAGTAATCTGCGGTTGCGACAGCTATTAAGTTTGGTGCTGTTTCGTAATCAGCGTTGAACATGATTCACTTGAAAAGAACTTAATGATACACAAATTTGTACGAAAAAAAATTGACTAGCAAGCGATAGGTTTGGCCCTAAAATCCGCAACGCAGAAAAAGGCGAAACATCAACTTATATGAGAGGGCCGTATATTATCATCATTAAGATACACGACGTAGAAAGAAAAGACAGCAATGGAAACCGAAGGTAGTGCGTTTGGAACGCTTTATACAGAAGTGGTAGTTTGGATCCTGTTCGGGATGAGCGGTCTTAGGTGGGGTAATGTTGCGATTTCGCCTATTGGGCTTAATTCGCCGTACATTGGTTTAATGAATTTTTTTCTTTTGACCTTAGTGACATCTAAGTTTTAGTAGTAGCACTAGTGGTGTTTTATAATAGTGTTACGGTGATACCTAGATTAGAATAGATTAGAATAGATTTGGTTCAACATTTAGGCGTCATTTGTATACTACAATATTTGCTCGATTCTTGATGCGCATTTAGGGTTATTCTAGAAACAAATATTTTGGTATATAAAGGCGTACATTGACGTGGAATGCTGAATCTTATTTTAAGCGTGATACAGTGAAAGTTTAATAGAAAGATTATTAAAGTGATTATTAAAGCGATTATTAAAGTGATAATTAAAAAGTGTGTTATAATTGTAATAATTAATTGTTAATTTTGTGTTGTATAATAAATTGTGTTGTGTAAATAAATTGTGTGAGTTCAAATTTGAAGCAGTTGTACTTATTCACAATCCAGTGATTGGAAACTTGAGTGACAAGGGAAAAACGTAACAATAGTTTAGTGGTATTCCCGATTTAGCAGAATTAAATTAGGTGATTTATTGAGCTTGCTTTACATCGACATATTTAGTCCAAGGGCTATAGACTATATTTGTGACCTAAACACTTTTTTGTTTGGACTAACACAAATTAGATCGATGAAAAATGTGATGTAAATGACACCATCGAGCAATATATATACAAGATAAATCATGTAGTGCAAATTTATAGTTTTAATATATTTATATACACAAATTTAATTTTTTTCTATATTTATTCCATATATACGTATCTTATAAACATATCGGCATAGTTATTTTATAGTTCATTGCTCTTGTTAGGCTTATACAGATTGCCAAAAGTAAAATAGATTAACCTCGGAATCTCTACATGAGTCCTCTTATGTATATTTTGCTTTATGATGACACCGAACTAAAGGGTTTTCGCATCATAAAATAGATGTCGGTAGTGGCATGTTTATTAGCATAAAATTTAGTTTTACATTTATCAAATGAGTCAAATTTAAAAAAATTAAATGAATGAATTTAATTTCGAAAACGTTACTGGAATTATTTATACGAAAAATATGAACTGCGATGACAACATAAGGAATACTTTTAGTACTATTCAACACTGAAAAAAATTTTGAGCATTATATTTATGAATATCGTTCATTAAATCAAATTTATACTATTTCTGTCAAATTCGGGTTGGTATCGGTAAACCGAAAATCTAAATTGCGAAAAAACTACTGAAAAATAAAAACCCGAAAATTCTAAATCCAGAAGTTTTTTGTTCTGAAAAATAAAATCCCAAAAAATAAAATACTTAAAAAATAATCCTAATAAATCTCGAAAAAATACTGAAAAATCGTGCAATCATCTGTTTTGAACCGCGCGGTTGAAAACAGATGATTGCATTATTTTTCAGTATTTGTTCGAGATGAGGTAGTATGCATTTTTCAAACTTACATTTTTCCAATTATGAACTGGTTTAGAAAACTGGTATAATATACGAAGGGGGCGAAGTGTCCACAGAAGCTACGGAAGCACTGCATCCCTTTCAAAAATCACTATCGTTAAAATAAAATTTCAAATTTGATTTATTTTATGTATAACACGTTTGATTAAATTTTTTTTTTCTCATAAAAATATGCACTATTATTGCCTTACAGGTCTGCACATATACAGTGCTGTACAAAAAAAATTGGGCAAACATATTTTATTGAAAATTGGAGTCTTTTTTTGATAAAATTACAAAACTTTTGAACGCATGTGGCTTATTGTTTTATTTTAAAGACATGTATGACGTAATTTTATGAAAAAAAAGTTACCTGCAATTTAGGGAGAAAACTCCGAAAAATGCCATAATATTCAAAATACGGTGATTGAAGTTAAAGTAATGGAATAAATTAAACACTTATTTTAAATTTTTTTTTTTTTTTATTGATTTATAGAAATTCTATCTTTAATATTAATATTTGGTTTGACCGCCTTTTGTTTTTTTTACATCGATATAACCCCGCAACTGATGTGCAAAAAAATTGGTCAAGCAATTATTTTATTTTACGCCTAGCATTCTTGACCGACATTAGGGTTCAGATGTTTTATTGCGTGTATTTTTTTTTGTTTGAGTATAAATAGTGCATATTTTGTAAGATTAAGTTATTCTGTAAGTGATCCTAGTCAAATAAAGAATAAAGTGCAAGTTTAGTTAAAAAATGGGAAAAGTTAGTAAGCAGTGTAAAAGCAATATGTTGATTTGGGCGCGAGAAAATTTAACCACGTGTGAAATTGGAGAAAGATTAAACATTCCTAAAAGTACTGTCGCGTGGAATATTAAAAAATTGCGAGAGATGGGCAGTACACAAAGAAAGAAAGGCTCTGGAAGGCCCAGAAAGACAACGCCAGTGGAAGATCGTTTCATAATATTACAATGTCGTCGGAACCGTTTTAAAACTTCATCGGACATAAGACGGGATGTTGAGCGAGCAACAGAAAAAGAAATTTCAGCCAGCTTAGTGAGAAAAAGACTTGTTAAAGCTGGTTTGAGAGCACTTAAACCAGTCCAGAAGCCTGAGTTCACATTACTAGTGAAAAAACAACTTTTGCTATAGGCTCAGGCGCATGTTTCTTGGACTCCAGAGATGTGGAATGATGCGATTTTCCTCGATGAATCATAATTCAAGCTGTATGTTAGAGATTGAAGAATTCTGGTAAGAAAAACCGGGCGAGAGGCTTGGCAACGAATGCCTTTTAAGACTTCCACCGAAAAAGGAAGGAATTATGGTCTGGGAATGCTTGTCTGGAAATGAAACCGGTCGATTGTGCTTCCTTAGTTCCAGCATTACAGCAGCTGTTCATCTGCAGGTCCTACACAACGAATTTGAGCCTTCTGATTTAAAGCTTTTTGGCGAGACTTGCAAATTTATTTTTCAACGGGACAACGCTCTGAGAAAATTATTTGCTCTGTTGAAGCTTATTTAAATGAGCTAGCAGGCAGCTCGCTATTTCATTAACACCTCTTTGGCCTACAACTTCATTCCACATATAAAGTCCAAAGTAAACGTTTATAAAACGACCTCAGGTCATTACATTCGGAGTGGGTAGATATTGCTGCAGATCGAAAGCTCAAGTCATTATTAGTGGATTGCACTTTGCCAGTTCCTTATCCCGTTCCTTAGATTTATAAGCGTCATCTGCAAGTTGATGATGTTTTTGTTGCTCCTCAATAATGTGCTCTTTTTGTCTTGCGTTGTCCGTCACATTCAATTTTGCAGCGAAAATCTCACATTTGTGGAATGAGTCGGCCTTATTAGTTTTATTTAAATTTAAGTTAAATTTAATGCCCATTGTTTGGAACACTTTCGAAAACTATGTAATTAGGAAGGAAATTTCCGGTGTACAGCTGGTACATTTTAATAATTGTTAAGTCACTATGAAAATATCTAAAATGTAAATAATTACACTGTGCTAGTTGGAAAATGTGACAAGCTGGGCACCCAGGGGGTAAACCTAATTCGAGTACGCTGAATTTAATGGTGCTAATCACATTTCAAAGGTAGTCCCCGTTTTTGAGATATCGCTTTCGACTTGTTTTGGATCTGACTCAAAATATACCCCCATTTTCACGTTGATCGCTCCTAAACCATTAAAATTTTCGATATGCTTTCTTCAGCAAAGTTGTTGCGCAAGTCAAGACCAATAACTTTGCTGAACATATCAAGATCGAAAAACCACATTCACCATATATGTGTTTTACTTAGGCCAAGGTTAGGTTGCAGTGACTGCTTCCGCACACTTAGACCAGTAGTGGCCTGTTGTGATACCACAGGAACCTATTTTTCCTTTACCCCTACGTAAAGCTACGTACTTAGCGCAAAATATCTCGCACTCCACAGTCAGCGAGATCTAAAAGGCTGGCCATATTGTACGCGCCCAAATACATATACCTTCTGTATTATAGTGCCAGACACGAGCATAGGAAGTTATCTATAGTCTCTTCCTCCTCTTCGTCCATACAACTTCTATAATGTCATTCGTCTCTAACCCAGTCTTTTCGCATGTTACCCAAAAAGGCAGGGTCTTGTCTTGTCAGTTTTGGTAAAAGCTTCTCACAGAAGACTCCGGCTCCTACCTTGCCGTCTAGAGAAACATGGGTACACAGGTAAGGCCAAATACAACTGGAAGTCGGCATACTTAGGCCAAACAGGGCGCTTATTTCAGTTAAGATACAAAGAACACATGAATGACATAACCAAATTTAAAAAAGTACATAAAATCAAGTTTCGCACAAAACATAAAAACTGAAAATCATAGATACACTAAATTCAATAAAAATGTAACCATTTTGCACAGAATCAAAAAAGGACTGAAATTAGACAGGTTAGAAGACCAATACCAAGAGTATAAATTTTTGGTACAATTTGACTCATAAGACATTTGCATACCGTACGTATACAAATTTCTCATGAGTCATGAGTCAAATTACGGCCAAAATTCACACCTTGAAAATATACAAAAACAAAAACACCAAGAATTTACTTAGCGACAAAATCAACACAAAACCAATAAAATTTACGAACTATTATCCATAACTTAAAAGCAAAGGAGTTACCAAACAGCAGCGTCTACCTACAGTATATAAAGAGCTTCAAAATAAATTATGTAACAGTACCGAAGAAGAGATTAATCTCGAAATCGATATTTCTAAAAAAGTTAAAAAATTGGCACAATAAGTAAGAACTAAAAACTGTAATATAAAATTAAAAATAAAAAGTTTTTCATCTAAATATATAAAGTGATAAAAGAACACAAAAAACAAAGTGAAAATCAGTTTGTGGAATCTGGTGAAATAAATAATATGGATAGGTGTTTTAAACTCAAGTGCTTTTGTTATGTGTGAGGAAAATTTACATTTATGAGCAATTGCCGCAAAATAAATGATGAAACCGCTGATTTATATCGACTATACTTTTCACAATATATGACTAGTGTTGTAAATTGGACGCCGTCTTTTGTTTGTGTGGCGTGCAATTTCCATCTGCATAGATGGCAAAACACTGGAGCCGCAATGCCATTTGGTGTCCCGATGATATGGATCGATCCACGTTGATGATGCAGTTCAATGTTATGGGTGCATGAATTATATTCTCGGTACAAACAGAAACAAAATTGGTTCTTTGACATACAGTGCAACGACAAATGCTCAGCTACCGCTGCCGCATTCATATGCAATTCCTGTTCCGGAAAGATCAAACCCAACTGAGGAATATTTACCAACAACATTTGAATCAGGTGAAACCGGAGAAACATCTGCATCAATATATCAACCATCAAATGTCACTGCGCCATGCAATCACATTGAAATCTCGCAAAATCGTTTGGATATTATGGTACGACACCTGAAATTATAGCAGCGGCAAGCCATTCTGTTGTTACAGGATTTAAAACAACTGAACAATTTGGCTCCAAATGTTTGGATATATAGAGCAATAAATCGTCACCGTCATTTTACGATTTTCTTCAAATCAATTGAGAATAATTCACTCACTTGTTGCACTAATATCCGAGCTTTGGTATCTACAATGCACAATGCATATAATCCCGACAATTGGCAATTGTTTATCGATTCCTCTAAAAGCAGCTTGGAGGCAGTTCTCCTTCACGTTACCAACTCAAAGAATTCCATTCCAATTGCACAAACACAGAGGAAACCCATGTATCAATAAAAAAAAATCATTGATTTGATTAAATACAATGACCATCAATGGTAAATTTGTGCAGATTTAAAAGTGATAGCTCTTTTAAGTGGCGTGCAATTGGGTTACACTAAAAACATGTGTTTTTTGTGCCTATACACAAGGCAAACAATACAACGAACGGAACTGGGCTTTACGTGAGAACATTAGATTGCAAAACGACAGCATCGTTGAATTGAAAAAACATTGCTACCACCACTTCATATCATGTTAAAAATTTTATAAAAGCGCTGAATCCAGATGGAAATGCTTTCGTCAGATTGCGTCGCATTTTTCCACGGTTAAGTGGAATGAAAATAAAGAAAGTTGGTGTTTGAATCTATTCAAATTTAAGTTTTGATAAAATAAAATTTCATCTCGCATCTTGTTTTTTATTACAGGAATACTTAATGGACTAGATATTCGTCGTTTGATGAACAATGTTGCATTTGAAAATGCTCTCAGTGAACGAGAGATTGTGGCATGGAAATGTGTAAAAGAAATTATTAAGAATGTTCTCGGAATTGATAGATCCGATGATTGGCGCAGATATATTGAAAATATGCTGATCGCTTTTCATAATATAAACATTAGAATGTCATTGAAAATAAATTTTTTGCATTGTCATGTGGAAAAATTCAAGGAACAATCACCAACCGCGTCCGACGAGCACGACGGGCGTTTTCATCAAGTGACGGCAAGGCTCAAATATGGGTAAAGCGGCACAAAGCTAGATGCACTCTTGGGTGACATTTGTTGGAATTTGCAAACGAATAAGAAAATTAAAGGTAAGAAAAATTAGGAAAAAAATAGAAAAATCAGATAAATCACAATAAAATCAACTGAATCGATTTAATCTTCTTTTAAATAGTTTCTATTGTATCTATATTTGTCGATGCGATGCTTTTTCGATCGATTTTAAATCAATAAATTGACAAAAAATTATAAAAAACGTGATTTTCGTCGAAATGAAAGGCAAAAAAAATAACACAAAAAGGTGAATGTAGATGTCGTTTTCCAGTCTTGATATGTTCTGAAGAAAGCACAACGAAAATCGTAATAGTTCAGAAGTTATCAACGTGAATATGAGTGTATATTATGACAAATTTTTGACTCAGATCCAAAACAAGTCGAAGGCGATATCTCAGAAATGGGGACTAACTTTGAAATGAGACTACCACCATTGAATTCAGCGTACTCGAATTAGGTTTACCCCTGGGTGCCCAGTTTGTCACAAAAAAAAAGTTTACGATTCAAGCACAGTGTTATTAATGAATGTTAAGATAATTTTTAATGCTTCAAATCTTACCTTTGCGATGTATCTCTACGCGTATAGTGACTTTCATATTATGGGAATGAGTTAATGTGTTTTTTGATTTCATTCACTTTTTCTTCGGATATTGGGTTTGGTGGTAGTCTGAATCCACGTTTATCGGACGGAATAATTGGTCCAGGTGACTCAAAACTTTTCTTGGTGATTGTTCTGGTAATCCAATCAGTTTCCCCAAATGTTTTCTTAAAACAATTCTTACAAACTTCGACTTTTTCCGCATCAAATTCGATAAAATAAAAACACGAAAAGTTTCTAGCTTCGTTTGACCGCTTTTGTAATGTCTGATTTTTTTCTTTCGAATTTCGATTAAACCGGATAAAAATGCACATCTCAAATTATACGACGTTAAATTCCAATATTGCTGAAAAATTTGTTATTGCTGTTGAAATGTGTTTTTTGTGTCACATTGTTTTCAACATTTTTGTAGTGGTTTACACTCTCGAGCAGTACTGGTTTTCCGCTTGTTGAAATATATGGCTGACCTGTGTTTCACTTGGTCTGAAGTTCTTTCATAACTGATTTGCTACACGATGGTTTTCGACTATCTCATATAACATTCTCTGTATCACAGTTATGATTTTCGTTTGTTTCATTCTCTAGGTTAAATTCCACATTTCTTATCATTTGTTTTATATCTTCGCCATATTCATCGTCTGATTCATCAGTAGCAGGTATATTTTTTGGATCAACATCGGAGTCGTCGTCGTTTTCGAACGGATTATGGTGATAAGCCTCTTTGAGTGTATCCAATTATTCGTCACTTACTTTAACATAATAAATGGAAGTTTCATAATTCGTATTTTTATTCAAAAATTGGAATGCGCTAAAACTTACTTCAGTCCCAGACTCCCAGAGTATGTATTCTGATATTTTACTTCATTCCTGTTTAAATTAGCAAACGTAGCGGTTTCGTGTACACATATTATCGGGTACGCGGTATTGGTTTTATTTATTTGACCTTCCGATGCTAGTTTTACCATGCGTGACGATCTACTCAAATTATTATTTAGTCTAGATACGATTTTGTTTTTAATAAATAAATTTATTAAAAACAGTACAAGTACAGCACTAATGTCGTTTTAGATTGTAATATAAAATCGAAAAACAGTGTTTTTTAAATTAGAAAAAAACAGCATAAGTCTAAACAACGAAATCTACTTGTTTTAAAAAGTAACTTATGTCGTTTTTGCAAAATCGATTTGAAAACCAAATGAATTGTGTTGTTTTTGACTTTCTCGCTTTAGGTACTAAAATTCTTCATAAAAATACATCGATTATATCAAAATGTTTGTTTTAGTGTAAACATTTTAAATTTGGATAAAACTCAAAAACTGCATAACTGGACTTATGCTGTCTTAGATTCTTGCCACTGATTTATGACCATACTTTGTTCAATTCTTGCGATGTACACGATTGCTAAGTGGACTAAGATAGGTCAAAATTTAGGTGAGTCTACTAAATATTTCACGATGTCAACTAGCTCATTCTAAATTGTGAAAAGCGAATTATGTAATAATAAATAAATGCTGCTTTTAGGTGTTAATTAGTAATTGGAAAATTATTATAACTCTTTTCAGTAATTTTAGGAATAATCCGGAAGCGGTGTAAATTACGAGAATCATTGAAGTAAAACGCCAAATTGATAATTGTATTCACAATCCGTAACAATATGATCATGAGATTGGACTTATAATTTTCAATTAATCCATAAATGACAGTGGATCATGCATTAATTTGAGTATTAATTTTAAAAATATAAATTTACATTAAAATATTTGTAAATATTTTATTACGAATTTTATTAAGCTTTGAGTATTTTGAGTGGATGAATTTAAATAAAATACAAAGTTACACATTAAAAAACTTAGGATTCAAGAGAAATCTGTAAATGTTGCCCTAAAATCCAATTTAGGACCAAATCAACGTCACCGTGTGCATACATCTCTAAGTGAGTACTTTTAATTGCGCAGTAGAATAACTAAAGATACGAGATAAGCAACTATTATAATATGTAAATTAATTAATGTAACTATGTAACATGTAGCACATTAGTTATAGGCAAGACCAATAAATGTAATTGCGACATAATTCATAAAATGTGTAACGATTCTTGTCACATTTAAATTACATAGCAATTATAATGTATTATGCGGTTGGTGTGATTTTCGACATTGAACTGTTTTATTTGAAAGTGGTATAAGTCCACTTTTCAAAAAAATTGAGTTAACGGTAATTTTAGGAAGATATAGACACCTTCTCTCCATATTTATAATCATACATTCAATAGAGTACGGTTTTCTTATAAAGTAAGCAAAAGAATTTTGGCTATAAAATGTTATCGCAAAAACTTTTTTTTTGAAAGTGGAATAAGCCCATTCTTAATAATTATAATGGGCAAAAATTCGCTTGTTAAAATGAATTATTCATTTTTTAGTGATCGAATAGTGTTATTTGTAATACTGATCAGTAAGAATAATGAAAAGCAACAAAAAATATTTTGTTTTACTATTCACTTATGAAGAATAATGTAGAAAGAAGCTATATTCACTATTCGATCGATAAATGAAGAAAATAATATAAATATTTTATGTATTCACTACTACAATGAATGTTCGCTTTATTGATTGTTAAAGCAAAAGAGTACAGTAAACCCTCGATTTAACGGAATTCAATTTAACGGACGCTCGAGTTAACGGACCTAATTTAACGGACAATTTTTTTTATTTTCCATTTTTTGGTTATCAATTATGATGGGATTGGGTATGTTGAATGGAAATGAGATTCTTAAATGATTTTGGGAAGAAATTTTGGAATATGGCCATCTGGGACGGAACTCGATCAATTTTAACCGATTTTGATGGGATTGGGTATGTCGAATGGAAAAAGAACTCTTAAATGATTTATTTAAGAAATTCTGGAATATAGCAATAAAACTCGGTAATTTAAACTAGGGCGGAACTCGATAATATGCAGCCGTTTTTCTTGAATCAAACGGCTAATGATGCTAACATGTTTCCGGTAAGGCTGGATGCTTTAACATCTATCGCCAGTACTTAACCCACCCATGAGCGGCAGATCAACTACTTAAGCTCCCCAAAAATCATGTTATGCATCCTACACAAAAGGCTCGGATAAATTTATATTATTCTTATCTACAACCACCTCGAAAACTGTTCACGGGAACATGGAATATATTGCCTTCTAACATCATAAGATCTTCAGAACCAACCAAGCGAAAATTTACACTTCAGAGGTGCTTGTAATACAAGAGTGCATAATCCATATGGCCATATTCCAGAACTTTTTCCAAAAATTATTTGATAATCTCATTTCATCCACAATACCCAATTTCTGTCCTAGGAGGTCATATTCCAGAACTTCTTCCAATAATCGTTTAAAAATTCCATTTCAATCCAACATACCCAATCCTATCATAATCGGTTAGAATTGAACGGGTTCCGTCGCAGGTAATCATATTCCAGAACTTTTTCCAAAAATCATTTAAGAATCCCATTTCCATCCAGCAAACCCAATCAGATCATAATCGGCTAAGAAATGTATCAGTTCCCTTCCCAGATGGCCATATTCCAGAACTTCTTCTAAAAACTGTTTGTGCATCTCATTTCCGTCCAACAAACAAGATTCATTGATAATCGGTTGAGATAAACGAGTTCTGCCCTATGTTGCCATATTCCAGAACAAGTGTAAAATCTATAGTCGATTAAATTTAAAAACATTCGGATTTAACGAACATTCGTATTTTATGGACTGCCCAATTAGTCCGTTAAATCGACGTTTTTCTGTAGTAAATCCCGTTCGCTCGCACAAACAAAAAATCAGCAATCCTTTTATTTTTTTTTATTCGCTCACTATTCGTTTATTACTGATTTACTATTTACGTTTAATACTACTTCTCATTTTAATTATTTAAGATATTTTTTTACATTAAAAAATTCATTTTAGTGAAGCTAATGTCTATAAAAATATGGACATAAATTTCTTCTTGTTTTTATTTCTTATAATATGTTATTTTTGAAAGTGGTATAAGTCCATTTGGACCTAAAAAACACGTTTATTTTTTAAATATTTTCAATAATTATTATTTCATAATAAAATTTAAAAAAATGTAAAAAAGTAAAAAACATTACGAATTGATTAACGTTTGCCAATATTTTTAAATTAATTCAAATGCAAACCCTTAAATATCTCGATACATGAAAAAATGGACTTATACCACTTTCAAAAATAACAGTTCATATGTGTTTCATAACGTACTTTAAACTAGAACTGATGGACAATTTTATAGTTTGAAAGAGTTTTACGACTTTTTGTTCATTTGTTGTGTGCACTTAAAATAATAAATTCAATAATAAAAACATATAATTACGAGTATTATTATTAGTTATAAGCATATAATTATCATAAAATCTCGTTAGGGACATAATACATAAAAAATACTTTTAAAAAACATAAAAAAATAATATTTTAAATTTTTAACCAACAATTAGGTAACACACTTTCCTAAAATCTTGTTTAAAGATGGTTGGAATGGGACAAAAAATATATTATAAGCGTAACAAAAAATTTTTTTGATATTTTATGCTGCTTGAATTGTGTGTGCAACTTAAAATATTAACGGAAAATGTAAATTCAGTGAAAATTTTTTCACTTAATAAATAGAAAAGTCGATAGACCTTCCATAATAAAATTAATTCAGTGTATTCTTATTATTTTCCATACAACAACACGCAACCAAACTAGAAAAATCACATGAAAATATATATTTTTTTTATTTATATAATCACAATATAAAAATAAATTCCACCCTATTCAGCAAACCATTTAATTTTAAGATCTAATAAAAATGACAACAGACAGTCCAACAAAAACGAAAAAATTGTTCGTTTGTATGTATATATTTGTTTCATAGGGAGGCTGTGTAACATATGTTGAAAAAATTATATTCTTCATGTTGTGCTGTTAAGAAGTTGCTTGAATATTAAGCGACAGGTTCAAACTTTAACGTTGTGTCTTTCTTTAAAAGAAACGCATGCAAATGAAAAATCAAAGTTTTATTACAACGATTTTATCATGTTGGTGCTTTGCACATATTTCAGGCCAAGAGATGAATACACAAGATGAAATCTTCACAGTATTTTGTTTAGTATCCTATATAGAGGTATATTTGGTCTCAAGAGGAAACCACTTTATTCCTATAAGGATTTTATGTTAACGAGATCCATACAGTAACAAAACAAAAAATTGTGTAAGGACATATTTAATTTTATGTACCGTTATTATTATTATTATTGTGAGAGATATTTAGATAAGGAAAATATCCAACTGATAAGGGAAATATAATCATAATAATAATAATGCAAATCTTACTAAAATCAATGTGCTAATAATATTCATTCCCAGAAACCCAGAAATGATATGTACCAAAAATGTCAGTTGTTTTTTTTTAAATGTATAGTCTTTTAAATAAATACTAGGTATATACTTAAAAAATGTCGAAGGATTTTTTTTACGAATTTTCATATCCTATCTGCTAAGTAAATTCGAAGACACATATCATTTTCAAAATAAACAAAATAATAAAAAAAAATTGGTACATATATTTCAAAAAATAAAATTCAGAGCAGCAAAATTAATGACAACTTTTATTTCCAGACGTTTTGTTTCATAAATTTTCCTATACATATTTATTTGAATTTTTCTTTTGCGAAGGGTGTTTGAAATCGTAAAAAAGTGACACATTTGAAACGAAAAAAAATATTTGCGGTAACAATTTTTGAGGTACAGAAAAATTTTTGGTGCTTTTATCACGTAAATTTATGTATATGGCGTACTGTGTCGTCATATGTGTAGAGCATTATTTAATGACAATAACAAATATTATTTAAATTGAAAGTTTCGAAAATTGTGTGCGATATGTAAATGAAGTAATTTATTTTTCTAGAGATTGGAGAAAAATCCCGATAAAATATGTATAGCAACACGCAACAGAGTTGAAATTATTGCTGTGTGTAGAGTTCTGTTTAGACCACTAAAAACCACTAAATAAACGATTTTTGAGTAGATAATGCCGAGAAATGTTTTTTTCAGAACGAAATCAGTTCAGTATGAATGCAACCAATTGTCAAACTTGAACTGCATCCATCCAAAAGCATTTTGAAAAAGGGAGAAATTGATGCAATAAATAAACTACAGTACCTCATACACGAATGTATAACTGTTTAACCTTTATGTGGCTGAATGGGTACAATTGTACCCAAATGCATATTTGACTCTAATTCTTTTAATAATACAGTTTACGATGGTGGTTGAAACTCTCTGACATGTTTAAACTGTTCAAACTCTCAATTAATATAAAAAATTGGCAAACAAATTTCCACGTTTTTTTCGTTAAAATAGGCCTTAAAATTGCTACACGGTCAGCGTACTGAAATCATATTGTTTTGTGAGAAAATTCTTAACTTTCATAAAGAAAATTAAAACAAAACATGTAAGAAATAATATATTTATTCAATTCCATTTACTACATGATGCTTTATTCACAGAATGATCAGCGAAAATAAGTTTTCCAAAGTTAAAACAGTTTTTTCGAGTATTTCAATATTTTCGATTTCCCTCAGAGCAAATGAAACATTGCTGTACAATAGCAGCCGGTCCCGAATTCGATTGAGTACCAACATTTCCTCTTGGTGCCACTGGATGGGGAGAAAGAGTGCGTCCCAGTACTATTGGGATACTAGTTCTATTGCATTCCGTGTGAAATGATTTCCAATTACATGAGGTGAGGTCGACCGTGTTTTAACTGAAGGCGAGCACAATTGTCGCCGAAAGATGCATAAAAAAATGTCAACGACGATCTGTTTTCTTGAAATGTTGATAATGTTCCATATGTGGTCCAATAGAAGGTAATTTTTCCAATTGGGATTCTCATTAGGATTCATGCTTGACAACTGTCATGTTCATATGACATTTGTGTTCAGTATTCATTGACATTTCACCATGAGCGTGTACAGACTTACACGAGTACAACGTTTACAAATTGTGGAAATTTATTTCAAAAATCAGTGTTCAGTGAAAAATTGTTTTCGTGCTCTGCGACCACTTTATGGTGTTCATAATCGTCCAAATGAATGCACTATTCGCAAAACAATCAGTAAATTTCGAATCACTTTTTCATTATTGAATATTCCTTTCCGGTCCAAAAAAGAAAAAAATCGGTAAGAATAATTGACCAAATGTAACGTTTGTGATGTTACCGACTATAACCGATTGATTTAATTTTTTCATCATGACTAAGGTCCAACCCTCATATTTGTTACAATATTCAGTAACGGAGACGCGTAAATATAAAAGTGTATACATTTCCGATCAACCATCACAATTGTATGTACGGGTTTAAAATAGCGTGGAATAAATATATTTTTTTTAGATTTTCATATAATTGTCTTCAATCTGTGTATGGTCCCATCTATAATTGATCATTCATACTAAATAACTAAACTAATAAAACATTATGGAAACGAATATAAACTGCATATATTATTCATTTGCAAAACGTCATCATGGAGTGAAAGGAACCGTAACAAAATAAGTAGTTTTATTTAGAAATAAAATAATTATTTAATTTTAGTTTTGGCCAAACATTAATTTAAATATTAATATGTTAAATACTACTTTTATTTTGTGAAATAAAATTGATTTTGTATGTTAAAACCTCCCTGAAATAACAACTAGCACAATTGTGAGTGTTGGTCTACTTTGCGTGCGATTATACGTAACCTAAAATTTTTATTTAATATTTTATATGAAGTTGTATTTCAGAATGGACGATTGTAGACGAAAAAGAGCTACAAAACATAATATATAATGTATCTGATGATAGCGATTTGGACTCAGCTGAAATAAACGACTTACCGACCGACACTATAATCAACCCACTAAATGATATTCATGAAAACGAAGGAAATATTCAAGAAACTTTCGATTCAAATTGGCGCCCAAATTATTTTGTTCAACAACAGTGACCAAAATTACAAACATGCTCGGTTGAAATTCAAGTAAAACGTCCTAATGAATATTTTGCAAAATACTTTAATGACGAGCATTTTGAAAATACATCTTTGAATACAAATATATACCATTTTAAGAAAAATGGAAAAGAATTGAAAACAACGGCACGAGAAATTAGGATTCTGTATGGAGTGTTCATGAATTATGGGCTGCATCACCTACCCACTTATTAGCATGTACTGGAAAAAAGGGTATAATTTAGAAAAAATATCGTCCCAAATGTCAAAAAATCAATTTAAAACCCTGCGATCGGCATTACATTTTGTACACTTGGATCAGGAAGATACGAGTGATATTTTATGGAAGGTGAATCCGATAATCAATGCAGTAAGGGATCAATGTTTATCAATAGCTCGAGACAATGACCACTATTCTGTCGATGAGCAGATGATCCCCTTTACTGGACGTAGTTCTATTAGACAATAAAAACAAACCTTGCCCGATGGGTTTGAAAAATTTCATGATTTCAACCTCTTCTGGTCTTGTATTAGATTTTTTTATTTATAAAGGTTCTACGACCTATTTACGTAATAAAAATTTAGGGTTGGGCCCAGGTATTGTGATGCATCTAACAGAATCAATTCCTCAAGGCAGTTTTATATATTTCGATAGGTAAGTTTACGATCAAAAATTATGTATATATATACATTGATTTATAATTTATCCTTTCTTTCATTTTATATAGATATTTTACGACAGTACCGCTGCTCAAACAATTACTAGATATGGGCTATAAAGCAACTGGCACAATTATGCTGAACCGACTGAAGAACGTAAAATTTAAAAGCGATAGGTCCATGAAACGTGGTGAAGCCGATCAATTGGTGTTGAACGATGCGTTACATAAAGTCGTTGCCGTAAAATGGCGAGACACCAAATCGGTAGTAGCTATATCTACAATTGAAGGCAGCGAACCTGAAGAGATCGTACGTCGATGGGTAAAGATAGAAAGAAAATATATTAATGTTGAATGTCCTGCAGCATTTGCAAACTACAATAAATATATGGGCGGCATCGTAATATGTGACCAGCTAATGGAATACTACGGAACATTCCTCAAAAGTGGACTTTAAAGGTAGCACACCATATGATCGATCTAGCCACAGTAAACTCATGGATGGAGTATCGACGAGACTGCGACCACCTAAATATCCATAAGAATAAACATCTAAATTTACTAGATTTCAAACTGGAATTAAGCGACGCACTTATTTTAACACCCAATAGAAAACGACGACCGCCGACCGACGAATCAAGCGAAGAAGATGTTGATCAATCTTCATTGTATAGTAGACCATCACCATTACCATCCGAAGGCAAAAAGCATGACGGCTATGACCACTGGCCTGTGTGGGATGATCTTAAATCTCCAAGAATGTGTCGACTTCAAGAATGTAAAAGCCGCACTCGCTGCCGATGCACTAAGTGTAATGTCTATTTATGTTCCAACAAGGATAAACTTGTTTTATGCAATTTCATACGGACACAAAATTATAAAGTTTCATTATTTATTTTGAATTTATTTTGTATTATATCGCACACCGCATGCAATAAAACGATAACTATCACTTATCGTCTTATTGCATGATTACATTTTCTAATGCTTCAAAACTAGGAGATTCTGCCTGCTTTACCAGTTTTTCAAGAATATTCCTCCAGCGGATGCTGTGTTACTTTCTAATAATATGATAAATCAATTTTTATTTTTTATTCCCGTTAAGAAAACGATAACTTGACTTATAGTTTTTATGGTTGTAACAAATTCTATTCTCAATATCGTATTTTCAATTATCGTTTTCATAAAAGGCATACAATTTGTATCGGCTAATGTATGTGTTAGTTATCGCCATTTATTATGTAATATATTTTACATTTCGATAACTATAAGTACTATTTACGGTATTTTTCAGCTGGGAAAAATTTTTCAGTAGGCGTCGTATGACTCGTTACATTTTTCTTACTTGGATTAAACAAAAGATTCAGTTTTTCAAGAGTCAGTTGTTAACTAAAAAATTGCAAATCAGGCTCATAGTTTTTTGCAATTTTAGATCCAAAAAATTTAATTATAAATGGACAAATCTTTTTGCAAACTTTTAGAGGAAAATGGTCCTGGTAAGTACCGGTTTCAATAAAAAAGGATTTCACTGGACATTAATCGCATTTTATAACGTGAATAAAGTACAAACTAAAAAGAAGAAAAGAAACACCGATGCTTGGAAAAGGGTTAAGTCTAAGCGTCAGAAAAACTTGGGCGAGGCATATCAAAATGCAGCGGGATATGAAATTCCAGCAAAATCATTGAGAAGTGGGTGCTCATTGAAATGTTGATTAAAATGCCGTGACAGAGTATTAGAAAGATCAGAAAAAACATAATGAAATTTTACTATAAAATCGGCAACAAAGAGCGTCAATGGAATTTTATTGCGAACTCTGTTCTGGTGATTGACAAAAAGGTAACCAAAATTTCAAATAGAGTGAGTCGAAGAAAATCTTCGCGGTTGTATCACCTGAATCTTCCACATGAGAACAACCAAACTTGAGTGTGTTTAAAAATGTTTTTAGACACACTTGTAATTTCTAACCAAACGGTAGATACAGCCCTTTCAAAAACTGTAAGTGCTGGAAACGATAATCGAGGTAAGGGGAAACTTAAATCTTAATAAATTGACTTAATTAATTTTTTCGTCAAAAATTACTTAGAGGTCAATATTTGTACTGATCTAACTTGCAAAATATTTCCATTCTAGTGGAATCATGACATTAAAATCACAGAACTAATAAAATTGATATTTGAAATTTATTAGGATAAAATTATCTATATTTCAATTTTTTGCTAGGAAAATATATTCGGGAAGTTAATGAACTCAAGGAAATGATAAAGAAACATGTTATACGGCATATCTCGTCATTATCCCATTGTCGAATCACACTATTTACGTGCTCAAACCGCAAAATTATATCTCGATAGTGATCTTAACATAGCAAAAATGCATAGATTATATCTGCAATGGATTAATGAAAATAATATTAGTACACAGCCCGTTACAGATCGGCAGTATAGAGATATTTTTAATTTTAATTTGAGTTTTTTACACCAAAAAAAGATCAATGCAACGACTGTACGAGCTATGCTAATATGTCTGAGTCAGACCAAGGAAAGTTTAAAGAAACGTTTAACAAACATAAAAATATGAAAAATTGAAGCAAGGCGAATCAAGAATATTGACAAAGCAGCCGCTATAGTTCATACAAATATTGTAACCTGGTGTTTTGATTTTCAGAAGATTTTACAGTCCCTTTTGTCGAAACTAGCATTTTTTTCTACAAAAGAAAACTTAATTTACATAACTTTACAGTATATAATTTGGCTAGTCATCAGGGACATTGCTATTTGTGGGACGAAACAATTGCTGGCCAAGGTGCTTCGGAAGTAACTAGCAGTTTATATAAATTTATGTTGGAAGAAAAAAATAAAAAAGATATTCACAAATTCATCTTTTGGACGGATAATTGTCCTGGACAAAATAAAAATAAAATTTTGTTTTCATTTTATTCGTGGGCGTGCAATCAACTTAAAGTTGATATATGTCATAAGTTTTTGGAAAAAGGGCACACTCAAAACGAGGGGGATTCAATGCACTTGACCATCGAGAAAACCCGTAAAAAGAAAACGATTTATGTTCCAGCTCAGTACTACAGCCTTATCAGAAATGCAAAAGTAAGTGGATCATCTTATGTCGTGCATGAAATGGAACAAATCGATATTTTAAATTTCAAGACATTATCAACCGCAAACTTCTTTGCCAAAAATACGGAAAACGAGATAATTCAAATAAATAAAATCCGGGAAATATTTGTAACAAAAGAACCACCAAATAAATTATTATACAAATATGAGTTTGATGAACAATTTAAAGAAATAATTCTATATTTTGATTCAGCATCGACATCCAAACGCCCCGGGAGGAAACGAAAACCAGTTAACCGTACCACTGTTAATAAATTATACAACGAAAAGTTACCGATTAATGAGCACAAGTATGGGGATTTAATGTACTTATGCAAAAATAATTTTATACCCGGTTTATATAAACCATTTTATGAGAATTTACCACACAGTATTCCTGAAATTGAAAATTCAGATGAATAGTTTTCCGATCATTTCTTGGGCGATAATCGCTGAGTATCTGTTATATTGTACTAATAATGTTATTTAGAATGCGAAATTATTTATAACTATTCGAACGTTGAATTACTAACATACGTGTTTTATTTTTCATAGAATTTAGCTCTATTGCAAAATTGCGTTAAGTAAACTTACAATGGTATAGAATTTTAACATATTTCACAATAATACTATCACTCTACTTAAAACATAAGAACATAAAAAATTTTCCCGTCAATAAAACTATAAGTAGTACTTACGATGTTGCTACGAAAAAATGTTGCCAGACGAATCGCGCATTTACCGATTTATACTAAATTTATTAGATTTTGTGAATTAGATCTGAAGTTGTGCTTAGAAATGAAGCATGTGTCGTAAAGAAAATATTTAATAAAACATGTGTCGAAAAAATTGTAGGTGGAAATCGTAAAAAGCTTTTTCCTGAAAAATGATGTTTTTGACTTATCGTTTTATTGCATGCGGTGTGCGATATTGACTGACTGAAATAGGATAAAAAACTGTGTATTGTTTCGAACATGTTGCCTAGTTTCTGATTTTTAATTGAAATGTGATAGCTATGTATCTGAAATGAATTATTTAATTATTTTTTTATTAATCTACTTGTAAATTGTTTCTTTATTTTGAATAAAAAATAAATAAAAAAGTAAAATAACAAACAAAATAATTGTCTTTGAATATTATAACTAATATAGACCAACACTCACAATTTTTCGGGTGCCTTAAATAAAATCTGGCTTGTGCAAATCGGAAATTGTTTTCAAAACTAGGTTTGTCAAGGGTAAGGAAATCATATTTTAGATTCTCAACCATGAAGCTCATGTTTAAAAATGCTTGGTCCTAGGATCAGCTAATAAATTAATAGCACAATTGTAACACCTGTTTCCCTATTCTGGCTTTCCTTGGGAAAAGGGAATTGGGAAAAATATTTTCATAGCATTTTTGTCTAAATTGTATTTTTCTGGCCTACTGAAAGAATAAATTTAGTGCAAACATTTTCAAAACCAAGTGAATTGGGAAACTTTTGTTCCACAAAATTTTTATAGGGAAAAATATTTTCCCATTTAATTTTGTTTCGAAAATATTAGCACCAAACATGTTCTCTCAGTAGGCCAGAAAAATACAATTTAGACAAAAATGCTATGAAAATATTTTTCCCAATTCCCTATTCTCAGGGAAAGCCAGAATAGCGCCACTGGTTCGAAATTTATGCGGAAATTTAATTAATCGATTTACAAACGAAAGAAAATCACAATTGTGAGAGTTGATCTGTAAAGAATATTAAATTTATTTTTTTGTAAGCGTTACTTCATACCCTCACAATCATGTTGACCGGAACGGAAAGGGATATACATCAACCAACTAGATTGCGTACAAGTCGATCTTTTGTGAATATTGCTGCTGTAGCTGAAAGTGTACGTGAAGACCGCAATCAATCAATTCGTTGCCGTTCTCAAGTTCTGGATCTCTCATATGGCACATTGTGGCGTATTTTGAAGACAGATCTTGGTTTGGAAGTTATACAAAATACAGTTTGTTCAATAATTGAAGCCAGTTGACCTTCCTTTGCATCCTCGATTTGGTTTATGGGCGTTGGAACAGCCCCAAATTGATCCGCATTTTATCGAAAATTTGTGTTCAGCGATGAAGCTCATTTTTGCCTGAATGGAGACGTCAACAAACAAAATTGTCGTATTTGGGCTGATGAACAGCCAGAAGAGATTCAAGAGCTTCCAATGCGTTCCTAAAAATAAACTGTTTGGTGCGATATATGTCCAGGTGGCATCAGTGGACCATATTTCTTTAAAAATGCGGAAGAAAAGCGTGTAAATGTCAATGGCGCAAACTACAGAGCAGGGCTGGAAACCGGTTTTTCAAAACCAAAACCATAAAAAATTACTAAAACCGAAACCAAAACCAAATAAAATTAAAAAAAAATTGGTCAATTGTCTGAAATAGCCAACATTTCTATATTTATTTGCTGTCAGATAATAGAGAGGATGTGTTGAAAAACATTCTTTTCATTAAGTTAAATAATTATATTAAAAAAATTATTTTTATTTTTTATTATGTTTTTAGAATTTTATTTTTTGATGAATGTTTGGAGGAAATATACCTTATTTATTTTTTTATTTGAATTAATGATTAAACTTATTTATTTAAAATTTTTAGTTTTATTCTTACTTTAAATTTTTCTCAAGAATGAGAACCAAAACCATTAAATTTTTGTTTCAAAACCAAAACCAAAATTTAAAAATTTATACAAGCGAAACCGAAACCAAAAATTGTCATTGAAATGAACCAGAAACCAAACCAACCTAAAATACAAACTGGTTTTCAGCTCTGCTACAGAGCAATGATCAATGAATTTTTATAGCCTTAAATTCAAAATTTCAAAATTTTAAAGAGAATATCATATCAAGAAACGGACCCGTGAATTGGCCTTCAAGATCTTGTGATCTGACGCCGTTAGATCACTTTTTATAACGAAAGAGTGCTCGAAAGTTGGAATCATAGAATGGATGATCTAACATCCAGTCGCGGACAGCATTTAAAAGAAATTATTTTCAAACATTAACCCTTATGTTTACAACCGCTTACCCCCGGGTAAGTTTTCGTGTTTTATTACCCAAAATTGTATGGATTTAGGTGACTTATCAGCTTGAAATCTTTAGTAATTATTATTTGTTAATAACAATTATTTGTTTTAGATTACATTTTGCCAAAATGTATTTATCAATTTAAAATGAAATTACAAATTATCATTCAATACTAAATGTATGGAATTATGGACATACCCGGGTATGCTGGTTTTAAACATAAAGGTTAAATGTCGTAAACCGAACTCACGTCACAAATACAAATTTCGTTTATTAAATTGATTTTAATGCGTTTTATATCAAAAAAAACTTCCGGAAGCTCTTATTGGATCACCCGTCATAAAACATACGATGCTAATACTATGGACAAACACAAAAATTATCGCGATTATTCCCAATCGCGGTTCCATGCCAAATAAATAAAATCACGATTTTATATTTACGGTGACAGGAACAAACCCGATTTTGCAACTCTGCAAACGTTCAAATTCATATAGAATTAATGAAATAAAACAATTTCAATGCGTATTTGCCAAATTTGAATTACATCGAATCAGTTACGATAACTTAATATAAATTAAATTGTATAAATAATTTATGTGACAATTTTAAAATTCTATTTAAAATTCAACAATTTTTCTGTATACATTCAATGGAAATGACTTTTATGTTCCCCGGCCGCCCCACCTCATACAATCCTACTGATTTTTTCTTATATTTCATATTTATCTTCTTCCTACAACCCGATTGTAATAACCTCGTTCTTTCTAAAATCGTGATATGACAGACCGGAGAAATATCGCAATAATCAAGTATTCATCAAGTATAAGGCCGTAACGTCAATAATGTTATAAACATTGCAAGTGACCAGCGATCAGTTCTCCGGTTTACTGTATATACAACATTTTATCATTTGTGACTACTCGACCTTTCGTTTATGGTAGTAGTTATTAATTTGAGACTTGGCAGTTACAATCCAACACATCATTAGTCATGTGTAATGTCGACAAAAGTATAACTAAGCAAATTAATCGATCGTCAGATGCAAACACAACTTTAACCAGGAGAAAAGTAAACTGCAAAGCCTTCTACAATAAAACAAGATGGATTATATGTAAAACTGTTTTAGGGACTTATCTTCCCATTCGGATACAAACTATTCATTATGGAAGGCCACTAAATATTTTAAATGGCCTCAACAACCAAACCCGCCAATTCTTCTTTCTAGAGGCGAATGGAATAGAAGTGAAGAAGGAAAAGCTAATGCATCTATAAGTTTAAAATTAAAATAAAACAAATGCCTTCGCTGATCACCTTGAAAGTGTATTCACACCAAACATTGGATTATCGGTGGTTCAAACAGAAAATGTAGCAATCCGACCTGAGAGGAAATTCAAGATAAATAAATCACTAGTAAAGTTTATTATTGCACATCAAATTCAAATGAAGAAAGTCTCTGTGTATGATTGAATTTTAGATGAAAACTATCAATAATCCTATTACCAGTCATCTCGAAAGTATTCACAAAAGCGATTTTCGAAAGTATTCAATTTGGTTTCAGAACCGAACACGGAACCATTGAACAAGTGCGCCGAGTAGCTACAGAAATATTTTCAGCGCATACGAAGAGAACAAACATTTACCAACTTATGCAGTTGTTTTTGCCACATTGCAGATATGTCAAATACTGAACCTCTATATCGGGCGAGAAAAACAATCTGCCACGAGTATTACAAGGTAGTGTGCTTGCCCCAATGTTATATTAAATTTTCACTTCAGAAATACCAACGTCAATAAAGCTCGACTAGAACTGCACCAAAGTATACATACTATGAAAGGAGGTCACATATACGCGATTCATGCGATAAAGCATTTATAAGCCGGGCATCGCTAAAAATGCATTATGCAACCCATACGGCCAGAAAGCAGTTTTCGTGTACGCAGTATGGAATGTGTGATCTTATGATTTAGATTTTTTTTAGATAGACACATTTAGTTCCGCAAAGTAAGAATGAGCAAGAATTGTTAATCAAATCGAAAAAAGACCATAGTACTTTACCATAAGCAACACTAAATTTGAGATGCTGGTCGAATTTATGAAGATACAACCACGTCATAAATACTTCTGCCACAACTGCAACTGTGATTTAAACAGAGCTCGAATCGCCTATGAAAGGGGGAGTATTCTCTTCTAATTTAAAATACGTTTGTCGCGTATGTCCAGATAAACTCCATTGATCCGACTTGTTGAGGGATTAAAAACGAATCGTACAATACTTCGATAGACAAAATAGAATTGATTTGGTTGTGATTACATTGGATCTTAGATAAATTAAAATAATTTTAATGATAAGTTTTAATAAAATATTTGTCAGCAAACCCTGTTTTTAATATTTTGTGTACATCGCAATGTGATTCCTATAGATAGGGTTTTTAAGTAGTCGGGTTAACTATTTTGGCCAAGTTTGAAAATACAAAAATGTACAAATTGTAATTTTTTCAATATTATTTCTCCAAAAATGAATTTGTAAGTATGTTGACGCACCAAGCATAAAAAGAGTATGTTACTTCCATAAAAATGTCAAAAAAATAAAAGTTTGCTGAGTGGGGGAATTTTTATCTGTTTGGTTGCCATAAAAAATAATTTGTTTGATATTTTTTATTTATAATTGTGGCAACAACTCAACAACAACAAGAACTTTTCGAAAAAAACAATTTACTGATGTACACGCGCAAAGGATTTATATTTTTATCACGTTCTAGTTTTCCGCAAAGGAAAACGCCGTCCTTAAATTTCTAAGAAAGAAAAGATTCACCCCCTTTTTTGTGTTCCATAATTTCACCTCTTCTGCGAAAAAGTTTAACTGGTCTAATAAATAAAATGCAAATCATTTATCTTTACATACAAATTTTCATATTCCGATCGACGATACAACCCTTATGTAAATGTTAAAACAAATTTACGAAAACCAAATAATCAGACTCCACTAAAAGATGACGTTGTATTTTATGGACCATTATTAAATAAACGAAAGAAGCTTAGCAAAACATTGTGTTTAATATTTCAGATTATTGTTACTTTGCATATGTCATATTATAAGAATTCATATATGAGCAGATTATTTTATATAAAAAAGTTTATCCTACGAGTTGCATCCATAGTTTTATTAACTCCTTAAAAAAATTTGTTTTCCAAATTTTTATGATGATGGCGAAAAAATGTAAAGTCACTCAACTTTTAGAGCTCTCCATACATTGTGAAAATGATTTTTCATTTTAATATACAATTTTCAACTTTATACGAGATATAAAAAAGCTAACACGACATGAAGTATCGCTCGACTTAAAATGTATTCTCGAACATGCATAAGAATATAAAACCGTGCCACTAAAGGGGATTATTTCATTTTGAAATCGATTGATTATTTCGAAATCTGTTATACGATGCTTAACGTTGCCGTATAGCGGATCAATTTCTTTCCTTATTTTCGTTCCATTTCAAAACATTAGATGTTATCAAGCATTTTGTAATCAAATTAGTATTGAATAAAAACAAAAGCAAATAGTACCCATAAAAAGGATATATAAATGCAAAACAAAGGAAAATAAAGAGGGAAAATTATTAAATTTTCGTGTTAAATTTAGACATTTTGATTTTCATCAATTTTATAGCACGCTATTTTCAATTTTATTGTTTTTATTTCACACGCAAATTAAATAAATTCCTATTCCTTTTTGTATTTGTAACTATCTCGAATGACTTATTTTCCGTAATTTTTGGCATCGGAATTTTCCATTAAATATAATATATCATCACTCTGATCAAATAAATGTCATAATTCTCGAATATTACGTTGAGATAATGGGAAATTCGATATTTGTTATTACAGAAGGATATACCGAGTACATCACACAAATCTGGCTCTTCTGTACTTGATTTTCCTTCTAAATGTGCACGGTTCAAACTCAACTACCTCAAGCAATTTATTTATTTATTTGTTGATACGATGTACAGGAAACCAAAGATTATTTTGGTTTATCTGAGCAACATCGATTTTTCTCTATTTAACGTTTTTTTAGTATATGAGTTTCCTGTAACAGTTATATGTAACTGTAAACGGTTAAGAAAAGCTGTAAACTGTGTTCAATTGTTGTCCAGTGATGACGAGCCTCGCATTCTTAGTTAAAAAAAGTTATTATTGAATATTATTTTAGTTGGTTTGTCCCAACCAAAAGAAAAATTATTCATAATTTTATTTTGTTTTAAGAAAAAAATTATCTAAACAGAAATTATATGTAAATTATTTCCCCAATGCCATATTCCCGGGGAATTACCAGAATAAGGCGTCAGTTGTTAGCTTTTCTTAGGTGATTCAATCTATAAAATGTTTGATTTTGTGTTTGTAAACTTTAAAATGAATAAATAAATTTTTATAAATATATTAGAAAATTACTTACATACAGATCATATTGTGAAGAAATAAATTAGAAATTAAAATTTTTTTTATTATACAAATTAAAAAAAAATTAAATGTTTCTTGTAGAAACAAATAAAATAATAATCATAAAGAAAATGGTCTTTTAATTATTTTCTGCCTGCGTGCACCGTATTGCGTAAAACCAACCAAAATATTGGGACTATAAATTAATTCAGTCCGTTTTCAAAAAGTGGATCTGACTATAACACATTTTTCAGTGACAGGACAGCTGATTTAACTTGTTTCAGACAGATTAGACATGAGTCTTGAGTTTCATACAAAACGTGTTTTTACTGTGTTGAATATGTCGGATTTTGTGATAACTAAACAGCATTTACGGGAAGTGCTAATTTTTTGTTTTAATTGGAAAAAAATGCAGCTGAAGCACATTGAATGCTTGTGGAAGTTTACGGTGACAATGTTCCAACCGATAAATCATGTAGACAATGGTTTTGACGATTCAAAAATGATGATTTCAGTGTTGAAGATAAACCTCGCTTAGGAGGACAGCCAACAAAATTCGTAGACGATGAAATAGAGGCATTGCTCGATGAAGATCCGGCTCAAACGCAAGAGGAGCTTACCGGTACATTAGGGATGACCCAACAAATAGTTTCCATGCGAATGAAATATATGGGCATGATTTAAAAGCAAGGCAATTGGGTCCCTTATGAATTGAAAACAAGCGACGCGGAAAGGCGATTTTGTGCTTGTGAACAGCTGCTTCAAAGGCAAACAAGAACAGGTTTTTTACATCGGCTAGTCACTGGTGACGAGAAGTGGATCTTCTACGATAACCCCAAGAGACATTGTGTACTTGGAGCTGCTACAAGCGGGCGACACCACCCCAAAGGCATGACATAGTTATTCTTCTGCATTATAACGCTCGGCCTCACGATGCAAAAGTCGTAACAAAATATTTGGAAACGCTCAAGTGGGATATTTGGCTGCTCCGCCGTATTCTCCGGACATTGCTCCTTCTAAATTCTAGTTGTTCCGACGAATGCAACTCGATTTGGTAGGTTACCGGTTCACTTCTTTCGAAGAAATTGAAAGTTAGCTTCAAACTTCACTTCAAAAGACGAAACGTTGTTCCGAGATGGGATTCGAAAATTGCCTGAGAGGTGGGAAAAAGTCGTAAGCACCGATGGACAATATTTTAATTAATCTGTTCAGTCATTTTATTTTAAAATAAATGCATTTATGAAATTAAAAAACGGACCGAATTAATTTGTACTACCGATAATTCCCCCATTTTGAATCTACAAGTGAGTGGAAATTCATACAAAAAAAAAAGTTTGTAGCTCATTAAACTAAAGATCGTGGATTCGAAACTCAGCCGAGTTACCAAAGACAGTTTGTTGTGTGTATGTGGACTGTGAGGAAGACTAGTGATCATGCGTAGTGCGTATGGTGCCGAAGAACTGGGGTTCTAGATTGGGCCAAGAATAGAATGTTATTTAGTTGCTTTTCATTCGTCTTACAAGTAAACTGTAAAATCATGGCAAGACGAGGTGCGCGAATGTGAGTGGGTTTTCGGTTGTTCTTGATTGAATCCACTCTGGTTAAGAACGATTTGAAGTTTATCCAAGCTTGTCTTAAAACCAACAACAAGGTTTATGAAATGTGACAATGTATTTTGAATACCTCAAAATAAATCCCTCGTATTAAAAGAGCTTTGTTCTAAGATATTTTTAAGAGGTTACAACAGCTGAAATGGGTTTTTTCACTTTGTACTAGACCCAATCCATTTATAAAACATTTCCGCCGGAAAATGTATGGGAACACTGGGTGTAATAATCAAAAGTTGTAATTTCAAAATCGCATTAAAAGTGCTTTGTCCTAAGATATTTCTAAGAGGTTAATGCGGTGTTTCCACTTTGTAGTAGACCCGATCCAATTAAAAACATGAATTTTCCGGAAAATCTAGTGTACCACTGGGTGTAATATTCAAAATTTGTATAGCTCAAAATCGCATTAAAACTGCTTTGTCCTAAGATATTTCTAAATGACATTTTGAGCTATACAACTTTTGAGTATTAGAAATAGATATTAGATAAGATCCGCCGCATTGTGTTGAAAGGTTGTGTTGCAATATTGTGGTGACCGTTGAATTATATCACCAACTTTTTGATTTAAACGGTGACTTTTGTGTAATGTGTTACAACTCACCTCTGTCATCCTGCTCTCGCGAACTTAGCTGGAATAATGGCTGCTGACAGACTGGCGCCTAAATAAATCATAAGAGTTTGGAAAATTAACTGTCAAGCCAACATCGCCAAAAACATATTTGAAGGCACGTTACAAGCTATGTAACGCGAGAAGCGACAGGTTTATAATTAAAATATTTGAAAACTAACTCATTTACCAGAAAACGACAATGAACTAAAACATTCTACATTAGCTTTGAAACAATATTGGCTTTAGATCAGGTTTTCAATATTTAAGCGAAAACGAAAATTTTTGACAAAAGGTTTTTTGAAGAAAAATTCAGCCCCTGGGACATCACGCATGATGATTGGTTTGAATTTTCATATTAAAGCTTTTACCATAAAATGAGAGGCACGAATGATGTTTGGTCGAAATCGGTCCACCAGAAATATTTTTAAAAAGATAGATTAGTTTTCCTACATTTAAGCGGTTTGAACTGTTTTTCAACCAAAATTCGGTCCCTGAAACTTATTTCGGCCGGTCAATTAAGCTATTTTCATAGATTGGGATATTCTAGTGATTTTTCTCCGAAATCGGTTCAGCGTAAAGTTCAATATTTTGAAAAGTACATAGCATTTACGAAAAAATGAATAAAAACAAATAGATTGTAGATTAAGTTTCAAACAAAATTTGTTCAGATGATTTTTTAAATTTTATCGGAAATGACGAGTTTTGATAAACAAATATTTGTCTCTAAAATTCGGCATCGTACAGTACAGAATAAATGTGGTGGACATCTGTGTAACAGAAGCGGCAGCTACCGTTGGAGCTTTTTCAATTTTTGCAATGCAGATTAAATTATCAACAAGGGTTGACTTTGTTCGTTTTTTGGTATTTAAGCAATAATAATAATTTTATACAAAACAATTTTTATCATTAATACAGTAGGTTCAATTTTTCGCTTTAGAATTTAAGTGTGGTATATTCGAGACCTATGTACATTTGTCGTAAAAGAAATTCGGGTGTTGGGCTAAACAATTACACCTCTTCATTTTTGGTTTGTGTTCTGCAACAATACATATTTTTAGTATTGAAGTAAAATTAATGTACTTAGAGTACCAGGGAGCACTGCCTCCTAGGTGATTCCTTTGTTTGGTCACTAGTCACAAATCAACTAGTGCCCAATCCTCAACGGGTTATGAAGACCCTATAAAAATTAGATTGATTATATCATATGTCTTCAACTTTAGATACAATTCTTTGAAAAAATATATGTATATTTTTATCTTAACGATATATTCCAATTGAATTTGTTATTTAATTTTGTAAAATGAAATTTTCAATTAAGCAACGAGCCTTATTTTATTGAATTATACACTTTGAACACTTTTGATTTTTTTTTTTTGCAATAAAAAATGATCCATTTGGTGACCAAACACTAAAATGTTTTGACAAATCCTGACGTAACGATTACCTAACGAAATTAGATAAAAACGATATGATTTTCTTACAATGAGGTGCTACCCGGGAAATTTTTGTCTTGAATTTTTCATTATTTATTTACCGATTAATCGTCAGTGACTAAACGATAAAAACTAGTGTTCAATCCTGACCAAACGATGGCCAAAAGAATTCAATCATCTTTTTTGTCAAAACTTTTAGATGGGGGTGCTAAAAAGGCGGAGCTCAATAATTCGACTAAATTACTGACTTGTCAAATTTTATGTTAGTTCGTACCAGTTATCAATAGATGGCGTAAAATATAATTAACTTAAATTTTATTTTAATTCTCTAATTTGAGTTTTAACAATTGTCAAAGTATCGATGGCGGATAATTAACAATTTAGTACGCAATGTCGACTAAATATTATACCCAGTACGCTTTATGGATACAGTAACGGCTATAAATTACTAGTACAAACAAACAGCAATTAAGTTTAGTCAGTAATTTAGACTGTGCCTCAACCGATTTTTTTTGTCTTATTTTCAGATTAACAAATTTATGGTTTGTTTATATTAGTCATTCATAATTGTAGTCTAGATGTAAATATCATGCTTATTTTGATTTAGAAACATTAGAGAGATGTAACTGTTGTGAGTTAACAATAAATTTAGTTGGTTGGCAATTTTGACAAAAAACCGCTAGGGCACAAAGTATTAGACGAAAAAACGGTGCACACAGCAGGAACACAGTATAAATTACTAGAAAATATATTTAAAATTGAAAGTTAAAAATATCTAGATCATTCAATTACTACTGAAGGAATTATAGATTGTCGACGTTGTCTACGGGTAGCCAATTGCTGCGTTTATTCCAGTTAAATTGGCAATGGTACGAATGTCATTTTCATATAAAATCGAAATTTTACCTGACTGAGTTACGAAAATGTGACGTTTCTTTCAGTGCTACACTTGTAATTTTGCATACAGCATTGCTTATTCAGCTGTGGAATAAATGCAGCAAATGTTGCTTAAGATTAGTCTACGTTTTCAAAGAGTAGTCGACGTTGTCGAGTAGTTGATTACTGAATCACAAACCAATTAGTGGATGACGTGGAAACACCCATTTCAACGTTATCACTCAATTTCAGAAACATTTCTATTCATACTTTAATACACACAATATTACTACTGTCGAGTAGGTTAGGTAGATTAAAATTTAAATAAATTACTTTTGTTGGGTATATGGTTCAGAGATCTGTAAGCTTGATTGTAATATAGACGAGCAGCTTTGAAGTTTAACAAAATGTTTATATTTATTAAAGTTGCATGCAATTTTGTAATACAGATATTAATCATCAGAATGCATGTTGATGAAGATGTTAGAAAAGTAATTTATTTGCATATCAAAGACTCAAATGATACGAGTTAGTGCATGTGTATCATGAAATTAAGATCATTGAGCTTTTTAATATTTAACTTTATATAATAATATTGTATATTATTTTGTTCTGGCATGTGTAAGTGTGTTCGAATGATAAAATTAAATGATGGTATTACTCGGCTTGTATATGATAATCTTATTTAAATTTTATACCCATAAAGACGGTCGATGCGAGCAAAATGAAAAATCATCTTTTTTTTTATTTTCATATTTCAAGTGGTTATTGAAATATTATATCTCCCGTAAATCTATTGTGAAAATTATTTTTATCTTTCTTAACCGATAAAAACCTGGCTTGTGAGGGTGAATATTAAATGTGCTTGAGAATGTCATATTTTTATTCGGTTTTCGTTTCAATTTTCTCGACACTTTTATTTTGGAGTACTATTGAAGCGATGAGTTCTTATATAATGATGGGTAGAAGAATAAACACCAGTATCTATTTGTTTTTATTCTTCAAGATAACAAAAACAACAGCTTCTACTGTGTATGTTTTCTCATATACGAGTACGTAGCTACAAACACTTATTTTTATTTTGCGCTCTGTGTTCTTTCTCTTAAAATATGTCTTATCAAAAAATGAAAAATAAATAAACAGAACATAAAAATGATACAATAATAATTCAGACAATAAATATTTATTTATTTATTTGTTTATATTCTCGTACACGTTTGCTTGACTTTAAAAAACATTTTTTGTTGTTCTTGAAATTTTCCTAGAAAGACACAGAAATAAATTTGAGAATTTTTCAAAGTTATAGGAACAAATATTTTACATAAATGCACATCCTGTTAAAGTTAAACCGCTGTACAACGTTTTTCAATGTAGCTTTGTACTGTTAAAATAAACACACATTGACACACGAACAAAATTAGAAGATGTAAAATCTACACCAACTTGAACATTTTCAATTGGTTTTTAAGATAGAAAAAGTTTCATACACAATTTTTGTTTTTGCTTGTTCAAATCGCGCATATGATGGCAAAAAATTAAAACACATAAAAAAGTTTTTTATTATAAACAAAACTTTATTTATTTGCTTTGTTTAAAAAAAACAAAATAATTTTACTGTTATCTTCAGAATAAACACAAACAAAGACAAAATGAAAAACTTATTTCAAACAAGGTGTACTCTTACGAGTATATACCATCACATCTCGATTGAAATTATAATTCGGTTTTTTATGCTGAATAAATTTGCATAATTTTATGTAAATCGGCTTTAATATTTTTTATTTTGTTTTTCAAACAATTAAATAAATGTTGTCTGTTTCTTAATAATTTTGTTATATTTTTTTAAGAATTTTTTTGTTAAAAGTGGGAAATTAAATGAGCCTTGTGTCGTTATAATGTAATTCATCCAGTTAAAGACCGCGCTACAGACGATCCAATTTGGTCGGGCAGACGGTCCAATTTGGTTGGATCGGGTGCATAATCGGACGTTATGTGGTCAAATTGGACGACAAAATTGAACGGGTTGATGTGGCACAAGAAGTAAGCGCAAGTGTATTTTTTGGTATTTGTGCAGTTTATGAGCAAAGTGATCAGTAAAAGAAATAAAAAATCATTTTAACTTTCAAATCTGTTCAGACAGCAAAAAAAGATGGAATAAAGGAAAGTGCGCAATTGTTATAATCTTTTCTAAATTGTCTATTTTTTTCAGCAAACTACAAGCAATCTAGATAATAATGCAATTATGGCAGACACTCGGCTAAATGCATCTTTTTTTGTTACATGATGTGTTGTGTTCAATAAACGCGTGGAAAGGCACATTTTTGTTTTACGTTTCTTTTAAATTATTTTTATTGAGAAGAAATAAAGTGAAATAACCTTATGCAAAGATGTCTTCACCCCACCTGGAAGAACGAGGATATAATAAAAGATCTCAAAATGAAAGAACTGTAAATTGAGGACGCTGTAAAAATTTTTAAACGGGAGAAAATTCAAAAAAGTCAAGGAACCAAGATCATTAAAAGAGGATTCCCGCTATTCATACTCCCATTCAACAAAAGCAAAATGTGAATTGAAAATATATGTGGCAAAATATTAAAAGGGAATAACTCGAGTTATTTCTCGTTATTTAAACTCACAATTATTCTCTCAAAATCCTAATTGTACCCATTTGTATATATCTCTTTTAATCTATAAAACATAAAAAATGTTACTACATATGTATATCCGTTATAGACTTTGAAACCATCAAACAGATGTGTCCCAAATCGGTTTTATTTGAAAGTAAAAAATGTGAAGATGGTTTTAGACCTCAAAAACAATGCATTAGGCACATTCGGTCCATTCATGAAGTCGATTTTCGACTTTTTCAATACAAAAATTTTCAACCTCATCAAAAAGGGTCGCGTTCCACGCAAATGGATTAAAAACATCTGTTGTAAAGTTGGTGCATAATACACACTCAACATAAACGCAATGATCTGATTATCGAAATCATGCCAAATAATCGAATTAGAAAATATTAAAACCTCATAAATAGTAAAAAAAAATATTTGTTTTCGTGAAATTTGGTGGTGATTTCAATTGTTTGCAAAAATTATCAATCCACATATAAAAAATATTACTTATCAAAAATGCCACCGAAAAGAGTTGTAATTGGAAGAAATATAGCAGATGCGAAACGAAAAAGAGCCGAAAGATCAGCCGAAACGCCCGAAAAACGTGAAGTGCGTTTGGAGTCAAACCGGCAGAGAGATCCGCAGTCAAGAGCAACCGAAACATCCGAACAACGTGACATACGATTAGAGTCAAATAGGTTGAGGGAGCGGCAGTGAATAGCAGTAAAAACACCCGAACAACATGATTGTTTCGGGTCGAACATCCGGTCCAGTCGCAACATTTTTACCTAAATCTAAAAATTTTACAATATGGTCAAAAAATCGTTCAGCGCAAATTCCATACATTTCCCATCCCTTAACCCATATTGCTGATCAGAGAAGAAGGAAATATTTTCAAAAATAGAAGCAATCTGGCTTTCACACATTTTTTGAAAAGCTTCGAAAATACTGAGAGCAATGATATCGGTCTATAATTAGTTGGATCATTTTTATCACCCTTTTTCAATATGGGAATAAAAGTTGCAATTTTAAGGCAATCTGGATAAATTCCTTGTTCCAAATTGAGATTAAAGATATAAACTAATATATAAATAGTGGAATGCGAAAATTGTTTTTGTTTAAATAGTTGCTGATATTGTCACATCCAGGAGAATTTGAATTATCTAAACTATTAATGTAGATAAGAATTTCATGCGGCGTAATATCCGAAAAGAAAAGAGAATTAGATTCTATCTTACGTCGTAACATCTCTGTGTCTCCATCCGAATCATGGCTACTGCGCAAAATGGACCGTTTCAGTAGTTGAGGTGCATTAATAAGATACGAATTAATTATTTCTGAGATCCATAATGGATCCGATACGAATTTACCTTCTCCATCTAAAGTAGAAACAATATCAGAATTAGATTTTTGCTTTCCAACAATTTCGTTAATAATTCGCCATTGACTTTTTAGATTGTTCTTAACGTTCATGTACTTGTTGCTATAATACTGTTTTTTTGCAGCCATGATTTTACTATTAATTTTATGCTGAAGTGATTTAACTCTTTTGCTTAGATTAGCATTATTCGGTTGCTTCAGTAAAAGTTTCAGTAATTTATGTTTAAGTTTAGTTAATTTCATTAAATCAATACTCATCCAAGGTTTAATTTTCCTAAAACTGGAGGCGAGTTTAAATTCGAATAAAGATTGTTTTATTTTTGAAGTAAGCATCGCAGTAAATTTATTCATTAAAGTATTTGGATCAGTCTCTTGAAGCAAAGTCCACTGATCAACCATTAAAAGAGAATCTAACTTCGGAAAATCTATTTTTGTAATCGGACGTCCTTCAGCTGCCTGCTTGACATATTTTGGCATGTTAAGCATATGTGACATCAAATGATGATCAGAAAGCTTGTAATCCAATGATTCCCCTAGGAGCTCATAATTTGCATGAGGTTTCATACGGACAAAAATATGATAAATACCTGATGAGGTAGAGGAAGTTACTCGAGTAGGAGTATTAATTAGACTTTTTAAACCGAAATTAGACATCATTGTTAGATATTTTTTTACCTGGTCATTAACAGAGAATTGTAAGATGTCTATATTGAAATCGCCAAGTATAAATATTTACATTTTTTGGTTTGAATTCCATTTAAGTAGGAAGAAAATTCTTCAATAAAATCAACAATAGATCAAAAATTGAACCGATAAACGCATATTATGCAAAACACGTCACTTCGGAAACTTAGATTTAATTGCACAATATCAGCGGTACATAGATTTTTAGTCACATAACTAAAATTGAGACCCGCTTTAACATAGCCAATTACCCCACCAGCTGAGTACTTGTTGTTACACCCATCGCTCAAAGAATACCCATTGAGTTGGTAAGAAGACACTTCGTCACTGTTTATCCAAATTTCAAAAAAAAAATATATCTGGCAATTGTATGCACTAAAGTGAGCAAACAAAGAATCACAATTTTTACGTAAGCTACGCGCATTTTGATGGACAATTGAAAAATTATTATAAACATGCATAAAGGAACCTGAAGGAGAGGTGCTATTAAAAAATGAATTAGAGTGGTCTAGATTTGTACTAGAATTATTAATCATTATATAAAATCAAAATTATGAAATTAAAAAAAAAAAATTTCAAATTAGTTTGTCAAGATCACTCACATCATTTATCAACCACACCTTTCCACCATCATCCTTCCTCATCAAAATTTTGCCATCCTGGAACCATAAATGCTTATAACTTTTGGCAATTTCAGTGTTCTTAGCATTAAAATATAATTGTCTTACTACGAAGCTCATACTTTCATTAATAAAAATTTTGCTGTTACTACTAAAGCCGCAATTCGCTCCAGTGACTTTAATCCTTTTCTTGGCTTGAAGAATGGTATTTCTCACTTGCTGGCTACAGAATTTCATTTGTATAATGTTTGATGGTTTGTCATCTTTGAGTTTTTACGGAAAACAAAATTAATACAAGATGTATTGACATCCAAGTTTAAAGCTGTGTTGGTTATATTCGTCACTATAGTGCTAAGATCTTCACTATCAGTTACTTCAACTCCCACAATGTCTAACGAATTAGAATACTGTTGCTGCTCTAAGAAAACTACCTTTTTCTACGTTTTAATAGTAATAAGTTTTCTAGCGCCTTTTCCAAAATCGTAATACGGTCATTAATTTTTTTATTATTACTCATTGACAACACTGTTGACTGTGTTTGATTTCATTAAACAGTGTTTCCAAGGTTATATTTTGATTTTCTGCATTATTATTGTGCGTTTCCATTTGGTATTGCTTTGCAACTATTTGCAATCGGTTTCTTTCATAGCATACATTCAAAATAGTTCCGTGTCGGTATATACGTTTTTAAACACATACATAAAAAAATTACAAAGCGATTTACAATCAAAAGCAGTCGGGCATACAACATTTTGCTTTGCAAATTTCGCATTTATAAAACTAAATCGAAAATGTCCTAATAATATAAAGGGAAATTTTCAACCCTGCAATAAACACAACAACAAACATTGCTGTATTATGTCAAAATGGTTTGCTAATAAATGGCCGTAGATTGATTTGAATAATAAATGTCTTTGTTTTTCAATTATTGTTTGTTATTTAATATAAAAAATTGTTTTAATTGGATTAAATTGTTGCTCCACAATAAAATAAATATATTTAATAGCGAAGCCCGTCGAGAAGTAGCTTTTCTTTGTAGGTTTTAATTTTGCTGCCATTATTTAGAAATTGTGCTGCGGTCATTAACCAAAAATCCATTGTACATTAGTTTTGTTTATGTAGTTAATACGAGATTTGTTTCTGAATAGAACATTTCATTTGGTTACTAAAATAAGTTTAGTTGGGTCACAATTAAGCCGCCACAAGCCACATATAAGGCTGGATTATATAGTTTAAAAGTTTAAGCATGTTGCGAGAAAAAAATAATTCAAGTTTTTTTTCGTAAAAAATCAGTTTTATTAATTTATTTTAATATTTTGAGTGATATATTGGAATACATTTTTCATGCAATGCCATTTTACAAATGTTGCACTTAAAAATAGTTTGTGACATGCAAATATTGTATCTACTTCTCTTACTTTGGCTGTGACTGTTTTGAAAGGCTGCTTGGTCTGCCAATTGAAGTCGCAGTTGTCGTTGATTTCAACAATACTAGGGCTACTTCTCTTCTAAATGCTAGGAGTGGTTTTTTCTAGTTTGGGGGTAGATCACACCATAGTCTCCAAGCATTACACAAAAAAGTCAACATAATTAGAGAATATAAGCCACCACCATTTTTTTCCACGTACTCGTATTCTATATGTGGATACAAAATTATCACACAAATCGACACCCCCCATACATTTGTTATACTCATAGAAAACGTTTGGCTACGGAACAGAAATGTAAGCCTTCTTATTATTAGAGAAGCGAGACACATTTCTAATTGGTTCAACCGTTTCAATATTTGTAGCCACTGTAACTACTGTACTGTCTTTCCACCTAACAATCAATATTTCTGCAATTTTTTCGAAACGATAATCAAAAAATCCTCTTTCTTCCTTTTTTAGATCATTCGAACCAGCGAATAAATTATTTCCTTTTATCCGATTTGCCCAAATTGTACCATATAAGCAAAAATAATATTTTTTCGTAAACAAATTAATAATGGAATCGACGTAAAAAAATTGTCGAAAAAAATTATGTGATTTTGAGGATCGGGTATACATTTTGTTAAATCGGCAACTACATTACCTCCCAGCCCTAAAACATTCGAGGGTTCCGAAGAATTTGATTTGCCAGTATGTAGAAGAAACTTGTATACACAGCCGTAGGATGAGGCCATAGTCCATGATTTGTACCCAAATTCGGCTTCCCATGCACGTAGATTTTGGCTTAGTGACGTCCTCGATTTGGAATCATCTATTCATCTACTAAAAGATGATGGTGAAATACTTCGAATTGAATAAATTTTTTATTTAGCAATTCGATGTAGGGGCGTACTTTTGCCAATTTGTCTTGTTTGTTCAAGGCATTGTTATTCATGAAGTGTAGGTTTCTTTTTAAGTTTCTATACGTTTTTCGCGACAAACAAGATCGTACCAGGGGGCATGTAACGTCTTCATCTAATGAAAAATACATTTCCTCTTAAGGTAATTTGTTATATCCGGTCAGTAGAAGGAGTCCAATAAATGTTTTGATATTTTCTACTGTGGCTTGAAACTCGTTTCTGTTGTTTTGCTCTGCATGAACATTACTTTCCTTTGCCAGTAACGAAATAAGTTCTTCATCAAAATTCTTCATTAAATAATTCAGTGGGTGAGCATTCATCTATTGTTTCTTCCAGATTATGAATTTTATCTTTTTGTACATTTATTGGTTCCCGCGAGTTAGATGGAATATCTTTCTGCCATTTACAATTTAAAGGTTTTCCATGAGGTGTTTCATCTTCATTACTATTTACATGTACTTCCAAAGTTTCGGCTGTATCATTTGGCATGGCTAAATTCTCATCATTGATTTCATTATCATCGAAGCCATATTAGCAATGTCTGTGTCCTTATCATCAGAATTCATAAAAAGTAGATGTCATCTTCAAATTCTTTCAATGTGTAATATGTTCGTCTATTCATATTCACCTATTTACGCAAAAGTAATAAAAATTTTATATATTTATTGACATGTAAAAACTTACCGGTTACCGCTTACGTTGCGTAAATGCAACACAAATGTCTAACGTATTTAAATCAATTTTCTTAAACAATTTTAATGGTACATATTTAAATATCCATAAAAAACAATGTCGGCGATAGATCGTCGTTGAGGAAAGACGTGTTTTTGTCTCTCCTCGAAATAAATAAGTAAATAAATTTAAATGTGTTTTAATTAATTAACTAACTAATAAATAACTAATATATTAGTGATAGTTAAAAAAATAATAATATGTTATTAATAATTTGTGTAATTTAATAAGTGAAAAATGTTACATATTGCATATTTGTATTGATTTGAGTGTTGTGCGCTTGCAATGGTGTAGGATATGTACATAACAATTTTCGTTAATATGTATGTATTTTGATACCGTTGTTTGAATGCATCACGCATTGTAGTAATGCAAATTTTCAATATGTATGTAGGACTTTTTTGATTGCAAAGGATGGAAAGATAAGTGTTTTTCATTATTTTTACATACTAAATTACATAACACATAACTTTTTTCCCTAAATAAATTTTGCTTTTAAGTACACATATAAACACATATTTATAACCCATGAAGGTGTAGAGTAGAATTATTCTCATGTTATGGGTTTTTTTTTTTTTTTTTTTATGTTTTAATCTATGCAATCTGTTCTGGGGCCGAAGCACTCCCAACTCTTTCGCAGTTCACTTTTAACGTCCTACTTTACGCATTGCTTGCCAAATCGAGGACGTACGGCTATAGGTCCGATTTACGTAGAACTATCTGCACATTGCATTGCTCCATGCCAGCCTATAGTACTGACATGAAAGATGGGTCGGCCCATGAGTTGTGCACTCCGACAAGGGGTCATAGTTGTGCTCATTACCATCATCGATCGTAATCAAATGATGAAAAATCCCTTTTGCATCCTGCCCCTATCGGGATTTGAACCCGGTACCTCCCAATCCAAATGCCAAAGCTTTAACCACTGTGCCGTTTGGTCGGTCATGTTATGGGTTGTTCTTGTTATCCGACCGAATATAGTTTGCGCGAGAAAGGGTTTTTTTCAATTCTACTGTTTTTGGTACACTAGCTAACAATTTTTGTTGTTGTTTTTGGAAGAGAGTATGCATGTTTAGTGATCGACGAGAATTTTTTTTTTCTGCTTTTAGTAATTTTAAAACCTATCTTTCGTTTTGTATACTTATTTACTCGTAGTCATATATTATATTTTACATGAATATTAGCAAATATAATATTGCCGATCTCATATACATTTTTTCGCCAAATTTTTTTTTAAAAGATGGAACCAATGCACACTAACCCACCATACGGACACTTTTTTCATTAAAAAGTTTAGCTAAGACAACAATTTTTGTGAGACATCTAACGTTACATGAACAAAATTTTACGAACTTTAAATTTTTTTATCGATCTTTATTTTCGACGATTTGCACATGCTGGATGCACATGTTGAAGTATGTGCATATACTTGTTGAATAAAAACGTAAACAAGAAGCAAGATCAAGTTTGAATTTCTTCAATGGTTTTTGCTTTTCGTAACATATTTTTTTTTTGTTTTGTGTCCTTTTAAAACAAAATTATGTTTTGTGTCCTATATTACCTACGAGTATGTACCTTATGAATGAACTGTGAAAATATTTTATGATACGAGAGACTCCATTAAAAAGAAGTTATTGTAAATAAGACTTATTATTATTGTAAATGCAACATTGTTATTCATATTATTAAGCGATAATTTGTTAATCCGTGGATAATTGATAGTAGGGATAATAAATATGTAGATTATATTTTTTTAATATTAAATCTAAGGAAGCATGCACGTGTTAATTTTATCGGGTCTCATACGAAACGACACATTTCACAACAGGATGTGCTAAAACAGGATGTCACAAAACAGGATATCACAAAACAGTACATGGTACGCTACAGTACATGGTACGAAACAGGACCGATTAAAACAGTACATCACAAAACAGTACATGGTACAGTAGAGTACATGGTACGGAACAGGACCGATTAAAACAGTACATCACAAAACAGTACATGGTACACTAAAGTACATGGTACGGAACAGGACCGATTAAAACAGTACATCACAAAACAGTACATGGTACACTAAAGTACCTTGTATACGGAAGAGTACATCGCAAAACAGTACATATTAAAAGAGAACACCACAAAATAGTTAATAGTCAATTTATGGTTTTAATAACTACTTGTGTGGGTACGGAAAAGTGCCATTTCAAAAATTTATTTTTGTATGATTTTTGAACCAACATACACATTTGTGCATTCTTTTCAAACTTATTTTCGCCCGAAAAAACACTATAACTATACACACAATTGTGTTGGTTGTACTTCAAATCAAGCGAAATTTTTTATCAAAAACGCCATTACATACTATGGTTTTTTACTCACACATTTGTGTGGTTTGGACTTAAATTGAGCCATTTTTTTGGTTAAAAAAGGGATATATTTATTTATATATTTAATTAAATTTTTGATGTATTTTGCAAAGATCAAGTATTAGAGATTTAAATAAAAATAATGTTAAATATTGTTAGGTGAAGGGATATTTTATTATAAATTAAAGCAATTATAATTCTATATAGTATACTGACTAATTACTCTAGGTGAAGGCAAATATCCACTTGATAATATCCTAATTACTAAACGTATTCAATAAAAAATATTTAACAAATCAAGCTGAAAAAATCCTCCAGCTTAACGTTCAGTAAAATGTACTTTAGTGTACCATGTACTGTTTTGTGATGTACTGTTTTTATCGGTCCTGTTTCGTACCATGTACTGTAGCGTACCATGTACTGTTTTGTGATGTACTGTTTTCATCGGTCCTGTTTTGTACCATGTACTTTAGTGTATCATGTACTGTTTTGTGATGTACTGTATTTATCGGTCCTGTTTCGTACCATGTACTTTAGTGTACCATGTACTGTTTTGTGATGTAATGTTTTTATCGGTCCTGTTCCGTACCATGTACTGTTTTGTGATGTCCTGTTTTATTACATCCTGTTTTGAAATGTGCCATAGTGAGCGGCTTCGAATTTTATCTTGTCTTTATGAGTGTGTATTTTAAAAACGCATATGTACAAAATCGACCTTGAACTAGTGTATGAACTAGACATTTTTGTTTTATAAACTTATTCTTAGTGTGGAATACCGTCGATGAGGTAAACTAGTTCAGCGTTGCACTTTTTTATTTATTTATTCTTGCATCGATTGGTTTTGATATCGAAAAAATCTGAGAATGATAAAATTTTATAAAAGGGCCCCAATTTATAAATATAGTGTAGGAAGCAAGAATATTATTAAATTATAGGAGCCTATTATAATGTAAAATATTATTTCGTTAAAGAAACAGCAGCAGATAATTTTTTTTATGAAAGCTGATGTTCGATAGGAACTAGAAGAAACTCGCGTTTATAGTTGATAAATTTGAATTTTGTTTGATTTCGGTTTGTTATTTATTTAGTAGAAATGTGGAAATGGGAATTGAAGGAAGACGAACAAATATGAATATTTATACAAAATATTTTTTTTATTTTTTCCTGTGATGTATGTGCAATAAACTTTTATTTAAAAAAGTCGAATATTATAAATGTATTGTTTCTCCAAAATTATTTTTCCGAGGAATTAAATTATTTTTCCTTTAAATATTATAAACAGAAAAACGAAATTATTTAAATTCCTATTTTGTTTCTTCTTATTTTTTACGTTGATCGTGTACTCTCGACTGCAATTTATTCTAATGCTAATATATAAACGATAGTTATTAATATAACATACAAATTACAAGATGTAATATACATTAATAATATTAAAAAGCAGGTAGCCAATTTTTTTAACGATTTAAGTATGAAATATGGACAAATTAAATAAACCTTAAATTTTTTAATATTTCTTAGCGGTTGAACAGATGGTTGACTTGTAATGATATCTGGATATTTTTTATTTTTTTATTTATTTATATTACGACTGAGCCTTGTACCCATTTAGTAATTTACATTGCATAATAAAGTATTTTGATAACTCGGCGTAATCAAGTGATTATCCCCAGTTTCGTGTAACTCCTCCTCAGATTTTTTGCCAAAGTAAGTCTACTGACCTCCTGGTCGCGAAAAGTCCAGTGGTTTGGTAAACATAAAAATTAAAATTATTGCTGATTACGAAAAATTTATCGAATGAGTAATTTCAACTAGTTGGGATTGTTTCACTTATTTAAGCGATTTCCTGGAACATGGAAATAGTTCACTAATATTAATTCAAAATGAAAAATCTAATTTGATTGGCAGGAAATAGAATCAGATTTTAGATTTAAATTTCTATATATACATATATATATAGATTTTTTGTTTTAAAATAATAAGTTGCAACTGGTTGCATAACCAAATTTAATAAATGATTACATTTGGATTTTTTAACGATTGTTGTTTAACTTTTTAAAATATCGTCACACAATTAAATGTAAATTAATTGTATGAACTTTTAAAATTGGAGCAATAAAAGAAGCATGGGGATGAAAATTAAAATTTATTATTTTATTTCCAGTAAAATTCCATAGTACAAGTTACTTATAGTATCATGTTACTAACCTTTACGAGTATATTATATAAAGGAAACTTTTGTTGACATTTTTTGTAAACATTACGCATGAACGCCAGCGTCTCCGTGGCAAATATTATTGGCACAAAGTGCATTGATGCAGAAAAATTTGTAAACAATTGGATTGGTGAATATGTTGTGGCCTACACCACACTTTTTTTACCACGAATGTATACATAGATCTCGAATACATCAAACTCGATTTCTAAAGCGAAAAATTAAAGTTACTTGTCTTTTGGTAAAACTGTTTTGCACAATCAAAAATCATAATTCCCGCGTAAACTTCAGAAAACCAACAAAATCAACCCTTGTTGTAAATTTAATCTTTAAATTTATTTAAAACTATAATCTTTAAATCTATAACTTTTTAACATCAGTGAAAAAATTGAAAAAGCTTCCGTGAAAGCTGCCACTTCTGGAACACAGATTCCCACTACATCTCGCAAGAATCTCGCAATTAATACAAATTGATACAGATTAGTCAATCCGACTGGGCTATATAGATGTCGAACTTTTGTGAAATAAAGCTTTATTTTAGAAAAAGTCATCATTTCCGATAAAAATTAAAAATTAACCAAACTAATGTATTTGGAAAATATTTTATGAGTAAATAATAGTAAATATAAGGTTTTTTTGGTATATGGCTCAGATTTTAAATTTATAATAATTAATTTCTAAGCGTTCGATGTCAATTTAACATCATTATCAAAGCTAAACTTCAAACTAATGTGTTTGAAATTAAATTTACGAGGATGCTCGATTTTTAATTGTAAATAAAACATGTTGTGTGAAATTTTTTGTTTGTAATAATATTTTATGGTATTTAAGCTTGGAATATAACGTCATCCAAATGTCCGTTGGGGTTTTGCTTGGTGGGACGTATTGGGGAGGTACAATTTTCAATGAATCGAATAAATCTCGCTGAATTTGCTGGATGGCGTTCGTTATGTTTACTTTGAGGGCATCAATTGTTTGCGATTTACTCGCATAGATCTGCAATTTAAGGTAGCCCCAAAGGAAGAAGTCGATAAAGATGATTTTTTTAGCGAAATTTGGGTTAACTTCTAACTGCTCCAGAGTTAAACCAGCTAGCTTACGGCGTTGTCTATGGTCGTTTACCTTAAGTTCTTAGGTCAGTTGGATTTTATACGGGTGTAGACCCAAGCCTCTACACTAAATTTGCCAAGCTGAAGTCGCGGGGCAAGATCTTGTGAATGACGAGAAATTTAACTGCCAAGGAGTTTCCCGTACACTCCTGCACAGCAGCGATGTTTTCATCAGACCTTGCTTTTCTGTGAGAAAATAACAAAAATCGCAAGATCAACATGTTTCATGGTTACTTTACTTTATTTTAATACGTAAAATAAATTAAAATGATCTGAACAAATTTTGTTTCAAATTTAATTTACAATCTTTTGGTTTTTAATGGTTTTTTCGTGAATGTTATATAAAAGTATGTATATAATATTGCTGCCACTTCTAAAATTAACGCGGTCTCTTTATTCATAGTAAAGTCTGGCTGTACAAAGCCTGAATTTTGCTGATAAACAGTTTTCTGTTAAAATTACCATTTCCATTGAAACACTGATTTTAGTCAATATTATTGTGAATTTAATTTAGAATCTTTTAGTTCATAATGTTTTTTCTAATTATAATAATACACTTTGCAAAATATTTGCACAAACCGAAAAAGCTCCTACGCCACTTCCGGACTTTCGGCTAAAAATAACTGGGATCTCCTAATTTATGAGAAAAGCTTAAGTATGAAGTTTCACTCCAATACAATGTAACAACTTCAAAAACAATTAATTTTAGAATCCAATTCCCGCAGATCATAGCAAATTTCATTTAATCTCTTTAAGCAATATTCAAGTTTCTGGTTAATTTGGAATCGTATTCCAGAACTTAAAAAATACAAGAAACTCAAACTCAAAATTTATTAAGAAATATTAAAAATTTAAGTAAATAAATCTTAAATTTTTATTATTTAAATGTTTGCCCATATTTATATTAATTATCATCTATACATACAGGGTGTTCCTAAAGTAGCTAACACGAATGGTACCGTTGGATTCCTTGATCAAAACGAAGGTAAGGTTACTTCTGTCACTTTGCATGTTAAAGCCCCCCCTTTCAAGTTATACATGTTAAGAGAGCAGCCTTCTAACGCATTACTTTGTATTAAAGAAACTTCAATATCTTCCCTAGTGGAAAAATTGAAATTTTTTATACTAAAAATAAACTTACGATTTCATAGAAATTTAATAATAATTTTTGTATAATGTTAGTAGGTTATGGCAGTATAATTTTAGTATAATTTTAAAAATTAAACAGAAATTATACTTTCGCAAATTATCTAGTTAAAAGTATAATTTTTGTATATTGTGTTATATAATTAATACCAATATTAGTGTATTTTAAGTATAATTTTAGTAGGTTATGGCAATATAATTTTAGTATAATTTTTAAATTTAAACAAAAATTATACTTGAGATAGAATATAACGGAAATATTCCATTCATTGTGACTGCCGCCGATGTATGCGTATTATAATTTTACATCATTTTTCCATGTGGTTGTTTGTATTCGCGGACATGCCACGTCATCAGTTCCTCTGCATTGATTATTTCAAGCCGTTGTTAATTCTAGTATTTTAAGTCAATTTTCTATCAGAATAATAATTGCTTAAATTTTGGACTCCGACTGGACTCGAACCGGCGACTTTTGCGATAATAACACTTAGCGGTGTACACCTTAACCACTGCACCACCAAAGCAATAACTAGAGTTTAATTCCTAACAATATAAATCAATATATTTAAATACACAATTAAACTTAAAATATACTTAATTTGGTTTATTTCATTTGCTGCAAACTACACCAGCACACCAACATACAAAAGACCGCAAAATACGATTACAACTAAAAACATTTTTTCAGCACGATAGTATTGATGCGATCAGTGTTGCGTGTTCGTGGGAAATTTTCCTTTTTGCTGGAAATTCATCTCTCGTACGGGATGAAAAGTGATGATTAAAAAAAATTATTTTTCTAAAATGTGTAATACACAATTTTCGATTCCAATAATTCGCTTAAAATAATTTTTTAAATTTATTTTTAATTTTGACTAAATTTAAATATTTGTATATACAAAAATCATACTTAAATTTGTATAAAATATTTAACCATTATTAAACTATAAAACTACCGTATTAAGTATTTATCCCAAATATACTTAATTTAGTTTAAAATTTGAATTTAAGAGTTAATTTAAGGTTAAAATTAACACTTATATGTGTATAATATTTAAAATCATATTTTATGTATATTCATGTTTAATTTTGACTTAATTTAAATAATTGTAAATACGAAATTCATACTTAAATTTGTATAATTTTTGTGATGTATAATTTAAGTAGTATTTTGGTTTAGAAATGTATTAAACTTTAACCAATTTAAAGTATATTTTGTATTTAAATTAATCATTTATACAAAAATAAATTGATTTTGGTATTCCTCAGTATAATTTTTTGGTATAAATATTTGATTTTTTCCACTAGGGTTGAGAAATAACTATTTTTATTTCCAAGTATTAATTGCTTTAAAAAGCTGATACTATTCTCTTTTAAATAATAATTATTAATATTTATATAATAATAATAATTATTAATATTTAGTTAAAAAGTATTTCAAATTTAAACAAAACTTTTAGAATTCTATTTTTTTAAAGAAATTATTTTCTTTCTGTATCATTTAACTCTTAACACTACTTTACGACAGTAAATATTTTTTGATCAAAATTTCAGAATCTCAGAAAAGCTAATTGTTAATCATATTTGCTATTTTATGTTACCTAAACAATTAAAAGTTCACAATGAAAATGTTGTAGTTTCTTTATTAGACACTGCTGCGCAAAACCAAAAATGTAACAAATTTAAAAAAAAAATCACCACCTCATTCTTTGTCGAGTGTAAGGATTTCAGTGTGACACAAGCTGAAACTCTCGTAGTGACCTTTCTCGGTGCCAAGCCCCATATTGCGAAGTTTGCCTTTGATCTCGTAGGTTTTAATCGCTGCATACATTCCTCGGTAATAAATAACGCTTGAGATCCCAAGTCCAGCAACATTCTGCATATATTTGTAGATTTCCAGATTGGAACTCGAACTACTGCTGTTGGTAATAATGATTGGAAACTTGATATTGTTGCTGTATTTGACAACGACATGAGTCATAGCCTCTTCTATCTTTTTTCTAGTAGCCGTGTTCGCTGTTGGCCTGACTGCATCTTCGGTGTGTAGCATAAGATGGTGTTTTCTGTGGCATTTACCGCATGTATAACTCGAGCTCCATACGATTGACTGATGGCTTGGAGTGAAACAGTTTAAGCACAGCTTTCTCTCAGGCACAAAACCTACCTGTCTATCATTAACGCTTAGGGAAAGAAACTGGTCACATTTACTGAGGTAATGGCCTTGCGTGCATTTAAGGCACAAAGGCTCTGCACTTGATTGGAAGGAGTTAACTCGATTGCTGGTCGACACTTTATTGACTTCTATAGCATCCAATAAATCACTTCGTTTGCTTAAAAATCGGAAAAATCTTCTCATCGTAGGGAAATCCTCTACAGTTATCTCATTTGCCCTTAGTCACACTATCCAATTTGTTTACCAAAATATGAATGAGCCGTGGGTCCCTTTCTCCTCTTCGGCTAACACCTTCAATCCTCTCAGAACTTCATCCGACACGTCAGCTATTTGATGAAGCGCCTTAGCCGAAACCTTTGATATATCTGGCTTATCAACAAACTGCTTTATGAGATTTGTCATCACGAGCCTTTTTTTATCGTATCTCTATTAAATCTTCTCCGTAGCCGCACTATGTTTGCCTCAGTTACTGCGATATGACGAACTAATGTGGCAGCTTCTCCTGTTAAAAGTTTATAATATTTAAAGGAAAAATAATTTAATTCCTCGGAAAAATAATTTTGGAGAAACAATACATTTATAATATTCGACTTTTTTAAATAAAAGTTTATTGCACATACGAGTACATCGCAGGAAAAAATAAAAAAAAATTTTGTATAAATATTCATATTTGTTCGTCTTCCTTCAATTCCCATTTCCACATTTCTACTAAATAAATAACAAACCGAAATCAAACTAAAATCAAATTTATCAACTATAAACGCGAGTTTCTTCTAGTTCCTATCGAACATCAGCTTTCATAAAAAAAAATTATCTGTTGCTGTTTTTTTAACGAACTAATTTTTTTCATTATAATAGGCTCCTATAATTTAATAATATTCTTACTTCCTAGACTATATTTATAAATTGGGGCCCTTTTATGAAATTTTATCATTCTCAGATTTATTCGGTATCAAAACCAATCGATGCAAGAATAAATAAATAAAAAAGTGCAACGCTCAACTAGTCATCGACGGTATTCCTCACTAAGAATAAGTTTATAAAACAAAAATGTCTAGTTCATACACTAGTTCAAGGTCGATTTTGTTCATATGCGTTTTTAAAATACACACTCATAAAGACAAGATAAAATTAACACGTGCATGCTTCCTTAGATTTAATATTAAAAAAATATAATCTACATATTTATTATCCCTACTATCAATTATCCACGGATTAACAAATTATCGCTTAATAATATGAATAACAATGTTGCATTTACAATAATAATAAGTCTTATTTACAATAACTTCTTTTTAATGGAATCTCTCGTATCATAAAATATTTTCACAGTTCATTCATAAGGTACATACTCGTAGGTAATATAGGACACAAAACATAATTTTGTTTTAAAAGGACACAAAACAAAAACAAAAATATGTTACGAAAAGCAAAAACCATTGAAGAAATTCAAACTTGATCTTGCTTCTTGTTTACGTTTTTATTCAACAAGTATATGCACATACTTCAACATGTGCATCCAGCATGTGCAAATCGTCGAAAATAAAGATCGATAAAAAAATTTAAAGTTCGTAAAATTTTGTTCATGTAACGTTAGATGTCTCACAAAAATTGTTGTCTTAGTTAAACTTTTTAATGAAAAAAGTGTCCGTATGGTGGGTTAGTGTGCATTGGTTCCATCTTGTAAAAAAAAATTTGGCGAAAAAATGTAAATGAGATCGGCAATATTATATTTGATATTAGTATGTATTGGATGTGTTTGGCGCGCGGGATATGCATTTCAATACCACCGAAAATGTGGTTTTGCGATATAAAACTCGAAGCCGATCGCAATTATATTCTATAGAATGTAATTGTGTTTGATTCTGATATAGCATGTTATACGTTTATGCGTTTAGCTGTGTCCTATGGATGGGTGTGCGAAGGAACATAAGATAATAATTATTATTTATATTTACATCATTGTTATATAATTATATATTTGTTGTACACATATTTAAATTTGTGCTTGTGTGTGCAGATGTTTTACAATACGCGTGTGTAAGTCCGTGAGCTGGATTTTTTGTTGTTTTAATCAACCAAGGTCTTACGAAACCGTGTGTAGCATGGCTCAATGGAAAATTAACGCATGCTTTTCGACTGCGAACGATATTATATCCCTTTAGTGATTTACTAACACAATTGTGCGGGTAGGGCAAAAGTACCATGTCATAAATTTAGTTTTGTATGTTTTTTGAAGCACTTTATAAAGCTGAGCTTTATAAAGCACTGATAAGACCTGTGCTGACTTTCGGAAGCGAGAGCTGGACCATGACCTCTAACGACTGAAGATTAGTATCTACCTTCGAAAGGAAGGTCATCCGTTCAATTTTTGGTCCTATTAAAGTTGCGAACAATGAATATCGGATTCGCATGAACCACGAAATAAAGCAACTTCTCGGAGGTTGCGATATTATCGGCTTCATCAAATCTAATCGAGTTAGATGGCTCGGTCACGTTGCAAGATCTCCCCAACAACGAATGATTTACAAAGTGTTCCATCAACAACCAGCCGGAGTACGTCGTAGAGGAAGACCCCGACTACGCTGGCGTGACGACGTCGAACAAGACCTACTCGTATTAGGATGTCGAAATTGGAGGACGAGAGCGATGGACCGAGAAGGATGGAGGACCATAGTGCGGGCGGCAAAATCCCTTCATGGGATGTAAATGCTAGAGAGAGAGAGAGAGAAATGTTTTTTGAACCAACTTACACATTTGTGAATTCCTTTTTAGCTGATTTTCGTCCGAAAAAAAACACTATATCTATGCACACAATTGTGTTGGTCTTACTTCAAATCAAGCGAAAATTTTTATCAACAACGCCATTACATACTATGGTTTTTTACTCACACATTTGTGTGGGTTGGACTAAAATTAAGCCAAATTTTGTTTTCTTGGTTAAAAAAGGGATATATTGTCTGTATAATTGTTTTTAATTGCTGTTAATTGTTTTTCGGTTCATGAATATTGGTAATGTTTTATTTTGTTTCGTATGGTATTGCTGATGTTCATAACCTTGCATGTAGCATTTTGTTTGCATATGCATGTTTTACTTGCCAGGAACAGGGACTTATGATTTTGAAAATGTTTCTTTTTTGGTAGTTTTAACGTTTTATGTGAATCTGTTCAGTATTGTCGGCTTGTTTTTGTGAATCTTGCTTGGGTGATGATGAGATTGCGATGGGCATCGCTATTTCTTGTATTTATATTTTTAGCGATTTGGCAGGGGGTACACTTCTTCTCTATAATGCGGAGAACTGAGGGGGGGGGGGGTTATCGAGTGATGCAATATGTGTGATCAATTTACACAGTGGCGGCGGGAATATGGTATAGTTGTTAATTATTGCTAAATGTTGTGGATGTTTTTGTTAAAGTTTATCGTCAATTTAGCTGGGCGGAATTAGAATTTTAGAGTAAGATAATTACGGTAAATTGACTAATTAAAAAGTGATTATTATTTAACTCATTAACTATAATTTTATATAATAAAAGAATCTGGAGGTTCAGATATAGATGGAAGTGGAAGCTGAGTCTTTTAGGCCTCATAACAAATACGGCTATTTGGACCATGGTTTAGAATAATATTTAATCATTTTTAATACTAATGAAATTTTAAAATAATTATAGTTTAGATTAATCACATTACAGTTCATATACAATATTTATAATAAACATTATTATACAAATAAAATGGAAGTCAGCTAATTTAATCTTATTCTTAATCACTATTATCTAATATGAATGTTGGATAATTATATTATTAGTATTCCAGGTTGTGTACTATATCTACAAATCTCCTCCAGGTTGATGTTGGGTTGTAGCAAACGACCACTATTATATTAATGCTAGTTTTTAAATTAAATTAAATTTAGAATTAAGTTTATAATATGTTATTGTATGATCGAAAGTATACTTATACTTGGTAAAGTAGTTAAGCTAATTTATGATAGGTGCTGATTAATGACAAATATTCGGGTGTGATAATATTTTTAAAAATGGATTGGAATAATAAAATTAATTTAATCCGGATTTAGGAAAGGAAATTAATAGTATCTATGCATCTCAATTTACTAACAAATTTAAATTCTAGGACACTGGTGTTTTGGAAGCAGTTTTGTTGGCTACACTTTCGAATATTGTAAAGTGAAATGGTAGTCATTAATCTTAATTTAATTTACAGGAAATATTTCGGAAGGCGGCCCAGTTAATAACTACATATTTAAATTTAGTATTTATTTATAATAAGTTATTATAAGTTAGACAGTTTACTTATTCTTGTTAAAGCAGTTAATCTATTTTAAGAGTGGTGCTGGTTAGTTACGGATACTCTGGGTGTTAGTGTTTAAAACTGGTTTATAATAATAATAAAACTAATTTAAATATTGCTTGTTAGGGAAAGAATTCCGGAATCAATAGCACTTATCAGCAAATAATTCAAATTCTAACAATTTATAGTCTCTAGGAGATAAGCATTCTGGAAGCAGTTTTGATGGCTATATACTTAACTAAAATATTTCAAAATAATAATTAATTTCAGATGCGGTCCAAAGGGAAGCTGACACAATTTGAAAGTGTATGTAATCGGGCCACGTCTGTCACATCTAACGTACCTTTCCCATCCTTTTGTTGTATATAAAGCAGGTGTATGATGGTCGCGGCAGTAACTGGGAGCTCCTGCTTTAAACTTGGTCGTGCATTCAAATCGAATCAAAATTTATTAATCCTACTTTAATTAATGATGAATTGACATTTCAGATTTAGAGGCAGAAGAATAATATAATTCTTAGTATTACATTAATAAGTTACAGGAAATTAATTATTGATTATGAACAGAAAGCTAATTAATTTAAATTTCAGGATGCTCATGGGTTATTTCTCGTTTAATTAGGAGATGGCAGTTACTGTTTTAATGATGACCATGGTGCTTCGATTGTTAGTATTAATATTGTTGAATTATAAAGGTTTTATTGGTGAACGAGAAATGTCGCTGCTTCTTATTAATAATTATAAGCTTTTATGTTTTACACTGTTTAGTATCTCGAAGTCCTGTAATGATACTTTTGATTCTGGTTAGTACTATTATTATATACTAATTATTGGTGGTTTGAATTTGATTAATTTTATTTAATATTTTTCAGGAGAATTGAATTGAATTAATTAATGATAATTATTACGTTAAGCTGTTTTAATATAATTAGTTAATACTTCATTATTTACCATTCTTTTAGTATTCCTAATAGTAAAAACCACCACTGGAAATATTTTAAGTTTTATTGCAGATAATTTAATATAATTTTTAGGATTCTGTTTGCTGAGATTTATACCATATTTTAAATAATTGTGCTGTCTTGTGTTATATTATTATATACTAATTATTGGTGGTTTGAATTTGATTAATTTTATTTAATATTTTTCAGGAGAATTGAATTGAATTAATTAATGATAATTATTACGTTAAGCTGTTTTAATATAATTAGTTAATACTTCATTATTTACCATTCTTTTAGTATTCCTAATAGTAAAAACCACCACTGGAAATATTTTAAGTTTTATTGCAGATAATTTAATATAATTTTTAGGATTCTGTTTGCTGAGATTTATACCATATTTTAAATAATTGTGCTGTCTTGTGTTAACCGTCTTACATTACATTTCAACTAACAATTTACTAACTATTGACTACATAGGTGTCTGAAACCGGGTCAATTTCCATAATAATTAATATACCATTCCTATCCCTCCATCTTGTTATGTGTAAAAGAGTGTGCGGATGGGCCCGACGTCAACCGGGAATTTTACTTAGGTTTGGTCGCACATTCCAATCAATCAATCAATTAAATAAAAAACTTGACAATGAATTTTTAACTTTTTTTAAGATATAAAAATAATACGTTTGCACAGGACGAAATCTAATAAAAAACTTACTATTTCTAACGTATTAGTAACAACTTTATTTTTTTTCTCAGAAAAACAACTAATACAAGTCTATATTTCTAAAAACTCATGTATTAGCAAAATGTATAAACATAATTTCGATATAATAAGGGAAACCCGTTTTTAATCGTACTTTTTTGAATGTTGCGCAAACGCAACGTCAGCGAAAATTGGGTTAAGAAAATGTCTTAGGTTTTCTTTGTAATTCTTAATTTTGCCTGCATTATTTAGAATTATTATTCAATCCGTAGTCTAAAAATCTCTTGTAAATTAGTTTTATTTGTGTTGTTATTAAGACATTTGGGTTGGAAAACGTCAACATTATTCAATTACAAATGAAAATAACACACAAATACAACTATGTAAATGATTCAAAAATTTCCCTTTGCAAATATTTGCAGTCATATTAAATGGAAACCAATAGTTAGGTTTATTAGTGTGCGCAGGAGAAACGGGACAGTTATCATTGTTACGATTTACTTTAGATTTTGATGTACAATTCTGACATTGCCACTGTTTTTTCTCGACGCGCATAAACTCCAAGTCCCGTTCATTCAGCTTTGCACATACAGGATGGAAAATATTATTACACTGGCAGCAGGTAATTTTAGCTGCTTCCCGGTTAATTTTAATTTGGCAGGTTATACAACCCATGACAATAAAGATGTTAAAAATTACCACTATATTCGATGCAAATACACTTATACAACAGGGTTTTATTTATATTTTATATTATTGATAACTACAGATATTCACTATATGATTACGATATCACAGAATTGTCAGATTTTAATACTTTTTATTTTCTGTTTTAATTAATATGTATAAATTATGAACTTAAGACTGAAATACATTATTTTAATTATTTAATCCATTATGATTATTTTAGGGACTTAGTTCAATAAACTACACCAAATTTTTATTTCTTTTTATGAGCACTAAACTGGTATTGGAAACAATATTTTTTATATTATTTTGTTAGATTTAATTTACGTTGTGTACCCTACAACGATTTGACAATGAATCAACTTGATGAACTTTAACACTCCACACGACGATTTGTTGCGAAAATATTTTTGCCGAATGTATTCGGTACAAATTTTTGTAAGGTGGCTCACCTTAAAATTTATTTTGATAAATTCTGAATATCGTGAAATTTTAATGTACTTACCGTAAGTACAAGGAATGTAATATAAGTTCAAAACTGATATCTTTCACATTTAATCTAGTTTTACGAAATTTTCATTACAATAGCGCCATGACGACTATGTAGTATGTATATGCTGAATATCTCATGAAATATAATAATAATACTAAAAGATTATTTGATTATTACATAATTGTTTATTCTGTTATAATATACATAAATTAAACATATAAAATTAAAAAAATTAAAATGCGGATGTTAACTGGTATAGAGCCTATTTATTTAAAATTGATAACATTATAACATCGACGTTTCACACAGATATTCTGTACATCATCAGGACGAAAACTAAAATATTTTTTTACAACAAATATGAAAACGATAAAAATTAATTAATTGACAATAAATGAGAAAATTAAAATTAAAAAAAATAGGAACTTACAATTATATAAAGAACAAATTATTTTTATAAAAAATATATATAAAAATCGTTTTTTAAAATTGAAAAACAGAACCAAAAAAATTGAAAAGTCAAACTGATGAGAAAAAAATTTTCTTTACAATAGAAAAGGTGGTTTGATATTATTGAAAAACTAAACACATTTTATAGGAAAAACCTAATTATAAAAAAGAAAACGTCATTGACATTATAAACGCATGACATACAAAAGATGGACAAGTTCAATAAAAGATCCTTATAAATAGAATACAACATTATAAATATATTAAAAGAATTGATTAGGAAAATTTTTTACAATAAATGATTGTAGGTATTTTGCAAAATTATACAATCAGTTTGTTTGTTTAATCCATAACCATCCTTCTTAATATGGATCATTTCCAAAAACCTTCTCGTTGAACAATTTTCCTCATTTTCTAGAACTTCAACATTATCAGGAAATAAATCGTGTTTAGTGTCATGTAAATGTACAGAAAGAGCACTAGCATTATTCCGATCTAATTTATTAAGTGTAATATTTTGTGCATCTTTTTTATGTTGGTAAAATCTGGTACTCAAAAGTTGTTTAGTTTGACCGATATAAGACTTTTTGCATTGAAAAGTGCATTTATAAACTACATTTCTTTTCTTCAATAACTCTACAGGATCTTTTAGAGGTGAAAATAACGACCTACCTAAATTTAGATGAGCTTTTCCAACCACTTTAAAATTAAATTTACCTAAGAAATAAGTTAATTGTTCATGTAACGATTTAATATACGGAATAGTTACATAATTAATTAGAACATTATTATTTAATGGTGGATCAAAAACAACAGGTTAAAAAAATCTAGAATTTTGATAAATAATTGGATTAACTAAGGAATTGATAAAAGAAATAGGATAATTGTTATTTGAAAGTGTAGTTTTTAAAAGTCGTAAATTATCTAAATGGAAAATGGGATCAGATAACTGGAAAATTTTATTTGCTAATAATTTAACAGTGTTTCTTTTATAAGATAAAGGTAGATGAGAATTAAAATTTAAATATCCCCCAGACCAGGTTGATTTATGAAACCAATTTGTTATCAATGATCCATCTTCATTACGGATTATTAATAAATCCAAAAATGCTATTTTATTATAACATTCTAATTCTTTTGTAAATTTAATATTATGGTTAAAATCATTAAAAAATTGAAAAAATATATCAATTTTATCATTCGGAATTGCGGTAATTATGTCATCAACATAACGATAATAAAATACGGGTTCAAAATCTAAAGAATTTAAAACACTAGATTCTAAAAATTGCATAACTAAATCTGCTATAACAGGACTAATTGGAGAACCCATAGGTGAACCAAAAAGTTGTTTATAAATCTTTTTATTAAAAGAAAACTCACAATTATTTAAAACTAATTTCATAGCATTAATGAACTGAGTTTTACTTAAGTTAGTATTAGAATTTTCTTTTATTTCTAACCATCTATCAGCTAAAAGTTCCAGAGCTAATTTACTATCAATGTTGGTAAATAGAGAAACAACATCAAGTGATAAAATTGTATAATTTGTAGGTAAAATTATATTTTTAATTTTATTTTTAAAATCTACTGAATTTTTTACTGATGTAGATGATATCTCAACAGTTTTTTTCAAAATTCTAGATAAAAAAGAAGAAAGCTGATATAAAGGTGTACCTATGGAACTAACTATAGGTCTATAAGGAGTATTTTCTTTATGTATTATTGGTAAACCATAAAGTCTAGTTATGTTATTTTAATAACATTAAAAGCCTAATAACCTTTATAATTATAAAATTAAAAAAAGTGTTTTCTTTAAACTAAATTATTAAAGACTTATTCTATATTATTTCTAATTCATACAAAATATTTCAAATTTATTTTTTTTTAATTAAACAGAAAAATAAACATTTACATTTTTCAATAAAAAGACATCAAAAAATTACTCTGACACAAATAAGAAAAAAAAATGTTTTTGTTATATCGTATTGGGTTACATTAATGTTTATTTCATTGTCATGTATATACTCGTACCTGTGACAAATCGAACAACGAATAAAATTGCCACGGATATAAACACCTAGTCGGCTACTCCACATAATATGTGTCTCATAGTATGACTATATCTCAAAATATTTGGAATTGTAATCTTGCTTTTTTTTTAAATTAATTTCCAATTTTGAGTTTTATTAACAATATAGCTATTGTTAATAAAAGATTTGGCATGCAAAATTGTAAAAATCCACAAACGGAATTTCCAGACTGTTTATAACATTTTAATGGGAAAGTGATTTTAGTTTTAAATTAATTAAATTTATTTTATGTTTTTTATTATAATATATTAAAAAAATTTGAAATTTCTCGTAATATTTATTGTATTGAAACAAAATGTCTTTCCTGTTGTTCCTCGATATTTTACCCGAATCGTAAATAATAAATTCTTTTTCGGTTACGTTAAGGACAATAAGAAAGAAATGTCTTGCTCGTGGATTAAAAATTGGAAATAATAATATTTGGTTTGTTATTATAAAATATTCTGCGAAAAGGTTTAAATTTACATTAATTGTAAATAATAAAACTGGGCCAAAATCAATCAAATCACATGTTTTAGGATTGCTTTATGTTCTATTTCAAGAATTATATCTATTGCTGTATTTTCCATATGTATTATCATTTAAACTGCTAAATGTGTAAAAATATTTTTTTGTTCTTTATTAAGGCTACTACATAATTCTGAGATTCGCCACTTATCATATATGATGTTTGATAGAAAAGTGTTAAAAAGTTTTATTAGGTAATTCAAAAATTTAATATTTATACTGTCGCTGTCATCACCTATTTCAGTATCGACAGATCCTTGGGTAAAAATTTCTTCGGTAAAATCTTCTGCTAGAACGCAGATAGATAATCTAGCTGAGGGCAATTGAGCTCTAGCGCTCGAAAAATATTTCATGGCAACGTTTTTTCTATTTTTTTTTTGAATTATTGCTTGGATCAACATTCTCGTCTAATGGTGTTATGATACTGTCTAGTTTTCAAGTGCTGTAATGTGCTGTAAAACTATTAAGGCGAAAAAGAGAAACAACTAAATTAAACAGTAGACAACACTATGCGCATTTATTTTGACTTATGAAAATAAAATAATATATCTGTTCAGCGTGCGCTGCAATATTTTGTTTTGAAATATGTTTGTACTATACACGTCAAAATCATATTCCTAAAAAAAATTAAAATTGATTTATTTTTTTAGCTTTGCCCAATTTAAACTGCTGCAAAAGTAAGCTAGATCGTTTGATGCTGAATTTATTTTAATTTTTTGTTTATATGTTGTATACACTCATTTTTTCAAATGATTTTTACTTACATTACTTGTCCTACTCAATTTTCATTTTTAATCACATGAACCATTTGAAAAACTAGTCAGTGTCATAACACTATAATCTATTTTTATTAGTAAAACGTTTTCTACGATTTGTTGAAATAAAAATGATAAAAATTTACCAATTTTAATAGGTGGTTTCCCTAGTTTTAAATTAAATTTAAATAAAAGTTTATAATATATTAAATTTCTAAAGTAACTTTCGATGGGAGTATTATTGTAATGAAATGTATATCTGGTTTGGTGATAATGATCTGGTTTGTCATGAATAACTGCTATTGGGCAAAAAAGTGGTAAAAAAGGAACAAAATATTTCAGGAATTGAGGAGAAATTGAGACTTATAAAAAATATTTCGTGTATCGTCATTGAATTCTTCGTAAGAAGGCTTTCTTCGTAAAAATGCCTTGATATTGGCCAAAAACTGAAAATAACTTATATGGTCTCAGAAAATCAAAAAATTCTAGTGAAAATTCTAATCAATATATTTTCCCCAAATTTTCCACATAGTCTCAGCACGACCGAAGGTATTAGAAAAACAACCGAAAGTATTGGTTACTAATGGAAGTTTTTAAAATATTGGCCAAAAAATGAAAATAACTTATTATAGTGAAAATTGTAATCCATAAATTTTTCCGAATTGTCCCTGTATGCGATGCAAATTTTATAAAATTTAATTAAGAAATATCCCAGCTCCCTTCAGTTTAAAATTTATTTATGTCGTGTAAAATGTACAGATAGCATTTTTCATAAGGACTGGTTATGAAATGGCCAGTTTAATCCAGTACAAACAAATCCTAGAATTTTGTCCAAAACTTACTTTAAAATCCTTGATCAATACTACTACGGAAAGACGGAACGTTAAATTTCATATACCGAGTTCTTTTGCATCGGAGATCAATTAATTTGCCATTTTAAGGATCACTTTAATATTATAACGGTGACACCTAGATTAGAATAGAATAAGTTATTTCAATAATTGCTCAATTTTATATGTGGTTTGGTTCAACATTTAGGCGTTATTTGTATACTAAAGTATTTGCCCGAATGTTCTCGTATAATTTTCTGGAAAGCATTCAGGATTATTCTAGAAACAAATATTTTGCTATATAAAGGCGTAAAATGATGTTGAATGATGAGTCTTATTTCAAATGCGATATAGTGAAGTTTAAATAGAGGTACTATTGAAGTGGATAATTAAATAGTGTGTTATAATTGGAATATTTTGTTGTTAATTTATTGTTGTATAATTATTATACTGTGGAAATAAATTTGTGTGTGTTCAAATTAAAGAAGTTGTTTTTATTCACAATCCAGAGATTCGAACCTTGAGTAATAAGGCAAAAATGTAACAATAGCTGTGTTTTTTTATTAGCGCCCGATAGCTGTATTCGGAGCAGCCAATTTTCTATGTGAAAACTTATATTTAGCGCGCTATTATTGCATTTAATTAATTTATTTAACTCTAAACTAAGATTTTTCATTCAACTTTTTAATTAAAAATCGATAAAAAAATATCTTGGCTCACTTATTTATTGGGAGCCGCTATCGGGAGCGCTATCCATTTCAATGGGAAATTTGAAAAGGCTTTTATTTTTGTAAACTCCTGAAACCATTAGAAACTAAATCTTACAATAAAAATTTAAAACGTAGCAAAATGAATTCTTGTTTATAGCGTCATGTCAAAATAAATGTCAATTAATATATTTCAGGTGATAAATGTTTGTTTTATTGATGAATTTAGTTTTAATTTTTATAATACAGCGACATCAGTGAATAATAGTTGCAGTTTCAATAGAAAATTGCCATTTGGCTCCGGATAGTGCTCCAATATTAAAACACAGCAAATATTTTATTTCGCTGACATGTTTTATTTAGTGAAAGTAAAACATAATGAATAAAAAATTTCCGCTGGTAAGTACATAACAAAAAAAAATTATTTTTAGTGATAGTGCTGCCACTTGCGGCGAGTAGCGTAATCTCTTGATTAATATAAAAACCAAGCAGCCGAAGAGTTCTCTGATTATTTTATCTTACAGTAATATAATTTACGGTTTATTGCTTCAAAAATCGTTTTTTAATGACAAACCAAAAATTATTTTGCCAAAAAATATGACAACCCCTATTTTTTACTTAAAAACAAATCAATTTAACAGGCTAATACTGATTTTTTATATATATATATGTTAACGTTTATACAACAAGCAATCTTAATGTACTAAAATTAATTTGAGTAGGCTAGCGACATCTTTCTGTGACTACATAGACTGCTTAACAATTTTTAATCTAGTAATACATTTTGTATACTTGATAAATTTATTTTGGGTATTACAATCCAAATGTTTGTTAATTTCATTATAAATAATTGTTAACGAATTTAAAATACATACATTCAAAGATAAGTACATATAGCTATTGTAAATTATATTATGTAAATTTTAAAATTATAATGTTCAATTCCTTGAACATTTTAAGGTTATTGAAGGTAATTCAATATCAGAATATTGAATATTTCGAACAAGCCGCATCAGGCCACAAATCTTTTGAATGCAGCTATGAAGGCGTTAGTTGTTAGGTCGGTAGTCACTTCGATGTATACTGCTCGTACATACAAACAGACAAATATATGTCTTCACTGGCCTCTGTCATCTGCTTCTTTTGTGAAAAACCTGCCAAATCAGTTTTCACTTGTAAAAAATGCTTGTATGTCTTGAACTCTGAATGTAGGTAAATTTCCCATTCGTTGTGACAATGGAACTGGGTTAGTTTTAAAACATGGCATACAGTTTCTAATGTCCTGTTTTATCTCGTTCCTTGATCTAATCACCCAATAGTTTTTTGCCTCTAGATAGTTAATAAAAGCTTCGGACCCGCATGGTAATATCGCTATGGTAATTATCGGTAAATACACCTTCCTAAGTGAACTCTTTATCGGCTTCTTATGTTTGATGGCTAAGATATCCCCCAGCAGGCAAGTGGATTCGCTAGCTTTGCAACAAATTTTAATCACCGCTTCCATCTCTGTCACAGTTATAGCTCCCCTTTGCTTTGCTTTAAATTTATGTGAATTGTGCATAAATCTTTGTATCACAGCAACTACCTTGATCAGTTTTCTGAAAGAAGAGGATTTATTTATTAATTCTGATAAAAAACAATTAGATTGACACTCTGATTGCAGTGTCATGCTGAATTTGGCTTGTTCTTCTTCTTTATTGCCTTACTGAAATTCTTGCTCTGACCAGTTTTCTGAATTACTCTGTAACCACGTAGGTCCACTCCACCATAACTCGTGGTTAATTATTTGTGATGGAAGAATTCCTCGTGCCGCGCAATCAGCTGGATTATCTCGTATGATGCAAACTATCTCGTTTTACTATCTCCAGTATTTGCGACGTCCTATGTCCCGCAAATGTCTGCCAGCGCACAGGTACACCCGAGAGCCAATCTAGTACAATAGTAGACTCGGTCAGACATATTGTCTTAGTTGTTGTAATGACTAGTAAACCCGTGTCCGACTTTATTAATCTTGTTAACAGGTGCGCAACACAAAGTTCTAACCTTGCCACAGAAGTCATAGATATACGACGGCAGCGTATGCACGCTAGCTTGGATCGCAAAATGAAATTAGAAATGAACTGAGTTAGATACCCATTTTCTTAATTTCATGCGTGACTCAGAAAGAATTTTTTCCAAACTATTAAACAATTCTTCCGCATCCTCCAATATTTGTGCACACGCACATACATTCGTCCACGTATGTGCAACTACTTAATGCATTCGCTGCAGCTGGAAGAGTAGCTTGGTATTCGAGTGCTATTTATTTTAGCGCTCTTGTTGCAAGATACGGAACAGCTGAAGTCTTATACGCTAGTGTTTTAAGTTTAAAATATTGTATCGGCTGTTTGTCACTCGATCTCCAAGAGAGAGAAAAGAAGTACAATTGCATACAAAGTTGGCTGTACTTGTGGGCCACTAGTAACAGATCATTCTGCGACGAACCATTTGAAGTTTTGACAGAAGCGTCAAAGACGACTCTAAGCTTCGATGACTCTAGCTTTAAGATTCTATGGTGTGGCAAGTAATTCAAAGTCTCGAACTCGCTGCCCTTGACTTTCGCCATATGTCCAAGCTAGAGATATTGTTGCATGAACTCGTGATATAGTTCCTTTAATTTGTCGCGCCGTTGAAATTTTCATTTCATCGCCTTTTGACGACTCAAGGCTACATTTAAGGATTTCCCTAGCTCAACCGTAATGATTTAAATGGCAATTGCATGACGAATCTGCCTATTGGAGTGCGGTAAGTTGTATCTGCGAATACTTGTTCACAACGCTTGTCTTCGTCAGTCAGGTTGCTTATCGTTGGTAAATCCTCAAGTTCCCAAAATCTCTTGATTATTTCATCTGCTTTGGTTTCTTCTGTAATAATCAAGCTTACGCCGCTTAAAATTGTATTGGAGGATTCCAGAGTTCACCGCCTAACACCAACCAAAAGTGGTTTATACAGCGATTGGGTTGTTTATCAGTTTCATCCGGCCATCAAATAACACATTAAATACCTGCTGAACACCTAAAATGATCTCCGAAGATCGGCGCCGTATATTACAAAACGGTACCAACACAAAAAATTGAATGAACTTATAACTATTTTCCACTGAAAGCTTGTTAATTCAAAGTGCTTCTTACTAACCCTAAATCTTATCATATTATTTTGAAATCCTATTAGTTGGGCTCTATAATGTATAAACTAAATCCGCGTTGAAATATCTATAATCGGGCTCGTAAAACTTATTGAGCAACGTAAAAAGTTTAATGAGTTTACTTTTATTAATGTGATTTTCAATCATTTCTGTTGAATTCTTAGGTGAACTAGACTGTTAAAATATTGAATGCATACTCACGTAAACTTTAAAATAACGAATTTTGCTAAGTTCATCCTACCGGTTCAAAACCCCATAAATTACTCTAATACGTATTTATTTATATTTAGCTGGTTAATTGCGTATCCCCAAGTGTCACGTGCATTTTGTTTCTGTATTACTATCTTATTCAAGGTATGTAACGATAAAAATGATAAATAATTTAATTATTAATGCCATACATAACAATTAGACAACCTTTTCGAAATACATCTTCAATTCAACATACGAGTACATGTAACATGAATAATTAACCAACAAACAAAATTTTTAATACCATAAAATGTTCATAATGACAGTTTAATAGTTTATTAGAAAATAATCTGCATTTCTAAACCAAATATGCAATTTATATAAAAAAATTTATTGCATAAAATTTTTTGACACAATAGAATTTTATGTTAATTCAAGTAATTTTAATAATTTATACTGCAAGAAAATGCATGCATGCATATAGCAAAAAATAGAAACACAAAGTTTGTTACATGAATATGAATCATGTTGAAAAATAACATATACCATACATTTTATGTGCTACGTATGTATGTGTGAAATTGAAATTTTTCATAAATATACGAAAAAATAAAATTTGTGTTCCCAATATAAATGATAATGAATTAATAAATAATTGTAATATGCAAAATAAACATGTACCGTAAAATTTTGTGATGTACGTGTCGTGGGTTCATTCCCTCGTTCGTTGGATCCATAATACAACAACAAGAAAAGACACAATCAATAATTTGATTTTCACATTAGAAATGTAAATTAAATTTATCAAGCACAATAGGTCACGAATCAAATAATTATTTGGAATCTGAAGTGAAGCAGCAAATAAACGATAAGAAAAATTTATATTCAATCTCTAATTTCATCTTCTCCAATTTAGTTTTAAAACCGTTAAGTTTCGTATATCCTAGACGTACGAGTACATGCATAACATTATTATTCAATCATCAACTTCTTAAAGACTTTAATCGTTTATTTTTTGTGTTTCACTTGAAGAGAATAACAAATTTATCATCGTCGACTTACACTATTTACATTCGTCGTATGCATGTGTGTATATATCAATACAATAGGATTTCATGTATGTATATGGCATAGCAGCGAAATACAATCAAAAATTGAAAAATATATTAAAATTTTTCTTATTTAACCCTCAGAGTAAAAAAGAGAAGAAAATTGTTTCAAACAATCATTAATTCAACAAACATAAACATGATTTATGTATCAAAAATTTATGTATATTCTTTTCTCCACGGAACAGGAATTGCAAACGAACTAGAATCTACTATGTATACATACAAATATATGCTATAATTCCTTTAAGTAAAATAAATCATCTTAATCGGTATTTACATTAAGTTTTACAGTTGACTTCTTATTTTAACATCAATATTTTTCCCGACGTTTTCCAGTTTTTGTTTTGTTTGTAGTTTTTCATCTCAAATCTATTCCATTCCATAAAAATATGAAATGTCATACAAAACTATTTTGAAATGTGGGAGTTCGGAGAATTTATATATGTTTTGTTGTAATAGTGTTGCAATTAAGATGATTGTGGAGTTGACATGTTAAATATTGGTGCACTCTACGTTTATGAAAAAAGGTACATCATTCGAATGAATTCTGCATATTAGTATTAATGTAAGGTGGAAATAAGGAAAGTTTATACAACAAATATTTTAGTTGTTAACATTATCGCTGTTTGCGTCACAATATATGCGAATCGACGTAAGATTGTTTTACTAAAAGCGATGAAGCAAATTGAATTTGCTACATATTTCAAGCGATCCAATAATTTGTATGGTCTGGATATGGCACTTCTCAGTAATATGTACTGATTTTGCTTGAATGGTTGATTTCTGAGAAAATTTCTCAATGAATATCATTACCCTGGCGACTTCTTGTTTAACAATTTCAAATCTTTCGAAATATGTAAAATAAAAAATATTATCGCAAAATTTAGGTTTAGCACAAATCAAAATTATTATTAATGTGCTTAGCCTTGAATCGTATTTTCCTGGTACAAGGATTTTAATCTTTTCTGAGAAATTTTGATGAGTTCAAAATTCCACGGGGAAATGCCAAGGCTAGAATAATTTATTATCAATACCACATTTTTATTTTATTTATAATATGCGTAGAGAAAATTTAATCGTATTACCATCTAGACTCCATTTTAGCCAGGGTTTATGTACTGTGATTAATGCTGTGGTTTGCCGAATTTTGACGGCTGACCTGGAAGGTAGTTTTTTACTCCTAGACAGAAAAAAAACATAATGCTATATTTTCTGTAATAGAAATTCAAAAATTATTTTATTTTGTTTGTGAGCTGATGAGTGTGGCGGTAAAGTCTGTGTTCAATACACGCGTATTCGATAGAACGATTCTGTCATGGTTTTTATTTATTATTCAATCTTTACAATCTGTTCTAGGACCCGAAGCACTCCCAACTCTTTCGCAATTCGCTTTTCACGTCCTGTATTTGCTCTCTTGGCGGTCAATAGGTTTTTTCAATTCGGGTTGACTCTAACTATGTGGAGGGTTCCTTACCGACAAAATAATGAGACTGAAAAATCTTTATGTGTTGAAATGATTTAAACTTCCATTACAAAATAATTTATTGCAAATTAAAACCGATCATTTTTAAAGGAAATACTATAATTAATTTAATTAATCAATAAGATAATAACATGGTTAGGTAATAAAAAATGAGATTATAGCTTGTTAATATAAGCAGAAAAAATATCGATTAAAATATGTTTAGAGAACATTTAATTAATTTAAATAATTTAATAAAAAAAATCACCATAAATACTGCAAAAGAGTACTCGACCGCGACTTATGGATCCTGTATGGAACAAAAAAGGTTAATTGTATGCTCCTCGCGCACAGTTTGAACACTAACTATGATTATTTTTCTTTAAGTATTTATTTTTTAATTTTTTAAAATAGTTTAATAATTGTAAAATTTTAACTTTTTAATAATTTTTTTCTTTTTAAAGAAACGGATTATCTAAGTGCCGCCCCGGTGGCAAAGTGGTCAGCATGCTTGCTCCAGCGACCGGAGGTCCCGGGTTCGATTCCCGTTGGTGACAAGGAAAAAATTTCACGGCTGGTTTAGGATCAATGAATTAATCACTCATTATCCGAAATGAAAATACGATTATGAAACCTCATTTGAGGCGGCCAAATCCCTGTATGGGATATATAGTGCCAGAGAGAGAGAAAGGATTATCTTAAAGCACTAGAGCACATCACATTGTCATTGTCACATTATTCAAAAAAAATTAGTGATCGGTGGTTTGGTGTTTGTTGAAACCTTGATATTCTAACCATACGTAATGGTTGACACTGACTGATACGGTTTCTTTATACAGTACTGTAACATTGACAGTTTAAAATATAAAGAAATAAGAGAATTGTGTAAAGCCTTTGAGATAAAAAACCAAGAAAAGTTACCCGCTAAGGCAGTGGCCAGAGCGTAACAAACTTTGGAATCCGAATGTACAATTTCTAATCACATTCCACAGCTGGGCAAAACAAATGTTAAATCAAAACAAAAAAAACATGGACTAGAACAATAATTACCAAGTTGCGTAGGTCAAGAATATTTATTGCAATTTATTATTGTACGAGTTCAATGATCTGTTTTATCAAAAACCAAATTACTTGTATGCAAGCTTAGGTTTGGTTTACAAATTTAAATTGACTTTCGATAGAGTGCATAATTCTACATGGAAACGGATTCCCGAACTTACAGGATACTGACGTGGCTCAGAAAATGTTTTAAATTTTCGATTGCCGTCCTTACCGTACGCAGTCGCCTGCCAAATCGAGGACGCACGGCAATAGGTCCGATTTTCATAACCATCTCCATGCCAACCTATAGTACCAGGCATGGAAGATGGGTCGGGCCCATGAGTTTTGCACTCCAACGGGGGGTTATAGTTGTATTTCTTTTCTTCATAGATCGTAATCTGTTGATGAAAATTCCTTTTTGCATCCTGCCCCTATCGGGATTTGAACTCGGTACATCCCGATCCAATCGCCAGAGCTTTAACCAACGTGCCCTTTGGTCGATCTTAATTTCTCTCGGTTGATTTTAATTTGAATAGTCTGACTTGAATTGTCGTGACATCTTGATAAAGAAAGATTCACCAATATGCGGCCTATATAGAACAAACTGATTTTCATGCTTATTGAATTGAGTAGTGGGCTCAAATCATTCAGTATTTAGCATCATATTTTAGGTGAGAAGTTCACAAGGCACATAGGAAACCATTAAAATAAATATATGGATCGAAGGAAGGCAAATAATGTTTACTTTTAAAACTTACTTTTAACATTTAGCGAAACTTTCAGAGTAACTGGTAACACAAATACTTCGTCTATTTTGCTAATAGGTGATAAATATTCATTATCCGCTTGTGCAGTTGGTGGTTTGAAGGTATTTCCTAGGTATTCGGCAAACAGATCAGCTTTTTTCTTATCGCTGCGAGCCCAGGTTCCATCAGTCATTTTTATGGGTGTCACTTGGATTTTAAGCCTTTTTCAACCCTACCAAAGGTTCCACAGAGAATAGTTTTTAAGAGTCCGTGTTAAGTTTACCTGTCAGGTTTCTTAGAAAGCTAGGAACTGACTCACAAGTTGTTTAAGATTGTTTTGAGAACAGAGGCTCTAGGTCTCTGTCAAGTTTTTGGTAATATTACTTGCTCCCAGGCCGCTTTTTTACACTTTCAAAGAGGCTTTCCTGTTCTTCTTCTAACATGTAAGCGTTCGAGATCTACACCTATAGATTGACCCTATATCGACTAGCTGCCGAAAGTATTTCCAGTTTGTTTTGGTATTTGTTAGTCTTGAAGGGCTTGCTTGACTTATTAAACTTTTTTGTGTCACTTATTGTCATTGAAACTGGAGAATGGTCTGGCTGACAATAGCCTTCTTCACCTTCGGCTGCTAAGTAATTTTCGCAGATATCTCTTGATGATATATAGAAATCCAGAAGGTCTGGAATTTTATTTGGCTCCATAGGCTTGTAGATTGGCTTTCTACTGGAGAGAAATAATTTAATGTTCTGCCTGCTTCAAATAGCTCTCCTCCTTTGGAAGTAGTTCTTTTTGATTCCCAGAACATGTTATTCGCATTAAATAATAAAATTACTAAAAAACAATTTACGAAGTTTGATGTATGCTTATTTTTGGAGGTTATATCTGGATGGACAGTAGGTTGCTGATATACTACAGCAGACCGATTCTGGCTTTCCTATAGGAAAAAGGATGTAGAAAAAATATTCTCATAGTATTTTTGTAACAAAATTTTTTTTCTGGCATACTATGGTAAACAGTTGGTGTAAATTTTTTCAAAACCAAAATTAAATTGGGAATATTTTTCCTATCCAATTTCGATACGGAAGAAACATTTCCTAAATTATACAATTTTAGATCAAACATGATGTCTCAGTAGGCCAGAAAATAATATTTTTGACAAAAACGCTATGTAAATATTTTTCCTAATTTCTTTTCCTATAGGAAAACCAGAATCGACCTTCAGCTCTTGTCAATTTTGTTTTCAATAGATACAGTAGCTATTTACGTAGCTTCCTCCTCTATTTTTAATCCTTCGTGGTGTTTAATATTATTCTTAATAAATATTGCTGTCCCGCCTCTAGCTCTTTTTGCTTGATGTGTAGCTTGATAGTATTTTGGCATACGAGGTTCTGGGAAAACGACTTTCTGAGGTTAGGTATTGTATTTAAAAATACTTTTAATTCTGAACTGCTTTGCATTCCAGGTAATAATTCTTAAATAGTGTGTCAATATTTTTCCTTATAGTATGGATTAGAATTAAGGTAGTCAATGACTACCTGAGTTTTACTTGTCGCAAGTATTTTGCAGTGTTCCTAGTCTCTGTTCTAATTTTTTAGTAGTTTAACCATAGATTCTTGTCTTTGGTCCTGCGCAGCCAGATGTGAATTGATAACATTTATCTGAAGTATTTCTTGCAAGACATGGCATTCCTGACTCGGTGCTGTCTTGATATTTTCGTTCTGCCTTCCTTTGGCGCTATTTAGAGTGATTTGTTTTGAGTGGGATTGCATCCTAGATTGAGAACTCTTACTTGTTTGATTTCTCTTGTTGTCTCTCTCGCAGCTTCTGCAATTTGCTGGTTGATGATTACCACAGTGTATGCATTTCCGAACGCATCTGGGATCCATATTACAGTATTTGCTTGTGTGGTTATACGCCTGACAGTTTTAACAAATTCTACAAGTGTTTTATTTTAACGCCTCAATCTTAACTTTCATATTAAGGATTGCTTTGATTCTATCCTACCGATGTAAAATAAATAACAAATATTTTACAAAAAGATGGTTTCGAAAAAAGATTGACATTTTTTGGATTGCTAATGATATAGTCTCTTAATGAGAGAAACGAATTGAACAATTTCTGAGGTTGGCGTTGTAAATAACGCATTTTTTACGTCTCGTTAAGAGACCATATCATGATCATTCCGGAAAACCTACCCACAAGTCAATCTTTCAAAAATTTGTTGAACAGATTTATTAATTGAATCTTGCTGCAACTACCTTTCTGTAAAGGACCTCTTATTAGTATCGCCGACCCCAGGTATTGCTCGGTTCATTTGTTTCGTTAAGAGACCATATCATGAGGGCTCCAGAAATCCTACCCGCAGGTCAATATTTTGAACTTTGGTAAAAATAATTCTTATTTGAAACTTGTTGCAACCACCCTTTTGTAAAAGATCCGTTTCTTATATTGCCGACCCCTGGAATCGTTTGATTCCTTTGTTCTGTTAAGAGGCCATATCATTGTTTGAACAGATTTCGCAATTGAAACGTTGTGCGAAAACCCATTAACAATGCGTTTGTAGAAATCCCATTAATTATATCGCCGAGCCCAGGAATCGTTGCATGCAACAAATTTTGGATTTCTTTTTTGGAAAGTACGTGATAGGAAATTTTACTTTATTTTTGTATAACTTTATGAACAATGGCTTTTGGACTTTTTTATAACTTACTTGTTTTTCGTTTATTTCTTCACAAATGTTAAAACATGTTGCTCGTGTTTCTGGTTTGTTGGCATAAATATTACAGTAGAAATGTTATCAACCTGATGCTTTCTGAGGATTGTGGCCTACATATAGTATGCTTGTGTTTATCTGCCACAGGGCTTCAAAAATTTTTATTAAACGATAAATAATGGGTTCAATTAATTTTCTTATTGTCACAATAAAATAATTGAAGATGATTGATTCTGATAGAATATTTTTACGATTAAAACCGATTTGTTTATCGTGACACAAAAAATTCGTAAAATTGAAATATTTTTACAATTATTTATGAAAATATGGAAAATATTTTATATTATACGAAAATCGAATTTTTAGTTTCTTAAAAATCTTAAATAACAGAATAATATATTGAAAAACTCAATTTTGTGTATCAAACCGCCAATATCTCATGATTGGTAATTACGAGCTGTTAGAAATCGGATCCGCTCGAAACGCGATATTTCAAAACGCGATATTTCGAAACGAGATATGACAAAACGAGATATGGTACAAAACGCAATATTTTAAAATGCGATATGGTACAAAACGCAATATGGTACACAAGGTGATATGGTACAAAACGCGATATGGTACAAAACGCGATACTTCAAAACGCGATATTTCAAAACGAGTTATGGTACAGCAATGTGCATTGCGAAGCGACGAGAGCGTAGCGACCCGATTTATACCGATCCTATATACTCTCGCTCCTATCGATTTTTAAATTCCTATAAACTGAAATTAAATTTCCCCTTCACCCGATCCTAAATTCCCGTTTTGTACCATATCGCGTTTTGTACCATTTCGTGTTTTGAAATATCGCGTTTTGAAATGTTGCGTTTTGTACTATATCGCGTTTTGTACCTATTTTGATCCGGTTATTTCGAGTGTGGCAACACTTATGCCATTCGTGTTATGAAAGAAAATTAGTTTACTATTTGACATTTGCGAAATGAGAATTTTGCATACCTAAAGAAATTTCAGTTTTCACAGTTAACCTTTCGATGCTAAAATTTCAATTTCCGTCAAAATTTAAGGGGCAGGAAATTTCGAGATAGGAACTTAGTAAAACGAAAATTCGGAAGGAAAAAAAAACAAATATGTAATCCATCTTAAGTTCCATGAACTCCCACCGATGTGAAGCTTTAATAATTTATCAAAAGTGTAGCTACACAATTTAATCAAAAGTGCATAGAAAACCGCTCTACTTGTTATATTTGTTGTAATACAAATATTTGATATAATGTTGTTCAAAGGCTTTACTCAAATAACTCTAGAGATGTCTATTCAGATCTGTGAATGTCTATTCAGATCTGTGAAACATTCCTTGAGTGTGACGTTGCTACGGTGGTTAACAACATTATTCCAATTTCTATAGGCATCTCCCAATAAATGCAATTTTTGAGATGCATGTGTCGATCTATACATGTTAAGTTTTTGCGCATCCCATCATTACTTTCAACTATACAATTCGAATTTCTAGGTCTTGCCTATTCAACTTGAGTTAAAGTACCCCAAAATTAAAACGGAATTTCGCAGAAAAGCATTAACATTCATTGGGACGTATATTTATATTAAGTTTAAATGAATGATAAAATCTCATCTGTTATCATCAGTTGAAGATTGTTTATGATTTATGTTACCATTCACTCATAATTAATTAAATTAAATCTAATTAATTTTTATGAATTTGATGTTATTATGCGTAATGTAGTTTTAGTCACTATGACACTATATTCTGTATATGTATTATAAGCATGAATGACGAAATTGTAAAGGATATTAAATCCACTAGTAACAAAGATCGATATAATTTAACTTTACATTATTTATCAAAATATTGTATTTCTAAATTTCTTAGATGTTTTATAAATTTTTTTTCATCATGATTTTTATATTTGAAGTACCTATAAAAAATATTTTTTTAATTAAATAAAGAAAATTAAACCCTGATACATTTTCTTCTTTGTATAACTACACTTCTAATAAAATTGTGTAATTGATTATTTGTGTAGCTACACTTTTGATAAATGATTAAAATTTTCAGAACGGTTCAGTTCCCTATTTTTTCAACAAAATGTCTACAAGTAAAATTATACTTAAGCTTCAAATATCTGCCACAAAATTGCTCTTCTTCAAAGCCACATACCTGAAAATATATAAAAAAAAAATGAAATATTAGAATGTGACCCAATTTGTTAAACGCAATTAAAATGCATTTTTATGCTAATTAATCTCGTTAATATCTGTTACAATGTTTTTTTTTGTTTTGGTGCTACACAAAATACCGCAGATGTGGCACAATCAATATACACGAGTTATGTGCATAACGTGCACATATGTATGTAAATTGTAAACCAATAATATTTAGTTGGTCAATAATTAAAACAAATTTTAAATTTATGATACTTTTTACACTAAATTAATTATGTACACATATGCAATTAAATATAATATTTATGTAACAATATACTAAAATGGATAATTTTAATTATAAATAAATGAACAGATTTTAAGCGACGATTGCGTTAATTATATTGATAAATAGAAAGGACGGGATATTTTTTACACTGCAGTACTGTACATATAAATAATAAAATGTTTTCGAAAAATCGAAAAATAATTTCTTGATAAGAGACATCTTATTTTTTGAATATCAATTAATTGCGATTTGTTTACAGAAAATTTTCGTTTTATAGAAAACTATAAGTGTTCCCTTCTTTCGTTCCTTCCTAATTTTTTTTTAAATTCACAAGAAAAACAACGTCATTTTTAACCAATGAAATTGGTTTAAAAAAAAATTTCAAAAAGGAGGAAGGAACGAAGGAAAACAATACTGAATCCATCTTAAACGCCTTCTGTCTGCCTAATTTTTTTGTATAAATATAATTGGGTAGCGTATACAAGGTTTCCTGTACCTAGGGTTACCCGATACAATTTGTAAAAAACACGTACACCTCGTGCAAATTTATGCTTGTGATTTAGTCACTATTTTGACCTGTAGTGGTGCTGTCTTATACCCTTGACAGACTAGGGTTTAACTAATTGCGTTTAGCTAAACTAGTTTAGTTAATCTACTACAAAACCAATTAGGATGACAAACTATGAGGCTTAGCGAACCCTGTTTCAATAATAAAATACGGTAGCGCTATGTTTGTCCGGAATCGGTATTAAACAAATGTCGCTGTCATTGCTCAGTTTTGAACTACTCAATTATTATACAGAACTATACAGAACCAAGATATTACAAGAAAACCATACAACTTTTATGATGGATTTATTTGGTTATATGTACATAGATTTCTATAGACTTCTAAATGAAAATTATTTAATTTAAAAAAAAATTAAATTTTTAATTTTTAATTGGATCAATTTGAAAATAGCTATCGCGAACGCTACTCGATTGTTTTATAAAAAACGCAGCTTTTATTTGTCAAGGTATTATAATATCCACTCTACGGTAAGTGGAATGCACAAATGTGTATGTTGGGTCAAAACACATACAAAAATCAAATTTGACATGATTCGTTTTCGTTACCCACACAATTGTGATGGCAGACAGGAAAAGGGACATAACCTTGCCCGGGCTGTATACACAATTGTGTTTGCAAATTTTGATTACGAGAAACGAATGTGTCAAACATAGAATTATGTGTAAATTGAAGAACATTATAACCCATATGTGCATATTACTTAATTTTGTTTTCGTCAAAACTAGCAATAACACTAACTATAATATATTGGTCAATAACACTAATTATAATAATAATAAAATAATTAATATGTTATCAAAAACAAATAATTAATATGTTATATAATTTATGTGTTATCAAATTATTATGCTGTTTTTTAAGAATTCCCATTTAACTAAGATCCGTTAAAATACGGAAGACATTACAACCTGTCATTATATACATTTTGAAGCAAAAACTAAATTTTGAACCCAAAAGGGATACCTTAAAAAGTAAGCGGCATCTATCATTGTATTACAGCACTAAAACGCATTGTCCTATTTATAAATTTTAACCTTCATTGTTAGATGGCGCTCTCGCTAAACCCATTTTTATGCGTTAAACTTCAAAATATTGAGAGATTAGTGTACTAAACCCGTTTAGTTACAAAACCTAAACCAAACCCGTTTAGCTGATCTCGATGTTGACACATTAAGAGATAAACTCAAAAAAATGATTAAACGCGGATAGCTAATCGCTAGTCTGTCAAGGGTATTATAGTCCTAAATTGTAGCAAAATAATAGAGATAAAAATTCATCAAGGTGAGGTTATCAAGACGATGGAAGTTTGGTTTCGAACAAATGAAACATTGAATTCTTTATATTAAAAATTCGGTCGTCTCATCAGGCTGCAGTGACCAAACTACAAAAATATTGAAAATACTTTGAACTAATCAAAGTATAATCACAATGCCTTAGCGAATTTTAATGATTCGCTACGCAATTGCCAACCCCTTGGTAACCTCGAATTTTATTGTAAAATAAAAAAAATATTATTTTTACAACAAAATTCGAAGTTACCAAGGGGTTTACAATTGCTTAGCGAATCATTAAAATTCGCTAAGGCATTATGATTATACTTTGATTAGTTCAAAGTGTTTTCAATATTTTTGTAGTTTGATCACTGCAATCTGATGAGACGACCGAATTTTTTAATATAAAGCTCAAAACAGAACAAGAGCGAAGGCGGCGAGCGAAATCGCCTGTCATATTACAAAACACGTAAAACATGTAATACAAACACAACCATCGACGCAGACGACGATGATTTTTTCGTTGACAAAAATTTAGAGTCTATTTCTATTTTCGTCGCCGGCGATACAATGTTGCCAACTGTTTTATTTGTCTTTAAGTTGGTATTAAAAAGTTTGAGCTGTCATATTTTTGTTTCCGTTTTGCGTGTTCAATATTCAATTTTTTTTCACACAATTTTAAATTTATTAAATATTAAATAATGTCATTCGAAGAAAAATTAGTGGAGCTCGTAAGAGAAAATAAAATTATATTTGATTTGGGACATGAATATTACCGAAGAACGGATATCAAAGACAAGATTTGGCGTAGTATTGCCGTTAACCTAAAATCGACAGGTATGTATAGCATTATTAATATTTATTAAATTAAATTGTATAAATGAATAACTAATTTTTTAAACCTTAGAAAGTATTTGTAAAACCCGGTGGAAAAGCCTACGAGACACATATAAGAAAGCCCGTCGAATCGAACCGTCCGGTAGCGCTGCTCTCGATCCATATGCTGAAATAGGGGAAAAAATGTAAATATTATGAGCTGATGAGTTTTCTGGATAACGTAGAAAATCAAAGAGAGTAATTAGCTATAAAATTTAAATATTAATTAAACTGTTTTCAACTGATTTATATTTTTAGAACAGTGGGAAATTTTAAAGCTGTAGAGAGTAGTATCAGTAACTGTGATACTTTTGATGACAGTTCTTTTGATTTTAGTAGAGAAGCTAATGAACACATCGATTTAGACGAAGTAATAACGTCAACGCCAGCGAGAAAAAGAAAATCATCCGCGTCTTCGAATAGAGACCAAATTCAAAGTGATCTAAGGCATCTAAGGCTATTATTGAAATCAATTCAGCATCAAATACACAAGAAAATAATACTTCTACCTCGATGTTATTTTCATCCCTTGTAATAAAAATTGAGAATGCAAATTTGTCGTCAAACATATTAGATGACCTGGAGATGGATGTCTGAAATTTAGTATACAGCCGTATACGTGAGTACAAAAATAACTAACGTTCCATTTACTAAATAAAATTTAGACTGCATTGTATAATATAATAAATAAATTATTTTTGAATTCAATAACTGTTTTATTCAATTGTTTAATCTATAAACGTAATATTTTTAAATAAATGTTTGCATATGTTTAACGGTTCCACTGTGTTAAAAATGATTTTAAAATATCCTTATTCTGGAATGCTTCACGGCTTGATCGATTACCTCTAAAAATTCTATGTTTCGATAGTAGCTCATCCTCATCTCGCCACCTTCCAGGAATATTAATATTATTTTCTGTTCTATCGACGTAACTGGACAATACATCTCACTTTTTTGTAGCATCAAAAAAATTATGCAACACAATAGTCGCCAGAACAACTTTTTGTGCATTGTTAGGATGCATATTTATTGTGGTCCTTAAAATTCGCATTCTGCTTGATAAGATACCAAAAATATTCTCGCTTCGGATTCTTGCGCGCGACAGTTGTTTTTTTAAACATTTCCTTATCTTCAGAAAGACATCTTCCGGGATAAGGGCGCATTATATTTTTTTTTAATGGAAATGCAGCGTCTCCAACGAAGAAAAAAGGGAAATCTATTTCCGAATCTGGCAATTTTTTAGTTTTTGGAATGTGAAGAGTTCCTTCGGCCAATTGTTTCCCAAACCCGCTGTTTTTTAAAATTCCTGAGTCACTCTGGCTGCCATAAGCGCCGAAATCGACGGCTGTAAATGAATAATTTGAATCACATACACCTAAGAGGACGACGCTGTGATGCCCTTTGTAGTTAAAAAATAGTGAACCGCTTTTCGGTGGGCATCTCATATTGATATGCTTTCCATCGATTGATCCCAGACAATTTGGCATACCCGTTTTAATCTCAAAATCATGTGATATTTTGATCCATTCAGCAAAGATCGGCTTTGAAACGTAGACACCGCTAAGCTTCCACAATGTTCCGGGTCATTTTCTTTTATTGGAAGAAAACTACGTTGGAAAAACCTGAAATCATTTCTAGTTAAATTCACTGGCCTAACCCACCAACGTCTTCTTGGCATTCTTCTTTTATAAAATTCCAGTGCTAGAAACACAATATACATAATTTTAATAATTTTCACAATTTTTATGATTCGCTCATTTAAAGTATTCATTTTGACACTTCATAAAATATTTTAGGCTACGTCGTTTTTTATTATTTTTGTGTATTTTTGCTGGCGCTCTAGTTCTGTTTGCTACAGCGAAATCGTGGCGATATTTTTTAATTATTCGTTGACGCTCTTCGTTGTCGCTCTCGTTCTGTTTATACCTTAAAGAATTCAATGTTTCATTTAGCATCTTACTTTGGGAATTTTACAACAATTCTATATAAATTTCAATCAGGAATGAATAATTTCATTCCACCTAAAAGTAGGATTAGAATTATTCCATTCTTTGTGTAGTTCAAATGTTCACCGCCCGGTTAATTTATAATATAATTTTATTTTTATGAGTTGTCACGCATAAACGGTAAAGAATCAAATGACATAAATCTACAATACAAAAACTGAACTCCGATGCTTAATTCATTTAAAAAATAAGACATATTTACGTCAAAAACGCATTTTACATTTTCATAAATATTTGTTATGACATAAAATTAAATCGCATGCTCCGTTAGATTTTATTAAATTTTTATACCAACCGATAAAGGTATAAAAAAATCGCTTGGCTGTTACTTTGGGCACACATTTCATTCCTATTCGAATAGGAATAATATTTCCCAAAGTAAGACCACAATTAGTTCGGAACCAAACTTCCATCGTCTTGATAACCTCACCTTGATGTAAATACTATCTGGCTATCAATCCAGAATAACTCAAAATTTCAGATAAAAATTCATTAAATTTAGTTTTTTCATTTACAATTTATATTATTTTTAATTTGTTTACCTTCTTTGTTGTTGTTATTAAAGATTTTTTTTAGGTTGTCATATGTAATTATCAGGACATATCGGTTCAGTTTTTTGGTGCTTATGTCCTTTCATCGTCTTACTTTTTTGACATCTCACCAAGGTTTTGAGTGGCGAGTTAACACGTTCGCGCAAATGACAACTACAGTAGTCATACAACTTTTTCGTTTTTTAACACGTTCACGCAAACATCTTTCAGTTTTTAAGGAATAACGACATATTTTTCCATTCTCACAATACATTCCTTTCTGCGACGAAATATCATTGCAATTACAAAAGTTATCAAATGTGTTCTTGAGTAGCACAGACATTTAGAAAGTGTGCGTCAATGTGTTAAGAATAAAAATTTTAAACCACACATATTTTAATAATTTTTTGCAATGCTACGAGTATATCGAATAAATGTTTTGTTTTCAATTTATTAAGAATTTATTTTAAAACTAAAATTAAATAAATTTAATTTTATTTAAAGTACATATATACCATGGTATAAAATTATGTCGGTGTGTAAATTATTTGAAGCGTTTTGTGAAAGTGTGTATTTTACTGAAATACATGGTTGAGATGTCTTGCCTTAATATTATGTACCAAAATTGGAAGAATTACATTCAACGGATCTAAAAACAGCTATACAATTTTCAACATTTTATTAGTATCATATTTACATTGTGGATAAACATTTATGGCGTCAATTCAAAGAAAAAAACGTAAATAACTAAAGAGACCATTTGCTTCACAGTTAGTGACCATCGAAACTTCAGGATCAATTTATTGAGTTTGGACAAGGATTAAAACTTGTTATTTTTTTCTGTAATATTGTGGGACACATAAATGGATTTTTTTTTCTGTGTGTTTCCCTTTGATAGAATAAATAAATAAATAAATAAATAAATAGATATCAAACTTTCGATGTTTAGAAATTCTACGAACACTTGCTAAACAGAGTGCAATTGATGCTCTTAAGATTTTGAATTTTTTGGCTTACTATTTGTATTTTGTTGTAAAACAATGGAATAAAACCGGCAAGATGTTCTTGTTTTCTCTATCATTTCACTACCGTCTAAAATTGTCATTAGCAATATTCATGATCTGGGTTCCGACCTATCACGAGGGTTTTAGTATATAATCCCGAATTCTCTACATTAACTTCGCTCCGTTCAATTACTATTTATATTCGTTTGCTAAAATCTTAAAATTAACGTTTAAAATTGTTTCCGAAAATTAGATTTAAATTTCGGTTTTAAGAATAAAATGTGTCGTCTAGGTTAGACAAGAGCATGCAATTGATCAAATTGAGGCCTAATTGATCAAATCAAATGATGATTTGGAGCAAAAACGATCATTTACGGGCCAAGGAAGAGAAGTGATATTGCTACATGACAACGCTCGTCTACATACAGCAAAATCGGCATATGCTCCGGACTTGGCTCCCACTGATTACCACTTATTCAGATCTATGTCATCATATTTAAAAGACTAGCGGTTCACGATAGCTGAAGATGTGCAAAAATGTCTCGATGACTATTTTGCTTCGAAACCACAGATCATCTACCTGATAAATGGCAAAAGAACATATATAGTACTGGCGAATATTTTGATAATTAATCTTGTAACAATTATACTTTCAATATAGTTGAATTTGAACAAAAAGAGTTTCTTGCACACTTACTTAACCAAAGATATGCTTCTGAACTTATATTTTTGTTATGTTCAGTCACATTTATTTTATCTCATAATTATACGGACCGCTACAAAATTCTAAGGTCGATGAGCTGATAGATCTACAAATCAAACATTGAAAGCAATAAAAGGCATAGATCCTTCAACACGCACAATTCAATTATATTCGAAGCACATTCTACCTACATACGATTATATCCAAATTATAGTTGATTATGACTATCTAATTGTAGTTTATAAAATAGTGCTTCTTAATCTTATAAAATTAAAGCTGATCATAAATTATATTGTATTCAGCAGTCTAAGTCGCAGAGGCAACCATGTATGATGTGCCGAGTTTCTCCACCCTAATCGCTGATTCAACCCATGCAAAGGCCGTTCTTGTGTGGTTTTTATTAGCTTTGTCAATAAAAGGACCCCGGATAATTCCAGTCGTGGAATGATATTTTGCTTCATAAGTGGGTGACTTTCGTTTTCTGCTATCACTAAATAGACAATTGGAACACCTTGAGTGTTTGTAGTTTTATAAAATAAAAAGTATCCATTGCTGATTCGCCTACGAGAATCGTGAAAAACTCACACATTATATTTCGAACAATCAACGCGAGGTGGGTATAGTTTTTCCAATTCACAGAACATTTCGAGTTGCTCTCCATTTGTCATTTGGAGACAATTAAGATCCTGTATTGTGCTTACGTTCGATCCCAGCTGGAATATGCAGTGAATGTATGGTGTCCCTTCTATGGAAAATATATCCAAAATACTGACAAAATTCAAAAGAAATTTATATGCTTGACCTGGAAAGATGGATGGGTTTATGACCATGATCTATCATACCACGTAAACATACAGCGAACTTCTGGCAAACTTCTACTAGGCCTTATCGACGCACCGAAAGTACTAAATTCATATAAAATAAAGGTTCCAGTAGACATCTATTAGATTATGATTTCCTTCACTACATAGATACAGAACCCGTTAATATAATGAGTAGAATTTAAATAGAAGTAACCGTTTGTTTGATTTATGTTTCACTAAAAATAATTTTGAAAGTAGGTTAAAGCAATTGTATGCTCCTAAAGGCGACTGTTCGAGTGCGAATATTTAGGATCACACTTTTCCACCAATCAAATTACGCCCATAAAAGATAAAATATTTTTAACTTTAAGCAAAATATTCGCAGACGATCAAACTAGTCATAAAAAAAATTATCCGCTACATTGAGCCCAATAAATCGGTGAAAAAGTGTGATTCTAAATATTCGCACAAAAATTCGCAGTCGAACAGCAGCCTTAAGTGATTTTATTATTGTTACTAACTTGTTACTTTATTGAATTAAATTGCTTTAATGAAAAACTTGTAAAATTTCATAAGATTTATTAACAATATTTATTTGTTTTTAGGAATATCGATTTCGAAAATTAAATTTCTTCTTCAGTTCCTATTTTACAACCTTTTCATTTTTTTTAAATAATGTTGCTTACATAGCATACTAATCTTAGGTCTTATTTGTTAGGCTCCTACTACTGTAGTAGTAATTATAAATTTGCGCTGAAGTGACTAGGTGTTTTTATTCTGCCTACCTATCCAAAATCTGTAAGTTGGGTAGGTGGCTCGTTTTCTCCCTCTTTGACCAATTTTGGTTTTATAATCTCGCCGTAGTACCCAGCTCCTATATCGATGGGGGTCGGAAATGGTGATTCTGGCAGACTTTTTTTACTTTTCAGATCTTAATTATCATGAATATTTTAGCTTTATTATTTTTTTTTTTTTATTTATAATTTATATTACAACTGATTTAAAAATCATTTAGTAATATTTATCTTTCTTAAATAAATATTCACATTTGACGGGCAGTAACCCAATGGTTACTCCCGTTTGAATTTACATAATTTATTATATTTCTCTGTCCTAATTAAATAAAACTGCCCACAGTTCTAAAGGTTTCTGCCTTTGAAGTCTTCTTACTGCATTGGTGGTGTCCAACAAACTTCGTATGTCTGCATTTTTGTGCCGAGATATCCGCTGAATATGTTTCTTTGCATGATTTTTTATTTCTTCACTGACATATTTCATGTTTAAGTCCTTATGTAGGTTATCATTTCTGATGTACCATGGTGCGTTGACAATGCCACGCAGCACTTTGTTTTGAAAACATTGTATCATTTTCGTATTTGTTTTCTTGGTACTACCCCAAAGTTGAATACCATAGGTACATACTGGTTTAAATATTTGCCGATATAATAGCAATTTATTGCGTATTGAAAGCTCAGAATTTCTCCCTTTTAGCCAATATATTTTCCTATATTTGATGTTCAATTCTTATGTTTTCTTTTTAACATGCTTGCAATCAAGTCAGGCCGAGGTATTTGGCTGTATTTGCATTTGGAACCGGCATTGAATTGAGTTCCACTGGAATCCAGTTAACTTTCTGGTTTGTGGAGTTTACGTGAATCGGTTTTAATTCGTATAGGCTAATGCGCCATTTCTTTGTCCAGCTACTCACTGAATTGGTTGCTTGTTGAAGTTTCGTCGTTGCTTCTGTTATACACTTTCCACTTGCCAGAATAGCTGTATCGTCTGCAAATGTTGCTATGGTAGCACCTCCTGTATTTGGCATATCTCTGGTGTATAGGATATACAGTACGCTACCTTGTGGTATGCCTGCAGCTATTCGCTTTAGTTTAGAGTACTCTCCGTTATATTTTACACGGAATGCAATTTAAATTCAAGACCTTGGTGCCAAACTAGGTCGAAAGCTTGTGCTACATCTATCTTCTTAGAACATATTTTCTTTTTCTCAACATATTTTCAGGAAGATATTTTCTTTTTCTCAAGTGTGTCTTCTATTATATCCGTTATTCTGTGAACTTGTTATATCGTAGAGTGATGTTCCCTAAATCCAAATTTGTGGGTTGGAAATAAATTTTGTTCTTCTATTATTGGCTTGAGCCTCTTGAGCAGTAATTTTTCAAATAATTTTGAAATGACAAGAAGTAGTGAAATCGGCCTGTTCGAATTTTTGTCGTTTGCTGGTGTGCCTAGTTTAGGAATCATAATTACTTCAGCAACCTTCCATTGCAGTGGGACATATTTTAGTCTAAAGGCAGCATTGATTATTTGAACCAATTTTCGCAAACCCGTCTCGGCAATGGCTTTTACGACTTGGCCAGTAATTAGATCATAACTTGAAGCTTTTTTCGCATTTAAATTGTACTTCATGTCCTCTTTTATTTCTGTAATGTTACAGATCGTATATTATGCTCATCAATTTGACCAACTGTTGTTATGTTTTCATCTGCAGTTTGCCTAGGTAACGGTTGAACGGTTTCTTTTCAAGTGAGCCGCAAATAAAGTAGCTTTTTGCTTATCACTTTTGGTCCGGGTTCCTTCCTCATTTTTTATAGGCGGCACATGCATTTTGGTCCTTTTTAATCCCTTTGATGTTTTTCAAAGAGAGTAATCAGCGTCTTTATGTTCGGTCAGGCCACTTAAGTACATATATATAGTTTCGTTCTTAATTTCTCTTATAAGTTGTTTCAGTTTATTGCACAGATGATTGAGTATTTTTTTGTTTTCCAGGGCGTGTTTCCTTTGTCAGGTCTTTCGTGTCTTCCGTTTCTCTCTACCTAATTCCCTGACTTCAAGAGGGTAATTTTTATTTTTACGGGATTCGGTAAGATTAGTAGGAGCTTTCCCATGCTGCTTGTTGAATAGTACTGTTAGGTAACTCCAGTTCGCCTTCCAATTGTATCGTTGTTTTGATTGGCACTTAAAGGTCTATATTAGGTAAGTTATCCTTGCTGATTATCATTGTGCTGAGTGTCATGATAACAGGTGAATGCTCAGAATATATCACCTCGCTATTTTTGAGGCACCTGTAATCCTCGGTAATTTCTTTCGTTACATAGAAATCTATGAGATCCGGTATTTTATTTATATCAGCAAGCCAATATGTTGGTTTACCTCCAAAATGGAACTCGCAGTTGTTTACCCGACCTGCTTCGAAAAGCTCTTTTCCTTTACGGGTTGTAAGTCTTGATCCCCAATAGGTGTTTTTTGCATTAAAGTCACCACCAATAATAAAATTGGGTCCTAGTGATCTAAAGTGTCTGTTATAATCTTCTTTGTTTAGATTATAGCGTGGGGAGCAGTAGATAGAGGAAATCCTGTATTCATTATTATTTTTAGTTTCGACTTTTACGGTTTAAACTTGCATACTTTCTTCTTCGATACCAGATTCTTCATAGTGTTTGACATTCTTTTTCACTATTACTGATGATCCTCTCCTCGCGTTTCCTCCTGGATGAAGAGCATGATAACATTCATATGCACATATTTTAATAAACGATGTTTCTGTCAAATGGCTTTCCGATATAAGGTATATATCTATTTTCTGTAAATTTAGAAAAATTTCTAAGTCTGCAACTTGCTGCGCTAATCCGTTCGCGTTCCATGTGTCAATTCTTAATGTTCTGCTCATTTTAATATAGGAGGGCTGCTGCCTCGTTAGTGGTCTACACGCTTGTATGAAGCTTCTAGATCACGTTCTTGCTTTGTTAGCCTATGTTAATGATCACAACGAAAGTGTTAATCTTCCAGCATTGTGCCTGCCTACTTCCTAAATTTCTGCGCTGATTCTATACGCGTTTTAAGTGCAACCGTTTCTTAGGGTCACCGCTTTCGAATAATAATCTGAGACCTCATCTCTTCCAATATAACTGGTGGTTTCCTACACATATTTAAATAAATTTGAAGCTTTCTTCTAAATAAACATGTTGATAGGTTTACCAAATACCAATACACATAATAGTAGATTAACTGTTTTTAACGGTCATTGATCGTTTATTACGTAGTTTCTCAAGTTGATCAAGGTGCTAATAAGGCTTATGGTGCTTGGCATCTAGCCTGACATCTATCGTTCCTAGAACTAATTCGGGGAAATCGTTCGATGGGATAAGTTTCTTTGTCTGTTTAATCGAAATTTAGGATACTAGCCACTCATCTTACTCGTACACAATATCATGTAGCATTTTGATTGCAGCTGCTTATTATTTTGTCAGGTTTTGTTTTGGTTAACCAATTTGTAAACAGTTCATAAAAACCAACTCAGCTTTGGTGTTTTCCTTGTATTGTGGGTACAGATGATTTGATTAAAAATGAAATTGTCTATTGATTGCAAATCTGGCAATACAAATTAGTTTTTAAGTATTCATGGTTCTCTAGATCATCCTCTGTCGTCTCGATCTCGAGAAAGTTTCTTCATGTAAGTCTTCAATTTTTGACATTAGCTGTATTTACTTGAGATATTCATTTACAACAACAATTGCACTGAACAATTCCTAAATGGAATTAGTTAAATCCAATTTTTTGTTAGAATTATTTAAATCCAATTTTTATGTTTCGTACTTACCGAAAGATGTCGACGTCGTTGGTATTTTTTATATTTTATTCTCACGTACCTGGTAAAGTTACATTTCACATTCGCATCAACAAACAGTGTAATTATAATAATTATATAAATGTATAATTCGGAATTTATTTTGACAATTGCTTGCTATCAACCCAATAAACAAAATTAAATCTAAAAAATCATGTTTCTGTTTCCTTGGGAATAAAATAAATCCAAATTAAATTTTTATCAAGTAAAGACACCTATTACTGTAATCCAAATGATTTATTCTGTTCTAAATAATTTCTCTTTTGAGTAGCTATTGTTGGTTTAAATAATCGGGCTTAGTGTGGTTTGATTCCATTTCTTCCCCAATACTATATAACTTTTGTCACTATTGAAATTTAATAATTAAAACACTTGGTAATTATTTCTACCTTATAGTGACTGTATATGCAGATATGGCGTGGACTAGGAGGATGCACAGCTGTATCCGCAAACGTAGAAATTTATCCGGCAATTGTCTTGCTACTACCAAGCGCGATTGAAAAGAACAACAAAGTTTCAATAAATCTTTACAAAATTTAATTTATTATAAATAATAATTATTTCTGACTACTAGTCATGTTTCTCCATGTTTCCTCGTTGATCGCCAAAAAGTAAGAGATTGTAAAATTAATGAAAATTGATTAGTTTGTAAAAACAAGAAATATAGAGCAAAAGTACTAAAGTGCAGAGAATTGTTGATTTAGTACCAACTGTTGATTTAGTACAACATAATATACATAAAACGCACTCATTCTTAATTATTAATCTAGTACAAATTGATCGACATTTTTGTTTTGATTGACATTGACAAGAAATGTCAGAAAGTTTTACATGTTACGAATTGAAATTTGAAATGGATACAAACAAAGATAAGTATTAAAAGTAATTAATAAACAATAATAGTTACAAATTATATAATTCTAATTTTAGGTTAATAAATGATGTTAAGCAGCGAGAGTTCCAGGTAGAATGGTAATTATTTGTTGTTAATCCAATATGATTTCTTTATTTTAGGTATATGATGAAACTGGACTGTCAGCTGATCCGTGAATAATGATAACTGGAATATAAGCTGATTTATATTGTTTACTATTTTCGATGGCCATCCGCAGTTATTGAATGATCGATAGCGATATTAATAAAGTTAAAGTTATTAATAAAGGTAAAATGTATTTCTCAACAAATGGTGTTTTATTTGGTTCAACAGTGACAATATTAGAATTTTATTTTGAATATAAATTTTCATCTTCAGTTCAAAATTACAACTAGTATCAGATAATAGTTGTAATTTTGAACTAAGGATGAAAATTATATTTTTCGAAATTAATATTCAAAATAATATTCTAATATTGTAGTCACTATACGGTAGAAATAATTACAAATTGTTTTAATTTTTAAGTTAATCGGTATTATTATTTTTTCAATAAGATTTGCTTGTTTTCAGTTGACGTGTTATTTAATATGTCACCGTTGCTTAAATTCTACATCTGTGATATCTTTATTTATGTTGATGCTGTCCGTGCCGCAGTTTATAATTGGTTTTTAAATTCAAACGTTAATGTAAGTTGTATATTGATTTGCTCATTTGGATTGGTACCTGTTCTAAAACGCACATTTATACTCGTACTGCTGATTCCGTGTCCATTTCTATTGGTAATTGTCACATAATGATGTCACGTCACAATAATAAATTTTATGCCAGTTCAATCAAATCACATACAAATCAACAAAAAAACGGTACTAACTTATATTGCAAAATACATAAAACTTTTTTAATGTACGTGAAAACATTGACAGTTAATGGATTTCTGATCGTATTTCATTCTGATATTATTATGATGATGATTTCCTTTTTTATGTACACATTTTATTAAAAATAATTGACGTACTGGGAAATTAAAGCAAAATATCAGGAAAATAAGGAAAACTGTTGTATAATAAAATTAGAGACGAGAAACCCTCAAAATTAAAATCTTTTGTGTAATATTAAAAAATTATAAAATAAAAATACTTATGTTACGGTTTTATAGTCAGACAGAGACCAACACTAGAAATGAAGGGAACCGTACAAAAATTTTTTAAAAAAACCTGTCAAAACAAAACTGAATATGTTTACAAAAAAAAAATCAAAAATATTAAAATAAAAATGATTTTCTTAAATTTCAATTCAAGATTTTTTTCTTATTACTTTTATGTTTTTTTATTCTTATTTTCATTTCATTCTAGATGGGAAATAGAAAAAATTACAAATGTGGTTGGTTCTGTTTGACAGACAAAAAAAAATAATATCTGTGTTTCCATGTATTTTCCATTTTATGGCAACAATAAGATTTGAATGGAAAATATTTTAACGTCAAATGTTCACCATAATTAAAATTTGAATGTCACAAACAATACCGCAATGGGCCCACCAGATCCGCAATTAAGGAACGGGCCCCTTTTTTTAATTTAACTGTTGGCACATCCAGAATATGTATTAAATTGTACTTGTTATGATTACAGACGTTTACTCGTGCACATGCGAATTTTTTCATGATAATAAAAAATTATGTTATCTCGTTTGTATAACCAACCGATATACAATATGGTGAGGAGGCGTTTGGTGTGGAGTAAGATAAATATTTTAAACACATAAAATTTTTGGGGTGGTGAACGAATTTTTTTAACTGTATTGTTATTTTAATGTACAATGCTTTAATCAATTAAGAGTTTTATACTTGAAAAACATTTTGTTGAGTGCTTGTAAATAATGGATGTTGGCCTTGAAGAGAGATCATAAACCAAATAATTTTGAAACTTTTTAATTTAGATTCGAGCAGTTTAGGAATATTGGACAGCGTGTCTCGCAACTGGCTAACACAAATTTAAATAACTTGTATTAAAGGATCTTCAATATGTCGAAAAGTATCTATATGTGTTTATTTCATTTTAAATGAAAATGAAATGTAATACATATTTATAAATTTAATTGATTGTTGTTATTTAATATTTAGTCAAAACCTTTAAATGTAATTTTTTTTTAAATTGTCGCCCATCGATTTTATTAAAATGTGTTTTTAAAAATATCATGTAATATTAAAGTATTAATTTATATTCGCTGAATTTGTGAACTGTGCTAGTAAAATTGTTGCTCTTTCGTGAATGATTTATATTTCACAAGATTTAATTGAAATGAGTTCAATGTAACTGTTTCCAGCTCCACAACGGCACTTTTGAGTACTAATGTGCGTCAACTTGTTTTGTAACATTCTTTAAAACTGTTTCAACGACATGAGATACGTACATATGTATATTATATACCAATGGAATAATTTGGGAAATAATTTGCAAATTTGTGAAATAATTTTCTGAAAAAAAAAAAAATCCTTGTCCAAAACCTTAAAAACGATAATCAGAAATAATGTATCAGTTATCGGCGTCACAATGGTAATTTGGAGCATTAATATGCTTAAGCTAAATTTGTGACCTTTTCATATAAATGTCACACTTACACATTCTAAAATAAATCAAGAATTTGCTTGCAACCTTGGAGTTCAATAACTCTTCAAATATGTTCATCATAGTCCCATTTAATTTGCTGCTCACATGTTTATGGAATCTTAAACTCAGGAGAAGAAATAAATTTTTTAGTTAGAAATAGAAAAATTGATTAAGTTGTATTATTATAACTTCACCATTTGATCCAAATAATTTTCGCTTGATAATTTAGAGTTCAGTTCCACTCCAATCGAAAACTGCATGTGATTTGAAATTAATAAGAAAAATACGACTTTCCGAACTAATCCCGTAAAATTACCAAATAAATTACCATAAAATAATAAACGCACAATACATCCGTTTCATTACTTATAAAGTAATCGGTAAAATTTATAAAATTAATAAAAAATATGAACAAGATTACTTAAAGTAATATTAAATAACAAAAAAAATTTAATTGTCCAAGTAATAACGAAATAAAACAAATAAACTTTCTTTACTAGAACTGTGGTGACCCATAACAATTTTCGATGTTCGACAAATTATCGAAAATTACGATGAAATGGTATGTTTGATCATTTTCGAGTATCACTTTCTTCGATAATCTATCACTCACTAGAAATATTTTGTATGATGTAGTTATAACCTCACAAATTTTTTGACAGAGTAGTTTTTAGCTTTTTACACGACGTGATTTAAGGTATCCTAAAAATAAAATTATAATAATATAATATATACAATAATTTAATAATTGACATATAATAATTACATAAGTGCAATACTAATTTTAACCTAATAAAAATAAATCACTTCATGATGTAAGTATATGTACGTAAGTATATATACATATAAAATAAAAATAACACAATATAAATAAATTGACTTATTTTAGGGACAAACAGATAAAAATTACCACCCAAGCACAATTTGAGATTATGCTAAAAAAATTTTAGAATCATGCTGAGACGGGAACGTTTATAACAATCAATGCAAAAACATCTGTTCAAGAACTGTGAAAGGAGCTGATTTGCGTTTTTAATTCAGACGAGCCCCCAATCCGAGACGAAGAAGGGTGGAAAAAGGTAAGTTCATAATTAAACAATAATTAAATGTTGCTTAGGTTTGGGCTGACCTTAAAAATAAAATAAAAAAGAAGCTGCGAAACGAGAAGGATAAAACCCAAACAGGCGGAACAACCAATGCGATTATATCTTCATTCGAGGAGAGAGTCATAATTTTAACTTGGATGAACCACTGTGTTTTTGGTTTCGGAGGAGCTCCTTTTGGACATGAGACGGAGAACACCGAAGCAAAACCAAACGATTCAAGTCTTACCACAGCCGAACCATCGGAAATTGATTGCCAGCCTTCGGGGTCGTTGACTACAAGAACTATTGGATCACAACCAAAGAGAGAGCGAGCAACAATCGAAGGAATTATTTTGGAAGAAATCAAAAATCAGGGAGCGGAAAATTTAAAATTCCAGAGCTCAGTTTTAGAATTTATGAGAGGCGAACTCTATAAACGCAAATCTCTTAAAATTAAAGGAAAAGAAATTTTTACTAAAAAATAGTCAAATAAGGGTTATAATTAAATGTAAAACAATGTATTTTTATTTAATGAAACAAATAACAGATTAAAAGATATTTTTCACTGAATTTAAATTAAAAAGAATTAAGAAACCCATTTCTCATCTGCAACGCAGTCACATCAGTCATATTCTGAAATCCGATGGTTAGGTAGCAACGCTAAATCGATTTTGTGCTCTAGGTAGATGTTAATAATAATGCACAGCACACGTTTATGATCCTCACTACTTTTAAAGGGTTGTAGCAAAGAATTCGTTCCCCCTAGTAGACAGCGAAAAGTATTTTTTAGAACCCTATTACATCGTTCTATAGAATTTCGTGCCTGAGCATGTAAGAAATTATATTTTTGCTGATTTGGTGTTGGGGATTTAAATGGAGTTATGAGCCATGGCTAGGATATCCCAAATCCCCCAATAGCCATGTATTTCGTTCACCATTTTGTATATATCCTTCTTGGCTTTCCTCTTTTGGGAATCCGCACAAATTCCGGAATCATGCGAACACTCTGGGAAATTGGCACATACCAACATAATCTTCAAATCATAATTGCAAACCTAAAAAATAAAGTTAATCTAGTGGAAGCTCTTTCGGTTCACGAAAATATCTTTGTTTACTGAGGGAGCGATAATTTAAACGTCTGTGCATTACCAATAATGCCCGGATGGCTGGTTTTAAAAAAAAACTTGTTTGTGTTGCAACCTTTTAATTCTATCAGGAAATTTAATATATTTTTCACATATTGACCTCTACAATATTATAGTAAATTCGTTGATAGTCCGCGATATGGCAGACTGATCGATCGGATGCAAGAGTACGTATCCCACAGTCCGCTGGTACGAACCAGAGGTGGTTCAATGTGAGGCAGTAGTTTGCTCTTTAAATATATAAATGGTGAAAAATTCGTGAAATCACAAATTTTTGGAAGTCATGTTTGAATTTCATGTTTTTTATATTTTCAATGTAGTCTTGATTAAAAAAAAAAAGTTTGTGGAAATTTTTTTTTTCTTGTTTTTAAAGATGCAGGATGTCAAATTTTGATAAAAATGATGAACATGATGTTGTATATATGGCTATAAAACGAAAATTAATTATCCGATACTTATAAATCTGGCCTCATTTTAAAGATAAATGAATAGGGATTCTAAAAAAAGTATTAAATTGGTACCATGTTTCAACTCTTCCTATTCAAAATGGCAGCCAAAATAGTATTTTAGAATTTTGTCAAAAACCTTTTTTTTTTTTTTTTAAATTTTTCCTCATTTAATTCTTCTATTGAACACACCAAAAAATTGTACTGTGTTATTTTTTTTTCTTGCAAAAGGCATTTAAGTAAAGAGATTTACCTATTTTTGTATTTAAAATCAAATTTTAATGTGGTATTTTTTTATTTTTGCAAGGAAACAAAATATCGCAAGTCCAATTTTTTAGCATATATATTTTTATTATTATTATTTTATTAAATATATTACAAAATAAATAAAGAAATTTAAAAGTATTTAGACAATCAAAATTTACATGTTACATAATGTTCACTATTTGAATATTTTTTACATTTTAACTTGCCTTCTCCTGAAGGTATAATTGCGTGAAAATCGCGGGTTCCTTTTATGGTTTTCAAATTCCCTAGTCTAGTCTCCAGTTGAATTTGTTTTAACTTATATTCAGCATCTGAGCAAAAATCATATTAGTTTTCAAAGTTTGAGCCCATTTGAAAAATTTTTCAGCATTAGTTATGTTATCATCATATTCTTTGGTGAGACTGGCTCTGGACGCCATTCTCTTAATAGTACCTCCTAGACCCTTGTCCATCGCATGGTCTCTTTCCATGAGCAGTTGCATGAAAATGCCACTCACAACGACTCCAAAATCCTCTTTGTGTTTAGTTATATTCATAATTTTTTTTTCTTTTTATAATGTGTTACTGCACCATCAGTAACATAATAAACTTTAGATAAATCAGGAATTTTTGTTTTCAAAAACTGCAATAATTTTTCTATGAACACGTAAACTGCTACGGCGTCATGATGGAGACAATCTGATATTATAATGTAGCTGGAATGCTGCAATTTACCTCCTTGATTTTTGTAAATTACAAACGGATGAATAGTTGCTTGTTTGTTGTTCCAATGAAAAACCCTGTGCTGCATTTTGCATTTTAAACGCATAATTTTCTGCAAAGTCACACGAAATCAGTACCTCTGTGGGCTCCAGATTTAACTTTTTATTTTTGATGAAAACAGATTGTTGCAGTGTTATAAAGCAATGGGGAATCAGATTTTTCAGCTTTATTATGAAGGAATCCAGAAAATTATCTAATGGTTTTGAAAATTTTTCCAAATTGCATCGGTCAGTTGAAACCCACTGACTTAACGATAATTCAGCATCCAGACAATCAATGTCCAAAAATGCGTTTCTCAAATATTCGCGAAAATTATCCAATCCTAAGCAGTTCTCGCATTGCAGAAGATAACATGTTGATGTTGGATCTTTACATAATTTGGATGAAATGCAGTCCTGGTATCGCGAAATTTTTCCGTTGGTGACAGTTTCCATTCTGGTTCCATAAATAATTAATTTGGCATTTTGTTGTATTATACAAACACAAACTGTATGTGTTCCGCTGCTTCCTGGTTGCACACAGTATTTAGGATGAAGCAGAGAAAATTTATAAAAGCCAATTTTTTTTGACTCATCATCCTTACATTTGATTTTGTACCCCTCATAGCACTCCTTTAATGTGCACATCATTAGACGTTTCTGAAGTTTAACTTTTTAAATAGTTATACAATCGTTTTTCCCAGATACGACTAACATCATCATCATTATAATATTCTATCTCTGAGTTCATCACTTATCCGTTTGCCAGCTTTGGGTGCTGGAAGGCTCAGTGACCCATTCTTGTTTTGAATATTTTTCGCTATTCGTACCATATACTGCATTGTGTTAAATTCCTCCTGGATTTCTTGTATTGTTAGTGATTTCGGCAATGTAGACAGCAACTGTATTTTATCACAATTTTTCTCCAACTGTTGAAATTTGGCTTTTAGTTGATCCATGAATTCATCATAAAGGCGTGCCTTATGATGATTTTCTAAGAAAAAGGCGAGATACCGATGATGTTGATGATGGCGTCAGTGAGGTAGTTAAATTTAGTATTTTGTGCTGCTCATGATATTGCCTGGATTCCAACTTACTCGGATATATAGGAGACATGCCAATGTCTGGTAATATTTTATTAAGTTTTTCACAAGCGATAGCACTTTTTATTTGGCACTCCTCACTTTCACTCCTACTCGAAATATTCTCGCCACTGCGTGTTGATAATGTCTCCGGGGTAACAGGTGAATTTGATGAATCAGTAACGGGTGACACTTCGCTTTCAATTTTCTGACGTTTAGAAGATACCAGGTAACACGTTGTACAAATCGATGAATCTTCATTTACTTCAGTCGAGCGCGGCTAATGACTTTTAATATAATCAGAAACGTTTCGTAAATTTGTCGAACGTTTCGTCTCAGGAAACGGCTTACAACACTTTTTGAGCCCATACATTTTTACACTTATTAATTAAACTCTCTCTCTAGCTTCACATCCCATGAAGGGATTTTGCCGCCCGCACTATGGTCCTCCAGCCGTCTCGGTCCATCGCTCTCGACCTCCAGTTTCGACATCCTAGGGCCTGTAGATCTTGTTCGACGTCGTCACGCCAGCGCAGTCGGGGTCTTTCTCTACGACGCACACCGGCTGGTTGTTGATGGAACACTTTATTGGTCATCCGTTGTTGTGGAGACCTTGCAACGTGGCCGAGCCATCTTACTCGATTGGATTTGATGAATCCGATAATATCGCAACCTCCAAGAATTTGCTTTATCTCGTGGTTCATGCGAATCCGATATTCATTGTTCGCGACTTTAATAGGACCAAAGATGGAGCGAATGACCTTCCTTTCGAAGGTAGATAATAATCTACAATCATTAGTGGTCATGGTCCAGCTCTCGCTTCCGAAAGCCAGCACAGGTCTTATGAGTGCTTTATAAAGTGCGAGCTTGCACGACTGCGATAGATGTCTAGATCGCAATAATTTTGATTGGGCGTAGAAAACTCGATGTGCGGCAGCGATTCGGGCTTTTATATCTGCCTGCATGTCATTTGATGATGTTATAACTGACCCGAGATATTTGAAGTTTTCAACGCGATCAAAGTTATGGTCGCCAATTCCGAGATTTGCCATGGAGATGTTCCTGGGTGTTGATACAAATTTGGTTTTGTTACTGTTCACCTTCAAACCAAGTCTTCTTGCGTAGCGATCGAGTGGCACGAAACTGTCTTTGATATCGCTAGGTCTTCGGCCAAGAAGCACGATATCATCTGCATATCCAAGAATTTGGCCTGATTTATTAAATATACAGCGCGAAGTTTCGATGTTGCTTTTCCTCACTACGTACTCAAGCGCCAAATTGAACAGCACAGGCGCGAGTGCATCTCCCTGTCGAACACCAGATGTTATTTCAAAGGAGTCTGACACAGTTCTTTCGATTACAATTCTACATACAGACCCAGACGTTGTTAATTTGCACAGAGAAACGAGTTTCTCTGGAATTCCTAGGCATATGAGCGCGGCCCAAAGGTTATCGCGGTTTATACTGTCATATGCCTGTCTGAAGTCTATATATAATTGATGTATGGTTATGTTGTACTCCCAATTTTCCAAGATCATCCTCATGGTGAAACACTGGTCAGTGGTCGATCGGTTGGGACGAAAACCACACTGATAGTCGCCAATGATGTTTTCGGCGAGAGGGATGAGTCTGGCAAGTACAACATTAGCCAACACTTTGTAAGCAGTGTTCAATAGAGCTATACCACGATAGTTTTCACATTTAAGACGGTCGCCTTTTTTATGCAACGGACATATGAGCGCGGTCTTCCAATTCTCCGGCAACTCTTCTTGGTCCCAAATACATACGATGAGATCGTATAGACTTGTTGCAAGAGTAGCGCCTCCGAGTTTTATTAATTCTGCGGGGATTCCATCGAGACCGGGTGCCTTGCCGTTTTTCAATCGACTAATAGCTGCGTCTACTTCCTCCACTGTGGGATATTCGACGAAGACCTCATCACCTGGAGGAGCTATTGCTCTAATGGGGGTCACGTCGTCATTCCGATTTAGTAGATTTTGAAAGTAGGTTTGCCATACTGAGAGAACATCAGCCACGTTTGTTCTCAATTCTCCATTCCCGTCTTTGATGGCTGTACTTCTTGGGTGGAAGTCTTTAGTGAGATTCCTGGCATTGGCAAAACAGTCCCTTGAATTATCTACTTCCGCTTGGAAGCTGATGTTTTCGCATAATTTCATATGATCGCGTTTCTTTTGACGAAGGTATTTAGTCGTGGCTTTCCTGGCGCGGAGATATTCTGCATGTGTGCTTCTAGTGTTGCGAGCCAACCATTTTTCACGAAGCTTTTGTTTATTTGCGACGATCAGGCGACATTGATCATCGAACCAATCATTGCGGGGTCTCAGAGGTCTTCTTCCGATAGTGTTTTGCGCCGCGGTGGTAATGGCTGACTGTATTGTGTGCCACTGCTCCTGGATGGTAGAAGGAGCTTCTTCGTTGTTGCTAGGCCGCTCTAGATAGTTAGTGACAGCTGATTGGTAACTCTGCAGTGTCGTTTGGTCTTTTAGAGCATCCACATTCCATCGAACGGTTTTTTGTGCTTGTCTGTTGAACGTAGATGACAGTTTGCACTTATATTTAAATACGACAAGCATATGATCGCTGTCCATATCTGCACTCCTGTAGGATCTAACGTCAGATATACTGGTCGAGTGTCTCTTAGACACCATGACGTGATCAATTTGGTTTTCCGTTCTTCCATCATTCGATCTCCACGTTACTTTGTGGATTCTCTTATGTGGGAAAAACGTACTTGATACAACTAAGTTGTACATTAATGCCAGGTCGGTGACGCGTTGGCCGTTGTGGTTACTAGTTAGATGCAGACTGTTGGGACCAATGTGCGATGTATTTTCTGCACTCCTACCGATTTTTGCATTAAAGTCGCCCACGATGATTTTAATGTCGTGGTGCGGTATGTTATTGATGACTTCCTCCAGCTCCACAAAGAAGAGATCTTTGATGTCATCAGATTTATCTTCGGTGGGTGCATGTACATTAACGATCGTGATGTTAAACTTATTAGTGCGAAGTCTGACCGTGCATATCCGCATGTTGATCGGGCGGAAATCGATGATGTGGTGCTTCACGCGCCGATGGATGAGGAAGCCAACTCCAAATTCTCCTCCGTTCTGATGGCCGCTGTAGTGAAGAGTGTAACCATTGGTGGTGTCATGGATTCCACTCCCGGACCATCTAAGCTCTTGTAGTGCAAGTACGTCTATTAATTGAACTACTTTAAATTAATTTATCTATCGAAAATGGTACACATACTAATCATCACTATTTTCGATTCTTTTATCACTACCGAGTGATGGTAGAACATGTCGGCAAAATAAAAAAATGGAGAATTTATAACTATCAGAAATACTCTATAGCTGCAAAATATATAAAATTGTTCACAAACACATAATTGTTCAATTTACTTATTTAAAACATTATGATAAATATATACATACTTACAATTGGAAATTATATTTAATATAATACAGCAAAAATATAACACTAAATAATACTATAACTAGTAGAAGCGGACAATTAAAATTTTCCGACAAGCGCTCGATAAAATAGGAAAAATGCAACAGACGGACGGACAGAGGTGTAAAACCTCTGAAAAAACTAAGGTCCTAATACAACAAATTAGCCCAATAGACAAAAAATGAATACAATCTTAAGCAAATCAAAAAAAAATTACAGAAACTAGTTTTGAAATAACACTCTTTTTATTATAGATAAAACTATGCTTAGAATAATAATTGAAAATTTAAAAAAAAAATAGACAGCCACATCTGTGTGACCTCTATCTTTAGAAAAAGTTGAATATCTCGAAAACTACTTGACCTAGAGTTCCCAAATTTGTTTTCTGACATAAAAAATCGGTATATTTTTGACATATTTTACCCCAGCTAACTTCGCTTCAGTAAAATATCCTATTTTTTTTTTATTACACGAGTGAACGCGTTTAATATTTTTGGCTTGTGGACATTTGACAGTTCAGTATTTTAAACGTTAATTTCCTTGACAAGTGAATTTAATATATTTCCTAAAGTGTTGTTTAAATTTTTAAAATATTAACGAAAATGTTTATGATTGAATCAAGTTTAGCCGGCTATTAAAAATTGAGTTTTTTTAAAACACAACTCACATGTCAAGAAAACCTCGAAAAAATCAAAAAACAGAGTGGAGTTAAAATATACCGATTTATGGGGTGCGCTCGGTTTGTAGCTCAAAAAAACCCGGATATTTTTTTATCCTCTTATACATGAGTGAACACTAGGAGTATACACATGATGAGTATACACACGTGTGTACATTTCTGTTCTTCGGTAAATTGATGGGTTTTATTCGGTAATATACAAATTTTAAAATTTTATCAGCTGTTTACAATCGTGTCAATAAATTTTTAAGAGGTTTTTGCCATTATTGTCCTGTTAAATGCCAGAATTTATTCAGTATTAAATATTTTTCTTTATTTTGTTATTGCAGTTTATGATATTTGAAAATTACAATTTTGTGGTAACTATAATCAGCTGTGCTCGGTAGTTTGAGATTTGAAAATTAGATATTTCGAAAAAAATAAATTTCAATAAAGCATGGCATAACAAAAATTATAAATGATCATTTGTTTCACTCACTCTAATAGTTTTAGAATTATGGATACAAAATAAATGTAAAATTCGAATTTTTTTTAGTTTTGTTTTTGTTTTACCTTTGAGTTGTTGTTTTTGTAGTTGAAACCGATGCTCGGTTTTTTGGATTTTATTTTTTGTAGTTATTACCGTGTGACGGTATTTTTAATCCCGATATCCTGTTACAGGTAATAAAATGTTTTTCGGGTGGTGTTCTAAGATGCTTCAAGCAGCTTTTCAATGACATGTCACACGTATATTCTATAATAAATCGACAATAAGATACCAGCGCCAAACGGTGGATTAATCAACTAAAGTGCTGATTCCAAAATTGTTAAAACATTTTCTTTTTGACAAAAAATTATTATGTGCGGAAAGGAGTAATTCTATTGTGCGCCGTATGAGCCGACGTTATCATCTTTGAAGATGCTAGAGCTAATGCTGTATTAGTTCTGCGTCACCACTATTGAGACATGATGGAAAACTTTCTTGTGCCCGAATGGCATTAATAAGGCTTACAGAACATGTGGTTCGACCAAAAAAGTGCCCCATCATACATAGCTCGCCGTATCCTGCAAATTTGATGATATCGTCCGGCCCCCACGATTTGAACCCCCTCGCGATTTCTTTATATGAAGATTGAATATGCTTAAGAAAACCATCGGTGCTTAAGAACAACATTTGCTGAAATAACACCAGTGGTCTGCGAAAATGTATATTGTATAATAAACTAAAAATAAAATAGCAGCGACGAACCAATTGATTTAAGAACTAAACTGGTATCGTCAAAACTGTTGTCTAACCCAAGACCTTTCAAACGTTACATGTAGTACGCCTGTATATTAGAATAATGTAAAGTAATAGTGTGGTATTTGGTGTTTTTTCTGGGTGATTTGCCATTGCAGATATCAAGCATCCTTGAAGTAGAGATGCCAAAAGCTTATCGCATAAGCTGTTTTTGAGATACCATCGTTAGAGACATCCATCCATTCATTCAGACGAAAGATCAAACAATTTTTTTTAACATTTTTGGGTTTAAGGAAAAGGTCCTTAAAACATCGAGAAAAATGGTTTTGGACCGGGGTCGCTTTTATCAGGATTTCAATAACTTGGTCTTACAAATCGAAGTTGATAAAATGGATTTTTTTTAATCTGCATAAATTTTGTAATGTAAAAAGTTTTGGGTTTAAAAGTGTACCGCCGGTCGGTGCTGGTGCTACTGAATTTATTTGCAAGTTGTACAAGAAAGAAAAACTTTTCTTAAATTTTGGTTGATGGCAGCGGTGGAATACGAACCTTGTAGAACATACAAGCGGATTGTCTACTAATACTGATTCCTTAAAACACAAATCTTCCTCATGAAATGGTTGTCAATGAACAAGTAAATAGCAGGCGAAGACACACAATATCGTGTCAAGATAACATGTTCTGTACGGTGATAACTTATAGAAAAATGGGGGAATGTTGATTGTGATCCAACTTTTTTTTCTCCTTTTTCCTTCATTTTTTACCACGATTAGACATTTTCGATTGGTTTTCAAAAAACCATTACCATCAATAGATCGATAGATTACCATCAATAGATCGATGATAAGCAACTTCTTGTGACCTAAACTGGGTGATATGTATACCGACGACATTCTGCACGAGTGATTTGAAGGCATGGTTATCTCATTCGGCGGTCACGTGAGCTGGCGCCCTTCTTGCGCCTTTAGGTGTATGCGAATAAACTGCAAACAATTGATGCCTCAAAGTGGACCTCTTGAATACGTGGCACCAAGCAAAACGACAGCGGACATTTGGACGAACTTCTATTCCATACTTAATGCCATAAAATATGCTTTAAAAAAATAGCTGATATCTCACACACTTGTTTTATTTACGTTTAAAAGTATAACATCATTATTGAAAGACCCTTTAATTTTTCCCGCTTGATTTTTAGAAAACTAACAAGAACCACTTTCGTTTTTAAATTAGAATCCTTTGATTCAAACACTTTTTATATACTCGTAGTTAGATTTTCGAAATATTTAAGACTTATTTCGACTTAAGTTTACCGTGTTCAAAAAATCTGTCTGTGCAGTGAGCTGTAGAGAAGCAAAATTTTGAAAGTAAAAGCAACTTTTTTTTTTATCAAGAACTGCCATTTTTGTTTAAATTGAGGACTACAGAAGGGGAGTGATTTTGTTTCGAATTTAATCTAGATTTTTTACTCTATATAATTTTTCTCACAAATATGCTTTACAAGATTTGGAAAAATCTAAAACTGCATATATTAACTTTGACTTTTTATGAGTCAATTTTCTTCAAAAATCCAGAGGTGAAAATCTTTTTTATCAAGTTTTAAATATTTAGATTAACTCACAGTAATTTGTGATATTGACAGAAACCGTTTAGGCATTTTTTTAACACTTAATTTAATCCAATTCCAAATTATGTTTTGTAAAACAACACAAAGGTGACACTTAAATTTCAAACATAACGTGCTACTCTATTGACCATGACCACGAAAAACTGAACTAGGTCAAGAAATTTAAAATTCAGCACTGTAAACAATTATCGAATTAAATTTTATTATGCACGCGTTTAGTTTTTGATGTGGATAGAACTGGACAATGATTTGTAATTAAAAACTAATTTTGAACCGGATAAATCGGTGTCATGAGAATTAGTTTTTCTTAATTAGAATAGTGCATGCATTCAAAAATCAACCAACCCCACTGAAAAGGAATGTTAGATAAATTCGAACACTTCTTTGTCAAACTGATACGAATAACACCCCACCCATTGTTGAATATTAATAACCTTCATTACTTGTTATACTTCACCATAGATGTCTCTTAATAAATTATATTTTTATGGTTAAACCTGGATCGATGTGTCTTATTAAATTGTTATAGTATCCATATTCATCTGCTTCAAAATGGATTTCACTGCAATGTCAACGCTTATCACATTTTAATAACCCGGGCAAACAAACGAAATCTTTAACTTTATAAAACCAAACACGTAAATTTGCGCAATACATGTAGTATTCCCGCACGGTTCTAGCGGTGGTGTTAATCAACTGTAAACGAAACTAATTTAATCGGTTTTACACCCGCATTATGTACGTTAAGCGTTGTGTACTCAGCAAAATTGAAACATAAATAATGCTTACGTATTATTTGCAATTAACCATTTTGTTGTTTAATGTTAATTTACTTATTCGTTTCGTAATATATAAATATTACATCGTGCTATCAAAACCTCAGAATAAAAAAAAAATACGCGGAAAAACCAACATTTCTACTGATTCGTTTTTTTTTGTTCCTTGTTCTATTTATTTTGAACGAAAGCACAATAACAACAGCACAAAAAAGTTTCTACGTATAATTATGTATAACTTGTGCTTTTTTCGTTCTATATATAAAAATAAAAATTATTTCCACGTGTAACACAAAAGCTTTAAATTCGTCTGTGTCTTTTTTTCTCTATGTGCTTTTTCGCAAAGGTAAATAAAATTGTAGAAAAAAAAGTTTTATTTTCGAAATATTTTTGTTTTATGTTTCAACTTTTTGTAAATTTACTATTTGTTCATGAATTAGCGGTTTTAAAAATGGAAAGATCGTTTAGCAGAAAAAAATTAATTTATCCGGGTATTAAATCTTACACTGCGGGCGGAGAAAAATTATTTTATTGTTCCGAATTTTGAATATCTTGGTAGCTGTGTGTATAAAATTGCAAGATTTAAGAGTATTTTAAGAGTATTTTGTTCTTTAAAAAAATAATTTCTTTATCTTAAAAATGCATCTGCAATAAAACTTCAATCACTCGGTATTATGCATGTAGTGCAGACCTCGTTGTTTGCTTTTAATCAGATTTTACTATCTTCCCCGTTTACGTTCGTTGCCAATGGATACATCCAAAATTTCAAAATTATGTTCATATAATTTGTGTTTTTCACATAAAATCTAATCAGGTTACCGCTTTAATACATATTTTATGTAACAAAAGAACGAAAAATTGTAGCATAGCATAGACACGGTTGAGGTGATATTCTGAATAAGAAAATGGCTTCTAGTTAATCAGTATATAATGCAATTATAATTTTTTTGTAATTATTTCTGCTACTTTTTCATGTGTTCGTCTGCTAAGCAAATTAAAACAAACAAAAAACAAAAAGATTGAAACATATGTTCCGCAAATAAAAACTTTTATAATATACTGATTCAACTTATCATATTCTTCATAAACAGTTGTTCGCCATAATTATATCATATTCTGTATCCTCATACACAGCTCATGTACATAATAAAAAATAACTATGAAGTTTCAAATTATTTATAAAAAAATCATTTTTTTTATTTGATCTAAAGCTGACGGATCCAACATTTTGAAACAACACAGAAAGAAACATAAAATCAGATTTACATCTGAATGTTTTTTTACGTTATGGTATATACAGACAACGTACCGTATCTACTGTTTCATTGTTATGATTCGCTTTGCGCAAAAAAAGGAAGCAAAGTTTAAAGTTGTCGTACATACAGATGTACATCTACATAATACAGGAGGGTTGATAATTTTTTTGTTCCTAATACTCATACATGAACAAAAAAAAAATTATCTCAAGGGTAATTCTAACTAAAGATGATAGTGTTTTATCACCTCTGGTATTCTGTAGAGGAATATGCAGACAGCATTTTTGTCGTATTTTCACTCCCGATTGTATTTTTTTTTGTGCTTTGTGAACATCAAAACAACAGATATAAAGAATGTCTATTTGTTCACATCTATAGAGATAATTTGGATGTCTGTCTGGATATTTTCTCAATTATTATAATTTGTTGCAACAGTCATAAGTATTTCGTCTTAAATTGGTATAAGTGGCGCTATCAGTTCTAGTTTCTTTTCTGTTCTTACACCCATCCCTCGATTTACTAGGTGTAGATCGAAAATGCAATTTTTGTATGAAAAACCGTGAAAATCGAAGAAATAAAATTAAATTCTTAAATATTGGTTTGGCATTTAATAATTCATTTATTTTCACGTAAAATATACAGAAAGCGTGTAAAAGCGAAATCTTGTAAAAAAGTACCGTGTAGTTTCTATAAAACAAGACATTTTTGAAATTTCTTATTATTATTATTTGTTTATTTTTATACATAAAATTTATTTACACGACTTCACGCCATAAATCAACATACATCACTTTGCGCAGCAGCTGCTCATTTACAGTGGTGTGAGTTGCTATGGAGTGAGCCAAACAATTTTATTATTTTTGAATTCATGACTTATGGAAAATTTGTAAGAATCACAACAATTAGTTTCGCACGGATGAGATTATTGATTTTGAAAAAAGCAGTCTTCTCATCAGGTCGCGCCGACTGATCTTGTATATTTACATTCGAATATTATCTATATATACAGAACAATACTATTTAGTTGTAGTACTAGCGAATTACTGTTTAGTCTACGAAATTCGATGCTTTCACATTCTTCATCTATATTTTATTTTCACAACTAATTTTTTTTGTATATTTTACTTTGTTTTTTATACTTTAAAACCATTACAATAAAAAACAATTTTATTATGTTTAAAATATTTTTATTTTGGAAATACACGTTTTAAACATTACACCCATGATTGGTAAAATTCACTGATGCACTGTGACAACATTCGAGTATACAAATAGAATCACGATAGTTCTGCTAAACAGAGATAGATCTTGCCTTTGTCATCTACTATACTAACGTTATCACCCACATGATCCTTCGTTGGTTATGGAAATCAAATTTTCTTGACGCTTTGGATCCGCCTAGGCTTGATGGATTACTCATCATGTGTTTACCATTTAATAAGAAACAAGTTTCAACCTCCAAAAAGTTCCATTAAAAAAAAAATAAAAATCGAAATTTAAATGATAATCTTAAAGAAACTATCAAATATATTAGAGTAACGTTTAAGATTTACAACTAAAGCAGACCATATTTTCTTAAAACTAAACTATTCTTTCTAAATAACAATTGACAATTTTTAAAGATGTAGGGAAGCATGCCAAGTCGAGCACTTTAATTTTACACCCGACCAAAAAAATGTAATACCATAATTTCTATTTGATCTAAAAATGTTCACAATGTAATAACTTTTCAAAGGAATCTGAAAATTAAAATCTAATTATTTCACAAAAAAATTAAAAAGGATTTTCAAAATTAGCCAACAATCTGACTACGATTTTCTTTGAGTCAAATTTACGTGTGCTAAGTTTTAGGATAATCCCTCGCATTTTGCTACCATTTTGCACGTATAAGTAAGATAGCGTATTAAGTAAAACTTTATAATCTAAAATAATCTACTTTTTTTTATAAAATAATGAGGGCGTTGACTTGTTGAGGTTGAAGAACTTCTTCGGGCTGGGAATACACGACACTTTAAGCAACCAAACGTATTCAGGAAGGCATAATCTGAGCGTTTGGTGCAATTTGTAGTACATTTGAAGTTGAAATGTTTTGTAAGGCATAATTTTTCTAGAATATACTATTATGTTTGTGTGGGTGCGGTGAATAGTATAAATTTGCCAATTTATTATTTCCGAACATGATACGCTGGTTATAGTTGCATTTTTGTCAAAGTCTAGGAAAGAAATCGGCCGTGCGATTCCTAAAATTCTCCTAACGAAATATTTTGTGTCAGACTATATGCGTATTAATCAAATAAAAAACCTCTTAACGAGGTAAATGTTCGAGTGACGAAAGCCGAATTCAATTCACAAAATTTCTGATATCAAATTTGTGCCGAAAAAAACAATTGCATTCGATTTGTCAACGATTTTTCGGAATGTTAGTGCATTCGGCGCGTTTGTTCACATTTTGCTTTCTAGCTGTCAAGAATAACAGCTTGCTAACGATTTTTCGGAATGTTCAACAACAACGCGCTGAATGCATTAACATTCCGAAAAATCCTTGACAAAACGAATGCAATTGTTTTTTTCGGCACAAATTTGATATCAGAAATTTTGTGAATTGAATTTGGCTTTCGTCACTCGAACATTTACCTCGTTAAGAGGTTTTTTATTTGATATCAATGATTTTAGCACGGCAAATTGAAAATGAATTGAATTGCGATTCGTTTTATTGTTGTCAGTCAAAACAGTTCACGCACACTCGAATAAAATATACATATTTTAGTGTGTTAGTTGGAAACAAAAATTAATGGTAGCTACCCTCTCGCTGATATTCCATCTTCATGCGATGGGAGGGGAGACAAGATCTATTTTTTAAAGAAATCATAAAAAAAATTTAAAAAATATCAATTTTATGCAAGGAGGCTGTGTTCAATATTTTTGGAGATTTTTTAGATCACATCGATTTGTCAGTTTTTTTGTTGTGAAAAAAGGGTCACTGGTAAAAATTCTCTTAGCAATGATAATAATATGATGTATTTATATTTGTTTCATTGTAATACGTTGATTCACTATCATTATGAACCGCATCGGACCGATATTAGGGTGCATTTGAGCCAAAAAATGAAATTTTGCAAGAAATTAGGGTGGCTGTTAAGATATTGAGGTCAATATCTATAATATACGAGTTTTCTGGGACAAACGGTTGATGTCATATTGAAGGTGAGGTTTGTGGCTAATAATCCTGAAAATTTGAACCAAAAGTCTTGGGCTAATTTTTTAGCAATTTGGCCGAATGTGGCCGGCCGATTTGGCATTTTTCAGTTTTTTGACCAAAATGACACTCAACCTTAATTTTTTGAAAATTTATATGCTATTTGATAGCTGGCGTCAATACCTTTCTAACGATATGCATATGTCAAATAGGTTCAACGCTGTGGGCGTGGCCAAAATGGCCGTTCAGAGGCTGGTTGCAGCCAACATGGCTAACAAATCAAAAAGTTGTAAAACAAAAGTTGCTTAGTTTTTCAAGTACTAAAAACCCTGAAAATATGAGATCAAAGGAAAGAAGTACGGACAAACAAACAAACATATATACCAAAGCAAGATTATATGGTGACGTCATAGAAAAATTTCCAAATGTCATAACTTTGGTCAAAATCATCCGTTTTGGACGTTTGAGGTGTCGTTGAATTGGTATTGACGTCTACAATCATAATTTGCTAGTTAAAAAATAATTGGGATACTTTTTGGAAAAACCGATTTTTTGGGGCAATTTTCGGAAAGTCATAGGTTGGTAGAAATTCATGCTTTTATACATTATTTGGGTTTATTTTTCAAAACCTTTCCAATGGTATATAACATGATCGAGGCGGCCTCAAAGGGAAAAAGTTCGAAACTAGCTGTATATATACGAGTTCGACTTCCACCACAGTAGGTGCTTTCATCACTCGTTTCGACTGCCGTCCAAAGTGATACAATTATTCTATTATTATACTTATAAACAACATATACAATGATAACTGATCACAGTAATAAACATTAAAGCTTTCTTAATGTGTATGTTTGTTTATTCTCGGTAGCGCAAATTTTATATAAGATATTTAAATATTTTGCAAAGTATGTTATTCCCAACATAAAAATAATTGATAATTTTAGGATTGGTAGGAGGTTACCAAGACGTTGGCAATTTGGTTTCGACCTCAAAAAACATTGAATTCTGTAAATCATAGATTTCAATCGTCGAAATGTTCGTCGTGTATGTTCGAAATTGTAATGTTGTATGTTCAACAAAATTTCATATTAGTTGAAGTTTGCGTTCAAATTTACAATTTATGGAATCCCAAATATCAAATTAATTTCCAGACTCGATTTTCGTTAATTTAGATCAACAAACACAAATAGAGGATATTGAAAATGAGGACCATGTAAACCACGAGTACCCTTATTATGATCGTTTTCATAACTTATATCTAGTATCAATTAAAAAAATTTAAAAACACCATCAATTGGTGGAAAAACGATCCATGATAAAAAGATATTTTACTTAACTACCTCTATGGGCTACGATTTTTCTCAAGTTGAGTGCTGTTAAAATTAGACCGGCCAGTACTTCAGTACCGGCTCGGTGGCAAAGTGGTCAGCATGCTTGCTCCAGCGACCGGAGGTCCCATGTTCACTTCCCGGTGGTGACAAGGAAAAAAGTTCACGGCTGGTTTATGATCAATGAATTAATCACTCATTATCCGAAATGAAAATATGATAGATGAAACCTAATTTGAGGCGGCCAAATTCCTTGATGGGATATAGTGCCAGAGAGAGAGAGAGAGTACTTCAGTTGAAAATTGGTTTAACTTCATTAAAAATATTCTAATTGAGAAATCAAACTTAAAGTTGGGCCGGTCCATTGAAGAAGTGAAAATTATAAATGAATTAGAACGCAATTGATATTTCAGATCATTTTCTCCCTCGCAAAAACTTAACTAGCTCAAAAAATAATAAAAATTTTAACTGAAAATCGAAAGACAACTTTCATTTTAGAGCTGATGAATACTCAAATCATGAAACGCCGTTGATTATTGATGATTTACTATTAAAAATCTGTAAGGGAAAAATAAAATTTATATTCTTTATCTAGCAAATGGTAATCATTGGGTAGTCGTAGTAATTGATACTAAAACTTAGGGATTGTTATTCAAAATGTATGCAACTAGATTATAAAACAAAAGATAATAAAACAAAATTTTTAGAAATAGAATAAAAATCCTAAAAATTGTTTTACCCTACCGAGGTATTTGGGATTGACTGACATACATTTTAAGTTGGAAATGATTATTGACGATGAAATATAGAAATGCAAGGGGGCCTATTTGGGAAATCGATTTCGATCAATCGAACGACATTTTCAAATGATCGGTACTTGTTATTCAAAATTGAATTTTATTTAAACGAAAACGTATAACAAGAAACAATCGAAAATTTCCCATTTCGGGCAATTCGATTACGAAGGCGAATACAACGAGTAAAATTTTAAAATATAAGTACTTTGATTTTATTTATACACACGCCGTTTTGAAAACAAAAATATCGTTTAATGAATACTATTAAATACATATAATAAAATAATAGAATTTTTACATATTATTTAACTGTTTTTTTTGCTTTAAAAAATGTATAATCTTATAAGAATTTAAAATGTAATTTTTAATTAAAATTTATTTTATATAATTTAGGACAGATACGAAAAATACGACCTTAAACCCATTTGACATTTTGGTTACGTTTATGGAAGAACATAACTTCGCGAAAGCCTACAACCTAACTGCAGATGCGCGTGTATTAAATATGCGGCTCTGGGATGAAATTGGAGCACGATTCAACAGTCATATGCCATGTTTGGAAAAAAGTTTGCTGACAAAAACCAAACAAAAAATGTAATTGCAATGAAATGTCAAAATATCGACAAGATTTCAATTATTATTACAGGTATAGTGATTAAAAATAACTTCGCTAGACTTTGTTTTTGATCGAATTCCCAAATACCAAATCATGTTCGAATCGAAATGATTAATCGAATCGAAAAGCAATTCGAATCGATTTCCCAAATAGGCCCCTGGTTTGACTTACTGCTTCCACATTAATGCTGTAGTATCTCCCTAATGGAAAAAATGTACGATTTATAGCAAAAAGTATATGCTTAACTAAAACAAACTAGTATTAGTATATACAGGGTGTTTGGCAGGTAGACCGACAACGTTTTTTGGCAGATTGAAGGGGTCATTTGGAAGCTTTCATCCCATGGAACTAATGTCCTAAGTCTCACGGTAACTGAGATATGATATTTTTAAGTTTTTATTTTAAATTACCCAAAATCTCATCTTTGCAAACAAAAAAGTTTTGAACATTTAGTTCATAACTTTTTTGTTTGCAGATGTAAAGACACGAAATAACTTTTATTGTATTCTGCAATGTGATTTTATTTTAAATAAATCATTATTTAATACAATCGGTTTAAGAAAAATGAGTTATGGGCTTCCAAATCCTAAAAAATATATAAAAGTACAATATAAAAAAATGTCTACCTTCTATATGCATTTAAAAGTAACTAGCGATTGTTTTGTAATAACTTTTATTTTAAAAACTTCTCTAGTTTATGCCCTTTCCAACGGTATTGCTACATGCCGTAGGAATCACTCAGTTTGTGGACGAGATAAGAGATATTATTTGGTCAGGAATTTGTGTCAGAATTAAGAAAATACATTTATTACATTTAAATTTAAATAAGTGAACTGGGTGTTAATTACCTTCACTTGTTTACTCGATATTTCACTATCTGCTACCGGAAGTTTACGTTGTTTGTGCTAAATTGCTAAAAAAAATTCGTTGAGTTTATCTTCGCTGTTGTTATTTACATATTTAGAAACGAAGAGTATGCTGACGTATACGCGATATACTGTTCGACGTTTACCGAACCATGAAACCTTCTCAACAACCTTTCGACATCTGAAGGAGACCGGCAACTTACATTTTCACGAGCCTCCAGTGAATGTGAGGCAACATAATGTTGCAGTTGATGAAAGAGTTCTAGAAGCTTTTAACGAGGATCCTACTACAAGCCTGCGAGTTTTCGCTGCCAGATTCAACTTATCAGTCTGGAAAGCGTAGTCGGTTCTACGGGTAGAAGGAAGTTAATGGTAATTACACCCAGTTTTTACTTCTCTCAGTTTACATAAATGTATCATATTTGAGCAATTTTCACAAACTCACGGATTTAATTAATTGTTCCAGGTCTCGAAGAGAGTGATAATGCTAGATGGTTGGAGTTTTGTTGGTTTATACTGCATACAAATGTTGAGGATAATAGATTTTTGAAAAGGATTTTATGGACAGATGAGTCTAATTTTAGTCGTGAGGGAGTTGTAAATTTACCAATCTGCATCATTGGAGCAGAAAAGGCCAAAATCCTCACAAGAATAAGCAAGTTTCTTTCCAAAAGAAATTCAGTGTAAATGTTTGGGCTGGTGTTATTGGTCAAAACCTTATCGGCCAATTTTTTTCTACAAAATGAGCTACCTGAGCTGATTTTACCAGTTCTAGAAGAAGATGTGCCGATTATTTTTCAAAATGACGGCTGTCCGGCACATTACCAATGAAAGGTAAGGGAATACTTGGATGATTTATTCCCACACTCATGGATTGATAGAGGTGGCTTTTGGCCCGCACGGTCCCCAGATCCCACATTCCTGAATTTCTACGTCTGGGGACGTGCTAAGGAATTGGTGTACGTAACAGAGGTACCCACAAAAGAAGTTTTAATAGAAAAGATAAGTGCCGCATTTGAATAAATGAAAAATGAAAAGAAACTCCACACAACAACCGCGGAGACACGATCCTGACCAAATACAGTGATAAATATTCGTATAAGAACAAGTAAAGTCGTTCAAAAATTTATGATTAGGACAAAAATTATCTCCACTATTAAAACTAAAAGTATACTGTATTGTCACTCTGTGTTCGAATATTATGTTCGTAAATAGGGATCAACTAACGGTACTGTATTAGAAGAAAGAAAAATCATTTAATAAAATTTAGAGTAATTTAGTAAAACAATCGTATAAGAACAGCTGACAAAAACGTGTTTTTACGCACTTAATAAATATATATTTGTTTTAAATTTTTGATATTCGATCTTATTCAGTAAGTATATTACGATGCTTATAAAATGGAATTTTATTTAAATTATTATTTATTGTAATAATATTTTATTATAGTGATGCCAAAGGGAAAGTTCTTAAATGAAGAAGAACAGAATTTTTAAAGAAGAAGGATTTACCATGCGACAATCTGGTACTAGAATTGGTCGATCTTCAACTGTGGTCCACGACTTCCTAAAAAAAGCTCCAAATTGTGGTCTAAAAAAGAAATCAAAAGAAAATAGTAGGTTACCCAAATTTCAAATGGACAAAATAAGAAAGGAAACAACTCGTAACAAGTTACCCACCAATAAAATTAAAGCAAAATTGGGCTTACCTGTTACAAAACAACATATTGCTCTTAACACTCGAACACCAAAAAATATTAAATGGTCGAAATTGCAAAGCAAGACTAATTCTTCCTATAAATATATTGAAACACGGCTACTGTTGGCAAAGCGACACATGCGTTGGAAAGATAAATGACAAAAAGTGATTTTCTCGGATGAGAAAAAATTCAACCAAGACGGCACAGGCTAGTACTCTTGCTACTGGCACGATATCCGTGATGAAAATATATGTTACAGTCTAAAAGAAATTTCGGTGGAGGTAAAATAATGGTGTGGGGAACTTCTCACTATGGCGGGAAGCTTCCAATTTGCTTTATTACCCCCGAATGAATTCAAAAATGTACAATGATTTGTTAGAAAATGATTTGATGACTTTTTTTGAAGACTACAACGACAATGATTGGATTTTTAACGAAACAAAGCTTTCATCCATGCATCAAAGCAATCAATGGAGTGGTTTTGTCAAAAACAAATGAATGTTCTTGATTGGCCTGCATGTAGTCGGTAGAGCTATTATGAGGCATACTTGCAGCGAAGGTAATAAGCGAATGGTCGGCAATTTAAAACGGTCATCTATTTAAAGTAGTGCATTTATTTTTTTTTTTTTTTTTATTATTATGTAACTTTTTTTTGAAAAATTTGAAGTGTTCTTATACGAATATTTAAGCAATTTGGAGTATTTTTTTAAACTGAATTAATATTAGAAGTATCTTAATATTTTGCTTTGTTGAAATACCAATTAAATTAAGCGTAATTCTTTACTGTTAACGAAATAAACAATTTTATTTAAAGAAATCATACGTACTGTTTATTATTAAATAATAACAAAAAATCAATTGTTGTTCTTATACGAATATTTATCACTGTAGTATCTCTTATCTCGTCCACAAAATGAATGATTCCTACGACATGTAGCATACCGTTGGAAAGGGCATAAAACAAAAGTTATTACAAAACAATGGCTAGTTTTTTTTAAATGCATATAGAAGGTAGACATTTTTTATACTTTTATATATTTTTTAAGATTTGGAAGCCCATAACTCATTTTTCTTAAACCGATTGTATTAAATAATGATATATTTAGAATAAAATCACATTGCAGGATAAAATAAAAGTTATTTCGTGTCTTTACGTCCGCAAACAAAAAAAAAAAATTATGACCATTTAAAGGTGAGATTTTGGGTAATTTAAAAAAAAACTTAAAAATATCATATCTCAATTATCGTGAGACTTAGGACATTGGTTCCATGGGATGAAAGCTTCCAAATGACCCCCTTAATCATCCAAAAACATTGTTGGTCCACCTGCCAAACACCCTGTATAACCAATTTAGATAGAAAAAATATTAAATATTGTTTAAAATTTTATAGTTTGGATAAACTTACAGTGAGCTTAAAATATTCTTCACAAACCTAACCAATATTAATGATAAAGTCTGAATTTTTAACTATTTAGTTTTAGTCAAATATGAACAGATTCTTAAAATTATAGTTGGCGAAATAAGCACAATTAAGTATTTCGTTAGAATAAAAAAAAATTTAATGTTAAACTAAAATTACTATTTAAGCTAAATTTTAAACAAAAATAATCACATTTACGCGGAATATAGAGTATAGTTAAAATATTGTATTATAAAAATAGAAGTTCAAATTCTAAATTTTCATTGAACACACAAAAAAGTTAAAGCAAGATAGTTTTCCAAATGTTCTCGTGCTAGTGTGGGATTTATTAAATTCGCCATTCGCATTATGACTTTCGTGTTGAAAAAATACCTTTTCGTTGCATTCGTGGTCTTTTGTGTGTAGGTTGGTATGCTGATTAAGTTTCCTGCAATTGGAATATCCCTTTACCGGTCTTCCCACACAATTGTGTGGATAAGGCAAACGAATCATGTGAAAAATTTATGGTTGTATGTGTTTTGAACCAACTTACACATGTGTGTATTCTTTCTTAACTTATTTTCCACCGAAAAAAAACACTATAACTATAGACACATAATCGTGTTAGTTGTACTTCAAATCAAGCGAAATTTTTTATCAAAAACATACTATGTTTTTTTACTAACACATTTGTGTGGTTTGTACTTCAATTGAGCCATTTTTTTTTCTTGGTCGGCAAAGAGATATACCAAATTAAGTATAACTTCATATTTAAAATTATTGATTTAATTAATAAATATGTTTTTATTTTATTTTAGGAACGGATTCTTAACATAAGCTTGGTTTGAATTTATCAATATACCTGCGAGAAACCTCCAAAATTATGTGTTTTAATGATTACTATGTATTAAGCCAAAACGTTTTCCACGAAAAACCATTATACCGTTTCATAACTGTAAAACAGAAAAGACAGTAGCAATAATAAAAATTCTCATAGCCATAACCTACAAAAATTAGTCTTTTCTGAATGTTGTGATGAAACTAAACACGTACTGAGTTAGAGAATTTAATAAAATAGAACGAAAACCGTTCATCGCGCTTTTCCGGTAAAGACATCTATAATAATCGATACAATATACAATACAAAATTCATCATACTTTACACAAATGTTAGAATCGAGCATTTGAAACAAAAAATCAAATCGGTTTTTACAAAAACAAACGCGTATATAAAGATTTTCCGGACTACTTGGATACGCTCGTTCTGTACTCTGAAATTTTTCTGGCCTACTGTTAGAATTAGTTTGGTGTAAATATTTTCGAAACAAAGTTGAATGGAAAACTTTTGTTTCAAAAAAAAAAAATTAATAGGGAAAAATAATTCCCAATATAGCTATCTTTGATTCAAAAATATTTACAGCCAAATAATTCCAACAGTAGGCCAGAAAAATATAATTTAGACAAAAATGCTATGAAAATATTTTCCCCGATTCCCAGGGAAAGCCACAATAGTGCCACTGAGATTTTATTTTTATTATAATACATTTTAAAAGATAGTTGTGCTTTACGTTTTATGCACAATTTCGATAGTATACGTGATCCCTTGTTTAAGGTGGTCAGATACAATTGTAATAAGTGTTAAACTTAACCTTTCAAAAGTTCATTTTTATCTGCATATACACTTTTATGGATACATAATGGAATATAATCACAGAGTTTTCCAATCTTCATTTTTCGTACTATTACGTAAAATCACCGAACAATCTAATTATAATTATCTCTGGTAGATTTATTTAAATGTAAATATGTAATCGGTTTTTGAAAATTGATAGTGAGAATAACGTTTTTAATTTAAATAGTTCGGTCGTCTTATCAGATTGCAGTCATCAAACTACAAAAGTATTGTAAATAGTTAGAATGTTTATTCAAAGTATAAACACAATGCTTTAGCAAATTATTAATGATTACAATATAAATTGGTATTTACAATTTTTTTAGTCTAGCTACAACAGTCTTATTCACGTTAGATCGAAACTAAATTGATAGACTCACCTTGATAATATCAACAATATTTTAAGCGAAAATTAGAACTAACTGAACATCTATCTACTTTAAATGAATGTGTTGGATTAACATTTTTAGTATTTTTTTACAATATGACTTTTACAGTTTTCGTAGTTTACATTAATAAACAATTTTGATTTGTAAAATACGTATTTTACATGTCATGTAAAAAACATCATTAACATGGGAGACAAAAAACTGTCACAACACTAACAATTATATCAGAAATAAAGTAAAACAAAATCGATTATTCAAACTATTAGCAACCATTTTCAATATATTTTCGTTGCTTTTATAATCAATATTCTCAATCAGCGGTATGATCTGATACAAAAGCACAAAATACAAAAATTTAAACGGATGTCATGGACAATATTGATGTGCAAAAAAAAATTGGTAGCAACCCATTGAATTTCAGATTTGTGTTTGATTACTTCAAAGAAATGGTTGGGTATTGTATGCGATAAATAAGTCAGAAGTAGATAAAATAAAAATACAAAAAAAAAATCCTTTTCAATATAAATATATTATAAAGATAGACAGAATCGCCATAAAAGAATACTAAAAAAGTAACAATTTAGTTTTTTTTGTTATTAAACTTAAAAGCTTACGAATAAAAAAATAAAGCTAAGAGCATTCAAAGTTAAGTGTAAATGGATTAAAGATAATTTATATTTTTGTTGTGTACATATTTTATTTTACTATTGTTACTGGTAGTTTTCATTGATGATAAGCTGAGTTTCTAGAATCTCTAAACAACTTACTATTGTTCCGTTAAGAATTCCAACAGCAAACAAAACTATCTACTACGAAAAAACTTCAGTACTATTTCCATTCAAATGGAATATAGTATGCTAATGTTTTAGCACATATTTGCCGTAATAATAACAATAATAATATAACAACATAGATACAATTTTATAATGTTAATGTTTTATGTTACACAAATAAAATGACATCGTCGCAATAATAGTAATATAGCAACAACAATATAAAAGCTCCTTTGAAAGTTTATCATACCATTTTTGTTTTAACTAACAATACACAGAGAGAAAAATACGTTAAAAGTTTCTTGTTTTTTATTTAATTTTTAATAATTTTTTTTTATTCATAGATTAAATTTAACTTTTTGTATTAAAACAATAAAAAAAAATAAGGAAAATTTTATTAAGGATTTAAATATGTAATATGCATACACACACAAAAAGGAAAGATAATAAAAAAATCATGTCATATTAGTTAAGTTTTTATTATATTTAATAATAACAGCATTACAGTTTAAGCGATTTAAGCAACTGAAATTTTTTAATATAAAATATCTATTGAATTAATAGTTCGTAATTTTTAAATTAAATAGATTTTTTGTGGATTTTATGTACATACAATATTTGTAAATCGTGTATTACTATCATCGAATAAAAATTGGAAAAGTTTGCGTAGAATTAATTAAATAATTATTATGTATCCAATATATGTATAAAGATTACATAGAAAGATGTATGCACATTGTGTACATAAAAAGATCATTATGTTTGGATATGGTACCACGATATGGAACAGATTGTTTTATATACGTTTTTTAGTTTTCTGTGTAAACTTTTGAACTTAATGCTACTTTATGTGATAAGGTACGTGATTTTTATAATCGTTCAAAATTGCAGAAATTCATGTTTTAAGGAAGTTATAAGAATTTTAATATAGAATTTTGTTATTTTTTCGAATGTTAATAACTGAAACGTTTTTGTGGACAATTTTTCCGATGCGGAACATAATACAAAAAAAAAAGTTTAGGGTTGAGAACGAAATTAGTACAATAGGATATTTGAGAGATAAATGACATAAGGAATACTAATAGTTTGGACGCTAATGTGTAAACCAGTAAGCATATTTCAATGTAAAGATTAATATTATTGGAGCAATAATTGTTTCCAGGAGATCTGTTACTCGTATTTACTGCTTATAATTTATTTCACACATATGTAACGGATTAAAAAAGTCGAACGTGTTTGGTATAGTACTCAATATATCTATTAATGTACACAAATGCAGTGGCCCTGATCGAAATGGCATATTTTAAAACGGCATTTTTAAAAATGGGATTTCTCAAAACTGCTTTTCTCGACATAGATACAAAACGGCATTTTTCACAAAATACCATTTTTTAAAACGGCATTTTTCAAAATTTCATATTTGGAAACGACATCTATAAATTAATAGGCAAAGCCAATGGCATTGTGATGCCTTTTTAACCTATTTTCGGTGCGCGTATACTAATGAAACGGTGTAGAAGCCAGATAAAGATTTCTCTATACTGAAAATATTTTTGAATCGCTTATTTTTTAAGAGAATACACTTTGTTTGTGGCTTGTTTGTTACTTTCGTCTGCTTTTGTTACTTGAGCTGCCAAGTGCAAATTTAACGGGTTCCGTTTTTTTTCTTTTAACTTAAATAGAATGAAGGCTAATTATAATTGTCCTTGTTTGTTACTTTCGTCTGCTTTTGTTACTTGAGCTGCCAAGTGCAAATTTAACGGGTTCCGTTTTTTTTCTTTTAACTTAAATAGAATGAAGGCTAATTATAATTGTCCTGTGTGTGCTTTCCGATTTTTCTGTTTGGTTTGACGCTTATTATATTTGCGATGAGTGTTCTTCTTTTGGAATTTTTTTTATGTAATACCCTTGACAGACTAGGGTTTAGCTAAACGCGTTTAGCTAAACTAGTTTAGTTATTCTACTACAAAACCAATTAGGTTGACACACTATAAGGCTTAACAAACCCTGTTTCAATAATATAATACGGTAGCGCTATGTTTGTCCGGAATTGGTATTAAACAAATGTCATTGTCATTGCTCAGTTCTGAACTACTCCGTTATTATACAGAACTATACAGAACAACGATATTACAAGAAAACCATACAACTTTTATGATAGATTTTTTTGGTTATATGTACATAGATTTCTATTAATTGAAAATTATTTAATTTAAAAAAAAATTAAATTTTTAATTTTTAATTGGATCAATTTGAAAATAGCTATCGCGAACGCTACTCGATTGTTTTATAAAAAACGCAGCTTTTATTTGTCAAGGTATTATAATATCTCTACGGTAAGTGGAATGCTCAAATGTATATGTTGGGCCAAAACACATACAAAAATCAAATTTGTCATGATTCGTTTTCGTTACCCACACAATTGTGATGGCAGACAGGAAAAATGATATAACCTTGCCCGGCCGGTATACACAATTGTGTATGAAAATTTTGATTACGAGAAACGAATGTGTCAAACATAGAATTATGTGTAAATTGAAGACCAGTATACACATTTGTGCACAATATTTAATTTTGTTTTGGTCAGAAAAATAACACTAACTATAATAATAATAAAATAATTAATGTTATCAAAAACAAAAAATTAATATGTTATATAATTTATGTGTTATCAACTTATTAGCTCTTTAAGAATTCCCATTTAACTAATATCCGTTAAAATACGGAAGACATTACAACATGTCATTATTTACATACACATTTGTGTATGTTGAACTTAAATTAAAGCAAAAAAAATGTTTTGAACTCGAAAGGAATAACTCAAAAAATAAGCGGCATCTATCATTGTATCACAGCGCTAAATGGCATTGTCCTATTTATAAATTTTAACCTTCATTGTTAGATGGCGCTCTCGCTAAACCCATTTTTATGCGATAAACTTCAAAATATTGAGAGATTAGTGCACTAAACTGGTTTAGTTACGAAGCCTAAAACAAAACCCGTTTAGCTAATCTCGAAGTTGACACATTAAGAGATGAACTCGAAAAAATGATTAAACGCGTTTAGATAATCGCTAGTCTGTCAAAGGTATAAGACAACCAGCTTTGACAACCGTTTTTGATTTAACGCAAGAATTTTATATTTTAAATAGTGTATTTTATTATGCCTCGACGCCTACATTAATCGGTCAATTGAACGACGAAGTCATTAAAAACAAAGTCGGCGTGGTTGTTGAATTGGAAAATGGGGGCGAAGATGAACCACAATTTATTGATAATTTTTGAATTTTCCGAAAACTAATATATCTTCAATAGCCTTTTTCGCGTAAATTTTGTTTTCCCCCAGATAATTTTCGCAACGAACGCGCCCAAGACTTGGCGTAGGTGTCTGCATCGTCAGGTTCTTTTTGAGAATTCGGAGATTGCTTTGCAGATGTTCGGAATGTTCTTGTGATATATTTTGTTTCTTCGGATGCAAATATTTTCTTGTTGATGTGTGCTACAATTAGAAGGCATGACATTTAAACTCACCGAAAATGTAGTAATTCGTAAAATCAAATTGAGAGTTCATAAATATCGTTGAGGACACAACCTGACTTCATACTTTCGTGCACTAATCTTAATTCGCGTCGATATTGCGATTTAATATTAATTATTTTATTTTTTAAGATTTCTAGCGTTGCGTTGGGCACAACTTCGTGATATTGTAACAATAACTGATTCCATGCACTCTGTTTTAATTGTTTGTTTTTGAAATTTTTATTAGATGACTAGCTGAATTAACCGTCGTTGCACGGGAAAAATTAAAATTACTTTGAATTACGGATATTTGGCAGGAAATTTATCGACGTCACTGTAGTTGCAATCGTATATGAGAGGAATTCATCAGGTACTGAATTCAGTATCGGAAGCATCATCGGAAGCATTAAAAATTGAAATTTTAGAAAAGCATTTTACCGATGCCCAACTCAGAAACCTTCGCGAGCATGCATGCAACCCATCATCAACGTTTCATCACAATCAGATTAATGGTACAGGAACGCAAAAGAATGAGCCCCTTGATTCACAGGACGCATCCCTCGGATTCGAACATGTGCACTAATTTTATATGATCCCTTTCCTAAACTCTCAAACTAAAATGACGTAAACAAAAGTTGTTCTTGTAATGGATTGTTGATATGTACGGTTGCACTGAGGGTAGTAGATTACATTTTATTCGTAATAATCAAACGAATCTTCGTGCTGAAGTCTATAATAATTTGACAGTTTTTTTTTTTAATTTACATCAAAATAGTGGTGATAATATTCATGCCGTAGGGCGAAGAGCACCATCATCAGTTGTTTGTTGGTGCAGTAAGTGCATTAATTCCGAACATAAACATGCATCCAAAGCTACACGGTTCGTTTACAGTTTTCGTTTAGTTTACGTTTACGGAAGAAGAGATACGGGTTCGAGTGTTGAAGTCAGAAAGAATTCAGTTGACAATCAGTACGTTGTGCCTTATAATCCATATCTCTTGGCTAAACTTAATTGTCATAGTAACGTAGAAATATAAACAACAGTTAAAAGCGTAAAATATATTTACAAGTATATTTACAAGGGTACAATTACATATGATTGTGCTGTTTTAAAGGATGGGGTTGTTAACAATGAATTTAATGGTAACTATTGGTAAGCCAGCCAGAACTATACTACAGCCAAACCAACTATAGCGTAAGAAGCCCGATGCATTGTGCATCATTGTGCACTATATAATTTTTCAGCCGGAACTTTATAAATCCAGCAATATATGAGTTTTCATTTCATCGTGAAGTTGCCTGTCATCAAAACATAATGCATCAAAGATAGCAAAAATGTTATCAAACGGACACGTATTGACAGTGGTTATGCCGCTCTTGTCAGTACTGATATGCTCATTTTCTAAAATTGGTATACTTCCCTGTAACTTCTATCTCGCGGTTGCAAATTGAAAGTTTTGCTTATACGTTTTTTATTTCCAACACGCTTGAGAGTTGCCGTTTTTGTTTAGCCCCCTTTCAATTTTCTTCCAAGCTATTTTCTTTGACTTTGATTGCTTTATCTGATTCGATTTTCGGCATTTCTGACTCATATGAATCTTACTGTAGCTGTGGCAAATAATATTATGTAAATAACGTATTTAATAGTGTAATAACATTAGAGGTCGAGCCGTTAGACCCACTGGAAAAATAGCAAAAGGTTCTTTTAACTGACATAACGAATAAATTAATATCAATAAATTATTGGGGCCAATTCTGACAATGTGAAGTTTTGTGTTATTTTTTTATGTTATTTATATTTTTTAAAATAGAAAATAAAATTATTATTTTTTCATATTCCCTTTGGCTTATTTTATTTCGTATTTTAAAATAAAATGTTAAAGAACAATTTTTTTTAGTGCAACTCAAAAATTGCGTGTGCATTGAAACCTCTAGTACAATTTATGTTTTTGTTTGTTTTGACAACTCCATAAAAAACCAAACCAACAAGATGGCTGAATTGAAAGGTAAGTATAATTGAAAATTATTATAAATTGCGTGATATTTGTGGTTATTAGTAGCAACTAGTATAAATGAATTATACTAGTTTCTTACTTACATATTTATACTTTTGTCTGTTGTAGGAAAGCGCCAACCAAAAACCACAAAACAGCAGTACGAGCTCTAAGTTCAATTTATTGAACAAAATCGAGAAATGACAAATAATAAAGATTCAGATGAAAGAATCCAACATTTATGGGATCGGCTTACAAATATGTTATATCAGAGCCATCTATGATTTTGAAGAGCCGTAATATTAAAAGGAGAGCTTTCAGTAGAGGGGAAGCTTTTATTGAATTACTATAGGAAACCGTGGTAATTGGAAAATTTTTGAACATGAATTTATGAATAAAAAATTAAACAAATCATCTAAATTTTAATTTTATATTTTTAATAAACTATTCAAAGAACACATATTTGAAAATCAGCCATCATAATCTAGTATTTATTTGGTAAATTTTAACTAAAGCGGAGCATAAATTTATTAATTTTCTATAAAAATGAGCTTTCCGTTTAGTTGTGTAGGTTTATAAAGTAAGATAATAAAGGGTGGTGCCGCGGATTCCTCTTACATCCAATTTAAAATTTAGTTTTATAAAAATGTAACTTATTTGGTAAATTCTGGTCACATGCACCTCAGAATTTTTGAGATGAACGATGCACTTCATAGCAATCTAAACATTCTCCATTTATAACAAAATTAAAAAGAAAACGTGAGCTGAAACGAAATTTTATGAATCACCACGTAGAAGCAATAATATTATTCATATACTAAAAGTTTTACATCAAAATCTATTATTATTTTTGTATACAAAAAATCAACGTTATCATGGTTTTCTTAATTAAATATTATTACAAAACAGAACAAAACGTAAAAAACTTCAATTTTATTCGATTGCAAAACCGAGCTTTCTGTAATTTGAAAATCCGTTTACAGATGTCTCTGTAATAAATTTACTTGAAATTACAGAAAACTGTAAAATAATTAAATAACTATTTACGAAAATAAACCATTATTATTGTAAGTTAAGTGCGAAATCTTTAATACAATAATTTAACATAATTAATAAAACTCAAAACAATTATAAATTTTATTTATTATTCGGTTGGCGTAAATAAAACTTTTCGTCCTAAAATATTCACCATCATAGTTGTTGCGCGCTGTAAAACAATAATAGAAAAATGTCACAATTTTTCCAAATTTTTGTTTTTTTTTATTTCGATCCAATCCAGGCGGGAATTCTTACAATGTACACGAATTTGTTAATACAAGGATTTATTGAGGATTTTTGATGCTAAAGACCCTCGGCTAAGGTGTATGACAGACAGTTCGTATACATTGTAGTAATTCCCGGCTGGTTCAATAGATTATGCAGATCTACTGGTCTTGAAAGGCTATGCATGTTTCATGTTTCATTTTTATAGCTTCGTTCGTGCACGTTTTCTGGGATCGTTGTTGTGTGGATTTCAATAAAATAACCCAAGGCCTTTGTATACTGTTAATAACTTAATGGTTTTTGTGAGTATAAAAATGCCCCGTGGCTCTACCCATTTTTTGCATGGTTGGCTCATATACGGATACCAAATCTTAAAGCACAAGTCGTACTTTGAACTCGTTTATACAACGAGCTGCCTGCTATAAGACACGGCCGTTACAACCGTCCTAACCTGGAGACCCCCTTTCAATTTGTGTAACAATTTCTATACGGGTAATTTGAATTAATTTATTAATTTGAAAGCGACATCTTTTGATAGGTTTAGTAATTGCGAAAAGCTTTATCAAATTATAATATTTTTATTTGGTAAAGCTCTGTTTTGTTTATACTACAGGATGAAACAATATAGGCTGCGAATTTGTTGCGATGAAAAATCAAATTTTTAACAAGTAACGAAAAAACAGTTTTCGAAGTCTGTCATCAACAATGTTGAAATAGAACCCAAAACACAATAATCCCCATATTACATTGCTACTCCAAAAGCATTTTTTAACGAACGTTTATTTTGGAAAAATAATGCTGACTTTTTTATGGAACACTCTATACTAATTTCTAATTTTCTGTACATACACATAAACAAATTCTTGTTTCTACAAAAAAAAAAAAAATTTTGTTAAACTAATTTAAATGTTTTTGCGTTAACTCAACATAATATGACTCAATATTAAAATATGCTTTTCCTGAATATTGAATTAACCATTCACATTGAAAATTCAAACAAAGAATTTATGTTTTTATATACAAAAAAGCTTCTAATAAAATACTAAAATACAATGGTTTGTATGAAAAAGTACAAAAAGCTTCCCCTCTATGGAAAGCACATGGGAAAAAATGGCGGAATCTTACGGCTCTTATATTAAGGAGGCTCTGGTTATATTCGTTAGGCGGTCCACAGCGACCTAAAGAGGGTTGGAAAAAGGTATATATTATATATATAAGTATATGTGTGTACGAAATAATTTTGAATAGGTAGATTGATTAAAATATTTCTTAACTTTGGATTTTAAATATTTGAAAATTGGCGAAACCAAATACGGCACAAAAAAAGAAAAGAAATCGTTGAAATCATCACAACGGGTGGGGGACCAGAATACACCGAACGATTATAACCAATAGAGGAAAGGGCCGTGAGTGCATTGGGAGCAGTGGTTTTGGAAGGTGTGTCAGAAATCTAAGCGGGGTTCAATGGAATTATCAACGATGCAGAAGCACCCGAAGCAAATTCAACAACAGTTGAACCAGTCGCTGAATTTTCCCAATATGTGAAAAACACGCACACCCGGAAGCGTAGAAATGTTTCAGAAGGTTTGTATAAATTTATATACGAGGATGTAAATATTTCTATACATACATATTTATAACGCCGATTTAATATTATTTTAGGTGACGAAATGTTAAAAAAATTATTAAAGCTAGAGGACAAAAAGTCGAATAAAACAGCTGAAGGCTTACATTATATAGCCGACAGCATCAACAATTTAGCCGAGGCAATATACGCTGACTTAGCTAACTTAAAAAAAATGAAAATGCCTGAAAGGGAATTACATAATACTTAGAAAAGACTGAATTGTGAGCTAAATGTGATTGAATATAAAGAGATTAAATTTTAAGTTTTGTATTATTGAATTTAATAAATATTTATTTTGTTGTATAGATTTACATAATTTAGTTATTACTACTATTGCTAAAATATTTATTCACATATAACTCTCGTACTCGACTCCCTAATAAGTGCCAAGAATCATTTTCCGATTCTGCTATATTTAAAGAATCAACATTTGACTCAATATTTTCAGCTTCAGCATCATCAGCTTCAACGTCACTATCTGAACCATTATCTTCATCGTCGGTACTTTTATTTATGTGTATATTTTTTTATTATGTGTATAGTAAAGTACAAAAGGTATAGATAATTTTACAGGCCATACTCGGATGGTAATGAAGCGTTTTGTGTCTAAGCCAACAACGAAGACGGGATTTTAGAACATCAAAACATTTTACGATGATATTTCTAGCTCGGATAAATTTTTCATTGAAACGAAAATGAATCGTTGCATTTTCGGTGTTTGGATAAGGTGTTAGAAACCAAGGTTCTAGTGGAAAACCAGAATCACCTAACAAAAACTAAGGTTGGTTTTCTACAGAATTAAAATTGTTTACACAATATGATCTTAATTTGGATGTCATCCAAATAGCCGAATGATCCTGGATCAGTGCATATCCAGGAAATCGAGCATTCGCATATACAATTTTCATGTTTGCGTCACAACAAACTAATGCATTGGTGCTGGGATACCTCTTACGATTTCGAAATAAGTTGCCTCTATAAAATTCATCATCCTCTGGTAGCGCAACTATTGAAATATGGCAGCCATCTATAACCCAATAATTCCTTGAATTTCGGCGTGGGCTAAAGTATTTTGCGGAAACTTAATAAATTCATCCATATGATAGTCGACGATAAGTTTCGTGATTTCTCTAACCGCCCAAGATACACTTGGTTGGGAAAAAGAAATAGCTTGGTAGCTTCCAACCGATACCTGATAAGAGCCATGTCCGTAAAAATGAAGCGCACATAAAAATCTAAGTTTAAATGAGATGTCTGTCTGGCGAGATTTTATTTCCAATTTTTCAATTATAAATTGCACACAGGATTTTGACAACCTAAATAGTTTTTTAAATTTAGTAATAGGGATTACTTATATCTTGAAGGTGTTTCAATTCAAGAGCGTGGTTCTGCCTGGAAAAACGTTAATTATTTGCTTGCTTATTATGTATCTTGTAATTACATACCTTCTTCTTCTCTCTTCCCAAACTAGCAACATTCCATAAAGATATTTGGGCATTTTATGTTCAGTTTTAACGTTCAAACGAAATAAAGAAAAAAAAATTAAATGAGATTTTTTACCACAAGAAATATTTTTTATTTATTTTCCATACACAAAATGTAATAAAATGGTCAATTTTGATAATTTTATTTTTGACAGATATAACATAAAAAAGAAAATAACATAAATTTTTGTTGCTCATCAGAATCGCAATTTCATATTTTATTACTTAAAATAACATAAAATTATAAAATGTGTATCCAAGAATCGGCCCCATTATTAAATAAAATGTTATTTCCGCGAAATAAACGATTTTAGTTATATTTTGTATATTGTGCATTTTTTTTTTTGGTTTAAACTTTTTATTTAATGAACACTTATAGCGGATCAGAAATTATAATGAGCCCAAATAATTCCAGTTGAAGCAGGTAGTTCACAATGACCTTCAACCATGCTTATTGTCTATTGCTCCGAATGGTTCACATCGACTTCATACGGTTCCGAAAACCTAATATGTAGCACTGTCAACAATTATTTTTGTAAACATTTTGTTTCGGCTGGATTTTTATGGTTCTGGATGGCATTATATGGTTCGGCTGCAAAATCATATAGTACACAGTGATGCACAATGCATTGTGTTACTTGTGCCAAAGGTATAATTTGGCTGTGACGGTATGGTTTTGGCTTGAATTATAAGGTTTCTGCCGCAAAACCTTATACTGCTGGATTTATAAGGTTCCGTCTAAAAAATTATATGGAGCACAATGATGCATCGTGCTAATTGTGCCATAGGTGGTTTATTATAGTTGGTTTGGTTCCGGCTGATATGGTTCCGGCTGGCGTGACGGACACTTTTTTAACATAAATTTTAAGAAATCCAAAACAATTTGTTGACATAGTAAAATAAGGCGTTGCTATAATTTGTTACATAAAAATATCTTTCATCATTTTCGATTCGACTATCATTCTCGATAGAATAGAAAGGAATGTTACAAAAACCCGATAAATTTTGATTATTTTCTGAGACTGAATTTTTAAATAACTTCATCGGCGAATCCGACTCTAAACGCAAAAACTTGCTTTGCCAATCTTAAGTTTAACTATAAATGCAATTTTATGTTCATCAAAATTGTAAAATGCCATAAAATTAATTAATTAAGTTCCATCATAGAAATTATTAATAAAGTTTTTACAACAATTATTTTTAGAATTGTTTGGAAATTTTAATTTATTGTTCGTTTTGAGGTAAACAATTTTATAAAAATACATAAAAACGTGATAATTTTATTTTTATTACTTATTATTAGTTTTTTATTAAACACTTTGTTGTTAGAAGGAAGCCGTAGTAAAAGGAAAACTCATTTCATTATTGAATGGGTAAGTATAATGAAAAATTAAATTAATTTTTTTTTTATATATGACGTTCATTTTTATTTATTTATATTATATAAATTAAAAAACATTGTGTAATTTTTTGAAAGGAAACCACGTTTTCTCATGCAATCCACCATTTAAGACGTAATAATAGCGTTTGGAAAAAATGTTTTTTTATTTGGAAAGGTAATAAACAATGGTAAAATGAAATGAATGATGGAAAATACAAAACAATTATATAACGTATCATATTTATGAAAATAATATTTTTGGAGAGACGTTCTGTAAATTTCATACTCGAGAACGAAATCCTTATACATATTTTATATAGTAGTTAAGAGAAAATATGTTGCCATAATCAAAAATCAATTCATCATAATTTATTGCCAAAAAAAGTTTCTTATATACCAACACCATGCCTCACACAAAGTATATTGACCTATAATGTATTTCATTTAACATTTTCCAGAAGATAGTTAATACAATAAATATTTGGGTTAGTTTTTGCAATAATAATTTTCCCTATGTGACATCACGATTGGAAAATAATATACTGTGGAAAGTTCAATTTAATGTTACGTACATACAAAGTGTTATTGGTACGTACGGTAAAATGAATGTGGAATTGTAAACGACACAAAGACATTCTTTTTTGTTTTGGTTAAATTGGTACGCTGAACGAATATTGGTTTCCAGGATATGTATATATTACCATTTTATTATATCTTCAAAAATAATATAACAATTCTAAACATACGAGTGCATGCAATATAAGAAAAAATAATGTCTGCCATTTAGAGAATGCAACATTCATTCAAAATATTAAAATTTGAATTCAATTCCATTTTTGTTTAATTCTAAAATTGTTTATATTTCATATCTTCATGAGTATTATTATTTTTATCATTCCAGTACAGATGATGTACCAATTTTATATATGTCCGTATATTTGAATCACGTGTGTGTAGTTAGTGTAATACAAAAATACAATATGTAAAATAATTGTAAACATAATACTGCTATTTGAACCGTATCCTTTATGGATGACTACAGGAGTTGCATAAAATATGGACAACTTTAATATTTGACGTATCGGATCTTACGCTATCCATAATAATAATCGATTTTCATTTAAATTGACAAGACAGTAGGAACTCTGGAAGAGCATTAAAGAAAGAAATTCATGAATCATCTTAAAACTATTTTTTGTGTACCCTTGTTTTTAATGCAAAACATTTTGGTAATTCACTGTACACATATAAATTATTTTCTATACGGTTATGAAAGATAACTAGTAAGAAACATTGTATTACAACAATATACCATTAGCCATACGTGACCCGAACTACAAATTTGAAATTGATTTTTGGTTTGGTTATGGCTAGAGAGAAATTTTGAACATAATATGAAAATAATAATCATGGTTGAAAAAAATTATATGTTTTCCTCTTTACCTCGTGTTGTGTGTTTCTTTATAGTATTACGTATGTAGAAACTAGACAGCATATAGTTATATGTATTTTTATATACAAAACTATGTACTATGCAATTCATATAACTTAGATACTAGTTTACAAATCTATATTACATTTTGAACGAAATCATCTTTAAATTATACAGTTGAATTTTTGGTATTCCACACTAGTTTTATGAATATTTATTTCGTATTTGTGTATCTTGTAAACAAATTTTGATATTATTCATATATTTTCGGGTATGTGCTGCACCATAAAAATAGAAATTACATTGTAATTATTAATGTGTTTCTAGTTTTGTTGTTTTTAGTATTGCTATTATGATTTTTTTTCAAAATAATTGCTACACTTGTACATTTTGTCCTTTATTATTTATTGCGTCAAGCCAGATTAGCAAGGCCACTGAACTTAAATTATAATCAAAACATTATTTTCCTCGTAAGAGAAAAGTTTTAGAGCTTTTTCTAAAACTCGTCATAAATCAAAAGAAAAATTAAAACGCAAGGTTTGGTGGGTTTCCTCACAAAAAATTTCTATTTCGGAATCCCAACAAAATCTACTTGTACGAGTAAAATAATTATAAAGAATGTTTTCTTTTAACATTTATGTTTGTGTACCACTTTACGGAGAGACCATATTTTTCCTTAAGCAAATTGAATAAGACACAATAATAATGGACTAATAGAACAAAAAGATCTTATCGATTAAAAACTTTCTTGTTCTTATAAATAAATAATTTACGGAGGTTACTTAAAATTCTGTTGAAGTAACCGGCAATAAAACACACATTGCAGCAAGAACGATAATAATCACGCTAAAAAAATTTAAAAGTTATTTGGTTCTTAGTATTTGCCGAAAATTCCATTGGGTTTTAATCTCTAAAATAAAATTAATTTCTAGAAAATCATGTTTCCATTGAAATTTTTGAAATCGTAAGTACAATCAAATAAATTTGACAATCAATTATAGAAATCGTTAAGAAATTCGATTTATTTGACAAATTGAGAAGTTTCTTAACAATTTAATCAGTAAAATTATCAAAGAATGCTATGATTTCAATCCCAAAGTAGAAAACAAAAATTTAGTAAATTAGAATTTTTGCACGCAACGTTTGCGAACATGCCTGTATACCTTAAAATTTTTTGCAGACTTCGGATTTTAATTTATATATTCATCCTAATGGTAATGTGTTAAATATAAATATGTCTGTTACTTTTGATTTTTCAATTATTTCTTTTATTAAAAAGGCATAGTTTTTTTTAACAAGATTGAAGACAGATGGATTTCGAGTGGTGCAAACTGTATAATGAACTGAATTCTCCAAGTTTGGTACAGAGCAGCGGTGGGTAATGTACCGAAAAAAACACTTTTTTACATTACGTATTTTATGTAGAAAACTAGTAGAAAAGTTTACATAAATTTAATAAAAGTTTAGTTTTAAATTTAGTTCATTGTGTCGCAAGCAGCACTTCGCAAACTAAATTTTAAATTAAACTTTATAATTATTAATTGCTTAACCCTTTATAACTGTTTAATTTTGTTTTGAAAATTTTTTTCATCCTGCTTAGTTATGAATATTCTAAAATGTATTTTTGAAATGATATTTATTTGCCCTCTCAGGAAAAAAAATTACAGTTGAAATTATTCTCGACAATATGCCAAAAACTTTCGTTTCCTTCTGACGTATACTCGACATAAACAGTTAAAGAGTTAATAAAATAATTTGTGTTGTGGGAAGACGATAGGGCGCCCATCCCATGCCTATCGACCTGAACATAAATTAATGCAAATTAAAAGACAAAATTAAACTAATAAAGGAAGCGTAATGTGCAAAAAAGTTAACGAAAACTTGATGCGGATAATGATAAATTCCCCACTGAAAGTTCCACTCCTGCAACTGATGGCGTCATCGCAGTGGATGAAAATGTTTAATGGTTTGGATGGATAATTCGAGTTTATGGATGTTTACACGGCGTCGGTAAAATGTCGAGAGAAATGTTATTATATATTTTCCGCACACAAACAAAATACAAATAACTAAATTCTGCCACACACAATATCACCAAACAAGACGAATAATTTTTCTGTTTTTATTAATGGCTTTTATTATAATTTTAATGTTTTCCGGGCCGTACAATTTAATCGAATGAATCTACCAACATCATTTTTCTGCTGACAGTGTATATTTCAACCAGGCAACACACCAACAAACAAACTCCATATGAGCAGGTGTACCAATGTGATAATATGGTACCACAAAAATAATAACAATGGTGCAAATGATTCTTTGTGAAGTATTTCCTTCTTTTTTTTAAGTTATCCGCTGGTCATCGTTTTCAGTGGATTTGTTAACACTACCGCCCCACCTAAATCAGTTGATTCAATCGGAAGTCTGCATATCTTCTCGACTGGTCGCTTTATGATGGCTGATTTCGTTTTAATCGTAACAGTTCGAACTTCGAACTAAACCGTCTTTACCTGGATTCATTTGTTGTCTTACGCCTTAAGCCCATTGCGCTGCAGGATAATTTAAATCCTTGACTACTACCATGTCACCAAGTTTGATGTTGTGTTTTTTATAGCACCATTTTACTCGCCGCTGTTAAATATTCTAAGTGCCATCGACACCAAATATGTTGCACCACCTATTGCAGAAGCTGGTCTGCGGTGCTGCAGGGGCGTGAAAATGCGAATTAATAAATTGCTGTGCAAGATACACTGAAATTTTATTGTTGTTTTTTTTATGATGCTGAAATAGACTCCTCAGGTGATTATTGGTGCCTATAAAATTGCTACCGTTGCCGCTGTAAATATCGCTGCAAGCGCTTCGACGTGATGAAAATCTTCTTAATGCAACCACGAATGATTCAGTGGTGAGGTCTCCTACCAATTCGAAATGAACGGATTGACACCAAATCAAACACACAAACATAAGCCTTATGCGATTTCTGTCCTCATCCTTTTCTCATGTAAATTTTGAATGGACTGCATAACATAATCGATTCCTACTTTTAGGAATGCTCTTGTTAAATTTACACAATCGAATTAGTCCATGTGAGCTGCTTTGTGTCTAACGCAAACGACAACAGACGAGCTGCCGTGCTCCAATCATCCAATATTTCAATCTGATTAATGTTGACAACAACGTTGGCTCAGCATGGTGATTTTTAATATGGAGTTCTTCTGCAATAAGATACCCTTGGAGCATTTCTTGTGAATCGACGAATGGATCTAACATTTTTAATTTGCTTTTGCTTGCAACAGAACGTTTGTCTTTTAGCGCAGATATTTTTGCAGCATTTGTAAAAGCTAGAGATGTTCATCTGCTCGACTCATGTGCGCCACTATTTATTTTGGCCGAACGCATGGAAACTCCGTTAAAATATGGCATGTTATTGCTTTTTGAACCATCCAATGGTCTTCTGATTGGCTTAGCCATTCCGGCACTTTCGACCAAAGATCGAATGTTAACAGTTGGTTTGGTGTAAAACCGCGAGAAGCACAGTCCGCTGGGTTATTTAACGAAGGGATGTGATACCAGCATAATCGCCCAATTGTTGTTAACATTTCTGATGTTCGGCTTGCCACATATGTCTCCAACGTTCTAGGGTGGAGTGACAGTGAATCAAGCACAATAGTAGAATCGGTTCATGCAAAACATTTTTCCGCCTTCAATGCAACGTCTCTTTAACCAACAGCAATAATTTTATTGACATGACCGCAGCACATAATTCAAATTTCCGTATTGTGCATTGTTTTAAAGAAGCCACTTTGGTCTTGGCGGTTATCAAACTAACATGAACGACCCCGTTGTCATCTTCAGTTCTGCAATAAATGGTAGCTGCTAAGGCTTTCTGAGAAGCGTCATAGAACGAGTGCAGTTGGATTGGCTTTTTTGTTGTCTTAAGCCAACGAGGAATTTTGATGTTTTCGATGTCCTTTAATCCTCCTCGTATTTGGCACCACTCTTCAAGGATTCGAAGCGGTTGCTCCTTGCCCCAAGTTTGTTTTTCCAACCATAGACTTCGAAATAAGACCTTGATCGTGATTATAACCGGTGCTAGCCATCCAACTGGGTCAATCAATTTGGAGGCTTCGGATAAAAAATTCCGTTTTGTGTGTCTCATCGTCTAATTTGACGGAAAAGTAAAATGCGTCTTTCTTTGGTTGCCATTGCAGACCAAATATTTTAACAGTGTCGTCGGTCTCCAACGTCTTTGGAGTAAGTTACCGGCCTCTAATCGGGATACCAGCCAGAAATGTGTGGTTATTACCATAGGCGGTACCATAATTAAGCGTTTTAACTCGGTGGCGTTTGACTTCTTGCCTCGGATTGTCCCGCCATAGGATTGTATGTTTCTTCGTCTACTAGTATCTGGCGGTACATCTTCTCTACAACTGCCATAATAACTATCCATTGCTGTCGAAAACATACCAAAATGTTATACAACGGTTGTTGTACGGTTGATCCAACCATTAGCGCATGTTTTTGCGGACGCGTCAAATACGACATGCAGCTTTAGTATTCCATGATGAGACAGGTAATATGTTGAAAGGTCGACCCAACTGTGGTGTTGGCTGTTTAAATGGTAACCGAACAATATATCGTCCTTCTTCATTCCGGCTTGTAGTATTGATGAATAATTCTTCACATACCCTTTCTTCGTCGTTGTAATATGTATGTTTTGGCAAAGATTCTTTATCCCAAAATTTCATGAGCGATTGGTCGAAATCAACCTCGTTGAACATCGTCGATATATTGGAACTAGAACCCATGTTTTGCGATCTTCCTGACCCATTCAAATATATTACTCTGGGCTATTGGTTGATCATCCCCAGTTGACACCCTTCCATCGACAAGCATATGGAAAATACTGTCGGTCCCAATTAGGATATCGATTGGTTTTGGTGCGTAAAACTATGGAATTGCCAACTTTAAACTTTTAAAGTGGTCGTATCTGTTAATGGGTATCTTCGTACTAAGTATCAAACTGGTGATTTGTGAAACAATAAGGGCATTAATCTTCATCGTTTTGTTGTTACTTGCGGCTGACACGGTGACAGCTACCTCAATTAAAAATTCCTCAAAAATAAAGTTTTAAGTAAGAAAACCCTTGCAGCAAACTTTTTGCTTATCTTAGATTATCGGGCGAACAGCTTGACTTAATTGAAAAACACTTTATTGAAATGCTAAGCAATAATTGTTTAGCTGAATATTACGCTGCTTATAAAAAAAAACCGGTCGACTTCGTGTTATATTTGCTAAAGACATTAAAATCGCAATAAATTGTAATAATAATTGTTTGCAATAAAAATAGAAACAGGATCAATACACATGGGTTTCTCCAGATGATGTCCTACCATAAAAATCCAACAGTTCAACGTCAAATATCATTGCCGCAGCAATTGCTAAAAATCCAAGCATTTCAACAAGGAAATTAACGTTAAATACAGCTAGAAGTATATTTTGCACAAAGGTTTGCATAAGAATTCTGCTAAAAACTGTTGGCACAAAATAACTTGGAGAGTGCTCTCTAAGCATGTGGGGACAATATTTTTGCAGAGTTGCGCCGACGAGGAATACCCGACAACATTAGCTGCGTCAATCGTCAGCGAACGACGTTTTGGTCAGATGAAAGGTTTTCATAAACAAAAGTGAAGGACATCTAAAACAAATTACTTTTAAAAACTATTTCCTATGATAAATTTAATAAAATCCTTAATTTATAAAAAGTAAGAAATATAAAAATAACGGAAATATTCATATTCATTTTTTTACATAAATTGCGATTTCTGTGCCATCAATTCCACACTAAAATTGCAAAATAATCAGGTTTTATAATTCTTTTAAAATCTTAACAAGGGTTTCTAGTCGTAAGGGTCTCTAGTCGTAAAAAAAATTCCATTGACAAGAAAAAGTAATGAATTTCTAAGTTTTATGTTGGATTTGAATAAAATAATTCCAATAAAGGTATTCCTTTTATGGATATCCCTATCGACCAATTTAGCTATATTTGCCTGAAGTGTATTTACTTTACATAATATACAGGTACAATTTAATTGACATAGTTTATGGTTTATTTGCTTATATGGATTTTTATTCAGTGTAGAATTAACTCAAAACATACATTTGTGTGGCAGACTTTTAGGCACTGTTTCCAACAGTATTTTTTATTTTATAGATTTGTTGAACGAATAGTTTTAAGTTTCACATTATTTAAATATTATTGGTTTAACGCGTAGGGGAAATAGGGGTTGGTTGTAGCAGGGCAAGAAGTAACAGTCATAAAAACATATAATCTGATAGAGATATTTTTTTCATAGTGAAACATCAAATCAGTTGTGTGTATATCACCTTTGAAAGCATTAAGATACCTGAGAAAATTTTTATGTAAGTAACTATTTTTAATATTTTTGTATATATATTAATTACAATAAAAACAGGAATAAATAAAATATCGTGCATATTTCGCCTACTGTTAAATGGATTTGTTGATATCCTAAAACATTTTTTGGCATCTCGAATGTTCCAATTTGGTGTAGGGGATAAAAAGTAACATGTGTACTAGTAAGAAAGAGCTGCGATCGTCTTACCAGAAGACAAAAATAGAAAAAACTGGGTGTTGCAAATGATTTAGGATTGCACCAACTCACAAAAAAAGGAAAGCAAAACTAATGCCTAATCATTGAAGTTGGATACAAATCTAACAGGCAGGCGTTTAATAAAGAGCAAGAAGGTATTTTAGATATAGCATATTAGATGTAGGACTATTTACTGGGAACTGAAAATATAAGCTAAAAAAAATTCAAAGCAGTTGGGATCTGTGACGTCTGCGGAAAGGAGTATACCTAGTTATTTTCTGTGTGGCAGTGAGCGGTTCTGGAAACTTAATTCCCCGCATGTTTAGATTGATTGATTGATTGATTGAAATGTACGGCCAGGCAATTTAGCGAGAAAACGGAATTGACCCGGTTATTGTTAGTTAAAAATATAATGTAAGCGGTTAGTACAAGACAGCACAATTATTTTGGTATACATTTACAATTAATTATAAGTTGCTATTATAATGGTAAATTTCCTGAAATAAAACTTCATCATTATGAGTTAAAATTTCAGTAGTTAGAACAATGTATACTATAATTAAATTAAATAAATGTAATTTAATGTTTAGTGCGTAATCAAATTTCAAAAATTTACCACATTCACAAAAAAAAATTAGATACAAAATATGTTTGTTTGTTGGAACCTGACCGAGAAAAAAATGGCAGTGCAGGTAATGACTTCTTGCGGGAATTTTTGAAGTATACATTGGTCACATTCATATCGCATAATGATAAAAAAAAAATTGGTGGGGCAAACAATATTCACAAAAGAAAATTAAAATTTAAAATGAATTTCACAACCCTTTGCGACCTCACGGCAACGTATGTTCTGCCAACTCCTATTTTCGTTTATTTAGCTATTAGATTCACATTTTACAAATTTTTATTGTGTTGTCTCTTTCTTCAATATAATATAAAATCGTTGTAGCTGTCATTTTCCCCTCCAAATGTGCAAGAATTTAGTGTATTGTTACGATTTTGCCTTGTCACTCAAGGTTCGAATCACTGGATTGTGAATAAATACAACTGCTTCAAATTTGAACTCACACAATTTATTTACACAACACAATTTATTATACAACACAAAATTAACAATTAATTATGTATTACAATTATAACACACTTTTTAATTATCACTTTAATAATCACTTTAATAATCTTTGTATTTAACCTTCACTGTATCACGTTTAAAATAAGACTCAGCATTCCACGTCAATGTACGCCTTTATATACCAAAATATCTGTTTCTAGAATAAGCTTAATGCGCATCATAATCGAGCAAATATGTTAGTATACAAATGACGCCTAAATGTTGACTCAAATCTATTCTATCTTAATCTAGGTGTCACCGTAACATTATGTTACTTATTCTATTCTAATCTAGATGTCACCGTAACAGTATTAATGATTTTAAAGTGACACGGACAGAAAAAAATTGTTCTGCTGAAAACCGTATGTTTTATTAGCTATTTTTGTTATTATAATTTAGTTTTTTCGAGTTTATTGTATAAAATTAGTTTTGTTAACAGTTTTTAGTTACATAATTGATAAAATTTTGAAATATTTCTCAATTGCTTTTGAATAAATTAGAAAAATTGCCTTGGCCACAATTGTTATACTGATGTGTAATGACAACATATGTTGCCATGTCAACATTCGTTGCCAACTCGAGTGAACCTGACAAGATCTTAACATTAAATTAGATTTTTATTAGAATTATGTATACACTTATCAGTACACCTACATAGCATCAATCTATTGTGGGATAGGCCAACCAGAAAAGGTGCAACGTTGGGACAAAAATAAATAAAAAGTATGTACAAATTAGTCAACCTACAATTGTAAAGAAATACAATGGTGGGATGGGTGGTGTGGATCTCTTTGACCAGTTCATGAGTTACTACCGGATATTCATTAAATCCAACAAATGGACACTTCGTGTAATGACTCATATTTTATTGATGTTGCGCTATGTGCTAGTTATCTATAGAATATAAGAAGCAATGCGAATATAATAAATTATCAATCAACGATACATTGAGCATAGTCTTACCAACGTACAACTACAAAATAGGAAACGATTACATCAAGGCTTAGAATTAGTTCCGGATTCGGTTCGTTGTCACGAAATAAAACCAGTGGCAGATATCCGTTTCGATGGCTTTAACCAACACCCAAAATTTGAAGAATCGCATTCCGCATATCGGTGCAAAAGACTTGGCTGTTCAACACGATCCAGAATTGTCTGTATTAAATGTAAAGTGCATTTGTGCATAACTGGCAAAAATAATTGTGTTTTATTATTCCACACTAAATAATTTTTAGATATAAAATACTTGTTACTTTTTATTTTATTTATGAAATGGCTGTTATTTCTGTTTTATTTATTTTATTTTTGTAACTTTTTATTTATGATTTTATTTATTTTTTATGCAAACATAAGTCTGATTTGTATTTGCTTTAATTCAAAATAAGTCAATAACAATCTGATAACTGATATGTGATTTTATTTAAAATAAAACTTGAAATAAATATGTAGTACTAAAAATTATTTTTCTTATCATTTTGTTTTGACAGTTTGGTCGATTTGGCATCATATGGTACCACGCAATAACTTTCTTGGATGAAGCCATAATTTAATTTAAATGATATATTTGAATTCTACGACCCCAAATTAACTAAAAAACACACAATAACTTTTATTAAATATTTAAACGAAAGCTCGGGTCTGAAAGGGTTAATGAACATAACGAACATTGTCGTTACCTTTAATTTTAATGACACATATTAAAACAAAAAAATCTCAAATATTTACAATAAAAAGTTAAATAGAATGATATTATAATTATATTTGAGATAAAAAAAAATGAAATTTATCTACATATACAATATATATGTATATAAAAAAAACGTCGCTGCACTTAATCAATGCGTCCTAAACTACAGGCCGCTTACACCAAATGATGACGACACGCTATGTCAACGTTTTTGTTGCTTTCTCTGGTTGTTTTGTTAGTGTAAATATCTTAAAATTATTATTGCGCAGTCTCGGTTTCGACATAAATTGACGTCATGTGCGAAAAATGAGAGTAGTAAAAGGCCTGTAGTTTTGGAGGCATTGACTTAATTGACGTAGTTTTATTGGTGAACCTCCTCCTGCCAAATTCGGTCAATTGTTGATCCGGTTAAGTTGTGGTAACGGTTGATTAAATTTTATATTTTTATTTTTAAATGTGAACTGTTGTTTTTAAATTGTTTTTATTGAAAATGACGTCGTCCTGAACTTCTTGTAATGGGCTTATGCTTCTGTACAAAACTGGAAAATTATTCGTACAATGTTTAAATAAAAAAATAAAATAAAAAATTATTTGATTCAATTTTAAATTCTTTAAATTTATTTATTAACACTTGGATGGTGATAACAATTTTTCTAGGTGTTGACGTCTTGGTGGTTACAATGAGAAGGGCTTTTATTTTCAATTTTACATATTAAGTACCAAATTATTTAATATTTAATATAGAGGGTCATCAATCGCTAATCTTAATTGCCATTAGATGGCACTACATTATATAATTTTAGGTATAAAACGCATTCCATAATACGTATAGGGATTACATTAGTAGTGGTACAAAATGTCAATAAAAATAGCAAATGTCAGTAGTAACAATAATAATAAATTATAAATTATCTACTGGTAATATTGTTAATAATATATATACATATATATATATAATAATAATTAATGTGATTTATAGGTAAGTATCTATACGTTAATAATTATAAAGTGAAATTCTACGTTAGTATTGTGTTTCCAATATGCATAACATAATTTGGTTGGATTATCAATTGAAGTTCAAGTTCAAGGACAAATTATGTTATGAATATTGTTTACATATGATTTGGTTTGTTTGTACTAATAATAATTTAAACTAAATTCTAGGTACTCAAGATGATTCTATATAATAACAAGGTAAGTATTAACTAATTGCTAATGTTAATTCTAGGTTTTAGGTTTATGCAATTTAGAATGTATGTATTTCAGGTGGTTTATGTGTTGCAGGTAGAGATGTTATTCCGGGTGAGTATGACTGGACTTATCGACGATTACTGTTGACATACGTGGTTAGTGCTACTTGAACATACCGGCGGGGTTGACTCATCAGAGTCAAAACTTGGGAGTAGAGTGACCTTTGTTATTGGTCGTTTCAGGAACTTGCCATTTGGAAGTTTGACTGTAATAACCCTAATTAGGTTATCCTTCCCAGGATGTACGTCGTAGATTCGTGCTAGTGGCCATTTCGATGGGGGTAGGTGTTCATCACGCAGAAGCACCAAATTTCCTGTTTTTATCTGATGATTCGGTGTGTGCCATTTATGGAATTTATTCAAGGAGGTTAGGTATTCCACTGACCATCGGTTCCAAAATCCTTGTAACAGGGACTGCATCAATTGCCATCTGCTTAACCGATTAGGCTTTATTGTTGAAAGATCTGGTTCCGGTATGTGGGTTATCGGTTGGCCAATCAAAAAGTGGCCGGGTGTCAGGGGATTGAAGTCGCCATCATGAAGGTCCTGTAGAGGCCGGGAATTAAGTAGGGCCTCTATTTGTTTAATAAGGGTAATGTACTCTTCGTAGGTGAGTACGGTCTCTCCAATCACACGGCGTAGATGAAATTTGGCTGCCTTTACGGTGGCTTCCCATAATCCACCGAATGTAGGAGCCGCAGGAGGGATAAAATGCCATTGTATTTTCTCGTCTGTGCACCAACTGATTACATTTGCTTGCGTTGCTTGGTTTAGGTATTCTGCGTAAAATCCAGCTAGTTCCCGTTTAGCTCCCACTAAGTTTGTGCCGTTGTCACAATATATATCGGTAGGGATTCCGCGAACGGCGCAAAATCGCTTTAAGGCTGCTAGGAAACTGTCAGTGCTCATATCCGTGACTAGGTCTAGGGTTGTCGCCTTCGTGGCCATACATACGAAGATGACCATGTAGGATTTGTAGGTTTTACTTCCTCGGAAGCGATGGGTTTTAAGGATGAATGGACCAGCCAGATCGATGCCAGTTTGTAAGAATGCTCTAGCGGTAGGGGTTACTCGGCAAGGTGGTAATTGACCCATAAGCTGTTGTTGAACCTCAGCCCGATGTCGCTGACAAATGACGCATTGGTGTATTACGCGTCTTATTAGGTTTCTGGCTCGAGGAATTAATAATCTTTGGGCGATGATGCTCATAAGTAACTTCGGTCCACTATGCAGGTGCTTAATGTGCAGTTCTTTCACCATTTGCTCGACTATTGGATGATCTGCTGGCAATATAACGGGATGCTTAGTATCATATGCTAAATTTGCATTCTCCAGTCTTCCTCCAACTCGCATTAGGCCGTGGCCGTCCAAAAATGGAAAAAAAGAGATTAAATTAGAATTTGATGGAATTGGTATTGATTTTTTTATGGATTTAATTTCATTAGTATATATCTTTTCCTGGATATCTCGAAATATTACAAACTCCGCCTCTTGTATCTCAGACACTCTCAATGAATTTAACAAGCGCCGATGAGGTTCCAATTTCAAGTTTCGGCTGAATCTTAGCAGAAATGCTATTATTCGTGTTAATTTTCGGTATGTTGCCCCCTTTGCAAATAATTCCTCAGCGACGGATTCACGTATCTGTGTTGCTGCAAGCTGGCAACTGATTTTTTCAGGTTTGGTTGAAGGTAATTGAAGTTCTATATTTTCACCAGGAGGCTTAAGGGTTGGGTCAAGTAGGAATTCGGGACCATTAAACCAAAACTTGTGTTGACAAAATTCTTTCGGCAAAATGCCCCTCGTGGCGCAATCCGCTGGATTTTCTTTTGACGACACATGACGCCACTGGCTTCGGTTTTCACGCCAAATAATCCTGTTGTAATCTCGATCATTTGGATGGATAAGTATTTGGCGGAACATTTTTTCGATGTCCGCCGATAGAACAAATCTATGCTTGCGGAATCGGATTAGGATTTCAATTAGATTATCTTGAATAGTAGGGCCTACTACAAGATTGTTGTTCAATGATTCTCCGGACGTGGACTTAGCGGACGCATCGAACACCACCCGGACCTTGGTAGTGCTACTGGATGTTTTGAAAACTGGATGGTGTGGTAAGTAAAATAATTGATTGGACTGTTTCACGATTTCTCGGTCAGGAATAATTTCCATATGCCCTAACGATAGGTATTCATTCATAAAATGGGTATAGGATTCTCTGAGCACAGGATCTGCTATCAATCTTTTTTCAAGTAAATAAAACCTTCGGAGTGCTTGCGGAAAGCTGTCACCAAGGTTTGGTGGGCGCTGGATGAATGGCAGCGAGATTGATATACGTTTATCTATATATTTTACATTTTCATTAAATAAGTTCACGGACTTCATTTCATTATCATTCATGGTTGGCTTGGTGGGTAACTCCTCAGTTTCCCAAAACTTCTGGAGCAAGTTCTCTACATTGGACCACTCTAACGAGTCGTTCTTTAACTGAACATGCAATGAATTTAAATGATCATTGGTAAGTGTGGTTGGATCAGCCAATTTAAAGCTTCCCCCAATAATCCAGCCAAATCGGCTGTTTCGCGCGATAAGGGTATTCGCCATATGTGCTACTTTACCGTCAGTCAATGCCTGGAACAGGTGTTCGCAACCAAGTAAGATATCGATATGGGACGGCGTATTAAAGTTGGGATCAGCTAAGGGTTTTAGGGAATTGAAGTATGACTTATCATCATCAATAAATTCCATTGGCAATTTAGAGCAAATGGTAGGGAGGATATATGCTCTTGTACTGATAACATAGTCATGATCTACACAAGAACGGATTTTTAAATTTGATACACCTTTGGACAATCCAGCCTTAGAATTATTCAATGTTTCAACTGAAATGTTAGCTTTTGATCTTGGAATCTTTAAATGGTTGATGCACATTTCTGTGGCAAATGAATGTGTTGACCCTGAGTCGAGTAAAGCTCGAAATTTAGTCCAATTCCCGAAACCATCTTCAATCTCAATTTCGGCTGTAGGGAGGATAGCTATCATACGTCGTTTTGGTTCAACATAATTGGCTACCATGGTTTTAGATTTGGGCGGTTCAATGGATATATTCAGTTTTGGACGATCTGTCCCATGTTGTGTGGTTGTTTCGGAGTAGGCGGATTGTGACACCAAGCATGACGTTTCGGAACTCTGGAGCGAATTATTTAGAGGAAGGTGTAATAAGGTATTATGTCTTTTATTACACTTAAAACAGCTTTTAGTATTTTTACAGCTGGTTACGATATGTTCATCGCTTAAACAGTTAAAACAACGATTTAATCTTTTGATTAATTCTCGTCGTTCGGTAACATTTTGGTTGCGGAATTTAGAGCAAGTAAATAATTTGTGGTTCTCATTAACACAGATTGGACAACGGGGTTCTGGGTTTATGTGGAATGATTTGGAAGTGGTAGGTATGTTCGGCGGATTGTGGCTACGTTTCGCACCAGATTCTCCTATTGCATCAATTCTCTTGGTTAAGAATGTCAACAGTTCATCTGTCGTTGGAAACTCGTTTTCTGACGTCTCATATTTCCAGATTCGTTTAGATTCTTCATCGAGTTTCTCAGTAGCCAAATAAATGATCCAAGGATCACGCTCAATTGCTTTGGGACCAAGCGATTTTAATCCACGAATGGTTTCATCCAAATTATCGAACATTTTCATTAAGTGGTTTGAGGAAGGATTCGAATTAATTTTGGGTAGCGACAAAAAATCTCGTATATAGGTTTCGACAATTTGTTTCCTTTTGTCATATTTTTTGATAAGACGTTTCAATGCTTCGACATAATTCGCGTCATCAACGCGAAAGTGACATACAGACAAGTATGCTGGACCACGTAGCTGTCCCAACAGATATTTAAATTTCTGAGCGGGTGACAGTGACGTGTTCTCATGAACGGTCGAAATGAAAATATCATAGAAGGATTGCCAATTCTTGTAATTACCGTCGAAAGTAGGAAGCGTTAGTCTTGGCAATTTAAAATCAGATTTGAAATTGGTAAGCACAGAGTGATCCATGCTATCATCCAATTTGGTAATAGGTTGAAGACTTAATTTACGAATTAATGATTGGATTTTCGTAACCAGTGGGAAGTATTGGTCATCAAGATCTTCCATCTCGGAGACCGCTTCGGAATCTAATTGGAACAGTTTATCTTCGGTAGCGATAAACTGGTTATACAACTCATGCACTTTGGACAAACGAGAATTCAATCCGTCAATATCACAATCCCGTTCATTGACAAAATTAGTGATTTTGGTTAATTGACCTTTAATCACGGCCTTACGTTTTACAAGCGCACCGGGGCGATCAAGAGTAGGGTCTAAAGGCATTTTACCAAAATAAATTTGTGTTCAAACGCACGATAAATTTAATGGAATTCGGAAAAAATAAATAAAAACGGTTACCTGGATTTTGGATGGATGGTTCCTCCTTTGGTTGGTGAATTGATAGAACTCCAATAAATCCTTATTTCGATAATCCCTCTTTTGTTATAGGTTAAGTTCGCCACGTGTCGCCGATCCGGCTCGAAGGACCAAACAAACAATGTACAAAACTGGAAAATTATTCGTACAATGTTTAAATAAAAAAATAAAATAAAAAATTATTTGATTCAATTTTAAATTCTTTAAATTTATTTATTAACACTTGGATGGTGATAACAATTTTTCTAGGTGTTGACGTCTTGGTGGTTACAATGAGAAGGGCTTTTATTTTCAATTTTACATATTAAGTACCAAATTATTTAATATTTAATATAGAGGGTCATCAATCGCTAATCTTAATTGCCATTAGATGGCACTACATTATATAATTTTAGGTATAAAACGCATTCCATAATACGTATAGGGATTACATTAGTAGTGGTACAAAATGTCAATAAAAATAGCAAATGTCAGTAGTAACAATAATAATAAATTATAAATTATCTACTGGTAATATTGTTAATAATATATATACATATATATATATAATAATAATTAATGTGATTTATAGGTAAGTATCTATACGTTAATAATTATAAAGTGAAATTCTACGTTAGTATTGTGTTTCCAATATGCATAACATAATTTGGTTGGATTATCAATTGAAGTTCAAGTTCAAGGACAAATTATGTTATGAATATTGTTTACATATGATTTGGTTTGTTTGTACTAATAATAATTTAAACTAAATTCTAGGTACTCAAGATGATTCTATATAATAACAAGGTAAGTATTAACTAATTGCTAATGTTAATTCTAGGTTTTAGGTTTATGCAATTTAGAATGTATGTATTTCAGGTGGTTTATGTGTTGCAGGTAGAGATGTTATTCCGGGTGAGTATGACTGGACTTATCGACGATTACTGTTGACATACGTGGTTAGTGCTACTTGAACAGCTTCCATGATCGATTTTTTTCCTTTTGGTTTGGTTTACAAATACATTTTTATTCATTTGCATATTTTTAAGCATTTTTGTTAAAAAACTATGCTATATGGTTTTGGTTTGCGGTTTGCCGTCTGTCCGTCTGTGTCCACCATAACTTGAGAACGGATGGAGAAATCAACTTAATTTCTTCACTAAAAGTTCAAGCAATTCATGGGATTGAGCCCTATTGATTTGGACATTTCTGTGTTTTGGTGTTCGGAGATATGTAGGGTTTTGTTAACCCCCCTTCTTAAAATTGATAGATTTTTTTGTTTTTTCTATACTGGTTTTATAGAGCATGTGAATGTGGAATAAAAATATATCTCTTGTGGATGCGGGTTTGTGTGGATGGTGTAGTTATGGGGGTGGTAGGAGTAATGGTATGGGAGGTAGAGGGGTGGGATGAAGTGTTTTGGGTTTGGTGTGGGAATTTGGGTTTGTGTGGGTGGTGTGTGTGTGGAAGTGGGTATGGAGGTGGTGTTGCTGTTGATATGGGTAGTGGTTTGCGGTTGAATGAGCTCGGTTGAGTTTTTGATTGATGTCAGTTGGGCTGGGTGCAGATGGGGTTAGGTGGATGTGGGTGGGTGTGATATTTGAAATACGCAAATCACACATCACATATTTATAGACAACAAAAATGCTTATAGAGTTCGGTCCGAACCTTTCCCGTCTATTACACAAATAATTTAAATGCCTATTAGATATTTATCAATAACAATTATATATTTGTGATTAATCTACTAATTAATAAACACATCGACCGTTTACTTTTACATTCTGCGAAAAACTCTCCTCGAAGAAAAACATTTTTTTTTCAATGCCTTTCAATCTTTTTTTTCAAAATGCTACGACTAGATTTCCCAAACAAATTCTATGTAATTGTTTATTTAACCCTTTTCGGCATTTGTATTATAAAAGCATAAAATATTTAGTACTTTCACGAGTAAAATGTGTAAGAAAATAAAATACAGTTCGACATGTTTCAAGTGTTAACTAAATTAGCCTGTTACTCTCACGTTACAACAAATTAAATCAAAATAAAATAAATCGAATCCGAAACCACAAAATAGTATCAAAGCAGGAAAAGAACGCACCACGTTTTTATGTTCAAAGGGCTTTGTACTCTGGATTTAATGAATTTATTTAACAAATAAATATGTAGTTAAATAAAAAGTTAGATAATGTGAGTCACTTGTCTTTTTCCGTCCGTAATGTAATACAAATGTGCTTAATTATAAAAATAAAAAAGGACTAGTACAACTGAAGAATCTTCGAAAATTACATAATCCAATAGATTGTTGTTGCTTTAATTATAAAATAAATGATTTAGGAAATATTAAAACAAGACATTCTAAATTTATCTACGATAGTCAAGTTTTGTACATATCAATTTATAACAGTATGGAATAAATTATAAATCATGTAATGAACAACTAACGATAATTATTTATCCAACCTAGAACAAACTAACCAAAACCTTCACAAATTTTTCGAACAACCTAGAAAAAAATTTAATTAATTTAATTCAGAGAAGTGTCATAAACCCCGAAAATACAAAAGTCAAAAAATTTCAAAAATTCATAGTCATAAAAAAAATATTAATCAGAATTAAATTTAAACAAGCGAAAAATATCATAAATAAATTTATTTTAGAATCCTAAATAAATTTTTAAGTTAAGAAACTAGGAATTTAGCTTAAAAGTCTATCATTAATATGTACAACTCGATCGCGGATGTACTGACGAGTGACGACAATCGTTCCTCTACAATCATTATGTTTCCTATATGTAGTAAAACATTTACACACACAGACACAAAAAGTTATATATAAAAATTATGTAATATAAAAATAAAATAAAATTAAAACAAAAACTGGTACGATTCTGGTAGGAAGAACCAGAATTATGAAAAATATTTACAAAGCGTTTTTGTCAAAATTATCATTTTCTGGCCTACTAAGAAATCATGTTTGATCTAAATTTTTATAATTTAGGAAATATTTTTTCCGCATCGAAACTAGATAAATTTAATTTTGTTTTTGAAAAAAATTTACACCAATTGTACCACAGTACGCCAGAAAAAAAAAATTTCCGACAAAAATGCTTCGAAAATATTTTTTCAAATTCCTTTTTCCTAGGGAAAGCCAGATTCGACCTGCCGATCTTATAGATTGTGTGCCCTTCTTAACCTATACATAGAGACACAGCAAACAACATCTCAGCGTTTAACTTAAACCCGAAATTCATTTGTATAATTTATACGTCCATTCTGCGTTATCAACTTGTGTGTCACACACCGGATAATGATGGATAACATGACGTTTAATAAAATGTTAAATGACAACATTTAATAAAATTAAAAAATTAAATTTTTTAATAATTAATGAACTAAATAAGTAATTTTACGTTATAATTTATTCATCATATATTTTACATGTTGCTTCGTAGCACTGACATCAAAACAATATATGTCTCTATTGAAGGGATTGAATTTGATGTGCGTAACCGTAATCACCTTTCAGCTGGTAATATCGTAGCACATACAATTGTATCTTGCTTCTCTATTGTAGGGGTAACCATTTCTAGAAGCACGAAGAAAATGTTACGAAATCCATACTTAGAAAATGTTGGTAACGTCTAGGCGAAGATAACTGCAGCTCCTTGAAGAGGATTTCATTGGAAAAACTAGGTCGTTTTTTATATCATTTCTTCATCCATATTTTTCTTGGTTTTAATTTTTTTTTATCGCGACTCAATTGCCAAAGCTAAAATTAGAGTTGCACAGAATTTTTATTTCGACATTTTAAGCGTTATGCTTGATGTTGTCAAATAGAAATAAGGCTTGAGTGCACTACAAGATTGTGTGCTGGTTAAGCATGTGAAGAATGCTTGCAGATGTATGAACACCTTAAGTCGTTGGCGGAAACAGTCATTTAGCAAATTTAAAATTCGTAAAAGAATACTATCAAATGTACAGTAGGCTAATTTGTCGTGTGGTGTGAGCGACACAATACTTTATCGCTCGTGGCCTTTTAGGCGGGCGCAAAAGCTAATTATAAATAATCCAAGTCTTAGAAAATTTGTATAATTTTATGTGATATAACCTTAATGCTATAGTTGATAATAGTGGCTTATTTAATTCGGTACATACCTGTTAAATAAAATAATCATTACAATCAAGGCCAAAGAAATACAGGCCTGATTGTATACAAAAAAAAAAGTAATCGAGCTTTCAATAAGGGTACCCAAATGTGTATTTTCTATGGAAAAAGCGAATTTTCCAACAATAAATTACTGCATAAAATAGAATTAATACTTATGGGTTAATATATGTTACATATTTATTGAATTACACCTAATTTGAATTGTATTTCATAAATTTGGCGATAAAATTAAAAAATTAGTTAAATAAAGAATACATTTAATATAAATTTGTTAAAATTTTGAACTTTTGACGGGCTGCCAGATATACATTTATATCGTCTTAATACAGCAATTTGCTGAATAAAACGCCAAAAAAAGAAAGTCGTGCGTTTTGTTTTTATTGTTTGGGTGTTTAATTTTGAATTTTTCGGTAACATTATGAAATATTAGTTTTAAAATTATGTTTAAAATTTAAATTAATTATGCATACATGTGTTATCTTCTGTAAATTTGATGGGAGTGGACTTTTTGTATTCTGTGTTGTGATTTGATTATAATTAACGTAAAATTTGTAAATTTTAAATGTCAAACATTGCACTGAGAGCTGTCAATTTTATTACACAATCTAATGGAGATTTCAATGAAATATAATTGATAAAGCTTTTAATAAAAAAATGTGTTTTACAAATTTTTGGATTAGAAATTACCAATAAATATTTCTTTATAAGAATTGATGTGGGTAGTAATGATGAATGCGTGTACCATTTCGTTCAAACACTTTTAAAATAGATTAAATGGGGGTGACACATTGGTCACGGACTATAATATAGCGGACTATAATATTTTAAAATAATATACTCGTATATTGAAACATGTATAATAAATATATAAAAATATGTAATACGTATAAAAATTTTGTAATCTGTATGTTCTTTGTGGTGTACAATAAACTGTTTTATTCTTAGGTCACATATTCAGATAATTTTAAAATGTGTTCAAAACACGTTGCCCACGGACTAACTGCAGTCCGATCGACATGAAATATCGTTTAAATAAATATATTGAGATAATTTCAAAATTTTTGCCATGTTCGGTTTAATTGCCTATGTAACCCGGCTTTGAATTTTTCTAAATAACTTACTTTTTGATCACATATTGTTTATATCTTATATTCTTTTTTATTAAACAATTTAAATTTACAATTTAATATTATAATAAATATTAAAATTCGCATTTCTGAAATTAGAATCGAAGAAAATTCAACTGAAATTGCCATCTGAAATATTCAAAAAATGTAAGCTTATTGTTGTGTGCCATTGTGCAAGTCGAACTGGAAGACTCACCATTTATTTAGTATACCAACTAAGGAAGACCAAAAAGTATTATGGCTGAATAACATCCCCAGAAAAATTGGACTCCATCTAAACGTTTTGAGTAGAGAACCAATGACTAATCCGATAACGAAAGAGAATCTACTATGTTTAGAATATTTAGAAAGGATTACAAATTGGTTAATAAAGTGGAGGGATTCCGAAGAAATATAGAGGAAGTACATAAATTAACACAAGACACATTTATTGCCTTAATTCATTCATGCACAAGTTTAAAACTACTTTCGCAATACTTGTTACATCAAAAACCATTTAAACATATTTTATTAGATAAATTTACAACAGATCGTCTTGAAAACCGTTTTGGTCAATATAGACATATGAGCGGTGGCTCTTACAATGTAACAGTGCAAGAGATTTTACAATCTGAAAAACGGTTAAAGCTTATCAAAATGATAAAATTAATGAAAAGCAAGAATCATTTTATAGATTTAAAAAATAATTTTGACTTCAATGAAGATTTGTATAATGTCGAAATAGAAGATGACGAAGTTGGACAAATTATCAGTAAAGCAGAGAGCATAACTGTTCCATCTGACGTCTTCTCGGCGTTAATGTACATGGCAGGATATGTTTCGAAGAAAGTCACTGGAAAACTAAGCTGCACCGATTGCATGAATAAACTTTGATAAAGAATTACAAATGGAAAATTTACAAATGGATTTGTTTTACATACGAAATTTAGATAGCCGGGGACTCAAATATCCAATAGAATTTTCACTATCTTTTGGAATTTTAGTCTACCAAATTGTTGAAACGGTAACTATACCCAAACTTAGAGAGAAAGTTTTACAATCAGTGAACCAAAAAACATATACTATATAATCAGTTTAGTAATGGATTATTGTGAAATGCAATTCATAGATGAAATTTGCGCTACATGTCAGGCTACAAATTATGAAATTTTAAAACTATGCACCCATACTTGGTGCACTATATTTTTGAATAACTATTCAAAGAATCAAAACGAAGCCATAGCTCTTGTACAATTTTATTTTCACCATACAATTATAATTTTATTGTTATCGAGCAATGCTTTTTTTTATATAAATTAATATTTTTCGTTAAATTATTTCCCATGAATTTTTGGTTAATAAATTATTAAGATTTTATTATATTTTTTGTTATGTGGTTTTAGATTTAAATAAAGAGGTTTTAAATAATGTCAGCTAGCTGACTAATTCTAACCTTATTATTAGTTATAAACTCTACACAAATTTCTTACAATCGACATATATTTTAAATTGATATTCTGATTTCGCTTAAATTTGCCATTTGACTAATGCGATCCAGTATAAAACACTCTTAAACATCTTGAATTAAACCGTGTCAGCCCCGCCTAATACTAAAATGATTTTAATGTCTTAGTATTTATATGGCAATCTGAATTTGAGAGAATAAAAATTGTTGTTTGTTTAGAATTTAGAACACAATTTCACGTATACATACTTACGAATTTTTATATCAAGATTTAAAAAATATTTCATTCTGATTTGTATGAAAATCGTCTGGTCCATGGGAAAATTCTAAAATTATATGTTTTCAATGATGCATTCATGTGTCGCATTTCATAATCGGGAATTTCATAATAAAACACTTCGGCACTAGAAATCGCTTATTTAAGATACAACACAACAATAAGGAAACAACTTTGACGACAATATAAACCAAACATGTCACAAAATATTTGGCATTTTGCAAAAGTTATTCAGCAATTCAGCATAACTTCTGTGAATCTACATCTGGCAACACAATTAAAGTTCACGATTGTCGTGAAAATAAAAAAAAGCTTGGGTAAACGTATTATTTATTTTATTATTTCATGTGATTTCTCGCTATTTCTATGGTGTGAAATTAAAATCAAATGAACTTAAAGAAATATACTATATTTATGAATAATTAAATTGTAAAATGAACTTCATTTTTCCACACAAAATAGCAACTTGGGTACCCTTATCGAAAGCTTTAATTTTCATACAAGCAGACCCGTTAATATATGGCTCTATTACAATTACACTTTCATGGCATGTGCAATTAGATGATATTTTGAGTATATATTTTTGAAATATACTCGTATTTGTTAATTTAAAGAATAATAAATGTTATGGTTTATGTTATGCATAAATTCATTCTCTACTTTGTTTTTAATCAAATATGTAAATATTCTATCATGAATTTTAAGAACATAAATTATCTTCTTTTGATCTAAAATATAAATAAAATATAAAAAAAACATAAAATTATTTTTTAATTTTAATAATTTTTTATTTTACGTTTTTTTTTGTTATCCTGAAAGAAGGATAGCAAAATGATCATCATTCGTGTATATTTATTTTATTATTATGATTATTTTTTACATTTTGTGTTTGAATAATAATTAATTGTGTCTAAAATGTAATTATTATTATATATACAATATATATATATATATATATATATAATATATATATATATATATATATATATATATATATATATATATATATATATATATATATATATATATATATATATATATATATATATATATATATATATATATATATATATGTATATATATATATATATATATATATATATATATATATATATATATATATATATATATATATATATATATATATATATAAATGTTATCTGGGAGATAAATTCGTACATAATTTTAATGAATTTTATTAAAATAAATTTATTTAAGAAGAAAATTTTATGTTTTATGATGTTTGTTTGCTTCATCATTTATGGTTTTTGTTGTTACTGTTGTACACTATATGTGTAATAAATAATTTTCAATTAAATTATATAAGATGCAATATTTAATTTGTGGTTATCTTAATGTAATGAAATGTGTGTTTTCATAATGTGTACAATTATATTTATTATCATAGTTTTTCCATATTAATATTACTATTATTTTTGTGGGTTGAAATGTTAAGAATAAATATTTATACAAATAAATGGCTTGATATAAAAAATAACAAAAAAAAAAAAAAATTTAATATCAAAATAAAATATTAGTTGCTTGTCGAAAATGATCAATCTAATTAAAACTAACATTTTTGTATTGGGACTTGTTAATTATCTAATTAAAAATAAAATAGGCAATTGCAATATTAAATCGATTGGACGGAAGCCACCACACCTCAACTAGTGATGGGGTATTAAATTGTATGCACTTGTTCGTCATAACCATATAAAAACTGGAATTTAAAATGCTTAAATTTAGAGTAAGAATAAAGAACTATTTCGAATAAATATTTTCTAAAAACGAAAATGTTTCTATAGCAGCTGCCACTTTCGGTACACGGATTTCTGCGTTCAATACAATTCACCTGAACAAACCAACTTGGTAAACAAAATTCTATTCAGTTCAATGGACCTGAAGCAGCAGTCTGGGTCGCCGAGTAATCATCGTCACCACTGAAAACGAGAAGCTGTCGTAAATTGGTGTGCAGGAACCATTTTTCTAACTTAATGGCGAACGATTATTAAGTTCCGTCGCGGTCTTATGTGGGTCGACGAAGTTACAGATTCCATTTGTTGTCGTAATATGTACTTTCATAATAAGTTGCGTACAAAAATTAAAAAATCAGTTAAGAATTGAACGAGTTCCGCCCCAGGTGGCCATATTCCAGAACTTCTTCCAAAAATCATTTAATAATCCCATTTCCATCCAACATACCCAATCCCATCATAATCCATTAAGAATTGATTGAAAACCAGCAGCATTTGATTATGGCATATAATTCACAATTGTTTCCCCTATCAAAATTTTCAGGCAATTATGCCAACCTTCTATCGAATTTTGTGTTCGGGGAAAGTGTTGTGAAATTCTGTCACTAACACACCAGAACTCGGGTAAATATCTTGGCCCCACGTTTTTTGTGCCAACTATATAATTTGTCTTAAACCAGCTTGCCAATTTTTGCCATTCGGGATCTTTTACATACTTTTTTAAATTATTAAAGTATCAAATAACTTCTGTTGAGGGTACGAACCCCAAACTAACATTCGAACTTGTAAATTGAAATTTGTATTCGAGAGAGAGAGAGAGAGAGAGAGAGAGAGAGAGAGAGAGAGAGAGAGAGAGAGAGAGAGAGAGAGAGAGAGAGAGAGAGAGTCAGAAAGACGGATTTCGCCGTCGAAGAAATTGCTATTTCGAAATCTGATATAATTCTTTTTGGTTTTAAGGAAACACCACTTTCACAGGCCAAAAACCAGAGCTCGTAAAATAATTCCTCGTACGTCATTTTCGACTTTTTGCTCCTCAATCTAAATACAACAACGTAAAATGTTCCAGGTGCAACGTAAAATGTTTCATCTATTATCCAACATTTGCATGCACCTAGTGGTTCAATTGATTTGTTCGTGCCTAGCAAATCAAACGTTCTCCGGCAAATTCTTTTTCACTGAGAACGAATATTTCACCTTCTAAAAATGTCAAATAGTCCGGGATTTGGATTTCGTTCAAATTTATTGGTTCCTTTATTGAATTTTTTAGGACATGAACGATTTTATTTCTTTGCGCTTCATTTGACGGTAGACATCGTCAGGAATTGGGTTGAGTTTCAACAATCGAGTCCGAAATAATTTTTGATGGACAAACTGTCGAATTTTCAGCCATAATTTTAATTTGTACATTTATTTCGCAAATAGGTCTCTTAAACGCTTTGGGTCATGTAAATGCTGATTTGCATTTCTTTGTATTACATGATTTCCTTCTATTATAATCGTATCTACTCGACATTTGCAATTTTTAGATTTTCGTTGCGAACAACTCTATCTAAAACTATTTTTGGTTCTTTCGTCGAGATAATAATCAAATCCGTCGATAACTAATTTATCATTCCCTTTATTTGATGTTACAATCGATATGGAACTCATTTTAAGAACTCGCTAGATATTAAATTAAACAAAACAATGGAAACATTTATTATTAACTGAAACAGTAATATATCTAGATTGTATGTGTACACACGTATATACTTTAATCAAAAAGAGACCGCTATTCAAATTCTCTAAACGTAAATAATTATGCAATTCATTACAGTTGGCTTTTTTAAGTTTGGATTTCGATATTTGGATTTTTTCAAAAGTTTAGATTTTGTCCGTTTTGGATTTTGTGCCACAGCCCCTTAAGTTTGATACACAAGTTGTTTAAGGTGGTTTTATCTAGCGACGCGCGCATTTTTGCCATTCCTTTCGGCCTTTTCGTTTTTCCTGCACCAGTTCTCTTACTTCTATTGGGTAAATAACGAAGTTTTCTTTTCTGGAAGATAATTTGGGGGTGCGTTCCCAAGCCGCACATTGTATTACATCAATGAGCCTGTCTAGTTCCTCTTCTATTTCATTTTCACTTTTGATTGGTTAGTTAACATTTAATTATTAATGAATAAAAATGCAATACTTTTATTAGATACAAATGAATTTTATTAAGAATATAAGTTTTAGTACGACTGTGTTGTTCTGATTTCATTCGGTATCTAATTAATAAAATGAAAAATGGAAATGAAGAAAATATATAACAAATGAAAACAAAAATTAAAACAATACGTTTGCTAATATTTCTTTTTGATGCATACCAAATAATGAAATAATTGATTTTAATACACTTCACAACAAACGCTGACAATTTAAAGTTCAAAACGCATCTCAAATCTTAACAATTAGTTCGAAACCAAACTTCCAAATCCTTAGTAGTCACATCCCGATGTAAAACTTTTATTTATTTGATATATGTCCGAATTATGAGTTTTACTATTATAAGATTTGGAACTACCGACATCTGTTAAATCTTATTAGAACTACGTGGTAACAGACTCATGCAACTTTGCGATTACTTTTTTGGAAAAATTACCAAAGGAATTTGATCTCTAACAAATTTTTAATACTTAAAATTTTATCATATCGTAATTTAAGTTTTCGTGCCTGTTAACGGCGCAATGGTGTCAAAAACTTTTGCAATTTTTTCGAATATTTTTTGTTTGAAATTTAAGAGGGAAAATTGAAAAAGGGAACCAATTTTCCAGTAAAATTTCATTAAAAATAAGTCCGTGAAGTTAGCCCGAAAAACCATCTCGAATTTTTTGGTGTATTTCTTGGCTAAAGTGTAGTCAACCCGAAAAAAGTGTAGCCGTTACAAAAATGTAGTGCTATCCCGAAATCCCGAATTTTTTGAGCATTTCTTCCATTAAAGCAATTGTTACATAAAAATGTACAATTATCCCGAATTTAAAATCTAATATAAATTTAATTTTAATTTACACTGTTTTAATAAAAATATTTTGAAAACTGTCAAAAATTGTTGCAACCTCTTATTGTGGACTAACCGTGCAATTTTATAATTTTATAAAAAACATTCTTAAAATTTTAAAAAGTTCAAGACCTATTGGAATAAAACATACAAAAAAAATTAAAATTAGAAAATTAGGCTAAATCGAAATATGCATTGGCAATTCATGACAATAAAATAAGCAAACCATAATACCAGAGATAAATTGCACTAGCGGTATGTACGGCTATTTAGGTCTTGGCTGTGCTAATAAATCATGCGAATTTCATTTTCATATTAGGTGGAAAAATGATGTAAATGTTGATGTGAATTTGTATGGATAAAGATGAAAACGAAAATTTCTAGCAAACTTTAAAATTCTGTGGAGCTAATACCAGAGATAAATTGCGCTAGCGGTATACACGGTTATTTAGGTATTAGCTGTGCTAATAAACCATGCGAATTTCATTTTCATATCAGTTGGTTTCATATTATTCATTAACACGGCCAAGACCTAAATGTTTTTTATAAAATTATAAAATTGCACGGTTAGTCCACAATAAGAGGTTGCAACAATTTTTGACAGTTTTCAAAATATTTTTATTAAAACTGTGTAAATTAAAATTAAATTTATATTAGATTTTAAATTCGGGATAATCCTACATTTTTATGTAACAATTGCTTTAATGGAAGAAATGCTCAAAAAATTCGGGATTTCGGGATAGCACTACATTTTTGTAACGGCTACACTTTTTTCGGGTTGACTACACTTTAGCCAAGAAATACACCAAAAAATTCGAGATGGATTTTCGGGCTAACTTCACTGACTTTTAAAAATTTTGTGATAAAATGGTGGTGATAGGTTGAATAGTTTTAATACGATGGTACCCCAAAAATTGATGATTTTGCAATATACGTTAAGGGGGGCCTTAAGTTATAATAATATGACTACCACCAACTTATCTTATTATGTCGCAAGCAACTAACATTGAAATCGATCGATCGGTTTACCTACATACATTGAAATTTTATTAGTTATTAGCTAATAAATTTGATTGCATGTTTTAAACAAATTTTTTTCTAAATGTTATGATAAAATTAATTATATTTAGAATTTTCTATTTATATTTTTGTTTTGTATTTATATATTTTAACAAGACCATTTACATTTTATGTTTATAAATATTATTTGTTCATCTATTTATTATTATTGTAATTCTAATTATCTTATTACTTTCAACAATAGTTGAATAACTGGTAGGATAGACATAGAACAAAAAAATAAAAACTTTCCGACATGCATCGAACGTTTCATCAGCTTATTAAATATAAAATATTTTCTATAATAATATTTTATGTTATTTAAAATTAAATTACATATTCGTGTTATATACTTGTGTATATGAACATTTCTGCATAATTTACATTAGAATTTATACATATACGTTGTGTAGTATATGTATGTACATGTTTCAACCGTTATAAATATAAAAGTAAATAATAATTATGATAATTACTATACATTTCCATATTACTCGTATATCTATATACTTACGAGTACGTGAATATACTCGTATGCTGGGAAATATACGAACATAAATCAATCGGTGGAAAAATGTTTTATTTAAAATAAAAATTAAATAAGTTTAAAAATTTTGGCATTCGTTATTATAATGATTAAACGTTATCTATTATAATCATAATATATGTTGTATGTAGAGATGCATGCAATATGTATGTACTATATATCGCAAGTGTATACATATTTAAAAAATTTTAGATGCAATTCTTGCACTGTCACTAAAATGTGGTCTATATGTATTTGGGTAGTCCAACGTTTTAATTATGTGCCATTTCATATAGTTTTAATCTTTTGTATGCTACCTCAACATGCTATATGGTAGGACTTGATTTATTTTTATATACGTGTGCTACCTATAAAACTAAAAATTTGAACATCAACATGAAACGAAATTTTATATTTGAAAAAATATGAACATTTTTATTGTGGTGTAGAGAGAGTCCGTTGTCGTTCAGTTCAAACACTCCAAACTTTTTAATATTCAAACACTCACACACACACACACTAATTGTTTTCTCTTTTTCATCTAAAAACTATAATTAAAACATGAGGAACAAACGGGAGGTTGGGGTAGACGATTAAAATAAAAATGAATTAAAACATAAAAATCACTATATACTTGTGTCTATATAAATACTACATACGTGTGTTTTAATTGCTTTGCTATCAGTATTACTATAAAATCGTATGCATAGCAGCAAAACACACCTCAAATACTACTAGTATTTGTAGATTAGCATTGCATAAGGAAAGTTTTCAGGTGGTAAACTAGTAACAGGATTATAAATATATTAATCTATTACATAGCAGTAAACATAAAAATAATTATTAACGGCAATACTACGAACTCAACATATAAAAATAACGACTTTTTAAAATACATGTCACACTCCGAGATGAATTCCTACACTGTCGTACCCTGTGTGCACATAACAATTTTATTTAGTGTTTAGTTTTATTAGAAAAGTTTTCATATTTGTAGTTACAGAATAATAATCCATCGCATAATTAAAAATGTGCTACAAATGAAAAATGCCAACACATTCAGAATTTGAATACTGGGTGAAAAAATAATTGTTTATTTATTATTATCATTGTTGTTTCAATTCATGAAATTGGGTAACCAAATTTACCAATGGAAATTAAAATGTATATGAGGATATTTGTACCAAATTAGAATAATAATTAAATAAAAATTTTATTTTAATTATTTTGTTTAGGCGTCTACATGTGTTATATGTATAATATCAGTGATGTATTTATTTATCAGAGACTAACATTCTCTAAACCACAAATATTTTACTAAAATTTTAATCGATTTTGCCGAAAATTATATTAAATTTTATTTTAAACCGGTTCGTTATTAGGAAGTGCTGCAAAATTAATTGCAGATAGAAGGAATTTTTCACGTAAGCACCGAGACTCGTAGAAAGAGGTCGTAGACGGAACGTCATATTCTTGACGTAAAAGTGATTCCCGAATCAATTCTTCTCAAAACAATTTTCCCTGAAATAATATAAGTCCTACTCAAACAGTTGCTCGCACAAAGTACCAGTTTGTGGCGGAGAAGTGAAGATCCAATTAGAGAATTCATAAGAATAATAGCTTTGTTCTTTATAAATATTAAAACTTTTTAAATTCTAACAAAAGATTATTGCACACCTCATTGTTAAAATATTGAAAAATACTAATTAGAAATCATAAGCGGTATTGGAGAAAATGAATTTGTGACTTTTTTGCTTGGTTAACAAAAATATATAATAATATAAAAGTTCATTTCACAAAATAATGTTTAACGTCATAAAATTCAAACTTTCGTCCTTCATTTTCTTGAAGAGATTTCCAAAACTCTATCCGGATTTGTGGCACAATTGCTACACGTTTTTTATTAATTCTTTCGGTGTCGATCTAGAAATTCCCGATTTTACAGAATTAGGCTTGGAGGAAATTAACCTCAGTAAAATTGTTGTCGAAAATGAAGTCTTTCCAATTATAAAAATTCGGCAGAATCATCTCAATAATGTAGTCTTTACAATTGTTAGCCCTCTGTACGCAATCTCTGGAATTAAAGCCCTACACTTTCTTATTTTTTTCAACCTGGTAATGAAAGAGATTAGCAAATAAAAAGGTATGATCAGGTTCGAAAATTTAGTAATACTTCCTGTACAATATGTGTTGTAGAATTTACTATATAAATATACAAAAAAAGCTGCACAACGCCCAATTTTTATTTTGTGCTGCGCAGTTGTCTAGCGAGAAAATAAATTTGTTTGTATCTCTATGATGTTGGGTGAAGGCATAAAATGTGGAAATTATATCTTCCTTCTTTCTGCCACAAATGGTTTCATGCCAATTGCCGCAACTTGTCGAATCTGTTTTTTTTTCTTTCTTTAAGTGTACGAATTAATTAAAAGCGATGATTCGTGGAGTAAATATGATTTCTTTGTACATATCACAACGTGGTTAATATTTCCACGTGTTTGTAGAGACGCGCCTCTAGTAATTCATCCAAGTCATTTTATAGGGAACTTCGACAGACTTCCCGCAAATATTATTATTTCAACGAATAAATATAACTTATGGTAAACTTATCTTAACTTACTGATATTCTTGTCGTGCCTCTGGATTTTTTTCACTGTGAATGTTCCAATTTATGCACTCGTTACAATCTGCAACTGAATTTATATTGGTATATTTTAATTAATTTTTTATTAATTTTCTAGTTGTTAGCACGACCAGCATTCTTCATGTCCCAATTTAGTAAACGAAATATTCTATGAACAACTACCTTGCGATATAATTCATAAAAAATTTGATTTTGGTTTTACAAGACAATCTTTACCCGTATCTGTAAATTGGAATGTCACTTGGCAAATATCTCACATTGGCTCTCTTCGATAATGCGAAATTGTAGGATTGAACCTTCCAATCTGAATTTTTATTACAGAAGTATCAAACGTTTTGGGACAAAGATGTTTTCTTTTTCTGTCACTTTTCGGGCTACAAGAGTTAGGTCTCTTAGGTAGTCAAAAATATATTTTTGTACACCACGAGATCACCAGTTGTGTCTTCGGAAGGTAAGCGATTATTCCCAGTTATTGATCTAACTTAACTTATGACTCGTCTTCTTTTCGGCTGAACGGTTTTGGTATCATTATATATAAACTATTTTTTTGTTCTGTGGCTTTTATATTCCCAATTTATTATTATTATTTATTATATTATTATTAATGATATCACGTTGGATATCGGAAAAAATGTTTATTTTGGCATTGTTTATTGCAACACGGTTTAACAAAATGCTTCAGTGTTTTATCATTCAGTGCAATGCACCGTGTCACAAATCCTTGCCTATGATGGCAAAATTGCAGTACCTTAATTTCGAAATGCTTCCTCATCCATCTTATTACCCGAATCCCATATCCTCTAGCGACTCCGGAGAAAGCGATTTGCGCCAAACGCTAAAGTCATAGTCGAATCAAACACAATCATTTATAGCTGAAAAATAATATCTGGAAAATGTCCACCACAAGCAAACATGGTAGAAACTTTCGATCATAGTGCTACATAATTGGACCTGTATCTCACGAATGATATTGGTTTTGGGACCTATCTTTCACATGGCTCAACATAAAGTAATGTAATAGTGTTAGATCGCACATTCTTGGTGGCCAACGGAATTTTAGACTCAATGCTTCAAGAGATGTTTTTATTGGCAAGCTGGCAGTTGATTTTCAAGAGCAGTTAAAGCTTAACGGTATATGATCGATGCTGGTCATACCAATTTGAATGTGATGATAAAGGTTAAAATTCTATGTTCTTTTCATTGTTAAAGTGAATTTTCGTATTTTGATACCGGCAAGCGGTTTTATTGCAATAATGATTTAATCAATGATTTAAGCTATTACAGATACCTTCCCAGTAGGAAATGTGTAAACAATCAAATGCATATATGAACATATGCTTCTATTTCTAACTTGCAACTTACAAATATATAAAAGAGAAACAAATATTTTTTTTGTGCAAATTGATTATATATTGACTAATATACCAATTGATGCCTGGTCATACAGTCTGTATCAAACACATTGATTTTTGAAGAAAAAAAATTCTAATTATAAGGAAGATTTTCATTAGATAATTTATTCAAATAACAAATCCAAAAATACAAAATAAAAATTCATTTACCGTTTATAATGAAAAAACTAAAATAAAATCAAGGATTTGCAACGAAAAAAAATGATCATACACTAAAACAAAACACAACAAAATGAGAAGTTTTTTCCACTGTTCATTATAACGAGAAGTGTCTTGGTTATTATTATTTTAATCTCGAGTCGGTCTTCCTTTATTTTTATAACCTCTTTCAGTCTTCTAGGCATTGATTCTACCAACTTCTTGGTAACTTATTACCCGTGTAATTTTATTCCATTCTTTCATTATTGTATCTTGCAATGTTTTTTTCGAGCCGATAAATGTTCAATGGGGTTTAGGTCAGGCGATTGAGGTGGCGGATATATCTGGTTTGGGTCGTTATACAGAATCCATTCTTTCGCAGCGTGTGCTGTGTGCTTAGGATTGTTGTCTAACTGGAAGATCCATGATGGTCCGAGCCCTAACCTGCCCATGGATGGTTCTACATTGTCCGTTAGAATACCGAGACATTTCGAGTGATCCATATTTCCATTTTTAAAAACAAGTTTAACTACCCCAATCGCCGACATTGAACCCCATAACATAACTGAACCACCACCATGTTTAATAGTAGGACGATGTGTTTTGGCTTCGGCAGTGTAGTCAAGGTTTTCTCCAAATTTTACCTCTCTCGTCGGCTCCGAAAATGATTAAGTTTACTTTCAGCGGTAAAAACAACCGTCTTTCAGAAGTTCGCCTTTTGTTTTTAATTTTTCTGATAATTCAATTTATTTTTCGAATTGACATCCGAAATTAATGGCTTCTTGTGTGGTACACGGCCATGATATCTATGTTTCCACAATGCCCTTCTAATATTTTGGGGGTTTGTTAAGCTTTATTAGCTTTATTACCATTGGAGCACTTGTTTTTTGATTTTCTCTCACCAAATCCAACAATTTTTGCTCGTCCCGATTGGAAAATTATGCTTTTTGCCATGTCGCTTTCCGTTTTCAACCGATTGTGTGACGTTGAATCTGGCAATTATTTGGGCCACTGTAAAATTCATTTATTTATTTATATTCTCAGCTAAAATACAACGGCCAGATTATTCAGTGGATTTACTGTCCTTTGAAGAATAATCTTAGTAGTATGTACAACAAAATACATTATTATAAAAAGTAATAAGAAAATAACAATATTAAAAGCAAACAAAAGCAATATGATACTAATAAATTGCCTATAATTAAAAATACAATTCAATATTTGATTTAAAATACTTTTAATACTATTCTTAAATTTCAAAAATGTTTCAGATTTTTTTAAATTGTCATGGTATTTGATTATACATATATAAATGAAGAAGGTGACTTTCTTCCAAATTCAGTCTTTATGTGATGGTAATTAATTCTTTTGCAATTTCTAGTTCCATAAATATGATGAAATTTCATCAAATTTAATAATATTAGACAAAACAGAAGATATAGCGTTACTTGAAATTTATGTAAGAAGTCAATTGGTAACACTAAATGATTCCCACTACAATTATAATTCTTTATTTTGCAACAGAAATGGCAATCTATAGACTGATTTTAAACTTTTGTTCTGCATTACTTGAATTGTATTTAGCCTAGTCGCTATGGCTGTTCCATATGTAAGTAGACCGTAGCTGATTCGTGAATGCATAAACGACAAATAAATCATTAAAAACACCTGTCTAGGAACAAAAAAGTTAATTTCCTAAGAAAACCTACAAGTGGAGCAAGTTTTTTATTAATGTAATTAATATGATGCTGCCAAAACATATGAGCGTCAAAAGATACTCCTAAACATTTAAATGAATCATATGTTTAGTTTTAGATATAATAAGTTAGATTAAATTAGATTTAAATTATTCTAATAATATATCGAGATCGTAATTCATGTTATTCATTATCCCACTGGCATCTAAGCTTTCATGGAACAATGCCGTATCATCTGCAAAAATTTTAATCTTGCCATTTAATGGTAAATAAGAAATATCATTAATGAAGATTAAGAATAAGAGTGGTCCCAGAACACTGCCTGGTGGAACACCACATTTGATATCCAACATATTACTGTTTACTTCATTGACCATTACATACTGTGTTCTATTTGATAAATAGTTTCTCAGCAAGTTATAAGGAACACCCCGTATACCATAAATAAATAATTTGCTAAGAAGCATTTCATGATCAATACAATCAAAAGCTTTCTGTAAGTCTAAGAAAAGCGCTCCAACATATTTTTTGTTGTCAAAAGCTGTAAAGATCATATTTGTAATTTCAACAAGAGCTAATTCCGTACCAGCTCCTACCAATCCCGAGAAGAGTAATTTTTCAAAAATCTTGTCAAATACTGATAAAGTTGATCTGATCTTGTCAAATACTGATAAATACTAGTTAATAAACATTCATTAAAAATCTCTGACAAGAAACCAGATGGTTTATATTTTCCAGATGGTTTATACTTGTTCATTGTGGATCCTTATATGATTACCGAAGAATGCTGATTGAATAACACTATTGTCAGCTTTAACATCTAGAATACGAAGCAAACTGGTGACCATATCATTTTTATGATCCATATTTGATGGAAGACCGCTAATTACTCTACATCATTTTGAATTGTGTGTTGATATTCTTTATCCGAACTTGCTACAATTTTGAGAAATTTATAATTAAGGTGAGGTTATCAAGACGATAAAAGTTTGGTTTCGAACTAATGAAACATTGAATTCTTTGTATTAAAAAATTCGGTCGTCTCATCAGACTGCAGTGACCAAACTACAAAAATATTGGAAATACTTTGAACTAATCAAAGTATAATGACAATACCTTAGCGAATTTTAATGATTCGCTACGCAATTGCCAACCCCTTGGTAACCTCGAATTTTATTGTATTTAACGCATACATACGATTTCTATATGAAATTTTTCGGTTATTCTGGATTAAAATTCGCTAAGGCATTGTGATTATACTTTGATTAGTTCAAAGTATTTTCAATATTTTTGTAGTTTAGTCACTGCAGTCTGATGAGACGACTGAATTTTTTAATACAAAGAATTCAATGTTTCATTAGTTCGAAACCAAACTTCCATCGTCTTGATAACCTCACATTGATGTAAAATACTATCTGGCTATCAATCCAGAATAACTCAAAATTTCATACAGAAATTTATAATCTATTTGTGAAATGCATAAGAGGACTTTTGGTGGTGATGACTGTTGCTGACTCCAATTGGTTAGTTTTCTCCTTTAGTACCTTGTTCTCTTCAGAAATTGCATTAATTTGTTGCAAAAAATTATCAAATGAGTACGATACATATTGTTGGGAGGTTGCCACAATAATTATTCTAGCACGCAGGTCATTTAATATTTTTAAAATATCTGTAAGATCCGATGAATTATTCAACACTGTCTTACTTGTACTTCACCCTTCACAAATAAGTGCCCTGCAAATCCAGGGCCCTTATTTGTGAATACGTTTCGTTATTCGAAACGAATGATGAATTCGAAAATGTACACTACCAAATAAAAAAAAGGATTTTTTTTTAATGGGTATACCTTTACGAATAATACAAGCCTTGTGAACCAGCAAAGCGTTGGACAAATTTTTTTGCTGTGATTGTCCCAATCATCGGTATCAATCACCTTAAATGAAGTAATCTCAGTGATGGAGGAAATCACCAAATGGATTTCATTTCGACAGTCAAGACGTGACAAACAAGACGCAGCCAATTATTTTTACGTTAAAACGGGACTCCGTGGCGTAATTGGTTGTGTTGACGGGACACACATTAACATCGTTCGACCGTTAGAACAATTTATATTTTAACCGGAAAGGGGCACATAGCTTGAACACGATGATTGTAATTTATTTTTACATAAATCATAGAAAATGACATTTCTAATATTTGCTTAAATATATTTTTTAGGTGTGCGACAATACAAAGATAATAGCAGCCGACCCACGGTATGGCGGAGCATCATACGATTCACCAGTATGGAATTTATCTACCTACCGCCAATATTTACAACAACTAAATGGAAATAATGAAAATTCCAATTATTGGCTACTCGGTAAATACAAAATAAATAATTCATACTTCATTTTTACCTTAACTAATTTTTAATTATTAGGTGACTCCGGTATTGGAGCCTTGGCTGCTAACACCATATAGAGCCACTATTGAAAGCAGTAGGGAAGCGAAGTACAACAGTATACATCCAAAAACGCGAAATGTGATCGAACGATGTATTACTATACTGAAATCACGATTTCGAAAATTGCATTATGCACAGAAAAAGGCATCACAAATATTAAACGTATGCACAGCTTTGCATAATATTTGCCTTCATTAATCCCTTCGAACAAAATTCAATAATACTCAATGATGATACACAATTTGAAATTGATGTTTCAAATGTAAATAATGAAAATTCATTAGCCTGACAAATAAGAAGTAATATATTAAGTTCTATAACATAAGATTTATTTAAAAAATTATATTTTAAATAATTTTTTTTAGTTTATAATAAAACATTTATTTATAAAAATCAAATATTATTTTAATTCATTTCATATTTTTTATACATTACAATAAGTATCACAATTCATTTTGAATTCTTTTTTCTATCACATGAGCTTATTATTACATTAGGAACTTGCTTCTTGTATTTCCAATTTTCTTTTATTTACCTCTAAATGCCCCACTTTAATTTTCCGTCCTTCTAAACAATCCTTCTCCTCTAAATCAAATTTATCCTTTTCCAACTACATTTTATTTTCCTTCAATGACAGTTTCTTTTTCTCCAAGTCGTTTGTTTTTTCTGCTAGCCTTAACCTACGCTTCATAATTATATTATAATTTGTTAATGTGTTGCTGATCTCTGATAATTTTGTGGCTGTTAATTCGTGAAATTTTTGTTGAATTGATATTTGTTGTTCCTACAATTGATTTTTCGATTTACTTCCAGCTTGATTTGGCCTAATATTTTCTGGTGGTTGCTGTAATACTATATAGTAATTGTCGTCCGATTTAATTACATTTGATTCAGTCAGTGGCGATGGGGCTGCGAGGATGTTCTACAGGTTTATTTCTGTATTACCTAGTGACACAGCGCTCGATATGCCATCTACTGCTTGCCTTAAATGTATAACTCATAACTGTTTCCTCGAGTGGAGAAAATGTGTGTATCTTTGATGGGCCACCACCAGTGCCTTCGATATTTGGTTTGTTTTGTGTTAATTTTTTTTAAATATTGTATTTAAAGTCGGTTCACACTTTCTTCCAGCCATAAACAGTCCTAATGGGTGGCCCATGACTGTTTATACTAGTTCCAATTTCGTCCCATGAACGTTTTGACGATATACGAGCCTCTGGTGTCGAACTATATCCATTGGCAAAATCGGGATGTTCTTCCATAAAATTTATACTAGAATGTCGTATTGTTGTAAAGTAGTATTTTTTACTGCACCAAAATATATATAATTAGTTTACACTAAGAAATTAAATAAAAATTTATAATATGTTATTATTAAATGAATTTGCTTTTTAAATTCAAAATTTAAAAAAATTACTAATACACCATTTATCTATATACCATATTTTTATATTTATTTTTGCCTTGGAGCCGGTGTCCATTTTTATATATCTATATATAATATACATACTTACATTTTAAAATTTTGCGTCATTTTATGTGGCTTCGTCTATAAAAGTAACAACGAACAGAAATTCGTTGATGATCGAACAATTGTTGGTTGAAAACGGATTGCTAGATAAGAGAAATTTTCTTTCGTTCGACGTTTGTACGTTTTCGTTTCATTGTTGTACGTTTTCGTTGATTTATTATACGATTTCGAATTCACAAATTCCAATCGTTCGACAACGCCGTTCGTTTCTTCGAATTCGGATTCATAAATAGGGGATCTGGCTGCTGTTTTATTACGAATATGATCAAGAAGATCAACCGAAATATCCGCACAAACGTTATGGAAATATCCAGTGCAGGTGCCTTCACAGAAAATCCCGAATGACTTCAGAATACAAATTTTCCAATTTCGCGGATATATTTTCCAGTCGGTTTCATATTAATCCATGGTTACGTGTGCTTTTCTATGGTTACGTGTGGATTTCCTGAGTCCCAGATATGACAAATTTTCCTTCTTGACGTAGCCTCTGATATGACTTTAATTCGACGCAGCATGATGCAACATGACGCTACCTGTTGCAACAAGATATACCCAAGTAGCAATTTTTGGTTTGAATTAGGATTTATAACCAAAACGAAACTTTGGTTTTAAAACCAAAAAGTTTTTTAAATGGTTTCAGACACGTTTCTGACACACTGCCTTAGCAGATACTGCTTTTGGCCGCAGTTTTTGATACCAACTCGTTTTATTTTTACTAATGAGGAACCGTTTATAAACTGTTTTTAAAAAACCCCAGATTTTTTGAAACGGTTTTAAATAATTTCAAATATTTGTATTAAAACTACTTTTAAGTTTCTTTGAAGCGGTGACAAACCTATTGGTGTTTGGTTTCAAAAACACCGTAACAAAAAACTGAAAAACATCTGTTTTAACGCGCGCGGCTTGTAAAAACCTGAAAATCGCTTTAAAATGGATTAATTTTAGTTTTAATTATAAACTATCTCTTCAAAAACTGGTTTTAACTGATTTTATAAAAACTTAAAATCATCTTTAAGTTCCGATAAAATAGTTTAAAAATTTAGTCAGATTGGTTTTTCACTTCGAGGTGAATTTACCAAGTGACTTAAAAAATCTTATAAGATTCGTCATTTATCATGTTTATCAGATGGTATTGTCCGACTCTAAACATATCAACCAATATATTTGTTTGTGCTTATAAATAAAATAAATACATAATGACTTAGCGAATTATTTTAGAAGTTGGTAAACTAATATAAATTCCAGTGGTAAAAATACCGAAATAGAAGAAAATTATTAGAAACAATAATACGGTATTTTAATCAATGTTAAGAGTTACAAAAGGGTTTTTATAAACCGTTTCAAATACTTTGCAATTGTTCCAAAATAAAACCTTGTTAAAGTTAGCCGAAAGTTGCCAGCCGAAAGATAATGCAGATAGTGTACTATTTCAGTCGAAAGTTAAACTCTCTTTATACTCTCGCTCCCATCGATTTTTAAATTCCTATAAACTGAAATAATTTCTCCTTCACCCGAATAATATAACACGATCCTAAATTCGTAAATTCTTAAGTTCCTGACTGATTTTTGCTGTATTCAAGACACTATCTGCATTATCTTTCGGCTGGAAACTTTCGGCTAACTTTAACAGTATCAAAATAAACCCGTTTACGAATGGTTTCAAAATAACCAGTAAATTTTTGGATATTTGGAAACCATTTAAAAACTTTTCCTTTTGTCAAAAGGGTTTCATAAAACTCCCCCAAAGACCTTTATAATTTTCGAAATTGAAGACATGTTAGAACCGGTTCAAAAATACTAGTTACATAAACTCTTAAATGCAGCCTCGATTTTGGTTTTTCTGAAACTTTGGTTTCATTTTGCTACTTGGGTAACTTCCCATTTATTGTTGCAACATCAAACAACATGACGGTTCCATCTAAGAACTCCTAAAATATTCCGGAAATTAAAATTGTTTGCATTCGCATCCAAGAAATTGAATACCCCCACCAATTATTGTTGCATTCGCATCCAAGAAATTGAATGCCCCCACCAATTATTATGGAAAAGCCACATTACCAATTATTGCCAAAATCTAAACGATTTTTCCGAAATCAAAAGTCAATCGATTCCTGACACAAGAAAACCGCGCTTTACCCACTTTTATGAAATCGTTTGAGGAGAATGAAATTTACAAAAAGCAACCCGGCTCAACCAAAGGACCTCCTAAATGAATTAATTTTTAATAATTACGTTTAATTTTTTCGCCACATGGTGGCGACGAAACAACTAACTTTTTATGCAAAATAGTGCAAAATTTCTGCTATTCAGTGTGTGTTGCATATATTCGAAATAAAGAATACTAGAAAGATAACAATAATAGCAAAGATAACAAGAAGTGCGATGTTGTTTATAGTGACATTTTACATCAAACAATCCATTTTTATGCTAAATGCAAACGAAGATAATTCATCCTATTAAAAAGCTTGAAAAGTAAATGCTTTGAATATTCAAAGATCAATTTGTTTCATTTTATTCTACGTTTTCAAGAGTTGTTAACCTTTTTCATCATGGAAAATGGGAAAGAAACCCAAACAAATTTTTTTTTGTGTAAAGAAGTATTTACCTGTAACATTTCAACTAACGTAGAAAATAAATACATTTAAAACTAAAAGTTTTTTCTTTTATTTTTAAACTTCTAGAACTTAACTGAGATTTTTATTTTAAAGTTTCAAACTCAAAGTTAAGATCTCATATCTTAATTAACATAATTATATAATATTATAAAAGTAATGGAATTTAATAAGTTTTAAGTAACTTTTTGCTATAAGTATTGTAATTTCAAGCTTTGTGATTTTAACAACCATAGAACGAGTTCTCCACATTAAGACGACGACGGAAGTTGGGAAAAACTTAGATACGAAAATGTCAAGTTAACTTTATACGTCTCGTCTCTTCTTGTATACTTTTATTAAAGCTATTTATAAGCAAAAAAAAAATGTTTTATTCGTAAGATATACATATATAACTTGAACCATTAAATTGCAATAAATGTATTTTACGATAGTTAATAAGTATTATAGTAAATTTTATTGACTTCATTTCTATTAACTAAACTATAAAACTGTGCTTCTACTACACAATATAAAATGAAAAATTAAACACAAACCAAGTATAAAAATATATAATACAATTTTTTATATTACGTAGACAGAGATATTTCTTGCTGCTTAAGATTATTTCCTTTCATTGTTGTGATAAAAATCGTACTTTCCTACCAGTTTTATTACACAATCCTTTTTCTTAGCTTCTTTTGTGTTTCCTACCAACTTTCCACGCTCGGATTTATATTCGAGATTTTTTTGGAGAAGAAAAAGTGAAAACCAAATAAAATAAAGTTTATTTCGTTTTCCCACATTTCCACCGAACGAAACGAAAAAATATCATTAAAATTAAAATTAAATAAATAGAGGTTAAAACGCTTTTTTTATGTATTCATAATACATAGTTATAAATAAAACCGATAAAAGCGTCAGGTTAGATCTCCCTTTCGATGTGTACGTTGTTTTTCCAATATTTACATAACCGTTCAAGTAGACGGTAAATTTTCCAACGTGTTGATCACAAGAATTAAACTTAATTAATAATGAATAGGATAATAAGTACATATTATACGGCCAGTTACGTAACGCGACGTATTTACATACACGGAAATAAAAAAATTTAAATAATTTAGTTGGTTAATGATTTAATATTTTTTTTTTTGACCTTATTCGAACTCGATAAAACAACAGTGGGGATTCTGATTATTAAATAATTAAATTTATTGATTTTGTTTTTAGAATTTTACTTACTTTGTTTTATGATAAATAAACTACATAGTTTTCTTTATATGTATACCCTTGTTACATCATAGAACACAAGTTCAATTAGCTTTGACGTTGAGACCAAGGTGAAATTGTTAAATGACTTGGAATAATTAATGTTTTGCAACTTCTGTATTTAGAATACGCACATAAATCAAAGTTAAAGTTGGTTCCATAAAAATAGGGGGGAAAACCGTTGTAACAAAGCGTTTACAACATTGGCTGCGTACCAAATTGGTACGCAACCAAATGTTGTGGACGTTTTGTTATAACGGTTTTTCTCTTATTTTTTGTAATTGGTGTGGTACTACCAATTAGTCGGATAAATGTCAATTTTAAGTCAATTTTTCGATTAATTCAATTGTTTTTCAACAATTCATTCTATGTCAAATTGATCGAAAGATCCGTATTAAAACCAATTTTTGCCATAATAATCGATTTACCCGATTAATTAGTTCGCATCCATTGCATATAATAATGTTCGACTCTGCAAATTGTCAATATTTTACTTTCTTTAAATAACAGTCAACCTGTTAGAAATTTACCAATGAAGACTATCTTCATAATAGAAAAGATTTATTCTGTTATGAAATTAATTGAATCTAAGTTTTTAATTTTGTAAGATTGTACTGATGTTAAATACTATGTGAAACGTCGTATAAGAAGGCAGTCCCTAATTGGCCAGAAATTGAAATATGAAATTTTATGAATTGTTCAAAAGTTAACTCCCTTGAAGAAAAGGTAAGTTATCCAACAAAATATTTGCAAATGAGACCCTTGCTAGGTTTTACGTTAGTTTAATGAACCACTTCTATAAGGATGAAGTTATTTTACTTTAAATTTCGTACCACGAAGATATTTTGTTATCACATTATAAATTTGAATATTTATTTTTTCTTTACTTCTTGCAAATTCCAAAATATTAATAACTAAAAGGCAGACCAGACTTAACGGGTGTGATTTACCTCGTGCTTCACCTTTGTAGCCAGTTTCAATTCATTTGCTCAGATTCCTCTAACATTGATTTTAAAGTATTTGAACAAACCGTGCGAAACAGCGAAAATAAAACGACGCGAATAAATATTTTTTTCCACTACCGTCTTGTAAAATACTCGCTATCGTCTTCAATTGTATCATTATGTTTCTTGATCTAATAGTCTTTTAACAAATTACCTATAGAGTGCTTTCTTGATTGATAGCTTGCATTGGTTCTAACAATTCTAAGCTAAGCTAACAAAAATAATTCTCGGGTTTTCGAGAATAAAATAAAATTGGTAAATGACAAACATCTCTAGTTGTTTGACTCCGAGTTATTCTAATCGTTTTCTGAAGAAACAGAAAAGGTTCCCTTTCAGTTACATTTATTTAAATACTTTCTACGGGATCAAATACACGTGCTTTCTAGCAGCCGATTGGTTTCTATCAGCCATTTCTATATAAATCTAAAGTAAATAAATAAGGTTATTTTAAATTTACGTATTCAACGTGTTTAAATATTTCGGTGCTGTGTCATTACTAAAAAAAAATAAGTATTTATCGTGGTAACGGATTTTATGGCATGTTAAAAAATACTGTACCGTTGTGTGCTGCGGGATTTTAATAAACCTGTTTTAAGCGGTATTCAGAAACAAAAATTTTTCTTTAATCCTAGATCCGTACAAATGAGTTACTTCGCTTTATTGTACTCTGGGGTACTCAATGCCCCAATATTTTTTTGGTGGAAAATGAATATTTATTTGGTGAAGTAAAATATCTAGTCCAACAAGTTTTTGTGTGGAATGGAGCAATAAATTGTTTTAATTGAAACTAAAACAGCCTTTTCCAGAAAATTGTTGCTTCACAAAGGTTTGTTGGATTGGGTATTTCAAGCTCATTTTTGAAAATAAATTACATAACTATTATGCTAAAATATTAACATTTACTTTGATGAATGCGTTCTTGGGCGCTTTGATGGTGGTACCGAAGAGGAAGTGGATTGCACAGACAAGTAATTCTAGTTACAGCCTACTTGCTCATAAGCCACTGGATCAGCGCTTGTTTTGGAGCACTGCTCGCATATCCTAATATAGTGTTTGGAGTAATTTTCATATCAAGCTTTTGCTCTTTTCGATTACGCTTGCAGGCTTCACATATTTGTTTTATTTTATTGGTCAGAATTTCCGGGAGTATTGTAATGTTCGTAATCTCATAACCAATTAAATGCAAAACTATTTTTATAGATTTGTGTAGTGAACCTTTTGAACATCTCTTTTGAATATGTACGTCTTCCAACTCTAATTTTTACATTTCGATGAAGTACACCAGTGGTTCTATCCTGGTAATTCCCCGGGAGTAAGGAATAATTTCTTTTTGTAGCAGCTATTCTCCAGATTTTTTGCCAATTCTCCGTTTTCCAAAAGTTAATTCTGGCGATTGGGGAATACTTTTACGGGAAAATAATTTAGGTATTCGGGTCGACACGCGATCATATAAAACAAGAAAACAAACTTCTAAAAATAGTTTACTAGGATTAATTTGTTTTGTTGATATTTTAATCGAATTTTACTTAAACAATAAATTTTGTTTATTAAAGTAAAAATTTGGATATTGATATTTTTCCAATTGATATAACCAGGGGTGGGATGTTGTAACATCACTTCGAAAATTCGAAATTCAAAAATATAACGCTTTTTCCGATACGTCGGTATGTTGTACCATTTTCGACAGGCGAATAATACGATAAATCTTCACTCGTTCTAAAGGAGTGTGATTGCGATACAATATTATATTTAATAATTAAATATATATTTTTTATATAAATAAAACAATTTATTTAAGTATTTTTTTAATTTTTAAATAAAAATGAGTTTGTACGTATTTCATAAATTGTTTTTGCAAATACATTTCGTCATTTTTAGCATATCATAAAATTAATATTTTCTATAAAAATGACTGAAAATAATAATACAAAAATAATATTATATAGAATTGATCAATTCGAAAGTAATTCAAAATAATGGTTTCGTATTTGGAGGACCATAGGGAGATGGTAACCGGATCATTTAACTTGTCAACCACAAGAACTTCCCTTCAAACAGGCTGGCACCACCTCTCTGAACTTTTAAATTGTGAAGGGCCACCTACACGTGATGAAGATGCCTAGAAAAAGGTAACTATGCACTTAACTGACGATTTATTTTTACTATTTGTACTATTACAGGTTTGGGCTGACCTTAAAAATAAAACAATGAAGAAATTACGAAAAGTGAACCAGGACATGAATAAATAAGGTGGAGGCTCGAGGACAATTTTTTAACACCTTTCGAAGAGGGGGTGGTGCAGCTTTCAGGCATGAGGGAAGCAGCGGTAGGTGTTGTGGGGGGTTGATTCGGGCCACCAGCCTGATGATGAGCCTGATAATGTTGCTCAAAAACCCTCAGGAGACAGGATGAGATGCGCCGAACGGTTTGAAGAATGGTGATATATATACACCTTTTGCTAAACGAAATCGAACGCTGCGTCGACGAATGAATAATTCAATGAAATTGATCGACGAGTTAAAAAGGCAAGGCAAAAAACAGGAAGAATTGCAGGAGAACTTATTAGATCTCTTAAGAGAGGCAAACAGTATCAACCAAAGGCGCTTGAAAGTGGAGGAAGACCTTTTAAGAATAAAATTGGGCTAGTAAAAAAGCAATTTTAAACCAATAATATGAATTATAATCAAAATATTATATGTACTATTATATTTTTTTTATTTAATGGTTATATGTACTATTATATTTTTCTGAAAAATTAATTGAATTATTGAAAAAAAAACTGAATTTTTGGAAACATTTTATTTATTAAAATGGAGTTTATTACAAATTAAATTTTTTCTCCACTGCGTTATTCAAAAACAGTTTACAATACCATCTCGAACATGAATTAAAGCGGAATTAAAAACAATTTAAAATGCTATCACGCACTGTTACTGCGGCTGCAAATTCGTTCATATGTTCGTACTCAATTCTTCCTCATAAACAATGTCCTCGGTTTCATTAGGCAATGGTAATTCTACCATTTGGAGTTTATTTTCAAGACAAATGTTGTATAAGGCAGCGCACACATTCACAATGTTAATAACCTTTACTGGTTCGTACCGCAACATTCGCTCACCTAAGAGGTATCTAAAACTGTTTCTGAGAACTCCAATGCACCTTTCAATCGGATTTCTAACTGTCGCATGCAAATTATTATATATAATTTGTCGCTCGTTTGCATTACGATACGGGAAGTAAGGTTCTAATGGGTAACCTGAATCTCCAAGCAGGAATGTATTTCGTTCGCTATCGTCATATGCATCCTGCAGTGCTCGTTTGATTTTGGATATCGCCCAAATTGCAGCATCATGACCCCGAAAATCTCGCGCAAACTGAGAGGATTTGCAAATCGTAGTTACAAATAGATATATCAAAAATTATTGACGCCAAATTCTTTGTTGCATAGTCATATAATATTCAATCACCAATTGTACATTCATTGAATGATTTGTAGATAGGCGGGGTATCTACATAAATATGCTCATTTTCTCGGGGAGCTATAATATCAATATGGATACTGCAGTCAATGTACCCAATTACACCGGGATGGCCTGTTTTCTTAAATAATTTCTGCTTATAAGCAGATGTAATTCGTGTATCTCTACGAAACTGAACGTACTATGTATCTATAAATAGTAACTTCTAAAATAGTGGCTAGTTCTGTTATGGACCTCGATACCATTGATTAGTCCAAATTATGAAACACCACATCACCAGTGGTTCGTTGATATGAACCTGTTGCAAAAAAATTTAAAACTGCGGCAAGTTTTATTTCCACTGGAAACCTAGTAATTTGAGTTCCTTGCTGGATACGAGGTCGAATTTGGTTAACGGGGTATTTAAATACATATATCTTTTGAGACACGAAAAGATTCTAAAAATTACTTTTGCGAAGACATATCCATTCATTATACCGATCCTGCAAAAATCGGTGCTCTATATAATAATTTATGTTTGAATCATGTTCATGGGAGTCGGCACTGCATGATTGATTGAAAATTAAAACAATTCCAGCAGTATTCATGATGTACATATATTATTAATATACGCACTTTTAATTTTTTATTTATTTTCTATCGTTTCACAACAAATTAGTTTTTAGATAAAATAATATTATTCTAGCTGTCAGTTGAAGTTCGAAATTTAGTTGCCACATGAAAATATCGCATAGCTGTCGAAAATAATACAACATACTGCTTATCACTTTTTTCGAATCGTTCATCACTTTCGATAAATACGACAGTGATGTTACATCATCCCACCCCAGTTTTCAGTATAAATTTACAGCCATAATATTGCAAATACAATAAATTTCCGTTATTTTCTGTTAACTCTTTCCTAAAATAGGTATGAAATAATAAACGTCAAAACTGTGGTGACATGTTGTAACTTTGGAATTTTCGATACTATCGAAAATTTCGATGGTATCTTTAAATTGGTATGTTACATCATTTTCGACCATCATTTTTCTCGATATTTTATCACCATATTATTTCTCATCGATACTCAGTGACACACAAATTTTGACATAACTAAAAATGAAAGTGTGATGTAACTTTAATTTTTTATTGAATTAAAAATATGAAATATTTTTTTTGTACTTATAAATATAATTAAATATATTTAAATACAATTTTGCGTTTATTAAAAACAATTCTTAAGTCCATTTCTAATAAGTGCAGCGGTATCATTTTCTTTCGAATTATATTCAAACTCTGCTTCCGGTTGATCTTTTGAATTTGTAGATAATGTTTCGGCTGCCATATCAATTTTATGTAGCAGACATATATTGAATAAGGCCCAACAAACGTTAATAATTTGAATTGCTTTTAGAGGCTCGTATTTTAAAACTCGTTCACCTAGAAGACATCTAAACGTGTTTTTCAATATTCTATTACACCGTTCGAATGGGTTCCGAGTGTGCGCGTTTAGATAATTATATCTTTGTTGAGTTGGGTTTGGATTCCGATAAGGTGTCAAAAGCCATGGCTCTAACGGGTACCCCGAATTACTTAAGAGCCAAGTGTTTCGTTCCCCATTCTCGTAATTTCTATACATTACTTGTCTATCCGTGCTTAGCGTCCAAATCTCAGAATCATGAGCGGATCCAAGGATAGGTTACACAAGCCAATAAGATTTGGAGTTTGTAATTGCAAATCAGAAAAATAATTATTATACATTAAAAATAACGGTTAATTGATTGAATATAATTAGTTTACCAATTGTACGTTTAGTGAATGGTTCCCTTTCCGATTGATATGTGGTCCTCGTTGTGCGGTGCAATTATTAAGAATTTGCGTGCCATCGACGCATCCAATTATGCCAAGGTGACTTGTTTAGTCAATGTATATTTGTTTGTATTCTTGTTTTTTCCTGCCATCTGGAAATGTTATAAATTTTCGGCATATTGTACGATCCGATATGTGGCCTTAATTCGTCAATTAAATATTTCTTTATTAATTCTAAATGATTCAATAAATCTAAAATAAATATAAAATTCTATTTATACTATAAAATAAATTAAAAAACTATAAAATAAATTAACAATTTAAAGGAGTCAGTTTTTGTCATCTATATCCATCATGTCGTATCTATCTCTAAGATATCTCTTCTCGACAACATATTCTAAATTTACCTCAGTCTCGTCTTCAATAACATCGCGAGATGAAGCTAAATTATATAAAAACAAAGGACTTACATTTGTTTTATTTGTTTGACAAGTAAACAAATGGATTCTAAACGTCATTTTAATTCCGAAAAAGTGCTGCCAACTGTAAATATTTAATATTCATCGAAAAAGTTATAACATACCATTTATCGTTTTCTTCGATGTGATGATTTTTATCGAAACGAAGCGAAGTGAAGTTACAACATGTCACCACTGCTATAATGGGGAATAATTTTTTCCCAAAAGCCAGAATACATTTTTAGAGTAAAGGGAATAAAACTGCTAGAAAATTTAAAATTTCCATTCCCCATGAATTACCAGAATAGGGCCACTGGGGTGGGATTTTGTAGTATCACGTTTTTCGATACTTATCGAAAATTATGTCTCTTTTTTCTAGAACAAATTTGCTTACTGTTTCGTATTTCAATTATCCTTTTCTATTGCGATCGCAGTCTCAAGAACAATTTTGTTGATAGAAACAGAGAAGAGAAGCATAATGTTATATTCGAGCTAGCTGCTATCGCAATAGAAGCGACGTAATTGAAAAATGAAAAAACTTTCAATTTTATTCGTGATGAAAGAGACGTAAATTTCGAGTAAAAGAGATGTTCCCACCCAAGGTTGGATTACTCAGTTGAAATATACGATAGACAGTACGGGCACCGTACTTGCCACCCAGTGGCAAAGTAGTGAGCATGCTTGCTCCAGCAAACGGAGATCCCGCGTTCGATTTCCGGTGGTGACAAGGAAAAAATTTCATGGCTGGTTTAGGATCAATGAATTAATCACTCATTATCCGAAATGAAAATATGATTTTCAAACCTCATTTCAGGCGATTTTCCTTGATGAGATATAGTGCCAGAGAGAGAGAGAGAGAGAGAGAGAGAAAAAGTACGGGCACCTACATCCAATATGTTATAAAATAGTGTGTCGGGCCAACGATTAATATTTCGTTTGCATGTGTAGATGTGGTTCATTTGATCGAACGTATCAACACCACCCTTCGTAGCATTATAAAAGAAGCAAAGTATATTTTGCTAACGTCTTGCTTACGTAACTGGTAAGACACAAGTTATCAGAGAACGCAAAAATAGTAGAATATGTTCTTTTCGTTTTATTTCATTCGAATACGTGAAATGTTTCAGTAATTGCTGTTTATTCGATCGTATTGTGGCTGAAAGGGCACTTGTTAAAAATTATCCATGGTGATGTTGGAACCTTTATCGAGATAAAGGCTGTGTGGAGAAATATATTTCTCTTGCTAATGGATAATTCGTAGTATAGCATCGACAGGCCGAAAAATTTGTACCCCGTATGGGATGTATAAGGACGAGATAAAATGCTCTGCAAGGTTTTTTTTTAAATAAACTCCACACTTGGCTGATTGGAGCTAGTTGGTCCGACTGCAAGCGATCTGATCTTGTACGAGTGTCATTGAACCTAATAAAACGAGTTATTTGTTCCAATCTTGCTAGACATCACAGCTGTATACGAAGGCATGTGCGACTCACCGATGAGATTCTTTGCCTGCACTGAACATGACTTTTCAGCTTCAGCGTATAATAAAATTAATATATATGCGTACAAATGTCGATTGCTTTCACATGTTAGTTTAGCTTTCCTATTTATATCTAATACAAGAGCTTCGACAACCAATATTGGTATGAGCCGTTTGAATGCTTCTGCTATTTTTGGAAATGCTCCATTACACAATACAATGTGATTTTTTCATGCAGCTTTTTCAAAAAGTTGCTCTGTTATATTCAGCATGAGAGGGACGCGACTATCAAATTTGGTGAAAATAGTTGTTCTGTGTGCTGTACTGCATTGAGCTTAACAGCCGGAGCTTTCTTTTTGTTGTGTTTTTGGTTGATTTTTGGTAAAACTTGTTTGATTTTCAGCTTCACGAAAATCTTCAATCTTCGATTTTTTTTTCAAATCACTAATTTATCATAACACACACTAATTACACAAACAACTACCTGTTCTAACGAATGTTCTTTGTTTTTACTTGTTTGTAACCGATAAACAAAAAACTTAGTAAAATATTTAAATTATTTTTGCTTGTGTATTTGTGAATGAAAAAAACAGATAAAATATGAAGGAATTGGCCGTTTTACATACAAACTGCATTAATAATTTTACGGGGCACTGTATTTTTTTCTTGTTGTTTCTCTCACGCAAACAGACACTACAAACACATTCCGGATAGCATATTTGTGAATTCTATACAACCTTCTCTTTCGAATAAACAACAATTATTAATATGTTATAGAACATATTGTAAGTTTATTCTTAACCCCTTGCCTTATGAATCGAGCGACGATGAACACAACTCTTATATTACAACTGTAACAAACAATAACGCAAAAAACAAAAACATTATCGCGTAAAAACAATCACGTGTCTGATACGAGCTTTTCACTTTTGGCCAGAAAGAATCATCACGTGTGTGATACGAGGTTCTCATTTTAGGCACACCAGTACAATCACGTCTCCCATACGTTGTTTTAAGGCAAAGGGTTAATAAACACTTGTTTTGTTATTTCGCAAAAATTAGGTTTTTGAAAATTTTATTTAATAAAATTTTGTTCAAAAAGTTCCAAAAATCACTCGATTGAGTAATCACTCGAGTATCTACTGATTTGTAAAAGTAAAAGTTTAGTTATATAGTAGAAAAACGGGCAACAAAGAAAAAAAGAAGGAGAGATAAAAAATAGGCAATAAAAATTAATCTATTGATCGCCCCAGCCAACTGTTGTTTATACGGAAAAAGAGGGGGATGAGTATAGCGGGTAAGCGAATAGTCATCGGCTGAGTACCAAATTTTAAGGTATTGTAACGAATACGACGTTCCATGGTGTAACACCCCTGAACTACCCATACACCTACATAAAACTTGGGGAAAGCATTTTGTTTATAGTTTTCGAATAACGAACCGGTTCAAATTGTATGCTATAAAAATCAAAATTTTTGGATACACGGGACATTCGATTAGTAAAAATTAATGAGAAAAATGAACTCGATAATCACACGCGCGCTGTTATAAGAAAATACAAATAAAAATCTTATTTTTGTAAATTCTAATGAAAAATGGGTACATAGAGTCGGGGGGGGGGGGGGGGGGGGGAAACTTAAAATTTTACTTAATCGACAATTATATTAGAATTAGTTAAATGATAAATAAGTGCCATTTTAGTTATTAGAAATTCGTTTTATTATATCTCGGCATCAAACGTGGTATAGTGTGTGCCAAAATGCTTCGGTGATATAAAAATGAAACGGACCTGAACATTTGAAAGTGAAATCGATTAATTTAAACTTCATTTTGCTGAATATTTAGTGTATAAAAGCTAAGTAATTATAATAAAATAATACATAAAACTATGTGCAATTTACAAAAAAATAATATTAGTTAATTAAATAATTGAGTGAATTTAAAACTAAGTTAAAATTATATAAGAAACGAAATATAATTAAGTGTGTGACTTGCTCGATAAAGTGCCCGTTGATGGATGGATATCCCTTTCCTGACCCGCATACACAATTGTGTATGTAAATTTCGATTACAACAAACGAAGATTTCAAACATAGAAATCGGTGGTAATTGAAGACCAGTGTACACATTTGTGTAAACCACTTAATTTTGTTTTCGTCCGAAAAATAACAGTAACTATAATAATGATAAAATAATTAATATGTTATGAAGAATAAATAAATTATATGTTATATAATTAATTTGTTAACAAATTATTATGCTTTTTTCAAAAAGAATTCCGATTTATCTAAGATCCGTTAAAATACGGAAGACATTACAACCTGTCATTATTTTCATACACATTTGTGTATGGTGAACTTAAATTGAACCAAAAAAATGTTTTTTTTGAACTCGAAAGGGATATTAATAAACGCGTAAGCAAATTGTTACAGTGAAACGATGCGTATCTAAAATAATCAGTTCAATGAACTTAATTAATAAATAAGTGTAATAAATAAGTGTGCCGTGCAAAATACGGGTGGTTTGGGAGAGTTTAATATTGAGCAGCTTCGCCTAAAATGGAACTACCTTTTTAAAAAATATAAAGTTAGAAATATTTTATATTTATTTATTTCAATAATTTTAATATTATTTTTTTATTTTTTTTTTTAGGAATTACTGTCATCTCCAACCGGTGTGTCTACAGAAGATGGGGCGGAGACTGCTCAAACATGGAAATGGTTTGAATTGCTGCATCAGTTTGGTCAACACCAGCAATTGATAAATCCTCCGATTATAATAAGCAGCATACCTGGGTGCTCCGTAACAAATTCTGTGAAAGAGGAGGAATAATTCCAACGATATACAATACGAGAATAGCCGAAATAGCAGACAGCTGCGAATCGTCCAATAAAATCAATGGTAGATGGACAAGACTCTGGTAAATTAAAACCACAAGCCAGGAAAAGGGGTCTAATGGAGTTTTGTGAAAAACAAAATAAAAGATTTAAAAAAGAAGGCAAATGTTTATTTGCTTTATTAAAGAATTTTCCATTATGCATAATATGATGTTTAATGTACCGTCCTCCGATTCAGATTCTGAATGACCTCTGTATTTCTTTCCTATCATGGTTTGGTGATATTTTTGTTGAAATTTAAATATTTATTGAATTAATTATAATTTTCTTTTGATGAAATAAATTAAATATTATTTATGTGTAATAATAAAGTTATACACATCTATTTGTATATAAGAATATAAGAATTTTCTATATAAAGATAAATAAATAAAATAAAAATTTATTATATAATTTATGTTTTATTTGAAAAATTCATTAGGAAATTTGATTAAATAATAAAACAAAAACATAGTTAACTAAACATTCAAATTTTCTGCCATTCTTCGTCTATAAGAGATTGCATCTTCATCAGCTACTTGGTTATGATTATAATAATTTGGTGTGATATCATCCATTGTTACCCAATCTATTGTAACATTTGTTACGTTCAACGCTCCTTTGCCCACATTATTCACCGCACTTCTAACTTTCTTTCCGGCATGCGGCTGCGTTGGTACGCAACAGTAATGTTTCATACGGCAATACTTTTATGTTGGGCAAACAACAATTTTTTGTTTTCTGTTGAGGTAGAGGGGATAAATTGTAGATATAAAAAGGCGAAATTTGAGCTGCTCGAGAAGAACATTTGTTTTTTGTTTAGATGGAGACAGTCAGTTTAGTTATATTGTGATCGGAGTGATAATTGTGAATTGAGTGAGAGAAAGCTAAAATAACAAAAATTATTATAATTAATTAATGCACATTTTTTTTGAATCGTGTATGCAAATTGTTGACACGAAAAGTGTTTTTTTTTTAAATCAAAATCATAAGAAAAAATCTCTCAACTCGAAAAAAATAAAAAAATCATAAAGTATAGAACTAAATTAATGTATAACTAATAATATATGTTTAGTGAGAATTTATTGTAATAATATTAATAATTATAATGATTATTATACTTAGATATAGTGCAATTGTGCAAATTTTATCAATTTAAAATGGTGGACAATATGCCAAGAAAGTGACAGTGCAACTTTGCAAAAAAATAAATTCCAAGTTCTTAATTTAAAAATCATGGACGTTATTGATTGAAACGGTATGGTTAAAATCGTGAACTGGTGTTAATAAGTTCTACTGGTCAGAACATTAAGAATAAAAACTGTTTAGTGGTAAGCTTTGTGATTTCATTCATATATGAACCAAATGTTAATAAAATTAAAAAAAAAATATATGTCAAAAAAAAAAAATATATGTCAAAAAAAAAAAGAAATAACCTTGTGCGTGGTTCGATCGTAAAAATCACAAAACGCTATTTTGTCGATATAATTAATTTTTGTTTCCTGTTATAATAAAATCTATAAGGTAATCTAAATTTACCGTAAAACGAAAAAAAAATACTACATAAGTAAATAAGTTTTTAATAATAATCATTACAAATAAAATAATGTAATAATAACTAATAATCATACTTGTGAAGTCGTACCCTGCTTGGATACGAAAATGCGCTAAAACGCCACTCTACGAATGCTTGAAACATACGAATGTTTACGATTTTTGTTTCCAAAATCAAAAATTAATTGTTTTAAAGTGGAATTAGCAAGCATAATACATACGAAAAATAATTTGTTATCAAATTATACAAAACAAAATATTATGCATTGCGTTACTGCATTTCACTCCGGCTGATGATTTGTGTAAATGGATACACTATAAACGGTATATACCTCAACATTTTTAACAATCAACTTCACGCTGGATACTTCAATCAACAAACCATCAAGTATGTTTTTTTTTATTTTGTAATTTTTTTATATTTCGATTTCGCACAATTTGTTTTATGAATAATTTTCAATTTTTTTTATTTATTCAAAATTAATTTCTTTTGCTAATAACTTACATTTAATTAAGTTGTACTTAACAATTCATATTTTTCTAAAAATTTATTAATTCTTACTTAGACTTAAGGATAATTCAGTTATAGTAGGTTAGCTAGGGTTTACTGGGGTTTATTACTTAAGAATTTTCTTTTTATTTATATTTTATGATTTACCTGATTTTGAAATACAAATTCATTTTAATAATTTTGTTAAATTTAAATCTTTATGGGTTTTCTATTCGATTTTATTTTTGTTTACGAACTAAATTTCAATTTGAGAATGAGGCAGTAATTTCGTAAGTGATGTCAAGGAAGGTGAGGTTGGTGTGGTTCTATATTAGCTTTGTGACTTAGGTGAGTATTCTTTGTCTGCTTCTTTTTTTTATTAGTTTTTCATCCTTGTTCCCTAACTATTCCTATCATGCGGTCTATCAAGATTTTTTCACCCTCCAAGAACACCCACCCCATAGCTCTGAGCTCTAGCTGCGCTTAGTTGACCGCCTTGGAGGCTCTGAATTAATAATCATAAAAATTCGGTTACGGCAGATGTTTTACGAGCTATGTTTCGGCATAATCATCCACTCACACACCCAGAAAAAATAAAGTTTTTAATTCAATAATTTTGACTTATTGAATCGTATTTTTCGAAAATCAGCAATAAAATTGTTTAATGAATAACTTAGTTTTAAGTTTAACAAAAACATGTATTCTATCAATAAAATAAAATAGTTTTACTAATAAATACACATATTGTAATGACAATGTATTAGTTATCAAGTCTAAACTTACTAAATTTATTGACCGGACAATGTTCGTTGTTAAAATAAACATTACGACTTGATTAAATTACTAATTCAATAACTAAAGTTATTACATTTACAACGTGACTGTTCTCGTTAATCATTAAAATTCGCTAAAGCAGTATACTTATACTTTATATGTAAGTTCAAAAATTTTCAATATTTTTGTAGTTTGGTCACTGCAGTCTGATGAGACGACCGAATTTTTAATGTTAATAATTCAGTGTTTCCATTAGTGAAAGCAAGCTTCCATTGCTTGGTTTCGCACTAATGGAAACATTGAATTCTAGAGAGTCGTGTTGCAGATATTGCAGCTTTAACTTGGTGGTAAACTCCATCCACCAAGTTAGTGCCGCAATATCAGCAACACGACACTGTAGAGATTTCTTTTTCAGGAAGATTATAGTCTCTACACGGGCCTCGCACCCTCTATGGGTAAATGCCCCCATTCAAGATGGACTTGAACATATTATATTCCAAATGCGTTCCAATTTCTTTGTAACCTCACCTTACCTCACCCTATCAACCCTATTATCCAGAATATCATTCATTAGGATTATTTATTACGCTCTTTGTACAAATTAAAAATTTAATTTTTTGAAATAATAACTAAAGAACGACCAATTTAAAACGGCAAGTTATTGAACGGAACTAAATACTTATTGATATAACAATTATTGTGTCGATTTAAAGGTAGTAAAATCAATAACTATAAAATTGTTACAGCAATAACTTCGTTTATTGGCCAAAAACAACCTATGTTTTTTATTGATTTTGCATATGAAAATTGTTATTTCAACAACTTTTTTCTCTGAGTACAGTCTCAAAACCGTAACACATTGTCTTTCGACGAAATACATATATTATGGAAAACGCAGCAAGCTCTCACCGTCTTAACACAATTTTCAATTTTCAGCTCCAACTGCTTATTGAAAGTAGATCTCCATCTGGTTTTCATGTGCCCGAATGCACATTCTATGGCACTTCTTGCTTTTGAATGTTTTTCGTTAAATTTCTTTTCGTAATCAGATACAGGGCTTGTGTCCTTAAATGGTATAATAATACTTATCGGTGAAATACGGCAAGGATATCCGCTCTCACCTAATAATATCCAAGATTGTGGAGGATATAGTTTGTTTTTGAAAACGGGGCTATTATAAAGCACGCGATTATCATGCACCGAACCTGGATATCCTATAAAAACATCCAAAAACTTAAAATTCGCATCGGAAATTGCTTGGCATTGAATTGAATAATCCAACTTCCGATTAATGTACTGATCGTGCAGCTGTGTAGGGCAAAAAGTTTTAATGTGTGTCCCGTCGATGGACCCAACGACACGATTAAAAACTGGTGATACCGCACGTCTTGCAAATTTAAGGCCTATTTCTTCCAAATCATTTACTGATGGCAACCGAATCACCAGAGGCATTATTTTTTCATTTGTAAAATCCAATAATTTATGAATAATGTCATTAATGGTTTTTCTCAGTATATCCATTACAGCGCCGACCACCCTATAGCTTGCGCCACTCGCTAGCCATAGTAAAAATGCCATTAATTCAATTTCAGGAGACCATCCACTTCGTTTACGGTTCAAAAATTTTCCAATTTCCTTAAAGGTGCGAGCAAAAATTCTCAAATGTTTTTTTGTTGTATATTCATCGTATGACAATATTTTTTTAACTATACAATTTTCATTTGAAGGCGTATAAGGTAATCGTTGGTTTTGTTTCAAAATTACATTTAAAGTATTACTATATTGCTTTTGTATATAAAGCCAATAATAATATAAAATAATAAGACAAACAATTTCCTGCATTTTAAATAATTTTCATTCAAAAGATTAAATTTTTGTTTTGTATCGTCGATGTAAGGAGAAGTTTTGTTCAAATAATTATTAAAGTATTTGGACAATAAATCTAAAAAAAATCACGAAGGCGAAAATTGTTCAGGTAAATGTCAAATATTTGTGCTAAAAAAATTTTATCACACAATTCGGACACAGTCTAAGTACCGAGTTAGTCGAAAAATCACTCTAATACACTGTATAGTATGTGTAATAAAAACTGTGAGCAGTTATTATGTGTATTGGTAGTGCTACCAAATAATTACGATTAGTTAAAAAAGTATCATAAATAATAATAAAGTTAATAATTCATCGCTAATTAAAATAACATTGTGAATAATAACAAAACTACGAACATTTAAATCCATGTTACAAACAAAGTACAATCAAAATCAACAGTTAAGCCTAAAAATCTTCGCAGAGGAATATAAATTAGAACTTCGAGAACAGCTCAACATGCCGGATTTACTAATATATTTTTAGCTAATATATTTTAGGATTAGCTAATATATTTTTTTTTTGCTTAATTTTTTCTTATATTATATTATATTAGTTATAGTTTTAGTTAAGTTTTTTTTTTTGGCCTCATAATTTTTTATCTATTTTTAATCAGTTAATTAATTTCAAATTTGTTCTCTTTGTTGAAAAATTTAATCTTTTACGTTTTCGTAACTTTTCTTATATCTGAGGCAATTTGTACAATCTTCCTTGAATTAGAATTTGTTATTATTAAGGATTGAGTGGTCGAAACACATTTACTAGAATAATTTATCCGCGCCATTCATTATGTTCTATTTACATCCTAAATTATTTTTGTTATAGTTATCTATTAAATTTCATTACTTATCGTCCATATGTGAAACAGTCGGCTATTTTTTCCGTGCAAATGGAAATATACAAATTATAAAATTGATTACATTTATAAGTAATTTAAACTGTGTAACGGAATTACTGACGTTCCATCCTTAAATAAATTTATTTCAATAAAATAATAGGTAGCACGATTGACCGCTGAATTTCTGTCTATAGTAACTTTAGCTGCCAGCTGTAATTTTCGAATATTATTTGTGATGCATGTAAACTGTATAATGGGTAATTTTAAAATCTCTTTATTACAATAATTAGTGTGGTACTAGAAAAAAAAAACAGAAAAAAAAAACGATATTGGGAAATATGAGTAATGGAGGGGATACAATAAGAATGAAATAAAACGAAAAAACGAGGTATTGGAGGGAGCAAGTCAGTTTTTGGGACGGTGCGAAAGATCACTCTACTAAGAGGAAAAATAAATAAAAAAATAAAAAATTCTGATAAGACTAAGGTACAACGTGGGATAGAAGTATCGTGTTGTACGTTTGCAAATATAAAAATTATTAAAATTTGCAAATCTAAAAATTATTCCGTCCGTAAATAATAAAATTAAAAATAAAAATAAATATTAACACCTAATAATAATATCATATAACTATAAAATTAGAGTAACTATTTAATAATACTATTAATAATATATTAATAAAAATTAAGTTAATAAATTCGATTAAAGTGAGTGGACATTTTATTGTGCAAAGAAAAATATGGATGAACAATAAAATCCAATGTAAAGGTGAAGCTGGCTACCTTGTGTAATTTTCTTTCAAGCCAGTTACTAGTGCGAATAATTTAAGTAAAATTAAGTATTAATTAATAATAGGCAATGAACTGTTAAGTTACGGTGATATACGTAAGTGTGAAGCCTAATCATTAAACGGACAATTCGAAGTAAAATTAAAAAAAAAAAAAAAACTTAAAATTAAAAATCAAAAAAAAAACTTACTTAAGTGATTAATCTAAGCAATTAAAAACTATATATAATATTACTACTAACTAATTAATAATAATTTAATAATAATAATAATAATAATAATAATAATAAAAACTAATAAAAGTAAAAATCCTTCATCGCGTAAACCGCATATGTACGCAATAGTGGAGAACAATTAACACCATGGTGTTCATCACTCATCATAAGCGGATCCGCAACTCGCGATTTTAATTAAGGGAGTATGGGTAGTATAAGATATTAAATGCCTTACGCATATTCTAAATATTTTCTTTTCTTTTATTTTCTTTTATTTTTAATAAAATTCATAAAATTTGTAAAATTCAATGGTCAGTGGTTTCAATTTACTTTTCGTTAATTTAATCGATTTCGTTCTCCGCTTGGGTTTTTGTACTCTAAATTTTAATATTAATTTCTGTGCATTCGTGATAAGTGATGAATTAGTGATTTAAATTTAACATGGCTTAACGTAAATAGTTTATTATCGGGATGATATCAAGGTGAAGTGGATTAACTAACGGTGAGTAGCTAGCTGGTTTCAATTTTAAACACCATCCTCTCCTTTTTCCTAAATCTCCGCGGTCTAATCTAGGATCGTTTGAGTGTTCAGATACACCCACCCCCAATCCCTGAGCCCTAGCCGGGCCAATGATGACCGCCTGAACATTCGAACGGTTAATTCTGTTAACAGTTAAGGATTTCATTTGATATGAGAATATAATTTCGTATTCTCATGCACATGACCTCCGGTCCTGTTACAGTGGCGCCCAAACACAAGCATACCGGTACATATTTTTTTTTTCTTATATACATTTAAATTCATGTTTTCTTCGTATGCGCAATTGCATCTAGTTTTAACCGTTGACTCAATTGCAAAAACATACGTTTGTTTAATATTTTCTATTTACATTTATTTTTAAATTAATTTTCAATTTAATCATCTTTTTTTTTTTATTAAATTATTTATTAACCATGACGCATTGATTAAGTATTTACTGCACTATTGCTCTATTTCTAAATGTTGATTCTAGTGTGAAACCATTTACTTTTTCCCTACGTTCATGATATAACCTTGTCTCACATTTTTTTCACATGGGTCATCCATTTTTGATGTTGATCACCATGTCAGTGAGAAATGTGACACAGTTACGTTAAAAGGAAAAAAAAAAAAATAACATCTCTCATTCGCGAACGTTTCTGAACTTTTTTTTTCGTTGATTTGTTTTGTTAGATAATTGAAAGATATTGTTTTTTTTAATTCCTGTTTATTTAACCTATTCCAGTTCCAATTTAATTTTCTTTTGTACCCAAAGGAAACCAGCTGCTCCACCAAAGGTTTATTATTACAAACTTAACCGCTAATCCCATTACTATGGTGTCATCCCGATAATTTGAATTTGAATTTTATATTAACCTTGTTTCAGATAATTCTTATATTATTAATCTTTATTAATCATTCTTGCTAGTATTAAATTATTTTTTTTTCGTGTTTAGTAGTTTCACTAAAACTTAACTATACACTATTTTAGCGATAGCAACATAATTATTAAATTCAAAATAATATTATTTAGAAATTATAAATCATTAGTTAACCTTAACACTTAGTTCTTGTGTGGGTTTATTCAATCTTAAATTAATTTTTTTTTTTTTCGTAGCAACTACTAAAATATTTGATAGTCGAAATGGAACTCGTTATTAGGAGTAAAGATTTAGAGTCAGACGAAATCGATGTAGAATGTGAAGTTAGGAACTTAAAGGGTCCAATTTTGCGACAAATTTCAGAACTGCAATCATGTTTTGACAAAGAATTGCAAAATCCCGAATTATTGCCAGTCCGGGCACACTCGCGAGCTGCGAAAGCTCCCCGAAGAGAAGTTTCCGTTTGTACAGCTAAATTAAGGTCTCTTCATTCCGAATTACAACAATTTTTAAAGTCGAATGATGACCCGGATGCAGAGCTTTTTACAATAATGATTTCCCGTTTAAGACACGTACAATTACGATTAACTCGAATGTCCGCATCAAAAAGCGTTCAAACGTCGGTTACAAATTTATCAGCATCTTGTCAAGCAATTCTAGAACTGATACCCAAGCTCCGAGATGTCAATTCACTAGATACATCCTTGGAAACCTTAAATGGCCTCCAGATTGAAGAATATCAAGACGATCAACGGCAGTCCATTCAAATTGAAGATTGTGACGAAGAGCCCGAATCCATTAATGTTGTCAGTGGTGACGTACCCGAGCCAAAGAATATCCCGCAAAGTCTTTTCCCAAAACAGGTTAATTTTATGGAATCGACGGGAAACGTTCTCACTTCCAGTAGGCCGCCAATTACCGCGCCTCTGTTCAAGTCGGATTACGCAACATCTTTTGCTAATGCATCTCAGGGCCCCGTTCGAAATATTCCTCCTATTCAATCAGGGCCATATGTACCTCCATCATGTGGAGCGGATCAATATACTTTTAGACCACCATTGTTGACAAATGAGAGGTTTACGGCTAGCTCCCAAGAATCAAAGACATTTAGTAGTGAGAATAAACCAACTCAATTTCCATATCAACCTGAAGTTACTCACGCAACTGAGTCGACCCCAGTTTCAAATGTAAAAGGCCCCACGCCAAATAATTTTTATAATATGAGGCATACATATCTGCCTGAGCCGCCAACTACATTTTCAACTAGTTATGCCCCTACAATGGGACAAATTCGGTCAATCCCTGTAGATATCCAAAAGTGGAATATATCCTTTGATGGTTCGATCAATAATTCTACTAGTGGTATATCAGTCCAAAAGTTTTTCTATAGAGTTGAGCTTATGGCTGTAACTCACGGTATTTCACCTAACCATTTGGTTCATGATATCGGATCTTTATTTCATGGGACAGCTCGAGAACATTACTGGATTTTGATGGAGCGTAACCCTAGATGTACATGGAATGAATTAAAAGATGGGTTCTTTCATCGTTTTCAAGATGGTCGAACAGATAATGACATTAAAAATACTCTGGAACATCGAAGACAAAAAAATAAAGAGCCATTTGTTGATTTTTATTATAATATTTTAAGTTTAGCGCTTCCTTTAAGGACCGCACTAACCGAACTCGAACTCATAGATATTTTAAGAAAAAACATGCGTCCTGGACTCAGAGTTGCCGTGGCTGGAGAAATATTTTCCTCTGTCTCGTCTATGGTGAATAGGTGCGTTGCAATTGAGGAGACGTGGAAAAATATGAATTACAATCCGGAGATTGCTATGGGGCCTGGTTTCTCCCGTAGTATTCATGAAATAGTCCCAACGTCGTACAATCCCACTCCTCAGGTGGACTACAGTCAATCAGCGCAAAATAGTTCGAATATGTTTCAACCTTTCACATCAACTGACGGAAATTCTAGTGCTAATCAAAAATTTCCTCCAGCTCAACATGTTAATTATACACCCGGCTTGCCACCTCCAGTACGTTGTTCAAATTGTGGTAAACCCTTGTTTCACCACTTGCCATATTGCCCTAATTGCTATTGGAAGACGGAAAACTCACAAATGGGAATGAGAAATTCTGGGAATCCTCATTTCCATCAGCAAATTCTGATACCTCCCAGACGGAATACCGAAGACGCGGCGGCGAACACGGATCCCGAGTTTTACAACCTGATCAAACGCAAGTAAACTTATTACGTACAGTTACCCCAAATTCTGCCTTTTACTATAAATTTGACAGTTTAAAGAAACATAAATCAAGATCAATTCAATATTTTCGTACCAAGAGATTACTATATAAGAAATTAGCTAAAGCCACGTTCGCTTCTGTTTTAACCTCAGAAGACCCTATCGACAATCGTCCATATGCCATAGTTAACATTGCGGGCACAAATATCTCAGGTCTTCTTGATAGTGGCGCTACGATTAGTGCGCTAGGAAGAAACGGCGTTGAATTTGTCGAGAAACATAACCTCTCGCTTTATCGTCTAGTTGCTTCGGTTCAAACAGCGAGTGGTGCAAAACAATCGGTCCTTGGTTACGTTTACGTACCAATAACTTATAATGGAAAGTCTCTAAAAATGCAATTGTTTGTCATTCCTGAATTACATCAAGAACTATATCTGGGTTATGATTTCTGGACACGTTTTGGAATTAAACCCACGATGATAGAAGAAGTAATTGAGCTCTCTACAAATAACAACTCTACGGATAATCCTTCTACTATAACTTCTAAACATCACATTTTAAATTCGGATCAGACAGCAAAACTACAGCAAATAGTCGAACTGTTCCCGAGCTCGCAGAAACTAGGTCTTGGTAGAACATCTTTGGCAATGCATAAAATAGATACCGAAGATGCCTCGCCAATCAAGCAACGATTCTTTTCAGTTTCGCCTGCTGTCCAACGCGACATATATATGGAACTAGACCGCATGTTAGCTTTAGGAGTAATCACCGAGAGCACAAGTCCATGGTGTTCCCCCATGACTAGAGTCTTGAAAGCGAACGGGAAAGTACGTCTCTGTTTGGATGCTCGTAAACTAAATAGCGTTACCCGTAAAGACGCGTACCCCTTGCCCTTAATTGACGGTTTGCTAAGTCGACTGGAACGAACACAGTTTATGTCCAGTATCGACTTAAAGGACGCGTTCTGGCAGATCCCCCTAGACCCCGAGTCAATGGAGAAAACTGCTTTCACCGTGCCAGGACGCCCGCTATACCATTTTACTGTAATGCCATTTGGGCTCTGCAATGCGCCTCAAACCTTATGCCGTTTGATGCACAGAGTGATCCCTCATCATCTACATGATCGGGTTTTCGTATACCTCGATGATCTGCTCATTACATCCTCCACATTCGATGAGCACCTGTCTCTGCTGGCCGACGTAGCATCTCGATTAGCAGCAGCGGGCCTCACAATTAACGTGGAAAAAAGTAAATTTTTACTGAGAGAGATCGATTATCTTGGTCATGTAGTTGGTGGGGGCACTCTGCGACCAAACCCGGAAAAGGTAAGAGCCATTGCAGAGTACCCGGTACCAAAAACAGTCCGTCAGTTGAGGAGATTTTTGGGCATCTGTGGTTGGTACAGACGGTTTATAGATCAGTTTTCGTCCCTTTCTGCTCCCTTGACGAACATGCTTAAGAAAAACCAAAAGTTTATTTGGTCCGAACAATCTCAACTTGCTTTTGATAAACTTAAACTTGCCCTCACTACTGCTCCTGTTTTGAATACTGCGGATTTTAAGAAACACTTCTTTATTCAGTGCGATGCCAGCTCCACTGGAGTGGGTGCTGTATTGTTTCAAAGAACTGATGATGGACAAGACAAGCCTATTGAATACATGTCACATAAACTTAACTCCGCTCAACGTCATTACAGCGTGACAGAGCTGGAATGCTTGGCTGCTGTCCTGGCCATTAAAAAGTTTCGTTGCTATGTAGAAGGACTCCCTTTTACGGTAATTACAGATCACGCTAGCCTCACCTGGTTAATGTCGCAAAAGGATTTAACAGGGAGATTAGCGCGATGGAGTCTTAAGTTACAGGGTTTCGATTTTGGCATTGAGTATCGAAAAGGAACCCAAAACTGTGTACCGGATGCATTATCTAGAATGTTCATGGACGAATTAAGCAAAACATTAAAAGTAAATAAAACAACTTCTCTTTTGGATGACCAATACCCGTTTCAAATTGATTTAAATTCCACTTGTTTCGAAAGCGCAGAATACCTGTCACAACTGCAGCACGTCAACTTTGCCTCAACTAAATCCAATTTAAAAATAATTAATGGTAAGCTCTATATACACAAAGGACCTAAACGCGTTGAGGAAGCATTAGACATACCTGACTGGAAGTTGGTAGTTCCCGAACCTCTTCGGTTCAATTTAATGAAATCAGCGCACTCTCCTCCTACAGCCGCACATTTAGGAAGCCACAAAACATTAGACATGTTGAAACGCTATTTCTTTTGGCCTAGTATGATGCAGGATATTCGTCGTTTTATAGCTTCATGCGATATATGTAAATGTATTAAAGCTCCGAACTATACATTACGACCACCTCTTGTTTCCCTCCCTGCTACATTCCGACCTTGGCAGAGAGTGTACTTAGATTTCCTTGGACCATATCCAAGGTCCCGTAAAGGAAACACATCAATTTTAATAGCTGTCGATCATTTTTCGAAATTCGTTATAACACGGGCTGTGCGACACGCAACCGCCGAGGAGGTTAGTAAATTCCTCGAAAATAATATATTTTTGATGTTTGGGGTTCCTGAAACTATTGTGACTGATAATGGGCGGCAATTTGTGTCTAATACTGTCCAAAAATTATTAAAAAAATATGGAGTGTCTCATATTTTTACTGCCAAGTATTCCCCTCAAAGTAACTCGTCTGAGCGAGTAAATAGAACAATATTGGCTTCTATACGTGCTTATGTGGCCAACGATCACAAGACTTGGGATAACCACCTCGAAGCAATCACACAAGCAATACGTGGAACTATTCACGAATCAACTGGTTTCGCACCTCATTTATTAGTATTCGGCCAACATCCTATTATGCATGGGTCTTTGTACGATCTGCTTCGCGACGTCTACTCATCCACGGGCAAATATATGTTACCCGAACATAAACCCGATGAGTTATATATATTAACAGAAAAAGTTCGAAACAATTTTTCTTCTGCTCAGGTTAAAGCTCATACTCGTTATAACCTACGATCCAGACCCCCTAAGTTTCAGGTTGGTCAAAGCGTATTTGTGAGAAATTTCGCTCAAAGTAAAGCAGCTGAATTTTATTCCGCAAAATTGGCTCCTAAATTTATTAAAGCTAAGATTCTTCGTCTTGTTGGTAACGTGTCTTGCGAAGTGGTTGACGATCATGGCAATATTCTAGGAACATACCACTTTAAAGATGTAAAATCTTAATTTCACATGTTACAAAGTAGTGTTAAATTTATGAATATTTCGAATTTGTAGTTGTTGTTGGAGTTAGATTGAATGCCCAGCAGAATGAGACCTCAGGGTGCGATGGGTACGTCCCCACGAATGTAACGGAATTACTGACGTTCCATCCTTAAATAAATTTATTTCAATAAAATAATAGGTAGCACGATTGACCGCTGAATTTCTGTCTATAGTAACTTTAGCTGCCAGCTGTAATTTTCGAATATTATTTGTGATGCATGTAAACTGTATAATGGGTAATTTTAAAATCTCTTTATTACAATAATTAGTGTGGTACTAGAAAAAAAAAACAGAAAAAAAAAAACGATATTGGGAAATATGAGTAATGGAGGGGATACAATAAGAATGAAATAAAACGAAAAAACGAGGTATTGGAGGGAGCAAGTCAGTTTTTGGGACGGTGCGAAAGATCACTCTACTAAGAGGAAAAATAAATAAAAAAATAAAAAATTCTGATAAGACTAAGGTACAACGTGGGATAGAAGTATCGTGTTGTACGTTTGCAAATATAAAAATTATTAAAATTTGCAAATCTAAAAATTATTCCGTCCGTAAATAATAAAATTAAAAATAAAAATAAATATTAACACCTAATAATAATATCATATAACTATAAAATTAGAGTAACTATTTAATAATACTATTAATAATATATTAATAAAAATTAAGTTAATAAATTCGATTAAAGTGAGTGGACATTTTATTGTGCAAAGAAAAATATGGATGAACAATAAAATCCAATGTAAAGGTGAAGCTGGCTACCTTGTGTAATTTTCTTTCAAGCCAGTTACTAGTGCGAATAATTTAAGTAAAATTAAGTATTAATTAATAATAGGCAATGAACTGTTAAGTTACGGTGATATACGTAAGTGTGAAGCCTAATCATTAAACGGACAATTCGAAGTAAAATTAAAAAAAAAAAAAAAACTTAAAATTAAAAATCAAAAAAAAAACTTACTTAAGTGATTAATCTAAGCAATTAAAAACTATATATAATATTACTACTAACTAATTAATAATAATTTAATAATAATAATAATAATAATAATAATAATAAAAACTAATAAAAGTAAAAATCCTTCATCGCGTAAACCGCATATGTACGCAATAGTGGAGAACAATTAACACCATGGTGTTCATCACTCATCATAAGCGGATCCGCAACTCGCGATTTTAATTAAGGGAGTATGGGTAGTATAAGATATTAAATGCCTTACGCATATTCTAAATATTTTCTTTTCTTTTATTTTCTTTTATTTTTAATAAAATTCATAAAATTTGTAAAATTCAATGGTCAGTGGTTTCAATTTACTTTTCGTTAATTTAATCGATTTCGTTCTCCGCTTGGGTTTTTGTACTCTAAATTTTAATATTAATTTCTGTGCATTCGTGATAAGTGATGAATTAGTGATTTAAATTTAACATGGCTTAACGTAAATAGTTTATTATCGGGATGATATCAAGGTGAAGTGGATTAACTAACGGTGAGTAGCTAGCTGGTTTCAATTTTAAACACCATCCTCTCCTTTTTCCTAAATCTCCGCGGTCTAATCTAGGATCGTTTGAGTGTTCAGATACACCCACCCCCAATCCCTGAGCCCTAGCCGGGCCAATGATGACCGCCTGAACATTCGAACGGTTAATTCTGTTAACAGTTAAGGATTTCATTTGATATGAGAATATAATTTCGTATTCTCATGCACATGACCTCCGGTCCTGTTACAACTGGAATGGCCGAATAAAACAGTCCATGAATAAACGAAAAGAAATTGAAAGATGTTTGCCAGTTGAATGATGCACATCAGTCAAAGATGTTGAAATATGATACAAATTTGGAAGTAACCGATTGTCAGGAAAATATCAATACATGGAAAAAACAGGTAGATAAAGCTTTAGATGTAATTATGAACTTCGCACTCTGTTTGAATGAGCTACTATGCTTAAAAATGGGTGTGGAGTTCACGAAATTTCGTGCCAACAAATAAATAAATAAATAAATAACTATTTGTGACGTCATTTAGGTTTAATTTTGATGTACTATAATAACGCATTTATTTTGTTATGCTATTTCTTTTGATCTGCTAAAAATTAAAGTTATTCAATTATTTTATCGAAATCACTTTTTTTTTCTTTTCACACCAATTCGTTATTGTTGTTGCTTCACTTCGTTTAAATATTTCAGTATGAGACTAATTTATTTGTTGGAGGGGTGAGGAAGGTAAGTGTAATCACAGTCATCAATGGTAAATTGAACCGTACCTGTTCTCTTGTCCTTTATTAGTTCAAATTATTTTTCTTAATTTTCTTGTCTTCATTTTGTAGTGCTCATACTAGCAATTGTTTACCTTCGGAATAACCCACTCCAATCCGCGAGCTTTTAGCCGGCAAAACCGACCACTTTCCTCGAAGCTCGGAACAATTGAAAAGACATTTTTTGTGACGAATGGCTTTACTTTTGGAGCCCTAAATTGGTCATCCTACTCAGGCCACCCCAATTCGTTACAGTATATTGAATTACATTTAATTACCCGACGTAGTTGGCCCCCTCAAAAATAAAGGCTGAATTTTGTATAAGTAATTTGTGTAATTTGTTTTGAAATATTAAATATAAGACTTTAGAATAATCTAATTGAATAATTCTTTTTAAAAGATTTTACTGTTGTTATATTTTATATAAATATAAACTCAAATAAATATATGTTTGAATGAATATCATTTGAATTATTTATATGAATTTGGTAGCCACCACCCATGTAATGAGTTTACTATTACAATTAATAATTGTTAGAATTTTTATGAATAATACAATTTATATGCTAATTTATTTAGTCAAAGGTCTTGTTATTAATTTTATCAATTATGGTTGATTCAATTTATTAATTTTACGCCATTAACATTTTCATAACTGCTATAATTGGGTTTTTATTATTAGCAACTGTTTGATGTACAACATATTAAGGTTCGAAAGTATTTCTATTAGAAATTGCATATTTAGACTATACATATACCAAAATGTATAATCGGATATTACCAACTGAAATTTCAAGTTGATTTTTTTTAGAAAGAGTAAAAATTTGGATTCATGATTAATTAAGTTAGGTTGGTTGGCAAAATCAATAATAGTTTATGTATAAGTGAGGATTTAGTTGAATGGTTTTTAACTACTTCTATTCACACTGGCACGATTTGAACTGAAATCGTAAATATTAGTTGGGCACACTGGCGCCCAGAAATAATCCTTCAAACAAAAATATGAAGTTCGCTTAAAAGTAACATAAATGTACCAAACAAGCAGCATATTATTTTATTTTCACTAACACTCTTATAGCTCATTTTATACAAGAGTCAGATAAGTGTATCTGACGGCAAAAAAATTAAACTTGTTGGGTATATTTTTATTTTCATGAAGTATGCCGTGCTAAAATTTCATGGAAAAAAACACTTAATGAACTAATTTTTACTTTACCTTTACAACTTCAAATTGGAACTAAATAATTTCAAATTGGGACTAAACACTTTCAAAATGGAAATAAACAATTTCAAATTTTGACTAAATATTTTATTCAACAAGTATTATAACAATTTTAAATTTCAGCAGGCTTTTGAGAAATAAAGGACAGCATTTTTTATTAATAGTTTCATTCCTACATCAAGAAAGTTGAAGCAGATAATATAAGAAAGCAAATATGCGCATTGTATAATAAAAACAAGGATTCGAGAATAGTTGCAAAAACTTAAGGCGTAAAGAAATCAACTGGTGGTAAGCGAAAAATAAAAATAACATGAACATCAAGTATTTATTGAAAGTAAAAGGTTGAAAGGGGTGAAAGGAACCGGACAAGTGGTGCAGTGGTTAAAGCTTCGGCACTTGGACCGGGAGGTACTGGGTTCGAATCCCATCAGAGGCTAGATGCAAATCGAATTTTCATCATCGATTACAATCGGTGATGTTAATAAACACAACTAAGACCCTCTGATGGAGTGCAGAATTCGGCGCCGACCCACCTTCCATGTCAATGTACTACAGGTTGACATGGAGCTTGCAATGTGCAGGTGGTATACTGTAGTTGTGTGAGTAGGTGAATGGGTTAATGATGTGGCGTGAATGCGTGGTATCACAATGGGCCAAAAATGGCCTAAGTGTCTCAACCACTGAAACCTATATTGAGGAGAATCCTAGAATAACTTTAAAACAACTGAGACATAAATTCAAAAGTAATCATCAAATTATTGTTTCAAAGGAATGTTTGAGAAAACACTTGAATGGATTACTGTATACGTTGAAAAACATTCGAAGACGAATGATAATGCACCATGTTATACTGCATTCCTAGAAGAAGAATTTCTTAATAATCACCTACTAAGACTCGCACCATATAGTCCAATGTTAAATGCAATTGAATATGTTTAGTCAAACTTAAAATCTGGAGTCAAATGCGATTTAACTATCCAATTACCGCGAATTCTAGCTGATGAAGGTAGATCATATTTAACAAAAACAGAGTTCCGTCTACTACGGCTAGAACATATAATTCGCGAAAACATAACTACGAAGATTACTGTTCCTAATTGTAACCGGCACGTCGCTCATATTCAAGAATTTATACCGGACGCGATAAATATGAATGGACTTTTTAATTCATAATTTTATTAATAAATATATTTTAAATTAACTGGAATAAATTATTTATTTTTTATTCCCATTTTGAAATTGTTTAGTTCCAATTTGAAGTTGTATAAGTATAGATGTCACATTCCTAACTTTAACAGTCTCAATATTATATAATGTATATATAGTATATTTTGTCAAACGCCATTTTAAAAGAAAGTGTTGGCTTGTATAAATAATAGCATAATAATAAAAATTATTTTATTTAATTGTTATGGTTTTATTATGGCAACCGTTTTTCAAGTAAAAATTTAATAAATAATAAATATTTAATTGTTAAAAACCCAATAATTGTGATCACCAAGAATTTAAGTTGTGTTAAATTGAAATCTCGATATCAAATCAAGTAAGCCATATTGCTTTTTATGTTAAATTTGTTTGCAGGTTATTTAAGATGGTCAAAAGCCGATATTATCAAATAAATAGGCAAATAAAATTTTATGTTCCGAAAAAATCAAGGAAAATATAGAAAAATATGATGAACATTTTAAACTTCTAAGCCAATTGAATCAAACAACAATAATTTAGCTCCACCAATGTTAATGAAGACATGAAGTTTAATACGGTTAAATTACGAGATTCATCGGATGATGATAACAATAGGAGTTGAGGAATTTGATTTGGCCCATTTTAGCCAATATTCCATCTTTTAAAACAATTTTTGTAGTCGACATATATCATGGGCATACGCAACCTTCATTCGATAATTTGTTTATTGGAACCGTTTGTTAAAGAGGTTAAACATCTTTATGAGAATGGACTTAAATACAAAGATACAGTTTTAAAGTTCTCTTTGACAGCATTTATATGTGATACTCCTGCCCGAGTTTTTATATTAGGTGACTTTATATTTATTTTGCTATCAAATTATATTGGATAATTAATTCAATCTTCTTTGTTTTACATGTAGAAAGTTATTCGGGATATTCTTCCTACACAACATGCAAAATAAAAGGAATATACATCGAAATATATATCGAAAATGTATTCCATCTGTCTTCGCTAGAAAACAGAAAACGTTTCAACACTTTCTCCTTTTACTGTGTGCAATATGAATATTATGCCATCGAAAAAACTCTATTTATAAAAATGAATGTGCCCCTGAATTATTAAAAAAAATTGTAAAACAATTTTCTACCTTATACGGCCTTGAACACGTTTCTTATAATGTACATAGTCTGCTTCATCTGAAAAACGATATATAACTGTATGGGCATTTAGATGAATATAGTGCTTTGAAATTAGAAAACTTCTTACAAAAGCTTAAAAATGGAGAAGAAAGGCTCGCTTCCATTGCAACAGATAATGAGAAAATTGAAGGAAATCGATAAATTTCAGACGTTTTCCAAAAACTACGATACACAATGTTCAAACTTTCCGCATCATTTTCGAATAACTATTGTTTAACCAGAGACAACCTAAAAGAGATATTTCATTCTATGTAAACGTAAAAATTTAAGCTGCTTCATTTTCTGTAAATAGCCGCATACAATCAAAATATTTTGTTTTTTTGCGTATACGTATACGCAGTTTAAAGAAAAATCACAGATACAACGATGACATTGGGATTATCAGAAATAAATTTTGTTTTAATTTTTTAGTTGGAATGAAAAATCTCTTTTGATTGTTTGTTATTTAACAAACGTAAAAATAATGAAAATAGTTCCAATTAATAATAAAGCAGTTGAAGGGAATGGATACAAAATTTGTTTCACTATCCCAATGAGTCGTCGAACTTCGGCATTTACTGTACAGAAATTGAACAATATAGTCAAGAACATCAATATTATGGTCTTCTACAAATTCAAAGCAAAATTATTAAAATTGAATCCAAAATCTCAAATCTTATTTATATTTCGTTTCAACATTTAAATTAACGTTTATTAGTTTCAGTTATTAGACTTTTATGTTGTTATTATCCTTTAAATTTTCTAAATTCCAAAACAATACTTCATTTAATTTTCAATTTGTTTTTTCTTGTTTATGAAGTATATGTATTTTAATTTGCTATACATTTTAGTTTTACATGTAATTATTTTTTTTTTGTACACATTTTATGACAAAAATGGTGTTTTTTTAAACTATTGTAAGTTGTATACATATATGATTTTATTATTTTGTAATCTTTTATTAAATGTAAATATAATATTCATAGTTGTGCCCTGATGATGGATGGAAATTAACATCCGAATCGACGGCTTTCGAATAAAACGGTGTTTTATTATATACTAGGCTATAACCAGAAAATTTAAAGGATAATAAATTAACGTTTGTTTTCATTTATACTTTTAGACATGTCTCAACACGGCCAAATTAATGAATTTGAGGAAACTGAAATTTTCGACTAGGATAAAGGATTAAACAAATTGTAACAAATAATTTACAAACACAGGCAAGAGATCCAATAAAACATGCAGCAGAAAGTGCAAGGAGTAATACGGAAACCAATGAATTTGATATAGCTAAAACCTTGCAGAATCATGGCAAGCTAATGCGAGTGATATTAAGAGAAATAAAATTGCTCCGCCAAGAACAAACACAAGACAATCGTAACAATTTCGAACTACCTAAGGCCCCCAAACTATAGAAAATTTCAATGCAGACAGCTCCAAATTTTAAACAGTTTGAAGCTGATATTAAAGAGGATCCAAATAAAGAAGAAGCAGTTGATTGATATTTTTGTTTTAAATGTTTTCTTTTTACCGGAAACTTTTTGATAATATACCGGATCAGAATGTGGAAAATAGTTAAAATTAATAGTTACCAACGATGCGGCCTCACATTTATCGTGGTACGGGTGCTATAAAAATATTGTTGTTGAAGGCTATCTTATAATGGATATACTTAAAGGTAAAAATAGGAATCCAGTCAACTCTCCTATAACGCGGTATTTTTATAACGCGATTTCCATATAACGCGCAGTCAAAATTGAAACTGTTCTCCTATAACGCGACGCGGTCTCCGTATAACGCGCTTTTCGTACAAGGACTTCCCAACAGTTCAGATGACGTGACATTTTATTATTTGTGCCGCAATCGAATTCGCAGGTATGTATACAGCATGAAACGATTATTTTATACATCCATATGTACATCACAACGGCTCCCCGAATTAAAAAAGGCTGACTTAAAAATGGCGTTTTTATTAAATTGTTTTTTTAATTTTAAAATTGACTAATGGTACTCTCTATTGGACATGTAAGGAAAATATAAAACAAACTTAAATTTGCAAATTGACATGACTTAAAAAAGCTCCCATTTTTTCATATAAAAACACCATTTTTAAGTCAACCTTTTTAATTTCAGCCTTTTTTAATTCAGGGAGCCCGTCACAACATATGACCCCAATTTTTTTTATTGTTTTATCACTACACACTCGAAAAATAAAATAAAATTAACACACACATGCGAAAAATATATGTACAGGAAATTTTTTTTCCAAATTCTTTTTTTACGCGATGATACGTTCCAGCCTTATAATAAAAAACCAAAGTAAAACAACCACGTGAAACCGTACAAAAAAAATTGTGCAAAAACAAACTGTGCAAAAAGGGCATTGAGTACATAGAAAAAAGCCTAAAAGTTCTAAAAAAAATTATTTTTTTTGTTTTTCAAAACCATATTATTTCAAAACAAAACCGCGTAAAAATAGAATTTGTACATCCTTTTATATTTAGACACACAATTGTTGTGCATTGTTTTATTACTGCTGTCTCGAAAAAATAAATTGAAGTATGAGTCTGACCTTATGTTTCTTATATAAACTCAATTATATAAAGGATCGAAGAACATTATATAATTTAGTTTATGTTTAAATGTGTTAAGGGTTAGAAGTACATAATACAATTGTTTTGTTTTGTTAAATTTACGTTATTGGAGCACTGTAGAACATTAAAGATTAGTCAAATGTCTGATAAAAGCAGAAAACAGTTAAAAAGAAAAAGTATAACTGTTGTGGAGAAAATTTCAATTTTAAATCGTTTAAGTAATGGATAAAAAATATCTTCTGTTGCGAAATCGTTAAATTTGAATAAATCTTCAATTCGGACTTTAAAAAAAAATGAGATGAAAATTAGAAAAACTATTGCAGATGGTTGTCCCTCAGCCGCGAAGCGCACTACTCGTATACGAAACATTAATATGGTAAAAATGGAACGAGCATTAATGATGTGGTTGGAAGATTATATAGCCAAAAAGATACCTGTGTGTGGAAATCTGATTAAGCGGAAAATCTATGAACATTTTAAAGGAATTGCCAACTCTTCTCCAGAGCAACACAGTCACACATTTACTGCAAGCGAAGGATGGCTAGACAAGCTAAAAAAAGGTATTCCTTGCACAACATCAAATTTCAAGCAGAACAGGGTTCAGCTGATACCAAGCCGAAAAATTTAAAAAGGAGCTCCCAGAAATTATCTATAAAGGGGGATATGACGCACATCAGATTTTTAATGTGGACGAGACAGCATTGTTTTGGAAGAAACTTCCATCTCCGACCTACATTTCAACAAATGAATAGCGGGCATCAGGGTTTTAAGCTTTTAAACAACGCATAACTCTACACATGTGTAGCAATCTGTCAGGAAATTTATTAGTAAAACCCATGATCATACATTTTTCTTCAAATCCTCGAGCCTTCAAAAATATTAACATATCTGAGTTACCCGTATTTTGGCAAGCGAATAAAAAAACATGGATGACTCAAGAATTATTTAAGGATTGGTTTGATAATTGCTTTATCCCTCAAGTGGAAAGGTTTATGATTGAAAAAACCTTAGTATTAAAGTTTTATTGATCGTTGATAACGCCAGTAGTCATAGTAAGGAGCTGAATCACGCAAATGTGAAAATTCTTTATTTTCCTCCTAATTGCACTTCATTATTACAGCCGCTGGATCAAGGAATCATCCGAACATTCAAAATGTTTCACATGCGGAAATTTATTGAAGCCATTTTCAACAGATTAGAAGACGAAAAAGGTAAAACGCTTCTTGAAGTTTGGAAAGAATTTACTATTTTAGATTGCACCCGGATTGTTTCATTACCATGTACAGAAATTAAACAGCAAACACTTAATGCATGTTGGAGGCCTAAGTTACCTCAAATGGTTCTAGAGGGAAATGATATTTTAGATCCAATAGCAGAAATTGTACAGATTGCTTCTACTTATAGCAACGAAGGATTTGCAGGTATACACGAAGAAGTTATAGAAGACTTACTTCAGGAAAAAAAGTTTAAATGAGGAAAAATTGGCAGAACTAATTGATGAGTCTACCTCCAATGCATTTGTGGAGGAAGACACTAATAACAAGTTTGTTTCAAACTTCAGTTACGATTTAAAAAAAGGACTAGAATTGACTAAAGAATTAGAATGCCAATTAACCTAAAATGACACTTCAACCCTACGCAGTGAGAAATTTTAAAAGAGAATTTCAAAATTGCTTGGCTCCATATAAAGAGGTTTTGGAAGAAGTACAAAAGAAAACTTCATTTAAAACCTAAGAAGAAAATTTGCAAAGTGAGGAAGATTTTCAGCCAATTAGGAAAAAAAAGTTACGACGGAATGTGTTTCGAAAGTGCATTTTTTTATATAGGTTTATTTGTGTACAATTTATTTATTTCTAAGATTCCATACAACGCGGTACGAATTCATTCAATTTATATTAGTTCTCAGTTTCTTATAATGCGTTTTCCATATTACGCGACAGTGGTTTCCATATAACGCGATGTAAGTTAATATGATTTTTTCTTATTTCTATGTTTCTCAACTCGATTTACATAAAATGCATTTAATTACAATCGAGTTTCTTATAACGCGGTTTCCATATAACGCGGTACGAATTAATCGCGTTGTAGGAGAGTTGACTGTATACTGAAAGATATAAAATATAAAATAATAAAATTTATTTTAATATTTTTGTTTTAGAATGTGCATTGAAAAATTGTTCAACAGCGATCATAACAACAGGCGATCATAACGGTTTCAGTATGCGAAGGACCGGGCCAACAAATCAAAACCAAATAATAATTAGTTTTTTAATTGCTCTTATTATTTTAAATTTATTTAAAACTTTTTTGTTGCAATGGAATTTATATTTTGATCATTCATATTTTTTTACTTTAAGGGGACAATAGCACTTTCAAAGAACCCCGCACAAGTCTTATGGAAATTGGCTCCCGGTCAAATTGGCTGAAATTTGGATATGTTGTTCAATTCGGCATCCCGAGCAGAAGGGCACAATGGGCACAAAGCTCAATTTTGCTTATTTTGGCCCCTACGGAGCTCCAAAGCTCCATAAATTGACCATTATTTACTACTTAAAAAGGCAATCTCCTCGAAAGTTTAGTATTTGCTGCGTTAAAAAAGAAGTAGTAATAGAGTATTATCAACGATTAGTTAATCGAGTATTTATCTCCTATTCTATTACATACATATGTAATGAATCAATTAAATAAAAACAGTTTTTATTTAAACCCAAATTAATTTGCATTTCCATTTAATGATTTTACTGCATTTAATAATTCCTTCACCAAACATGTTTCTTAAACGTAGTAGAACATTTTCCAAATACCAATACGTTCACGACTCTTCACTAAAAAGTCTAATCATCATATGCAAGGAACAACATTAATGGTTTATTTTTGCAACACCAAAATGTTACGTTTCCGAAGAATCGTATGAACAAACTCCTTTGTTTATGATACGTAAATGTAACACCTTGTTTGAAGGGAACCCGATTCTTTTTATTAGTTACTTTACATTCACGTGGATTTCATTTATTTCCATTGTTTCTGGTTGTGAAAAACCCAATAAAACATTACCACATTTTTACACGAAAATGATCTCTAATATTGACACAGCAAATAAGTCACTAAAGACCAATAATAATATTTTAATGTATTCCAAGCAATTTTCAAAACAGAATAATTATGCATTCCAGTTATATTAACGAATATATTTACATATTCAGGATGACAATTTTAAAACCAAAAACATGAAATTATTGATCCCCCGATATTACGAACATACTTCTTTCTATAGTTAACCCTGAACCAAGCAAAAATAATTTTAATAAAATATATTCGTTATCAACACACATTTGCATATGACGTCGTATACGTAAACACATACTTATACAAAGGTATAGGAAAAAAGCGATTTTAAAATTAAGTTTTGAAGTTAATGTAATCTCGGGAACGACACAACTAAAAGGTGGTTTTGTTTGTGGGTGTATTTACCTTTGTACGTACGTATACATACACACATACATAAAAACTTTAAAATAATATTAAGAAAAATCTTTAAAAAGTAATATTATTAATAATAAAAGGAAAAATCTGTTTTCCATACGTTCGAAGCGAAAAGAAAAGTGAATAAATATTTTGATTTTTTGAGCTTTTATAATTTTCGTTATTCATTTATATATGATTATTATTTTATTATATACTTTTGCCATTTTGCTCTCTTATATGTTGTGTTGTATGTTTCTTGGTTTTTTTTATCATTTATTTATTTATTATATTTTCCATTTTTTTTCTGGGGTTTTTCAGAAAATATTCATGAGATTTTAAATGAAAAAATACTTTCATCAAGACTTTTTTTTGTTGTATTTTATTTTATGTATTTACGTTGTTGTATAAGCAAACATTTTTTTTATTATTTAAGAATTTCCTTTTTTATTTTTCATATATTTTATTTTCTTTAAACGATAAGCTGACAAAAATTAAATAATAAAAGTTTATGAAATATACAGCAACAAAAAACCAAGAATACATACATATATGATTTTTTGATGAAATGTATATGCCGTGCCACCCACTTAGTTTACATATTTTACTTTATCAAAATATAGAAAGATATTTCTTTTCTGTTTGATGTTATGTTTTGCGTTTTTTTTTACAGTTCATATGTCGCACACAACATATTATATTATTTAGATCATAAAAACAAATATAAATATAATTGGTTGAGATTTTAGAGGCCCCTAGATAATACACGAATGTGGCACGATGGAAGAAAGTAATGTGCAAAATTAAAAGAATCAAACACATATCAGACGAATATGTTATATTTGTTTAGAATGTACATATGATAAACTCACATTCTGCAAAAAACACATTCAGGAAAGAATTAAATTATGAAAGATACATAATAATATGTACAAGAGCAACAAATATGTACAATACCTTGAGGTAGAAAGCCGTAACATAGAAATTAAGTTTGTGGTACTCGAGACAATTTCGCTCGACATTTTTCAATTCTCGTAAGACTACAAAAATAATGTAATTGGATTCATTTCAATTCGAATGAGCCGACATAATAGCTCTACAAAACGAAATTATTGTTTTACCTACAGAGTGATGAAATTTATTATATTCGAGGAGTACATTACATTTACATACCTATACCAAAGTTTGGAAAGCCGCTTTTTGAAATTATTTGCCAATCGTTTATAATAACACAATTTTCTGTTGAATTAAATTAAATTTATTTGTAACCTATAGCGTAAAACGCACGAATGCTTACCGATTTCACAAAAAATATGCCTAATAAGTCAACCCATTATGAGTCGGCTCTATAAATAAAATACGGTTGTAGTTTGACAAACTTGTAACAGGACCACTTCATAGTTGAAGGGTGGTGCCAATTCTGGCTCAACAACCTGCTTGACTAAAACTTTAAAAAAATTAATACTCCTGCCATAGTTTTTACTAGTCTACTAATTCACCGTGATGTTTCAATTCGCGTGAATTTCATTTGGTATCATCGTTCTCGAGTGTGTATATACGGCGCTATTATGCGTCATTTCCTTTTTTAGTGTTGCAGTGTTGTATTATTAATAATGGGCCATTACGATCCACACTGCTGGGGTTTATGGTTTCCTGATATAGACAATGAAGAAAATTTGGTAAGTGTTGCTCAAATCAAAAAAACCTTACGAAACAAAAAAAATCGATTATAAATGTATTAAGTGTTATTTACAGATAAATTCGCTACCACCAGAGTGTTATGGATAACTTTAAAATTGGCATTGCAAATCAACGATTTCCGAAATGGACGAAACCGAAAAAATAAATTGTAAAATTTCGATTTAAGACAAATTCACCATTCCGGCGGGAGTGGTTGGGTGTGTCGCCCGTATCCAAATTAAAATAGTTTCACCTAAAAGACGGGATCAGCATCTAAAGGGTGGTTACATTTTAAGGGCCGACGTTGGATGTGAACCACACATATACGTCAAGTTTTTTTCTGCATTTAATTTGACATTTCTCAATTTCAGACTAACTCAATTTGAACCATGGATAGATACACAATCGAGCAACGCGTTAAAGTTATTCAGGCATATTATGAAAATGGGCGTTCAAATCAAAATGCATATCGTGCACTTCGTGATTTTTTCGGTCAATTTAATCGTCCAAATGTGTCCAAACCGGGCCTGTAGGAGATTTTAAAATGCCAGTGCATGCTCGTACAGCTCGTACTGCAGAAAATATTGCTGTTGTTCGCGATAGTGTGGCTGAAGAGCGGTCCACCTGCATAGAACTCGTCGTCGTGCCCAACAATTGCACCTCTCACGCTCGTCGTTGATGAACATTATGCATAAAGACTTGCATTTACACGCTTATAAGGTGCAATTGTCTCAAGAACTAAAGCCTCTTGACCATTCCAAACGTCGTCAATGGTCAGAATGGTGGCAAGAAATGGCAACAGTGGATGATCAATTTTCGAAGAAAATCATCTTCAGTTCAATAAGCAGAATTGCCGCATTTGGGCGAATCATAATCCAAGAGTGATTGTCGAAAAACCAACGCACCCACAATGAGTGACTGTTTGGTGCGGGTTATGGGCTGGCGGCATCATCGGGCCATATTTTTCCAAAATGAGGCCGGTCAGGCAGTTACTGAGAATGGTGTTCGCTATCGTGAGATGATAACGAACTTTTTATGGCCCGAATTGGAAGATATGGATGTGGACGATATGTTGTTTCAACAGGACGGTGCCAGTTGCCACACACCTAACGAAACAATGGCTCTTTTGTGCGACAAATTCAATGGCCGTGTTATCTCACGTGGTGGCGATGTCAATTGGCCGCTCATGTGATTTGACACCGTTGGACTTCTTTCTTTGGGGTTATTTGAAAGAAAAGGTGTATGTCGATAAGCCAGCAACAATTCAAGAGCTAAAGGATGAGATAATTCGGCACATTAACGGCATAGAACCTCAATTATGCCTATAAGCGTCATCGAAAATTTGGACCATCGGGTGGAGGTATGCCGCCGAGGTCGCGGCGGCCATTTGGCCGATATTTTGTTCCATACATAATTGAACTATACCATATTATCATAATAAAAAGAATTGACAATAATTTCCTAAATAATTAGTGTTTTATTCAAAATCAACGTCGGCCCTTAAAATTTAACTACACTTTATATACTATAACCGGGAAGGATTTTCACTTTTAAATGCAATGATACCAAAATAATTTAAGTTTGTCTGTGTTACTTACATAAAAAATATTAATTTTTTCTTTCAGATTTGTGACCGGTTATTCGTTGTATAGATTCTCGGAAATTCAACCATCCAACCAATAAGATTTTAGCCCAGAAGTACGTAAACGGAAAACAAAATAGTTGACTTTTGGTATTATTTGTATTTACATTGTGCATGATACATAATTAATAAATTGAATTATTGTCAATTATTTGACAGGTGATTCAGGGCATCCCTTATTACCATACTTGAATAAACCTTACAAAATGTCAACTGGAGAAAGTCATCAAATGAAATTTAATAAAATTCACTCTGCAAGGAATATTGTAGAAAAACTGTTGGACTGCTCAAGTCGCGCTTTCGGTATCTAATGGGAGCCAGAGAACAGTATTATAGTCCAAACAGATATAGTCAATAGTTGTTCTGTACTTCACAATATGTGTAGATATTATAACCCGATTAAAATGGAAGACTACAATAAATGATTTATCTCTACAAGGTAAAACAATAAGAGATGGGATCTTCTTTTATCTAGTGTAGCATATATTTAAATCATAAACCTTTATTTTATAAACTTTTCCGTCTCTTACGTCGAAGGATGAAACCCAATGGTGGAGCCAACGTCAATGCGAATTTGTGAAAATGATTTGGTTGAAGCGGTTACCCCCAAGAGCTCAAGAGATTTTTACGCCAACATCAGAAGTATTAAACAATACGAGACTTGCAGAGTTAGCCAATCGTTTAAAGGAAACTATGTCGTAGAATCACGTAATGCCATTGTCCACAATCGATGAAGCAAATAAAATCGGTTCATCAATATTATCACAAATTAGCGAAACTACTAGTCGATTAGACCAAATGGAGCAACAAAGATCTTGAAATTTTTCTCGTACTTGCTCTCGTCAGAAATCGCGTTCGCCCAGAAAATTCGATAACCGAGAGAATTCTACAGTACCTAAGGATTCTGATCCATCTGGGTGTTATTTCCATAGGCGATTTAAGGACGAGGCTAAAAAGTGCAATTCAAATTGCTCACGTTGGAGCGATTTCAAAGCAAAAACTAGATTCGTCCTCACAAATGGCAACGTGTGGGGGAATTAATTAAGTAGTCAATCAATTGTCGCCTAAAAATTGTAGATCCTCCATCACAAATTAATTTTTTAATTGATACATGAGCCGTCATTCCCGCTAACGATATAAAAAAAGAACATAAACCAACATCTATAATTGTTTGTGGCCAACGCATTATCAGTCAAAACATTCGGTTCCCGTCGATTAGTGTTAAACCTTGGTCTTCGAAGACATTTTATTTGGACTTTCATTTTGGCGTATGTTACGATGCCAATCATAAGCGCCGATTTTCTAAAATTAAGAAAAATTAATTTCGTATCAAGTTTGCTGGTTGACATCCAGAACAGTCGTCTGGTCGATACACGTTAACTTCTCCACAAGTACGAGCAATAACTGTCAACTCCGATATTCCCACACTAAGAGTAATTGACACTAACGCGATTGACGTGAGTGTTACGTCTTCTGGAACAATTTATCGAGATAACGCGCGATATCCAAGGAAATACACCCACATAAACACCAAGTTACAAATCATATTACCACCCGTGGGCCACCGATTGCATGCAAAATCAGGCGGTTATTTACCGAATAATTGGTAATCGCAAAAAAGTAATTCAAATACATGGTAGCTGAAGGTATCTGTTGGCCATCCAAGAGTCCTTGGTCTAGCTCACTATACTTGATTGCAAAAAAGAATAGTGAATGGGGGCCATGACAGATAAATTCATTTGGTTTAATATTAAAAACGACGCTAAAAAAATGGCTCAATGTTGTTTGGCATGTCCAAAAGGCAAAGTACCTCGTCATAATAAAACTACATTCGGAAGTTACACTCCGATTATAAAAAAGTTGCCGAAGTCCATCTTGACATTATTGCTCCACTTCCAGAATCTGAAAGACAACGTTACTGCATCACAGTGATAGATCGATTTACACGTTGGACAGAAGAAGCACCATTACCAGATATCAAAACCGAGAGTGTAGCTTCAGCCATTTTCAACAGCTGGATTTCACGCTTCGGAATTCCAATTTCAATAGTAACCGATCAAATATCTATTCAGAATTCTCAAAATTGTTGGGTTTTGAACGTAAAAGGACTACGGGATATCATCCACAGTGCAATGGTTTTATAGAAAGATGGCATCGGACACTGACATTCACCATCATGTTTAATCAGAACAAACAATGGACACATGTTCTTTCATCGGTATTATTGGGGCTTCGTACATCATATCGGGAAGACTTCGAAACATTTTCTGCAGAACTCGTCCTCGGCGAACACATACGAATTCCTAGTGATATGCTGGAAGAAAACAAAACCAAACAGGACCAACCAAAATTCGTACGTCAGTTCAGAGAATACTTCTCTTACATTCGATCACCACCGCCAGCAAGACATCCAGCCACTTTGACAATTTTTGAACAGTGTTTTGCCAAGTGAGCCGATCGAAGACGTCAATAAGATGCAAATAAGATGTCAAATTTAACTTCGAACCTAATCAAAGTAGCCCGATTACGACTAGAGTTGGCCGGATTATTAAAATTCCTAGCTAATTGCCATTTTCTTGATTTGTCTTGCCGTATCTTCCTTCGTATTAAACTTTCACTTCTGTCGTGTTTTTGGATGCTTTATTTGCAACTTGAGTTGTCGTCCTTCAATTTTGTTCCAAGTATTATAGTTTATCCTGGGCTTGCGTTTGTATTCTTGGTGCTCGAGTATGTTGGTAGCTGCTTCGATATAAGCTTCTTCGATTTGTTTCAACTATTGATCTACACTGACGGTTGCTTCTTCATCGGTTTGGAGGTTGAGCTTGAGCGCTTCGCAGAATGCGTTTCTTGTGTCGCCATCTTTTAATCTGTCGCTGTAAAATTTCTTCCAAGTTGTCTTGAACCGTTCTTCTATTACCAGTTGATCTAGTTATTTAGTTCTTTATTTTGCTACCATCTGATGCCATGTGTATTTATGTATAATTTTGTGTGGAAATCTACTGCATCCTGTTTGCTTATCTTAAGTGATTGTCAGGCTGTGGCTTATAGTTGTTCATAGAACTTATCCTTGGTTGTTTCATATACGTCTTCTGTTGGGTCACAGTTCCGAATTATGGCTGTGTTTTGTATTTTTGAATGGAATTTTGCTAATTATTCTGCTCTTAATTGGTTTCCCTTCCATTATTACCTTCTTAGCTTTAGCTGTTGGTAATATGCCGACGCTTTGTTCATATAAAAACTGGTGGTGATGCTGATATATGTATCTTTATGTTGCGAGACTATTATTGCATCTTAGTGGTTATTGTATGCTAATCTGATGTGGTCTAATAGTGAATGGCTTTTAGTTCTCTAAAAAGACTTATTTTCTAATTACGTTGGAATGGATCTTGGCTTTGATTAAATTGTTCGTACAACCAAAGGCCCTTACCAGAATCCGAAGGGCCAACCTCCATGAATAGTGAATTTTCCAGTGTACGAGATGTATTTTATTTCCCTTCTACCCTCCGATTCTAGTTTGCGATCCGCCACCGAAGGACTCGCCCGATAGGGGTTGTAAGTTCCCCCCCATGGGAATATTCAAACACTAGTGGCATAAAATTATCTTACCATCATCAATGATTTGTATGCGTGTTTTATTACATTTTAAAGTTCTGTACATCCAACACCCATTATTTTGACACTAGAATTTAAGCCTGCCAAATAGTCAGTTCCTTGAAATTTTAAGACATTGAATAGAGTATCTATCTGAGATGATAAATTTCGTACGTTTCAATTATTATTTTTTTTTTAAATTTGGTTAAAAATTAAAATTATTAGTTTAGTTATAATTAGGAATGTTGGCTTTACTTTCATAGTTGTAATTTTGTAATTTTAAATGTTGTTTAAATAAAAGAACTTGCGAACCAGGTATTAAAAAATATTGAAATTTGGACTTTAATAATAATCGTGTTAATGCTCATTGGGGAAGTCAAGAAACAGACCCAATTGTTTTTTTTTTTTTTTTTAGAAAAAGTTAAATGAAGATACCACAGATACCAGAAAATGAACAATTTGGAAAAATTCAAACCACTTGTTGATGATAACAGAGACACATCTCGTTTGCTTTTAAGTAACACCATAATTATTAAAATGTCTGTAATGAATCTCCTTCGAGTCTAATGGCAGTGTCCTTGGTTGGTTCGTGATTATCCTACATACAGCCAAATTCTTTACGAACAGTGCAAAACATTTCTGCTATTCCTGAATAAGAAAAAAGCGATTGTCAATAAATCCATTTCAAATTCATTCTCCTCTTTGTTGACTGCAGCTGACATTATTGGTATGAGATTTAGAATCAAGGAACCCAGTTTTAAGGTACAAATTAAATAATTTACTGAAGCAACCTTGTATAGTAATTCCAACCTAATATTTGTGATTATAATTATTTGGATTAGTTTAAATTTAAGACATTTATACAATTTCGTATATCAAATCACATTAAGAATAAAATTTTATATTTTCGTTTATCTAATTAAGTTTCCAGTACAGTTAAAATCCCAATGTAATTGATACACCTAGAATACGAAATTTAATATAAAATTTTGTAATACACGGTACGGAAAAAGAAATATTTTACTGATCATACATATATTTTGTTGGTTAGCTCTACCATCATCATCATAATAATATTTTTTTCCATTTTACTAAAATTTCCTTCTTCTAAAAATAAAACTTCACTTTTTACTATCTGTTAGAAAAAACTGCTTTCAAAACATACAAGAGATATGTATTTGCACTGGTATACATTTCATTCTATAGATACAAATATATTTTTCCATTTTCATTTACTGTACACAGCATTCTCGGCTAAAAGATAAGAATATGGAACAAAAAACTGTATACGAGATACGAGTATAAACGCTTGGTAAATTATTATTAATGATGTTATAGTTGCCATAAAATTTGTTCTTCTTGTGGCCAAGGTAGTAAAGTTTTGAAAAATATGATATTTTTCAGATTTTAAGATATATCTGGGTTTTTTTTGTGAATTATCATTAAACTATGGTTTTAAGTAAGCTAAAAGCAGTAAAAGTGGTAAAATGTACGGAAAAAATTTGAAAAATCACAGCACATAATGTATCCGTGCTACGCTGTTTGTATAATATGTATGCTTAGTTGAATGCTAGTTCATGTTTCATTATTGTCTCAACGATATTATTTTGCTGTATATATAAAGGAATTGTTACAAATTTTTATTCTTATCAAAATAATGTAAAAGGAAGTAAAACGATACCGTGCAGGTAAATAATACATGCCTCGATGTATATGTTTAGAGAAAATGCATCCTTTGAGTAAAAATATGCTAGTTCTAAATTATGTTGCAATATTCTAGTCTCGCATTAAAAATATAAAAAATGTTTACATTTCCTAATCAGCAACTATTTATTTTAAAATATGAATTTCATTTTTGGTAGGAGACTCGCGTTCCTATATACTGCAACTCAAATATCGTAAATGCAGTATTTTATTCAAGCATTTTTATAAAATAATAAAAAATATTAAAAAATTGCTATTAAATTATAAAAGTGTCATCCTGTGGTAATTTAAATGTATTCTTTGTCTGCATTGTTTTTATAAAATCGAATTCCCGTTTGACTTTTTGAACCTTTTACTAAAACAGCAAAAGTGTATAACATGCCAGTAGAAGAAAAAAATATAAGATTGCATTTTCATTATGTAAGTATAAGAAAATTGTGCCAAAAGAAATGAAAATCTTTCTACGTTTTAAAACATTTAATATTTTCCTGAAATTCCCATAGAACACAAAAAAAAAAAAAATTTAAAATATATTTTTCATTTCACTAAAAAAATCCGATATGGAACAGCACATAACTTTAAAATTACTCGAATCTAATATTCGATGTAACGGCAAACAGATTTAGATGGAGAACCAATCGTTATTTAGCATGGTGCATGGCAGCATCTACATACATCTCAGAACCCAAATACAAATTTTCTTCAAGCAAATTGTGGCTTGTGGATGACATACCGACTTTTGCCATTAGTAATGGTGAAAAATGGGTTAGATAACGAAATACTCTTTTTATAGGAGTATTTCGTTATCTCTTGTTTTTGGCTATGCACGATCCAATATCCAGACAAACGACGGGGTAATAAAATTGTTTAAATTGTACTACGAGCATAGGCATTCTACTGCTATTGAATGCGATTATCACCTAATCACCCTAAAAGTGATGGAGAACCTGTGAAATTCTCCAATTCTACGAGATTAAGATTTGCTAAAGGTTTTAAAAATTAGGTACTGATATTGACTACCGTACACATCGGACGTGTTTTTTAATAATAAATTTTAAATAACAATTTTTCATTTTAATTACTGTGATTAATCCAATAATTTATTTTACTTGGACATTAATAAATAATTTTGAAATAAACTATAATCAGTCATATTAGCGTTGGTTTTGTGCATCGTGTAGTGAAATTACCATATTTGCTGTAATACAAAAGCTTGATGAGTTAGCATGCCATATGGTTAAAATGTTTGAATCATTCACTGTGATGAATGATTTTATAAAAGCATCAATTGGGCTGCAATTGACAGCCCAGTCGCTGCAACTGCAGATTCCTGCCAACACCTCAATCAACTTATTGCATAGCCAATCCGACCATATTAATGTTACACCAGATGTCATTGGAATTGATGCCGCGTCCAGTTCATTACAATCTGTTGAAGTCCCAGATAACGATATCTTATATGTGAGCAGGCTGAATCCACACACAGAGGAGGCTGCATTAGTTGATTATTTAAAATCCAATTTGGAAAATCTGGGTGTGGTGGATTTCCATCAACTGCTTCCTAAGGGCCGCGATAAAACTAATTTCACATTTGTTTCGTGTAAGCTTACTCTAGAGAAGAGTTTCGCAGCACAAGTTTTGTCGCCTACTTTTTTTGTCGCCTACTTTACTGGAGGTTCAAAAACGGCAGAAGAATTTCCCTACCATAAATGGGGATCGACAACCTTATCCAGAGATAATAGACTCGTACTGTAACTTTTCTTTTTGCCGATAAGATCAACAGCTACACAAGTATTGCCATCACAGTAAATTATACAGTGACAATCATTCATTCACCACTTGCAGCCTTTGTAATATCAGTTTTGTATTAAATTGTAAATTTTATAACTTGTATACCTTGCTCTCTTATATTTTTTTGTATTTTAGGTCTTTAACTAATACTATTCTCAGTCTGGACTCATTGCAGGTATGTTTATCAAATAAGAATGTTGCGATTGTGAATCGGGATAACAGAAGTGTTAATTTTGGATTTATTAATGCCCGTAGTTTGTTTTGCCATATCGATAAACTGAGAATATTTATCGATTCCAAAGATCTCGACGTATTTTGTGTAGTGGAAACATGGCTTACAAACAAGATTAATAACGAATCTGTCTCGCTGAATGGATACGACATTTTGAGATTTGACAGAACACATAAAAGGGGTGGAGGTACATTTCTATAAAAAATGTTTTGAACTTAAGGCTATTCATGGCTGAAATGATATTACCATCTATGACTGTACCGTTTGTAGCATACTATAACCCGTGCAATCCGATTTAGATGATTTTCAGGAATTCTTATCCTCCCATATTTTAAATTATAATCATTTTAAATTGCTTGCGATATATATTGTAATATGCTTGATAAGTCCCATAAATTTCATAATCTTTTAAAAGCCAACCATTTGGTATCAGTCCCGTTCTCACCTACTCATAACCGTACATGGCTCGGATCAATACATTGTCCCCGAAGCAGATTACTTTAGAGTATTGCAGTCTTGTCAACACACTTTGCCTGACATCTCTGACTATGATTTCCTGATCATTTCTTATAAAGTCAGATAGTGAATTACTTTTCTAGCATTAACTGGAACTTTTTGCATGCATCTGATAATGTCAATCTCCTCTTCAAATCATTTTATAATTGCCTTTATTATATTCATAATAATTGTGTACCAACTAAAAAAATAGCTAATTGCCAATCGGCTGCCCCATGGTTTAATTGTAATATTGCTAAAAGTATGCTTGCGAGGGATCTTGCGTATGCAAAGTACAAAAGAACAGGCGATGTGAGGAACCTAGAATTATATCGTAAAAACGCAATAGGGTAATTAGCTTGATTACGATGTCCAAACAAAAATATTTTTTTGGAACCAGTAAGTTAACCACGAGACGAATCTGGAGCAATTTCAACCATATTGGATTGGAGACTAGCAGGTCTGGTGTTTCTACTGACTTAGACCCTTCAATTATCAACACTTATTTTTGCAATGATCCCCATTCATCGGTAGTTATTCCATTGCAGGGGATGGAGCGCATAGTCACGGATACTTCTCTCTCCTTCTGCAGCGTAAGTGAATTAGATGTTTCCAAAGCCGTGTATCTTATTAAATCAAATTCACCCGGTCATGATAAAATAAACTTAAAATTTCTATAGAATATTTTACCATATATTTTATCACCTTTTACATTCCTGATTAACAGTTGTATTATGCGATCTGAATTTCATGAAATCCGGAAAATGAAATCTGTGATTCCGATTGTAAAAAAGAAGGGTATCGATTCTTTGGCTAATCTTAGACCGCTTAGTTTAGTTTTCATCTTATCTAAAGTATTCGAGATCATTCTTCGTAATCAAATCAACCGGCATTTGGCTAATGGTAATTATCTAAATAAATTTCAATCCGGATTCCGTAATAATCACAGCACAACGACTACCTTGCTTCATGTTGTAGATGATCTGGCTTGTCATCTTGATCGAAAAAACTCATTTGTCGTTCTATTACTGTAGGATTACTCCAAAGCATTTTGACAATAGAGCACTTAAACTTATGTTTGTTACTTAACAGACAGATATCAAAAAGTCATTGTAAATGGAAAATAATCATTTCCTGAGCGTATACCTGTAGGTGTATTTCAAGGTACTATACTTGGCCTAACTCTATTTTCCCTTTTTATTAATGACTTACCACAAGCAATAAAATACTGCAAATATCACATGTATGCTGATGATTGTCAAATTTATCTTGGTGGTACTAGTGAAAATATACTGGAAACGTTTAACAATATTAATCTGGATCTATCCAATGTATTGGCTTGGTCCAAGTCTAATGGAATCTCACTGAACATCGCTAAAACACAAGCAATTGTGATCTCTAAAAGAAGTTTCCCAGTGATACCTGATATCTTTATTGATGGTGTGAGGATTAATTTTGCGAATCATGTTAATAATCTGGGAATTTGTATTAATGACAGGTTGTTAATGTTTGTGGTAAGATCAATTCTACTTTGCATGGTTTGAAGCTTCATAAAAATATCTGCCCTAAAAATGTTCGAATTTTGTTGGTTAAATCATTAATAATTCCCCACGTACTATAGTATATTGCGAATTTCTTTTGTTAAGATGTGATTCTACCTCAAGTACCATGCTGCAAGTTGGTTTGAATAATGCCGTTAGATATGTTAATTGACTGAGAAAATTTGATCACATATCAGCTAAGTTGAAAGAATTTTTTGGTTGCACTATGATTCAATTATTTTACTTTAGAGCGTTATTACTTTTATATAAAGTCATTATTCATTAATAATCGTGCTCCTTCATATTTATATGAGAAAATAAAATTTGGGTCTAATCGAAATGGTCAAATAATGTTGCCCGTTGACCGTTCAAATATCTACAACAAATCGCCTCTGTTTACCTCCTTAACAATTTGGAATGAGGTGCCGGTTGACATTAGACGTGTGAAGCCTTTTACTAAATTTAAAAAGTTGTTGTTTGATTTTGTTAAGAATACATTTTAAATTATGTTTTAGTTTATTTTTTGTATACATCTTAGTATGGATAGAAAAGCTATGCTTTATCCTTTATGCTAAATAAATAAATAAATTTAAAAATAGAAGGGGGGATGTAACCAAACCATCTTAGTAATATACAAAGAGAGCGAATAATAATTCAGTCGTTCCATCTGAAATAAGAGGAGATTAGTAACTTATTTTACATTTCCGTAAGGCATCCTTGATCTTTCTCTTTCATTGGTATACCTGTTGTACGGTATCGATGTGCCATAAGCTGGCTTGCAATTATAGTCAGTAATACATGACTAATACATGATTTGTTTTGAAAATCGGTCTATTCCGAGCAAGTGGTGTATTGGTTTAAGGTAAGTAAATGGTAGTGTGAATATAATGGTGTGTCTATGGTGAAATGTATCTATGCCAGTTCTTCGCGACATCTTACCTAACCTTTAGTCTTAAATATAATTTATTCAATTTACGGAGAACAATAAAATAAAATAAATAATTAAAAAAAAACTTGTTGCTTCTATTTTAGTTCAAACTGAAAAAAATTCCTGTATCCTAAGGAGTTTCTACTGGGCAGTTTCCTACATTTCACCTTGAATGTAAACTTCAAACAGCCACTACAATTTTTTTTGGTAATGTAGAAGATCATTTTGAAAATTCTGGGGCAAACCCAATATGTTGATGCTTGTTTACAAATCTCTGATTTTTCGCATGCGGTTGTTTTGAAACTTTACAGTCTACAAGGTGCAATGTCTCTGCCTTTTATACTTGCATCCTAGACAATCTTTATCTGCCCACACTTCAGTCGTTCATCCACGACTCTACTTGCTTCTTTTCGACTTTGGTGCATTGGTGCATGGAACACATCTGTTTGATTGCAGTGGATAAACAAATTTACAATTTATTTCGTCCATCTATAACAGAAATCATTATGATTAATGACAAATTGTTACCAGAATTCTGACTCGATAATTATTCGCTGAATTTGGTGCGAATTTTATCTCTTCTATTTCAGTCGAAGATAATTAATTAATTCAATATTCAGGAACAGTATATTAGAAAAATCATACATTATTTATGAAATGTTAATGATATAATATTAAAATTAAACTGTCACCTAAGTTTACTATTTTCGTAAAAACAGATTTATCTATACGTGTAACAAATATAAAATGTTCGTCATAAACTATACATGGTGATCTAAATATACATAAATATTCGTTAAAATTAAAAGAATAAATAATTCAGCTGGGTCATTGTATTTTAAATTATATTTCATTAAATTATATTTTATACATACCCTGTATAAGCAAAACCGCACTTAAAAAAACAATTTAACAATTTAGTAGATTTCTCTACGTATACATTTATAAAGCCAAGAGACACAATTTATATTAACCCGAACAACGTTCTAGAGTTAAACGAAAACACAATTATTGAAAAGATTCGAAAACAAAAATCATAATTTTCGAAGACTCCAATCTTTATCTGTCAATGGTATATAATTAAATAAATGTTACAAAACATATTTATAGCGAACGTACAAGACTAACCAGAAAGTTCATTTCTATAAAAAAACATTAAAATTATTCATTAAACATTACATAAAATTGACTGATTTTATTTTTTTTTTCCAATATTCGTAATCGTATAAAATAAAACTTTTAATTATTCAATTAAATTTTCATTCACAAATATTAATTCAAAAATTGGTTACATTTTGCTTCTTATGGAAACGAAGAAGTTTCCTCTCTAAATAAAGAGCACTTTTAATATTAAGGCTCTTTAAATCATAGATGGCTCTGATAAAAGCCGCGTTCGATTGTACTGAAATATCTAAATATGTAATGTGAATTAACAGAATCAACTGAACTGAAAAATGCGATCGGTTCGTACACTTCAGATAATATTTGGTACAATTGAATTATTTTAAAAAACGTCATGCTCGTGATGTTGATTCCCTCAAAAAGTCAAATAACTATTTTGAATAATGTTAGAAACGAACGCCCGTTTCCCTTCAGTTACTCAACTATCTAGATAATTAATGAATTATGAGGCGAACACGGCTAAACTCAGTAATCAGTTAGATAATTGAACAAGTGAAGTAAATAGTAAAATAGAACGTTCGTTTCGAACATTTTTATTTTAGAAATAAAAAATAGTTTATTTTATTTTCGAATAATTAATAACGCCCCCCCCCCCCCCCACCCCGATTCTGAGGATAAAACTACTAAGACCATCTTAGCTAAGACTTTCTTGTGATTTTTTTTTTAGACTAAAGTCTTCATTGAATTTATGAATAATACAGGGTGGTTGGTGCATCGATTGCCAAATTCAATTGGCTGAAAGGATGGGTTATTTGTTATCTCGTAAACCCCAATAATTTACTTTTGGCCTCACGGTTTTATATTTTAACTTTTTAATGTTTATTTTGAAAAATCGCAATATCTAGCATTCAAATTTTATTATTTTTTTAAAATATTGATATAGGTTCCAAATTTAATATTAACTCTTCCGTTTACTTTTATATGGTTCTATCAAATTCAAAATTCGTCCCAAATAACATCTACTTCCTTTTTATTTACTCTTAAAATGTTTGAAAAAGGTAAAAGAAAACTTAAAACTCAACTTTACGTTGGAATAAAAAACAACTAAACGTGATCATGATCTTCGGACTCTTATTTGGGTTATCTAGTCTATCTCCTTTCCAACGATATGCAATATGCCATAAAACTCTTTTTAATACTTTACTAAATCATAAAATTTGTGTATCGGGACACATCAGCCTGATATTCGAGATTCGCGATAAAAACTGGTTTTTATTTAAAAAATACGCGCGAGACAGGTAAAGTTTGCTATCTCCCTCTCACATAGTGACATACATCCTTTCTCTGTATTTTTCATTGTAACGCATTTTTATTCATTGATATTTTTCCATTGTTTTTAGTCGATATATCACTGTCTCTGCAAACAAACGTGTCTGTTAAACTTTTATTATGTTCTAATATTGTTATTTTGTTTTCGTTAAATTTTTAAGTGTTTTGGTTAAGTTTTGGGAACAGCTTTAGTATCGCAGTCAATTTTTTTTGACTCTGAGCGACGGTGGCGGCACTTTGATCAAAAGCGAATTTTTTATAACTAAAAATGTGTATTTGCTTAGCACTTTGAACCTAACGTTATCTATTGGAATAAAAATGAACTAAAATTTAAAAAAATACGTTAAACCGTGATAAAAAAATTTAAATTTAATATATTTTTATGAATATATTAAATATATAAATATTAAATATATAAAAATATATAAAAATTAAAAATCTCCTGCCGGAATTTTGAAATGCAGTAATTGTAGAGGCTAACGACTTCCATAACTCTCACGGGCACGCGGGACGTCGCTGCGCTCCCCCCCCCCCCCCCCCCGCTTAGCCCTCCGAGGGGCTTTAGATTTAAATTTTGGGGGACGTAGGAGCCGGGATCTTCAAACATGTCGCACTGCGTGCCGCACGTAGGAGCGGATTATATAGAATCTATTAATGGCACGTGCGCTCCTCCTCGCTTAGCCCTCCGGGGGTCTTTAGATTTTAATTTCGGGGAGCGTAGGAGCCGGGATCTTCAAACATGTCGCACTGCGTGCCGCACTTAGGAGCGGATTATATAGAATCTATTAATGACAACTATATAGCGTTTTTTTATCTTAAAAAACAAAAATTAATATTTTTTTAAAAATCCCGACTATTGTCGGTTTTGTGATAAGGAAAATGTGATAATTTTTGCGGAATTATACACAATCCATCTTTTAACGTCATCTACACTTTAGCCAAAATAGTACAAATTCAAATTTATTTATTTATAAAAATATCTCTAAGATGGCAGTCAATCAAATTAACAATTTTTTAGTTAAAATTATAACCACCTAAAAAAAATTGTAGAAAAATTTAATCCAAAAGCGGAAAAAATCATAAATAATATATAAAAAATTGAAATATTAGAACAGATTTTTCGATCAGTTTGCCATAGAGTTTTTGAAAAATAAATGAATTTACCGAAAAATTTACTTAAAATTGACTTTTACCCGACTATTGGCCCGCAGCCATAGTATTGCATATCTTTGGAAAAGGGATAGACTAGAGAACTTTAAAAAAGAGTTCGAAGATCACGATCACGTTTAGATTTTTTTTATTGCAATGTAAAGTTGAGTTTTAAGTTCTCTTTTACCTTTTTCAAACATTTTAAGAGTAAATAAAAAGGAAAGTAGATGTTATTTGGGACGAATTTTGAATATGATAGGACCATATAAAAGTAAACGTATGTAAGAGTTAATATTAAATTTGGAACCTATACCAATAATTTAAAAAAATAATATAATTTGAATGCTAGGTATTGCGATTTTTCAAAATAAACATTAAAAAGTTAAAATAAAAAAATCCGTAGGGCCAAAAATGAGTTATTGGAGCTTAAGAGATAAACAAATCACCCATCCTTTCAGCCAATTGAATTTGGCAAACAATGCACCAAACACCCTGTATATTAAAAAGTCTACAAAGATCTTTGTAGAACTGTAGATTTTTGAACGAGCGGTTATTCAAATTCGAGTTTGTTAAAAAAATCGAATTTACATAAACCATTGTATTGTAAAAATTTAAAAAATTGATATTTTATTTTGAATAATGTTAGTATAGCACATTAGGATTTTATTTGTACAGTTTCAGTAATAATTTGTTGTATGTGTTTTAATTTCAGATGGAAATACAAAGGACAGTTCGAGCTATACGTACAAGTTGCGAGCAATTGGAGGCTTATGCAAATTTTTTAGAAAAAATCACGATTTCTGGCTGGCAAAATACGCCAGAAAATGTAAAATACATGGAGGGAAAATGGGCAGAATTGGCTACGAAATTGAATATTTTGAAAGGCCCACGGAAAAGTGGGAAAGATTGGAAAATAGTAAGTTTCATTTTACCTTGAAAGGTTGCTCAACTTAATTTTTCATTATATCTTGATTTCAGACTTACTCATTGGAGAAACCAATTTAAATCTCGTGCTAGTACAATAAAATAAGACCAACTACTTACTGGGGGTGGTGAATCGTCAAAAATGAATTTTTCGGCATTTGACTATAGGGCACTACGTATATTTGGCTTGGTTGGTCTATGTAAGGAGACCCTGTTGTGCCAGTTTTGGGATTAAACGTAATTTTTGTTAAGTAATTATTACGTTATGTATTTGAATATTCACAGAACTCAAGTCAAATATCGGTTGTGTCAACACGTAAGTAGAGAGTTGATAATAATAGGGTAACTGTAGATATCTCGGAGCCAGCCCGTCTAAATTGAGTTTTGGATCGTGAGCCCCGCAGAAGGCCGTATAACTGATTAAGCTCGCTGAAGGTAGAGAAGAGCACGAGAAAAAAATTATTAACGATCCATCGACAAACAAAACGCGCAGAAGCCATGTACGTCATCGCAAATCAATAAAAAAAACAGTAAATTTAAAAACATAATTTAAACAAAATATTATAATTTTTATTATATAATTAATAATAAATAACTATTTACAACGAGCCGAATCGAGCCAAATTATAGAGTATTGGTGTATTCATTTTGAATCCGCTTACCTTCAGAAAAATAACTACCCTCAGTAACGACGAATGCAGAGTTAATTTCTTCTTCGTGGTAAGTAAATGCTTCTTCTTCTTCATCCAAAACGTTTTAGATTAAACGAAATCTAAGAGTAGATAAATGCTATAAATATTAAATGACGCTCTATCGGCAGAGTAATGCATGTACGGCATTTATTTAGGCACTTAAAACGTTTTTTAACTACACCAAATGCACGTTCTACCATATTCCTAATTTGTACGTGCACTTTAATAAATTTTCCTTCGTGTCGGTTTGAGCTAACCAAATCGCGGAATTAATCGTGAACACTTCCTGGATATTTGGCATTCACTGATAAGAATTTCATATTTAAGTGAACAATCTAGTAAAATAAATATCCATATTATATTTGTGTACTCGCGCTGGTCTCTCTGGATCATATATTGGCGGTGAAACAATAGCCAGGTGTAGTAAACAAATAAATTGTACATTGCATTGTAAATTTAATTACTCTTCTTTTATGTTATTCTTTTCTTCTTCCTCCTCGCAAAATTTTATTCTGTAAGCTATATTACCCACAATATGCTTACAAACATAGTTTATGTTGCGGTATATGCTCGGCTGACTCATAGGGAGTAAATAATTGGCCGCTATACTTCTTTGATAAGAACCATAGCCCAAGAAATTAATGTGGAAAAAATCGATAAATAAAGTCTATAATTATTATGGACAATAGTTACTTTAAAATTAACTTGTTTATTTAAACATTTTTAATTTATACCCGGAAAGCAAAAAGTGAAGCAAAATTCTGAAGATTCATAATTATGCGTTGCAAATTTTTGAATTAGGAAGTATGCCAATAATTTCGGAATGGGGAAAAGTCTCGTGATATTCTATTCTCCAATTCAAATGGATTTGCCGTATCCCACAGATAACGAAGATGTTGTGTATACTATTTATCCTATTCAAAGCAATTAATTTTTAAATTAATATGAGGGGCGCGCTGGTTATACAAGCTCCTCGCGCTGCACCCTGGGTAACGCTAAAAGTATAACCCCGCGGGTACGGGCGCGGTAAAACCCAAGCTACTTGCCTTGAGGGGGAAATACCCATGGCAAATCTTGAAGCGTCTGTTCTCCATGTTAGGGGCGGCTTTTTCCAGTGTCTGTTCTCCATGTTAGGGGCGGCTGTAAAAACCTGGCAGTAGGTATAAAATCCTAAGGGAAGGAACCCAGAATCTATATATTCAATGGAGTTAACCAACCAAAACAAAGATACGGGGCAGGGAATCGGATGCCCAGTACCGGCGACTCTCGGGAGTGAGCAAGCGGGCTCCCAGTCGTCGAGATCTAGCGACCGCAATGATGTAGTGATTCCAAGCTTGGTTACTACATCATATACAGCTACAAGCAATACCACTGAAGTTGTCAGTCTGGCGGGTGGTTCATCCAGTACGGCTGACGGAAGTAAAATGACCTTTATGGAATTGAACAATCCTTTCTTGAAAAGAGGTATGGAGACAAGATTACCTATAAAACCATTTCAACTTCAATGTTGATCATTTTCAACTTCAATGTTGAATATGGAACCAAAAGTGGTAGACGACCCGATAAATAAACTCCCAGAAATACACAGTAGCGATACAAGCCTTAAAGAGAGCACTAAACGCAATGTCCAATTGACACAAACTGGCATCGATCGCTATATTACAGTAAAACGGAAAAGGGATAGTCCAAAAGCAGATAAACTACTGATAAGTAAGAAATCGAACGTCGAAAAATTCAAACTACCGCTAAACAACCGATTTGAAACGTTCATCGAAAAGGATGCGGAAGAGCGGCAAACTGTAAATGCAAATACTCAAGAACAGGCAAATCGAAACTACAAGCCACCTCCAATGTACTTACGCGAAATCGATACACACAAGGTAGTGCAAGAACTCAAATCAAGCGTGTTAACAAATGGAAAAACATTTCACGTGACAAATTTACTTCGAGGCAATATACACGAAGTAAAAATTCAAACACATGAGGTCAACGACTATAGAGAGGTCATTAATTTTTACGATGCTCACAACAGAAATTATTATACATACCGATTGAAGTCTTCAAAGGGTCTCTCAGTCGTTATTAAAGGCATCGATGTTCAAGTTGAAACAACCGAAATCCAGGCTGCGCTTGTTGAAGATGGATTTAAGATACAGAACGTATATAGAATCATGAACCGCTTGAAGCAACCACAACCAATGGTCAAAGTTGAACTGGATCCATCCGAAAGCATTTTGAAAAAGGGAGAAGTCCATCCAATATATAAACTAAAATACCTCATACACAGACGTATAACTGTTGAAGAACCAAAGAAAAGGTCCGGACCAATACAGTGTTTAAACTGTCAAGAATACGGTCACTCAAGGACATATTGCAAGTTGATATCAGTGTGCGTCGTATGCGGCGAACTACACAAAACCAAAAGTTGCCCAAAACCAAAGAACTCTTCAACTGAAAGGAAATGCAGCAATTGCGGCGGAAACCACACTGCAAACTACCGAGGATGCCCAGTCTACATAAATATTAGTCAATTGTCACGTCCCAGGAGGCAGTATAATACTACAGCAGATGCGCAGAATAATATACCTCCGCATACGGCAAATGACTCTCGTTCGCACAGAACACCAACCAGCAAACCAACATACGCAAGCGTTCTTCAAGGTGAATCCTCAAATGTTGAACCTACCTTGAATAACTGCATGCAAATGATGATGCAATTAATGACAACAATGCAAAATATGCTACAAGCAATGCTACAAAATCAAACCACTATGATCCAGAAACTAGAATGTCTCCGATAAACTATCTGAAGATATGCCACTGGAACGCAAACGGTATAAGCCAACACAAACTTGAATTAGAACATTTCCTAGCTAAACACGAAATTGATCTTATGTTAGTTTCTGAATAAGTTTTTCCACTTAACGGATAAACACAATTTCAGAATTAATGGTTACGAAGTTTATGATACAAAACATCCCTTGGGCAGAAGTCGAGGAGGAACTGCTATAATTATAAAAAAGCGGATTTGCCATTATGTTCTAAATGAATATAGCACTGAGGAAATTCAAGCAACCTCCGTGTGTGTTGACCTCGACAAAGAAAGCTTAGTCATCGCTTCAATATATTGCCCTCCAAATAATAACGTTTCGGCAGATATCTACAAACGGTTTTTTGCAACCCTGGGTCAACGTTTTATGGTCGCCGGCGATTTTAATACCAAACATACCTACTAGGGTTCAAGATTGACTACTCCAAGGGGACGTCAATTAATGAATGTTATTCAAGAAAACCACTACGATGTTGCGTCGTGTGGCCATCCAACTTATTGGCCTACTGATCGTCGAAAAATTCCTGACGTCCTAGATTTTGCAGTCACAAGTAAAATAAACCGAGAAATAATCCAAGCTAAACCACTTTTAGAATTATCTTCTGACCACTCTCCGGTCTTACTACATTATTGGGCCGACCAAAAGCCATGTTCTTCAAATAATTATCTAACGAACACCTTCACTAACTGGTTGAAATTCAAGATGTACATCAGTTCACATATCGACCTAACGTCTAAACTGCAGACGACGAACGATATAAACATTGCTATGGAAAACTTTAATGATCTACTAGTCAACGCAGCTATTTCGGCCTCGCCTGAATCGAAGAGCAAACACACAAGACACACCATAACATCCGCTGAAATAGAAAAAATGTTAACAGAGAAACGTCGCTTAAGGCGTATCTGGCAAATTAATCGATCACCAGATGCTAAACATAACTTTAATCAGGCAAAAAGAAAACTACAAAGTCTACTACAAAAAAACAAGATGGATTATATGCAAAATCATCTTAAAGAATTATCTCCCCATTCGGACACAAACTATTCATTATGGAAGGCCACTAAATATCTTAAACGGCCTCAGCAACCAAATCCGAAAATTCGTCTTTCAAACGGTGAATGGGCTAGAAGTGATGAAGAAAAAGCTAAAGCCTTTGCTGATCATCTTGAAAGTGTATTCACTCCAAACCTTGGATTATCGGTGGTTCAAACAGAAAATATAGCAATCAGAACTGTGAGGAAATTTAAGATAAAGAAACCACTGGTAAAGTTTATTATTGCACATCAAATTCAATTAAAGAAAGCCCCTGGGTATGATCAAATTACAGGTGAAATGCTTAAACAACTGCCTGAGTGTGCCTTTGGACGACTGGCTCAAATATTCAATTCAATTTACGAATCAGGATATATACCTGAGTGCTGGAAATTATCAACTATAAAAATGATCCCGAAGCCTGGCAAGGATCCTACCAAAGTCTCTTCATATAGACCAATAAGCCTACTACCAATCGTCTCATTCGAAAAAACTATTATCGAAAATATTAAACCGGAACTACGAAATATCATCCCTAGTCATCAATTTGGTTTCAGAGCCGAGCATGGAACCATTGAGCAAGTTCACCGAGTAGCTACTGAAATAAGATCAGCATACGAAGATAAAAAATACTGCTCCGCCGTATTCTTGGATGTTGCCCAAGCATTCGATAAAGTTTGGCACGAGGGTCTGCTTCATAAAATAAAGCTTAAATTGCCAGAAATTTACCAACTTATGAAGTCGTATTTGTCAAATCGCAGATATTATGTCAAATACAACACCTCTAAATCGAACGAGAAAAACATTCTGGCTGGAGTACCTCAAGGTAGTGTGCTTGGCCCAACGTTATATTTAATTTTCACTTCAGATCTACCAACGTCTTCGCAAATTCTGACGTCTACTTTCGCAGATGATACGGCAATTGTATGTAGCCATAAAAATCCAAAAACGGCGTCCGAAATTCTGCAACAACATATTTATGATATCGAAATATGGCTAAAGAAATGGAAGATAAAGGTCAATGAAGAGAAATCGACCCACGTAACATTCACTTTAAATAAGCTTACTTGCCCGCCTGTCATAATGAACGGAATACCAATACCTCAATCAAATGGAGCAAAATATCTAGGCGTCCATCTTGATCGACGGTTAACTTGGCGAAAACATATTGAAATGAAACGAGACCATATCAAACTAAGAATTGATAAAATGCATTGGTTGATGGGGAAATATTCAACTATTGACCTAGAATACAAACTTCTTCTGTATAATACAATGATTAAACCAATTTGGTCGTATGGTTGTCAATTATGGCAATCAACCTCAAATTCGAATATCGACATTGTCCAACGAACACAGTCAAAAATTCTGAGAATGATTACAGGAGCACCCTGGTTCGTAAAAAACAAAAATATACATAAGGACCTTAGCATCCTAACTGTCAAAGATGAATTGAAAAAGATGCGGATCAGCTATGCAGGGAAACTGGTATCTCATCCGAATTTGCTGGCGCGAAAGAAGAAAACGATGGCTGTAATAGCATAAATTAATAAATTATTAAGTTTACTTATTGAACAAAAGTAGATTCTGCTCCCGCAGATTTACATAATTAACTTAGTTTTTAAGATTTGAAAACTTATTGTTATTTTCATGTTTTGAAAGATTCAATAAATAAAAATAATTGAAAAAAAAAAAAAAAAAAAAAAAATTAATATGAAATGAAAGTGAACTTTATAAAATAAGGAAGTAATTCTAAATTCAGTTTTCCATGTTTACGAATGTTATTTATATTTTTAGATAAAATACTCATCAATTTGTTTAATTTTTATTTTTATGAATATTGCTGTTTATCCCTTTTTCAACCAAAAAAAACTTTTAAGTTCAAACAACACGAATGTGTGAGTAAAAAACCTTAGTATGTAATGGCGTTTTCGATAAAAAATTTCGCTTAATTTGAAGTACAACCAACACAATTGTGTGTATAGTTATAATGTTTTTTCGGACGAAAATAAGTTTGAAAGGAATGCACAAATGTGTAAATTGGTTCAAAAAACATACAAAAATAAATTTTTGACATGGTACTTTTGCCGTACCCACACAATTGTGTTACCGGGCAGCAAAAAGTTTTTACCCGCTATCAAATCAATTATAATCAATTAAATTTTTTGTCTCTGTATAAATGTCAACATTATTAAATGACAAAATTATGATTCCTAAGACCATCTATTTTGAAGATATTAACGAATACAATTTTTTAAGACAAATGACAGATAAGACTAAAAAGTCTTCAGACTTCGTTACGACAAAAGTTTTCACTAATACTGAAAATACGTCTGTGACTGTACGTCAGAATCGGGGGTAAATTTAAATTTTATAATATTTGTTCGCACCATCTCTCCAATCTACACAAAACACAAAAAATGCAGAAACCGTTGTTTAAAACAAAAACAATAAACTGAATTAACTGCACTATTCAATTCAGTTGATTTAGTTAAATCAGATTATTCAGTTCACTCGAATAGAAGATTAAGACGCTTGCATGCAACTGTCGTAATTGTTTTAGATCTACACTTATCTTATTTAGTTTTTGTCATAACATTTTCTTGAAGTTACCAAATCTGTTATTTAAAAAATAGTTCATAAATACTTATGAACCGCAGTGCAATTTCTTATACGAACATTTCAATATTCGAATCTTTCAATAAATCAATGATCATTTGCCAGTTAATCGAAAAGAAACTGAAAATGGAACTATTACACTGTGCTTGAATCGCAAACTTTTTTTGTGGCAAGCTGGGCACCCAGGGGGTAAAACTAATTCAAGTATGCTGAATTCAATGGTGCTAGTCCTATTTCAAAGTTAGTCCCCAAAAAATTGTCAAAATATACACTCATTTTCACGTTGATAGCTCTCCAACTATTAAGGTTAACTTTCTTCAGCAAAGTTGTTGCGCAAGCCAAGACAAGCAACTTTGCCGAACATGTCAAGATCGAAAAACTACAACTACATACAGATTTTTGTGTTATTTTATTTTTGCTTTTCATTTCGACGAAAACACTTTTTTATCATGTTTTATACATTTACTGAATTTAAATCGATCGAAATCGATCCAATAAACATCGCATCGACAAATATAGATACAACAGAAACTAATTACAAGAAAAAAAATTTTCGATGCAGTTTATTTTATGGTGGTTTTACTTAATTTTTTTAATTTATTTATTTTCTGATTCGTTCGTGTCGTCTTCGGGATATTCTTCATTTTGCAAAGTCCAACAAATGTCACCCAAGATACATACAACGTACAATATACATACAAATGTCTCACAACTCATGTGAGTGCTGTGTTGCGCTGTGCGCAAAATGTATAACAAGATCTTGGTTAACTTTTTATTGAATTTAGTGTACCTATATGATTTTCAGTTATTTTGTGTTGTGCGAAACTTGATTTTATGTTCTTTTTTAAATTTGGTTATGCCATTTATGTGTTCTTTGTATCTTATTTGAAATGAGCGTCCTGTTTGGTCTAAGTATGGCGACATCCAGTTGTATTTAGCCTTACCTGTGTATACGGATCTCTGCACAGGTCAACCCATGTTTCTCTATACGGCAAGTTAGGAGCCAGAGTCTTCTGACAGAAGCTTTTGCCAAAACTGACAAGACGCTGTCTTTTTGGAGAACATGGACGAGAAGGCTGGGTCTACAGACGAATTACCTTGTAGAAGTTGCATGGACGAAGAGGAGAAAGAGGCTTTAGATAACTTCCTATGCTATTTGTTGATATATTTTACGGTACGTACGTAGCTCTGAATGGTTTTAAACAGGGATAAAGGGGAAATAGGATCCTGTGGTATTACAACGGGCCATTATTGGTCTAAGTGTGGGGTAGCAACTACTCCAACCTTACCTAACGTACGCTTGGTCTAAGTAAAACACACGTGTATGATGGATTTGGTTTTTCGATCTTGATATGTTCGGCAAAGTTGTTTATCTTGACTTGCCCAATAACTTTGCTGAAGAAAACACAACGAAAATCTTAATAGTTTAAATACGTTTGGTACACAACAACGAAAAAATGCTAATTTTTTATGACATTTTGTATAAAAAACCCACTGGATGTAATTGTTTGGCTGGAATAAAAGGAACAACTTCGCTGAATAAAACAAAACTAAAATCTCAATGGTTCAAGAGCTATCAATGGGAAAATGAGTGTATATTTTGTCAAATTTTTGACTCAGCCCCAAAACATGTCGAAAGTGATATCTAAAAAAGGGGACTAACTTTGAAATGGGAGTAGCTCCATTGAATTCAGCGTACTCGACTTAAGTTTACCCCCTAGGGCTGGGTGCCCAGTTTGTCACTTTTTCAACTAGCTCAGTGTTATTGGATTGCTTATAAATTAGGTGTAGCAGCAAGAGTAACTTTATCTATAAAAATACGTTATGAACTGTTAACCGTTTCACCAATATCTGCTGAATGTGAGCTCGTTTCTTCTTTACCTTCAAGTTTTATTTAAAAATTAGAGGTGGGTACTCTACGCTTGGCGCCTTGGTTTTTCCAAATATTATTTTATAAACAAGAAATAAATTTTAATCCTTTTTGTATTTTGTCAAATTTTTAAAATCGCTTTTGGAAGTTACTCCTGTAGCGTATATCGACAGTATCGCGGGTTGTTGTTAATGGGCAAGTGTTAATAAAATATAGAAGGCTGTTCTAAGTTACGAATAGTTTTTGTTTTTCATTTCAATGTACTTTGTTTTTTTTAAATCGTGGCGTTCAACAAAATGGAGCCATGCAGTATTGTATTCATTTCATTCATTAAAAAAAATCTAAGTTAATTTAATTTCAAAAAGGCAAATATAAATATCTAAATGTGCTGTAATTAAAAATATAGAAAGTTAACCATTTTATTTATAATCATTGTTAACCGGATACATCCGATACGACATTTCTCAATATCAACCAAACAAATAATTAATGGAGTCAAGCAAAAACTGCATGCAGTGCAGTATCTGAATCCAATCTATTCAGTGGAGACCTAAAAGCTGATTCGAACTAGGATCCAAAAGCGTATCCAGCAGCAGTTAGAGGACCATAAAAGTTGGTCCTAAACTCCTATTCGACACTCGAAATTTTGAAAACGAGTAATTTACAATAATGCACTTTATAGAAAACGAAAAGCGAGAAACTGTGCCATTTTTTAAATTTCTAAATTAAAACGAAAAAAAAGCTCAAACCTAACCGAAGTATAGATAGACCAATAGATATCCTCGAATCTAAAATTAAACAGTACACCTTCAAGTGGAAAAATGTTCAAATATTCGTACACCAAATATGCATCATCGCATTTCGCGCAAACACATGACTTTACTATTTTCGTAGTTGTAAAATAAAACTACTATATATAGAAACTATTACTAACTTACGACTAGGCAAAGATATAGAATATGGCAAGAGAAAAAACATATTTTACTGATAATCAAGAAATGTTAATAACTGAAAACTTTTTATCATAACTTTGTTCTTCTTTTTTCTTTGCTTAAATTTTTAATGTATATGTCCAAAGTTAGAAGAGTTATGGTTTCGTTAGACCAAAAACCTTACAGAAATTTTTCTTCACTTATACGTTTTATGCTTCGCCCCTAAAAATATATGATTCTGTGTGGTTGGCTTGGGATATATACATCACCCTCTTATATTTCCGGTAAGTAAATATTATCTAGAAATTCAATTTAGTCCACCTTGACTTTTGAACGTCTGCATAATTTAACAGTGAATTTTGAATAATCGCACTTTGCATACATTAGCAAGAGTATCGTATATGACTTGAAATCAGCAATTAATCAATAAATTGTATTTAATTAGATTAGATTTGGAAGTCATTAATTTTAATATCCCAACAATCGATTGAATAAGAAAATACAAATTAAGGTGATAGATTGTATTAATTTAGTGTGGTTGGTATATGTTGAATAATAAATGCTGAATATAACATTTTTTTGGTGTTGGGTGATTATTTTACCTAGGAATTAATCGGAAGTTATGCTTTTGTACAATTAAATATTAACCATGATTGATTCTGGCATATCAATCCTAATGGAATCTAATTATAAGATTTGACAGCTAATCATTGATAATATCGTAATTATAATACACAGGCACAGCTAAGCAAACGTTAACGTGGTTTACTATTTGACTGGATTGGTTTTGCAAATGAGAGTGTTCCTAGACGAATATACTTTGGAGTTGGACTTCGTATTATAATTTGAACTTAACAAACTCTATCACAAATGTTTTTAAAACAAAGCTAACACTTGCGCTTTTTTATTAACAATTTATTTTTAAAAGGATTTGTTTTTTTAATTTACAGAAATCGGTTAAAATTTGAAATATTTAATGAAAATTTGTGATACCTATAAAATGTGACTGCTTTGACTAAACTCTTGATAACAACAAGTAAATTATCAAACATCTTAAATTTGTTTTGAAAGGATGATCTGAACTGCGCACGTATCAAGGGAACTGATACCATATATTTTACAATCGATTTGGATGAAACTAAGAAAATATGCGATTTCATATGATTCTCGGACGAAATTCTGGAAAATAACCCATTTGAATGCTACTGACTCTTAAATTTGAATTGCTTGGATTATTAAAAATTTCGGTTGAAACATTGGAAAAGCATAAAAATAGCTTTACAAATAGCTTTGTGTGTTCCAACAGCCCTAGGACATGGCTAGGATTCAAATGACCAATCATTTATTAATCGAAAATTAAATGGTCGTCGCTTTACATTACCCTCACGTTATCCCGTCACACACACAATTATACCTACTAATTCATAATTGGTGTCAATTTTAAATTTGTAAATTCGTCTTGCTTGCCTGTGCCAGAAAGTAATTATAAATTTGTGATTTTTCGGTTAAAATATTTAAGGAGACGTACTAAAATTCAGGATTTAACAACCCCGAGCACTAATGAAATCCTGAATTTCAATATATTAATTTAAGAAAGATCGATTATTTAGCTGATTGAGACTGAACTAGGTCGATTGATTTTGTTAGGCCCAACATGAGTCGTGATAGGTTAAAGGTAATTGAAAAATATCTTGTTCTGCTTCTATTATAAAGAACAATTATTTATGGCTCAGTGGTTAAAGCTTCGGCGTTTGGAGGTACCGGGTTCTCGAACCCCGATAGGTGCAGGATGCAAAAGCGTTTTTTCATCATAAGATTATGATCTGTGATGAAAATAAACAAAACTATGACCCCCGTCATAGTACAGAACTCATTGACCGACCCTTCTACCATGCCAGTACTATAGGCTGGCATTGCTATGGAATGTGCAGATGGTTCTACGAAAATCGGACCTATAGTCGTACGTCCACGACTTGGCAGACGTGAAAAGCGAACTGCGATAGAGTTGGAGTTAATAATAGGCAATTTTTTCCAATGAAAAAAATTTATTTTAAATCGGCAGAGTCAGATATTTGGGATACAGATATTTGTCCCAAATATTTGGGATACGTGGATAAGATACAAATGTGGATCACATAATCTGCGGAGGCACAAACAAAATGAAGGGATTGAATAATTTTTTGCATTTTTGAATTATATATTAAATTCTTAGGTTGGACCATTTGCAAGAAAACAAGTTTTATGCGAAAATTAAACGGATATATAAGGGAGGCCCTAAGCAACCAGAGGCAGGACAGAAAACTGAATGCAATGTAGGATACTGTATACATAAAATTTTAATACTGTGATGTACATGATGGTTCATATGGTATGAATAAGTTATGGCTCATGTGGGATAGCTACGTCTTGTGTCATTGTTAAGCGATTGTTGTACAATGTAAATATGCAAATATGTGAGAATGGTTTATTTTGATGCTGATAAGAACAGGCTGGGTACGTAACCCCAATTACAAAATCCAAAATTATAAACGCGCGCGCGTGTTTTAATAAATATTCTTCTTAACAAAGAGATTTTATAATTAGGAATATTTTAATTAAGAATTTTAGTAATTTTCTTGTCATTAGTTTGATTTATTAATTATTAAAACTGTCAAATTGAATTTCTTGGAGATTTTAGTTTCCAACTTAGGATGATAAAAAGCCTTGCATTTGATCCTCTTCATGAAATGTCACTTTATTACGATTGTGAAGTTTTCAACAAAAACCAAAAATTAACAAAACGTATACGGATATAAAATCTGTGATAATAACAAAAAATAACCATGTATTGGTAAAATAGTCGGTAAAAGCAATGTAGCATATTTCCAAATAATCTGTATATTAAAAATCAGTATATCGATATTATTTTTCATAATAGAAACAAAAAATATTCGAAGCTTACCTTAACGTACTATAAGATTTTTATGTAAATCTAAAGATTAATATAAATAATGTGTTTATCATCCAAATAAATTATTTTATTATAAGAAATACTCGTATACAATCAATTAGTCCTGAATGGTTTCATTATACAAAATAAGCCAAATATCAAAGTTTTGCTAGCATTTTAAAATAAAAATTGGCCATTTAAAAAAATACGACAAATTCCCGTTTGTTATTGAGGTGCAAACACCACATCTCGTTATGCTATTTTTTAGATTCTAGTGGTTTACTGTATTAAAAATTGGCCAGATCACAGAGTTTTTCCCAGGTCGTCACACATATCAAAAGTTAGCTCAAGAAGTGCTCTCTCAAATAAAATTGGCCCTTTAAAAAAAATACGACAAATTCCCGTTTGTTATTGAGGTGCAAACACCACATCTCGTTATGCAATATTTTAGATTCTAGTTGTTTACTGTATTGAAAATTGGCCAGATCACAGAGTTTTTCCCAGGTCTTCACACATATCAAAAGTTAGCTCAAGAAGTGCTCTCTCAAATAAAATTGGCCCTTTAAAAAAATACGACAAATTCCCGTTTGTTATTGAGGTGCAAACACCACATCTCGTTATGCAATATTTTAGATTCTAGTGGTTTACTGTATTAAAAATTGGCCAGATCACAGAGTTTTTCCCAGGTCGTCACACATATCAAAAGTTAGCTCAAGAAGTGCTCTCTCAAATAAAAATAGCCCTTTAAAAAAAATACGACAAATTCCCGTTTGTTATTGAGGTGCAAACACCACATCTCGTTATGCAATTTTTTAGATTCTAGTGGTTTACTGTATTAAAAATTGGCCAGATCACAGAGTTTTTCCCAGGTCGTCACACATATCAAAAGTTAGCTCAAGAAGTGCTCTCTCAAATAAAATTGGCCATTTAAAAAAAATACGACAAATTCCCGTTTGTTATTGAGGTGCAAACACCACATCTCGTTATGCAATATTTTAGATTCTAGTGGTTTACTGTATTAAAAATTGGCGTATTGGCGTATTAATTTTAAATGGCCAGTTTTATTTGAGAGAGCACTTCTTGAGCTAACTTTTGATATGTGTGACGATCTGGGAAAAACTCTGTGATCTAGCCAATTTTTAATAGTGTAAACCACTAGAATCTAAAATATTGCATAACGAGATGTGGTGTTTGCACCTCAATAACAAACGGGAATTTGTCGTATTTTTTTTAAATGGCCAATTTTATTTGAGAGAGCATTTCTTGAGCTAACTTTTGATATGTCTGTCGACCTGGGAAAAACTCTGTGATCTGGCCAATTTTTAATACAGTAAACCACTAGAATCTAAAATATTGCATAACGAGATGTGGTGTTTGCACCTCAATAACAAACGGGAATTTGTCGCGTTTTTTTTAAAGGGCCAATTTTATTTGAGAGAGCACTTCTTGAGCTAACTTTTGATATGTGTGACGACCTGGGAAAAACTCTGTGATCTGGCCAATTTTTAATACAGTAAACCACTAGAATCTAAAATATTGCATAACGAGATGTGGTGTTTGCACCTCAATAACAAACGGGAATTTGTCGTTTTTTTTTTAAAGGACCAATTTTATTTGAGAGAGCACTTCTTGAGCTAACTTTTGATATGTGTGACGATCTGGGAAAAACTCTGTGATCTGGCCAATTTTTAATACAGTAAACCACTAGAATCTAAAAAATTGCATCACGAGATGTGGTGTTTGCACCTCAATAACAAACGGGAATTTGTCGTATTTTTTTTAAATGGCCAATTTTATTTGAGAGAGTACTTCTTGAGCTAACTTTTGATATGTCTGTCGACCTGGGAAAAACTCTGTGATCTGGCCAATTTTTAATACAGTAAACCACTAGAATCTAAAAAATTGCATAACGAGATGTGGTGTTTGCACCTCAATAACAAACGGGAATTTGTCGTATTTTTTTTAAAGGGCCAATTTTATTTGAGAGAGCACTTCTTGAGCTATTTTTTGATATGTCTGTCGACCTGGGAAAAACTCTGTGATCTGGCCAATTTTTAATACAGTAAACCACTAGAATCTAAAAAATTGCATAACGAGATGTGGTGTTTGCACCTCAATAACAAACGGGAATTTGTCGTATTTTTTTTAAATGGCCAATTTTATTTGAGAGAGCACTTCTTGAGCTAACTTTTGATATGTGTGACGATCTGGGAAAAACTCTGTGATCTAGCCAATTTTTAATAGTGTAAACCACTAGAATCTAAAATATTGCATAACGAGATGTGGTGTTTGCACCTCAATAACAAACGGGAATTTGTCGTATTTTTTTTAAAGGGCCAATTTTATTTGAGAGAGCACTTCTTGAGCTAACTTTTGATATGTCTGTCGACCTGGGAAAAACTCTGTGATCTGGCCAATTTTTAATACAGTAAACCACTAGAATCTAAAAAATTGCATAACGAGATGTGGTGTTTGCACCTCAATAACAAACGGGAATTTGTCGTATTTTTTTTAAAGGGCCAATTTTATTTGAGAGAGCACTTCTTGAGCTATTTTTTGATATGTCTGTCGACCTGGGAAAAACTCTGTGATCTGGCCAATTTTTAATACAGTAAACCACTAGAATCTAAAAAATTGCATAACGAGATGTGGTGTTTGCACCTCAATAACAAACGGGAATTTGTCGTATTTTTTTTAAATGGCCAATTTTATTTGAGAGAGCACTTCTTGAGCTAACTTTTGATATGTCTGTCGACCTGGGAAAAACTCTGTGATCTGGCCAATTTTTAATACAGTAAACCACTAGAATCTAAAATATTGCATAACGAGATGTGGTGTTTGCACCTCAATAACAAACGGGAATTTGTCGTATTTTTTTTAAAGGACCAATTTTATTTGAGAGAGCACTTCTTGAGCTAACTTTTGATATGTCTGTCGACCTGGGAAAAACTCTGTGATCTGGCCAATTTTTAATACAGTAAACCACTAGAATCTAAAATATTGCATAACGAGATGTGGTGTTTGCACCTCAATAACAAACGGGAATTTGTCGTATTTTTTTTAAATGGCCAATTTTATTTGAGAGAGCATTTCTTGAGCTAACTTTTGATATGTCTGTCGACCTGGGAAAAACTCTGTGATCTGGCCAATTTTTAATACAGTAAACCACTAGAATCTAAAATATTGCATAACGAGATGTGGTGTTTGCACCTCAATAACAAACGGGAATTTGTCGCGTTTTTTTTAAATGGCCAATTTTATTTGAGAGAGCACTTCTTGAGCTAACTTTTGATATGTGTGACGACCTGGGAAAAACTCTGTGATCTGGCCAATTTTTAATACAGTAAACCACTAGAATCTAAAATATTGCATAACGAGATGTGGTGTTTGCACCTCAATAACAAACGGGAATTTGTCGTTTTTTTTTTAAAGGACCAATTTTATTTGAGAGAGCACTTCTTGAGCTAACTTTTGATATGTGTGACGATCTGGGAAAAACTCTGTGATCTGGCCAATTTTTAATACAGTAAACCACTAGAATCTAAAAAATTGCATCACGAGATGTGGTGTTTGCACCTCAATAACAAACGGGAATTTGTCGTATTTTTTTTAAATGGCCAATTTTATTTGAGAGAGTACTTCTTGAGCTAACTTTTGATATGTCTGTCGACCTGGGAAAAACTCTGTGATCTGGCCAATTTTTAATACAGTAAACCACTAGAATCTAAAAAATTGCATAACGAGATGTGGTGTTTGCACCTCAATAACAAATGGGAATTTGTCGTATTTTTTTTAAAGGGCCAATTTTATTTGAGAGAGTACTTCTTGAGTTATTTTTTGATATGTCTGTCGACCTGGGAAAAACTCTGTGATCTGGCCAATTTTTAATACAGTAAACCACTAGAATCTAAAAAATTGCATAACGAGATGTGGTGTTTGCACCTCAATAACAAACGGGAATTTGTCGTATTTTTTTTAAATGGCCAATTTTATTTGAGAGAGCACTTCTTGAGCTAACTTTTGATATGTGTGACGATCTGGGAAAAACTCTGTGATCTAGCCAATTTTTAATAGTGTAAACCACTAGAATCTAAAATATTGCATAACGAGATGTGGTGTTTGCACCTCAATAACAAACGGGAATTTGTCGTATTTTTTTTAAATGGCCAATTTTATTTGAGAGAGCACTTCTTGAGCTAACTTTTGATATGTCTGTCGACCTGGGAAAAACTTTGTGATCTGGCCAATTTTTAATACAGTAAACCACTAGAATCTAAAATATTGCATAACGAGATGTGGTGTTTGCACCTCAATAACAAACGGGAATTTGTCGTATTTTTTTTAAAGGACCAATTTTATTTGAGAGAGCACTTCTTGAGCTAACTTTTGATATGTCTGTCGACCTGGGAAAAACTCTGTGATCTGGCCAATTTTTAATACAGTAAACCACTAGAATCTAAAAAATTGCATCACGAGATGTGGTGTTTGCACCTCAATAACAAACGGGAATTTGTCGTATTTTTTTTAAATGGCCAATTTTATTTGAGAGAGCACTTCTTCAGCTAACTTTTGATATGTGTGACGATCTGGGAAAAACTCTGTGATCTGGCCAATTTTTAATACAGTAAACCACTAGAATCTAAAGTATTGCATAACGAGATGTGGTGTTTGCACCTCAATAACAAACGGGAATTTGTCGTATTGTGTGTCGACCTGGGAAAAACTCTGTGTTCTGTTATTTTTGAAAAAATTTTATTAAGTTTCGGTAAGTTATAATTAGAATATTTATTATGTATGGTATTTATTAATATATATTGAGAATTTGAAGCCTATTTTAATTGGTATGGCTGGTTTAACTATTTCTGGCTATCTGTATTTACTTCAAATTGTTTTTTAATTTCTTACACAAACATTGTAATAAAGCGATGTATTAACAATTAAAAATTGTTGGCCGACTGTACACTCAACTTACTAATACATACATAAATTTTGTTATTTGTTGCAAACTTCACATTCGTACTTTATTATACTTGTATAATAATCTTAAACATGACAATGCAACAAAAATTGCTAAATGGGTTAAATGTAATTACCTAACCGGAAGCAGCTCTAACAAGAAACCATGTTCTAACCCTAGTTTTTGATCCGTCGCAAACTCTGCAAAAGGTAATTTTCCTCGTACTTAAAACAGCATCGAGACGAGGTATTGTAGCCTTAAGGTTATTGTGGGAAAGCAGAACAGTGGGTTTTACAAAATGATATCCCACATTGGAAAGGAAATTATTGTTTCTAAAACCATAATTGAAAAGAATTAATCTTTACCGTATAAAGATTTTTGAAAAAGAAGTAAAATATTAACAAATATAAAACCATTAAACCATTAAACTGGAATATATTATAACGTAAGTATGATGCGGACGAAGTGAAGTAAAAGCGGAATGCGTAGCACTTGGTAAATAATAATAATTAATAATAATAATAAATCAAAAACAAAATTTAATTTAATTTAGAAATTAATAAAAAACTTTATTTAAGTAAAGCTTAGATTATACTAAAGATAGAATACCGACAGTATTGTTTTGAAGTATCAATTTGGTAATGTTTTTATTATTGTTTTGATATTTTTTTGGAAAAGAGAAAGAAGAATGCGGGATAACAACATTATAAATTTCATAACATCAAGTAGTGGCGGTGTAAATTGTTTTATATAGGGCGGGGGCAAAAAATAAATTAAATGAAAATTATTTTATTTTTAAATTTTTTTATTAATGCATTATAATAATAAAATAATAATTGTATAATATTAAATAAAACTTTTAAAAATAATACAATAAGTATAAGTTATAGGTATCTAACATAAGATATTTCATTACTTTAAATAAGTATGTACACATAGATTAAAACATTCTATGTTATATCTAATGTTTGCTAAATTATTTAAACCATATTAAAATATCCTGTATCGTTAAAATTAATCGATTTATTAATATCAACAATATACTTTTACTATTAAAATTCATAACTGATTTTGAATATTTGTAAATCATATACTATATGCATATTAATTCACTATACTTGAAATTAAACGAATTAAAAAAGAAAATAAATCGCAAAATTTAATACAACTAAATAGCGAATCGCAGCCCCATAAAAATTAAATATAAAAATTTTAGCAACGCCACTGGATTTTCAATGACAATTTACGATTTATTTACTGTTATTTTCTAAAATGAAGAGCAACTTTTTCCCGTGTTTGTTTTTAAATCCGAATGTTTCACTTATTTTTATTCAATTAAATTTAAAATAAATCACCTTTATCACTGAACATATTTAATTATGCATATATATACTATAAATTTGTGGAATATTATTAAAATCAATTAGAAGGTTAATCAGAAAAAGGAATTAAAGAGTTTGTAAACACTGTCAAAAAAGTTACTTGTGAAAAGAAATTTCCTTTTTTCTTGATAATCGTGTGTTTTCACACTGGAACACACTACACTTGGTTATTTTAGTATAATAGAGCACTTGATTATTCACTTATTTATTGTAAACTAAATAGTTTTCATTCATAATAATCACAACCAAAAAACACTTTAAAATAACGAAAATTTTCCATTTTTCACCTCATCTGTGTTTCTCTATTTTATGTATATGTACCTCTCGTTTACCCATTCATTTTTAGTACTTCTAGTTTCGCTTGTGTTTTGTATTGAAATTTGTATTGGTACGTTATCTATATAATCTAAGAAGTAAAGTAATTGTTAATAATGCTGGTTGTTGATCAGCGTTGCTGCTGCTTAAATTTTCAAAACTGACTAAAAAAAGTTTTAAATTTTGTATAGCTTTTATACAAAATTTCTAAGATAATCTGGATGCAATAAAAATTGGATTGCTCCAGAGCTTTCACTTTTTGGTAAACAAGGTAATAAAATTATTGAATGCATCGACCAAACCTGGTTTCTGCCGGTTATCAATTTGTTTAAATTATTGACATGAACAACATTGTAACGTTAAATTAAATTTGTTCTAACTGCACTGCCATCATGTCAACTGGTATTAAATAATTGTGTCTTTGGTTATCACAATCATTTAATGATGATGGGGGGCATCTATAATAAGATTTTAACAACTACCGTGCCATCGTTTGATTTAAATATGTTGTGTCTTGGTTATCACAAAATATGATGGTGACATCTATGATGCAATTACAATATTGTTCGTCAATGATTGGTAACGATTTTGATTGATTTGAAAATCGGTATGATAATGAATTTTGTTGATTTTGTAATGTGTACAAAATTGTTTTGTTGTATGTACCGATTTTGTTTGGGAAGACTGTTGTTGCATATTCTTATGGAATATGCTTATTTACCACGGAGAATTGTCCGTTAACTACGGAGAGTTGTCCGTTTGTTATTATGTATATTGTGCGGTGTTTCTTGTATTTGAAGAAACAGGCCGCTACAATATATAAAAAATAATGCTCACAATTAAGAATTTTTTTTTAAATCGTCCGTGATCTTAATTTATTTAAGATTTGCTGTTTGATCGTTGCAACCTGATGAGTGACCAACTTTTTATCAGTACGAAACCAAGCGCCATGGTTCTCGTTTTTGTAAGGGTTGTTGTATCTTTGTGTAGACAAGTACCCTGGGATTAAAAATGGGGGGGAGGGGGGGGGGGCGGTAGTGCATTTTTCTAGTTTTTGTGCTAGTAATGTTGGGAGTAAATGGCCTCTTTGTTTTCTATGACTAGAGAAATCGTATACATTGTATAAATGACATTAAAAATAATGTTTTGTCCGAAAAGCTGAATTAAATCTTAATTAAATTACTCACAATATTTATTAATTTTGGGTATTTTTTGAAATGTTGAGATCATAAAATTTGAGATTTCTGCGTTTTTGTAATTTCATATTTAGGATTGTAATTTTGTGGATTATAGTTTTTGGGACTTATTTTTCTGATATATCGCTACACTCCCGATAAGAACACCAGCTCCAAACAGCTCAACACACTTATAAATGTCTCGCAGATGTGGTACACGCGTTACCCCATTTTACCGTCAATTTAATACTGATAGTGTCAATAGACATTCTTCAGATTTAACAAAAGCCTATCCATAATAATATTCCAATAATGTGGGAAACGCTGTACCTTTACTAAATCAGAAAATAAGCCATTAACTAAACTGTTCAAATTGCTAGATTCCAATAAAACTTTACTATTCGAGTGTCTCATGGATTAATGTTCAAACTTATTATTTGTGTGCGATTGTCTCAGAAGAAAAATAAGCTCTTTGAGAGAAAAAGAGTCTGAGTGACGCTACCGCGAAACTGGAAACATGACAGAAATCAAACAACGCCTTGAGAGCAATAAGGTAACGTTTTACTACCAAAATGTAAATAAAATGTCTTGAAAGCAGCTGGATTTCATAACTTTGGGCGTAAAACAATGTTTCCAGTATATATCATATGTGATCTTAACTACTGAATTTTTTCTAGCCATATATGATTTATAGATGTGATCGATCGCTGCATGCAAGCATTAAAAATCTGATTATGTGATATTTATAGTTGTTGACTGTTAAGCGAACTAAATCGAACATGTCTTGGTCAAAATAAAAATTAACAACAAGTCACTACACATATACTTATTGTACAAGGGTTGTTGCTTGAAAAGTTTCCGCCGTCAAAATGAAGATGAAGCACTCGCCAACCCAAGTGAAAGAGTGTATGCGTTGAAAGGTACTCACCGAATATCAGCCATTTTGGACACGCAGTTATTTAACAATCGTTTGAGTAAGTCGATGTGAGTGTTTTTATGAAAATGCAAAAAATCTCGATACTCGATTTCCATTGAATGTTTATTTTGAAAGATAATGCGCATACGCAAACCAAAAACGAAGTGGACGATGTGTACGGACACTTTGCACCATCATTTATCACTAAAAAACATTGGACAGAAAGTTCTGGCGCCGGCTAAATACTGTTGATGAAACCTAGATACATCATTACACTACAGAATCAAAAATACAGTTAAAACAGTGAACTGCCAAGAAGGAATCGGCTTCAAAAACGGCAAGGACTTTTCTTTCGGCCGGGAAAGTGATGGCGAATGTTTTCTGGGACAGTCATGTACTTATGTTAATCGATTATCTTTAAAAAGGGTAAAACCATTACAGGAGCATTTTACAAACTGAAGGTCAAAATTGCGAAAAATCGGCCACATTTGCAGAAAAAAATATTGCTCTATCAATATAATGCACCGCCTCACACCTCAGCGGTTGCCATGGCAACAATTATCGAATTACGGTTTAAATTGCTTGACCATCCCCTTTACTCACCAGATGAAGGTCACCAGCGTAGTCATTTGATGATCGCATCACGTTGATCGCTTTACTAAAATCTTGTTTGTCCCTGTCTATGTACTGAGAAAAATTTTGGTTTGTAAAATTGAAAAACGAAATTTTTAATGTCTCAAAGTTATAAATTTTTTTGAATTTCAAAAGTATTTTTTTGAAATTAAATGAAATTTTTGCAAACTAATAAAAAGCTTTTTTATTTTAAAAACATATTTTGTAAAATAATTTATAAAATACCTTTTAAATTTAAAAAGTTTATTTATTTAAACTTAATAATTTATTTCAAAAGAAGTTTTTTAGCATTTAAAAACAATTTTTTTGATAATAATGACAACTTATGAAAAATTTTATATTTATTGTTTTGCCAGGAATCCCGTTGTATTATTTTTCAATTCGTCTATATTTTAATTTTTATTTTAAAGTTTTTTCGGCTATTTATATAATTCGCCAACTCGATATGTACTTGTGTTATACTAAAGCTATGAAGGTTTGAATTTTTGCAGCTTGGTCATTCGAACCGAATGAGTACTGATTGGGTAAAACAACTTTTTGAGGATGTTCTCATTATATTTTTGTAAGGGTTGTGTGTCGTTTTACACAATGGCCCTGGGGGCTAAAAATTGGGGAGGGGGAGTTAATTTTATACTTTTCGTGATAGAAATGTTATGTTCTTATGAGTAGATGACCCTTTGGTTTTGCTGACTTGAACAGCCGCAAACATTAATTACTTTGATTTAAAAATACGTGACATTTGTTAAAAAATATTTATTTAAAAATTAAAATAAATCTTTTAAAACTAACCAATAGTTTTTTTATTCTTAAAAACAATCTCTTAAAATTTAAGAAAACTATTTGACATAAGTAAGGAAAGTATTTTTGAAAATAAAAACAATTTTTTTATTTTTATAAACAAATTTGGCGAAAAAATTTATTTTAAAAATAAAAAGATTATCCTTTTGATTTTAAAAACGAGTTTTTTTGCCTAAAAAATATATGTATATTTTTTTGATTTTATATAAATATTTTTTTATTTTTACTGGTTTTTTTTTTCTCAGTGTACCAACTGAAAATTTATAAAAATATTTCGATAAAAGCCGACGCCAAATATTTACAAGTCGACCTAAACCGCATTGTAGTTTGGTGCTCAAATGAGACAACTTAGCGTCAGATAATGTTAATCCACTACATGTTTTCGGAAGCGTTTACCCTCTCAACTTAGAGATTACTTTATGAATACGGATTTTATTGCAAGAACATCGACAATTCGGACCTTTGTGTTATCTGTGATAGCGAATTAAACTTTAAGGAGCATATTCGTAATATGATTATAACAGAGCAAAATCCGCACTAAGCTGTCTGCTCGAGTTTGATCCTCGTGCCACAATATCCACATAAACCGTATTGAAGCAGCAGTGCAACGTAGATTCCTTCGTTGTGCTCTCCGTGGACTGCTTTCGGTAGACATTTTTAGGTTGTCTTACTAACTCGAACTTTTGAACTTTATTAATATTCATGCTCTCAATAAACGTTGCATTGTTGCAAATATAATCTTTGTTCATCAATTGCTGTCGAGCAATATTGAGTCCCGAGTCTTACTCCAACGTATAAATTTCAATTTAAACCCTCGTGCGGTAAGGAGGGTTCCTGCATTTAGAACTGCACCTCACAGAACTCTTTATGGCCAAAACGACCAATTACTAAAATGCTGAGAGAATAGAGAACCAATAGTAGTTAGCTTACACTTAAGAGACTTCATAAAATTTCCTTTTTTGTACTTTTTGTTCAATTCTATTTTTATCAATTTTCTATTCTTTATTTCTTTTTAATTTAATATGGTCTTTTTCCTATTTTTCTTTTTCCTAGCTTAAATTTGTTTGTATTTAAGCAGACCAGCGATCGGTTATACCTCTTTTATGTAGTAGGGTATAATCCTTCTAAGCTTAAATATAGAATCACCCGTATCAATATTTTTATTATGATTTTCTTCGAACATATTTCGTCTTTCGATCAATTCTGAAATCCAATTCTGAAATTTACATTTTATTATTATTATTTATTTTTAGAACTTTCGTTTAGCAGGATGATACCCTTGATTATAGTTCTCCTGAATTATATTCAAAGAAATAATAATAATGTTGATTTCCCGCATGCGGTCAGAAAGAGGTGATTGGTCGTTGTGAATTATTATTATTATTATTAATAAGTAGCGACAATAATTACATTTCAATCACAAAAAAATCAAAATCCCGTGACATAAAATAAAATAATTTCTAAATTTACAGTAGATGGCAGTATTTATTTTATCAGATATCCCTTTTCTGGCCAAACATTTTTTTTACTTAAATTTAAGTCCACCGTACACAAATGTGTATGTGAAAAATGACAGGTTGTCATGTCTTCCGGATTTTATCGGATCATAGTTCGGCATTCTTTTTGAAAAAAGCATTATAATTTGTAAACATATACATAAATTATATAACATATTAATTATTTGTTTTTGATAACATAATAATTATTTTATTATTATTATAGCAATAGTGTTATTTTTCGGACGAAAACGATTTAAGTAGTATGCACAAATGTGTACGTCCAAAATAAATGCAAAAATTAATTTTTGACATGATGCTTTTTTTCGTACACGCACAATTGTGATCGCGGGCCGGGAAAAGGATATATCATGAATGGATTGATTCTTGGGATATTTTAGATAAACAATCCGCACACTATGTGGTAAAATTTCGGAAACTCGTGTTGTTCTAACCAAAAAGTAGATCTCTCAACTTTTTAGTGAGTGTATTCACTTTTTATCAGTGTTGTGCGTAATTCGGAATTGTCGACAAATTGGTGTCGATAATACTGTAGGCAACTCATTTTGGCGTACATATTGTCGATAATTCGTATGTAGAATATTCGTAAACGTTGTAGATTTTATTTTTTTGTTGTTATAAATATAATTTTTTCAGCACGAGATTGCCATCTGGCGGTTTTTCAGTTCAAATTGCGAATACTGTGAGTCAATTTTTACAAAACAAATAGGTGAGATCAGCATGTGTTTAAGATAATTCAAGATATTTTATTTCATTTTAAAAAAATTTATTTGCAATACTATATTATGCTTTTTTATTAAGGCTGCGGTACTCAACTTGTCACAAACGATGTGTACTAAAAATCAGTTTTTAAACACAAAAAATTACGAATTGACCTAATTCGTTCTTTAGGATCAATTTAAATGTATACCTGAGGTATTACTACATAATAAATAGAGGTATTACTAAATACTGTAATAAAATGTTTATTTTGACTATGATTAGGGATTAAAGTTAATCGTTTTTTTTTTTGAAAAGTACAAATCAATTTTCTCAATATTTTACATTTAAACACCGAAAAATGTTTGCATCAAAGTATTAAAAAGACGAAATCAGGGTATTAATATTTTTTTTGTTTTATGTTTAAATCTATGCAATCTGGTCTGGGGCCGACGCACTCGGAACTCTTTCATGGTTTGCTTCTCACGTCCTACTTTACGCATTGCTTGCCAAATCAAGCCAGCCTATACTGGCATGGAAGATGGGTCGGCCCATGAGTTTTGCACTCCGACAGGGGGTCATAGTTGTGTTCCATTTCATCACAGATCGTAATCTGTGGATGAAAATTCCGTTTTGCATCCTACCTCTATATCTGGATTCGAAACCGGTACCTCCCGATCCAAACGCCAAAGCTTTAACGTTTGGTCGGTTCAGTATTAATACATGATTATCAATATTAGTCTTTAAATGGCGAAAAATGACATCAAACGATGTTTTTTTTTGTTTTTACGTTAATTTTACAGCCCCTAATTGGCAAATCACGTAATAAAAAATTTGTCCAAGACAAGTGGTTTTTAATTTATTATAATATACAATGTTTAGAAATAATGAAAAATAAAAAATTAATTAAATAATTTTACACACATAAATAATATAAATAAAGTTTAGTAAGCAAATTAAATAAAAATTTTGGTACACAGATTTATTAATGAAACAAACCAGTTGTATACATTCTAGGGGTATTTAAATATCGATACTAAAAGCGAAATTTGTTTCCTCGATACCATACCGCATTAAGGCTGTATGAAAATCAACTTGTCAAAAACAATGTTCACTAGAAATCAGGGGGCCTACTATGGAAATCGATCGTCGACGTTTTTTGTTCGTTGTTTATATTCAGCAATAGTAATTACTATTGTTTATATTCAAACAACGAACAAAAAACGTCGACGATCGATTTCCATAGTAGGCCCCCAGTTTTTAGCCACAAAAATTACCAATTGACTAAATTCTTTCTTAAGGATGAAGTTAAATGAATATTTGAGTGACCAAAAGTAACTAAAATGTTTTGTTTGTCTACAGTTCCACTTCAAAGTTGATCGTTTTTCAGAAACCTAAAAATTAATTTTCTGAATTGTTTTCCTCTAAACGAGAATTTTGTTTTGCATAATTTTAAGGAACATAAAATCAAGATATTAAAAGACGATAATAAGGATTGACCTCGAAATAACCTATAGAATGAAAAATTTAGTTCAAAAATATTGTAATTTCGATTTCGATCGATTCAAAAATTACATCACACGATAAGCTTTTAATTTTTAAGCCGCAATGAAGATTTAATTAGCATATTTTTATTGCTTCTAAAGGGTAAATTAAAAAAAAAATGCTTTAATAATTTTGATATATGGTATCAATTTATGTCGAAGGTTTCAATTTCTGGCTATAGATGGCAGTATAATCAAATAAATGATATATTTTTTTGCAGTAAATTTTAAAATGTTAACAATTAAAAATTATATTACGGGAACTTTAAGCGTAAATTTGATGACATGCGTTAGTATCATACAGCCTTAACTAACCCCAGCAGCCCAGCACCACATATTACATTACTGGGCAACTTTCTTCTTTTAACAGAGAAATTTAATTCTTTGCCATTTTTTAGTTACTATTTGGACATTTATTTTAGAAAATATAATAATTTTGATAAACTACTCGAACAACTAACCTGTTTCTAAATCTGTTTCGAAAATGTCAACGCCACCTACAAATTGCGGCTTAGATCATTTTTACGGCTTAGATCTGTCTAAAATTTTCGGCATTTTCTTGTTCACCTAATTTTCCAGTTATTTCGATACGCTATTATAAGTAGCACCACTTCCATTTACTTTTGAAATTGAGCTTCTGCACGCAATATTCTATGAATTTTTTTTTACACAACTGTGTACTAAAATTTATTTCTACTCATTGAAAATGCAATTAAAAATGTACCCAGTTATATAAGTATGCTTCTTGCTGGCCATGAACAATTTCTAATGATTTAAAAGTAGGTGTATTGCCCAAGTTCATCCGTTTGAATTTACGAAATTGAATAAGTTCCAATTTAGGTTTGTTAGCAAATCTTATCCAATTCCGTAAGTTGAAATGGATGAACTTGGGCGATACACCTACTTTAAAATCATTAAGAATTGATCCACACCAGCAAGAACTAGGTATACTACTATAACTGGATACATTTTTAGAATTAGTAAACAACTTAAATCAAATGTCAGGTCCGGTCAACCGATTCGACTAGCACTTTGATTCTGTTACTTTTTTAATGGGGCAAGCATAAAGGGTTTCTATTTTCGTTCGTAAATTTAAGTATTAAGTATTATATAATTATTAAATGTTGGAATTAACATAAGTTTGCGCATATTTGTTGGATTTGGCTCAATAATTATTTCTCGTGTATCACTCGGTTAATTGGCGTACGCCATAGAATCACGTTATAGCTTGCACGATTTACATATCGCTTATTTACCGATAACATCCTTAACTTTAATCTGGTATCGATACTACACAATAGTCGATGTAATGCACTTCGAATCTAGTCAATAAACCCGGAAAATAGTAGCTTCAAAAAACTTTTCTCGTTAGTTCAACATCCATTTATAAGTAAAAGGGTGGCATACAGATAAAGCACACACGAATGGGTTCAGTGTTCAATCGATTTTTTTTGCCTATTGGATTTACAATCTTCATAGAAATAACAAGGTATTTTAGTGGTTTTGTTGGAATAACTTTGTACTAGGTGCTAGCTGTTATTAATTCTTCCATTAAATGGTGCTTTAACATTTGATCGCATATGATCATTTTGCTGATTGAAATAAATCGCTTAAAGTACTTTATTTTGGAAACTCTGTATTGAATTTAAAAATTTAACTGTGTATAAAGCCCTATATTTTAGTATAAGTTTTATAACTTTTTCGAAGGTCTACAAAATTCTTGTCTTTTCATTCTATTATCATTCCGTTTTTCAAGCATCGCCTTATTATATACGTAGGAGTAGATCATTGCGTTGCCGCCCCGGTGGCAAAGTGGTCAGCATGCTTGCTCCAGCTACCGGAGGTCCCGGGTTCGATTCCCGGTGGTGACAAGGAACAATTTCACGGCTGGTTTAGGATCAATGAATTAATCACTCATTATCCGAAATGAAAGTATGATTATGAAACCTCATTTGAGGCGGCCAAATCCCTTGATGGGATGTATAGTGCCAGAGAGAGAGAGAGAGATCATTGCCACAGAAAAACTTGAATTCTTGAATTTTCAAATGTGGGGTAGAATTCAAGCTCCATGCAGGCGAAATAGTTCCATCAAAAAGAAATCATATAATTTTGCTGATTGATAATATAAACAATAATATTGTCGACGTCATTTTTTTAATTGTCTACGTACATTACATATTAATTATCTAGGCGGTGTACACAATACGGCACAACGCTGCTATTTATTATTAAAAATTCTTTGGTTAAAAATTATAAACAGTTTTCAATTTTCGTTGCTGTGGATATACTGGAATACCGCTAGTTTGTTGCAAAAAATACCGATATTTCGGCACTTAAAAATTGACCGTATACGATATTCCGATATTGCATTTTCTAATTAAATCCGTGTTAAGCACTAGATAATTTTTTTTCTGGTACAGAAACTTAAGGTTACGTGACAGTTTGAGTATGGAACTACTGCTACATTTTTTTTGCCCAAACTAAGTGCAATGGCAGCAAAAATAGCAATGATGTATAATTTTACACGAAAAACTCATTAAAATAAAAAAAGAACGTTGTAGTCGTAAATAAATGAAAAAAATAAATCAAATATTTTACATATTTACAAAAATTTCCATATAATATGTACATATGTAGTACGTACATAGATATTTACATATAAACAAGAACAATCTATTTTTAAAACGTAACACTAACACACAAGTGTGTAGCATAAATATTTAGCAGTAAAACAAAAACATAGTTTGTGCTATATGCATATATCGTAACATTAACGTACGTGTATATTTTTTTACCTCTCGAAAAAAGCCAAATAAATTGGCATCAAATTTGTTTACAGTTTCAGTCATGTGGAAATTCTAATGTTTATTTATGTACCATATATTATGTACGTTAAACACATACGCAGTCTGTACATACACATACATATATGATTAATCATATGCGTTATATACACGCTTTATAATAATTATATAAAATAATTTTGAAAATATAAAGGGTATGTACATAATTAAAGCAACAACATAAAACCATACATGATAATAATAGTCATACACCCTAACATATTAGATTTTAGCATAAATATTGTTAAGCACACCGTATGTGAAAAATGTATTACAAAAAATGAAAATCAATACAAAAACAAAAATTTGTGTCTAAAAAGCTCGCAAAAGAAAAAAAACAAAAATAATACTTCTTAAGTATTTTTTCTTCGTTTTGTTTTTCATTCTAATTAACTTATTTTTGTTTTTCTTGTATTATATTTCCTAACCTTAAGAAAGAAATGGTAAAACCATATTTAAAATCGTCATTTGTATTTTCCTTTTTTCATTTTGCTGAGATGAAATAATAAAATTACGAGATATAATATTCGGATGATAAATTACGATAAACAGGCAGACGACAAAATACTACGAACTTATTCTTATGAATTCTTTGTTTTTCCCAAAACAGAAAAATTATTTTCTTATGTTAAAAAATAAAAACAAAATAAAAAAAATACAGCCAAAAGTTATTATTTGTTGCTTGGTGATACACCTTTATATCTTTTGTTGTGTGTGGAAAGTTTTTCTTGTACTCTCGTATACTAAACATGAAAAATACTAAATGTGAAAAGAAAATTTATAAAGTTGACTGAAACAAAACAAGAATGTAAATATGTTTTTCTCTTGTTTGGATTTTTTGTTTTGTACTTAAAGATATTGATTATTAAAAAGCAAAAGCTCGAGTAAAAAAAAAAAACAAAAACAAAGGAATGTAAAAATTTAAATTTTTAGGAAGTAGTACAAACTTTTAATTGGAATTATTATATGTATTATATAGTACATATGTACTCATATTTATTTTCTATTTTTTTAAGTAATTTTTCAAAAATTATTTTCCATAAGTTATTCGATTTTAATACGTAGGCAAATTGATTATTAAAATTCTACATACGTAAGATGAAAGTTAAATGGGTGTTGTGTATGCTTGAGATTAAATTGGGTCGTTATGTAATATACGATAAGTTATCAGAAGAGTACGATGATCTATTAAGTAGATTAAGTTTAGAGTTTTTCGTCTATGAAATCATTTTGTTATAATCTTATGAAATTATCTAACCATCTATTTACCACCATTTTGTTTGAATTATATTGAGAATTATATGTACCTAAATACACAAAACGGTCAAGTTACCGTCATAAGATATGTACCGCAACAGTACAGTTATTAGTAAACAAGATCGAAACGAACAAGAGACGAGAAAAAATAATATAAGATACAATGGTAGTCCAAAAGTATAAAGGTTGTATGTGTGTGTGTGTGTGGTGGAATTTCTTGGGGGAATTGTGTACGATAAACATAATATTAATATTATGATTTTCCAAGATTAACTCTTATAAACAAACTTAAGTACATATTTAGGGATTTTGGAAAAATTAAAAGTCATAATGCTTTATTTAGTCTATACATATATGAATGTGATACTTATAACAAGGGGTTTTTGTTTGTTTTATTTAGGGTTTAAATTCGATACCCCAATTGTGGTTATCAAAAAGTACTAGAACGAGTGCCTAATGTTGTTCAGCTCCCAATTAAAGAGTGTAGCGTAACAAAAAAGTAGGGAAGAGCGTGGCACATTTGACAGGTGGGGTAAATTTGACACCAGCAAATTCGATTAAATCCTCTTAGTTATACATACTCATACCAACCATATAGTTTCTCAGTCGTAGTGCAATAGCGGAATGAGGCGAATTTGTTTTTCATGTTATCAGTTTATTAACACTATTTGTGGTTATTGATAACATAAAACTTTTTTTTTCACACTGTAAAAACAAAAATTAGAAGTTTAAAAATTTGTGTGCAGTAAATAAAACTTTAATTTTGTGACAATTAAAATATATTGAAATTAGAGACCGGTTCGGATTTCATCCATCATCAGTCAACGTTTTACTACTAACTATAAACGTTGACTAATGAGGGATGAAACCCGAAATCGGTCTCTAACTCCAATATATTATAATTGTCACAAAAGAAAATTTTATTTACTGCACAAACATTTTTAAGCTTCTAGTTTTTTTAAGAATAAAGTTTTACGTTTTTAATAATTACGAATAATGTTAATAAATTTGATTGTGACAAAAGCCACCAGTGCCCTAATTCTCTAAAAATCAAGATAAATTCCAAAGTGTAAAAGTGATAGCTTTTACACACGAAAAAAATTATCGTAGAAGGCTAGATTTATGTTGGATAACGTGATGTTTTAGTAAATTCGCATTCTCTAAATTTTTTTTAAGATAAAATGTAAAGTGGCAAGATAAGTTTATGTCAAAAAGTAACACAAGTAATTTAACGCGGAATAACTTTGCTAGAATGTGAAAAACGCTTTCGTTTGGATGTTATAAATAATTAATTGAAATTTTTGATATACAATTACTTTATAGTTTTATTTTAGAATTAAATAAGATCAAGCTCTAACATTTTAATTAACTTAATTAATTAATTTACTAATCATTAATTAAATTTTTGTACTTATAAAAATGGACTATTATCGTTGGAATTAAAATATTCTTTCAGTAAAGTCAAACATTCGAATATTTTAATCGACCGTTTCACTTTTACCTATAATTTTGCTTAGTTTTATATCCATCCAGTCGTTCCACAAATACAACAAAACAAATAAATTTATATTTTATAATGTTATGTTTAAAGTAGGGCATAAATAATGTACCTATTTATATTAGAAGAAGAAGACTTAAGAAGTAGAATATCCTACAACAAGATGGTCTGTAGATTATGCAAAAGTCATTTTAGTTGCTCAAGTCTAAACAACATCTAAAACGGACCCGTTCTCCACATAGCAAGCAAAGCTTTCAACTTGGTGTGCACTGGCAATATTTCTTGCACAATTAAAAAACTGACAAGCACAATAAAAAAGCCTATAGAAATTCTAAATTAGTTAACAAATTTCAGTTTGTTGTTGTTTAATAATTCATTTAGAGGCACTAGGAGCACTCAACAGTCTGTAAGATCTTACAATGAAATAATTTTATTTATTAACTTATGTTTGAGAAAAGTAATAATTAGGACAAATTTCGAACAATAATGAACGAATACAAAATTTAATCATATTATGCAATAAAAGTTAAAACTAGCTGTTAACTAGCACTAAGGTTAAACAAGATGTATATTGCATAAAATCGATTTCTAAAGTGCAGGTAATTGATCAAAGTCTCACCTCCTACTCGTTACCGATCCTTAAGATTAACCCAAACATTTTACAAAGATTAAAAATTAACTCATGGTAAAAAAACAAATCGTAACACTAAAACGTCCCTCCATAACCAGACCTACATGAAATACTAGAAATGGTTTCGATTAACAAATTTTCGGAGTTATTGGGGAAGCACAAAAAAAATATTGGATGAGGACTTCGTGGTGTTCGGAAAACTTCCAGTGACTAACTAAATTTGATGGTTAAATGAGTTTTGTTACTTAAAACGCATAGCTTACTCGAAATAGTTTACTCGAAATTCTAATAAGACAATCCCAATAATAAGACAATCCCGGGCTTTCTGAAATCCGACTATTATACTTAGGTATTGTCAAATCAGATGTGCGGAAAGAGCTAAAAATGGCATCGGAAAGAGCTAAATAGGTTTTCAACAACGAAATACGCTGAAATTATGATCTGATTTGATTGGATTTCAAAAACATATCGCAAATACACAATAATTACATAATAAAGCGATTTTGTATTTAGTATAAAGAATAACCTTTAAACAGATTAGAATACACAACATTAATCAAAATTCAGCGAATCAATCAATTGTAAATAAGACTTATATTGTACACGTCTTTACCATACGAAGTAAAGAAATGTTGACTGTTGTAATGTTCTTTTCAAACATTTGGTTTATTTTATAAATCTATCTAAGCGTATCTTGATTTGAGTTTCAAATAACTGTCGACTCCGATTATTTTTCAATATGATTTTGGAGGCTATTTATGATTCTAGATGGCTTTGATGTATATGCAACAATTTACGTTTCTAGAGATTATATTGTTATTAAGGATATAACATAATTAAAATTTCGTTTTGACGTTTAATGTTATCTTGCTCGCTTGCTGTCAATAGGTTTATCTTGGGTAAAAAAACGGTTTAGTGAATGCGATTTAAAAATGCCAAGATAATATATTGTATAAAATTTTAACTTGTAAAATTACCCTTACCACAACCCATAACAACTTGAACTATAGTTTGTGAACAGATGCTATTTAGAGTAACTTATATCCATAAGATTAATGTTGAAATTTAAATGGGAACGGTAGTTATGGGCCTTCAAAGTCAAAATATGAACCTACATACACTACCGCTCAAAAATGTTTAGGCACTGTCAAGAACAGCATAAAAAATATAAAAACTCGTAAAAATATGAAAAAATTTATTTTTTATGTACATACACACATATATTAATGGCATTATACTAAATAAATGTCAAAATTAAAATGCTCAATTTAAATTTTACTTTCATTTATGTGGCCTACCCCTTGATTGAACAATCGCAGCGCACAGTCGAGGCATTCTCGCAATAAGTTTTGCCAGAGTTTCTGGCGTTATTGAGTTCCAAATTGATTGAAGTTTGTTTCACATAGCAGTAGCTGATGTTGGAGCTGATTGCTTTACTTCCCGGTCCAATTCTTCCTACAGTAACTCAATAGGGTTCAAGTCAATGCTCTGGGGAGGCTATTCGATAATTGTAATTGTTCCTTCATCCTCTAAATGGTGAGATAGACTTTACATAACTTACATAAATGTTTTGAATCATTATCTTGATGAAAGATAAAATTTTGACTTAACAGTCAAATTCTTGAAGGTATTGAGTGGATCTCCAAAATTTGTCGGTACGCCCCTTTTCTTAGTATTCCGTCCATTTTCACAATATCGCCAACACTAGTACCAGCAAAATAGTCCCAAATCATCACTGAACCACCTCCATGTTTTACGGTAGCGGCAATGCACTCTTTACTAGCACGTTACCTACATACCTTCTCACGAATATTCATTTTTGGGTACCGAAAATTCCAATTTGGACTCATCCGTCCATAAAACCTTGGTGCAATTTCCTATCGTCCAATGTTGGTGTTCACGGGCCCATTTAAGTAGCTTTTGCTTATTTTGTTTACTAGTAATGGTTTTGATAGCAACACGGCCATGGAGGGAATCCGGATTCCTGTAGAGGACGATTAACACTAACTAGTTTTGGTTGTCCAACATTTAATTCTGCGGTTATTTCCGGGTCTGTTTTGCGTCTGTTCATCTTGTTAGTAATCACTATTCTATGACCATCTAGAGATGTTGTCGCTCTTGGTCTTCCACTACGTCTGTTATTAAAAAAACTGTCACTTTCTAAATACTTTTTAACATTACAATCGACCGTAGCGTGGTCTAATTCCTTTTTTAGGCAATCTGTCAATTACTTATGCCAGCTGTATGGTAAGCTATTATAAGCGCACGTGTTTCAGTATTTGGTTCTTTTCTTGGAGGCATTTTAAAAAGTTGTCACTCGATATTTTGCTTACGATGTTAACAGTGTAAATATCAGACTGCTACTGATCGTATTTGACTCTTTTCACTGAAATATTTTCAAAAAATCAATTTAAACATCATTACCTAGAAGAAACCAGACTGATAAATTTTTCTGGAAATTCCTACAGTCTATTATTGTAATTGTACTGTAACAAACAGTTTACGACAATCCAGCCAAGCGCAGGTACAGGGTATAAAATTAACTCTATATCATTGGTGGTTATATAATGAAACTGCATTTCAGATAAGTATTTCATTTTATTCAAATGTTGTTTCGTAAACATAATACTGTAGCAATAATATATGAAAAAAGGAATGCCTAAAAACTTTTGAGCGGTAGTGTACATCATAAGAGTGTGTTAAGTTTTGACATTTATTTATCGTACCGTTTTAAGTTTTATCTTGTAGTGCAATTAGAGAATGCGAATATTGTAAAAAGGCAAAATAAATTATCGTTTACACGTTTACAAATTATCTTACTGCTTAGAAAATTAGGACACAGAAACAAAAACAAAAATGGGTTTTTTCCAAATTTTACTCTATTTTATCAGTGTTTTGATGTAAGTTTTACGATAAGTTTGTAAGGATATTTCTAATTGATGTTTAGTGATACAGCTTTTATCATTAGCGTAACGGTAGTGAAATTTATTATTTAAATAATTATACTTTTGGAAAAATAGGGCATTGACACTGGAAAATGGGGTACATTTGACAATGTCAAATGTGCCACACTGTTCTACGTTCAACAGTGATCAAATATACTCTTTCAAACGAAGAATTCGCACATATATTGGAAAAGGGACACGACTCAAAAAAACTTTCTTTATTCGGAATTATTATATTTCGTAGGGAGTTGTTCGCATAATATTTTATTTTTTCTCATCTACCTAAAACTCTCATAGGGCTGCCGTTTTAATAATTCTAAGGGTAGTATATTTTGCTTCACCAACGGAGTATTCAGGAGTATATAGAAAAAAGAATTTAATTTTTAGATAAATTAAAATTTATTTCATGTTTATTAAAAGTAAAACTGTCGTTCTTACTAACAAAATACAAATTATTTGCAATTAAATAATGTTACAAATTTTATTAATTAAAATTAAAGGAACTTTATTTTCTAAAATCACAAAATATTAATTATTTACTGTATTTACTAATAATTTCCTTGGATGGAATCCATTGACTGGATGTCATTCCATTTAGCATCTCTTTAGCCATCAGGATAGCGTTGACGGTTGTCGTCAACAATGCATTTCCATTTTTGTTTTTAATTAAATTGACTTGCGAAAATATGCACTCGGCCATTGCGCTGCTGTGCGGAAAACTAAGAATAGCTCCAATAAAAATTCGCAAATTGGGAAGCATAACTTCGTTTAATGCATTTTTTTTTATTAAAAATAGAATTCCAAAATTCGTACAAACTTAAATTGTTGTCGGCCTCCGCTTTAGGTTGATTAATAACACTGCGCCACTCATCATTTAAATCTTCAACTTCAATATTGTTGTCGTGGATCAAATTGGAAAATAGTTTGGTAAGTGGACCAAGACTGTCAGCTTTTTCGCTTAGATTTAGAATTTGTGACTGCAACTATTGTCTCATCCTCAAATTCTATACGACTTCGTATTTGCTTGCACAGTTCTGCATAGTAAGCACAACAAGATATCTTTATAGATTTAATCGCATTTTCCAAGACAGATCCGCTCTTGATAATCATATCAGCTTTTGCACCAATATAAATTTGATCATATTCCAAAAAATTATCACTATTTGAAAAAATTGTTTTATCTAATGCGCTATCATTAATGTGTTCAGGTTTAATGAAGTTTGATAAAATGGTTTTGAAATAAGTTTTAATAGTTGGCAGCAATATATGAAACCGAGGACTTTCTGACTGATACTCAATGTTAATTTTATTTGTTAATTTTAAAATATAACTAAGAAAATTAAAATAAATTTTTGTTTCGTCTGTCATTTCGGCGCTAATGTTTTGGGCCTTAATCTGTGTTTGAATCCAACTCGTATGATATAAAATAGTGACGAAGGGCAATCCACTGTTCAAGAATTCTGGTTACGACCGCTTCCAACGATAACCATCTTGTGGATGCTGTTGTTGGATGTTTGGCGTTTGGAACTGTGCGAAAAAAATAAATAAATATTACGGGCCAATCTCTCTATGTTTTGCGGAATTTTTTAGCAGCTGCGTATGAACATAAATGTAACGAATGACAAGTGCACCCCATCATATATAAGTTAGGCTGTAATTTCGTAAGAAGTGTTTTTACACCACCTTTGTTGCCCGTCATAACCTAAGCGTTGTCCGATGCAAACCCAATTAAATTGCTTATAGGTACATTGACTTCTTTGAAGTATTTCACTATGGCGTTTGTAATTGAAATAGCATCGCAATTACTCAATTGCAAAAGTCCAAAAAATCGATCACAGACTTTCCCTATAGAAAAATTAAAATACCTAACCACTAATACTAAACATTTATTAAAACTAATGTCCGTGGTTTCATGTATAATGAGTGAACATTTTTGTTTGCTCAAATCTTTAGCAAAAATTTTATGTCGCACAATTTTTGTCCGTGAATCCGAAATGACAAAAATAGAAATGAATATAAAAAAATTTAAGGGCATTTTTGAGATATAGATTTTTGTTTAAATTTTATTTTCGAGAGAATAGAATAAAATAATACAACAAATTAGGTGTTTTCAATTAATATAAAGGTTTAAATTAACAATATAAATCTATTACGACTTAGTTTGAAACCAGAAACTAAAATCTCGTGTAGCACCAGCCTATAGGATTTTATAGTTTTGTTGTACGTATATGTTTATGTAAATGAAATAGAGATATAAATATGTAGCGTAAAAGCAGTGTTCCATATAATATATTCTTTGTAGTAGTACGAGAAGGAAGTTTTATTATGCCAAAACCAAAAAACCAAACAGTGGAGTATAAACTTGAATTGACCAAACACAGAGGAGTATAAACTTGATTTGCGGAGTAAAGTAGTATGATATAGATAAAAGTAGCAAAAAACTCCGATAATAGTAACTTCGACAGCACGAAGTTTAGCGTTCAGCGTTAGTTTTTGTTTTGTGATACTGTTTGAAAAAAAAAACACTAAATTGAATGAAATCAATTAAATGAATTTATACATAAATATATGACACCCATCCCACGATTAACACGGTAGATTTGATTGGTGCTAATGGAAAAAGTAACTAAGCAGGTTCCCTCATTACAGTTGTGGGCTTCATAAATGCGATCAGCTAAAATTTTTATTTTTATGTAGCTCTAAAGATAATGTGATAAAATTTAAGAATGTAATTAGTTTTTCATTATTTTATATTTTTTTTATTATTTGTTTACTAAACCATTTAAATCTTAATGAACTATTAGAATTACGAAATCAAGAAAACAACGTCTCGAAAGTATTTTTATTAAACTTTCATAATAACATCACAAATATTATTACGTAAAAATGTTGCATATTTATTTGCTTCGGCTACGAATAAATTATATTTATATGATTTATCGTTAAACGCAATCCGTATTTACTTGAAATATCTCGATATTTATTGTCCAGCTCATAGTTTGCTTTGGTTCCATTCAACAAATGAAAATAATAGTCAAGAAATCGTATCGATGTCGTAAAAGCAGCAGCATCGTCAGCATCATCATTTTGCCATTTTTTGTACATTCAATAGTGGATATATCGCGAAGTTTCCACAAAAAACGATGCCATTTCTTCAATATCTTGTTGAATTTTTTTAAACACTTGTGAGTTATAACGCTTTGATTTTAAACCACATTTTACATTAACATATTTTTTATTAATTTTTTGGCCATACTGTCGGGTAGCCTGCGAAAAAAACAATACTGACTGGTGCATGGTGGCGTTATACTTTTTATGTAAAAACAAAATTTATCAAAGCGCTAAGGCAACAAGATTACATTTTTTTGGTATGATTTCATAAAATTTCGTTCAAAATTTCATGGATAGCTGTGATATTTTTCAAACAATAATTTGTTACAGTAAACATTTTGCTTGGCTACATTGTTGATAATAAACACGGCACTAGTAATTTTGGAAAAACTGATGCGCCGTAGTTTTACCGTTTACTAGGAAATTCACTTTAATTAAGTTAAAAATGGCATTCAATATATTTTCTGGGCAGCTTCACATGAAAAACTTCGGATATCCGAGACTATAAAAATGTGCAAGTTGAGTAGTCATAATAAACTAATATTTATTATTTAAAATGCAGATACCCATAAAATTAAGATATAAATTATAATGTTTAGTGTTATTTGGATCATACTCCCTTCGAGTATTCTGTTTAGTTTTGCTTTTGTTTTTTTTTGCTTTTCCATTTCTATAGAAATTTTTCTTGTCTCCAAGATACATAACATTTTATTAAATTCAAGGGAAACAGTTTATCACATCAACATTTTTTTTTGAAATATTAATTATGACTTTATTGTTTGGAGAGAACACATTGTCTACTTATCCTACACATATTATTATGTAAATACAAATAAGATAAAGAAGTTTGTTAAGTATGTATACTTAATGATTCTTAACATATATACGTGTATATTCTACACAGTACACACTATATATGTACAAGTATGTTGCTTTGTATTACACATTCATAGTACATTAATATTAATTGAATGTCACTATTTTAGGAACAAACAAAAAATTTGCTATTGTGAAAATTGTGAAATGGAACAAAAAGGAAAACTTTTAATATAATTTATTAAACCCTAATGTTGTTTTTAAAGAATTTTATATTATAAAGTTTTTTATGTTCTCTCTAACAGCTAGTCTTTATCTAATTTTATTGAAGAACAAAATTTCCCAAACTTTTTTACATTGGTTGCTAGAGTAACTCTTTCTATGTAGAGGAAATATTAAAAATTAGTTGGCATAGATTGTGTTATGCTGTTGTGGTTCAACTCGTCTAGATAGTCGTAACAATAAAAAAAATGAAAATTTAGTTTTCCGTTTATATTGCAGTACTATAAAATCGTTTGTAGGGTCTCAATCATTCATATCCTTATTCATAATTAATTTGGTTCTTCTAGGAATCTGATGAATATGTGAATATTTGGTTCCATTGTAACAGTAAAACTGTACAGCTGTAAGTATTTAATAAAAACGTCGAACTTCCTCGTGATTGATTTCTGTCATTATTGTCTAGAAATTCTGAGAAAAGCGGATTTTACAATAATTCTAATGATCCTATTTAAACTGCATATAGATTCTAACTATATCTTAGTCATAGGCAAAAATGATTTCGGTTATTCTTTATGCTGGAAATTCAATCCTCAACTTTTGAATTTCTATACTAAATAATGAATTCAAGTTGCTCTTCTGAATAAATTTAACTAAATCGAAAGACTTTTTATGCATTTTAACTGAATTTTAAAGGTCCCTTACACGGTTGCTGGAATCGATAGGCCGGAAGAGTCAGTTAAGTTAAAAAAAATATGGTTAATGAGAAGAAGTTGTGGTTTCATTTTCTTTAGCTATATAGGCGAAACAAGGAACTCGATGAGAAATAATTGTTTTCGTCACGTTGTCATTTCCAAACGCATTCTTCCGTTGCTCGTTAAAGTTGTATACATATTTGTAATATTTTGCATTTATACATTAAAAAATATTTTTTATAACTATCTCGAGTTATTTCTAAATAATCTAACATTTTGAATCGAAATATTAAACTGAATTTACTTAAAAAAAAAATTTAATAACAAAATTTCATTTTTGAACTTCAAAATGAATGCAAACGAATTGAAAATCCTTTAAGCTTCAAGTAAACCACGCCACACCATTTGTGTTAAGAACATGTAACAAGGCGGCTTCTGCTATTTATATTTATCTGTCTCTAGTTTCATTACGAAATTTTAATTAATCATTACTCATGGTTTGTTCGATACCAATGACTTACCATTTTTTGTAGTTAGTTAGAAATTTAGGCAAAAATTTAGAAATTTGTCAAAAATTTATATTTTTGACTAACTAGGTTCATAGTGGTCATTCATAGGGCCACAATAAATTGTGACTGACGTTTAATCAAAATTAAATTAAGTTTTATCAAAGAATTATTCACTTGTGACTAATAATATAATGCTAGTGGCAAATATTATCAATGATTGTTCAATAAAGCTTAAGCCACACAGTACAGACCCTGCGTCGTACGTTGGACAAAATAAAATCTGCAGATTAATCGATCACCTGGCACTGTATCCTTCCAGCTACTTATTTTTCCATTAGAATAAAGTTTTCCACATCGATGATTGACTACACTTACCTAGAAAGAAAAGAAAAAAAAATATTTTAATTATATTGTTACGTTTCTTTGCATTTTTTTTTATTATGCTTTAATAAAATAATGTTACATGATGAAAGAAAAGCTTTTTTGGGGCTTTATTACATGTATTACAAAAAATTTGTGTTTTCTTTTCAAACATGAACCTGAATCTTTGAAATGCTTATACTACTTTTGGAGAACAAAAGGAAACCGAAAAAATGGAATTCGTAGATAACCAACAAACTTTAAGCAAACGGAAAAAATTGTTAAGCATTAAATGTCAGCATTTTTATAATACAAACAAAAATGAACGTACGAATAAAAAAAAAGTTTAAATAAAAAACTTATTTCCTTTTTTTATATTCCCGCTCATGCTGCTTTTTCGCTATGCTTTTTTATTTTAATTTTTGTACTTTCTTTTGAAGCAAAGGTATGGCGATGAATTTTAAGAAAAATAAACGGGGAACGATTCAAGAAAAACTTGGGATTTGGTTTAAAACATTTATTTTTCTGTTGTTGCTGGTACGTACGTACGTATTGTGTTTTCTGCTAAACAAATAAAAAAGCGGGAGGCACGAAGAAATGAAGTTTGTCTGAGTAGCTTTTGGCAAAAATGCGATTTTTATTTTTTTTTTTATGTTCATATATACGTAATACAATACAATGTATCAACATGTTATGTTTGTTATAAATTATGGCGAAAAGTACATGAGATGTGCTTTATTACGCATTGCCTGCGAGTTTAAAGAACCAAATATTTTGCTTTTAGCATTTTTGATGTCAGTTTTCGATCCAATACGTATTAGCAACAATTTGAAAAATTTGGTGACTTATTGTTTTGTATGAATTTTAAATCAATATGGCATTGAAACGGTCGCAGTTCACAGTAAAGCTGTATTTTAGATTCAACGGAAACCGTCGTTGTGTTTTTCAATTTGTATTTTGATAAAATCGTTTATTATATACTCTCAAATCTACTACAATCAAATTAACTGCTCAGCTGTATTTATTGTTTATTTAGTTTTAAATAGCTCAATCTTTAATTAGGCTTTACCGTAAATTTGATTTAATTACGATTTAAATCAACTTTACGATTCTAACCAATCTTTCGATAGCTCGTTTGCGAAATAACGGTAAGCAAATATGCACGCTCGACTTTACTTATTTCGCAGACGACCAAATCTTATGGTTTCCGGGCATACAATTATTTACTCGTAATCACTCGTAATCGCTCCAGACGAAAATCACTTAAAACGCAATTATTTTTTTATTACAAATTTTTATTTTAGTTTCCGGATTAAACTTTTTATTAATGTTTCACCACCAGCGCAAATTGTTGGGCAGACCGATGTTACAATATAAGTATAACAAAATAGTTTAGACTCTCTAGGAACAAACAATGGTTAAAATTTGTGAAAAGAAAATGGGTTATACAGTTCGTGCAATAACCTGGTTATTGCACCAATTCTTCTGAAAGTTTCTTAAGATTTCCAAATTTGAACTAAACCTAGGCTGTCTATAATGAGAAGATTTGAAATAGTGCTCAAAAAGCAAAATAATATCAAATTGCAATTCTGTTCACAAATGTAGCAATTCGGTTTTATTTTTACTATTAATCGCTTTATGATTAATCGACTTGTACCGCAAAAATGAAGTTGCACACGAAATAAACGTAAATGTTGAAGACGTACAGAAAAAAATAAGGATTCAACGAAATACATATGTTCAACATAAAAATTAAAAGCAAACAGAAAATAATCTGGAAGCGCTGTTGATGACGATAAAAAACTTGGTTTCTGTACGACGAAATGAAGTTTTTGGGCAATGTGGTTGTTTTACGCAAATCAACCAGCAATTGCGAAACAACAGAAACGGACAACAGTGCGGTTAGTAGCTTTTATTTGTATATCAAACTAGCTGACCTGGCGAACTTCATCCCGCCCCAAATTACTTCGGTCCGAGAAAATACTTTCGTCCTTCACGAAATGATTTTGATGAGAGAAAAAGTTAAACAACTTAACTCAATTCTCAATAGACGATTAAGTTCGGTGAACATTTCATTACTTTTTCATCGAATTCAACACTAATGTATTGAAAAGTGAATGAAATATTGATTCAAACTCAGGCATCTATCGAAAATTGAGTTCTTTATTGGATTTTTTCTTTCGGTCTAGAAATGAATTGGAGTCAGTTGGAATTCAAAGGAATTCAATGTATTTTATTCGAGTGGAATTAAATCGAATACAGGCGCAAATCAATACAATGCATTGTGATAAACAATATTTTTCGTTTTCTCCTATGGCGCATAGGAACACGCGGCATTCGACTGACCATGAGAAAAACACGTTAATTCTATTGCGATTTGTTAACCGACCTTGCGATCTGTTTTCAGATTACATGTGCATCAATATCGAGCGAAGATCTTTGTAGGCGATTGTAGAGTCATAATTGAAAGCATCACGATTCAAGTCGACGTTCACCGCAACTCCTTCGTCGAGTTACGTTTTAATTTCTCAAGCTTTGCATCGACTTTTCACGCTTTACAGCGTCCAAAATCATCAAAAAATGCAAAAAAATTCAAAATAATCATAGAAAATAAAAATTCAATTTTATATATTTAGATTTCATATAAATTTTAAGTTGAATATAACTACATATACATATTTTTTATTTAATTTATCACAATTTTTTCCCACTGAAATGGCACGTCTCCCTTTTCGACACAAAAATTAGCAATAGTGTCTCGCATTGTATGTACTAATTTAGTGGAGCTATTATGTTTTTATCTGATTTGATATTGGAAAAGGTTGGCGGTAGTTTATTTGGCTTTAATGTCATCGCATCGAACAATTTTCTCAATCAGTTTAGTGAACTAATTGTGCAGTACACAGCAAACTTTGATGATCATATCGGCCGTTTCAATTTTTACATAAATTGGTCTGTGCAAGATTCGGAACCGGGATGCCAATCTACCAGATGCCCATTCGACTGTTAATCTAGCTCGACATAATCGATAGTTGAATATCTTTTGTTTTGTACTCAATATTTGGTATCATATTTCGGTCCAATTTGAATGCATCGTCAGCGATGAAAAAGTTTTCTATTGGCATCACGTCACCCTCTAAATCACTTAGCTGTGGAGTAGCAATTGATTGATATTTTTAAAAAGTTAGTATTTTCATAAAAAGTATTGTCAGACGCTCTTCCGTTTGCTCCAACATCAATTAATAAAAAACGTGAATGGGCATCTACGTTAGCCAACAAAATGATGCTTAATATCAGACAATTTAAAATTGTAGTAATCCGATCCCGAATGTGGTGGTTTGTTAATCCATATATGTTTCCCGTCAATAGCACCTAGGGTGTGCGGAAAGTTCCAAATATTCCAATAATCTTGGATAATCAACTGCCATTCTGTCTCTGTGTTAGTCATGTAAAACAATATTTTTATAATGTACAAAATTTCAAATTGCAGATTTTGAACAATCAATTGATTCAAATTTTTCAGTGAACATTCATACTTTTAGGCCATCCGCCACTAACATTAAATCCAATTAACTTTTCAAAACAGGACAGGTCATACTTTTCAACATATTCGAATTAATCAGAGTTCTGCAAATTTTCACCACAGTTAGTGGAGTGAAACTTCAAATTCTTCAGCTTTAAACTGTAAAATATCCGAGACTACACCGATTAAAAAAAATTTCCACCAGCAATACAAAATTCAATAGACCATCTCCAACACTACATACTATACCAGAATCAAGAGTCATTAATTACCTATAATACATTAAACTTACTTTCAAATATTTTGGTTGTAGTTGAGTGTACAATGCGGTACAATGCGGCACTTCTGGTATAAAGTCGGGTATTGTTTTTTTTTTTTGAAACATTGGATAAAAATTCTAGCGATTGATAAGAATCCCCAGTTGCTATATACCTTAAGGTTATAGCCAGTCGAATCCGAGCACTAATTGCTTGCCGAAAATTGATATCTTGTTTTTGTATTTCATCTTGTACCTGAAATTTTTTTAGTATTATGTATTTTAAAGTGTAAAACATGAATTCTTACTAATAGCAATATTTCATTATATTGTTCAAAAGTTAACCACGTGAAATTTTTAAACGAACTGTTTTGTCCCCACAATAAGATTTCCAATAATTTATCTGCCAAAAGATTCGAAGTACGCTCTGCCACAAATGGACTAACCCAATATGCCCGTTTTTTTCTAATTTCTCTTTTTTCCAGTTCTTCAAGCTTTTGTAATATTAAATTTTTTTAATTATTTGAAGACGCCTCTCCATATTGTTTAATTTTCTTGGACACAATTGTTTGTAACCTAACCAAGTCACCACATGTGACAAATATTAAAAAACAACTATTTTTTTGTAGAATTGAAAAAATTTTGTTTGACATTTGAAGATATTATTATGATAGTGAAATGCACAGTTATGTTATTTTTTGTACAAATAGTTTTCAATACATTGTTTTGAAAATAATTATCCCAAACTAATTCCATAGGCCAAGAAAATATAATTTAGACAAAACTGCTATGAAATTTTTTTTAGAAGAAAATAAAATTGGAAAACTTGTTTCTTCAAGGCCTCGCTAACGACTTTTTGCATTTCTTGCAGCGCTTGAAGTTTGGGAAGATATTGAAGCCCCGTAAATAAGTTCTTAATAATCCGAAAAATGCGTCAACTTCAATGTTCAATGGATTCAACGAAGTGGAGGTGGCTGCTTTTTTTTCGAGTGTACTTATGTAACGGTGCTTTAGTTCGGGGAACTGCTCGTGATAATTCATTTCTGAAATTCAAACATACATATTTTATATAAATTTATATGTATTTATCTATATGTACATATATCCAGCTATACCGCCTAGTAAGCAAATTTATTGTTCGTGGGCAATTTATCTCGCGTATTCTGTGCTGTTTCGCCAATACCTCTTGAGATTTCGAGAGATCTAAGTGGCGAATATAAATAAAAGGAATAAGTAGATATATCCAAGAACGTTAGAGGTTTGCTAAATAAATAATACACCAACAAATACTTTGTCTGATAGATTCATCTTATTAAAGGATTCAAAAGAGTGGCATCAGCATTACTTTCGTTGTGGTGTGTATAATAATATTTCTCGTCCAAACTTTCGAGAGGCACATCCTCCAAAACAACTATTATCTTGTTACCTAAAATTACAAAACCACATTATTAAAACAACCACAAATAACACAAAATCGTTAAATTAATTAAATTGAAACACAATTTTCTCGTGTTTATCTCATTTTGTTAGAAAATTTTTGATGTTTACAGTGACTCTATTAGGGACTCGAGGATTTCTCTAATATGTATAAGTATTAAAGATTATCTAAAAATGTTTCAATTTCACTACAAAACAAATACATTGGAATATTTCTAAATTTAACAGTATAAATTTTTACTTTTTTACGCTATTTGCCGTAGGCACTTGGCGAAACACACTTACACTTATTAAAGACATTTTATTAAACACTTCTTTTATTGAAACATGTATTTAATAAAATGTGCTTATTAAGTGTATACATTTTTGGTATGTATTTCACAATCATGGACCTGGGTATGATCGAATTACAGGTGAAATGCTTAAAAAAATGTCTGAGTGTGTCTTTGGGCGACTAGCTCAAATATCAGTTGAATTTAAGAATCAGGATATATCCTCGAGTGCTGGAAACTGTCAGCTATAAAAATGATCCCGAAGCTAGGCAAGGGTCCTACCAAGTGTAGAAGAAGAAAGCAATTATCGAAAATATTAAAGCGGAACTACGAAATATCGTATCTAATCATCAAATTGGTTTCGGAGCCGTGCACACCGCTGCCTTTAATTTTTCGCTTACCGTATCTATTTAATGACTGACGCATTGTGTTCGTTGCACTCTTTTTATTTATTTATACATTTTATACTAGCCTGGATTTATACCGAAGTAAATTCTCGACAGTTCTGTTCTAGACTTCTATATTCTGCTACACAACAAAACTGTTATCAAATGATCTCTAATGCTACTACTTAAACTTAGTTGATCAAAAATGTTATTAATTTTTTAAATTTTAAATGAGCAACTATCTTTGAATAAATGTCTCGCCCACGCTGAAACGAATAGGTGAGCTCGTAACAATATTGTAATGAACGACTTGATTTATTGAAATGCGACGCGTTTGAAGTATTTTCGTTTCCATGTAATTTTCAGTGAATAGACGTCGTCGGTAAATTTTATTTTTCAGTGAGTTGTCGTTTTTGCGTTGTTTTCGGAAAATTGATTTTTTTGGTGAATTCAGGTTTCCAGTAAAATGACGTTTTCGGTAAATTGTTGGTTTCAGCAACTATTTTCTGTTTTTTGAAGTGTTAAATTCAGATGAAGTACCATTCCCTTTATAAATTGGAAAAACCGAATAATATTGATTTACGTTCAATACAATTGGATATTAATGATACCTGTCAGAAAATAAATAATGAATACACAGAAATTAATATTCACTTACTAAAATTACCATAATGTCATGTCGTCAGTAATACCTCTAATAAAGAAAGTTTATGTGTTTCATTTTCTGTTTATTATTTATTATTAATCATATAGTAGCCAGCATTATTTAATTTATACTAACATTTTTTTCTAAATTTGATTAATTTACTTTCATTTTGAAAAATGCCTTAGTATCATTTACAGTGGGTAACAACCAAAATGATGCAGGCCATTTTTTTTAAAGTAAATATCCAAAAAACAATTATAAATATCTTAAATATCTATTTTTAATTTACATTTATTATAAGCTTCAATATTAATTGTTAATTTCATAAAACAAAAAAAAATATAAAATTTCAATTTATGTATAACAAAATAGTAACAAAAATTAAAATTTCTACGTAAAAACATGTCACAGCTAAAATGATGCAGTTTTAAAAATTCTTTAAAAAATTAATTCATATACATATTTGTAAATAATATTATCACATTGTATAATTAGTTTATAATTATTTGGTAGGGTATCCATTTTGTTTTAGACCCGCTTTGTATCTTTTTGGCATCAAATCTACCAGTTTTTTCGTGTACTTTGGAGTTATTTTATTCCACTCTTCTAACAATTCCATTTTTAAGTCCGCTACATTATTAATCTCATATTTTCTGATTTTACTTTCAAGTTTAGTCCATAAGTTTTCAATAACATTGATGTTTGGTGATTAGGCAGGCATGTTCATGACATGAAGAGTATTCCAAATGAGCCAACTTTGAACAATTCGAGATTTGTGTTTCGGATCATTGTCCTGGTACAACCGAAAATGATCCTTAATATTCAACTTTTCGGCACTTTCCTCCGTATTTCTCTTTAGTATGTCTACATATACATTTTTGTTCAAATTGCCTTCGATAAACTCTAAATTTCCAACTCCGGAAGACGCCGTATAAGCCTATAGCATAACATGACCTCCACCGTGTTTAACAGTGCTTCGTAAATTTTTAGCTGCTACCTCCGTATTACTCTTTCTCCATACGTAGTTTCTTCCGTCTGATCAAAAAAGGTTAAATTTGCTTTTATCAGCAAATAAAACCGTGTTCCAGAATGTCTCATCTTTGTTTTTATGGTCTTGGGCAAATTTAATTCTAGCCTTACGATTAACTTCACTGATGTATAACTTTTTCCACATTGTTCTACCATGGAAATTTGGTCCTCTTAATATTCTGCGTATTGTTTCTGGATGAAATTTTTTATGTAAATATATTCAGATTCCTCGGCCTACTTTGGAGCACTTAATTTAAGGTTTTCTTTCATTTTTCGGACAATCCATTCACAACCTTTTCCGGAAAATATTTTATTGTGCGCTTTTCTACGCTTATTTTCAACACGGTCTTGATAAATGAAGCGTCCGATAATATGCTTAACAGTAGAAAAACTTGTAAAAATATTGACTCACTATATTAACTATAATCGCACAAAAGGTTGCTTAAAACTGATACACAAAATTGTTTTCATTGCAAATTTTGTTTTGTGTAGGAAAAGTATCGCTATTTTCAAAACAAAGAAAGTGCATCATTTTAGCTGTGACATGTTTTTACGTGGATATTTTGTTTTTTATTACTATTTTGTTATAAATTGAATATTGTTATTTGTTTTGTTTTATGAAATTAACAATTAATACTGAAGCTTATAATAAATGTAAATTAAAAATAGATATTTATAATTGTTTTTTCGATATTTACTTTAAAAATAATAAAAATTGCTTGCATCATTTTGGCTGTGACCCACTGTAGTTGTAAAGGTAGTTATTGTTTTCTAAATGACCAACTATAGTTATTAATCATAATGTAGAGCCTAAAATCAATCATATTTACGTATAAATAAATTTTTGGTCGGTTCTACAAACATTGGCTAGCACCTTGTTAATCGTGCAGATTTTTGTTTAAACCTTATAGACTAAGACTAACCGGCTTTAAAACTGTTTTCATGCAACCGGATATTAACAAATAATCGTATGTGCTTTGAAAACCCGGTAACTATTTTATATGCCAAATGTAACAATGCTTTAGAGATACTGTTACGGCCATATAACATTAAGGACATTAATATATTATGATTTTAAGTATAAAATTTCATTAAAAATGGTTTAACCAAAAATATTAAAGTTGAGAAAACCATACCAAACAAAAAAAATAAATGTGATAAATTTATTTAAAAAGGATAGCAAGCAAAACTAATTACCTGAAAAAGTTTTAGTTTTTCGATTTTTAAATGCTTTTTCACAAGAACGGTAGACAAGGTATATAATACATTAGTCATAAACTCATAACTAAGCAAAATTTATTATAATTTTTTATCTCATACGTTTTATAGATATGTGTGTACGTATACGGAACATACTCGTATATGCAAATACCTATTTGGAATAAATGTATTTTGTTAGTAATTTAAGATGATTAATTAATGTGATATGTGAGATAAACTTTTATACTGTTACTATTATTATGATGGTGTGCACACATACAGAAGTTTTAAATATATTTGTAATTTATTTAGTTGGATATGTAACATGTAGATGGTAAACTACTAAATTTTGATAGATGTAATCATTTTTTGGGGTTATTCAAAAACAAAACACAAACGTACTGTATGAAACGACAAAAATTTCATTATTTTGTATACCGAAACAGCAAACCACAAAGGAGTAGTGTACCGTTTTAGGAAACATTTGAATAAAATCGATTTTCTTAATCGCCAATATTCCGAGAAGGGTAAAATGAAACTTTTAAAAAAATCTCAACATAACAAGATCCACGATTTTATAAAATTTTGGTGAAGCCCCGCAGAAACCATTTTATTTAAGCGTGCGTACTTCTATGATGTCTTCATACAATTTTTATTTATTTTTTCATAACAAATTTACCTGAATCCATAATCCATAAGTTTCGTAGAAATTCAAACACACGCTTTTCTAGAAATCTTTCAATTGGTTTTAAATTGATACGTGAATACAAATTAACATTATGCAAGATCGAATATTTTGTTTGCTAGTTTGTGTTTTTTCCTTTATAAAGATTATTTTTTAAAAACACAAAACAGCTATTAAAACATTGGTCTATGGTTATGGTACCCGGACAAGAATCTGTATTGAGCATCTTCGCGTATTTCGGAATTGCCTACATGTTGGTATCGAAAATGTGGTAGTCAATTGATTTTTGAGTAGACTATGTCAAATATTGGTCTATACTCGGCAATTCGTAGATAATGTAGAATATTGCTTTGAATTGTTGTTTTTCTCATTGTTTTCCCGGTGCGAGCGAAGTCGTCCTTATAGTTTTTCAGTATAAATTTGAAAGTTATAATTAAATTTTTTGCAAAACAAATAGGGAGCCGTTTGAAATAATTCAACATATTCCAAGTCACTTAAAATTTTAAATTCGCATTATCTGCTATTATCATTAACAATTTAACCTTACATTTTACATGAATGGCGGCAAATTGGTAGTTTTTTGCTTTCCCAGAGGAATTACATTTTTTGTCTCAGAAGCCACAATTTCATTATTTTTTCGAAAATTTGATAAATTTAAAAAATTATTCCATCAAAACTGAACTGTTTATTTTTAAAATTGATATTGTCCAGTGTCACGTGCAACAAACAGAAACGACGGTAAATAAAAAACTATCACTTTCACCTCAGTGATCTATCACGGAATTTAAATCTATCACAAAATTTTATGTATAAAATTTAGTAGAATATAGCAACTTTAAATAAAATAAATAACTATAAATTAGGTCGGCTTAGGTCAGTATTTTATTATGGGTGGCGTTGTTTCCAATAAGCATTTACTTTCGATTTCATTTGCGTGATACTGTTTGAATTTTTCATTGCATCTCTAATTAGTTTTGGTAATAAGAAATCCGAAAAATGGAAGTGTCTTCAAAGAATTTTTTCTGTATATAAAATAAAATATTTCGTTCCGGTTGTTTACATCCGGAACAAAATCAAATAAAATGTCAGTATGTAATGTATTTTCAAAAGCTTAATCGATATTCATAACGCTGTACCAGGCGACAGGTTGAATCAATGCCAATTTTAATGTACGTTTCTTGTGTAAGATGCGACCACATGACCAATTTATGCACAATCTATTCCATGTTGTGTGTGGTTTTACCAGATTAAAATTGCCTGATAGTTGTGATTAAAATTTTCTTGAACAAGTATAGAGATGGGAATATTTTAATTTAAGCCATAGCCATTTGGTTCAGATCAACTGAGATTTTTCTTATATGTTCACTAATTGATTGTCGATTGTTTATCGTAGTCCATTTTATTTAATGGTAATGATGTTGTTCATTGTAGTAGATACATTGTCATTTTGAGAGCTCTAAATACGGTCAATTTAAAAATTAACTGTATGAAGTGCTACTTTTTAACACAGGGGTAATAATAATTAATAATTAATAATAATAATAATAATATAATTATAATTAACACATATTAAGTAAATATGTCATGGTTAAAGTGCGATTAAAAACTGGAAACAACTGTTTTAGTTACTCGAAATCGTTATAATGAAGGTCTTATGCTCGCGAAACGGCTTCACCCGATACACTATTTCCATGGTTTTGCTACCTAGAGCAGGAATTGTATAGCTTAACAGCCGCCATAACTTTCACGAGGACACGGGATTTGCTGCGTAGAATTAAGTGGGCTTAATTCTCCCACAGTAAACAAACAAGACTACAGGTTAAATCTATGAAGGTATTAGCTAATATGTCGGTAGTATTTTTTAACATATTTAAAAAAAATTATTTTGCACATATACCGATTTCGCACTTTAACCGCAACAGAAATATAAATGTGAATCATTATAAAATGTGTTTATTTAAGCCTGATAGAACTTGAAATTGTAAAAAATAAAACAAAAAATTAAATTTTTATGAAAAATATAATCTGGCAGATCTCTGTATACTCTGGCAAATCATCATGAATAGACTCACGCTTGAACAACTTATTAAAATTTACTTTGAAAATCAGTCATCGATTCGCGCAACTTATAGACGACTTCGTACTTTTTATAGCGCACATAATCGTTCATCTGAGCAAGCCATCCGCCGACCTGTGGATAGATTTCGTACCACATACTCTCTAGGATGCAAGTACGTCAACACATCGAACGAATGTGCGTACTGATTGCGCTACGTGCCATACGGCGACCGCAACCATCGATTCAAACCAAAATTTGGCGATAAGTTGATTTCGCAAAATGGACCTGTCAATTGGCCTCCAAGGTCGTGCGATTTGAAACCTCTCGATTATTTCCTGTGGGGCTACGTGAAGTCACTGGTTTATGCTGATAAACCAGCAACAATTGAAGCATTGGAGGCAAGCATTATTCATGTTATTCGTGACGTTGAGAATACGTTTCGCCAAGAACAGCCACGGCGCCAATATGCCTTAAATCATTTTCAAATATTAGTGCCATGTATTGATCTTTCGAATAAAAAAAATTTTGATTACAATTTAATTTTTTGTGTTATTTTTTACAATTTCAAGTTCTATCGGGCTTAAAAAACACCCCTTACTGTAGAAAAACTTCAGTTCAAATGATTTAAATGTGAGGATACAAGTGAAAGAATTAAAAATTCGGTTCATTATCAAAAGTTAACAAATTGAAAAAAAAAATCAAATTTCATTGATGTCCATACACTTTTGAGAACATAAAGGTGTTCTCAAAAGTGTTTGGAGGTGTTGAACAGCATTCAAATGTTCTTTAGAAAATATTGTACCAATTAGTACCAGACAATATTTACGTATACATCAAAAAAGTGTCAAATTGTCGTTAGTGATGAGTTCATTATTTCTCATACAGAAAATAAAATTCAATCATATCCGAAACAATTAATTAGTACATCTGTTTTCGCAACAAGATAGAGGAAAAGGCAAGGTGGTGCAAATAATACAGACACAATAAATAGTATTATGATACTGGCTTTTTCCGACTTTTTTAACCGCTGAAAAATCCAATTGAAGGGAGAAAAATAATAGGTATAGATAATTTTAATGCAAGTGATGACACAGTAGCCATGACAAAAAAAATTAAATGTCAGAAAAAGTTGTTGCTAAATATTTTCTAGCAGTTAATCGCGAGCAAGAAAAATTCAATTTTGATTCTTTATTGACATATGATCAATTTTGTATTTTTTATGACGAATTGACATTTTTAAATTTTGACCCAACACTTGGGTATATATTATTAGAACGCGAATTATTTTGTGGTATAGCTTTATTTGAATTTACAATCATAAACATAATATAAGTATTGAAAAATATCTCAATGTCCAATGCAGAGCTACTGGTGGAATAGGGGCTAACATCGAATTTTTACAAATAGCGGCCTATTTGTTAAAACAGAAAGCTATCCGCAACAAGCCAAAGAAGAAAAAATATTCAGCACGATGGTTACTATGAAGAGAACATGAAGGGTTAAGTCACAAAATCATCAAAAAAATTCAATCCGAGGGTGAAAAGCTATACCGAACAACCTTTAGAATGACCCTGGTCCAGTTTCAAGAAATTTTGGAAAAGGTGCAAATATTTATCCAAAAAGAAGATACTAGTTTTAGGAATTCTATATCTCCCGAGGAACGGCTTCAAATTACTTTGAGGTATTTGGCTACAGGTATAACACTTTTAAATACACAGAAAAACCCATTTCTACATTAATTTTTATAATAGGTGAGACACGAACTTCATTGCAGATTCCATTTAGAATTCAGCAATCGACTAAAAAATAAATCGTTTAAAAGAAACTATTCCCGTAATATAAACTGTATTACAAGGCGAAGAACTAAATTTCCCCCGAAATGAGCAAGATTGGATTAAAATTTCCGAAGAGTTTCGTGAAATATGAGGTTTTCCTAATTTTATAGGTGCTATAGATGGTGAAGAATAAAAATTGAAATAACACATATAATGATAATATTTTAATATATTACTATATTTTTCAGCCAAACATTGCAAAATAAGTACGATGAAGGTGTTTGGATCTAATTAATAGAATTACAAAGGGGCTAACTCATTTGTATTGATGGCAATTGTGGACGCACATTACAGATTTATTTATGTAGATGTTGGAATCAACGGACGTATTGGGGACGCGGGGATTTGGCTGAGATCCGATTTAAAAAGAGATATAGAGTGAAAAGTTGTATCTATATCACCGCCGTGCCACTTGTCAGGGACTGAAGTAGTCTCTCCATTTGTGTTCGTAACTGATGATGCCTTCCCATTGACGGATTACTTAATGAAGCCATATTCTAACAAAGACCTTTTTGTAAACCAAATTCGGTTCAATTATATGTTGTCACGAAATCAGCGAGTCGTACAAAATGCGTTTGGTATTTTGGCAAACCGATTCCAGGTATTGTCTGCGCCAATATTTCGAGAGCCAAACGAGGCAATCAAGGTAGCATGTATATGCTTACATACTTATTTTATGCCACCAAATGAAGTAGCTTCAATAAATTCAAATAATTTATATTTTAACAAATCATGGCGGAGTAGTTGGTACTCCACTAAAGCAAGCACTTCAAATTAGAAGGCAATTTGAAAATTATTTCCCAATATATTATTCTGATATAATATTAAATTGGTAATTTTATAATTAAAACACAATGGTTTTGATATGTATTCAATTTATTTGAAATAAAAAATTTATTATTCCAAATTTACATTTTTTTGTTTCATTTCGATCACATTGAACTTTCGTTAGTTCATATAGTACATCACTAAATTTATTTTATTTTTACCAATATCACTATCAAAATCACTATCGAGATTTTCTAAGTCCCTCGCTATATAATCAGCGAAAGTTTTTTTAATTCCGCCAAAGGCTGTAGAAGTGTTGTGCCTGTTTTTTACGTTACGTAATATACTCGGTTTTTTACATGTAAAATACGTATTTTACACATAACAATTTTTTACAAAATGTAAAATACAAAAACTATTCGTAACTAATTCAAAATTACTTATAGTTCATAATCTCAATTCTTACGTATCTATAAAAAGAAAATTGGATATAGGTATGATGTAAAATGAGAATTGAACTTTAAATAATTGAATTGAATTGAATTTATTTATAATTCTTCTAATTTATTAATTATAATTAAAAGTAAAATATTTGTAGAAAAATATAAATACAATTATTTTTTTTTCAAAGAAAATATGGTTTGTTTCTCAGCTGCTAACTTATTTTTTTAGAATAGAAAAACAAAATCCACAACACTATGGGATTGAAGTGTAAAACGATTAATCATCGAACTCATTCAATATTAATGCTATAACATTTTAATGTTATCGGTTACAAAAATTGTTTAGATGATTACGAGAAATCATTACCATCTTTCGACAAGATTATTTAACTTGACACAGACAGAGACATCTGTAGTGCAATTTGTTCTCTATCGATTATTGCTTAAAATAAGAATTACATTGCTTAAATTAAACAACTTCATACTGCTCTAATATTGTAGCAAAACGAAATAAAAAAATTGTTGCGCTATGTGACGTGAGGAGAAAAAATCAAAAAATGTAGGTGTCATTTGTTATTGTCAAATGTCAACACAAAAAAACAAAAATAAAAATCGAAAAATAAAATCAGGTATATCCCTTTAGTGATTTACTAACACAATTGTGCGGATAGGGCAAAAGTACCATGTCAAAAATTTAGTTTTATATGTTTTTTGAACCAACTTACACATTTGTGAATTTCTTTTTAACTTATTTTCGTCCGAAAAAAACACTATACCTATACACACAATTGTGTTGGTTTTACTTCAAATCAAGCGAAATTTTTTATCAACAACACCATTCCATACTATGGTTTTTTGCTCACACATTTGTGTGGGTTGGACTAAAACTGAGCCAATTTATTTGTTTTCTTGGTTGAAAAAGGGATATAATAATTTAAATATTATATTATATCAAAATAATATAATTATATCCACCAGCTCCAAATGCACCAGCTCCAAAAATAGAGGATTTTATTACGGCCAAGGAATCAATGATAGTCAAATTTGCTTGAAAACGATATTTCGTATGAATGAGTTGAAGTTCAAAACTATGCTTGTTCGATGTATCGCTCATCTTAGACTTAGCTATAAGAATACGGCAAATCAAAATTTGGCCCGAGATATTAAAATTTTACTAACCTTTCTCGAGTGAGTTTTCTATTACTTATTACATTACAAGTCAAATGAAACTATACCAATGGCTCTTTGGCTCGATTATAATAATTTTCTTAACTAAGTAGAATTTTGACTGAAAAATAAATATTTTGTTTACTTATGCTTATAATAATTATTAATAAAAAACAAATATGTTGTTTTTCAAAAAAATTGTTTATTTATTTATTATAAATTCAGTTTTTCTTTTAAAAGTAACATTAATGCAATTTTGTTTATCGCAAATCTTCATTATCATCACTATCAACAAATCGAATTAGAATTTCTTTATTATTTAAAGAATAATATTAATAAATATGAATTAATTTTTTAGACCTATTAAATGTCAGGCTATTTCGAATTAGGCAAGGAATTTGACCCCGATTTGAAAATATCCGTTCAATCTACGCTGTCGATGCTGGAAGATTTAATAATTTCAGTGCTAAGTTGGATACGTTTGGCTGGCTTCGCTGCAGTGTTCAAAAAAATGTCTGGATTCTTTGAGTATAAAGTTTGGAAAATTTCACTTTATTTTTGTAAATGTGCTAATCCTCAATCCTCAAATTATCGTGGCCAATTAAATTTGTCAGACACCAAAATAGTCATGGCAAATATATCAAAATTTATTTTTGATAAAGATTTAATCGAAAGCGTACAAAATTCAAAAGAATTGTTTGATCCCATATGTAATCTTATAAACACTTTCCAACGTGGAAAAACTACTTTAGCGAATGCTGGTTTTATGTGGCGATCATTTAACGTGCAGGTAAGATTTAGAGATAAACTACAAATATTTTTCGAAAAACGCCAGCTTATTATGTGCATCATTATTACGATAACGACCTTTTAATTGATAGTCAAATGGATAAAATCAATCAGTTTTAACAAATTTAAATGGCCAAGGAAATGAGGATTGGCTCATTTACAAAAACGAAAGTGGAATATCCCATACTTTATACTCAAAAGAAATAAGAGATCCACAAGATTTTTGGAGCACTGCAGCGATAAGCCACCCAAACTTATTCAACTTTGCACTGAAATTATTAAATCTTCGATCACATTCAAAACTTGTCCCTCCCTAGTCGAAATTTTTTATCAAACAGACTCTTAGGGATTAACTACAATAGCTGTCTTAAAGAAATTCGTGCAAACCTATCTGAAAACTCCGTAATATTAATCGACGGATATTTCTTCTTTTATGATTAATATTCAACAAATTTATGTTTCGTATATTAAGGTTTGCGACTTTACTAGGGTTTTTAAATACGCGTTTGATTTTATACAATATTATACGTTTTATACAGTAATTTAAGTATATTACCATTTTTTACGTAAAAAATGTATAAAACAGTTTTTTACATACAATTGCACAACACTGGAGTATAGACATGACTCCGCTAACAACTCCTCTTTAGATGACGTTTCATGTATTGAATTAGATGCCTTCCGAGTCTTCTTGGATGGATGAAGAGGATTTGGTTTTGACAACTTACTTATAGAATTACTACAAGTTGATGTCGGTGTCGAGGTGTAACATCTACTGGTGGTAGAGAGCTGGCTTGGGGATGAGCTCTCGTTATTGATGTTACTACTTATTAGCGCTGTCATTCGTATCCAAAAATTTCACATCTTGAAATCCTTATGATTGAAAGGGTAGGCATGGGGAAAGTAGCTCTTCCGTTATTGAATCTTTCGATAACTCCTGTAATTAAAATATTATGTAAATAAATATAAGTATATAAAACAACAAGGGAACGTGTTATTTAGCTCTTCTATGAGCTTCGTTCAGAATAATTTTTTTTGATTTGTTTTTATATTTTACACTACTGGGGTTCCATAAAAATTCATTAATTTTTATTTTATCAATTATGAATAGGACGTGACAATGCTTCCATACAAATTTTACTTGATCCATGACAAATTGTTTTTCAAGAGATACACACAATTATAGACGCACTTGTTTAATATTTTTACAAACAGACATCAGCTCTCACATAAAAATGTAGTGGTCTATTGCAGTTTCCTCTTTCTTTTTTTACATTTTTTCTTTGCATTTTATAGCACTTTTCATCGGCTGAAAAAGTCGGAAAAAGCCGTATCATGATACTGTTACTACATACTGCTGGTACAACAATCCGATCAACTCCAAAACTCACTGAATTTATAGATTGGTGGTACAACAATCTTTTCCAGGTTTGAATTAAAGTTTTTAACTCAGTTCGCTTTTCGGACAATATTTATTATTATTTATGAAGCTACAAACGTTCGCTTACAGAATTTTGGTGTGAATGACAGAATACTATACATAATTTTGTTTTACAATAAAATAAGAAGTACTATTCTAACATTGAGTTATTGTTTTATAACGATACTATTTTTCATTATAGACTACATTATAAAGTTATAAGTTCTTCTATTATAATATAGTGTAACAATAATTAATATACCCTGAATGTTGACAATGACATTTCTCTACTATAATAATATATACATAAGAACTATAAGTATTTTAAGTATTTAAGGTTTTTAATCAATGATCATTTGACAATCGTAATATTTGCTCATTTGACAATTTGAAGATAAATCTTGGACAAATAATGCATCTCGTCATCAATCAGCTGTATCAACAAATACCAAAACAATTGCAGTGAAATATTTAACATGTCAGTGCTTTGTACATTTTATTTTTATTGAATGTTGATACGATTTTCTTTTGTGATCCAATTTTATTACCATGAAAGTTAAATTGTTGTTGAAAACCAAACGATGTAAGGCAAAAACTATGTCAAAATGAAATAGGGGCCAGACACACAAAAATGTGTTATTGAAAATGTTTACGAAAGTACGCATCAAAAATAGTTTTTCCGTTAAAGATACCAAAGATTGTGTGAATGGGTGGTCGGTGCGTGAATGAAAGGGGGGTATTAATTGACCTTCAAAGGACATTAAATCCACTGGAATATTAATACTTCCTTAAAAAAAAAATAATAAAAAAAAAAAAAAAAAAAGATTAACAATATCCTTAAAAATGCATCCCTCGATTTAACCGTACATAACATATAAAGAGTCTCTCACCATGAGGACGCTCTAAATTTGTTAGGTTATAGCAGCAATTATAGTGTTGAACAACTTGTGCAAGTTAGCACATTTAATTTTCAAAATCAGTATTTCGTTCGAGAAACGTTCCGCACATTACTTAATTGTATTCCCGTCACAACCGTCCTGCCGAGTCGACTATTACACGTTTGGTCGACAATTTCGAGTCAACTGGTTCGATAATCGCCAACACCCGTACGTCACCGAAACGCAAGGTCTGTACGGGAAAAATGTACGGGAAAACCAGAGTCAGTCAATTTCTCGACGTTCACAATAACTTGGACTTTATGCGACTCCAACTTGGGGAATTTTGTGTCAGGACCTAGGTCTGTGTTCCCGTATAAAATCCAACTAGAATAAGAACTTAAGGTAAACGACCATAGACAATGCCGTGTGTTCGCTGATTGTTCTGGAGCAGTTGAAAACTGATCCAAATTTCAACAAAAAAATCATCTTTAGTGACGATTTGTATTTATGTATGAATAGATATGTTAACAAGCAAAATTGTCGGATTTGGGGCGATACCAGTTATGGCACGTGGCGTCCAATTTAATTTTACTAACATTAAAATCAACATAATAAATTAAGAGTGGTATAAAAAATTTGAAATGCGAACGTGTTTATTAATAAAATTTTGTGCGTGCATAAATTTAGCCACCACATGACACAAAATGTATAGAATACATTTTTTTTATGTGTGAGCCTAAAAACTAAATTAAGCCAATAAACTGTAGCGGCATGTTTCTTCAAATACAAGAAACACCGCACAATATATATAATTACAAACGGACAATACTCCGTCGACTGAATTATTTATTAACGGACAATTCTCCGTGTATAAATAAGCATATTCCAAAAGAATATGCAACAACAGCCTTCCCATGCAAAATCGGTACATACGGTACAACAACAACAAAACAATTTTGTACACATTACAAAATTAACAAATTTTATTATCATACCGATTTGCATGCCAATCAAGATCGTTACCAAACATTGAAACGAACGATATTGCAATTGCATCATAGATGCCACCATCATATTTTGTGATAACCAAGACACAAAATATTTAAATTAAACGATGGCACGGTAGTTGTTAAAATCTTATTGTAGATGCCCCCTCATCACCATTAAATGATTGTGATAACCAATGACACAATCATTTAATGCATAGTTAACATGATGGCGTGGCAATTAGTATAAAGTAAATTTATCATTGCAATAATGTTCATAGGCGTACGCACGTCTATTATCCAAACAAATTGGTAACCAGCTGAAACCAGATTTGGTGGATGCAATTCAGGTTTTTATTGCCTTGTTTACCAAACGCAACAATACTGGATCAATCCAATTTTTATTGCATCCAGATTGCTTTAAAATTTTTGTATAAAAGTTATACAAAATTTTGATTTATTCCTTATTCAGTTTTGGAGTTTCGAAGCCGCAACACGGAGTAGCCGCACCTCAACATAAAAACTAAAATTATTTTTTAAAAATAAAGTTTTTTTCTTAATTCTTAAAATTAAATTAATTTTTTTTTTTTCATTTTTTTATTATTATATTATTATTTTACTAAGTGCTTCGCCCGCTTCCCTATTAACTTCCGCAACATACGACACATACATCGTTATAAAACCAACATGGGTGAATTAAATTTATGAACGTTCTTGGTGCAGTGAACATGATCACTACCACCATGCCAACTGTCGCGTTCCCTTGCGTGAGTCATGCAACATCCATGATTGATAATTAGAATAATAAAAAAAGAATCCTCGCACCTCCGGAGAGACCCCAAACCTCCTTCATCTTTTACCAAATGCATCCAGAGAAAGTCATTGTTTGGTGCAAATTTTGGTCTAGCGGAATAATTAGTCCGCACTTTTTCCAAAACGAAACTGGCATTGTCATAATTGTCAACGACGAGCGCTAAAGTTAATGATAAGCAAGTTCTTGTGGTCTAAACTGGATGATATGGATATTATCGATCATGAGGTTCCAATAGGAATGCGCTGTGTGCCACACAGTGCATCCCACGATGGACATTATTCGGAAGCGACGTGAACTGGCTACCGAGATCGTGCGAATTAATGCATTTAAAATGCTTCCTTTGGGCCTATCTTAAAATGCTGGTGTATGCGAATAAACCGCAAACAATTGATGCCCTCAAAGTCAACATAATGAACGCCATCCAGCAAATTCAGCCAGATCTATGCGACGAAATTGAGTGTAAAAGACCATTTACTTCGTTTTACATGTAGAACATATGCTAGTATATACAATGTAGCCGATTTTCGTAAATGGGCAAAATTTTAATAAAACAAGCGAGAGCGAGAAGGTGATTTCAAGCATTAAACACTCCTAGCATTAAATCATTGGTTTGCCGCGGCCGTTTTTTTAAATAACCTTTTTCTCAGTTCTCACCATTTTTACAAAAATTCATTTTCTTATACATTCCAAAACCCTGCAATTGCTTCTCAGCGACTTTTATATAGAAAATCCATGCCATATAATCGATTAAACAATCCTGGTAATATTTTCTTAGAATTTAAAACTTTTGGTGCAAAATTTTAAATGTCACATTAAGTCTAAATCGAGTTATGAATCACCCGAATAAATAAAATATTTTTTCCTTTAAAAACATATTTTAAATAAAGGTTTAAACCTATTTAAGAAATTTCCGGTTTTTAATGAATAACAAAATATAAACAAAAACATAAAAATTGGTTTTCTTGTTGGCGCACGTGTCGGAAATTTCCAATAATTTATTTTCTTGTGAAATATGATTTTATTTCTATTGTGTGTCTTTATAAAATACAACAAACGAGGACAAAGCTCTCGTTGCCAAGGACTTGATGAGAAAAAAATGATGTTTGCTGAAAATAAAATAAGGAAATTTACTAATTATTTTATCTAATACAAATTCTTTGATTGCTTTTCTTGTACATTTTTCCGGTAAGAGTTTTCTGATGACAAAAACCCCAATAAAACCATTGCCTCAAATATTAAATTGGAAAAAAATACAAATTTAAAAGCTCAAACAAAGCTTTTGTGGTTTTTTGCTCGATTTTACTGTTTTTATTGTGCATACATTTGGTTTATTCGTGGTGTGTTTCTGAATATTATTGTCAAAAACATTTATAAAACAAATAGAATTTATTTGTATTCTTTGTTTGGAAAATTTGAATGCAGAGAGTAGTTGTTGTGGCCGGGTACATAAAATAATACTCAGAACTTGGATAAAATGTATTTTTGGAAGATTTATAGTTTTTTATTTTTTTTGGTGTATTTTTGCTATTTATTTATTAATAATGTCAGTTTGTTAGCCGAAAGCTATATAGTATGTATATGTACGTAATAACGTACATTAAATTGTTTGTGTAGAATAATTTATATTTAAAATTATCCAGCTCACTCCTATTATCTCTTTATAGTAAAGCGATGAAAATCTCAAATTCCTAGTATGAAAAAATCACATCCATATTTGTATCCTTCTTTCAGACACAAAGACTACGAGGGCAAATCAAAAAGTCTTGCAATATCATATGAAAAAAAAGAGTGAGAGAGACAGCAATATTTTTATTTTTCGACATAATCTCCTTTAAGGTTTATACATTTGTCACATCGATCAATTAACTTACCTAAACCCTCTAAAAAAAAAGATTTCTTTTGCTCCATAAAATATTCATTTACAACAGACTGTACTTCATAGTCACTGGAAAATTTCCGGCCCCTTAGTGTTTTTTTCAAATTGGGAAAGAGAAGTAGTCACTGGGTGCCAAGTCTAGACTGTACGGTGGATGCGGAATTTCCACGAAGCCGCAGTCCTTTAATGCAGCTTGAGCAATATTAGCCTTGCGCACTGGTGTATTGTCGTGAAGAAGCAAGATTTTTTTCCTAACTTTCCTTGGCCGTTTTTCCCGGATCGCTTTTTTCAATTTTCGCAAAACCTCTGCGTAATATATGCCTGTGATTGTGGTTTTCGGTGGCATATAATCGATTATCAAAATTCCTTCAGCATCCCAAAAAATTGTTGCCAAAACCTTACCAGCAGACGGTTGAGTTTTGAATTTCTTTGGTGGTGGTTCACTACGTTTAATCCATTGCATCGATTCTTGTTTGGATTCCAGATCCCAGTGATGAAGCCATGTTTCATCGCCTGTTATTATGTTACCCAAGAAATTTTCTGGATCTGCTTTGTACATATCTAAAATCGCCTTTGAAGTTTAAACACGCATTTTTTTTTGTTCAGCATTCAACAAACGGGGAACCCATCGCGCACTTACTTTCGACATGTGAAGGTGGTCATGTAATATAGTATATGTGGTACCGTATGAAAGAGAAAGTCTCCACGCTAACCGCGGAACAGAAATACGCCGGTCCTCCAATACAATAGAATCAGCCAAAATTACGTTTTCATGGCTAATAGCATCTGCTGGCCGACCCGAGCGGTTATCGTCTTATAATGACTCCCAACCACTTTTGAATAATTTTACCCACTTTGTTACTGTGGCATATGATGGTGCAGATTCGCCGTAAACTTTTGATATATAGTTGAATATATAAATTGCATTTCGTCCATCTTTATAGAAAAATTTAGTAACGGCGCGATATTCAATTTCATTCATTTTAAGAAAAATTCAAAACACATGTTACTAAATTGACAAAAACAAACGAACCGTAAAATTTACATCGAAATGTTCTTCTAGAAGTTTCATCGTGACAAAAAATGGTTTTGAAAAATATATTGTTGTCTCACTCACTCGTTTTTTTCATATGATATTGCAAGACTTTTTGATATACCCTCGTATATAGATAGTTTTCCTTTATACATATACTTAATGATCATTTTGTACATTAGGAAAACGGAAAACTAAAGTAGGAAAAAAACAAAATCATTTTAAATAATGATGAATATTAAACTAAACTTTAAATTATATCCCATTGGTTTCAACGTCCATGAAGCCATTATAGATTAATTATCAAAAGATTTTTGTAATAAGATAATTTATGTTAAATTTAAAATATTATATATTATGTATAATGCTTTTCCTCTCATTTTGCTCTTTCATCATTTTTAATTAAGGAAAATTGCAGTTTTTACGTTTGTTGGTTATATTTTTTTTTGTCTAGTGGTTCGAAGCATAATTAGTAAAATTGAACAGTAAAAAAAAATTACGAACCAAGAACTATAGAAAAATGACATTTTGGTAAAATTTTAAATGAAAATAATTTGGGAGTGTGTGTGTGTCCATGCTCGTAAATTAAATGAAAAATCGACTGCAACGTTAATTAACATTCTCGTCTTAGTTGTTGGAAATCTTAAATAGTTTGAAAAAGAAAGATAACTAATTCTTACCGTATAAATGGAAGATATACAAACAAACAAAACGTATTATATAGTTTAACCTAAAATTTTTGATCGGTTTCAGGAAAGTATTTTAATTTAGTTTTCAGAATCAAAGCACATAATAGTAACAGTAATGCTACTCGTATACTGGTACTATTTAAAATACTAAAATGAAAATTCAGCCAAAATGTTTTTTCTCCCGATTTTGCAACTGAACGGAATATCAGAAACAGATGCTTTAACTTTAAAAATTGTTTTTTCCAGTTTCTTTCTAGAGAATTTTATTTTATATATCTAGAAAATATATATTGTGTATACAGTGCAGTGATTACAATTTGTCGCAACGGTGGAAGTGAAAACTGCTAGAACAATTTGTTTTTTTTATTTGGAAAATTTTTATTCTTTTAATTGATTGTAATTATATTAATAATATTTTAATTTGGCACAAGGAATAATTTAATCAACTTGTGTACAAGCTATTTTGTTGTTTGTTAAGACTGTTTCCATTCCAAATGTTTTTAATTTCAACATGTTTTTAATGTTACATAATATTCGTGTTGGCGGTTGCATTTAAAATAAAGTGTCGATGTTTATTATTGCATTATAGAGTTAATATTGGTGTTGTTTTTGCAGTCGATAAAAATTAGTTTTAAAAAAACTTGGGTTTATGATATCAAAATTATTGAACCATAAAATGTTAGGAATGTACCTTATTTATGTTATTATATGTTTTTAAAATAATTATTGTATAGCAAATCAAGCCGGTAATATTTTCATGTTACTTTGGGGTAGAATTAGATAAAATAAATTAAGTCTACTTAAACAAAAACCGTTCGAAAAATTCATTGAGTGGCGAGATGTTTCATTCGATTCAACACCCACAAACCAATTTGTTAGACAGGCAATTTCTTTAGAAAATGTTTAGATTAAACAAACAGTTTACGACTTGCAGTTGTTATGTAGGCATACATCCATTAATGAGTATAATGAGTTTGATTGAAATAACTTAGAGGCACCAAATCTTGTTATATCTGTAGCTTGTGGAAAACCAAAAATAAAGTCAGTTATGAATGTGAACCTAAGGAAATTATTAAACACAATTTTTTATTCAGTATGGCTTTTCACTTATTTTCAAACCAATATCTATACTAATATTATAAAAAGTGAGTGTGAGTTTATTAGTTCGAAGTAATATCCGAAACTGCTCAATGAATTTGGATGATTCTGTTACCAATCGAAATTATATTCCCTCCTGTAGCACTATTCTACTAATCCCTCGGGAATAGGGAACTAGGGAAAGAATTTATATATAATTTATTTTCAAATATTTGAACTCTTTTTCCGGCCGACTGAAAAGAAAAGTTTGATGTATGTAAATAACTTGGGAATAATTTTACCGGTGCGAACTATTTAACATTTATCAAACGTGTAGCACACAAATTAACAAATAACAAAAGTGTAGTTACATACAATAATAAAATAAACTATGCATACAAAAAATACGGCAGGGTTGATTTTTCAATTTTTCTCATTGAAAATCGATTTTTACAAAAAAATTAAAAACGATTATACAAATAAACCACCCTCGGGGATTTTTATTTTATCGAATTTACAAGAAAATAAAATTATGAAGTGTACGTACAGTTTTGAAGATGTTTGATGGCTATTAACACACAATTCTAGAAATGTCTACGCAAATCTAGTTACACCGGCATTTTGGTGATACTTTTGAGAATTTTTAATTATATGTGATACATCGATGCGGCTGAATTTGTAAATTTTACTTTAAAAAGTTGTATGGCGTTTCCACCATTGTGGGGTGTTTGTTTTGCTAGGAAAATTGATGTTTATAAGCGTTTTGAGAGAAAAAAACAGAAAAATTAACAAAACTTGTTGAAATTAAAGAAATAATTAAAACATCAACAACTAAATACGAAAATCAAATATATATTAATCGGTTCTCCTAAACATTTTGGCAAGAGAGTTTTAGCCCGCCTATCTCGGGTAAATTCCAAAATTATTAATACTACACCAAAAAATGTATCTAATCTTAATATAAATGAAGATATACTCGTTTTGAAAAATGGCTACAATTTTATTAATAAAAATTATGAGATAACTATTGTTACAACTTGTGCATTCGACTCAACGGCCCATATTTGTTTAAGCTTATTTGTGGATTCTGAATATTTTAAAGGGTTCTTTCAAAAATCTATGAACCTTTTTTAAAATTTATATCCGAAATTAATTTTTATGCCGACAACTCTTTGCTTTATAAAGAACGAAATAATTTGTTATTAGATATTTATAAGACTGTCCAGCTCTAGTGCAAACTGAAAAATTCACAAGACTAGATGGAACTTGTAGCATATCATTTATTTTATAAAAAGTTTTCCATTTCCATTAACAGAAATTCGTAACTCTGTACAAAGTAAACATTCCGCAATCTTAAGAGAAACATTTTATCTTTCTTAAGCCACTTTGTCAAATATTCAAAGTGCTATTGGTTGCACGAATTCAAGATGTCCTAAATGAGGAGACGAGAGAAAAACAGATTACTTTAGCAACTATGGAATAATTGTTGCAGATGTCCAATAGCCAAACAATCTTAGTTATAATAAAAAATAAATAAAATAAGTAATTCTATTTATTTGGGTAACGACGAACTTTCTTTAAAAGGAATAATTCATTATCAAAAGTTTAGAAATAACAATAACGCTGGTCATTTTCGATTTTTCATAAAACAAAATAATAATATTTGGGAACAGCAAGATCACTTGCTGGAGTTTCCTATTGAAATTACTTCCATTACTAACTAAAAATTAACCCTGTAGTACTAGTGTACTCAAAATATTAATCAGTATACATAACTATAGAAAATCATAACATAATTTATAAATATTATTCAGAATCTGCGAACACTTAAGAGCTTAAGTTGCTCTTTGTTTGGGACACTTAGGAGAGCGGAATGACCAGTCTACATTTTTGGTGCTCGTAGCACTAACCGAAATGGTAGACAAACAGCGTCCAACTTAAGTTCTTACGTGTTCGCTGGTTGAGGCATTAAATACGCGAAATCTTGAATACTGGAAGTAAAATAAGACATTTTTAAAAATAGAATTGAACTTTGAAGCATTCCAATTATCAAAATTGACCATCAAATGAGATAGAGTATTTTCAACTTCAATTTTCATTTAAATTCGATAAATTTTCCGAATAAATCTCGAACGAGGGCCGCATCGATATACAGCCTTAGATTAAAAATTCTCAAAAGTATCCGAAAAATGCCGGAATAACCAGATTTACGTAGATATTTCTAGAATTGTGTGTTAATGGCCATCAAACATCTTCAAGACCGTACGTACACCTTTCATAATTTTATTTTCTTGTAAATTCGATAAATAAAATCCCGAGTGTGGTTTATCTGTATAATCGTGTTTTATTTTTTTGTAAAAATCGGTTTTTAATGAGAAAAATTGAAAAATCAACCCTGCCGTATTTTTGTACGTATAGCTACACTTTTATTTTATTATGTAACTACACTTTTGTTATTTGTAAATTTGTGTAGCTAGTTAGCTACACCGGTATAATTTTCCCATATCTAAATTGGCAGGGCCACATTTAATTTTGTTTTCAAAAAAATTAACACTATGTATAGCTTTTTACCTCAGTATGCCAGAAGAAAAATATTTCAATAGAAACTACATATAAATTCTTTCCCCAGTTCCCTATTCCCGGGGAATTACCAAAATAGCGCTACTGATAGGGAATAGGCAAATTTTTAAAATTATTGGACCCCGTGATCGTGGGGCTCCCGAACAAATTGACGGACATTTCATTATATAAATATATATATATAGAATGAATTGCATATTTTATGTAGCCGTTTGCAGCTTATGTGTAGAGTGTTTGCTAATGTGTTGAAGTTCTTGAGTACGAATCTTGAATATGTAATTAGGTTTTACTGATTTTTTAAAGTGATTTTTAATTTTTAAGGTTTTTTTTTAGTTTAGGCTACTTTCTAAGCCGCTCCAAAATAAAGCCGGCATGTTAAAAATCGACAGATTTCTGAAAGACTTATCCAAAAACTGTTTTACCAAAACAATCGACTTGCAAAATTAGGACACTAAAAACTTTTATAACCTGTAAATTAAAAAAAAAATCACTCATAAGTTCTCAGCTGAAAAGTTAAACCAAATTTAGTTCATCTATTTATAACAATAATTTATATTGTATGCAAAATAAAATAAATGCAATCAGAAATCTGACTTCCATTTCACAAAATAAAATTATGGACTGTCAGTGTTATGATGATTTTCAATTATTATCATACATACAGTTTCAGTATCAATTCTTATCTACTGCATACCTTAAATTTAGCTTATATTTACTGTTCGATCCTATATGTAACCATACATCACCAAAAATATATCACCTCGAAACTGATGATATTTAAAAGTATATTTTTGAAATTTACAATTCGATTTTTTAAATTAACTATTTATTTTTTTGGTATATTTTGAAAGAAATATAATAAAATAAAGCTAAATACTTTTCATATAAAGAGACTTTACAATAGAGAATTGTACTGTTAATATTTGAATACAAATGTCGGAAGCAGATGCCTTCAAACACATTTAAATTCTTCTTTTGCACAATCCGATTATTTCTAAATTGTCAGTTTAGTAAAAGTCATATTCAAATCATTTGTTATTATTTCGAAATCACTTTAAGTTTGTTTCGTTTTTTCTTAAGTTTTATACCTGACATTATTTATCCAAGGACGACACAATGCCTACAACTTTCAGTTAAATAGAACTACTTCTAGTGCTAAGCAGATGAAATTAAGACGTATTCATGAAACTCAGGGTCATCCTGGGTAGTACGTAGAGTAGTACGTGTTTCTATTTATGCAGCCAATTCGTCTTACGTATGTGAAGATAGCCCGAAAACCATCCCTAAAAATGACTTTTCAAAAATTGGTTTGAGTCCACGCTTAATACGAGAAAAACCTTTTGGTCCGAAAAAAAACAACATGAAACATCTCAAAATTACACTCTATCCCGAAAATAAAAACAAATTGATTTAAAAACCTGTTTATTTTTTTTATGAGTTTAAAATATCTACGTTTAAAAAAAACGTAATGTGTTGTACGTTGTACAATAGTAAAACAGTAACATAATTATTTTAAAGAACATCTTAGTACAAATTTCTGTATTCTAAAATATTATAAATTTAATAATGAAGTGTTGTTGTGTTTATACACATAATATTTAATTTACTTAACAAAAAACACGCATATGATAATACCTAAATTTATAGATATTAGTGTATAAAAAGCCACATTAGACTCAAACTCACATATTTCCGCTCACATCAATTGCCGAGTACATTGGTTGATAGAATTGACTCGATTAGATCATTTTTGACTTATATTCGGTAACCTAGTTGCCATACGTTGGGGATTAGGAGTATTTCTGGGCCCAGATTTAACCGATGTTTGTTGTATATGAAATGCTCCCATTAATACTCATATATCGCCGCTCACAAGGATTGCCGAGTACATTGTTTGATGGGATTGACTCGTTTAGATCATTTCTGTATCTGTTGTATACCTCCAATAATCTGCTTGTGAATTTTTATATTTCGATCTTAGATATTTCTAACGAAACCACCAATTTTAGTTGGTAACATACCAATATCGCTGGATGTTATAAATTTTCGCTTTATTGTGGCAAATTAAATTTCTTTAATTAATTTAATTTTTTTTTTTTTTTTTTTTTTTTTGTGGCAAATTAATGTGACACTTACATACTGTGTCTAATTCCATCATTGATAATACCGCTCCATAAAGGTAAATAGGCCATGTACTTTTTTTAGCACCAATTTTAAAAATTGAGGATTGTATAAGCTATTTAAACCTCCAACTATACAAGGATTGTCTTGGGAAAGAAAAATCAATGACCACAGAATTAAATACAGGCCATTTTTTAAATTAGCTTCAACATTTAATTTATACGACTTAAGCCAACCGCCAATGGAATCAACCGTATGACTTGAACTAACCATATCTGTAAGAGCAAATGGTGATACAACATCTAAATCACTGGTTTTTGCAGCAATTACTAGTGCATAATAGAGTATGGTGGTGCACGGTTTAAAAGGTGCCCGTATCAAACTTCCGGTAGCATCCAAGTATACACAAAGATCTTTACCTTTATATAATTCCCTCATTATTTTTAAAATATTATTTTGTATTGCGCTAAACGTAATTAAAAGGGCGGCGCATAATTTTTGAATGTACTTACTTGTCTTCACTTAGTTCACCGATTTTCCAATCTTCATCTATATCGAGAAAATCATCAACGTTTTTATCGTTGGATTGTAGTGCCTCAGATCTTATTTTTCTTAATACATCGTGAGACTTAGACTTCTGAATAGTGTTGTGTTTTTGAACAAAATCAATATCTTCTTCGTCAATTAAATCTTCTGCCACTTTTTCTACAGAGTTTTTAAACAGTTTTTGTTTTAAAATATCCCGTTTAAGATAAAGGTTATAATCTTTAACATAACTAAACTGTTTCAATGGATGAATAATAAGAGCTGAGGTAGCGTACACATCGAATATTCCAAATTTTAAATTTCGATTTATTAATTTATAAATTATTGCACTGTGTACTCGCCGTGGTTTCCATTTATACGATCGTTCAACACTTTACAGTCACAAACTCCTTATTGAAACCACCAAACCAATTTAAAATGCAGTTTAAATTAGCTTTTATTTTATTTATTTAACGTTTTCGATCACGGAGTGATCATCATCGGAATAATTTTGCAACTGAATACACTAATTTGCCGCTTAAAAATATTTGCATATTATATACTATGTATAATACATAAGGTACATAAACACTTGTCATTAAACACATGAAAAAACAAAATTATACAAGTATAAATAAAATTGTACATAAAAGATTTTAAATAACAATATTTATGTAATATTGTGTGTGTGTGTAAAAATTAATTTTGGTTGTATATAGACTAGTTAGGTAAAAGTGTCAATAGAAGTTGAAAAAATTTATCAGCTGTGTTATATACAAATGTGTAGATTTTTACTAAATGCCAAAAGACAAATTGAAAATTTCCGAAAATGGAAATTGAAGTGCAGTGTGTAGTGCCGTGATTTTCAGTTTATTGTTGTTTTTCGTGCTTGTGTAGTGAATTTACCAAACAGAATAAATTCGAGTCGATTGGAATCTTTTCTTGGTTCATGATATCGATTTCGTATTTGTTTATATATAGTGATTCATATGCATCCAGTTTCCAGCTGTTTTGGATTGTTTTTATTATTTTGGAGTTCGTGACATCCATTCGGTGATTATTATTCATCATCATGTGTTTGGCCACACTATTTCTTGTGTCTTTGTTTCTTACAGCGTTGGTGTGTTCCTGTAGACGTTTATGGAATGCCCTGCTTGTTTGGCCGATGTATTTGTTGTTACATTCCGTGCAACAAATTTGGTAGATTCCAGATCTTAACGGTGATGGTGTTAAATCTTTGTAGGTGCTGATATATGATCCAAGATTTGTGCTTTTCGTGACTAATTCAATGTTGAATTGTTTTAGCATATTCCGCATTTTGTTGGTGATCGATGGATAGAATGGCATACAGATACGTTTTGTGCAACCACTCGGTTCAGTCCCGCTCGTCAGCGTAGTATGTGCAGTAATATGTTGTTTACGTTTGTGTTTGTCCAAAATTTTATCAATAAAATTTGTATTAAAACCATTTACGTGGGCTTTTTCTTTTATGAATTTTTCTTCTAGTTTGAATTCAACAGCGGATAGAGGTAAAGTATATAGTCGATGGGCCATTGAATGGAAGGCAGCTTTTTTGTGAGCTCCGCTATGGTGTGAGTCTATTGTGATGCATCTTCTCGTATTAGTTGTCTTACGGTGTATACCAAATTCTAATTTACCGTCTTTTCTAATTACTTTGACATCCAAGAAAGGTAAGATTCCGTTTTCTTCAATTTCATGCGTGAATTTTATGGATTCATATTGTGAATTTAACAGGTTTAGTGTTTGGTTGAGCTCAGATTTTTTGACGACTGCAAACACATCATTGACATATCTTAGCCAGATTCTAGGGAAGAAATTGCAGGAACTGATGTTTTCTTCAAATTTGCTCATGAAAACATTGCTGAGGTACGGTGCTAGTTTGCTGCCCATGCAGGTCCCGAAGGTCTGTTCGTAGTACCTTCCTCTAAACTGGAAGAAACTTTGTTTCATGCATATTTCAGCTACTTTTCGGTATATCTCGATTTTGTTGGTATCGATGTTAGACTGTTTCACATGGTCGACCATACATTTAATTGCGATATCGACTGGAACATTCGGATACAGGGCAGTCACATCGAAGGAAACCATAATCTCTTCTTCAGTCAGGGATATATCTTTGACTCTTCTGACAAACTCAATGTTGTTCTTGATGTACATTCCGGATGGTTCTTGTATTTTGCGTAGTTCTGCGGCTAGCCAAGTTGATAGTTTCTCTGTTGGTGTGTTGATGTTAGAAACAATAGGCCTCATTTTATTTCCAGTTTTATGAACTTTTGGCAAAGCATAAAGTCATGGGACTTTAGGGTTCGCCATGTTCATTCTGAGATGGAAGTAAGGGATCTCCAAAACTTCTTCCATCAACAAAGCTGTTTCTTTGACAGATTTTATCATCTGTGGGAGTGGGTTTTTTATGTTGCCATTCATGTATTTTAACTTCTTATACGGGCCTTCAGCTATCATTTTTAAAACTCTGCCATCATATTCTGTTCGGTCTAGAATTACCAAGGAGTTGCCTTTATCTGCCTTAACGTACGTTAATAATCACCGAATGGATATCACGAACTCCAAAATAATAAAAACAATCCAAAACAGCTGGAAACTGGATGCATATGAATCACTATATATAAACAAATACGAAATCGATATCATGAACCAAGAAAAGATTCCAATCGACTCGAATTTATTCTGTTTGGTAAATTCACTACACAAGCACGAAAAACAACAATAAACAGAAAATCACGGCACTACACACTGCACTTCAATTTCCATTTTCGGAAATTTTCAATTTGTCTTTTGGCATTTAGTAAAAATCTACACATTTGTATATAACACAGCTGATAAATTTTTTCAACTTCTATTGACACTTTTACCTAACTAGTCTATATACAACCAAAATTAATTTTTACACACACACACAATATTACATAAATATTGTTATTTAAAATCTTTTATGTACAATTTTATTTATACTTGTATAATTTTGTTTTTTCATGTGTTTAATGACAAGTGTTTATGTACCTTATGTATTATACATAGTATATAATATGCAAATATTTTTAAGCGGCAAATTAGTGTATTCAGTTGCAAAATTATTCCGATGATGATCACTCCGTGATCGAAAACGTTAAATAAATAAAATAAAAGCTAATTTAAACTGCATTTTAAATTGGTTTGGTGGTTTCAATAAGGAGTTTGTGACTGTAAAGTGTTGAACGATCGCTTATTAATTTATATTTTCGGCAAGTCTGAAGCAAATTTTTATGGCCACAATAGGTTCTATTTGAGAGACGACTCTTTAAAATATTATACCCCTTCAGTTTTATGAGGCAACCGGTTTTTTCAGTTAAATGTTTAGAAATTACAGAATTGTATAAATTAGATTCTAACCTCCGTTCATTGGGTAAGTAAATCATTTTCCAAACGTTATCGGAAATATTTAAAGTAAAAACACATTTTCTATAAATAATGTTTCCCAAAGACTTTTTTACTTGTTCGCCAGATTGATTTTTGAGTGCTCTAAACCTGCACCGACCAAATTAGCCCGCCTCAATGAAACCTGTACTATAATTTGTTACACATTTATTACAATTTATTACAACAACTCCCGATTTTATTACAGTTACCGTTTTCGAGGAACGAGTGGTCGGTTTAGCTTATAATTAAACCTACACCGCCAAAATTGCAACTTTTGATGTAGCTGTGATATCGGAATGGTTCTTGGATCAGAATTTATTACAAACTAATTACATTGATTAAATACATAGTTCAATATCAACCCTATAACTTGACTAAGGGTAAATTTCACCCCGAACGGTTATTTATGACAAAAACATCGATTTTACCAATATTAATAAATTATTACACCAGACCGCCACCAGATATTGAGTCAAATGTTACTCCTTGGACCTTGTGGAGGGTAGATCAACCTTATACAGGTGTGTAATAAATTATCTTTGAATCAGGTTACGCAGAATTGGCTCCAAACGGTGAAAGGTTCAAACGTCTAATTTAAAGTTCGATTTTATCACCTTCAACAATTTATTACATCAGACCGCCACCAGACATTGAGTCAAATGTTACTCCTTGGACCTTGTGGAGGACAGATCAACCTTACACAGGTGTGCAATAAATTATCTTTGTATCAGGTTACGTGGAATTGGCTCCAAACGGTGAAGGGTTCAAACGTCTAATTTAAAGTTCGATTTTATCACCTTCAACAATTTAATAATTTCGTTTAATTTGATTACTAAACTTTACTTATATTGTTTATATGTGTAAAATTAATTAATAAATTCATTATTTTTAATTATTGCTGATCCAGATCTAAACATTGCATATTATAATAAATTAATAACCACATATTTTACACTCTATTATTTCGTAATTTGCAATCTAGCGACAACAAATTTTTCTAAAATAATCATCATTGCGGCGAAAATATAAATAAACATCTTTTGACGAAATTTTTCAATCGATAGAAATCGAAATTTTTAATTTTTTTAAACTAAATTTTATATTTTCTTCGTCATTTCAAGAGTAATCTTGATAATCATGTATTAATAAGTAAAAAGCTAAAATTCGAATTCAACCCGACCCCTTATCTGGTGAAGCTCTGAAATAATATCTCATTAAAAATAATAAAACCGACCATTAAATTACGAACCTCATATATTCTGAAGCTATTTCCGTCTAACCTAACCTGACATAAAAATAATACAATAAACACTTGAAAACAATTCATCTGCCCTCAAAGGGCTTACAAGGCCAAAAAAACAACATTTAAATTAAAATCTGATGGCGGTCCAGTATAAAAAATTATCAAATGTGATGAAATCGACCTTCAAATTACTTATTTGAAACTATTACTGTTTCAAATTGATTCCTTTTAACCGGAGCCAAAAATCATTTAATACACACCTGGATTGAAATGCCCTCCACAGCGTTTACCGTTTGGAGCCAATTCCGCGTAACCTGATACAAATATAATTTATTACACACCTGTGTAAGGTTGATCTGCCGTCCACAAGGTCCAAGGAGTAACATTTGACTCAATATCTGGTGGCGGTCTGGTGTAATAAATTGTTGAAGGTGATAAAATCGAACTTTAAATTAGACGTTTGAACCCTTCACCGTGTGGAGCCAATTCCGCGTAACCTGATTCAAAGATAATTTATTACACACCTATATAAGGTTGATCTACCCTCCACAAGGTCCAAGGAGTAACATTTGACTGAATATCTGGTGGCGGTCTGGTGTAATAAATTGTTGAAGGTGATAAAATCGAACTTTAAATTAGACGTTTGTACCCTCCACCGTTTGGAGCCGATTCCTCGTAACCTGATACAAAGATAATTTATTACACACCTGTACAAGGATGATCTGCCCTCCACAAGGTCCCAGGAGTAACATTTGACTCAATATCTGGTGGCGGTCTGGTGTAATAAATTGTTGAAGGTGATAAAATCGAACTTTAAATTAGACGTTTGAACCTTTCACCGTTTGGAGCCAATTCCTCGTAACCTGATACATAGATAATTTATTACACACCTGTGTAAGGTTGATCTGCCCTCCACAAGGTCCCAGGAGTAACGTTTGACTCAATATCTGGTGGCGGTCTGGTGTAATAAATTGTTGAAGGTGATAAAATCGAACTTTAAATTAGACGTTTGAACCCTCCACCGTTTGGAGCCAATTCCTCGTAACCTGATACAAAGATAATTTATTACACACCTGTGTAAGGTTGATCTGCCCTCCACAAGGTCCCAGGAGTAACGTTTGACTCAATATCTGGTGGCGTTCTGGTGTAATAAGTTGTTGAAGGTGATAAAACCGAACTTTAAATTAGACTTTGGAACCCTCCACCGTTTGGAGCCAATTCCTCGTAACCTGATACAAAGATAATTTATTACACACCTGTGTAAGGTTGATCTGCCCTCCACAAGGTCCCAGGAGTAACGTTTGACTCAATATCTGGTGGCGGTCTGGTGTAATAAATTGTTGAAGGTGATAAAATCGAACTTTAAATTAGACGTTTTAACCCTTCACCGTTTGGAGCCAATTTCGTCTAACCTGACACAAAGATAATTTATTACACACCTGTGTAAGGTTGATCTGCCCTCCACAAGGTCCAAGGAGTAACATTTGACTGAATATCTGGTGGCGGTCTGGTGTAATAAGTTGTTGAAGGTGATAAAATCGAACTTTAAATTAGACGTTGGAACCCTCCACCGTTTGGAGCCAATTCCTCGTAACCTGATACAAAGATAATTTATTACACACCTGTGTAAGGTTGATCTGCGCTCCACAAGGTCCCAGGAGTAACATTTGACTCAATATCTGGTGGCGGTCTGGTGTAATAAATTGTTGAAGGTGATAAAATCGAACTTTAAATTAGACGTTTGAACCCTTCACCGTTTGGAGCCAATTCCGCGTAACCTGATTCAAAGATAATTTATTACACTAAAATCGAACTTTAAATTAGACGTTTTAACCCTTCACCGTTTGGAGCCAATTTCGTCTAACCTGACACAAAGATAATTTATTACACACCTGTATAAGGTTATTCTGCCCTCCACAAGGTCCAACGAGTATTATTTGACTCAATGTCTGGTGGCGGTCTGGTGTAATAAATTGTTGAAGGTGATAAAATCGAACTTTAAATTAGACGTTTGAACCTTTCACCGTTTGGAGCCAATTCCTCGTAACCTGATTCAAAGATAATTTATTACACACCTGTGTAAGGTTGATCTGTCCTCCACAAGGGCCAAGGAGTAACATTTGACTCAATATCTGGTGGCGGTCTGGTGTAATAATTTATTAATATTGGTAAAATCGATGTTTTTGTCATAAATAACCGTTCGGGGTGAAATTTACCCATAGTCAAGTTATAGGGTTGATCTTGAACTATCTAATCAATGTAATTAATTTGTAATAGATTCTGGTGCAAGAACTATCTCGATATCACAGCTACATCAAAAGTTACAATTTTGGCGGTGTAGGTTTAATTACAAGCTAAGCCGACCACTCGTTCCTCGAAAACGGTAACTGTAATAAAATCGGGAGTTGTTGTAATAAATTGTAATAAATGTGTAACAAATTATAGTACAGCCCAAATAACATTTGTTAGAGCTATAAGCAGCGTTGAGCTCTATTTCAGTTCTAAAACAGATAATATGAGCCTAGCAGTTCCACAAGGTAAATATTTATAGCTTTCAGCTTTACACAATATTTCTGGTGCTTTAACTCAGTGTTTCTTTATGATGTTAGCTCTAATTGCTTATGGAGCTTATAGCTTTGTTTGTAAGCTCTATAACCACAATTAGAGCTTATTTAGCTTGCTTTATAGAGCTCGTTGGATTTTGGAATAAAATGTTTCTATTAGCCACATTTTATCTCATATTAAAGCTATATTACAACTGATTTAGAATTTATAGCTTCTTTAGATATATGCTCAAATATAACATAATTTTACAATACTATAGTGCTCATGGGTAACAAATAAAATTACAATATCCTTATATAGAGCTTACTTAAATATTTTAAACTCTTTTAGAGCATACGAATTATTTTAGAGCGTTATAAAGCACTCTTCATTTGTTTAGTTTGACGTTTCGCATTTTTTATAAGTGCACCGAGTTGTAAAGTGGAAGAAGTCGAATTAGTAAAGAATTTAATATTTTCACTAATCAACACTATAGCAGTATTCAAAAAATGCGCTGCAACAATTATTTTGTGATATAGAGCTATTAATTTTATTTATTAATCGATTTTCTATGTAATTCAGCTAATAGCACTAATACAGAAAATACACCGTTACGTGCTCTATATAAACTGCAAACGAAAACAAATTATTCACTTTCAGAGCACAAAGTTGAACAATAGAATAGAGAGATGCAGAATGCTCTAAAATAGGATTTAATAACAATAACAAATATTCTCCATTAAAATAAAATAAAAATTGGCGTCCATGTTTAAGTATTATTGTTTATAATAATAAAATAAGGTTAATTTTTTATGACTCCACGGGCAAAATAAAGGAATTTCTATAAAATTATGTTGAAAAGACATAAGAAATTTTTTGAAGATGTAAAATTCAATTTTTCAAGAAAATTTGAAAATTTGCATTTTCAATAAATGTTTATTTTATTATTAAATGTTTATGATTTGAGTGGCCCATTCAAAATTTATGAGGTATCGTACTAGATTTAACCATAAAAATATAATTGCATAATTATTTCACTATATTTACAAACCAGAAGTACTAAATATATTGTTATATTTATTATCGCAATTTATTAAATCAAAATGCCATTAGAAAAATAAAATAGATAAAAAAATGATGAATGTCAAAGTTCGGCATAATTTGATTGCTCCGAAATTGTTTATTTTATTTTTTCTATCTTAGGAATTTGTTGTTAACTTTTAAAATTGCAGATTAATGCTTTAATTCCATGGATAACATTTGCTGACAGCAGTTTTTTTGCTGATAACACGCAAAAAATTTTTTTTTTTAAATTTCATGAGAGTGACAAAGAACAGAAATATTTTTATTTCATTTTATAGTAAAATTTTATGGTTTTACATTTTGGAATAACATAAAAATTTCATAAAATATTTAATTTGTACATTTTCGTACAATTCGAATTTTAATATATACACCACAAAAAACCACTAACGTTAATAAATTTCAGCCCAAAAAAAAAAAAAATAAATCGACATTTGAGTATAAAAATGGCGAACAATTTATTTTATATGAGTGTGAGAAAAATTTCTTATCTTTACACACGTTTTGTAGATGTGTGAAAACTGCCGCCATAAAAAATACTCCAATTTACATTTTTTATGGCAGCATTATGGCAGCAAACTTCCCCTATCACACTTCCCCTCTCAGCAAAATTTTACTGACAACATGTTTTGTTTCGTACACAACCAGCAATATCTATATTTTTTCCTCGCTTTTATTTTTGCTGACAGCAGATTATTTCCATGGAATAGAGCCATAACTTATTTAAGTACTATATAGAGTAAGGTACTTCATAAAAGCTGCAAAATGGATGGTTATGGGGCTTATAAAATAAACATTTTTGCTCTAAGACCGCTACTTTTCGCTCTATAAAAACTTTATAACAGTTCTAAGAGCGCTTCTAGAGTTAAAATTAGCGCATGCCGCTCTATAAAGTAGCTCTAAGAGCGCTCTTAAAACTAAATTAGTGCAAAATTGTTACTTGGGAGGTTTCATTGAGGCGGGCTAATTTGGTCGGTGCAGGTTTAGAACACTTGATTTTTGTGTCGTTTCTCAATATTATTTAACGTGATATTATTTTGATTAATTTCTAATTTTTTTTCGGCAGAGATATTCAATGGTAACTCAACGAACTCAGCGCTTGAAGTTTGCTGTTCGTTAGATTCATATTCGTGAATTAGACTATCGTCATGTATATTTATCAATTCTATAGCAGAATTAGTAATCGGGCAATTTACATCATTTTCGTTAATATTACCACTAATATTAATTTCATCATGTGAAATATGATTAATAAATTCAGCTTCCGGATCTGGAAAATCCACGATATTTGATATGATACCTACAGAATTATTGTGCAAATCGACGTTAGCTTTAATATGCCTTCGCCATATATTGTATAATTGGCTGCGGTTTGCAACGTTGTTCTTAACTTTGACTGATTCACACATATGAGCCATTTCTTCACTATAAGCGGAAATAAATTGTACATGCGAAAAATTCAAATGTTGGAGTACATTTTTCACAACACCTACACTAATTATGTTCCGTTTCTTTTTATAATTGTATCTAACACTCTTTTTAAACGGATTATTTATGTTTAAAAAAAATAATCAGGCGACTCCAAATTAAATATATTCGTTGCAAAAGAATGTCCGTATTACAAGGTCAAAAAGAATTGTCGTGAAACAAAAATTTACAAAATCAATTAAATCTGTGTTAAAGAATGTCCAAATAAAACGCTGAGGTCAAATCAAGTTATCAAGTCGAGCAATATATAATCGGTGAATAAAGAATGTCCAAAATCAAGCAAAGGGTCAATAAGTTTTAAAAAAAACTGTTTCTATGTTTAAAATAATTCACAAAAATTAACACGAAGTAACCAGTTAGTAGAAAGTCTGAAAACGTATTGAAAATAAAAACAGGAAAAAAATCCTTAAATACTAAACACGATTTTTTTTTATCTCTCGCTTCATTCGTGTACATGATGAACAAACATATAAATTGAGACAAATGACGACTATAGTCGTTCTACCACGTTCGCGCAAATGACGGCTATGAGAACTGTGAGAAAATGTAATAACTTTTACTTCCAAACATATAAAAGACGCTCAATTTCATATGGCAGTAATAAACAATTGAAAAAAGAGTGTTTCTTAAAACGGTCGTTCATTTAAAAGTGTACGACAACGGGTTAAAATATAATCAAATTGATTGATCAAATTCATATTATATTGAAAAGAAAGGCTTATCTATAGTAATCGATGTAGTGTGTATTTTTGAAAATAATGTTAAAATAGGTGTAACGATCGGTTGTACAACGTTAAACAAAGGCCAGTTGTAGTAAAAGTCCATTGCCCCTAGGCTATGTTTTATTTATGGTGGATTTCATTACTTACGTAGAGAGAATGGTAGCAAGCAATAAAGATTTAACTCATACAACCGCGATTTTCTGTTTTCTAAGTAATTATAATTGAGATGGATTAATACATAAAAAATATCCCTTCTGACTGGTTTGCGCTACCTTTAAGAAAAACTTGTTCGCAACCTCGCGGTGCAACTGACCCAGGTCATCCAGTTATGTATTTTTAAATTGAAATCATGATTTATTCCACCAAACCTGAATTTAAAAATATTCGTAGAATATATTTTATAAAAATAATTGAATTATGCAATATGTGTACGGTCCAATAAATTATATTTCAGTGACTGAAGATGGACTCTTCTCTCTGATAGAGGAGCGGTTAGAAAAAGATGACGATTTAAAAAAAACGCCCAGTGGTGGTTCGGTCGTAAATTGTAGTATTATTTGTATTGAATTATTTTTTGTGTTTTCTCAATTTTCCGGTCATTCAATCTTCAAGGAAGGAACTGAGACTTCGAAGCTCCTAAGGATGTTCCAAAAAAGTGAAACCTTCTTCTAGACGTTTATAAAATACTTAAAGAATATAGAATTGGAACCATGTTAACTACATCAAATGTTTCATTATTGAAATTTAGTCGGTTCTAAACAGAATATTGTACCACTTTTTGCCTTACCAAGTAGAAGAGCTTCCGAATCCTCCTAAGGTAAGGAACAGCATATTCAAGAGACGATAATATTATTAAGTAATTAAAAATATTATAACCAAATTTTGTCAAAAATACTTTCCTGTGTCTGGCTTTCCCGGGGAAAGAATTGATGATTTTTGCCCAAATTATATTTTTCTAACTTACTGAAGGAATAAGTTTAGTACAAAAATTTTCAAAACTAAATTAATTAGGAAAAAATATTTTCCCATTTAACTTTGTTTCGAAAATATTTACACCAAACTTATTCTCTCAGTAGACCAGCAAAATACAAATTTTCACAAACCGAACAAAAAAGGCTATGAAAATATTTTTCCCCATTCACTATTCCCAGGGAACACCAGAATAGTGCCACTGTGGCCCTATTCTGCCTTTCCCTGGGAATAGGGAATTGGGAAAAATATTTTCAAAGCATTTTTGTCTAAATTGTATTTTTCTGGGCTAGTAATTTAACTGAAGTGCTGAATTTAACCCTGCGTTACTAGCTATATGTACACTTACATAATTACTAACCATGGGTCGAATCAAGCCACATTTAAAAGCCATATATTGTTGAGAACTTTATCTCCAGGTGCTGAATATTTTCACCGTTGACTGTATTAAATAAATACTAACACCTTTTTTTTACTTTTATTTAATTTTATTAAAAACTAGGATATAATTTTATTTTTAGAACTTTTAATGTCTTCATCCTCTTCGTTCTTTTTCAACAACACCTTTTTTTTCTTTATAATTTTTTTTTTGTTTTTCGTTAGTATATTTTCTGGCTTAAAGCGGAACCAGTCAGGAATAAGAAAATAAAAAAATAATAGAATAACAATGCGATAAATGGCATTTCAATGTTATTACCCAGTCAAACTTAATGTTCATGTAAGAAGCCGAATTTCCCCTTCGTAAAATTTTAGCTGTCACTTATTAAAATAATAGTGCACGCTATTTCTCGCTCGAAAATAAGAAATACTTAAAAATACGATTTGTTGTTGTGTTTTATACACAGCAAAAGAAGATAAATTTGTGATGCGGGGAGTGGAAGTGTGTACATTTGTTTGTTTACTATTTTATTTATTAAATAAAATTAATTTAATATTTTTTCATATTATGTGATTAATTTTAATAATGTGCGATAAAGTAAAAATGGTGTTTTAGTGAATTTTGTTAAAAATTAATTTGTTAATGGTATGATATTATAGTCGTAGTGTAAACGCTATATTACTACTATAATATTTTAATTTTGTTTAGTTTATTTCCTTTTTTCATTGTGATGTAAAAGCATCTCGTGTATGTGTACATTTTCAAATACGAAATTTATATATAAAAATATGTATATAACAACATGAGCAAATATGAAATTTCTCTAAAAGACATTTCACAATATAAAACAGCTGTTTGTAAACGAACAGCTGTTACTTAAAATTGTTATTTTTGGCTGGTTCGAATGTCAAAAAAAGAAAAACAATTGGTTAAAATTCGTTAAAATTCGTATTTTTTATTTTCTTATTCCTCACTAGTTGAGGCTTTACTATATTATACATTTTTCGATGTTTTGAGAGAAAATACGAATTTATAATTTTACAGTGTTATTTTAAATTAACAGAGTGACAAATTAGAATAGTTTTTAAACAAGGTAACAAATAAAATTATGAACTATTTAAAAATGCAACATATTAAAATTCAATTTTCATTCACTCCATTTGTTTTCATATTCTTAACATAATCGGCTCCCATGAAAGGCTCGGCTTTCATAAAGCAATTTAAAATTGATAACGTTGTTTTAATTCAAAAATTTAGATAAAAAAATTAAAAATTCATGTATGAAATGTTTATATAAAAAATCATGTTTCGATTGGCAGTTTACAAATTTTTGATACTGATCGTTTAAAATTCTTTTTAACACCATCAACGACAGTTTCTAGTTCAACAACACGTACTTTTCCGTCTGTTCCCGACATTGTTGAAGTCACAATTGACAGCGGCCATTTAATTGCTGGCAAATTATCTTGAATGAGTAGAACAACATCTCCAGGTTTAAGATTTTCAGAAGCTATTGTCCATTTTGACCTTGTTTGCAAACCGTGTATGTATTCTAAAGAAAATCTTTTCCAGAAGGAGTCAACAAGTTTGCTAATTAATTGGTATCGAGAAAGACGGTTTTCTGAAAGATGATTATAAGATGGTTCAGGTATGGCGTGCATTATAGTCCCAGTTAAGAAATGACGTGGAGTCAAGGGCTCCGGATCATTTGGATCGTTAGACATAACCGAGAGAGGGCGAGAATTCAAAATCCCTTCAATTTGTATAATTAGGTTGTGAAATTCTTCATAATTTAAAATTCTGTCTCTTGTTACCCTTTTCAAGTGTGTTTTGAACGATTTTACGGACGCCTCCCATATTCCCCCAAAATTAGGTGCTCGTGGAGGAATGAATTTCCAAGATATTCGTTCGAAAGTACAAAAATTAATTATTTTTGTTTGTTCAGCCTGAGATCGTAATAAATTATAAAATTCTTTAAGGTCGTTGTTGGCTCCTTGAAACGTAGTCGCGTTATCTGACCAAATAGTTAAAAGTTTACCTCGTCGACTTATAAATCGTTTAAGACAATTTATGAATGAATCGGATGATAGGTTTTGAACAATCTCAAGGTGAATTGCCTTAGTGCATAAACAAATAAAAGAGGCGACGTACATTTTCATCGAAGGAGCTTTTCGGTTGGTACTAAGTTTTACGAGGAACGGCCAACAGAAATCCACTCCTGTATTTAAAAATGCTTTAAATGATGAAAAACGCTCGATAGGTAAATCACCCATAATTTGTTGAAACGTTACTGGTTTGGTTCGAAAGCAATTAACGCACGAATGAACTACTTGTTTAGCAATATTTTTACCGTGTATTGGCCAGTATTTTTGACGAACAAACGACAATAGTAATTGAGGTCCAGGATGGTGATTTTTGATATGTTCCTGTCGAAATAAAAGTGTTGTTAACTTGCTTTTAGGTGGTAGAAGAATTTGATGTTTAACATCATAGTTCAGGTTGACCGCCTTATTTAGTCGACCTCCAACTCGAATGACACCATCCGAATCCAAAAATGGGTTGAGACTTTTTAAATAACTCTTTTTTGAGACCGCTTGCTTATTTTTTAACGAATTGAATTCGTCCTTGAAAGAAATTTTTTGCACTAGTCTAATAATCAACGTTGCACTACGTGAATTACAACTAATGTTTTTGTGTCATGTTGTTCAGAACGTTTTGCCCAACGAATTATGTAACTAATAACTCGAACAAGTTTTTCGAAAGAACTGAACTTAGACAACAAGCTATTTATAAAATCGCAGGATGTTGATGAAATCATGCCAATTGTAGTTTTTTTTAGTTCCATCACGTTAGCATCGAAATCCGTAATTTCTGCTGTTATAAGCGAATCATAAGAATCTTTTAATAATATTGTTGGACCATGCCACCAAAGTTTGTTATTATTTAGTTCATTTGGCATTACCCCACGGGAGATGAGATCAGCGGGATTATCAGCTGACTCAACGTGTTTCCATGTACAATCGAGAGTTAACTGTTGTATCTCATTGACACGATTAGCTATAAACGTTTTAAGTTTATGTGGCGATGTATTAATCCAACATAGAACTATGGTAGAATCTGTCCACAAATAGATATTATTAGAATTTATATTAAGAGCGTTAGTGACAGAATTTGTTAGTTTGGCTAAAAGAAAGGCACCAGAAAGCTCAAGTCGAAGAATTGAAATAGTTTTAAGTGGAGCTACTCTTGATTTACTACAGAGAAGGTTTACTGATGTATTATTTGATGAATCAATTGTTTTAATATATACACAAGCGCCATATGCCTTTTCGGATGCGTCGCTAAATCCGTGCAATTCGATTCTTACAATTTTATTTGAATGTGTATGACCCATGACATTTCGATTTAGGTATAATTGTGAAATTGAAATTAATGCTTGTTGATAGTTTGTCCATAGATCTTGAATCTCTTTCGGTATTTTATCATCCCAATCAAGTTGTTTTTCCCAAAGGGTTTGAATTAATATTTTTCCCGTTATTATGATTGGTGATAAAAATCCCAAAGGATCATATAATTTCGCTACATCAGAAACTATGGCACGTTTAGTTAATATTTCCTTATCTAATTCAGGAGGTTTCAAAACAAAAAGATCTTCTTGAGGTTGCCACAATAACCCAAGTGCTTTTATACATTTTCCGAGGCTGAATTCATTGAACTTTAATTCTTCACGATCTTTCAATGGAATGTCGATTAGAAGTTCTGCATTATTGGAGCACCACTTATGTAAGTGAAAACCTCCACTTTCAAGCATTTGTATTATTTCCTTTTGTGTCTTTTTAGCTGTTTCTAAATCATTAAAACCAGTGATTAAATCGTCAACATAAAAATCTTTAGTTGCGATATTAGAAGCTAATGGAAATTTATTTCGTTCGTCGTGGGATAGTTGTTTGAGTACACGCGTGGCCAAGTATGGTGCCGAAGCAGTTCCGTAAGTTACGGTTTGCAATTCGTATATTTTAATCTGTTGATTTAAATTTTCTCGCCATAGTATTCTTTGGAGTGGAGTTTGACTTTTGTTAATTTCAATTTGTCGATCAATTTTTAAAACGTCACTGGAAAAGACATATTTATAAGTTCTAAATCTGAGAATTATATCGAACAAATTATCCTGAACTGATGGTCCAATTAACATCTTCTCGTTTAATGAAATTTTATTTGATGTTTTCGCGGATGCGTCAAATACGACGCGAAGTTTTGTTGAAGAACTGGAAGGGCGTTGGACCGCGTGGTGTGGCATGTAATAAGTTATTTGTTCAGAATCGTTACTATCATCAACTAGTTTCATATGACCTAATTGAGAGTATTCATTGATAAAATCCACATATGGCTGCTTGAGTTCAGAATTATAATTCAATTTTCGCTCGATATGGTTGAATCGTTTCAAAGCAATCGATTTGGATTCTCCAAGATTTTCTAAGTTATCATGAAATAGCATTGATGCTGCCATCGGAGTTACGAAATGTTGTTTGATCAAAATATGTTTCACATGTTTTTTCTTCAACAGAAAGGAATTTCTTAGATGGCACATTTTCTAATTCCCAAAATTGTTTGAGGGTTTGATTTAATTCGTCCTTAGCATTTGGTTTCGTTACAAAATTGGAAAAGTTATGTTCAATTATTTGCTCAAATTTTCCAAACACTAACCAACCAAAAATCGATTCTTGAATTATTGGAAGGTTTGAATTGAGTTTTATACGGTTTTGTAATAGAATTTCTGGAAATATTTCGACTCCTAATAATATGTCAACAGGTTGAACAATATTAAAAGAAGGATCGGAAAGTTTGATATGTTTTGGAATATGCCATCGTGAAATGTTAAAAGTATTGCTGGGAATTCGATTTGAGATGTTAGTCAGACTTCTCAATGTCTAGTTGAACTTAAAATGGCTTGTAAGTTGAATGAATTTTCGTTGAAATAGCGTTAGTAACATTCGATGTATTATTATTTAGTCCCGTGACTATAATGTGTTCATTGCGAGGCTTTAAATTAAGAGTTTTACTAAAGGACTCGCTTACAAAATGTGTTTGACTACCGGAATCCAAAAGTGCTCGACATTGTATTAACCGTCCATTGCCATCCTCGATCATTACAATCGCAGTTGGCAAAATTGTTGACCGTTCGATTATTTCACTATTTTTATGACAATTAGAATTAAACGGAATAGAACTTGATGTTGTGTGATACGTTACTTTATCTGTTGAACAGGTGTTAGAAGATAGAACTTCGTTTGAAATTAGATCTTTAGTTATGTTAGTGTTAGTTACAATTGGAGTGGACTGTTCAAAATGTAATAGTGTGTGATGAGGTCTATGACAAATCCTGCATCGAATAGAACGACAGTTGGATGTTTTATGGTTTGGATTTAGACAATTGAAACAAGCTTGTGCTTCCTTAATTTTTTCATAACGCTGTTTGGGAGTTAAATTGTTGAAAGCTGGGCGCTCGAAATATGGATGTGATGATTTACCACAGAGCTTACAATTAACACTGGAGCTGGATCTATTTGTGAAATATGAATATTTAGAAATAGTTTTAGGAAAAGTTTTGTTGTTTGATTGTTTTAAAAGATTACCCACTAATGGTTTAGAATGTACACTTGAAGTAGTAGTTACAGTTTTCGATATGGATTTTTCAATCTCTCGCAGAACACGACATTTTTTCTCTAGGAATGATTGAAATTCTTCCCAAGTTGGAGTTTTGCTACGATCAATTGATTCTTCCCACTCACCCCGAGTTGCACTATCTAATTTTCGATTTATTATTTTCAAAATAATTAATTGGGATAGATCATCAAGTTGTAAATCATTGGCATTTAGTGAAGATATATATTTTCCCATATATTATCGCACCATTTAAAAGTTTTCGAACTTCACTTTCATTTCGTCGTACAATTGGATCAATATCTAAAAGTGCTTCAATATGCTTATCAACAATTACTCGAAGATCATCAGATAAGCGAATTAATGTATTCCATGCCTTTTCATAACCAGTTCTTGTTAAAGTGATGTAGCCGATTGACTCTTTAGCTACGGCACGAAGTTTATCTAACAAATAAGTGAATTTTACTATTTCATCTAAGCTTTCGTTATTGTGAATGACTGCAACATAAGTGTCGCGAAAAGTTATCCACTGTGTAAAATCAGTACCGTCAAATATTGGGGTTTTAACCTCTGGAATTTTGATTGATTTTGATTGAATATTAGAGGTTTTTTTAAACAAATTGTTAGTTGAACCATAATCACTTTCACTAGGTGTTGGAGAATTGGAATTTAGATGACCAGACTGTGATGCCAATTTGCCTATTAAAATGTGGTAGCTGTTTTCGAACTCTTCGAAAATAGAATGAAAATTAGGAAGTTTATTTTCATCGACTACTAGGACAAAGCTAGTTACCAGAGAATCGTACTCTCTGAATGTTTTTTCAAAAGATGTTATTCTGCTCTGAATTTCATGTTGGTTTGAAAGTTTGCCATCTTTATTTAAAATTTTTTCTAAATTTGTCAATTTTGCCTTTAACAAACCAAGTTTTTTGTTAAATTCCACTATTGCTTCATCTGATGTTACAGCCGTTATTTGTGACGTCATTATTAAAAATTTATTAAACGTAATGAAATTAGAATACTAATTTACGAATGTCGCTATCTAAACCGATTATTACACTTATGTTTTCAAAAGAATTTGCAAATGGAATAGTAAATGAAAACAAAAATTAAATATGATGTACTTACAATTTCAAAATGGCTACGCAAAATTAAAATTGTTGAATTTTGTTATACTCGATGCTGCTTCTCGATGTTGAATTCACAGTTGAACCCCGAAGAACAGCTAGCTGATATGCTGATGTATCGTTTTAACGGATACACCAAAATGTTGAAACAAGTGATGAACCAAAATTGTTAAGGTTCTGTAGCGCAATGTATTAGTTTTATAGATGGTTGAGTTATTAATAAATTTGCCATGTAATTAATGGTGAACTTGTTAAGTTATGCTATTATATTAAATTATTTTACGCATTTATAAAGCGCAGTTTATTTTTATTTTTCAGTTTCCCGGAATATCCGGCGCTCGAAGGACCAATTTTTTGTTGAGAACTTTATCTCCAGGTGCTGAATATTTTCACCGTTGACTGTATTAAATAAATACTAATACCTTTTTTTTACTTTTATTTAATTTTATTAAAAACTAGGATACCTATAATTTTATTTTTAGAACTTTTAATGTCTTCATCCTCTTCGTTCTTTTTCAACAACACCTTTTTTTTTCTTTATAGTTTTTTTTTTGTTTTTCGTTAGTATATTTTCTGGCTTACTATATTATACATTTTTCGATGTTTTGAGAGAAAATACGAATTTATAATGTTACAGTGTTATTTTAAATTAACAGAGTGACAAATTAGAATAGCTTTTAAACAAGGTAACAAATAAAATTATGATACTATACAACATATTAAAATTCAATTATCATTCACTCCATTTGTTTTCATATTCTTAACATATATCTCTAAAACGCGAATAAAATTTCAAAATATAAAAATTTTAAAATTAAAATTAAAGTTAATTTAGAAATAAACCACGATTAACAATTATTTTTTTAATTAACTTTTGGAGAAAAAAAATATATTGTACATGTTCAAAAAACTGCATAAAGAAATAAGTACTAACATCGCCCTGGATAAACAAATTATGTACTATGAAAAAAATAGAAAAAATCGGTTCAAAACTTTTAAAAACAAAGCGCTCCGTCTCCCCGGGATACAAAAACTGATCTAAACGCTATTTTAACAAGTTTCGAACATAGTAAAGATTAAATACAAGAAATTTAAACCACGTACCAGCTCATTTTCCAACAGTATTCTTCATTTAAAAATTAATTGGGTGGATTCGACCCAGTGGTTAGTAATGGAGGATTAATGTAAACTTCAATTGTATAACATCAATCGTGATAACTAAATATTAAACAAAACTATTATTTTTAAGTTTATATTTTATTATTTTTAGAATTAAATTAATTTTAGAGGGAAATATTGAGCTCTTCAATATTGAAACATAGAAGGTTTCTAAGGTCCGAGGCGATGGTTTGAAGTTGTTGAGATTCTTCAACGTAAGGACTAATTTAGTTTTGAAATTTGTCGTCCTATCTAATAAAGCCACCTTTATCCAGGCAAATATTGTGGAGCATACAGCAAAAGGTAACAATCTTTGTACAATTGATTGTTGTTCTTCCTATGTAGATTTACTATGTAGAGGTTAAATTTTTACCTGATGCGTTTAAGAGCGGGTTTCCTGTAAAAGAGGAGATGCTATAGCAATTGGCTCAAAAGTTAAATAATACCCACTGTTACCAAGTAAAAAGTAACTTCGTAGTTGAAGTACTCTTTGGTCATGAACTGACCTGGCCACCAACCACATATATTTTTGAACTTTTGGTCGCTTCACAAATGATTATCAATACATTTATAATTCCAAAATGCTAACCTTGTAATAAAGTGCTATAGTCCGACTTTCTCGGTTCTTTCTCAATTTATATACTTGTCATAGCAAATCTGTGGACACTTTATTTTGATTTGAGTGCCGTTGACGAAGGCGCCAAAAGCTTTAACTAAAACTATGATCCCGCACGTTTCAATATTTACAGTTTCCAAATCATCTTGTAGGAAATGTTGTAGTTCTGGGCATTAATTTTAAAATTATATCCAATTTTATCATTAATTTTAACATTTATTATTGATTAGTATTTTGTGACTGATTAGCTCTTGTTCGTAAATAGCTGGGAAATCCACCAACTTTGTTTAAAAATATTTACGTTTTTTATTTGGAAAGGTGTACTGAAAAACTACGGTTGCTTGAAGCAAACCGCTTACATCACGTATCTCTTACCTCTTATAATACATACATATAGTATCTAAAGTTTTGCAGTAAAATATCAAAAATAAAATTTTCTTTTATAAAAATAATCTGTTTTGCTACTATAAGTGTATTCTGCGATTGGAACGGTTTTACATATTTATTTAGGAACAACTAATGGTTTTGAATAAGTGCGTGGTTTTTCTTATTACTAAACCTGAATTAGCTATTAACCATCACAGAGTATTGGCAAATTTAATTGCATAAAAAACTTAAAAACAACTATTAAATATATCTGGTACAACTTACCAAATACTTGCATAACATGTTCGTATTATATTATTTAAACTTCAATTAAAACAAAATTTGATCTTCATGTAAAATTTTTTCGAATTAACTTTTCCAACTTAAATAATAAATTAAATGATATCTTATAGGTTTTACAGGTCACTAATTCAAAAAGTTCAGGAACACCGTTGTATCTATAATAATGTCTTTATTATAGAGTGTAATACTGTGTAGATACAACGTACTATATACCTTCCTACACCAATAAATTTTTTGAAATATAGACGAGTACATATTTAGTTTTAGAATAAACACAAAACTTTAGTTTTTAGTACACATTTCAAAAGTTTTTTGTTTCCCTGTTTTCGTTCTCTAATAGTTTTTCCATAAAAATTATTTCCAAGTTATTATTTTTTATTATAATATTATTGTTTACGTAACTAAATTAAATAGTTTCCGTGATTTAAAAACTAGCTTTAGTTTCCCCGAAATTAAACCTTACAAAAAAACTATACTCAAAAATCAACAGCAACAACGGAAAATAATATTTATTTAGTGAGTAGGCGTTATAATTTAAAGAAAACTTTTGTTTTCATACTTAAGAGTCATAAGTGGGATTTCGATTCGGCGTGTTCTACATAGCTATTTCATTACAAAATTATATTATGTACAAAATTAACCTGTCAGCTTGTTGATTTAATAATATTATTTATGAAAGTTTTATTGTTTTATAATACGGATTCTACATTTTAATTTATATTTTCATTAGATTTTATAAAACTGTTAAAATTGTTTTTGATGTGAAAGTTTAACCTTGCTTGAGGTAAATAAAAAGGGATCAGACATTTTTAAGTCTATTTTCTGGAAAATAATTTTCTGTTTTGTTTTGTTTCAATTCATCAGCAAACGGTGTCTGGCTGCGGGCGCAATATACATAAGGTTTTATACAATTACATATATTGTCTGTATTCTATATGTGAGAGCAAATACAATTTCATCCAGCGAATTGTGAAATACGTATGTCAGTGTTACCAATGGACATTTGCAAGAATTTGTGCATTCATGATTTGAGCTAAATTATCATTAAAATTAATATCCAGGATGTGCGATTCACAAAAAATTGGAAAAACGATATATTGCGAACTTACTGCAATTGGCAAAGTGCAATTACGTAAAATATGACGATTAATTATAAAAAATTAAATAAATATGTAATATTTTGAGTTATTAAGGGTGGAGCCAAGATATTCGTTGTACAGAGAAGAAGGTTACCAACAAGTTTGTAAGTTTTGTTTAAAACTAATGGGTTTTGTGTCCAATAAATTAACTACTCGCAGCTGCTTTACCTATTTTTGATTGGTAGCTACAAGCAGTTATGCCAAATTTAACTGCTTGGGTTAAATTTCATAAGCTATGTCAAAACTTAATTTTTAGTTTGCTTTGAGTGATTGTATTTTGTGTTTATTTACTTTAAATTTAAATAAATTAAATTTTTAACAATACATCTGTGCAAATAAAAACTGTAAAGCTGTTTAATTTCATTTCAACATTTCTGAGCTAATTTAAAAGAAGTGTAAATCAAACCAACCATTTAATTAACCATTACATTAAAATTTTAAGTTCCAGCACCTTTCAGTAGGATAATTTTATCGTAGATTTAAAATTGTTTTGGTCAGACTACCTAGCTCATCTGAAAATGATGAACCAAAGAAAGCAAAAGTAAAGATAACAGATTTTGTGAGCACTATAAATAAATAAACAGATGAAGAATTTTTTTCTCGCTTAAATTGATCATTTGTTCATTCGTTGATAGGTGATTTATAAAAATCAATATCAAACAAAAACCTATTAATTTTAAATTAGGTAACTATTCAAATGAAATGAAAAGATTGAATAAAGGCGGCGTAGGAGAAATGCCCGTGGAAAAAAGAATTTATTTGATGTTGTGGTATCTAGCCAATACTAACACATTTAGAGAAATTTCGAATTTCTTCAACATACGCTTAAGTTCGTCACATAGGTGCCTTGTAGGAATTGCTCATTGGTCCTTTACATCAAATGACCAAAAGAGGATCATATAGTGATTATTATAACAGAAAAAAATATCACAGTATTTTACTCCAAGGTATCTTGGAGCCGGACTAAAAGTTCTTCGATATTCATGTTGGAGAGTCGAGGAGCCTACACGACAGCCGCACGCTTTAAAAAACGCAGCTGTACTAAGGAGCGTGCAAAACTCAGAACTGTTATTTAAAAACAGACATGTTTTGGTGGAAGATTCAGCATACCCGTGCCTTACTTTGGTAATTTCATCATTTAGACATTTGGGTAATCTGTCTGATGTTAAAAAAATTAAAAAAAAAAAAACATTCGGGGAGTAGCGGTAGAACACGCATTTGGGCTGCACAAGAATAGATTTAGGAGACTAAATACATTTGAAAATCAATCTATCGAATTTGTAGTTAATTGCACCATAGCCTAGCTTGCATACTTCACTACATATGCGTGGATAGAAATTATTTTATGGATGTAGACGGAGAAGACGCGATACCAAAGGCTTATGTTGGAAAAAAATTTCATTATAGAAGAGAATAGCTATCGAAGACAAGAACTGCTAGAAGAAAATAATAATTCAACAATTTAATTGATCATTTAAATTATCCAATATTATATGAAAGTTTTAATGATTTCAGATTTGCACATTTTATTTTATTATAAAAAAATTTGTAAGCATTTGATGCGATACTTTTATTTTTGGCAGTTACAGGATAGATTTTGCTTATCAAACCCAACTTGACTATTTTTTGAAATGTATTATCGAAGAAGTTTCTCTTTCACGTTTGAAGTGAGCTGGTTGTCGATTCATTTATGGCCCTATTATGGTTCTCATCTCACCGAGCGACTCGCCTTACTAATCCAATTCGTGTGAATTAGATTTTTGTATTATGGTTCGCGCTTTTGTTTTGGTGAGATACCCGCTTGGGGCAATTTATTGCTTCAGATTACGTTTATAATCATTCCAAACCTATTAAAGAAAGCATAAACACAAATATAACAAACACTTAGTGGACACTAATGTATAATATTGATACTCCTTTCCACTCCAACGTTTATTTCACAGGTAAACTATTTAAATCATAGACAATTTCTTCCAGAATTGATTTACTGTATCTTTTGTTTTACCAATATCTGGAAATTTATGAGCAATGCCGCGACTTTTCGCTAGTTCTTCAATCATTTTTAAGAGTTGTGCTTCATTCGAAATTTTTATTTTGTGCCTAGAAATATTTTTTATTATGAAATATTTTTTTTTATTAAACTTTCACGATTTTTTGCCGTCCATCTTTATTTTATTTGTCAAAAAATTATTGTGAACTCACCAGTATATTGTTTGTGAGTATTGATGGTGAGTTCAAGTTACCATTATGACGTATTTCTCGGTGAGCTGAGGTGAGTACCATAATAGGGGCAATAACGTAGATAGAGGCGTCTCATCGCCTATTGATCCCATAAATATAGAACCGTATTGAGAGCCCGTTGAACGCACAGGTTCAATTATTTCACACATGACGATATAGAAGGCAGCGATCCTTAGCCGATTTATGAGATCGCCACAGTGATAATCACTTTATTTCTACTTGTTCCACCGTTGTAATAGTTTCCTAAAATTTAAGAAAATTATAACTTACATATTTATACCCGTCATCATAAAATTATACTACTTAGATAGATAACTATTCCAAATCATTTAAAATCGATGTTCAGAAATGTTTTTTTAATATTGTGGCATATTCTTCTTTTCTATTAGCGTAAGGGACAAATAATGCTTTGGCTTCCGCATAATTCCATTTTTTCTTAATTAATAATTAATTATTAAGAAATCACTTTTTATCGAAGATTTTGTAATTGATTACTGATTTTTAGGTTATGATTTACTCGTTGACAGACTGTATATGCTAAAGAGTTTTGCAAAATATTTCATTGATTTGAAAAAATTGGAATTAGAAACAACAAATAAATAAAAATATTCAATTAATCAAAATTAATTGAAAGTTTTTACGTATTTTATCCAATTTGTAAAACAAAATAAAAATGTTGTTTATCAACGATGACGGCTCAATGATTTCAAATCTGGGACAGGACCATGATCGCCACACAGAAATTTTACACAACATTCAAAAGTATATTTCAAGTCAACCAATCACTAGCACTTGTAAGTAGTTAGGCTAAACTATCAAATGGAATGCTCAAAAAAAATTTCATGAGTGATTAATAACCTTCAATTTTCGTTCGTTTTAATTTAACAACAAAACTGAATATTTTAATTTTGCAACCGCTTGACAAAATAGACAATCTGAAAAATGTTTTTTATAAATATAAAGACCGATTTCCGTAGCGGATAATTATCCGGTTTATCCTAATTTGTACTAGATTATCGTGGAGACGAAAAAGAAAGTTTTTCAACATGTCCTGATAGCGGTCACCAGTAATTGTTGCAGCATCTAAGATGATGCCTCCGACCAAAATGGCGCAGTTACTCTACGAAAGTGTACTGGTCGTTGGTGTATTAATAAGTTTTTATACTTGCAACAAATTCTTGCGGCGTTAAATATTCCGTAATAATTGTTTTCGACCACTCTATACAATTGTCAAATGCGAACTGAAAATGTCATCCACAAAAAAATGGCGGCCAAACAAAATAGACCTGGAATATAAAAAACACGCTGTATTAGTTGAAATAATTTATATGTATTCAAACAACAAATTTAAATATTTTACCTGACGCGAGACCATTTGCTTATTTCATTATACATTTAACTGTAATAGTTACTACGAAAACCTTATCTACGCAATATTTAACGGCGGCCAAGATACGAATAAGAATACGAAAACTACCCAAACACACGATGCGCGCAGAAACTCGTAGGGAATTCAACGTAATAGTGGTTTTGCTAAAATTGGACGATGTGATTTTCGGAGGTAAAGTGGCGCATCGAGTCCGAGAATTACGACTCGCCTCATCTAAGCGACATGGGTTGGGTAGAAAGTACTTAGTTCAATCACCAGACTTTGTCAGATGGCACAAAATTCACATTAAAAGCCGTTATGCTATCGTGTTTCTTGTCAATGTTTGCTGTTCCGCGATGAAAATGAACTATTGGTAGCCTATGAATTACTGAAGTATGCATTCTTATTAAAGAAGATAAGCTCAAGGCTTCTAGCGTGCGAATCGCAATTCACTGAACACAAACTCGATAGCTGGAAAATGTGATTAATCTAAAACGATGAATGAGTTCACGATGTTGGGGGACATGAGAATGACTTCAAAAAGGCTTTGGCGAAGATCATTGGGAATACCGGAACAGCCAAAACTTTTACACTCTAGACTACTTCCGTTTGCAGCTGAAAGACATTTTATTACAAAAAAGCATTAGTTCCGTGAACACAACACTGAGATTTAATGAGACTGAAAATTGACATTTGCAAAGGTGATATAACTTCCATACCAAAGCTCTCTTGGCTGACATGATGAATGAGATTATCGAAATCATGTGATCGTTTTTTCGTAAAACTGAATTGGAAACTGAAAATTTGCTAAATTTCAAACTCAATTACCGCGTGAATGATACCGAATTACAATTTGACACTAAAATAGTGTTCCTTATTTTAAAGATCGCTTCAATTTTTTTGTTGTTGGTATATTTAAGCATTCGTTCATTTTCTGTTTTTCACTAGCATTTTTATTATTCAAAATGGGAGTGAAATAATATAATGGTTCAGATTACCGACCGATGATTAAATTGTTGTAAGTTTGAGTCTCCAAATTTAATTGTAATGTACCAGCCTATACGTTTGTACTTAAATTCCGATTTCTAGCTAGTTAAAGATTCTTTTTTCCCCAACAGTACAGTTGATGACGTGATGAGTTTGTTTATCGTCCAGGACAGATACATGTATTGTAAGGTTTACGTCAAAACATTTAATAACATTGTAAATAAAGGGTGGACCATTTAAAAGTTTGTTTTTAAAAACGCTATAAGATGAGTATACATCTTTATTTTGTGGATTTTTTTTATTGTTTAGATTGGACTCTTCGAGGAAGGAAAAACAATTTCGTTCATGTGGCTTCTTTTGCTGGCCTTACAGTAAGCCATCCTGAGTCCAGTTTTTAAGAACTTTTTCGATAACTGTCGCAATGTTATGTTGTAAAATTGGAATGGTCTCTGGATTATCCGCGTAACATCTATCCTTAACAAAACCCTGTAGAAAAAAGTCCAACAGTATCAACCGCAGCTCCACGCAAGCCAATATACATCTCAAAAAGGGCTGATTATTCGGTTGTGAGATTTGGCGCGCAAGAAATCGATTGTCGGTTGGTTTGTATGGCACGTGGCACCATCTTGCTGAAACCAAAGGTTGCTCACATTCATAGTGTCGGTTTGAGGTTATAAAAAGCTGGTCAGCATGGCTCTGTACCGACCGCCATTGATGTTAACAAAGTTTCCAGCATTTTTTTCTCTACGATTACGTGTGCCTGTTCTCAAACACCACATCTGGCAGGTCTGCTTGTTTACATAGCCCCGAGATGGAAATGGGCTTCGTCTGAAAAGATGATTTTTCACATTTTTTGGTACTGATATCAAAGCGGATGGTTATTTACTTTCAACTGCTGTGTCATTTGAACCTTTTAGGTCATTATTCCGAGGGTTTTCTGCAGTATTTTCGAGTGAAAAAACCACTTCTGTCATCCAATAGCATGCCTTTCTCATGAACTTTCTTCACCAATTTCACTAAAATGTTTCCGCTTGGCGCTCTTTAATAACCATATTATTTCAAAATTCGCACGGTTTCGCTAACTTTGAAAATAATTTTTCAATATTTCAAAACTCTCCTTAAACATGATTGTTTCGTGACTCGGATTATCAGACTACGGGCTGTAATTTAAAAAACCAGTTAATCGTACGACCATTTAATCTGATGAGGGATTTTTATTATTAGTATTTCAGAGTTCGATTTTTTTCCAGTACATCCTTCTCGACCATCTATGTATAATCCAACGTAAACCAATGATAAGTGGATTTGCGTAGTTTATTATTGTAGCGTAATGATTAGGAATAAAAGTTTTATATGATAATTAAACATTTAGAGTATAAGAAGTCAATTTTAATGAAAATATTAAAACCAATCTATGTACTATATATTATTAAAAAAAAAAATTAATACATATCTTACCATTCAACCGCGTCGATTAACTAAAATTTCTAGTCATTTTTCAGTAACTTGTATACGTAAAGTACTCCAATGCTACGCAACTTTGCGCAGTTTTTCAAAACAATTTCAATTGTATCTTTCTCAAAATTATGAAAATTGGAGAAGCGGGGATCTAAGGTATCCAGCGGATTAAAATAGCTATAAAAAAGAAACTTAGTCGAAATTCAATGAAAAAAAACGTTTTTTTTTCAATTATTTTAATAGGTATGTACTTCTTTATCGATTAAATTGTTTTGGACATTTTATTTTCCATTAAAAATTATTTATTGAGCCAATAATAACTATAATAAAGTTGGTAACGGTTTAGGGCTCGTTTTTTATTTTAAATAAAATAAAACAAATTTAAAGACTGAGCTAAAGAATTCAGGTCACATAATTAACCTAAATAATGTTAAAATATTAGAAAAAGAACGAAATTTTAGGAAAAGATCAATTTTAGAGATGCTATATATTAAATCTAGCATTAATTCTATAAATATAAATAGTGATTGCGCCTACATTGGCAATTGCTACAATTATTTTGTCTAATTTCGTTTTTTGTCTACTTTATTTCTTTTCTAAATTTATTTCATTGTTTAATTTATATATACAATTTTCATTTTTATTTTTTTAATAATTTTAAAATCATATTCATATTTTATATACTTGTTTGTAAAATTTACTTTGTATTTGCTATTTGAAAAAATTGTATTTACTGTATAGGCTTTTTATATTTGTTTTTAAGAAATTTATATATAAAAAATTTTCATTAGCTTTGAAAATGATGTCGATGAGACATCGAAAGCTCAGTCTTTAAATTTGTTTTATTTTATTTAAAATAAAAAACGAGCCCTAAACCGTTACCAACTTTATTATTTTATTTTCCCATATTTTCTTCTCAATGTTTTCGGAATAGACCATTGAACCCAGATTTGAGGGCTGCAGTAACCAATCTCTAAGCATTTAAAGTGAACAAAGCATTAAATTATGTTCAAATTGAAGACTCGATGGAGCCTGGAGCTCATCGAGCAACACCTTCATTAGAGATGGAGGGCATCTTGAACAGGGAGCGAATCCGGTGGGCGCTGAACGGTTTTAAGCCGTATAAATCGGCGGGCCCGGATCGGATTATACCAGCAGAGATCCAAAGGAATTCGGCAGTCATCCTCCCCTGGCTGGAGGATATTTTCAGAGGGTGTCTGAGACTAGCTTATATTCCTAGGAAATGGATGGAGGTCAGAGTGGTCTTTATCCCGAAATCGGGAAAAAGCTCACATGCCTATCCAAAGGACCTGAGACCTATAACTCTATCATCCTTTCTGTTAAAAACCTTGGAAAGGTTGGTAGATGTAGGCACTCGATCAAAAATTGAGCCCAGGAATTGGGCAACGTCGCAGCATGCGTACTGTAAGGGTAAGTCGGTGGACACAGCTCTGCACGATCTAGTACGCATGATTGAGAAGTCAATTTACTCGCAAGAGTTCTGTATGGTAGCATTTCTCGACATTGAGGGCGCCTTTAATAATGTAAAAACGGAGGCGATCATGGAAGGACTGCTACCTTTGAACGTGGATTACCCCATAATAAGGCTGATAAATCAGATGCTGGTAAGCAGGATTATTACTTCGGAACTGGGGGAGGCCACCATTAGAAGGCGGGTGGTTAGAGGAACCCCTCAAGGAGGTGTAATGTCCCCCTTTCTTTGGAGTGCGGTGATGAATGGTTTGCTGTTGGAACTGGAGAGAGAGGGGATAGGGGTTGTAGCATATGCAGACGATGTAGCGTTGGCTGTCTCTGGCAAATATCTGGGTACGATTAGGGACGTTATGCAGAATGCGCTCCTGATCGTTACGAAATGGGCCAGCAAATGTGGATTAGGGATCAACCCTTCCAAGACTGAGCTGGTACTATTTACTAAGAAGTATAAAATTCCGGTAGTTAGCCCTCCTACCGTGAACGGCATTAGGCTGGCTTTTGCTGACAGAGCAAGATTTCTGGGCATAATCTTGGATAGTAAGCTCAGCTGGAAGCCTAACATTGTGGAAAGGGTGAATAAGGCTAATGTAGCCATTTACTCGTGTAGGAACGCCATAGGTAAGAAATGGGGGAGCTGGTGCACTGGCTCTATACGGCAGTGGTAAGACCAGTGCTGACATATGGGGTAGGCGTGTGGTGGCCAGCTCTGGAGAAGGCAACATATATAAAAATGATGGAAAAGGTGCAAAGAACGGCCTGCATGCTTATAAGCGGGGCACTTAGGTCAACACCTACACGCGCTTTGGAGGTTATGTTCCACCTTCTTCCAATCGAATTTTTTGGTAAACAGATAGCAGCCAATGTGGCTACGAGACTCTCGGCTGTCTCTCAGTGGAAGTGTCTTCACGCGGGACACTCGACGATAACTAGATCGCTAAGGGAAGAACTGGCGAATCTAGATTATATTAAGCCAACGTTGTGCTTCGATAAAGGTTTCCGGACCATCTGTCCTTCGAGAGAATCTTGGAGGGACGGATCAATACTGGAAAACGAGGCACTGCAATTTTTCACGGACGGCTCTAAGCTAGACGGTAAGGTAGGAGCCGGAGTCTTCTGTGAGAAGCTTAACGTTAATATTTCCGTTCGTCTCCCTGACTACTGCAGCGTGTACCAGGCTGAAGTGGTGGCGATAGGCGAAGTCGTGACATGGTTGAAGCATAATGTGGTATCCGTGAGGGATATCGCAATTTATGTGGACAGTCAAGCGGCAGTCAGGTCGCTGGAGGCGGTTTGTCTGAAGTCACGGGTGGCGCTGGATTGCCGATCATCTCTTAACGAGATGAGCGAGTATTTCAGCATCCAGATAATCTGGGTCCCTGGTCACTCGGACGTCACGGGAAACTGCAGGGCGGACGATCTAGCTAGGTACGGTACGACTCTCCAGATACAGCCGGGAAGGGCGGGTCTGGGGAGGCCTATAGCAGCACTCAAATTGGCGCTCAGTAAGCAGGCAAATGCCTTGACAAATGAGAGGTGGACCAACTCTCTCACGTGCAGGGTAGCGAAACAGGTTTGGCCAAAACTGGACCTGAAGCGCTCCAAGGCACTAGTATCCCTAGGAAAACGAGAGTTAGGATTGGTCGTAGGGATACTGACAGGACACTGCCTTTTTGGGGAACATGCAAGAAGGATGGGTCTACAGACTAATGACTTTTGTAGAAGTTGTTTGGACGAAGAGGAGGAGGAGACGTTGGATCACTTCCTATGCTCGTGTCCGGCACTATCATGCAGAAGGCATAAGTACTTAGGTGTGTACAGTATGGACAGCCTTTCGGAACTCGCGGGCTGTAGAGTGCGAGATATATTACGCTACATAAGTAGCTCTGGATGGTTTCAACGGGAGTAAAGGGGAGATAGGATCCTGTGGTATCACAATGGGCCACTACTGGCCTAAGTGTGCGATAGCAGCCACTCTAACCTAACCTAACCTAACCTATGTTCAAATTTCGATAAAGGTATGATATGTTAAAATCAGGCACCAGATCTTAATCGAAATTCGCTTATAAATTCGACGAAACAGCTCGACGTTTTGCAATTATTTGCTTCGATTTTTTTATTAGACCATTTGTCGATCCCATTTTTTTTCGACATTTAATCATTCGGTATTTTCGTTTTGATGTATCGTAAACGATCCAAACCCCAAATATCCATGCAATGGTGTGATTTATGCTTAACTGCCTAAACAATTTAACTATACATATGTTCTCAATGATTGTTATAACGATTAACCAGTGACCGTACGGTTAAATGTCCTGGCCTTACGATTAAGTGATATTACGATGATATACCTATCTGGCTAAACATTTACGATGATTGGCCAACGATTAAATGTTCACGTTGATGTGATCGGATACCGTATTTAGAGACAATCAAACTTAGATAATATTTCCAATTCTAAATTCTAGAAATTATATTTATTAAATATTAAAATTTTACTTCTATATTATATATTTTCTACAACACAATACTGATTCTGATGTGCGTTTATGTACGTCATTTCGAAAGATCCAAAATAGAATATAAAATTTAGAAATATACTTGTTAGATTTCATTTACACGATACACAAAGTATGAGTAACAAACTTTTCTCAGAAATTATGTACTAATTGAACAAAAGAAAAATACCTTAGATTTCGAAAATATTATATTTTGTCTGGCTTCTGCACAAGTTCAAGGTCAATAAACTTAATTAGAAGTTATTTAATTAAATTGGTTTTAAATTATTACTTAGAATCGTATACATATTCGGCAGCGCGGAACTTCATGTACAATGCTTTATTTAATTATTTAGTGGAACCGTTATTCTTTGTAACATTATGTGACGTAGAAAACTGTGTTCATTTTTATGTGGTTCAGTTAATCAATAATTGATAAAAAACAAAGATTTATTGCAAATCATTATTATGTAACCAATTATTTTTTTAAATTCCCAAATGAAAATTAATTAAATAATCTAAATGTAAAAAACGTTGAACACATAGCATTTACCACAAATTAGATGTTTTTTTTGAATCTAAAATCCGATTAAACAACTTCACACAGTAAAATCGGATTTAAACAACAAATACTAAATTTATAGAAAAAAATCGAATTAAATTAAAATCTATAAAACTATTATTTGGGTGTGAGTGTGTGTTAAAATTTAGTTTGTTGATACATATAATTTTAGTTTAGTGGTATTACTCACCCCATACCAAATATTAAAATCTGTAAAGTCTCATAGAACAGCAAAACTCATTTTTTAAAGAATTCCAATCTCTCTCCCTTAGAAAAAATGGGACATACTGTATTTAAATTTCAAATTCATATTCACATATGCATATTCAAATTCTGACACCAAAATCTGTTGATGAAAATTGAAAATGAATACCTGAGATCAAAAGCAAAAGGAACAGTACAAATACATGAACATATTAATTTTTTTATCTAATTTACGGTTATCTCGGTTACAAAAGCTTAACTCCTACCAAAATACAAAGAATTAGCACTTTGAAAGTTTAAGATTTTTTAGTTACCGATAAAACGAATAACATTTTACTTTCTTTTACGTAGTAAAATAAGTATGGCAATCCTGAAAAATTGTACCATTTTGCAGGAATTCACCATTCGCTTATCGTAGAAATCGAAAAATGTAGTAATTTAAAAAACTATGTGTGTGTTGTGTACGTGTGTGTGCGTGCGGACTAAATTTATGTCTCCTCTCTATAGCCCAGGCGGTTTGTGTGATTGGAATGAAAGTGCATACAAAAGCTGTTTTGATAAATTGGGAGATTCCTGTGATTTTTGCCAAAATCGGTCCACCTCTAACGATCTGACGTGCATATCGCTACACGAAATTGTTTCTTGTTATGTTGCATGGTGTGCATCGCTCGTGATATGACAGTGATGATGCTTAACACCAAACAGAACCAAAGGCAATGTGACATTGATTGAGGTATTTTGGGATTCAGTGTACTAATGCAATTATCGGCGTTTGTTTTGTGGTTTGTAGTTTATCATTCCCAATTATACACATAGGCATCTTTATTTGGTTTCGTTTATTATGTATATTACCTAATTGTTATGATGTTCAAGTATGAATATGTACTCTCAATAATAATTAATTGTTGTGATCGTAAACTTTATACCCTGTACCAGAGATCATTTGAACATTTTTTTTGTTTTCTGCCTTAAAGTTAATTCTTATGCCCGGCTCTGGGTTTGTCGAAATCATCTTAAATTGTATGCATTATGTTCTTGTTACTAATGTACCTCTATAAAATCAATACTATCATGACCCCTATTATAAGCGAACCTGAAGCTAGAAGTTAATAAAATTTGGAAAGGCGATTCATTCGAATTGCAAAGTTCTAGTTAAATACATCAAAGAATTTGTTAAGCCTTGTAAAAAGTGTATCTTTTTTTTGTTAGAAAATTAAGTGAATTCTAACTTAATAATTCAAGTGTTGTTTAAAGTTAACACAAAAAGAAAATAGAAAAAATTCATAAGTGCAGCATCCAAGTTTATGTTGAAATTTTTAAACGCAGCTGATAGTGGCTTGTGTCTTATCGAATCAACTTGTGATCGAGAAAACGACATTGTATTTTTTACAATATTGCTGGATACAAATTTTATGGTTTAAGAGAAACTTTTCAATGCCGCGGACTCGGGTACATTAGGAAAAAAACGGAATCTGGTGCGTTAAAGCGGACGACCACGTTGTCGTATAACGTATAAGGAATTGATACCGCAACCGTTGTAGTGAAGAAGGAATTTATGTGCTGCGTCCTCCATTCTCGTGATAACGTGTGTATATTTATTGAATCCGTAAAAGTTTAGTGGCATAGTGGAACTTGGTTGTAATTCCTGTCAAAAATCAAAAAAATCCAAAAAGAAAAAATTAAATAGTTATTTTTGCAATCACTAAAAACCTTACGTTACGTTAGTCGACTTATATTCCTAACGGTAAGGGTAAATTCTTTTGGTGAAGTTCAGTTAAATTTTTTTTTGTCTTTTCATTTTATTGTTAAGTTTAGTATAATTTTCTTTATTTCATTTAATTTTGAATTTGTAAAATTTAGTTAAATTCTAAAAATTTTAATTCTAGTATATAAATATCTTATTCCGAATATTTAGCTATCAGCAGGTCGATTCTGGTTTTTCCTATAGGAAAAGGAATTAGATATAATATTTTCATAGTATTTTGGTCAAAAAAATTTTTTTTCTGGCATACTATGGTAAAAAGTTAATGTAAATTTTTTCAAAAACAAAATTCAATTGGGAATATTTTTCCAATCCAATTTTGATACGGAAAAATTATTTCCTAAATTATAAAATTTTAGATCAAACATGATTACTCAGTAGGCCAGAAAATGATATTCTTTACAAAAATACTATGAAAATATTTTTCCTAATTCCTTTTCCTATAGGAAAAACCAGAATCGACCTGCGCGGCGTATTATTCGTGCGCAAGTTAAAAGAGAAAAAAATATTACTGATTACAATTTACAGGTATCTCAAATCATTTGCAGAAAGCGCTTTCTTCAGAGACCTGAGTACTGTTGGTAAGTCTTTTTGATTATTTACTTATTTCTTAGTGACTAAATACAATCGGTTCGTTCGATATTTTTTTTTTCTTACTTTTCGTCAGCTAAATATCATGAATAAAATATTAAATTTCTCTAATGTAATTTTTTTTTTGTTGTTTTATAAATATTTCCATAGTACATAATATTCATTTTATTCGTGCTATGCAAAACAAAATTTCTGTTATATTTTTTTTTTCTTTCGAAATTTTTGAAATAAATTTAATGACACCGACCAAACGGCACAGTGGTTAAAGCTTTGGCGTTTGGATCGGGAGGTACCGGGTTCGAATCCCGATAGGGGCAGGATGCAAAAGGGATTTTTCAACATTTGATTACGATCGATGATGGTAATGAACACAACTATGACCCCCTGTCGGAGTGCACAACTCATGGGCCGACCCCATCTTCCATGTCAGTACTATAGGCTGGCATGGAGCAATGCAATTTGCAGATGGTTCTGCGTAAATCGGACCTATAGCCGTACGTCCTCGATTTGGCAAGCAATGCGTAAAGTAGGACGGTAAAAGTGAACTGCGAAAGAGTTGGGAGTGCTTCGGCCCCAGAACAGATTGCATAGATTAAAACATAAAAAAAAAAAAAAATAATGACTGTGATAATATATTTAAATATTTAATTCTTTTCTTTACTAAAATTTTTATTCGTATATTTTTTCTGCTTCTCTTCTTTTCGTTTATTAGATATATATACATAATTATATATTCCCTTTTGTTTGGTTTCTTTTCGTTGTTCCTACTGGCTACTAACTAAAATGGTTGGCTAAGTAGTTAATTTTTTGGGATATAGAGCAATTTATGCCTGACTCTAGTTATCATTCGGTTCAGTGATACAAGATTATTTGGTTCCTTTTCTTTCGGTGTTTCTTTCTTTCTTTCAATATTTTTTTTATTTCAGTTCATTTCTCCGTTATCTGACGGTTAGTCAAGATCCTCTTCTAGGCTGTAAAAGACCCACCTAACGACCCAGAGCATAGCCGCGCTAATGAAACCGTCGTACAGTGTCTAGAGGGGATAGAATTTTTATTTCTATAAGTAACCTCATGCCAAGTGTAAGGGGTTACACACCGGAAGTGACAGCTTCCATAGGAGCTTTTTCAGTTTTTGCAACTTATGTATTTGGAAAGGTATACGTACAAAAAGTGTATAGAAAATGTAAATTATTTTTTAAAAAAATAGTTCAGATCAAGTTTTAAATTTTACCGGAAATGACGAGTTTAGGAAAAAAAATCTTTATTTGACCACAAATTAGCATCTCGTCCAGGCAGATTGACTATTTGCAATGAAACTTCGAAATTTAGTAGACATCTGTCTACTGGAAGTGGAAGCTGTCAAGAGAGCTTTAAAATTTTTGCAATTTAATTGAGTTTAACACAAAAAACGATAAAGAATTAAAAGAAATAAATTTTAAATTCCTGAAAATTAAGCAAAAAAGTGACTTTAAATATCATAGACATTTTTCTAAAATCCACTTTCATTTTTCACTTTAGAAATCAAGAAGATCATGTATTTGAGATCTTTGTACATTCGCACAGGTGAAAAAAAGTCGGGTGTTGACCACAACATATTCACACCTCCCTTTTTTAATATTTGAAAGTATTTACAGTTCTAACTTCCTGCTTCAAAGAAACGTATCAATACGAGAATATGCATCTCGATTGTTAAAAAGCAAGTATCAAGGCGGATTCATTGTTGTAGCTCGTTGTGTTCATTCCGTTCGTTATGCTTTTTTGTAAACCAATAGGATTTGTCGCAAATGACGTTTTATTTCTTCGGTATTTTTTTCATCAAATTGATCTATCTTCAACTATTTTACCGAAGGAACATGGCAAGAAAGAGACGACATGATATATAGTATAATAGTAGAAACAAACAGACACATTTTCGATATTTTTATTTTGTAATCAAGTACGTTGTTCATTTTGTGTTTTGATGTTTTGTTTTTTCACCAACAATGAACTCATTAAAATAATACTCCAGTAAAAATACCGAACACAACGAGCGGAACGAACACAACGAACTACAACAATGAATCCGCCTTCAGGGTTGCTTATATTAAAACTGTGGTGAGAAAAGAAGAAATTGCGTTCCAAGTTCGAACAGGTCAGAAATTACTATTAGAAGTTATCGTTAGAGCGTCCCACTGTTTAAGCATATTGGAATAATAAAAATAGACAAACATGACATTATCACAGGGTGCGGCACGAATATTGGTGCACAAAATAAATGTAAAAATTTCTGTTGTTTTAAATTATAATTTTTTTTTTAGAATAAAGGAGATACAATACATTAAATTTTAAAGTGAATAGGATCAAAGACGCAGATATAATACGAGTGGTGCAACTGTTTTATGAACTTTAATTTCCAATTTTCTTACAGAGAACGTTTACGACTCAAAGAAAATGGGATGCGCTATTCGGCGGGGCATTATGCGAGTTGTAGTAAGTTTCATTAGACATGGCACTATCTAGAGTACACCCTGCCATCAAAATCTAACAGTTCCAACGTCATACATTATCGTCGCAGCAGTATAGGTATGATAATTGCTTTTGTGTAGAAAACGAAAAATAAAATGTATTTTCTTGTTTTGAAATAACAAAACTAAACAAATTTTCCAATTTATAAATAGTATAAACCTATAAGTAGCGTAAAGTTCTGGTTCTGGATCATCCTAATCCCAAAATGACGTCATAGGTCAAAAGCGGCAAAGGAATAAAGGGGTAAAGGGTCAAACTGTCAACGGCTAAAGGATGAAAGGCTAAAGGGTCAAAGATCGGTCCGGAGGTACCAATAGGTGAAAGGCTTAAAACATACTAAAGCTTACATACAAATTTTAAGATTAAATTATATATGCAAATTACGGATTTAGAACAAAACTATTAACAGGAATTTTTAAAAGGTCATATAGACGCATCACCAAATACATAGAAATGCATGTCACATTTTGATATACAAATTAGATTGCAACAAAGTAACGAATATTAATCAGATTTCAAGAGTTTAAAGAAGCATCATAAATTACGTGCGGTACGGTATATGTTTAATATGAGAAAAGATTGCAACAGCATTCCAAAAAAAAAAAAATCTAATAAGATTACCTGCACACCTATCAATGTGCGTCATAAAGAGTTGACGACGAAACATTAAGGAGTCTTAATCATAAATCTGGTTGGGGTGGCGGGGACATTCTTCAAATCGGATGTTTGGTGATTAGCTGTTGAAAATTATTGTATTTCAATAACATATTGAAATATATGAAAAGACGCCAAAGAAGTGGTTTTAAAAATTCTCGGTGCATCTTTATGGTTCTCTCTCTCTGGCACTATATTCCATTATATTCCATCAAGGGATTTGGCCGCCCCAAATGAGGTTTCATAATCATATTTTCATTTAGGATAATGAGTGATTAATTCGTTTATGTTTCTGTGCAGACTAATTATTTGTGGTCTATCCAGCATGTTTCAAATTAGTTTTTCAAACCTCTTGCAGAAATTACTATTTTTAACCAAAAAATCCGTTTTAGCCAAAAATTGGTTTCCCTATAATCCATCCCATTTTGAAAAATATAATAATCACGAGACAATGGCTATGAACAAATAGAATTCAAATTATTTATTTAAATATTTATACATATACTTAATGTGTTTAGAGCAAAGCCCCATTTTGAGCGTATAAGCTCATTTATTACGCGATTTGTATTTCTGAATTAACGAAGTTTTTTTATTGTTAAATTTGTATCTACCACCACATCAATTAAGAACAAAAATAAATGTGACTAAATGTTTCGCAGTAAAATCAAAGAAAAAAACCGTAATTAAATTTTCAACACAACTGTCTCGTTTAGCTGCCAATGGCACTATCTGGCTTTCACTGGAAATAGAGGAACTGGGACAAATATTTGCATATCATTTTTGTCTAAATTATATTTTTGGCCTACTGTTAGAATTAGGTTGGTGTAACTATTTTCGAAACAAGGTTGATTGGGAATCTTTTGTTTCACACAATTTTTATAGGGAAAAATAATTCCCAATATATCTTTGCTTCAAAAATATTTAGGAAAAGCCGGAACACTGTCACTGAAGTTTAAGCGGAAATTTCATTTTTGATAAAAACAGCTATTTAACAAATATTCTACTTAAATTTATTTTTATTATTGGGAATAAATTTTGGTATATTTGTAACAAACGGCTTTCTTTACTTGCAATTCCCAAATGCTCGCGCAGAGAAAAGTGGTTACATCACTTATCGGTTTATCATGATGCCCCTAAAAGAAGGCTATATAAAAGTATTCCAACGTAGAATTTTGTTTGGTCGACTGTAGTGGCAAAAACGTTCAGTGTGTATACTGTTTATGTTCGTTCGTTTAGCTCGAATGTAGTTGTCTCGTTCGTCTTGACTAGCTTTCGTTGTCGGAATATGTATTTGCTTGGTAAAAAACAGCCAACTTTATAATTCATTTATAATTCATAACTACAAAAATAAATAAATAATTCTTTATAATTCATAACTACACGCGGTGGAGTATTTGTCTACTTCATATAGAGTGATTATTGTTGTTTGACAAGTGGTTTGATTAACCAATTTAATATAAGAAAAATAAGGTGCCAGTATAAATCGATTAGGGACTTACAATTAAGTGTAGTCCATCTTTATTGCCAATCGAAATATAACGACCGGCATAGGTAACTATCAGTTGTTTTGTTAAGATTTTGTTTTAATCAAACTTAACAAAAAAAAAATATGTTTCCTTCTATAGAATTGCGATTGGCAAGGCCGTAGTAATAAACGGAAATTTATAAATACATAGCGGCCACCAAACAACTACGTGTCAAAAGATAACCGAGGGATCGGTTGTGGATGGGGCCACATTCTATAACCGTGTTGGATAAGGCCCAAGGACGAGTGCCGCACCTTACGGGATTAACTGTTACCTATGTCCTACGTGTTAAAATAGTGGTGATGACTTTATAAAAACTGAAATGAAATTTTCTTTTTGTGTAAAAAAAAAAATTCTAGGTTTAGTTTTACGAGTCCAGGTTACTTAAAACTACCTCAACGTTCCAGAGCGCTCCGGTGGTTGATTAGTAAGTAAGTCTCTCAATTATTATATTTATTTGTTTTTCTTTGTTTTACGTATCAAAAAAGTTTAAATTTCTCTACCATTTTCTTAAATATTCTAATTATTTAAATAAAATCATTTAACGTAATTTATTCGGGTCTGATCATAATTTTTTTTAAGCTGTCATATTAAAGTTCTGTTTTTCACGCGTTCACGAATCGTTAGAATAAGATGATACAATTTTACTCAAAAATTATAAGTTAATGTTATTAAGAGTTTAATTTATTAGAATAAAAATGTATGGTATAAATATTAAAAATTCGTGCGTTTGCTAATCAATATGCGTGCTTAAGCGTGTAATCATAGTGGGGAAGTATCATAACGGACGATGGTTGCGTTTACGAATGTGTTGACGACCGAAATTTTAATTTGTGTACATGATGGTTTATTAGAAATGTTGTTGGAGTTATTTTAGTATTGGAACTTGTTATCCCTGAGCACTCAGGAAATATAATAGAAGCAAGCATGTGCCACACACCAATGCGTTGCATATCTTTTTGAAATACTACTATGAACTTTCACTAATTGAAAGGTGTAAGGAAAATCTAAATTATTTAACCATTGTCAAGTTTATTATAATGTAGCATTCATTATGTTTCAGCAGACTATGCAGATTGAATTTTCGCTTTTATTAAGCCAGTGCACCTCGAATAATAATAGCCTCATTGCTTTAAATATTTTGCTATATGACGTCGTTTTAGGGCGACGGTTCCAACCTTTGACTATAGATGGTAGGATTATTTGATTATCATTTAACCGTTGCTCTAAAATAATGTCATATAGCAAAATTATTGATACGATGATATGAGTTTTTTGTAAATTTGGTTTTTTGGGAAACGTTAATCGCGGTGAAAAAATAAAAAAATACTGCAATAATATCAATTAAAAATTATATTACGGGCTATCTATTGGTAAGAATTAAACTATTATTTTATTAAATATTGAAATTTTTTACGAACATGACTTCTATCTACAGTTCAAAACAGAAACTATAGACATAAATTTGATGGCATATAAAGCAGTACTGCTAGATTTAACACTAATTGTTATTGTTGTTGATAATGGTATGATAACGACGAAAGCCGGGCGCGTGGTATTGCCTATAGGAAGGAGTGGTGTAACATGTGGTTAACACCAACTTAGCCACTATTATAAAATGGCTGTGACTTGATTTTCGTTATCTATTAAGATTTGTTATACGGTTCTCTTCTTTCTCATTTGAAAGATCTATCGAATTGTTTCATGTTTATTTTCTCTCTCCACAAACTCGTTAATATGGGTAATATGATGAGCAGCAGCATTTCACAATCATTGTAGCTGGTGACAAGAACTTCACCCACCAACCTAGCCTGGCAAATGTGTAACAGAAGCACAAGCAAATTTTGGATTGAAAACACGTCATTCATTCATGTAAATGTTTGACCAAAGTTATTCATCAGTCCTTTTGTGTACCTGTGTAGTTTTAACACCAATTAAAATAAATTTCCAAAGTACATAATATTTAAATATTATGTAAAGTTTAAAGACAAACAAGCTCTTATAATTATTTTTAATTATTGTATTTAGGTAGACTGCAGACGAGAGGGGCTTTGCTCATGTTCAGTTTAAGTAATTTACCTGGCTATAAAGCGTCATTTATTTAATCATAAAATATAATGACTGTGAAGAAACTGCAGTACCTTTTTGTATTTACATAATACGTATACATCACAAACACATGCAAACAAAACTCTTATGACATAAATGAAATTATTAATTTAGATAAATATAACATTTTTGCTTTATTTTAACAATATGTGACTTCAAAAAATTTATTCTAAATTATACGGTTTGCCATTTAATAAAATAATGAGCAAAAAGGAAGTTATAAAATTCAAGCAGAAGGCTTTTTTCTTAATATCTTTTTTGTATATGTGTATAATGAAATGGTATGTGTGTTATAATAATCATTTCCTCCGCATATAAAATGGTTTTCTTTTTTGTTGTTGTTGTCGGAAAATTTATTTTATATAATATTAAAATATGGTTGTTAATGATTTTTGGTATACACATATAATTTTCATATAAATTCTTTTGTTCTTTTTTGAAAGAAAATATTTAATGTGACAAAAATTAATTCGGTATATTTGGGTATAAATATGTTTGCCTTGAGCAGCAATATTTAATACATATGTAACTGAAATAGAATAATTGTACTCGCACCATGGTAATTTATAATGTTTTCATGTGGCATCGAAATAATTTTTCTGTGCCGAAATAAACAGTAAAAACAGTTAATTGAACAAACATGTGACAGTTTGGGTTACACTTGTTAATATTACTAATTATGAAAATCTACATGATATGTAATTAGAACAGACTTTCAAAAATGCCTGTGATTTATTCATTAGATAGCTGTGCCAATTCTTCTGCGATGACATATTAAATGTTTTCGTTAATTCTAAGGTTTTCATTTACGTGTGTCTAATGCAATCATGATCCCAATTATTTATTTAAAAGAGTGAGGCAGTTAATTTTTTACCATCAAATATTTTATTTCTTTTGTACAAAGGAACAGTTTGCAAAAATTAAACAAAACGGTGTGAAAAACTGGCCTACTTGGAAACCTTGGAGAGTTGGCATTCTACACAATTTCACACGATATTTTGTTTTCGGTGGTCTTACTCTATTATTATAGACTAAAATAATATTATAGATTCGCCTAAATAGAAATAAGACAAATTAACTGCCAGGTACTATAATAGTACTGGAAATGTTTTTCACAACCTGAAACTACACATAACTTGAAAATGTTTAATCTTGTTAAAAATTAATGATATAAATCGAATAAAATAGGGTGTCCTTTTCTACCTTAACATTTTTTTTTAAATAGAAGAAAATAGTTTACAGATCGTTTATTTGATGTTTGGAATTTTGTATGAAAAACAATGTCTGCCAAATGTCCGCCTCTATTGGCCTTATACATGCGGGCTCTTTTGATTACATTTTTTTATCACTTTTTCACACATTTCACCCGTTATTATGTTAATTTCATCTTTAATGTTCGTTTTCATTCGTTCAATATTATCTGGTTTGTTTGCCTAAACCTAACTTTTAAGATAAATCCATAAAAGAAGTCGGGAGCAGCTAAATCCGATGACCGTGAAGGCCAATATCTACATCACAAAATTTCGAAATTAGTTGTTGTGGAAACATTTCTCGTTTCTCGGAAACAGTTCTATTGTTTCTCTAGCAATATGGCATGTGGCTCCGTCCTGTTGGAACCACATGTTCACCAAACCATTGGCATGTAATTCTGGTTAAAAAAAGTCCAATGACCCCTCCAACCCAAATTGCAGACCATACAGTGTTTTTCAAAGTATGTAATGGTGATTGATGAATTATTTACCTTCCGAAAATTGTTGGTTACATGTCCACTTAAGAGAAAATGAGCTCCGTCACTCATGAATAAATTTTCAAGAAAATAACCGGATTGTCATTCTCAAGCAACAGTATCTTATTTAAATACGTACGGTGCCGCAAATTAGGTCTGGGCTGCAGCTTCTGTGTTAATTGAATTTTATACGGAAATGAATCCAAGTCTTTATGCAAAATATTGGTTAGTGTTGATCTTCGAAGTTCAAGTTCTTGAGCACGGTGGCCTCTTTCTCATACCATAGCAGTATTTTCTGGTGGCCTGATTATACATTGTTGCACTCACTTTGGCTTATTTACCACAGTCCCTCTTTTTTCCAAATCTATGATAATCCAGTAAATTGTACGTTTTGAAGTCATCATCTTCCGAAACTATCTTCCAACATTTGGTCAAAGGCTTAACTCCTGCAATAGTTAATGGTGTTTGCTTGAGATGGAATCAATCGACATATTAAATATGTAAATTTAAGGCTGGTAAAAGTCAATTTTAAGTAAATTTTTCGGTAAATTCATTTATTTTTCAAAAACTCTATGGTAAACTGATCGAAAAATCTGTTCTAAATCCGATTTTTACCGTAGTAAATGATTTACCCGACTATTGGCCCGCAGCATAAGAATAAATAATTGCACGGCAAAAAATTTGACGAAATCAATTCATTTGTTCACATACATACATCAATGCTACTATGCTAATCTAAAAAAGATTTTTAGTCGTATTATAAACAAACGTTCTAATGGACGAAACGATTCAATACGCTTCAAATCAAAAATTCTGGATTATCTAGACGCAAAAACGAATGAACCGGTTTAAAAAATATATAGATTTGTTATTAAACATATGTGATGAGAAGAATGCAACAGTTGCCGAAAATTCAATCGTTGAGTTACTCATAATATTGGAGGAAACCAATTTGAGAGCCGAAAGGCGAAAAAATTAATAATGATGAATTTCCCATTATAACTAATTTTATCATAGCTGACGGATAGAAAATTAAAAGATTATACGAATTCAGTAAGTTTAATTTGATGATTTTAACCACGGACAAGGAACCCCAAGGCGAAATCAGGTCTTTGATTATTAATTAATTCATTACAAGTGCGAATACTTACACTAGTACACATAATGCCATTATCACTAAAGCTGACAAAGTGGAGATCGCAGTAATATTGTATAATACTGATTATAACGCAACAGTTGAGAAATACTTTCTTAGGAATAACATAGTTGAAGTGCAAACAGACCCAATCAACATATACTTAAAAACATCAAAAAGGTCATAATGTGTCAAGATGAGACAAGATGTGGAGTTTTCACATCTTGTATCGTAAATTCATCATTTGAGTTAACTACAATTGGCTAGCACTTGAATGGTTAGTTGGGTATAAACCAGCTCTTTGTAAATATTCGATCATAACAAGCCAGGAAAAACACCAAAAATAGTTCGGTTTTAGTTTTTTCATGAGTCAGTTAAAAATAATTAATAGTTTATATAATATGTTATAAAATATAATAAAAAATTAAATAATATTAAAATATAAATATAGTGCCTTCTAATTTATAACTTTCAAACAAATATTGGTGGTGCTGATTCAAAACCCATACGATACACACCAAAACTGGTGAGCCCGAGAAAGAACAAATTAGGACACATAACGCTACCAACACGTCATTTATATAATTAAACCGGCCGCTTTCAGCTTCGCCAGCCATATATAAATTAAATCGGCCACTTTCAACATCGTCGGCCACATAAATGAAATTGGCTGCTGCGTCAATACCGTCAGTCATACATAATCAAACCGACCGCTTTCAACACATCATCAGAGACCGAGGTGACACCTTAATAATTGTTTATGTGGTGTAATTAATCATTAATTATTTGGAATCGGAACAAAGAGCCGAATTTCAAAAAGCCGAATGTCGAAGGGCCGAATATTGAAGGGCCGATTTTTTGTTTTTAGAAATATAATTTTTTAAATTTGTTGTTTTATGTAATATTTTGTATTTTTTTTTTTATTAAACATAAATGAATTTCTTATGAATTTATTTTTTTACTATTTTTCATCTTTGGATATTCATGAAATTCTACGTATCCAGTCAGCGATACATTTTGGTGAAGGAAAATTTTGTCATGCGCCACCTGAGACATTTGGCCCTATGTCAGCCTTCTGATAATAGGTCTATGGTACAAAAAATAAAACAAAAACAAAGAAGTGTTTTTTAACTTAAATTTATTTATATTTAAAATGTGTTGTGCTTTCGCTCTATTCGTGTTTTCGGTCTTATTCCTCATTTTTGCTTTTATGTTTCAGCGCGTTGTAAAAGGTGTGAATGATCCACCAACTACTATTTTACCGACGAATAAGGCAGATTTGACATCAGCATCAGGCAGCGTATTAACGGAGGAGTCCAATATATCGCTAACGGGTAAATGTAAATTCATCTTATACACCAGAGACATTGCGAGCAAATACTAATTTGCCTGCCAGAGCGGGAATGATTGCTCGAATGGCTTTTAAGCCTCCACAGCCACTTCACTCACAAAACCCTAATATTTATACTTACCTACAGCCGAAAATAATTTCATCTGTTTCTATCATCATCATCATTTCGGCACAAAGTCGTCTAAATGTAAACGAAATTGCAAATTAGTATAAAATAACTTAGCCGGTAACAATGTTCCAAGAAAAAAAAATAGTCATTCACAATTGGCACGTGCAATGACGTAATTAAAACTATCCGCCTTTTAATCTACTAAATTTATCTTCAGACTCATCTTTTAATAGTTACAGGTGCAGATGTCTTGTCAGCTTGTTTTGTTTGGAATCCAAGGGTCGATCCATCATTCAGGTTGTTTGCAGCGTCCAGGAATAAATTCATAAGACTTGACATCTGACTACGCCGTGAATTCTCGTGAGAATTCATCGTTGCTGACGTGTCGATGCCTATCATCGGTGCGGATTTTTTTGGCGGAAACTGGGTAGCTAATTGATATGCAGAAGAGACAGAGGCTCATAGGCCCGTTAACCTCTCTGTATACAAATGGTACCCTTTCCTCCTACTTCCCAGTAATCTGCTGTATCTAGAGGTCGAAATCGAAAGGTCAACAAGGGATCCGGGAGTTTTCAACGTGAACTCAACATTTTTAATGGTCATTCAAAGCAACATTAACATTGACAATACAAAACATAACGTGACTCACAAAATTGAAACGTACAGACCACCGGTTGCATGCAAACCATATCCGATTCCACATCTCCAAGACTTTACTCAACAACTAGAGGGCTGCACTATATTCACAATAGATCTTGCCAGGACTACCACCAAATTCCTATTGAACCGACTGACATTCCAAAAACAGCAATTTCGACACCTTTCGGACTATTTGAATTTTGTAGAATGACTTTCGGCCCTAGGAATGCAGCACAGTCGTTCCAAAGTGCATTCAACACTACGCGAACTTGACTTTTGTTTTGTATATTTAAAGGACGTGCTCATTGTCTCTCGAAACTATGGCAAACATCTCGAAATTATTAAAATTATTTTTGTTAAATTAGAAGAACATGGACGTGTTACAATCGTTGACAAATGAGTTTTCGCAAAAATCGAAATTAGGCCATTTGATAGGTTCAAGTTATCAGAAATTTTGAACGACCAGAACTGCTAAACAACTGAAAAGCTTTTTAGACATGATAAACTTTTAACGACTCTTCATTCCACGTGCCGCTTCTGTCGCTCGGTTTCTTTTCAGTATACGTCTCATGATATGCAAGTGCTTATGATTGTGAACTTCTCGCGGCTTATTCGCGGATCAAACACTTTCGGCATCTTCCCGATGGTCGTATATTCACGCTCTACACCGATCATAAACCACTTGCCTACTCTTTTAATCAGAAACCCGAAAAAGCATCTCCTCGTCAATTTCAACACTTAGATTTCATTGGTCAATTCACGACTGATATTCAGCACATCTCTGGACTGGATAACGTTATCGCAGATACTCTTTCACGTATTAAATTTCTATTCGCGAAAGTATTGATTATAGGATCATCGCAGATGCTCAGACCAATGATGAAGAAGTTCAAGAAAATTTAAAAAGTAACTTTGTTCTAAAATTTGAGAAATTTTCCGTTTCTTTCAATACGAAAAAATTAATTTATTGCGATATTTCTACTACTACACCTAGGCCATTCAGTCCCCTAAATTTCGATGCTTTTCATAATCTTTCTCATCTTGGTGTCCTGGCTTCCATCAAGCTTTTGACTCAAAATATCTTCTGGCCATCAAATAAAAAAGATGTGCAGAAGATGGCTCAAACTTTTGTAGCTTGCGAAAAGGCTAAAGTCTCTTGACACATAAAATCTCCGCTTAGTACTTATAAATTAATTTCTCAACGTTTTTCGATTATTTATTTCGATATCACTGGTCCGTTACCAGTTTCTGATAATCACCGGTATGGCGTCACATTGATTGATTTTTGGATACACTCGCTGGACCGAGGCGGTACCAGTTCCGGATATAACTGCTACAACAATCGCTTTCGCTGTCTACTCGCATTGAATAGCCCGCTTTGGTGTTCCAGAGTTCATCGTTACGGACCAAGGCATGTAATTCGAATCAGAACTTTTTCGCGAACTGGCTAACTTATTCGGTTTTGAGCGCAGAAGAAGAACTAGTTACAATCCAAAATGTATGGCATGATCTAGATGGCATCGAGTAGTTAAATCTACCATTATGTGCTACGACCGCACTGATTGGGCTAGTGTTCTTCCTTCTACAGTGACGAACTAAAACCCCGAGGAAAAACAACAACAATTGTTTGGTTTTAGTTTTTTCACGAGTCAATTAATAAAAAATGAATACTAAAAAAATCTTAATTGCTGATATGTCTGAGATAAAATAATTATCAGTTTATATAATGTAATGTTTATAAAATATAATAAAAAATAAAATAATATTAAAATAAATATTAAAATATAAATATAGTGCCTTCTAATTTATAACTTTCAAACGAATATTGGTGGCTTTTCCCTCAAAATGCATACGTTCCACTACAAAAGTCTCGACGAATAAACAAAACACTTCGCAAGATTAAACTACGAGAAACTTGCATCACATCGCTTCCTAAACTTCCCAAGAAGAATAAACAGATCAAACTGCTGATTACCGTCACATCACCACCTTACAAAATAGCTAAGTGTGTAAATACGTGGTTGACAGGTTACATGAAATAACGATCAATGAAATATTACGAATCATCAGAGCAATGCTGAAGAAAAAAAAATGTATGATAATAAAGTAACGGATACCTATATGTAATTAAATCATTAACTATTATCAATTATCACAGATCAAGATTATTTTCAACACAATGGCAAATATTATTCACAGCCTGAAAGACTACCGATGACTAGCGTGTTATCAGGCCCACTAGTGAACATGTATCTAAATCACTTTGAAATCACCTAAATAATAGAACAATTTAAGCCCATTTCAATTGTTCACTTGTTTAAAATGTTAACCTACGTTAAGCTTGTAAAACAAACAATTTCCCTTTCTATATCACTGTGTGTGATAACCAAATATTTGCTAGGAGCATATATTAATTACAAAACTGAAAATAAACACGTCGAAAGTCAGTACATGTATTCAGAAACAGATACAAATATTTGTTTATTACCACGAATCTTGCGCTTATAAGGCATAACTTGAAAAAAAAACATTTTTTTTCGAGATAAGCCGAGCTTTAAGAACTTTTTAAAATTTATTATGTTTGCGGCTTTATACGCTTTAATATAATTCAATTTCAAGAGAAAATTTGCATCACCCACCACCTTCTATATATAATAAGCTACCTAGAATTCATCGTTGAACATGTTTTGTTATAGTCAAAACAATGAGTTTCTTACAAAATTTGATTTCACCCAAAATTGCGCTACCGGATATATTTTCTCACGTTTGTAATTGTTTCTATCGATTTATTTTAAATTTGAATAAACTTGATTATCTTATTCAATATTTAATGTATAATCAGTCCAACCCTCATTTTTAAGATTATCGATTAGATCGTTATAACTTCTCCAAACATTAATAACATGCCGTAGGGTAAATTATTAGCAATATGCACACATATTGAGTTAACGATGTTCTGCTCAAATAATTAAATCAAAAAGTTACAGTATCCTTGAAATAAATTTGGTTAACCTGAATTTTAATAGAATCGTAAGAGAAATCCAACGGCAATTTATAAAATAAATTTATAAGGATCACAAGTTTTAAAACATAAAAATATAAATTTTCATCAAAAAGGAAAACCAATATGGTAATAGGAAAACCATTACACACTCCTTAAGAAAACCGAAAGAATAAAAAAGAAACTATCAACTTTAAAACAAAATTTTTCACCAAAGACCGCAAATTGTTAAATCCTAGATGCAAACAGATTATTATTAATACAATTTTATGTTAAATAATAAATAAAAAAAATTGTTTAAAGTTGAAAACTAAACTACCGCATATTATATTTAAATTTCTAATAAATTTGAAACCGAATAATCAACATGATGCAGCTTAGTGGAATAATTTAAATTTTTTCCACTCCACGTGTAACTCATACCTCATACAAATTCACATTAGGTTAGGAAATTTTAAAATTATATAATTTAAGAAAAATAATAACTTTTCAGATACCAAAGCTAAAGTTAAAATATATGAAATAAATTATGTTTTAAAATAAAAATGATGGCAACGAATACACAATAAAAAAAATTCCCTCCATATCAAAGAAATATACAATAATTTTAATTTATAAATATCGTGACTTCAAGCTGTGCTTCTTATTAATGTTAAAAGTTTCACGTTAATTTGTGGGTCACGTGGCGGTAACATGAGAAAAAACAACCTAAAATGGAAATATTAAATAGGGATTTAAACCAAACCAAACCAAAAAAAAAGAATCGTGTTGCCTCCGAACTTTTACTTTTGTTTCATGATTTCTGCTAATCAATTGTTATTTTTTTGAAACACTGAATATTGTTTTTCTTTCATTTCCAAACGTTGATTGCTTATAAAATCAAAAATTTAAACAGAAAAAATATTTAACTTTAATATTTCAGTTCCATAATATAAAATTATTTTTTATTTTATTATTTTTTTTTTTTTAATAAAGAAAATGAAATATTATATAGCAGAAAAACCAACAATTGTTGGTGGAAAAGCAACAAAACTCTGTTAAGTACAGTTTTTCTTTCTCATTAAACTTTAATTCGCATCCCGTTTCAATAATAAAATCGATATTTTTATTTTATAAAATAATGTGAGTAAGTAGATCAATTTAAAAAATAATTTAGCTTTTGGTAATTTGAATTTTTTTAAACTTTAATTTATACTCGTACGACAGTACTCCATATAAAAATGCGCCATATTGGAATGTGTAATATTTTGTTTTGTTTGAAAGAGGGACCTAAACTTTATTATACAATTTTTTAATTAATTTTTTTTTTGTTTAAATTCATTTTTGATTAACTGTTGCGACATTGTTTGAATTAATATTGAAATTGTGCAAAATTTATTTGGAATTAATTAACTTAATTTGTTACATTTTTAGTGTTAAATTTTTATGTTTTAGAAAAAATAACTTTAAAGCTACGCATTTTAAGGCAAAACGGAAGAAACCGTTTATGTCATTTATCATATTAAAATAATGTTTACTACTGGTTCAAAAATATTTAACAAAGCGTGACATAGCGATACGGTAACAACTAGCCTTAGAAAACAAATTATTGGTTCAGGTTTGTTTTTATACCAAGGTCGTTTTAAGAAATGAAGGCTTAATTATAAAATTTATTATAATTATAGTTATTAGGCTTTTAAAAATATTTTATTTTAATATTTTAACTGGAACTAAAGCCTACAATAAAACACACTTTTGCTACGGAACCAACGTTTCTATCGTTTATTTACGATTATCTTCAGGGTTATACACAACTATGAATGTAATAAAATTTACTAAAAAATCAATTCAAAGATTATTTACGAAAAACTTACAATAATTATAAAATCACAAAATTTACAGAAAGTTAAAAAAATAAATATAAACTTAAAAAAATTAAAATAAATTAAAATATTTCGTATACGTTATTGTAAACAAGGAAAAAATTGTAAATGAAGTATTGTTTTAAATTTAGAAAAGGCATGTTGATACACTAAGGCTAAAGTAAGTAGAAACATCTAAAAAAAATTAAAAACGCTAGATATTAAATGTAATAAAATGATAACAAAAATAATATTTAGATAAGGATTAAGAAACACAGTTTTAAATACAAAATGGAACTACTTCCAACTGTTTTATAAAATTAAAATATCAGTCCAAAATAAATCCGTTAAAAGCATAAATATTAATTATTTCTAATCAAATGATTGTACATATTTTGCAAATAAACGCAATCAGTTTTTTTATTCATACTTTCTGGATTCCTTTTAATGTGAATCATTTCTAACACACGTCTAATTGAAAGATTTTTTTCTTGCTCTAATATTTTAACATTATTCAAAAATACGTCATGCTTAGAATTATACAAATGTGTCGATAATGCACTTGCAACTTCAACATTAAGTTTACCTCTAGCTATGTTATGAGCGTCTCTTTTATGTTGGCAAATTCTTGTAGATAGCAATTGTTTTGTTTGTCCAATATGTATTTTATTACAAGTACATTGAACTTGATATACAACATTAGCTTTTTTACCTAGCACAGTATGATCTTTAAGATTCGAATAAAGTGTTTTGCCAAAATTAATGTGTTGTTTTCCAACTAATTTTAGATTAAATTTATTCATACAAAAACTTAATTTCTCATGTAATGATTTAACATAAGGGACCGAAACATATTTAATTTGATTATTGATTGATGAAACATGTGGAACAATTTCATCTACTAGTGGTCCGATTGGGTTTTTATTTAAAAGAAATTTTAATATTTTGTTTAAAAACGAATTTGGTAACCATTCCTAGAAAGTGTAAATTTAAGAAGTTTAAAATTTTCTTGATGAAAAATAGGAGCCGATAAAAGAATTATTGTATTCGCTAACAATTTAACTGTATTACGTTTATATGCCAAAGGTAAGTGAGAATTAAAATTTTAATATCTGCCAGACCATGTTGCTTTATGGAACCAATCAGTTAATCCCCATTACTATTACGAATTACAATTACATCCAAAAAGGCTAACCTTTGATTTCGTTCTAATTCTATAGTAAATTTAATGTTATCATTAAACGAGTTAAACGATTGAAAAAAGTCGTTAACCTTATCGCGTGGAATGGCTGTAATTACATCATCAACATATCTGAAATAAAAAATTGGTTTAAAATCCAACGAATTTAATACCGTAGACTCAACATACTCCATAACAAGATCTGCAACTGCAGGACTAATAGGAAAACCCATAGGTGATCCATAACGTTGTGCATAAATTTGGTTATTAAAAGAGAACTCACAATTTTCAAAAATTAGCTTCATTGCACTAATAAATTCTGATTTATTTAAAGTAATTCCGGAATTTGTTTTAATTTCAATCCATTTATCACTTAAAAGTTTTAAAGCCAACTTACTATCTATATTAGTAAATAAAGATAAAACATCAAGTGACAAAATGACATGATCATTCGGCACTAAAATATTCTTAATTTTTTCTTTAAATTCAACAGAATTTTTTATAGCACTGAAAGATTTACCAGTAGTCTGATTCAAAATTTTAGATAAAAACGAAGCCAAATTATATAAAGGGGTACCAATTGAGCTAACTATAGGGCGATATGGAACATTATCTTTATGAGTTTTTGGCAAACCATAAAGTTTAGCCAAAACACCGTAATAACAACGCAAAAAATTTTCCTTCATGATCAGTTATTTTATTATTTTTTTGCCATAAAGTTAACATATTATTTAATTTTGTTTGAATTAATACCGTGTTGTCTTTATTAACTAATTTATAAGTACAAGTATCTGCCAACATATCGCTGATTTTATCTATATAATCTTTTTTATTAATTATAACCGTGGTATTACCTTTATCAGCTCGAGTAATCAAAATTTCGGGGTTATCAACAATAAATTTTTTAGTTTTCTTTACATTTATTAAAAATATTTTCTCCTCCGATGTTAAAATACTAATATGACGGTTACGATTTTTAAAATTTGTTAAAATATTAATCACTTCATTTCTTAAAACGTATTTATCTAAATTTGCATCTATACTATCAATTAATGCGCCTTCAATATTCGCAATTATATGATCATATGGAATCGATTTATCGGATATTGGTGGGCAAAATTTCTCACCTAATTTTAAAATATCGATTATTTCTAAAGGAATTTCAATATTAGATAAATTTACCAACCATTTGTCATCAATATTTACATTGGACGGAACTGTACATTCATTAACTATATTTGTATCGTCTGGTAGAATATTAGGTAATTGTACATTGTCATTTATATTAAAATTATTGTTATCATTAACTACATCAACATTCAATATATTATTAAATTTTCTAATATTTATAGCCTTAATGTATTCATACCTGATTTGTATACTATTATTTAATTTGGTTATGAAGTTTCTAAAATAATATGGAGAGATCACGTCCTTTATTTGTATGCAATTAATTTATTAAGATGGTTCATTTTTGAAAAATGTTCAGCAATTTCTTGATTAATTATACTAAAGATGAATCGGCTTTCCAATCGACAAAAAACAACTGGATTTATGTTGCTTATGTTATTTAGTTTCCGGCTATTTGGAAAAACCCGTTCTTTACGACATCCTAATAGAAAATTTTTTCGATTTTCAGCTTTTGCCAATTTTAGTTTAATTTTGAAAAGATATTTCATAGTTGTTACTAAAATTTGTCCATATTTAATACGCATGGTTTCGAAAAATTTCTTTCTTGCCATTTCGAAGATTATCTTCCTACTTACGCTTATTTACAAAATATGTTCAATCATTTGATTAGAAATAATTAATATTTATGCTTTTAACGGATTTATTTTGGACTCATATTTTAATTTTATAAAACAGTTGGAAGTAGTTCCATTTTGTATTTAAAACTGTCTGTCTTAATCCTTATCTAAATATTTTTGTTATCATTTTATTACATTTAATATCTAGCGTTTTTAATTTTTTTTAGATGTTTCTACTTACTTTAGCCTTAGTGTATCAACATGCCTTTTCTAAATTTAAAACAATACTTCATTTACAATTTTTTCCTTGTTTACAATAACGTATACGTACGAAATATTTTAATTTATATTAATTTTTTAAGTTTATATTTATTTTTTAACTTTTTGTAAATTTTGTGATTTTATAATTATTGTAAGTTTTTCGTAAATAATCTTTGAATTGATTTTTTAGTAAATTTTATTACATTCATAGTTGTGTATAACCCTGAAGATAATCGTAAATAAACGATAGAAACGTCGGTTCCGTAGCAGAAGTGTGGTTTATTGTAGGCCTTAGTTCCAGTTAAAATATTAAAATATAAAATTTATATTTAATATCGTGATCATTACTAAAAATCTTGTTGACACGTACAAATATCACGTTGAAAGATGACGACACAACATTTGAAGAAGACGCATAAAAACGCGAGTTATACAAATGGAAGACAACAAACCGCCACTCCATTGCTGAAAAAAGATTTAAATGGGACGCTAGGAAAGAAACGATAAAAATAAACCAAATCGTAACTCTACTACACCTACTTTGGAACTTCTCACCATTTCTATAAACACATTTCAATCTCCAAAACATTAACTCGGAGTCAACAAATTCAATAAATACTGTTCATGACACTATTATAGAGAAATTTTACGCCTTAAACAACTTAAGGATCGAAACAACGGCTTGGAATGATATACTAATTCCACTAGTGTTAAAGAAGCTGGACAACGAAATTTATCGAATGAAGGCAATCTCTAGAATACACCGGGCATATAATCTGTAAGTGAATTCCTGAAATTGTAATGATGCCAATTCATAATAACCATACGAAGAACATTTGCTCCAACTACATAAATATGCACCGTTGGGCATTACATCTCACATGAAATAACATAATGTCCCTTTTTTATAAATATACAGCTGGAGCTAAACTTATATCAACAAATATCAACAAACACCTCATACAAAATCTAGTTAATCTCTACACCTCAAGTGCAACGGTAATGAAATCTGAATAGTGTGTGTCAACTGTGTTTTATACCACCACGAACAAATTAGAATATTGACTAATGGAGTGGAATAAGCAATAACCCAAATAAGGGCAGTGTCTCGTACTGGATTTACAGCTCATAGTTACGTACATAAAATAAATAGGTGTGAGGTCGTCATACGTAATTTATTATTATGTATGGATAATTACCTCACTTCACAAATCAGTAGTTCATAAAATTGAACTGGGTTGGATTATTTTGGGAATCACAACACAATCCGATATCACTGATAGCCTAAAATAATTTCCAGATTTAGGCTTTAGAAGTGGTTGTTTATCATGCTAGTCTAGACTAGAACCATTACGGACATTCATAAACCATCTGAAATATTCAGCGCGGTATATCAATACAATTGCGACAAACATAATGAGTTAGTTCATACTTAATTAAGACGCGGTAACATTTAGAATGGAAAGTAACTCCTCCAAAGTCAATGTTACTTAGTTCGTACCAGATTTAACATGTTTACCAATGACGCGAAAAATTAAATCTACTCTGATTTGCTTTAAATTTGTATATAGAAAAAAACTATTCTAAGAATATTGGAGCAACTAGAAAATTCATTGAAAATGAAAATCAATAAATAGAAAAATTAGTCTCAGAAAATTCTTCTTCTTTCTGTTAATTGATTTTGTAAAAAATGTGTTTTTAAAAATATTACATTATATTATGTATTATAAATATTGTATTCTATACCAAAGAATTAAAATGACACCAGTGTCAAAGCGGTGCATTTGTGAACTAAAGTGGTGGTTACCAAATTTTTGCTTGGCCCAAGACATTTCAAGCGTTGATTATATTCTAAAGAACAAAATGTAACTGATTTAAGGCCACAACGTTTTCAGTACAAACGTGATTCATCCAGATTTGTAACGATACGAAATTATGATACTACAGGAGTATATGAGTATAATGTAACATAATTTTTGTGGTATGTGGTACTTTTGGATGATTTCCTACGGCTGATACCTGACCTCCTAGAGGAAGAGATCCTAAAGCTTTTCAATTGTCCGAATTAACAAAAAAAGATTTGTCAAAAAAAAATTCGAATCGCATAAGTCGTTTTGAGATATCATCGGTAGCGAACCTTTAAAGAGTCAAGAAAATGGATTTATACCAAGGTCATTGTTCATCATTTTTATCATTATTTCAATAACTTGGTGTTACTGACCGAAGTGAAAAGCACATACAAAGGACGAACTTTTCACTAGCGGTGAGCTTGCGAATTAAAGTGCTGGTAACAAAATTTTTGCTTGGTCCAAGACATTTCAAGCGATCCGCCACAAACTTATATCGGAATGAGAATAAAAGTATCTACCTCCATTGCACTATAACGGTAGTACGACTTTCTCAATAATATGCAGCACTTATGTTTTCGGTAATAAGGAATAATTAGCTATCAGTGAATAAACAGTGGATAAATCAACTAAAGGACTAATGCAATATTTTTCAAATTCAAAATTCATGCCACATGAATTGCGAATACGAAAAATAAAACGGTGGTGTTGGGCAATATGTAGCAAACCCAAACTTGTGACATGCTTCTCGACTTTTTCAATGATATGCGGCACGTATATATTTTATAATAGGGTGTATAACGAAATCCCGGTTTATCAAATTCCCGGTTTTTTTTATAGATCCGGGTTTTCAAAATCCCGGTTTTCAAAATACAGGTTAATAAAATCCTGGCTTTAAAATTTGACCTGTGGGAAAATGGGACTCTTAAATGATTTTTTAATAAAATTCAAAATTATGCATTATTATACATTTTATGATAAAACCTGCGGAGGTCCGTAGATCAAAAAATATTTTTAAATGTTCATCAGGACGTGACAACAGTCACTGATGAGCCTACTACCAGTCGTCTATTAATACATGATGCCAATACAAGGGTTGCATTTCTAATAGACACTGGTGCTGACGTTTCGGTTGTTACACTCAAAATTTGTCACATTCCGCAGGCATTAACTACTTCCAAATTATTCGTTGCGAATGGAACACCAATTAAAGCTTATGGAAAAAAAAATCTAAATTTAGATTTTGGGTTACGGCATAATTTCAAGTGGGAATTTATAGTGGCAAATGACTCGCCGCCCATTATCGGAGCTGATTTCCTTAAAAGTTCTGGATTGATAGTTGATCTTGGCAAACATCGTCTTCTAGATCCAACGACATCGTTGTTTACGGTTGGTTCTATCTCTCTCACAGCCGAGTAAACACTGTTTCAACTAGACAAATCTCAGGTGAATAATCAAATCCAGCAACTTCTTTCTAAATTCTCAGAAATTATGACAAACTCGCTTCAGTTAAGCATATACTCACTCATCGGCTGGAATCTTTTGGACCACCAGTTTCTTGTAAAACTAGACGTTTGGCACCTGATAAATTAACGATTTCAAAACAAGAATTCGATAATCTAATGGCACTAGGAATTTGTCGTCCAAGTAATAGTGCATGGTCTAGTCCTTTGCATTTTGTCTTGAAGAAAAATGGAGATTGGAGACCAAGTGGAGATTACCGTAATCTGAATCATTTTACTATTCCAGATCGTTATCCTATTGCACATCTTCAAGATTTTTCGTACCAGCTTGAAGGATGTACGGTTTTTTCGACTCTTGATCTTGTCCAAGCTTATCATCAAATCCCTATTGAACCGTCTGATATTCCGCTATTGCGACTCCCTTCGGTTTATTTGAATTCACTAAAATGACTTTTGGTCTCAAGAATGCAGCGCAAACTTTTCAGATATTCATGCATTCCGTATTGTTGGGACTTAATTTCGCATTCATCTACTTAGATGATATTCTAATAGCATCTAAAACTTTCGAGGAACATCACACGCATCTCGAAATAGTTTTCCAAAAATTATCAGACAACGGTTTAACAACCAATCCTGGAAAATGTGTCTTCGTTTCACCTGAAGTTAAATTCTTAGAACATTTCGTTAATGCAAATGGCATTTTACCTGTTCTAGAACGTGTTGAAGTCATAAAACGTCCGTTAAGTTTTGAACGTCCGTTAACGGTTAATCAACTCAAAAGATTTTTGGGAATAATTAATTTCTACAGATGTAAAACAACAGATGTAAAAAGCCGCGGCTGATCAAATTTTACTTAATAGTTTTATATTTGGCAACCACTCAGCTTTTTCTCGGTTCGTCTTAATGAAACGCAACAAAGATATAATGCTTATGACAGAGAGTTGATAGCAGCGTACTCTGTCTTGAAGCATTTCAGATATCTTTTGGAAGTACGACAGTTTACATTGTTTACGGACCATAAACCAATTGTCTATGTTTTTTGTCAGAATTTGGAAAAGGCATCACCGCGTCAATTCAGACATTTCGATTTCATTGGGCAGTTCACAACCGACATCCAACACATATCAGGCATAGATAATGTCGTCGCGTATTTTCTCGGATCTTAGCAATTAACTTCGCAATGCATCGAAGAAATTCACTTAGACATCATTGGTCCTTTGCCTTTTTCTGAAAATCAGCGGTATTGCGTTACATTAATCGACTGCTGAGGCAGTTCCAGTTCCTGATATTACTGCAGCTACTGTCGCTTCTGTGGTATACTCCACATGGATTTCACGCTTCGGGGTACCAAACGTTATAGTCACCTAATAAGGTTCGTAGTTTGAGTCTTGTCTTTTTAATTAGTTGTCAGCGTTGATCGTATTCAGACGAGTAAGAACGGCGACTTATAACCCAAAATTGAACGGTATGATTGAGAGATGGCACAGAACGTTAAAGACCGCAATCATGTGTCACGAACGAACTGATTGGGCAACGTTCTTAACCAACCGTACTGTTAAGTTTACCCACGTTATATAGTAAGGTACTTAAAACTTCTCCTGCTGAACTTGTTTATGGAAGTACGTTGAGGGTACCTGGTCAATTTCTAAATTCTTTTACGACGGATAAAATTCTGCAGACAGATTTTGTTAATAATCTTAAAAAACATTTTGATGAGATTAGACCGTCTCCGGCAACCATGAAATCCAATGTAAAAACTTTCGTAAGCAGAGAACTTTCAACGTGTTCGCACGTGTTTTTAAGATCGAATTTTGTGAGAAAATTCTTACAACCACCTTATTCAAGACTCTTTAAAGTTCTCGAAAGAGGGGATAAGTTCTTCACTATTGACGTAAACTGCAGGTCAGGTGTGGTGTCTCTGGATAGCCTCAAACCGTGTTTCTCGGAGAATGCGGACAACATGGGATCGTTTCATTAGGCCCCGCTGGGTGAGAGAACTTCGGATAACGAGCCGGGTTCTGATGGTGCAAACGTGTTAAAAAAGGTTCGCTTCAATCTTCCACCAAAGGAACCAGTTCAAACCAGAACTGGAAAAAAAATTAGACAACTGGCACGTTTTGACTGAAAGCAGCATCTGAATCAACATTGATTCTTGTATTTAGTTTATTTTCGTTTTCGGTATTACACTTGCATTTTAATAAATTCTTCCGAATTCATTGGGGAGTGGCAATGTTTATTAATGTTATGGCGATGTTATGTGGCGATGTTTATTTTTAATTTGAACGTCAAATTTAAATGTCAAATTTCCAAATTTCAATGAACTCATTTAAAAGGATGGTAGAGAAAAAGAAAACCCGGTCTACCATCGTAGTTGGTGACAAAAAAACAAAGACTTTATGTTCTATTTTTTTCTTTTTTCATTATGATATAATTTTCTCGACAAAAAAGAAGTCAGTTATTTTTGTGCTAAGAATATATATTTTTTTTAAATGTTATTAAAATAAAATATTAAAAATAATTAAATAAGTTCAATTTAATTCAGATCAGTGCAAGTTAATTTGGTAAAAATACATACACACCTCACACAAATAGATAGTGGGAAATTCTATTAAATCTTACTCCTACAATGGACCGGACAAGTGGTGCAGTGGTTGAAGCTTCGGCACTTGGACCGGGAGGTACTGGGTTCGAATCCCATCAGATGCTAGATGCAAATCGAATTTTCATCATCGATTACAATCGGTGATGTTAATAAACACAAGTAAGACCCTCTGATGGAGTGCAGAATTCAGCGCCGACCCATCGTCCATGTCAATGAACAGGTTGACATGGAGCTTGCAATACGCAGGTGGTATACTGTAGTTGTGTGAGTAGGTGAATGGGTTAATTATGTGGCGTGAATGCGTGGTATAACAATGGGCCAAAAATGGCCTAAGTGTCAACCATTGAAACCTAAAACCTACTCCTACAAGATACAGTTGGTCCCCACTACTCCAAGTTATCCTCTTCAGTCATCAATTTATGTTTCAATTATTTTTTTCTGGCATACTAAGGTAAAATGTTAGTAAACTTAAAAAAAATGAGAATAATTTTTCCTTCCAGTTTCGCTATCAAAATATTATTCCTAAGTTATAAAAATGTACATCAAACTTGTTTCCTTTTTAAGCCATAAACCCGATTTATTTATAAAACCTATGTAAATTCTTTACTGTACTCCAATCCCCTATTCCCTGGGAATTATAAGAATAGGGCCACAGGTCATACACATAAATATCTATCTTTACAATTTTCATTACACAACATTCTTTGGTATGCAGTAACTTCTTTTTATATTCAGGTTTGGCGGAAATTTAATTTTCAATCGGATATGTGGGGAAACGAAACGAAATGGGGCTTAAACGAATTAAAATACTAAATAACGTTTCTTAAGCTGTGGCTTCGTAAATAACTCATTGTTCAACAACCTTGCTTTTGTAGTTACTGTCGACCCGTCAAATTACTCTCGTAGTTGTACTAGATTGCGTATGTCTCAGGTGACAAATATCTCCACAGAATCAAACTCATACGCTCAGCGAACTTTTCGAAAATAACTTTTTTGGCGATTCGCTATATCGTAAATCTAAAAAATCGTATATCGAAATTGTTCATGAATACGGACACGATTTATCAATCGTTTTTGTCCGGCCGTTTATGACACAGCAACAAAACCAAAAAGAGCGGTACTATCAAATTTTTAGAATTTTTCAAGACCAGAATAACTTTTCTTACTGCATAATCCTACATGGCATCATAAAATAAATAACTTTAAAAATTTATTTGAGTGAAATAAAAACACACGGGGAAAAACAAAACATGTCTGGTTCAAAACTCAACGCCAACTCAGTATATCTTGTTTTCTTTATAATAAAGTCAATTAAGTAAAAAACCATCAAGACATAAAAATGGTATTTAAAGTTTTCATTTGGTTTAGCAGAAACTCAAAATCATAAAAATATAAACAAGTCAGCTGCGGAAGATGGGATTTTTCAAACAATATGTCACAGAAAACGTTGTCGCCTTTCTTTTAACGTATTTACACAGATTTTGTAGAATACACAATATGAGCTGGTGTCTCAGCATCATGATTATATATATGACTAATTTACTAATGAAAATAAATATTCACACACGGTAAGCAAACATATCAAATTTCATAAACTATAATAAATAATAAGAAAAAACTTTTCTTTTTTCCTGTCCTTTTTCTACATACCTTTCATATGGTCATATTTTCACGGTAATACGTTCCAATGATTACTCATTTTATATTTCATAATAATTCCGTGTATGTTGTTCATACCAGAAAAACAATAAAAATGTTAACAGATATGACAAAATATATTAGTTTGTGTTTATTTTAATACAAATTTCTGTGGAAAATAAAAAACAAGAAAAACTTCGGAGCAAACATCAAACCAGACCAACAACAATATCAAGAAAAGGAAAAATAAAGATAAAGTTAGCAGAAAAGCGGAAGTTTTTATTTTCTTCGGCAGAACAAAAAAAAATAAATTTATTAATACCAACACCTAAATATGATAGGAAACTTATGAACAGAAGACACACATATAATACAAGAAAATAGAGATAGAAAAAGCAATATTCAATGTAACTGGTTATATTTAAAACTCCTATTATGCTGTAACAAAAATTGAAAAAATAGAGAAGCGAAGTGGTGGCAACGGGGAGACGAAAACTTTTCTGAAAGACAATAGAACAATAAACTTAAAATAAAAAGTTAAGGTTCAATCTATATCAAAGCAAAAAAAAGCTTTGTGTATTATGGTTATACTAGTTAACTGTTTTGTTATGGTTTTATGCTGTTAGCTTTTTTCGAGAAATTTTTTCTTCTTTAATTCTAATGGAAAAGTTTTCTTATACTACATAGTACAGTATAGTACGTACGAGTATACACAACCTATTCCCAAAATAAATATAAAAAATTAGTTTTTAAATTTTTCAGCATACACAACTTTGCTACTTTTTAAAACAATTTCGGCAAAGACAAAGTGTAAAAACAACTTTATCGTAGATTTTTATTTCATTTTAAATAAAAATTTATGATTTTGTTTCATTTAACATATAATAATTTTAATTATGAAATATTATTAAAGTAATAATTTTATTTATATAATTTTATATATATTTTTTTTCTGCACTTAATGTAAATTTAATATTTCCTCTTGGAAAATTTAATAAAAACAAAAAATTATGTATGCATAATAATTATAACAATTTTGTAACATATAATTTACACTGTATGCATAGTAAGTATATACGAGTACATATGCATACAACTGTATATAACAGTAAACTTCAAATTTATTACGTTCAGAAAAAAAAGTTTAAAAGTTATATGTTGTTAAATTCTCAAGACGTGTACCATTTATAACTTTTTAAGATTCGAATTGAATTACACACATATTTTTCTCGATTGGATAAAAAAAATATTACATTTTAATCTGTTGGATAAATTCGATTTATTGTTGGTTTATTAAATTTCTTTTAAAATATAGCCGCTCTAAATTATTTAATTTATTTGTACTTGTAATATTTATTGACAGGGACAGTTCTTGTAATTTTTTATTGTTTTGTGTTTCAATTTTCGATTTATCAAGATCCCATAGGCACAGGTCTCTATACGTTCCAATATTCCAAATTTTTAGGCGTTTCAATTTAGTATTAGCAAATTGTATTATATTGGCTTTTACTTAATCTCGTGAGTTAACTGCTTAATATAAATTACAAAAAAAAACAAAATAAAAAGTTATAGAAAGACAGCACTCTTTCTAAGCATTAGGATAATGACGTGTGAACAAATTTCTTAAATTATTTTTAATTTTATGTTTAAGCCACCCGGCTTGAACGAATTTTAAAAATCTCCGACTACTAAAATCCTGGAAATCAAAGTACTGGAAATCTAAAATCTTTGAAACAAAAACAGATTTCCAGTATAATCTCCGAATGTGTATTTCAGCCATTTCGATATCGCGATTTTAATATGAATTTTGAATTAGGCTTACAACAATACAACATATAAAGCTATCATAAGTTTTGAAAGGGGTTTGGAACCCGGTAAACCTAAAACCATTTATTGGACGAGGTATTCGAAAATTTAAAATATCAATTGTCCACGAACCAAGACAGAAAATGATACAGGCACGTATTAAAAGCAGGCCGGCTCCATTCGTATAACAAACTTTCGCCAGTGCAAGAAGTCACTTTGATGTCAATTAGCTGCTTAACCAAACTAAAATTCAAGTCACTCATGTCTGACTTTAGATGAAGTTTAACAGTATACAAAATACCAACGCGAAAAAGTATCAAATTGTAACCTTAAAGTCACTCCTAAAATAAACGATATCGTTTTATATTTTTTCGGCTTTTCGTACGAAATATTATTTTTAATGGTATTTATACAATGTTTACGACTTTTCTAGTCATAGAAAACAAAGAGACCATTTACTCACAATATATCTACCACAAAAAGTAGAAAAATACACTCCCCCGAATTTTTAATACACCAGGCTACTTGTGAATATAGTGTATAAAAATATACACAAACCCTTACAAAAAATGAAAACTTCCTTAGGTCTTTCCTTGGCAGCTTGGTGTCTACTGATAAAAAATTGGTCACTCATCAGGTTACAACGACCAAACTGCAAAAATTCAAATCTTGGCGAATTTGGCGATATCACAGAATTTAATTTCTGGAAATTCTCACTATGTATGTCTATTTTAAGAGTGACATTTACGCCTACAATTTGACACTTTTTCGGCCCTGAAGTCAAATTCATAATATTTTTACAGTTTTCTGAATTTGACTTCAATATTCAATCGAACTACTAACCACAAACCAAATTTTATGAAACTAACCTCGGAGTTCGTTGAATGAGAGGGCGACTATGTCAGTGACTCATAATTTACTTCGATTTTTGTCATACGAGGGTTGCCTTTTATATTTCGGGATTGGACAGCTCTATCGTAAAGTTTGACATTTTTGCGATTATACGTACTCAGAACGTTTTGACATTCGAGCGCTATTTGTGTTGTTTACAGTACTCATTAACTCAACATCTCGGTGAAAAAATGGAATTAAATTGTGAACATTTTCGTGCGATTATTTTTTACAACTTTCGACGTGGATTAAGGCAGCAAGAGTGCATGGATGAACTTAATTCAATTTTTGGCGATGAAGCTCCATCACGGACCAGTGTTTATCGATGGTATGGTGAATTCAATCGAGGTCGTAGTTCACTCAAAGACGAATTTCATGATGGTCGTCCAGAATCAGTTGTTGTTCCGGAAACCATTGATGCTGTGCGCGAACTGATATAGCAAGATCGTCATGTGACCTATCGTGAGATTGAGACAACCTTAGGCATTCCGCATTAGTGGGACCAGCATACATTCAATATTGCATAAACATTTGAATGTCAAAAAAATTTGTTCGCGTTGGATCCCACACAATTTGCCAATCGCTCAAAAAAAGGCTCGTGTCGATTGGTCGAAAGAAAAGCTCAAAAAATACGATCGCGGTGCTTCAAAACACGTTTATGACATAGTGACAGGTGATGAATCGTGGATTTACGCGTATGAGCCCGAAAGTAAACAGCAGTCGACTGTATGGGTGTTTCAAGATGAGCCGAATCCAACAAAAGTTGTTCGCGCACGAAGCACTTGCAAGCAAATGATCGCCTGTTTTTTCGGAAAAAATGGACATGTCGCAACCATACCACTAGAACAACGCAGAACAGTTAATTCTGAGTGGTACACAACCATTTGTTTGCCAGTTGTGTTCCAAGAAATCAGGAAAACCAACTGCCGAAGACGGATCACTCTTCACCACGACAATGCGAGCTCTCACACATCGGCTCAAACAACTGCATTTTTGAGCACTCAAAACATCGATTTGATGAGTCATCCGCCGTATAGTCCTGACTTGTCACCAAATGACTTCTTTTTATTCCCGTACGTAAAAAATAAACTGAGAGGTCAACGTTTTTCGACACCTGAAGAAGCGGTTGCTGCGTTCAGAATGCATGTTTTGGAGATACCTCAATCAGAGTGGAAAAAGTGCTTCGACAATTGGTTCAAACGCATGCAAAAGTGTATAGATCTTCATGGGGAATATTTTGAAAAACAATAAAGCGATTTTCGATGATTAATATTTGTTTTTGTTCTCTAATCCCGAAATATAAAAGGCAGCCCTCGTATGACTTTTTGTCATAAAATCAATGTTTTGATTAGTAGTAATTTTATTTGTATCTGCCTTCAATATTCATCCATTCATACTATTGAACATTAAAGTCAAACTTTTGTAGATCACTTTTCAGTTCATCGAATAATATGTCGATTACGTCAGTATCCTGTAATCAAATACCAAACATTGACATTTAACGAATGCCCAAGCCAAAGTTCTGTAACTAGCGTCTTTGAATGTCAAATGATTAAATTCCAAGCTGACATTCTAAAAAAGTTATTTAATCTTATTGTAAGTTCAGAATTTCATGAAATGACTTCCGTTTTAGTTATATTTGTAACATTAAAGATTAAAACACAAACTGTGGTTTTGCGTTCCTTATAGATATACAATGAAACGGCACATAAGTCATTTGAATAACTTCAGAAATAACCACAGTCATACGACTAACATTTTGAATTTTTGACTTCTGGTTTACCGGGGAAAATTATAATTAATTATAACTTTAATAGCTACACAATTTTTTAAAAGATTTTTATACTACTTTTTTACTATCTAAATAGTATTCTACTTCGAGCACCGAATGTGGTTATGAATCGAAACAATTTAGTTACAATGAAAATGGGCCTGTTTACATTTGTGTTTTCTCGATACTTTGATATGTGATATATTCAATAAACATTCCGCCCACTATGTTTCAATTTTACTTCCATTTGTATTCTATAAAATCATCAATTTCGAACTCAATGCAAGTAATCATCTCGTTTCAATGGATCATCATCTCTCACTTCAATAGAAGTGATCCACTGTAAATTAACCAAATCGAATGGTACTAACCGTTTCTCAATCGATAGGGATGACACCTCTGTATGCTCGATGAAAATGGGATTTTAACATTATTCTCTAATTGTGATTCTAGAAAATAGTATACATATTTGAATAGGATTAAAGCATTTTAAACCGACTAGGATATAATATGATTAAAAGAAGAAAATGAGAGTTCAATATTAGTTCAGAAAAATTAATAATTTGAATGGAACCAAGCCATTTAAATGGGTCTAATATAAATAAGTTCCTGGTTTGGCTGATGAGTAATGAAAATGGCAAAATTGAATGGAACAAGGCACCCAGGGGTCTGAAAACAACTAATCTCAATGGAACGATGGATTCAAGTACAACTTCCAAATACTATTATACTATTGGATATTGAAATAGTATAATCACTTCTCAACCACCTGGGATAATGAAACATTTTTTATAAATTGAAATTGGGATTCCAATATCATAATCAAATGTGGTTCTGAAAAATCACCATTTTTAATTTAAAGTCATTTAATCCACTAGGTGAATCTACCAAAACCAATGACGATAGAAGTCTAATGACTGATCAAAAGTAGTCTCGCTAGGATTAATAAAGAGACTAGAAAAATTCTCTTCTCGCTGAACCACTATGTCTCTACGGACAGTGGTCTACAACTTTAACGCCAGGAACTTCGCTTTGGATTTCCCTAGAGGTAAGGACGCAAAAACCAAATCAGTAATCTGTGGTATTGATACAATCTACAGGAGAGCTCTCGATTCAGTCAAAAGAGCTTGAGACACATTAAAAATACTACGAACTCAGGAGAACTTAGGAATTGATTGATTGATTGATTGATTAGAATGTACGGCCAAGACTAAGCAAGGATCCCGGATACGCCGGGCCTACCGTACACCCGTTTTACATATAACAAGATGGAGGGATAGGAAAGGTTGTTAGGTATGATAGACTTGACCCGGTTACAGACACCTAAGTAGTCAATAGTTAGTAAAGCACAAGACGGCACAATTATTTTTGGTTTTCGGGATATAAATAAACAGCAATCAACATCCTAAAAAGTAATTGATTAATTAGTAAATGTCCTGAAATAAAATTTCATTATTATGAGGGATTAAATTTTATTTCATTAAAAAAAATAAAAAATAAAAAAAAAATGAATCAGTCAATGTCGTGACGTCGGACCCGCCACGCACCTTTATTATAGCATCTTAAAAAATTGATAATCAATAATGTTGGCCTCTTAATGGCAAATTTCCTGAAATAAAATGTCACTATTATGCGTTAAAGATTCCTTATTTTGTACGATATAATTAAATTATTCTTGAATAGAATAAATGTAATGTAATGATTATTATAACTAAATTAATTATAATTTGATTATCGTAAAACAAATAAAATAAAACAAATCGAATCCAAATATTGTAGTATCATACGGATGGATCCCCTCTTCAACCGATTACCTTACCATCCCTAATAAACCAATATGTTTATTAATGAAAATAAAAAAGAAACAAAGACATCTGTTTTCAAAAATAGCTAATCTGAATCTATAAGGTAATAAAAAATAATGAATGTGTCACAGGTTAAGAATCTCCAATACCTAAACAAATTAACACATTATAATTTATTCCCAATCAGAATTAAATAAAACTATTAAGCTAATCAGGAATCTGTAAGATGACAGAATTAGTAATAAGCTATTAGCAAATAATCTAATTAAAGAAGTGCCATGATCCCAAAAATACAAAAAAACATCTATGTATCAATATTTGTCTGATTATAAATTTTATTGTGTAACCTCCAAGCCAAAAAATAAATCAACCCATAAAGTTTCCCTCCACCGACACTTCTATGTTACATATAACCATAGTCATTTAATCTATTAAAATAATATTTGTAACCCAATTGTCGTGAGACAAATTAAATCTTAAATATACAATTAAATTAAATTAAAATAAGAAAAATTACAATTAAATTGTAACTACAATTCGACCTATAATTAAAAATTTATTATCTGGTTGATAGTGGAAATCTATTATATTCCTATCGACGGCAATTGTCACTTCAATGCAGTTCTTGAAGCAAACTAACTTCGATCTAAAACCATAAATGACGGTTAACAAACACGATCAATTTGGAAGCTTTATACCCAGTAAAACCTATTGAAAGAGCTAATAAAGAAGGAAATTCTTAATTACAGAATATATATCTAAACCAACTCAACCCGGGATTAAAACGTTTATGTACAAATTATGATTTATTAATTTCTAATAATAAAACTCAGTATTGATAGCTGTCCAATCTGGAAACTATAAATAAATAAAATATAGTATTAATGTTCATTATCTCAGACGGCTTAAGAATCTTAAAATATTTAGAAATTTTAACAGTTTAAAATGCATTATTATTAGTAAGTCAAAATACGACCAAGTAGAAGCCGGACAAAATACACGGCTTGTACGTATGCGTGCCCAAATTGCACGAATGCAGACCCCACCCATCCACATCTCGCACATGTGACGGAGAAACAAACCCTCCAGTCACTCGAGCACAAACTCCGTCCATCCGTCCTGCATTCTGATAAAGTACTCCTTACCCTCAAAAATCTTCACTCAGAACTTCACCATTCTCCGCTACGACGTCCCTAATCCGATGACTATCGTACAATAGAGAAGAAAAACAAACGAAATTACCATTCTTCATACGATACACTCCAACCAGACTAAAAAAGACACCACCACAGAAAATGGCAAGTCTCCAAACGAAAACCACCCCAAAAACAAAAACCAATTCACCAAATACATGATATACAAACAAAGTCAATGCCCAGTAGAATGAAAATTCATTTATCCGCCGCACCTGATACAAGATACAAACCAATAAAGCCAAAAAACTCTCCAAAAAAATCCAGAGCATTTGCACGAAAGCTTCTCTCCGTGTGTACATTCCACATACGTACAAATAAAGTCCCTACATTTCGAGACGGCCACATACACATGCATAGACACTGATTAAACAGTTATCTGATTTGTTATATACTCTTCATTCATGCACGTTCATTACACACCCACAAACACATTGAAACACATTTTTGCATTAAATTTGCAAGTAAATATGTAAATAAAAGACAAGGAGTTACAAAATTATACGATAACCAGAAAAAACGAAAATTATCGGTCATCAAACTTGTTCACTCGCTAAAACAACAACACAATATTTTAACGAGTGTAACAAAACAACGCAAAGAGAACAAGAAATACAAAATATTTCAATACGAACATGTTAATGCGTTCCAAAATTTAACCTCAACCCTAATTACTTTCGTCTAGCAAAAGAACACGCGATCGTGAAAACTGCACCAACTTTTGTATGATCAAACAAAAATGACACAAAACAGTAAATATTAATTACACAAAAATTAAAACTAAGCCAACGGTTAAATATGTAATAACAAAATATGTATTAAAAATTTAGAACAATGAAAAAAATGAAAAAACACTTTTCTTGAGCATCCTTTGGCATCCAAAAATTTCTATACACATTAGAATATTATACATACAATGCGAATGATGCATTCAAAAACGGTATCAAAATACATATAAACGAAATTGTTATATACATATTCTGTGCGATTGCAAGCGCATCACACACAAATTATTACAACTAGTCAATTATTATTTATTATTATCACTTTTCACTTTACTTAAAACACACAAATTATTATTAATATTATTATTATTTATTTATTTACACATATTTTTAATTGATTATTTAATTTAAACACATTTTAAATTATTTACTTATTTATATAGAGGAGAGACAAAAACACGTCTTTCCTCTACGACGTTCAATCGCCGACCTACGAACTCAGGAGAACTTAGGAATGTACTAAAAAAAACTAAAGGTTGTATAAGGGAAGTTTTGGCGGTATATGGAACAAATATTCTCATTTTTCAAAGATTCTATCTACAGCCTTGGCAAAAAGTATTAAGCACCCATGATATCTTACAATTTTTGTGGGATTATCAATTTGAAATAAATTGAAACAGTTTTTATATTTTTACATTACTATTTATTTATATAACATTAATTATTTTGTTGCCTTAATTACTTCAGAAATTCTTTTGGGTCGAGAGTTTAAAAGTGTTTCACATAGTGCAAGACGTATGGGTATGGCACTCCGTTCTTGGAAGGGACAGCGTTTTAGGTCATATTTGTCATTTATTGTGTGACGCCTGACTTTGCGTTTTATAAACTTCATAAATGTTCTATGGCGTTCAGATCCGTGGACTGGGCATACCACTCCAGAACCTAAATACCATTTTCTTGAAACCATGCCATTGTGCTGGCAAATTTATGACATGGCGTGTTATCCTGCTGTAATTTAACGCTTTCCACGTTTGTATCACCAAAAAGTGTTAAAAATGAGGTTAACGTGTTAAAAATGAGGTCTTAAAAATGATTCTATGACGTTTGTGTATTTTGAAGAGCTCATATTGCCTTCATTCGACGAACATTTCCAAAACTCCAGAATTGCAGCTCCTGACCATATTGCTGCCTCCGTCGTGTTTTATGGTTGGTACTACACATTCTGGACTAAATGCTTCGCATATCCATGATAGTCTTTAGGTAGACTACCTTTTTATTTAAATAAATATTTGACACAAGTATTTTAAATACAATTATTTTTTTATTTATAATTTATCTATTAAAACACATACTCTTAACAATTAATATAAACACAAATAATTAGAATATTATAAATGGTTGTAAGAAACCAATATTATTATTATTAATTACACTTATCGTCGCTTGCGCTTTTAACGACGAGCTCGGAAACTTATTAATTTTCCTCTCATGGGAAAAAAAAACAATTTGCCCTTTATATACCAAATGGATTGTTTTTTTATATGTGAACTGATTTTTCAAAAGGAAAACTAGTTCCACAAAAATACTTGAAATTTAGATGTCACTAACTCAAAATTCAAATCTAGTGTCCGGACTATGACAATTGTTATAAAATTGATTTCTAAATTTGAAACTATTTATTTGTAATAAATTTGAATTTTGGAATTGATATTGACAGCCACACGCCTACCCGGCGACGCACAAAAGTTTGTTTCGTCAGACATCACGTTATTTGACCAATCTTCTCCGGTGAAACTTTACTATTTTAGGGCCAATTTATACTGAGCCTTCTTGTTTTTTCGGAGAGCCATGGTTTCTTCCTGGATTTACAGCCTTTCAGACCAGTTTCCTGAAGCCTTCTGCGAGTGGTGCGAGGAAAGATTGGTTTCTTAATTTCTACTGATAACTCAGAAGCAAGGTCTGATAAAGTTTTTTTTCCTATTTTTTAAACTTCTCTCACTATTTTTCGGTCCCTCACTTTAAGTGGTGATGCGTTTGCGCCCGGTTCTATACCTATTACTATGTAATCAAATAGCGAAGAATCGCTCAATAGTATGCTGCAGTATACCTTCACACTCACATATCGCAGTTTTAAAAATCTGTACTTGTGATTTCACTTGCTCATGTAGAAGCTGTACACGTTGTTCGAAACTAACCCTTTTTGTTTCGGCATATTGCAATAATATCACTAAATTTAACAAATCAAAACACCAAAAGCACACTAGATCACTGGATGTGTAAACAATGAGCGAAAGTAGCGAACTGATGAATAAGACAAAATGGAAAAATAACAAATTTTATTGCACCATATGGTTTATTGCCCATCTGCGGTGTGAGTCATTGTTTTTAACCATTTTTAGATGTCGAAAAAATAATAAATAAATAACAGGGGTTGTTTTCTGCTATACTTATCGTGTACGCCCGAAATATATAGGATGTTCAATACTTTTGGCCAAGGCTGTATATATTCAACCAATTCCAGTTATCTAACTAATATCCTTACTAATAAATACAGATTTTGGACAGACAAGATTTCGGAGTTACAAGCCAAACATTCCAGAGACAGTGACCAATGCTAATAATCTGCTATTAAAATTTAAAAGTGTTTTTATTTATTTTATTAAATTAATGCATCGTTAAACGGAAGTCACTTTAAACTAATACTGCAAATTATTTGACTATATTGGTTTAAAAAATAATCAAGTTCTCTGCAAGTAGAATTTTGCACAAATCTATATATCGGAAAACATTTTTATATGAATTTTGTGTGTACATTTTTTATGAGACAGGTGGTGCAGTGGTTAAAGCTACGGCGATTGGTTTGAGAGGGATTGGCTTTGAATCCCACAGGAGTCTTCATCCAAGCTACTATTTTGTTTTTTTTTCAAATCTATTTATTTATCTACTTATTATCTCTATCTATCTATCTATCTATTTATATAAAAATCAATTGCCGTCACGCAAAATCGAGAACAACACGACCAATATGAATGATTATTTTTGTGCATTGTCCGTCTTAATACAGTGGCGGCTTAGGAAAAGAAAAAAAAAATTCGGAAAAACCCAAAGGAAAATCCGTAAACTCGAAAAAATCAGAACCCAAAGGAAAACCTAAAAATCAAAAAAAAAATGGAAAATCGAAAATTGCGTTTTGTAGAGGAATTTTGTATGGAAATACACTTAACACCACCGATGAAAATTGTATTTCGACAATGATCATTCATTTATATAGCCGCTTCGGATTATTTAGATTTGGCAATCTTATCTTCTATAAAAACAAGTGAATTCAGTTCCCCGTTCGTTTGGCATTTGCTATGACGATTAACAAATCACAAAGTCAATTTGCAAAAAACAACTAAATTTTCGATAGATGCCTAAGTTTTAATCGACGTTTTATTCACGTTTCAATACATTATGCCGGCTTTATAGTTCGTTCGTTCATTCTGACAATTTTTTCAACCAATCATATTGCTCAAAAATGATGATTCTGGATTTTTGTACAAAAGATGATTGGTCGAACAAATGACCGAACGAACGAACGCAACCATAAACCTACCTTTAGTGTTGAATTCGATGAAAAAGTGAATGGAATGGCCAGAGTTGAGTTGTTTGATTTTTCTCTCATCAAAATCAATTTTTGTGACGGACAAAATTGTTTGCTCTGACGAAGTAATTTGGGGCGGAACAAAGTTCGCCGGGTCAGCTAATTTCTTATAAATATCAATCACATCCTATAACCCAAATTTAGGAAAAATAGGCTCAAAAATGACAAGCTGTGAAATATAGCTGAGATCCACTAAAACAAATTACAGATCTTTGATTATAATTCATTTTTAAATACCAAAACATCGTAAACACCACAACTAGCCAAATTCCATTCAGCACAACCAAATTTCAAATTCTTTTATGAAATTTATATTAATAGCGCAAACTTATAATAGAATCATAATTTAACCTACGTAGGCTAAGAAATGGGTAGGTAACTTTAATCTTATTTAACACTCTTTTTTGAGTTTCACTCAATATGCCAATGTATGTCCGCTTAGAATTTGGTAATATATTTATTAATTTTTTATATTGATGGTGCTACATTCCTGTGGGAATTAAACCGCCATATTTTTTATTTAATGATGAGGCAGAGTTCCAAAAATCGTAAGAGAATATCATTACCATCTACAAAGCAAATTTGAAAACCAGAATTTTTTCTCTTTTAAATTTGAAATCTCGAAAATCAAGGATTTTGAAACCTGTGATTTTGAATTTTGCTATTTGCATTCTCATATTTTGATTTGCGGCATTTGTATATGAAGTGTTGCAATGCTTCTGTTTAGTGGCATAGTAAATTAGTCTGAAACAGAACCGAAAGAAGATTCAGTGCGATATATATGGTAAAGACAGGTGTGATGAATACAATGAGTTAGTCTTGAATAAGACTTTGGAGAGCCTTAGTTTAAATGATTGTTGTGTTTCAGTGTTGGTGGATATCTGGAAAATTAGTTTAAAAATTTTCTGGTATTTTCGGGAATATTCCAGTAGTGGTGTAAGTATACAATAAATATTAGGAAGTTATTTTCAGAGATTTCCGATATTAAGGAATATCCTGGACGTGGTGTAAATTACAGGTATTGTTGTTGTAAATCGTAAAATTCATAGCGACATTCAAAATCTTGTGATACGAACTAGTTTTCACAGGACAAACAGTAATAAGGATTCCTACTTTCTTTTCGAGTATTTATTTTGATTTTGAAAAGATTTTGATGGCTTGCTGATGGTTTTTGTCAATGTAATTAATGCCCCATTTCTATTGTTGCAGACTAGCATGGATACAACCTTAGGGGCAACCAGGCATAATCCAATAGACGGTGCATCATACCACTGTTCTCTCGAACAAGTATTGAACCATTGGTCCATACCTGCGGTTCTTCTCGTACTATGCAGGAATACCATCTCATCAGTAGTGTAAAATTAACATGCCTCACGACGATCTAAGCCCAGCTCACGATCCCGTGCATGTGTGAACAATCCAAGGCTTGTTGAACTTTGCTTCACATTAACAGGAAGAGCCGACATCGAAGTATCAAAAAGCGATGTAACTTTTCTGACTGCTTTTGCTAAAAACTCATTAATGCCAAAAGTATCGATAGGCCATGATTTAAGCAGTCTCTATGTCTAGTGAACACCGAGATCAAGCCAGCATATATAGTGGCTTCTGACCGCATTGAGCTGACCTTGGAATACCTTCGTTATTATTAGGAATAGTGAAAATAATGTAGAACCCACTCTTCATGAATGAACAAATTAATATTTGCCAGCAGATTTGAAAACTTAAAAAATATGCCATTCTGATCGAGGTTCCAACTCTACAAGTGATTCTCCAAACCTTTGAAATCTGTTAGAAATCACGTTCAGAATTCATGTGACCTTGAACATCAACTGTTCAATCACCTTCGGAATTCGATGCCATCAAGCTCCGGGAGCTACCAAAATGATATCAAGTAGTTTAATGTTGCCAGTCTGACCGCATTTAACACCTATGCTACCAAGTTTAAACAATATGAACAATCATTCAAAAACTGTTAAAACGAATAATCACTGTTCAATAAATTCGGTAAATACTCGTATGTATGATAAATTGTTTTTTTCAAATCTTCTATTTAATCTGCCGACAAAAAAATCGTGCAAATAATTTAATTTTTGTGTGATATAATCAACACATGTTCTGAAAGTTTAAAAAAGTGAAAAATATTATACATTGTGTAGTGATTTTGAATGATAAACGCGATCTTACGTTTTCACAAGTCGCGTTTATCTTGTCAATCTCGCGATGTTCAATATTTTAATTTTCAAACGCAGTAGACTAAATAAAGGAATAAAAAAATAAAATAAAAAATTTCTATTACCGTTTTTTCATATATGTAAATATATTCACCGACCTTTTTGAACAACCCTCGTCAATCAACCTCCAACATAAAAATAAGGACTATTTAATAGGTGGTAAGAACACACCCAAATAGACTAAAGTTCAACGGCTGAATTATTGCAGCAAATCTATTGATAGCTAGAGCGCTATTACTAACTATGCAGTAGTGTAGTTGAAAGAGGCGGAGGAGGAGACCTATCAACTGAATGAATCACAGGGTGAGTATTTTCTAAACGTGAGCTGAAACCTAAAGGATGAGATTTGGAAAATTAGTAAAGTACTAAAATCTGTAAAATGGTACGCTTAAAGGTATCTCTTAATATTTTATAATAATTTACGTCAAAACCAGAATTACAAAAAATTCTATTTATATTTTGTTTTTAATCACACTAAAACATACAAACTAAAGAAGTAATAAACAGGCCTCTTGCTGTAAATATATGGAATTTAAATTATTCTGAGTTTTGCCATATACTTACAAGTGGCCACTCTGTTCAACGGCTATATAAACGGAAGCCGAAATCTTATTTATGAAAAGAAACACATTTTGTGGCTTTTGAATTATATTGTCATATATAATAAAGAGAATAATTATTTTTTCGATGTAATTAAAATTCTACGCCATTTTACAACTACGAATTTTAATTAAATTATGTTGACGTAATAGAATATTTTTGCCATATAAATTTTTTCTCTAATGATAAAATGAAATTTTGTATTTCCCGCCCAACAAACAGCACGACGCATTTAATCGTTTTAAGAAAATAAATAAATCAAATTTTAATTAAAAATTCGATTGTACATTAAGTGTATAACACAGTAAGAAATTTTTGTCGTTTCGTTTTTTATGTTCTCGCCTTGAAATGGGTGTAGCGAGGCATGTTTTGATGCTTGTGCCCATCATTTCATCTCGTTGGTATAACTTGATGGTAAAAGTTTATTATTATACAATACAATCATAGCACATAAAAACACATTACCGAGAGAAAGGAAAACACCAGCATTGTTTGCATTTTCAAGACCGGTTTTTTAGACCACGTCAAATAGCGCAAAGAAAAGCACCATCAAAATTAACAAGAGTTGCTAAGGCAAAGAAATGAAGAAAAAATTCTTACAAGTAATTTCCTTCAAAGAGTCATTTTGAGTCATTTTCTTTAATTAAAAATTCTTATCTCTCAAGAGGTAAACAATAAAAGTTTATTTTAAACATTACATTAACAAAAATAAAACTTTATATAAAATAAAATAATAAACAAAATAAAATAAAACGTAAAACCCATTAAATGCCTTCAAAAAATTATGAATTTTTGTTTTGTTTACCACAGGAGAGACACTGAAAAATGGCTTTTCTTGTTTGGCTTAAGCATTTCTTTTTTTTTTTTTTTTCATATACATATATATTTTATCCAATTTTTTGTATAAAAACAATATTACAACAATAGAGGTAGGTATATACCGAGAACAAACACACTTCCATAAGAAGGAACGAAATATAAAAGGAAAACTTTAGAAAATTGTTCTTCTTCTACGGTGTATCTTCCTGTTGTGTTTTTATTCCAAAAACCAACATGGGGAACCTAGCTAAAAACTTTTCAATAAAAATAAATAAATCATATAGTGAAATAAATTATTAAATAAAAATAAATTAAAACGGAAAAAAGCTTTCTCCAAAAAGGAAATATGAAACAATCGATTCTTGAAAATGTTTCAAAGTACGAAGTATAATTTTTATATACATACATATTATGTACATACGTCGAGTACTTATGTGCAATATCTTCTCTTACTTTGTTAAGCAATATCATGTCTATTGGGATTTGGAATGGGATATACGAGTACAAGTTTACCAACATAAATATGTGTATAATATACATAAGCGGTTGCATGCAGTATTATTTAATATTAATTAAAAAACATTCTTCGAAGAAAAATTGTATTTTTGCTTGGTTTCATGTTATACCTGTTTTGTGGAGAAGTTCTATTTCCAGTAAGGTTGGTAGTTTTATACTTTAATTACATATACTACTACATAAGTACATATTTAAGTTATTATGTTTAAATGTTGTTCAATTGCGTATAAAACTATGTAGTAACAATAATTTATTTACCAAAATAATTGCCTGCTATAATTATTTTGTTATAAACAATGTTTTATTTATTCAAATACGATTAAATGTCTCTTCAAGGACGTTAAATCACTGTTCCCGTACATTCAACTCATGCACTTACTCAGCCAGTTAAAGCATCTGATCGGTAAGCTTTACTTTTAGTGGAAAATGGACGTGCAAGCATTTTTGCTCAGTATAATTTTAATTAAATTCTAAAAACAAGTGTTTAATAAAATGTGTTTGATAAGTGAAAGTGTGTTTCCCCAATTGCCTACGGCAAATAGTAATAATTTCCTAAATAGTTTATTCTAATTCCTAGTAAATAAATCTAAAAGTAATTTCATTATCATTCATATTTCCACAGCTTTCATTATCATTCATATTTCCACAGTTATCAATATTGTGTCTATAAATAACTGAGGAATGTTATATTTTATTTAAGTTTTATCTAAATATAAATGAAAATTTTACAAAAAAAAATTGAAATCAAAACTATTTAACTATTGTCATCTGTAACTTTTTCCTCTGCTCGCGAGTAAGGACAATATACTCATGATGTATTGTTATATTAACCAATAGTGCACATTTATAAAATCGGGTCAACATTTTGGCGAAATTTCATGTGGATTTGACACACACACAATGATACAAAATGACAGCACACCTTATTAAAAGTGTATATTATGCACCGTATACGTATACAAAATCCAACTTGAATTACTTGATAAAAGCGAACAGAATTCATGTCCAGAATCTAATAGCACTATTCCTTTCAAAATTTAAAGATTTTGTACAAAATTAAAAAGAGACGGAAATAAACCATTTCTATTTGTGAGACAGGTATTTCCGATTTTTTTTTTTGTTTTTGTTAAATTACTATATTTTTTCGTGGAAAAATATCAAGCTGAATATTTTTTATGGCACCAAATATAAAAATCACTCACTCTCTTTTTAATTAATTTTTTGTAAATTTTTATGGTGTACAGACATACGAAGTTCAATTTTTTATGATGCCGTGATTTTAGAGAAGAACTTTAATAAATAGATTCGTGTGGTGGTAAATTGTCCTGTATATCCCTTTTCATTTTTATACACACATTTGTGTCGGTTGGACTTATATTGAAGTAAAAAAAATGTTTGTTTGGCAGGAAAATTGATATGCATAGCAAAGATATGCATAGCAATACAAAGAGGCAAAGTCCTAGATTCGATTTGGGGCGCAAAGTCCTAGATTCATACCTCCTCGTCGGTGCTCACTGGGTAACGCTAAATGAATCAGGCGGTGTAGTGGAGACGATCAGGGGAAATCCTGTTTATAGTCATGGACACTACATGTCAAGGCGGGCCATTGGCGCCTCAAGACCAATACCAAACCAGCGTCTGTTTTCCAGGTTAGGAGCAGCTGAAGCGGGCGTCTGTCTTGTATCAATCGGCTCGCTATATTAATGTGTTACAAGGTAGGACTGGATGCCTTAAAATTCTCACCAGCACGTGACCCACACACGTAATAAGCGGGTTGAGCGGTAGGCCAACAACCTTCCCTCATAAAAACAGTTAAGTTCTGAACCCTAATCAAAGGCCTCGGATCACCATATCAGATTCATTACAAACTCGACCTCGGAAATTGTACACGGACAAATAAAGTGTTCCACCAACACCCAGCCGGAGTTGCAACGGTCAGTTCCTGCAAACTCAGGAACACCGCGAATAGCATTGCAGAGTATTTTCTGTGTTTAGGAAAATACCTTGCAATGCATTCCACAAACGAATTGCCAGCGGCAGCGACGCGCTGATCAAAGTAATTCGTTTGGATCATTGTTTCAAATAAAATAATTCTTGCTTTTTTTCTTTACTACAGAATAGAAAATTTACTAAAAGCAGCAACAGCTAAGAACCAGAAGAAGCTTAAAACAGCAAAACGGACAAGGTTCCAAATTCTTATTTATTAATAAACGTGTGTGTGTATTTACGGGGTAATTAACCCGCATTAAAATAGTATTGTGTTTTATTATTTGTATATATAAATTGGAGATTAATAAGTGATATCCATCGGTTTAATAAACCCGACAACAGCAGCAGCAATACCCCATATTGGTGACCCCGACGCTCCTTTTTAGGAATCAAGATTTTAAAATCGTAAGTTTTTAACAATTTTATTTAAATAAAAATAAATTAGTGACGACGAAATTGCCTCAGCTGAAAAGCCTTGTACAATCGTTACTATCGCGGAGCAACAAGCTCGTGATACAGAACTTACAGACATACTCTCAAGTTCTTCCACTCGTCGTACAGCTAAGTGGAAATTGAAAGGATTGCCACTTAACGACTTGACAGTTTACTGTGAAACATCATCTACAGGCCGCAATCGTCCGTACATTCCGGAAACATTGCGTCGAACCATCTTCGACACTCTACACAATGTCTCACATCCAAGTGTTCGAGCTACACGCAAGCTTGTCTCAGCAAACTATTTTTGGCCCAAGATGAATCAAGATGTTACTCTTTGGGCAAAGTCTTGTTTATCTTGTGAAAAATCAAAAATACCTGCGTAGATCGTTTTACACGGTGGCCTGAAGCTTACTGTATTAAAAACATCTCCGCATCAACCATCGCAAAAACGTTTGTCGAAAACTACATATCTAGATTCGGCGTTCCCAGTACAATCACTACTGACCAAGGCACTCAATTCGAATCTAAACTCTTTTCTGAGCTTATGCAACTTTTAGGCTCACACAGGATTCGAACCACTGCCTATCACCCGCAAGCAAACGGTATGGTTGAACGCTTTCACCGCCAACTTAAAGCTGCTCTTAAAGCAAGAGCAAATACCGTTAACTGGAGTTCGGAGGTTCCAATAGTTTTATTGGGAATTCGAGCAATAGTCAAAGATGACCTACAATGCTCACCAGCAGAACTGGTATACCGTCAAACACTTAAACTTCCTGGGGAATTTTTTGTGGAACATCCACTTACACCTCAAATTACCGCTGACACAGTGGTAAAGCAATTAAGGTCCACTATGAACAATCTCATACCAACGGACACTCGCAAAACTAAACAAAACGACATTTTCGTACCCAAATCACTGCAAACTTGTGATTTCTTTTTCGTTCGTACTGACAAAGTCCGAACAGGTTTCGCTACACCATAAGGAGGTTCATTCAAAGTGGTACGAAGACCTTGTAAACACTTTGTTATTCAAATCAAAGATAAACTCGTTAATATCTCAATTGACAGACTCAAACCAGTTTTTGGGATAACGAATACACCTGATAATTTATCAGGAATCAAGAAAATCGTTCGATTTGCCAACAACAGTCCATGCATTCGAATGATTACTTCTCAGCAAGCATAATGTTTAGTTTTCATTTCTTTCAAAGGATGGAAACTATCACTGTCAGCGATCTCAACGCCTCGTTGATCGAGCAAATAGAAATGGAGCTAGATGCTACGGTTCTGGAATCGGAACTAGAATCTGCTCCATCAACATCGAAGCAAAGAAAAAGGATTCAATCAAAATCGGTGGCAACACAAACAACACCGAAGACACTACCATCTAATAACTCAAAAGCAACACGTCTTTTGGAGTTACGATTTCTTAGATTGGAAAGACGCATGAGCGCTCTCCAATCTACAAAAAATGCAAAGCAAGCAAGCAATCCAGCCATATCCAACCATTCAAATAAAACAAACATTTGTTGGTTCCACACAAGGTTCGGGTTTGGAGCACAAAAGTGTACAATTCCATGTGAATTCACCGCAGATAAAATGATTGATTCGGTATGCAAACTATCTTACAATAATAATTTAAAAGTTTTGTTTTCAGCATGCAAAATAAATACAGACATTCCTCTGGTATTTATAAATACTACTTCTTCCACCAGCAATGGAACCCTTACTCCATAACATTTGGTAAAGGACGTTCGCACTGGGGAGGAAGTAATGCAACGGTCAGTTCCTGCAAACTCAGGAACACCGCGCATAGCATTGCAGAGTATTTTCTGTGTTTAGGAAAATACCTTGCAATGCATTCCACAAACGAATTGCCAGCGGCAGCGACGCGCTGATCAAAGTAATTCGTTTGGATCATTGTTTCAAATAAAATAATTCTTGTTTTTTTTCTTTACTACAGAATAGAAAATTTACTAAAAGTAGCAACAGCTAAGAACCAGAAGAAGCTTAAAACAGCAAAACGGACAAGGTTCCAAATTCTTATTTATTAATAAACGTGTGTGTGTATTTACGGGGTAATTAACCCGTATTAAAATAGTATTGTGTTTTATTATTTGTATATATAAATTGGGGATTAATAAGTGATATCCATCGGTTTAATAAACCCGACAACAGCAGCAGCAATACCCCATAGAGTACGTCGTAGAGGAAGATCCCGACTACGCTGGCGTGACGACATCGAACAAGATCTACGAACATTAGGATGTCGAAATTGGAGGACGAGAGCGATGGATCGAGATGGATGGATGGCTTTAATGCAGGTGGCTAAATCACTTCATGGGATGTGAAAGCCAGAGAGAGAGAGAGCAATACAACACTAATATAAAAAGAATATAATTTCGTTTTTCGTTCGTTTTATTATAAATATTTCTCATTCTTCTTCTTATTTTATTAAACTGAAATCAATATTTTGTATTTAATATTAATATTCAAAATTTTATCAATATTTTTTTTTGTTAATATTTCATTCTATTATATTCTATGCTAAATACTAACCTAAGTTGATCAGAATCAGTTAAGAATTGACAAAGAGGAATGCCATCATGACCTATAATCGATTTCCACCAAACAAACTTTTGTTCAGTTTGGTTTTCGTCCTTCAATGAAATAAACTAACGTGATCAAAATGATACGACTAAATTATATTTTGGTGACGCGTTGACCGCTGATAATGAGAAGGACCGATGAAGTGTCGACGCTTTTCATTGCGATTTGAAATGCTAAACGCTAGAAAATAAATAAAATTATAAAATATTAATGGATATAATGAAGAAGTTATTTTAAAATCATCTGTGGTATTAATTTATTTGACAATCTTTCGGCTTTTCGGACAAAATATTATTTTTAATGGCACCCATACAATGTTTACGACTTTTCTAGTCGTAGAAAACAAAGAGTCCAGTTACTCACAATATTTCAACAGAAAAGTAGAAAAATGCACTCCCCCCATTTTTAACCCCAGGGTTCTGGTGTAAAAATAAACAAACCATTATAAAAATAAAAACTTTGTTTTACGGCTAAAAAAGTCGTAAACATTGTATGGATGCCATTAAAAATAATATTTTGTCCGAAAAGCCGGCCAATGGACCCTTGTCCTGTTGTTGATAATACAAATGAGGTAGTAAACTGGCCGTATCGAATTTTACATCATAATATCCGTTGAGATTCTTCGAGAGCTTCCACTGGCAGAAGCGGCCAAAACAAAAATTTGTAGGTTATGTCACAACATTTATGAAAAAATGTATGAAGTTGTGCTTTTTCGCCAAATCGGGCCTCCATCATTTGGGCCGAATTGAACGTAAATAGGCGCTTGTAAACATGTCAAACATTTTTTTATGTATTTAATAAAATTATAATTATTTTTTGATATTACTGCACGATTGACAAATGACAACCTCACCCTTACACCAACATTTTTTGATTTTTTAGGTTATATTGGAACTTGTCAACATTTTCTCCTCACATATTTTATAGCAGAGTACTTTTTACGTATTCAATCAAATTAAAGAAACAAAATTAAACAATACTATTTCCGCCATTGTAAAAATATAATTTGTTTTTTAAATAATTTATAGGGTGTAAAATATGTTATTACGTTTGTATCGTAGTCAAAAAAATTCCATACATGTTCTACTATAAAAAATTGTGTTGCTCATGTCTCTTTTTAATTTTACCTTTACAAAATCTTGTAATTTTGAATGGAATAGCGCTTTAACAAATGTAGTTAGTTTCCAGTCTCCAGTAGTAAAACAGTATTCGGACGCAGAACAGAATTTTTTATTAATAATTTTTGTAATTGATAAATGTGGTTTTCCAGCTAGCAACGACCAATTAATATTTTAACTAAAAGTAAAATTATGTATAAAGTAAATACAATATTAGACCTACAAACAAACCAAAAGATAACCACTTATATGGTTAACACAAGAAAAATGAAATGTTAAGAATTTATTTGGAGAGTCACGACATGAGAAGGCAAAAGGGTTTAAAAAACGATTGAAAAATTTTATTATATTATAGTTTCCGAATAAGTATGATTTAAAACATAAATCAAGGAGCTGCCACGATCTTGTCCTTTTGTTTAAATATCTATATTCAGCAATATCTTCTCTCACTTGAACATTTTTCATGAATCCTCCTTGCCAACAACGGGTCCTACTTTTTTATTAACTGAACCAGTTTAAAAAAAAATCATTTATTTGCAAACTGTTAAAGGATTCGGTGCGTTTTATTGGCTCGTAATTTGCAAATAATTTCCGCAACTCGTCTCCATGATTAACGTTAGTTTTATTATAACTTGATGTGTAACGCACTATGTGTGCGCACGATTTTTAACACATTGAAGACGGATGACATGAATTCACGTTTTAATGCTTTTCATCACATATCGTCTTCAATGTGTAAATAATCGGCGTTGTGTTTTGCACATTTATGAAGGCATTCTAAAGTTAACATCTGAACATTGCGCTGGTTAGATCAGTGGTCGCTATTAATTGCGAGTGATTGACGCTAACCGTATACGGTTAAGAGACATCGAGAGGCTTGTTGAACTTGAGCGGTTGGAAAACTACGATTCATTCGTAAATCGAAATTACAAATGAATTACGAGATACGAAACCATTTCGAGAAAGTAGATATGTTGAATTGAAATCATTGAAAATTCACTAAATTCTGGAGCCAGTAAGTTCAAAACTCAATCACTGGAAAGTAGAACTGACGGAAGAACAGATGCGCGATGGATGTACCACGTTGAGCGTGATGTATGAATTAGTATCGTTGAAATATGAATTAGTATCGTTGAGGATGTCAAATCCCTTCATGGAATGTACCACCAACAGCCAAACAATATACACTTTTGAAAAGACATTTAGACTCTTATTATCATTTTGAAATTGGTTTAAAATGTACCAGACTTAAATAATTTGTGAAATGTAGCAGACTTCCAGTCAACACAAAAAGTCTAAAACCAGAAACAAAAGAAATGTTTTGTTTAAGAATTGTAATGCGACCAGAAGATATTATGTACAGGGTGGGACATCTGTTGGTCTTTTTTCACTCAATGAACTTTAGTACTTAATGATATCTGTTAAAAGTTGAAAATATGCCATATGCATAATTTCAAAAAATTCTGAAGTTCATTGGACATACTAAGACGTCCGAATTAACACCACTTGATAATTTTTGTGTGGTTATTGGAAAGGTAAGGTATATGCTAATCATCCACAAACAATTCAACAACTTAAAAACAACATTCGAGCTGAAATTAAGGTCTGCTTTTATTGGAAAAAGTCATCAAAAAATTTGATTTCGGATGCAGGCTTGTAGATGAAACCGTGGTAGGCATATCAATGATATTGTTTTTCATACATAAATGGCATAAAACCAAGTCGTTGAACTGTAGCTATCCCGAAAAAGTAAAAATGTAAGTAGAAAATGTAGCCCCATCCCGAATTAAAATTTCATCACCAATAGTAAGCTAATATTGGTAGTGAAGAAAATGCAATGATAAATTTTTATTAAGAAAACATTATTCTGTATGTTGAACTTCCGTAGAAAAGCATCTCCCATTAATAATGCAAAAAAAAAAAGAGTGAGTCCATTAGTACTCTCAAGGAGATGTGTAAACATTGCGTGTGTATAGCGCGTGTATACACGGTAGTTTACTTTGAAAGAACAAGGAATGCAATTTTACTAACCAGAGTTTTTCATTTGTTTATTATCATTAAATTGGTATATTATTCTTTCGGTATAAAGGGAACAGCAAAATTAATATTGAAATCCCCGCTCAAAATCAATAGGCAAAAGATGATAGTCTCCTTGGAGAATTTTTGAAATTCTTTTAGAATATGGAGCAAGGACGAAATGTATGAACTTCATTATGTCTTCGACAGATTTATTCGGCGAGGTGTATACAACTACAGAAAGCATCTTATTCCCATTGAGAAGCTGAAGTTCAGCCGTGTATATATCTTCAATGGGTTTGTTTTGTTACGTTCATACCAGTTGTTTGTCCAACGATGATTTCTTTATGCGAGATGACTGTATAAGTTTTACTTGTATTTTTATATGTATATAGCTACTCCGGCAGCCCGCTGACCATCGCTTTTGAACTGAACGGAGTATTCAAACGTAGGAATATTAACATGCTTGTCATTACGTAGCCAGATCTAGGAAAGCAAGAAAATTGAGCATCAACGCGTGACTGTATCAGTTAAGTCGAGGTGATGTGACCTGAGACTCTGGCAGTTCAATGTTAAAAACCAGACGTCATTATTATCTCCTACAAAATTCGCCATTACAATGTGAGCTATGCTTAGTGGATTTGTAGTTAGGCGCGATACCTCATTTTGAAGAAGACCCATTGAGGTATCATTTTTATATCCATGGTTAGAAGACATGATCATTGATAGCCGACGTGATGAACAGCTCCTTTAGACTCGTTACTCGTGATAAAGCAACATACACAAGTTATTGACTATGTTTTTAATAGTAAGAGTATGTAATTTCGTAATCATAATTACTCGTACATACAAGCATGCCATGTTTAGTACAAAATTGTTTTTATTGAGTTTGTTGCTTTTTTTCAAACGAACTAGGTACGTCATTTCCGTTCGTTTCATTTACAAGTTTACTCTAATACAAAAATTTTTGGTAGGCGCGAGTAAAGATGTTTACACATCAATAAGATTTAATGACTTGAAGATTAACAAAACAAGCACATTGAATTTGTTATAAATGATTTAAATTCTCATCAATCGTAATAAAAAATAAAATTTTACGTTTACGAATTTTTATAGGAATATAAAGCCACTATTCAATATATAAAACTGAATACTCTAAATAACACGAAATTCATAATAAGTATATCGAACTAATGTGGAGTCTTAAATTCGGTTGTGCCTATACTAAAGATATTTTTGTGTAGTGGCATATACGGCCAGATAGGCCTTGGTCACACCAATATGTCATGATAAACACTGCTCCATATCATGACCATAGAGCATAATTTATAACCCTTTCCAACAGAAATTTATAAAATAATGAATTTTTAGAGTTAAGGTGGAGCTTTAAATTCAGTTGTGCCTATACTAGAGATATTTATGTGGAGTGGCGTATACGGCCAGATAGACCTTGTTCACACAAATATGACATGAGAACCACTGGTCCATTTTTTTACACGTACGTTTTATTACCGACAAACTTACCCGCGGTAAGTTGGTCTACTCACAAAACTGAACTGCACGCTGGTTTTCTCACAAAACTGACCTCTCAACCAAAATTTTGGTATGGTATTTATACACAAGTATCTACTCAATCGAGAAAGGGGGATTTGAAAACCGACCAGTGTTATCTTGAATCGGGGCCTTAATGGTTTTTCGTTTTGATTTAAACGAATAAATCTATTAAAATTTGGATTAGTGAATATGCAAAAGCATTCCAATTTTAAGATTGCTTTTAAAATTGGAATGCTTTTGCATATTAATAACCTTAATAATATTAACAATTAATCCAAATTTTAATAGATTTATTGGTTTAAATCTTACGTTTAGATTTACCGGACATATTTCATTATCTCGCGCCATGGACAGTTCGGTTTTAGTATTTTTTTGAAATCCTATTCATCAAAATGTTTGTCTAATACAAAGGCAATTTTGTATTATTAAGGATAACAATACTGGATATTTTCACGCGATAAGAAAAGATCACAAATAAAATCTTATAAAAAGTCTTATCCGGCTGCTCACTACATTAACCAAAGTGTAACAATTAATTCGAATATTTTATGCACAGGTATCTATGTATTATCTACATTTTAACATTTTGTATTATCTATGTTTTAAACATAACTTTTAGTTTAATATAGCTTTCAAAAATAAGTTCTTGAAAATTTAAGCTTTTTATTACAAGTAAATTGTCGAAATATTTTGGCTGAACACTATTGACAATTTTCTTGACTTCAAACGTTCGAGCTATGTTTTTATTTTACAGGTTCCCGTTTTATTATCCAAAACTCTACCCAATCTGTAAAGCAATATACAAACTTAAATGTTTTATTTTTGCCTTGGTGATAATTAGCGCACATCTCGCAGAAAATGAGCGAAGTGAGCTATACTTCTATACCACGGGTTTAAATAAACAAATAAAACTTAACTACATCGAAATTTTGCAATGCTTGTCTGCATGTGCATAAAGCATGAATACGAATGAATAGTGTAATGAAAGTATTCATAATTTCAATAGTTCGAAACCAGCTACCTACCTATATTGAAACCCTTTTTGAGAATTTTGTGTAACCCTCGGTATAGCAGATTCATTTTACAAAATGCATATAATAAATCATTTACCTTTAATACTGGTGCCCGGTTAATTATTTCTTAGATAAATAAATAATTACTTGTCTGTCATGAAAAAAAACGACTAAACGATTTTAAAACAATTGCAATTACTACGACATTTTATGCAAAGTTTCTCTTATCACGAACGAAAACCGCACAAACCAAAAGAAAATGCAAACAAGAACATTACGCGATAATCGATAAAAAATTTTCTTTGGTATTGAAACAAGCGCAGTTTTACTTTAACTTGTCGTAGTACTTAATTACAACAAAATTATTTCAACATTGAAACTAATTAAACTTACGATTTTAATAGAGAATCAGTTTGTAGCGTTTTAATGATCTGCAAACTTACCTAGAATGACAAAAAAAAAGAAAATTAATTTTAAACGTTTACGTTACGAAGATTTTATATAGTGCTAAGTGGATATACTCGCATATTTAAAATAAAATAACAGTTCTGAGAATACTGGTAAAAAATACCCACGCAACCATTTCGTACATTCTAAGTTCGATAGCGATAGAGTGTCGAAACCGGATTCCATTTCAATGCATAGATAATTTATTAGTTGTTTGTGGGAAGTGCTGTTATTATAAAGTAAATAAAAGTAATTAGGGAGCAAATATAATTAGTGTATTAAATGTAGTCTGCAGCAACGGAATACTCCTACGATAGTAACGCTTTAGTTACATCCAACAAATAAATTAATACAATTCGAAAAATAAATATTTTTCCTAAGCTAAATCCTCTCGTTTATTTTGACACCTCTGGATACTCATGAATAAGTAATTTGATTTGAACTGAGATGTGAAAATGTGTAATACACATTTTTTCTAAACTGTGTATACCATACATACTATATATAGAAGAAGAGGTATAAAGTTTCAAAATTCAACGTAACGAACAAAATAAAAATTGATTCAGTTCATTTAATCCGCCGCAATTAACCAACAATATCACAATGTTGTCTGTGCTCCATTCACTCGCAATGTGTATCAAATAAACTAAAGTAAAACATAAAATTGTATTCATGGTCGATCAATTTTTTCACATTCAATGACATTTAGATACATGTGCTAAAATAAATTTTCCGATATGGATAAAATAAAAAATTGTTTGCTTTAACAGCTAAAGTTCCGCAATGAAAATAAAAGTGTGAAACAGATGTTCGGTTAAATTTTGATCATTAATTTTAACTTTGAGTATATACCAAACTCTAAATATCCTAAGTTCATCTTTCATAAATTTAATCTCCCATATCATTCGATAACGTTCGTTGTCTATATGTATCTAAACACAATGTACTGCATTACAATAACGTGCTTATGTTGTTATGTTTAGGGGATAACTAATCTGTATGAATAGCAATCCCGAATAGAATTCTAAAATTATTCCGATTGATACTAATTCCAATGGTTTAATTTGTTGTTATTATGAAAATCTTTAATTTTTTGTGAAACAATTAAATTTGACTTAAGATGTGTAGAAAATGTTGTGTATGTGCCCATTTAAAATGTTATCTTTGGAATTCTGGAAAACAAAAATAATAATTTATGAATATAATAATTCTATGAATCAGAAACATACTTATTATATCCCGCGCAATTCAATGAACCTCAGAGAAATTCAACGAATTCCATAATCCAATAAAATCTAGAAAATAAAATTCATAGAACAGAAAAATGATGAAAGTGGATCTAAAGAATCTTAAGAAGTCCAACGTACAAATTCAAGGGATAATACTGACGAATCCACGAAAATGTTAAAAAACACCGAACAATCTGTTCGAAGAATCGTGCAAAATAACAAGAGAAAGTTTAGTTTAATATATTCCAGTTAATATTCTCTTTAATCCATGGCAATAAGGAAAATTCAAATATATTGTAGAAAATTGAAATATTATTTTATGTACAAACCATTTTTATGTACAATGCACGTGACATTTAGTTTGAAAATTTTCATTGTACACAACATTTTTGGTAAAACTACATTTGTCGCGATAATAAGTTTTCCTGGTATAGAATCCATTTAAATGTTAATGTCTATATCAATGTAGTACCGTGTATAACTGGCCATGCTCAATCGCAAGTTCTAGTCTAGAGATTAAGTATTAATTATTATTGTAAATGCCAAATAAAGTACGGCAAAGTCGGCAAGTACAAATCATTTAAGATTTCTATCCGGCAGTGTTGGTCGTTTTCATCATTTGCGTCGTCAATCGTGTAATACGTGATAGTGCGTAACACCTCTCCAACGATTAGGGCCTGATCCGGTATTTAGACAAAAAAATTGCAATTTCACCCTTCGCACGAGATTGCTCGGTATTTCAATAACAATGTCCATAATTATTGGTTAAAGTTCTATCGTCCAATTTAAGTAACCAATTACTTGCTATATTGTTGGTCCACTGAACATACGCTTTTATAGACATGCAAACATTGAACTATGAATTTTGTAAGCATTGAAGTATTTTGAGTGTTTTAATCAGCTGATCAGTAATGCGTGGCACGTTCGCTCAAAACTCGTTAACTGGGGCCGTATTCTTGATATATGTGGAAATTCCCCAATCGGAATACAATTTACTTTGAAATTCTCTATAATTCTCTTCGGCTAATTTAATCAATTTTTAAATTTCTTTTATTTTTTAAATTAAGCGTGTGTTTCAATTGGTTTAAATACCGCATAAAAAGTTAAAAATTGAGGTGAATAAAAATGTCAAACTTTTTATCCGCTTCAAGAGCTGATAAAATTTTTACATTCGAAACATTTGGGTGACACAAAATAGTTGTTTGTAAATAGAAGTTTGAATTTAATAAATGGTAATTTTTCATTATAAACTGACCGTAATTGAAAGATTTATTTTGAAATAGTATTAATTTTAATTACATATTTTAAATTTTTTTTAACTTTTATACGTTCGTAATTACGTTAAATAGCAACCATAGAATTGTCAAGAAAATTTTACCCAATTGAAACCGATAAAAAGTTAAAAAATATTAACCACGAATAAATGTTTAACTTTTTATGCGGCATTTAAACCAAGTGAAAGACACTTTAAGATTTAAGAATATATTCCCCCTACTATATTTTCCCCCTATTAAGATAATTTTTCCCGATTTTTCACGAATTTCAAAAAATGATAAAAGTAGCGAAAAGTAGCGAAAAATTTGAATAATATAGAGAATTTCAAAGCAAATTGTATTCTAATTAGAGAAATTTCCATCGATTTCAAGAATACGGCCCCTGGTCTGAATACGGCCCATAGTCTGATTATACTATGCAAATTTGTAGATATTTTATGACATCGCCATAATTTTATGAATGACTTTGTGAATTTGCTCTTCCTTTTTGCTTTTCCTCCTTAAAATGTTCCTTTTTATAGTGATTGAGTCGATCGAAATAAATTTGTTTTTCCATAGCAATTTCTATAAAAAATTAACAAAATTATTTTGATAGGATCAAACTCCGAACAAAATATTATCGAATGAACCAAGCTTTAATCAACGTGTTTGTTTCAAATGCTCAGTACAGTTGATTGTGCTTAAACAATTTATGGCTTGTAATTTGTTTTGTTATTTGGAATTTGAAATCAGAATAATTTTTTTATAACTCAAAGATTCAAGCCAAATGAGTTAAAATGAACATCTGAATCGGTTGCAACACAAAGTAAACCAGGTTACTTTGAAACTATGGGTTTAAAAATTCTCAAAACATTGGATTTAATTTTTTTCCTTCAGTGGAAAAGAGAGCCGTTATATACAGTTAATGAAAGTCACTAATACTCCAACTGGTAATGCTTGAAACGTTTGATCCATCGTGTATATCAATAAAAAATTAAAATTTTTCAGTCCCAATACGATTTTGATATTTAACTTGATTAAAAGAAAATTTATTTCACGACATCGGTTATTCGGTTGCACTTTTGAAGTTCGTGACTGATTACCAAATTTTTTTCCTCAAATATTTATTTATATAAAGATGTCAACAGCATACTATTTTCAAAAATAATATCATAAAACTTATTTAGTATGATGGAAGGGGAAAAACCATACAATTTTTATTAGAACCGAAAAATGATCAAGGCGATCGCGATAATTGGATCATCATCATTAGGAATAAAACAAGCCCAAATAGTTTAAGATATCAAGCTGCAAACTATTCATTATCTATTATTGGATAACAAAAATTCTAAGCCTCGAGCCAAAACCCGCCGATTGATTATTAGCGTAAAAGTTATTTAGTGGGGAATTTCCGATTATCCAGTTGCCTCCAGTACTGCTGAGCTTAACTTTACCAAATTTGCCACATATTGAGCACAAACATACTGAATGTAGCTAAGCTGATGACCTTTTTGTAATCAGCTAACCGTTATATTCCCGTTACAATATTTAACTTAATATCTTAATGCTTGGTTCACGTATGCGATCAAAAAATGATTCGCGGATCAAACCAATCTTTGAGCGTAATTATTTCGCATTATTACTCATAATTTGTTATTTTTTTTTATTATGTGGGATGCTTCCGATCAAAATTTTCCCAAAGTAAAAATTATTTCATCTCGGGCGGGGAAATTTGTATATGTTTTCACTGATTTAATTTTCCTTTGATTCGCGAATCATTTTTTGATCGCATACGTGAACCAAGCATAAAGCTTCGGTTACTCCTAGAATTAGAGCTGTGATTTATAACAACGAATGCTCAGACTGCTTAAAACCAAAAGATATGCTTTGGATAGTGAATACATATATAACCCCATGGTTAGAGCGCTAATTGTCTGAGGAGAAAACTGAGTAGTTCGTCCCTAAATACTTAAGCCATGAAAAAATATCTGAAAATAAGTTGCAGAATTTTAGTTCATGCGATAACAAACACCGAGAAATGTGAAAAGTCCTGGGATAGTGTCAACGTATAGCAGTGGCTTTTTAAAGTTTATACTCAATGCATATGCTTAATGGAATATAATTTGAGAATCAAACAGATCAGATCAGTATTTAGAAATATTTACGTGAAAACTCTTATTGACGGATTAAAACTCTCCCACAATTTAAGGAGCTTGTTCCGTTATGTCTCGTCTAATCTTATTACATTTATTAGTAGAAGCAAAACCGCAAACTGCCACATAGCCATAAATAAGCCGAAAACCACATTAATTGTCTGAATTACAATATTAGCAAAGGTAATAAATGGCTAGCAAAGGTAATAAATAAATGGTTGTCAAAAAATCCAACTAGAAAATTACAAAACATTGCTAGAAGAAAACGAAGTCAATAAAACTAAAATCAACGAAATAACGAGTCTGTTGAAGGAATTCACAACACAAAACTATTTTGAATATCATCGGAAATTGTACACTCAAAAAGATTGCTTGGCAGCGGATTATCCTCTCTCGAACATTTTATCACAGATTTTCCTAAATCTTAGCAGAAGAAAATCACTTACACAGATAAGAACACCAATGTGAAAATACTACGAACATTAAGAAAGGGAACCAACATTAAATAGAATGGATGAGATCGAAATATACCAACTTAAAAAAAATAATTTGTTACTAAATGCAAAGCCATCTTTACTAAGGACATATTAGCTAAAATGCTGACGTAACGCTATGTCGACAGTTCATCGCGTTCCAACCAGGTGGCAGTAAAGAATCCAAACATGACAAATACTGTCGTATGTAGTTTTCTCATTTTTGTAGCATTTTCTCTTTTTCTCTCGCATTGGTAATTGTTGTTTTTTGACAAATAGTGAATAGTTGGTGCTTCTTGTGGTAAGAACAGCAAACATTTTATCTTAATTAGTGTTGGTTTATTATTTTTAATTAAACTTATTACTAAAACAAAAAGATTTTATAAAAACGTGTAAAGGAAACGCACTTTGAGAAGGCGAAAAAGCAAAAATCGTAGGTTCAATGGAATAAGAATTCCTAAAATGTGAAAGAGCAAAAAATGGGTAGTGAAAAAACTGTTATTGAATCTTTCATCAATAATCTTGACAATTAGGGAAAAACAGAAAAGGACGCTTTGCAGAGGCTTTTCAGAAAATATTTCGATATTCGTCAAATTCATGCTTATTAGCGGCAAAAATTAAGGCAAAAACTATAGTTAAAGCCAGCTTATCAGCGGTTCAGTGTGTAGATAACAATACTAAGAGTTTCCAAACTAGCCTCCTCCAAAAGCAGCATGCATCACGCAAAGCAAACCAGTTGGAATTGGCCAAAAATCATATGACATGGAAACCATAATAGTACCGAGTTGCATTTCCCGACAAAGCGAAATTTAATTTGGCCTTGATGGACATTAGTTTTATTTTGATAATCTAAGAAAAGAGGAAATACGTTTTAACAGAAACCATAGTAGACAAGGTGGTGTAATGGTTTGGGGAGTCATTTCTTACTACGAAACTATTTACTTCGTACAAATCTATTCAAAAAAAGGTTTTTTTCAAAATGTAAAGAGCTTTTCGGACCTTAGCCCTGGATGCACCAACAAGATAATGCCCCAATTCACACAGCAAGAATTATTGCAGGCTAAATATGAGACGAAGGTGTCATTGCTGCCATGTTTTCCATTTTCACCCGATTTGAATATCATGGAAAATGTGTGGGGTGGCTTCCATTGGAAGTGTATGGATTAGACAAGCAATATTACGATAAACTTTCATTGATAACAGCTATTAAAATGGCCTGGGATAAAATTAGTCTAAATTATTTGGGCGCTCACCACGATTCGACGTTTTCACAAATTTTCAAAACTCTTTGTTCGAAAGGAGGGAGCACCCATTACTACATGCAATGAACATAAAACAAATAAGCTTATAAAAACTGTGTTAGTTGTTTTTCTTGAATTATTTTATTTTTTACAGAATTATCTCTACTGTGGCACTATTCTAGTAATACCCCGGGAATAGGGAACTGGGGAAAGAATTTATATGCAATTTCTGTTCAAATATTTTTTTTCGGTCTACTAAGGAGAAAAGTTTCATGTAAATATTTTTAAATTGCTAATAATTTTTCCATACCTAAATTGACAGGGAAAATTATCCCTGAATTAATTTTGTTTTCAAAAAAATTAATACTAACTGTTTACCTCAGTATGACAGAAAAAAAAATTTAAAGAAATTTTATACCAGAAAAAAAATTTTCTACCAAAAATTGTTTTTTGAAACTACTACGATTTAAATCGGGCAAATACCTCCTCCATAATTTTACTGAGTTTATTAAATTTGCAAAGTATAACATTTTAACCCGAAATGAAACTAGAAAATTGAATTTGTAAAGAAACGCCACAGCTTCATGACATACAATAAATAAATACAAAATGCATATACATCTTATATAGATATTAAGCGACTCATAAATTAAATTTTAGCTAACAAAGATACTTAGATATGTAGCGTACGAAAAAATCTAAATTTTTTTATTTTAAATCACCGTCTATTCTCGTTAATTTATGGTATAATTATTTTAAATCATGGGAAAGGCAAGTTGACAAATTATATCCATGTATTGTTATTTTCATGTAACTCAGAAGGCACAAAATTTGTTCCCACGTTGCGTGTGGCACATTTTTCGGTTTCTACAATTTTTTCTTGCTACAATTTAAGAATTTAAATTAAACCTTTCACAGCGGGTGTAATTTATTAAACTAACATGTACTGCAAAATTAATCTTACATACTTACCCGTATAAATTCTAATGTGTGTGTATATATATTTGATGACGTGTAATCGTTGATCACCTTGCTAGAATTATTCTATTATGAAATATTATATTATGTGACACATTGTAAAATGTCTATAAAGAGTTTAGCTCGTTTGTTAAATAGCGCTAATTAAAAATAAATCTCTAATTAAAATATGTACAAAATAACAGAATACTAATTAGCTTAACCACTTAATTAATATAAAAGTATATTTTACACGGTTATAAAAGAAATTACATGACTGTCGTATGCCTTTTCCTGCAGGCTACACGATAAAAAAATCAATTTATGTTTGACTCGTTATAAACTTTTATATTTTATGCAAATACATAAACAGCCACAAAACCTTTGCATTAAACGAAAAAACATAAAATGTAATCTATTTGCTTTTACGGTTTTCCGTAAAAAATTATGGTATGCACGAGATATAAGTATTTTCATTTTATATTTGATCGCGAAAATAACTGTAATAAAAATTTGAAACAAACATATACAAAATTTTCAGATAAAGGTAAATATCAACGAGATATTATATGGAATAAATTGAAGAGCTTTTCAAAATAAAAGAGCTTTGTTGTTTTTTCACATTTCTGAATTTATGCGTTTTAAAAACAGCATCAAGCGAAATAATTTTAATAAAACTTAATTTTGAGCTTTTTGAATACTGGTGTTTATTATGTATCCAAACATACAAACGTAATATATATCTCCGTACAAAGTGTCTCATGACGTACGTATAAGCGCCTGGTGCGGGTACATCACCGATAACTTTAAAGATTATGTTTCACCATTGAGTAATTTGCGAGTGTAGTTGACACGAAAATGGTATATAGTATATAAATTAGCGACAGCTGTCATGTATTAAAGGAATTTCTATAGTTTCTCGAGTCAAAAATGATGCAAAGTTTAGTGAAAAGCTTATGTACCATTAAAATATTCCAGTAGAAATCCCCTCTTTGTTTTCCAATTATAAATTGTGAAAATTTAATCTATCCGTTTCCTCTTATAGTAAATACTTATGGTTGCAGTAGGAACAACCAATATATTCCAAAAATCAAACCAGACTGCGATCAATTATTTGTACGTTGTTCGATGTATTATGTAAATGAATGTCAAGCATTCAATTATGTCCTGATTTTACTCAGCACTTAATTTATAATAGACACTCTTGAAATTATTCCTGTTTACAATTAGTAGTGAAATTAATGTTCATCTCGTGTTTCAGTTCCATTATGCGCCGTCTAATATCAATCACTTCACTTTTTAGTAAAATAACAAATATTTTATTTTAAAGTGTAATTTATTTTTTCTTACGATTTCGCGATTTGTAAATTTTAAAAACTATACTAATTTATATTTTTAAGCCGAATTTATGTTAACTACGTCCAAATTTTCCGGATTTTTTTTTCGCACTTTGAAATGAAGTTAGATGAAATTTATCATATTAATCACATGGCATTTATAATTTTTTGTTTTGTGAATTGGCATCCCTGAATCAAAATTTGACTCGAAATAAACTTATTTTAACCTTTTGAGAACTGGTGTCAACAGATGTTGACATGTTTTTATAGTCATTTTCCGCTTTACTATTTCCGTGTATTTGGTGTGTTATGTATTATATCTGTTCTATTACTATTTGGAAGTCAAAATGTATTCTGTGTTTGAGTGTAGTACTAAATTTGACAGAGCTATAATTATTTCTGTGTTAAACGTTCCCGCCAAAATATTACTTCCACATAAAAAAATTCATTTTTATATAGTATAATACTATTGTAAGGTTAAAATCATTTATATTTCGTGTTCGTGAATGTCCTAAATATGCACTAAAGAAAAAAATATAAAGTTTTTATTCGATTTCAAGTTTTTACGATAATTAAAATAGACGTCGACGTATGTTGACAAATCGCGTCAAAGGTAATGGAAACATTTTTTCTTTAAGTCAACATATGTGAACAAATTGATTATAGAGTTGCATTTGTATTTGTTCGGCTTGAAGTTTTGTCAACACAAAATGAAATTAAAAGATTTCAAAATGAAATTAGGATGGTGTATCACCAAAATGATTTTCAAGAAAGCTTTGAACAAAAAAGAAAAATGATGAACCATCGATTACACAGCAACACCTGTACGATTTACGGTAATCCGTCCAGAAAATGATGTTCATTTTGATGAGGGGGACCATCTGCATTTATTTCAAGAAAGCCACTCGGCTAGCAGATGTACCAACACCGATTGAAAGGGTTCATCATTAGTGATTTGTGCAACTAAGGTTAGTTTAAAAAAATCTACGCATAAAAGAAAATACGAACATACAGTTACAACATCATCACCAAAGACCACTGTACGATTGACAAAAGTTCAACCGGAACTAGATATCCGCTTCGATGGGGTGGTTCGCCTTTCATTGTTTCAACAAAGCAACTCATCGAGTAGATGTAAAAAATCCGAATTATGATCATCTAGCCTACTTTGTACTAAGTTCAAAGTTCATTTCTGCATTATAATTCTAAGTATATTGCTTTCATGATTTTCATTACAAACAAATTTATATATGAGGTTTTATTTAGTTATAGTTGTGAACAATGTGAAATAATTATTGTTTTTTATTTTAGAAATCTTAAAACGTTGACTGAATAACATACTGTGATGAAATTACCAAGATAACCATTATATCTAATTAAATATTGAAATGTACTAAATAAACTATTAACATAAAGTCGCCTTTAGGTAATCATTGATATTATACCAGTTTTTGAAATGATCATGTCGAAGATTTCATAAGCCTCTATCATTTAGCAGAGCCATCTTCAACTATGGTCAATGAAAACATTGACTTTTTACTAATGACGTCACTATATTTCGACCACTAGATGGCGGCAAAATTAGGTAAAAATATTACACCTTGCCTCCTTTAAAAGGATGTAATAAATTGTAAAATGATGCGACTCAATCTAGCACAAAACTAAAGAATTGTAAAATAAATTATCAAACTACGAGCAATATTTGGTTTTTTTTTTAAATCAGTTTTCCAAAAAAAAAAATCTTCAAAAATATTTAGTGCGAATTTAAAGACAAACGGCTCTTTATTATGTGTATAACTTAATTTTTATAGATTTTTCAGCAAATTTATTTTATATAAAAAAAAAACACTAACGAATTTAATCTTGAAAGTATTATCCATCGTTTTTTATGACCTTGCGCCATCTATTAGGTAGGAATGCTGTCGCTAAAGATACTTGCAGGCTTAGTCGGATGGAGCTAAGCCTATCTTCTGAGTCACGAGAGCAACGTGAGGTTGAGCATTATCATGCATCATTTATTTATTTATTCAAAGAAATCTATTCTGTGATTAACATGTATGATTTTAAATTATTTAGTTTAAAACAAACATTTATTAAAACAAAAATTAAAGAAAAATATATAAATTTAACCAAAAAACAAAAAAAAAAATATAAATCAAATTTTGATTTAACATTTAAAAATTTTAAAAATAATTCTTCAGGATATTTTTGAATTTGTCCTTTGATATATTAAAGTCTAATAGATCGTCGATAATGTTGAATGATTTAGACATCATATTAATGGGGTTGTTTTCTCCATAGTTTGGAGAATGGTGTTCTAGTGCTAAAAACACAAGGTTTCGAAATGTTCTGCATGGCACATGAATTGATATGTTTCCCAAGATGTAAGCTGAATCAGTGTGACCAAGCAAAACGTTTCCAATAAAAGCCGCACCTAAGAGAAGTCGTCTATTTTCAAGCGCGTATATTTTTTAATCCGTGCATCTTGTTGAGTACGGAGGTACCCGAGCCACATTTTCATGGAATGGTAAGTTGTGGACATAATTGTTAAACAAAAAAATCAAGAACTTCTTTTGAATGCTTTTGATTCTTTTTATGTGCACAGAATAGTATGGATTCCAGGCCGTTACAGCGTATTCCAGTTGAGATCGAATGTAAGCGGAATAGAGTGAACATAAGAGTTGAATATCTTTAAATTCGCCTGTCCATCTTTTAACAAATCCAAACATGGCATTCGCTTTCGCAATACAATTTTCAATATGCCTAGTGAAACTCAAACTGGCATTTTCCACAAATGTAACACGATGGAAAGACATGATTTTGCATTTCTTAATATTTCAGTAAAGCGAGTTTAGATCACACCACTCACTTAATCTATCGCTTCTTGAAGTTTCTCCGTATCTTGCACTCCATTAACAGTACGAGCTATTTTCACGTCATCAGCAAATATGAACACGTTTGAGTTTTGATTATCTCGGTTAATCGATCTATAAAAATAATAAATATCCAAGGCCCGATGTGTGATCCTTGAGAAACCCTAGACGTAACTATAATAACGTTTGATTTCTCATATCCCATTATTACAAATTGTTGCCGGTTGAGATAAGACTTTAACCAATTTATGTAATCGAGTGAAAACCCAAATTTGAATAAACTCTGGAGTGCTTTTTGATGGCAGATGGAATCAAATGATTTACTGAAATCCGTGTACGCTACATCTACTTGACGGTGCTTTTCTATGTCGTTAATTATTTTACTGCTGAATTCAACCAGATTAGTTGATGTGGATCGGCCAGGCATAAACTCATGCGGGTTTATTGATATATGACGTGCAATTATGGATCTATAGTTGTTGCATAATACTAATTCAAACAATTTTGGAATTGATGATGTAGTTGATATGATATTCCTAAGTAGCATGTAACGTCGTCTCGTTTACCCGATTTAATAATTACATGTTTCATAAGAAACAACGATGGCACCAAGAACACACTACAAATTGATTCCCGTTCTTTAGAAGCATTTCTTCTTTGTTGGAATTCGTTATAATGCAGTGCCGAATTGCTGTTTATCAGTTGCCGTCGTAAACTCTGCTATTCTGAGAGATTATATAACTCACGTAGACTTGTCGTTCGGTGTTCAGAAACCTTGCGTTCGATTATCTAAAAACCACAACAATACCGTGAAAATATTTTTATTTTAATATAATTTTAAGTTCGAAGAAAAATTCTGCAAAACTTAACGAATACACCTAATATATTATATTTATTATAACGAAAACGCTTAAGGAATCAACACTAAGTTTTTTAAATCTGTGCTCAAAGATTGTTTGATTCATATTGATTCATATCTCTTATCTTCTTACAATAATTTCAATACAACATCAGTAGCTATTTTCTTGTATCTTTAATCCACCATCTTTATGTGCTTTAACATCAAGCTGTTTGTGAAAACTCATTAAAGGTTTTGGTCGGACATTCTGCCGCAACTTATACAGTTTTTAATTCGAAGCTCAGTTTTCATTCAAAATGGGAAATTATAATTTAGACACAAACGAATAGTAATAAAAAGAGTTTTTCATGTGTTTTTCCGAACAAATTTGGACTCTGTACATTTTTGCGAAATTAATTATTAATAAAACTCTAGCCGAATCAATTTGTTCGGCTATCAGAATTCAATTAACATAATTATTTTACTTATCTCATAAATTAAAATTATGGCTACAAATATTTCTATTCTAACAGCTTAATTTCGAATTTTTAGTATTTTTGCATCTTTAATGTAATTTGTATCAAAAATCACACCCCCACTTGCTACTCAAATTATTTTGAATTAATGCTCATATTTCAAATACGAAATTTACCATAATTCTATTGACAAGAAGCAAATAAACATAACATTTATGGAAAACTTATAAACATACAGTTGAATAAATAATTGAATTATTATTGTTTTTGTTTTCTAGGAAAATTTTCGTACACCAATTTATTAAAGGGATTTTCATTTATGTAAACTATTTGTATGATATCAAACTATAAACCACACAAGTAAAAAAATACAATAATTAATTGTTTTATGAAATTTACAAATGAGTCAACAGACTCTTAGAATCTGTCAATTATAATCATAAAGCTTATAAATTAAACTTAGTTATACATCCAATGATATCCTTTTTATTTTTATCATATTATTTTCTAAAACAATACTATTAAATATTTGCTTAATTATTTATTTTTTTTTATCTAAATTAATTAAGAAAATTTCTTTTTATATTCATATCAATTTTTTGTTCCGACTAAATTGTGGAAAAACAAAATTTATTTTCCGTAATACCATAAATTTATTGGAAAATCTTTTGGACTTTTTTTTTGCTGTATTTGGAGTTTTTTTTATCGCTTGTTATAAAAATGCAAAACACGAGTGCAAATAGAAAACGATTATTTAATAAAATTCAAATAAAGCATTTTATTTTTATTATTGAATTGTTAGTTTATTGATTTTCCTGAATTTTCCTTTTTACATAATACTTTATTCACTGATTTTAAATTATAGAAGTCGACGAGACAATTTTAAAATTTAATATTCGTTTTATCTGTAAATAAAATTTCCATATAGTTAGTTTTGTATCTGGGGCCTAAACTGGATGTTGTCAAATGGATGTAAAAGAATTAAAGTTATTATTCGCATGCGAGTATACATAACAGTTTAGGCACGAAATCAAAATTACATTTTTTCTGCAACCTCTATTCTAAGTTTAACCTGCGATGAAATAAAGAATTACGGATAATTTACATTTGCTGTCTGAACAGTTTAAGTTTAGTTTTTTCGATCGAGTGTGTGATTTACTGAGAACAAATATATCTAATTCAGATAAAAGTAGCTTATACAGCGTAATTACAGTGTAATTATATTTATCAACAGTAACCACATACGGTTTTATATTTATCAACAGTAACCACATACGGTTTTTTAAACCATCAAACGTTTAAGAATTAATATAATAGTTATAATTATTATGCGAATCATATTTTAATTACAAAGCAAGACCAATTGTCTAGATTTTTTTTTTAACTTTTGTTTTTGTAATAATTAAATCTAATTTAAAACTAACAAAGACACTTTAACGGTTGAGCAATGCAAACAAGGTTAGGTTGAGCAACGCAACAAAACATTAAATCCCGTGTGCGATACTTAAAAGCATTTTATTTGATGACGAAAATAATTTAATAAGGCAATTAAAAAAATAATTTCTCAATAAACTCCTCTATTGTAGGTACGTTTCCTAATGCGTGAAGGTCGTTGATTCTATAATGCCTAAAGTCAGGAGGACATGGCCACTTGTTAAATGCAAACCGTAAAGCTTTGTTTTGTATTATTTGGAGCACCTTTCTTTGAGAACCAGTTGTTGACTCCGGGCCGGCGTATGTAAGGCGAGTGTATAACTTATATATTAATATTTGGTTAAGGCAGTCTACGCCACTATTATTGTTAAGGAATGGGTATAATATATTAAATGCCCCGCAGCTAGACGTCTAATTGATAAGATATGATGTTTAAAAGACAAATGCCCATCAAAGGTTAATTACACCAAGATATTTTACCGAACTAACGACCTCAGCCAATTAGTTATTAATATGGACTGGAGCGTACGAAATTGTAGATAGAAATGTGAAAGAATCAAATTTCGTACGCTACGCAGTAATTCGCAAGTAGTACAACTACATGGTATTGCTCTATATATATAGAAAATATTTCAATATAATAAACAACATCAGTCGTCGCGACCTGATGAGAAGATTGATTTTTTCAAATCATTAGTCTCTTCTGTTCGAAACTGATTGTTATGATTCTTACACATTAGCCATCTATAAGTCAAAAATTCAAAACCAAATTGCTCAGATGACTATAGCAACCTTCCACAGCCTACGATGGATAACACGTTCAGCCACCGTACTTAATCCACACAATCATTAATAATGCTCGTGAACTGACTAATTGTACTTTCAATCTTATCACGAGAATTTATTAGTTAAGGAGAAAGTGAAGACAATTTTTGATAAACAAAATATTTAATACTGTCCTAGTCTACTTCACTTTACTTTAAAGTTTTAGGTTGATCAAATAAATGATGGATTTTGAACTTATTGGGTATTTTTAAAACCACAGGTAGATAATCTAAACAAAATTCATTTAGAACCTTGACTTGATCCCTAGAAAGCGGCAAATCCAAAACAGTATTTCCTCTCGTATTGTGAGGCGGACAAATTACTTGAATGTTGTTAGATTCACAAAACTTTCTACATGGTTCTACAACTAATCAAAATGGTAGAGGATTCTGTTTGTAATGTTGAACGTGAAGATAAAGTCGGTGTGGATGAAAATTAGAGATGTAACTAAAGATGATTACAGATGAAGAATTTAAATGTTGTAGATGGCCGGTTAATGGATGGTAGAAATAAAAATACTGCGAGCGCGGATTTAATTTTGTATTTAATTTAATTTTATTAATTTTAATGAACTTAAGAATACATGAACTTTACACCTTTAGATATATTTATTAATTTATTAGCCAGTCTTTACTGTTCGCTAGATTTGAAGAGAATACTTCTTAACAATTTTACAAATTGTACGTTAAGCTACTGTCAGGTTTGAAATTTTATAATTAACGTAGGTTGTAGCAAACTTAAATGTATATAGGTGCTATCAATACTATAAGATAAAGTACTAATACGATATGAAGATAATTACAATATTGAACGCACTCATCGTATTACTACTCTAGTACAATAATAAATATAATGAAATAATGACAGCTTGAATAATAAGTTTTGTTTGTTTACAAAGTGCATCTCACAGTTATACAAAAAGATAAGTATATAAATTACTATTAATTACATAAAATTATTAATTAAATTCTTAGTTTCAGGTAATCATTAATAAGATCAACTGTATAAATATTCCGGTTGGTAAGTCCAACTGAGATACACTCTCGTGTCAAACTAACCCTGTTCACTTCTAGGTAACATCAAATTTTAGCAATTCCGTGGTCAAAAGGATTATAAATAAATTGTGAATTAAATCTAAACTAGTGTTGTCATTTCTCCAAACAGATTCTACCATTTTGATTAGTTGTAGAACCATTCAACAGAGAATGACGAGCATTAAAATCGCCATAAATAAGGATCTTTTTGTGAAGTCTATAGTCAGGTCATTGAGATCACTGGTAATAATTTTCCAAAATATACAGAAACCAGAAGAAACGAATTATCTCCCTTGCCAACAATTATTGTAGTAGCGGAAAATTTATCCTTCAATAAATCCTGGAGTTTAGAAATGTTTATACTCTTATCAATTAAAATAACAGTGCCTTCTGATTTGGCTTACTTAGCATTAGTTCTAAATATGCTATAATTAGGAATTTGAAGATGATGGATATTTTTTAAATGAGTTTCATTTAAGCAAACAAGCTGAGGTTTATGTTTAGAAATGAGTAACACGAGCTCGCAGCGTCTCGCACTCGTGGCCAGGCTATTGCAGTTTAAAAACAACAGCTTCATGATAGGTATTGACAAACAAAATTCAGGTACATTGACTTTTGAGTGCCAATATCATGGATAGTATTAGCTTTTTGAGAAATTTTGAAATCTGACTGAACCCCAAAAAGTGATTCAGACTTCGAAAAGAATTCACCAAGAATATTGTGATGAGTTGATTCACTGCTACTAATAAGAGCCTTGTTGCGATTTGATTTAGAACTATCATTTAATAAATCAGAAAAGGAAACTCCTTGCCGTACAAATTGCGAGGTGAATTCTCTCTGAACAGGTTGTTTCGTTGTAGAATTATTAGATTCATAAAAACTATTTGCAGAGGTCAACTTAGAAACATAAAGCTTTCTTTTTGGACCCTCATTAAAGCTTGCCACATGGTCTCCATTACAGTTAGCACACTTAACAGCAATTTTATTTGTGTTTGTTGAACATTCACCCGTTGTTTGATTCTTAGCACATTTAACACATTCAAAGGTTAAGTTACATCCCATGGCACTGTGTCCAAAGGCTTGACAATTACGACACTGGTCGGTACCCACAACAACCAATGGCTAAATTGATTTCATTACGTTTAGTAGAAAGCTCAAAAGTTACCGTGAAGTATGGCTACCTGACAACATCCATTTTTAACATCATTATTACGAAAAAATTTATTTACGGGATATACATTAATAACTTTTAATCCCTTATTAATGAGATCCTCCTTGATATCAGCCGCTGAAGTATCCTGATGAATTCCTCTAGCAACCATAATTACTGGTCTCTACTCCTTGATGGTGAAGGTGTAAAAACGAAATTTGTTCTCCTTAAGTACACCTACAAGTACTTTATCCTGATCCTTGCTAACTGCATACAATGTACAGCTTTTAGCCGTTACCCGCAGAAGGGATCCGGGATGATTTTGAGTAATCGCTCGAAGCGGATGAATAGATTTTTATTGATAATTGGTGGCGGCTTATCCGATTTTCTAGCAACTGGTGCTTTCGATGGAATATCAGATGTAGTCTCACTATCTAATTTAATTAATCTACCCCCAATTTCAGAAAGGATTTCTGCATAATCACCATGATCCATATCCGAATCCGAAGAGTACTCCCCAAGGTCATCCAATAAATATTTAACATTATCATAAACACTATTTGTAGTAGGGAGATCACCGCTTTGATCACCAAGTTTTTATTTTATTTTATAATTACATCATCATTAGCAGAGCTAGAGCTCATTCGCTTAACTGACTTATTAGAAGTCTGGTTACTAGTGCCGTTATCCATTTTACAAGCGCTGGTATTTTTACAGGCGCTCGGAAATCTTGCAATGCCTTGTTCACTGCACGGTTTATCATGACATTCAGTTGACTAATGATCCTTTCATCTTTCGGAGGGGTACCACCCCCCTTTCTCCTCATCGTGTTGCTTTGCACAGTAAACTGCGTCTACTTATTTCGCCACCCGAACAGCTTGGAATTTTTTAATTTATAGTTTGAAGTTTCTTTGATGCTCAAAAATATAGTTTAGAGTATATACTAATTTTTACCGTACTTTCATACAAACGCGCGATAACATTTCACGCAATAACGCGCACAATCACCAACAGGTGCCACTACTGTAGAATAAGAATATTCTTTAAGATAAATATTCTTTTTAATTGTTAGAATATGTCACAAATAAAATTATATTTCAGTCACTCACAAAAATTAAAATTGAAATGATGATGATGATGTGTGTGTGAGTGTGAGTGATTTACTTTTAATACTATATATTAAAACACTTTGAATTGTCATAATGACAATTAATAAAAATGCTTTGCACTGCTTTTATTGAAAGTAGTAAAAATGGTATATTATTCAGAGATATAAAGAAGTAAACTATTACACCCCGCGGAAAGAGTTTCGTTACGGATATTTTAGTAAGGAAGAATTATAAAAGTTCCTTAAGCCTGAATTACAAACTTAAATTCGGAAGTATGAATTTAGATGTTTTTCTTTTATTAAAGGGGCAAGACATTTGATACGAGATCTAGTTGTTAAATTTTTTTCTGTAGTAAAACAAAGTATTGTAATCATGAAAAATGTTAACCTCGAGATATATGCAGTTAATGGTAAATTTATATCGCCGAAGTTAAAAAAGATAGTTTTTAAAATATCTGTGTATGTTTGTGTATGCTTATGTATGGTGGCGTGCCCACTAAATGTCTGTTGATTCTCTACCCAGACGGATTGACTGATTAGGATGAAAATTCAAATATAAACTTTTCTAATAATTTGGGAGATTTCAACGAATTTGGCTGAAATTGATCCACCGGAAATGGAAGCCTCCACGAGAAAAACGATTATGAACTAAAAGATTTCAATTTAAATTTGCAACAATACCGGTAGAGATAATATTTCCAAAATTTAAGCGGAAATGACGTTTTTTTTGGGAAAAAAATTGTTTTTTCTTTACACAGTAAATGTATTAGCGGTGTTTTATTATTCAAGCACTATCGGGCGCCGAATGGAAAATTTCTACTAAAACTGCGGCTATTATTCACTGGTGTCGCCATTAATAAAAATAATAAAATTGTTTTTAATTTCATGAAGTCGTATGACAGTTCTACTTTTGTGGCTATTGTTGTTTTTCACTTGTTGTCAAAACAAAATTATTTTGCTTTGTTTTTTTCTAGTAATAGAAGTGTGTAGTAAAAAATGATTGGTTTAATTATAAAAAGTATTGAGTAATTGGCCGAGATATTGTTATAGGTAATTAATAAATATTTATTGGTTTATGTTTATGCAAATGCAAATGTTGTATGCAAATAAAAAAAATTTATAATTTCATATTTTTGTTTTAGCAATTAATATAAGCTGTGATAGAAAATAAAGACGATCAAGACTTTGATCTTTTATTTTCATCAGATTCTCACGAGGATCGCCAAAAATTACTAATTTCATCGAGACAATCGAAAGCTATAGCGATCGAGATTTTAAAGAGCATTTTCGCTTAAATCCGAGATACAGCTTTGGATTTAATAGGTAATATTTAGATTTTTTTTTTAATTTTTGACCGAAATACTAGTGTACTAATGTAGTATTTATATTTACAGAAAAATACAAAATTTATATTGAAGGAGGGATAAGTTCGGGCCGTCAAATGTTGGAGCGAATCGTAGACAAATATACGTACCTTTGGTATTTAAGCAGTCACGTTTAGACAACTTGGTAACCTCTTCGGTGTCGCTACATCTGCTGCATGGAACGTACTTTTCGTGTATCCGATTTTTTATGAGCATAGAAAATAAATATTTCAGATGGTCCACACAAAATACTTCTCAAAAAAATTTGAAGAGTTAAAAACAGAATCCAAATATAATCGGTGCTATTGACAATGAATGCTCTAGATTTTTCGGAAAAAATATTACAACATAAGTCTGCAGTTGGTAGCTGATTCGATCGAAAAAATGAATCATGTACATTGCGGTGAGCCAGGGTCTATGCACGACGTAAGAATTTTACGCTGAAGCAGTTTGTTCCAGAACGTGGAGCAAAATACAAATTAATTTATCCCACCTAATTCGTTTTGAGGGGTAGTGCATATGCTATGAAACCTTGGTTAATACCGCCTTACAGGGAAAATGGTACTCTAACAAATGTTTAAAGAGACGCTTTCGCCGGTTGTTAAATTTCACGGAATAAAAGGATTTAAAACTGGTTCAAAAAGTGGAATATTCGTTCTGCATAATATTTCTATTATGCAAAACGATGATACCAATATTAATTCAACGGTGCTTTACTCATAGCCAAATGTTGAGGTATTAAATATTGCAACCGATAACACAATAAATCGACGAGAAATAATTTTGGAGGAATTAATAAGAAAACTCGCTTCAGAATTTTTTATTTCAGTATTTTACTTTATAAATAAAAATCACATTCAGTCTTCAATGTAAATAAAAAAAAAATTCAACATAAATAAAAAAGAATTAAAAATAATTAACTATTTTTATAAGGAATTTATAGTATCCATCAATTCTTTATGACGTATTTGCTTCCGTTTACCAGAAACAGTAATAATTCTTTTTTTTTGTTATTAAATATATCCTGTTTTTATCCATTTTCGCTTTCGTGCACTTGATAAAATATTTGAAGCTGGCTGACTATTAGTAGTGGAGGTATTATTTTGTGGTAAGCTGCCGGAAGAGGATGACTGAGAGTTTGGGAAGTGAATACTAGATCATCGAATAATGAACATTATAGTTTGCTATATGTAGATTCGGTGAATGGTGGAGGAAAGGAGAGGAATCTGTGGATGTGGAACGAATTGTTTGATTTAAATGTGCTATCGATGCTTCAGATGACATAGTCAACAGGGCACCAGAATGACTACGTACAAGCCGGTCGCCGAATATCTCGTCGAGTTCATTCTCGAATGGAATCAATTTTGGGGATTCACCTGTTTGGTTTACTTTGTCCTTTTCGGTTTCGTATGCCCGATCTAATCCCTTCATTTTATTTAGAATTCCAACGGTTGTTAATGGAGATTCTTAAAAATGAATAACTAATTAATATTCTTACTAATTATGCACGCTCAGAAAGTGATCATTGTAAATTTAAACGAAACTTTAGACCATTATTTTAAAATTGAAAAATTGTTTAGTTTGTTTGGTAACTGGGATAAAAAATGTTGTACAACTTTATTTACATCTTGTTCCGGATGTACATATTAACATAAATTATTTGAATATGCTTACGAATACATTCATTGAGGTTAGCACATGCAAACTTTCTTTTCTAAAATAAAATAGAAAATATTAGTTTCGAGCTAAACAAATTAATTATATGCAAAAATAGCGCGCTTAATATAAGTTTTGACTTAGAAAACTGGATTCTGCGGATAAAATATATCGGACGGTAAGTCAAGAAAAGTATTTTTTTGAAAATGTCTGTGAATGCGTGCTTTTGTAATGTGGTGCCCACTAAATATCTGTTACTTCTCTAAAGCTCAGACGGATCGATGAATCGGGATGAAAATTAATCCTTTAACTTTTCTCATAACTTGGGATTTACAAAACTTAACAAAAATGAGGTTTTTGATTAAAACATTGTAACAGTGCATACGTGTACTGTACAATAATTATATTTGCTTGTTTAATGTTCGAATGTTGCCATTATAATAATGCGAATAGCCCCTAAATGCGCGCTAATTGATACTCAGCGGTCGAATATTTTTTATTGTCTTATCGGCGTAGTATTGAAATGATTTGAATAAGTGTAAATGGATGGCACCTCTGTCGTTCAGATTTCTGAACTTTATGGGAGATGATTTATAAACGTTCTCGATACCCTGTACGCACGTCAAAAGGTCCCGCGCAAAATTTGGCGGGTGTTGAAAAAGAAAAAACATATAAAAAGGCCGAACAGCAGGGCGGGTGGATCAAAAAAAAATAGAATTTTGTGCGAGACATTAGTCAACATAGTCTAAGTGATCAAGTTTTTTTGAATTGAATGAAAGAAAATAAATGAAAAAGTGGTTTATAAATTGAAATTTAAATCATAATCTCTAAATAAAAACAGAAGAAAAATTCTGTATGTAACTAAAATTACAAATAAAAAGAACAATTTTGTATGTAAATCAATTTAATTAACTAGTGACCAAAAAAAAAAATTAATTTGCTTATAAATTGTGAACTTTGAAAAAAAAAAACAAAAAAAAAAAATGGGAAAAGAAAATCATAGGAAAACTATAATGGACCCAATAGTGAAAATATTGGTTGGTGCAAAAAAAAATTAAAAAAAGTTTTTTTGTGTGTGTAAAAGTTAAAGGTCACGTTTATGAAAAAAGAACAATGTAATAAAAAAAAAAAATTATAATATAGACACAGATCGGTGCGGATTTAAATTTTAATACAAAAAAAAAAAAAATTTATTAACTTGATAATTGTGCAAAGAAAATAATAAAAATACGAAACAAAGTATAAATCAGAAAAAAACCCGTAATAATCAGTTGTTTGCGACGTCACATTACCATCCATCGACCATCAACATCACCATCAATCTACATCAACATCATCAAGGTACCCAACAATAATTTTAAATTTTTTCATTTTTCTTTAAATAAAAATATTTCTTTTTTGAACTTATGTGTATAATCTTAGGTTTAGTTAGTTAGTAGGGAATTTAGATTTTTCTTTTCTGTCTAACCGTTCTTTTTTCATTCTATTTTTTTTCATGAGTTTGTTGTTTTTGCTTTATGGATTTTTTTTTTAAATAAATAGAAATTGTTAAATTTTTATATGATCACGATCAAACCAAAATTCTGTTTTTTCTACTTTTGCTCTGTTTTCGATTTCGTTTTTGTGGATAATTTTTTTGAGTGAAGTGTATAATCAAAGTGCAATGAGAGAATAAATTAACAGCATCGTGAGGATGGGTTAGGGTAAGTAATCCGGTCAGAGATAGGTAGGTAGTTGGCATCGTTTCCTTCCTCGCGGTTACCATTGGCTCACACATACTCTTCCAATCCCACGCCCAAAACCCTGAAGCTTAGCCGGCAACGACCGCTGAAGAGTCCCTGTGTGAACCCAAATTTCTATAGCATTTGTGTGGCTTGGAGAATGAATTTCGAGTAAATTTCGTTCTCCTTCCGGTTTCATAATGGATGTTTTTTTTGTTGTTGTTTAATTATTTTATTTTTTTTTTAATTTTGTTCGCGTACATTCTCCAGGCCAAACAACTGTTACAACATGGTTTTGAACAAAAATCCGGCCCAGCACTGTTCAGACGGAATGGTTGACTCGGTTGATTTCTTTCTTCAGCATTTCGGAGGTCCTAGTAATTTTGGCCGAAATCGGCTCACCGGAAGGTACAAATTCAGTAGGAGCTTTTTCGTTTTTATATCGTTTTTATGAAAAACAACTATGGTATAAACTAAAATATTTTAAATTAATTTTGAAACAATATCGCACTAGATCATTGTTCCAAAATCTAAGCGCCAAAATCTATTTCGCCTCTGCACAGCACTGATGACAGCCCTGATTGATCGAGATGAACCTTTATATCTAAAGTTTTTCTTCAAATTCGGAGGCCCGAGAGAATTTTGGAAAAAATTGGCTCACCGAAGTGACAGTTTCTATAGGATCTTTTTGTATTTCACCGGAATGACAGCTTCAATAGAAGCTTTTTTATTTTTTGAATGAATCTTGAAAAGTATATCATTTACGAGAAACCCTATTATGAACTAAAAGAGCCTTTTAACAAACGAGAATTTTGCAATGCATGAATATTTGGCACGCATGAAGCTCGATAAGACGAGGTGCTGGGCGTATGTATCTTCCTTAATCTTAGAAGAAGGTCCTTCTTCTGATAGAAAAATCCAAAACGCTAGTTCATATGAGCTTAGTTGTTATTGTTAGGCGTTTTAGACGTTGATATTATATGAAGTTTTCAACTAGTCACCCGGTATCCATATTTGTTGTATTTTGTATATGTAATTTAAACATATATTTTTTATATACATATTTAGCGTCTGTTGAAAAATGGGGAAAACTGTAAAATTCATGACACCATTTTAAATTCTACGAATTTTCATTTACTTTTTTTGCAGTACAAATTCAGTTTTTGTATAATTTCATTATTTGTTGCAAATTTTAATACTATTACAACATTTTTTGTTTCAAAGTAAAACTATATATTGTTGTTAAAATAGTTTTATTAAAAAAATTCTGCTTAATATTCAAAATATGATTTTTATTTTTTACTATAGGACACAAAATATTTTTCTTGTATACTAAACTAGTAAACTTTCCCTCATTTTGCTTTATACAACTTGCACTATAAAAACATAAATTTTTTAAACTAAAACGAGTTGGTTGAAATTTGTGGATTGGTGTTGTCGTGACAATAAAATACATTATAAATATGACATAAAAAATTAGTGTAATGTACAATGGAAAGAATTAATTATTACAACTTTTTTCTTGTTCAAAATAATTCCTGCTTATATTTTTGTACCGAAAACTATATCGAGTGAATGCAATCGCAATTTCGTACCAGTTCTATAAGTCTGAACTATACCAAAAGACAAGCGAATTTTGCAACGAACAACAAAAATTCAAAAGTGCTGCGACGAGTTTGACTATATACAACGATATAGTGGTGGTCGGATCGTCAAGGTACATACTACTACGATTTATTTGGCGATTAACATTCTTAATATGCGTCGAAATTATCTAATTAATTATTCCCCCAATAAGCCATTTTATGTGGAGTTTTAGTAGAATTACTAAACAGTTAGTATATTTTCAAAATTTGATTTCTACCAGTAGTACGTTTCACTAAAAATTATTCGATTGTTAAATAGTTGACGAATATAATTTTGCCGTTAAACTTTTGTTATTAGTGGTTTTATGCAAAATATGTTGGCTGAAATTTGACCAACTTGTGCCTTTTTGTATTTTTTTTTTTTTTTTTTTTTTTTTTTTTCTTTTTTTTTTGTTTTTTTTTTTTTTTTAAAAAAAAGAAAGTATTAATCATCCAATGGATTTAATGTCCTTTTAAGGTCAATTAATACTCCCCTTTTCATTCACGCACTCACCCACCCATTCACCTACTCACACATTTTTACAGTATACCACCTGCACGTTGCAAGCTCCATGTCAACCTGCACATTGACATGGACGGTGGGTCGGCGCTGAATTCTGCACTCCAACAGAGGGTCTAAGTTGTGTTTATTATCATCACCGATCGTAATCGATGAAGAAAATTCGCTTTACATCCTGCCTCTGATGGGATTCGAACCCAGTACCTCCCGGTCCAAGTGCCGAAGCTTTAACCACTGCGCCACTTGTACGGTAAATATAGGGTAAATATATATACGGTAAATATATATACGGTATTTGCCCAATGATGAATTGATTTTTCGTTGATTGATGTTTGATCCAAAATTGTATAGCCATTGCTAAAAATTTTAAAACCGAGACATCCATACCTGAAATGTTCAAGCAAGGATTACAAGAAAGAAGGATAAAAATGTTCGAAGTTCATTAAGATGATGAAAGGAGAAATGCTTATGCTCACTTAAATATATTGGATGATCTACTTTATTAACAGTTATTGATTGATAGTTAGAGGTGTCTATATAGCTAGATCTATAATTTTTTTGGCGGTCCCGTAATATAAGATAGTCTGCTATAATATTATGATTTTACACATAATTGGCACCCATCACCTTCGATGATTCTCGAGCACCTTTTCATTACTTTATTATCTATTTAGTGGGAGTGAAGTATTTAGGAATATATTTTACGTAAAATTTTGAAATATGGCCAAAACTAAAACAATTTTTTTAAAAGTATTTTATAAAAAACAAGTGGTTGAAATACAAAAATTAAAGTATTATTTATATTTATTCATATTCTTTAAGCCCATAATGTTTCAAGTTCCTATACTTTTAATTGATAATGAAATTTCTGTAATCGTGATTCTTGAGAATATAGTTTAAGTCAGGCTATGATGGTAATCCTAAACGACTAGCATTGACAACCATTCTACAGAGGCCCATCATGTCATTTGACAGGAAACATCTCAAAAATTTGTGTCTATTTGATGCTGGTTGTGAAGGGAGAGAGAGCCAAAAGATGCAAAATCAATATGGTACAGTTTTACTTCTTTCATTTTCGAATCTACAACAGTAATCACGTGAGGCTGTTAGAATAGGCAAAGTTAATTCGTCAAAGATTTCCCTTCTCTCATCAAACAGAAGAGCTCATTCAGTCCTTTTTGGTGGGAATATCAGCCGTAAACCTCAAATGATGGTGATTTAGAGCCTTGTTATTCTAAGAATGTGTGAAAAGCAGCTTACAATTTCCAATATTTTTTTAATTTATCCAACAAAATGAAAACTAAAACTCTTCCCCATATTGAACTAGAAAAATACTGAGCAAAAATATTTTTAACTACTATAAAATTGTTTCGTACATTTAAATTACAAAAAATGTTAAAATATTTTTAATATTTATGTTGTCAATGCTTGTTAGATTTTTTTGTAATCTTTAAATGTTCGCGAATATGTAAACGTTAGAAAATCGTTTTGCTTTAAATAATTTTTTTCAACAATAATTCTTCGATTGGAAAAATTGTTTTTATATTTGAAGATAAAATAGAATAAAATATTTAAATCTACTGTGAACGAGTTATGTAGAGTGAAATTATACGGGTACGAAGTACAAATATATTATTAGTTTCTCGTTATGTCGTTATCGAGTTAAAGCTTTACTTACATTACATTTTTTGTTGGTAAGAAAACATATTCAATTGAATCACCTGAAAATTGAAATTAATACAGTCACCGAACATATCAATCTCCCTTTATATTTAGCCAAAATATACGTTAGCGGATTAGTGAAATTTTCTGAATCACGAAAAAGCACAACCAAATGGAATATTCTATAATAACATTGGTAAACCGTATTTCAATGCAGATTAGTTTCTAAGAATTGTTCGTATCTAACCGTGGATTTTATTTTTATGTTATCATATAACCAGCCATCATTATAATAATAAGCATTTTAAATATACTCCTCCTAAATATCTCGCCTGGTTGGTTCGATGGTTGGCGTACATTTAGTAAATACAAAAATTAAATGTTTACATCCCAATGGATTTTATAAATGTAAATGAAATTAAATGTTTAAATTAATTTTTTAATTATAATTTGCGTCAAAAAATAAAATTACGAAACATGAAAACAATTAAGAAAATATAAACTGAATACATTTTGTTTTGACTCTGTACTGTACACAGAGGGATACCGTCCAAAAAATATTAGAAACTCATTTGCAAAATAAAAACATTAAAATAATAATAAAAAAATATAATAATTATTTCTTTTATATTTTTTTTATCTTTAATATTATTATTTTATCTGATAAAAGCAGGTTAACCTTTCATTTTGTTTATTTTCCAATTTTTTTCTGTCCTTTTTGTGTATCATGAAAATAAATAAAATAATGATATTTCTAAGAACCATTAATTTTCTAAATAGAGCTGAATTTAACATAAAAAATTTCATAAACATTATATAACTGTATATGTCTATTTTCTTCTATATGTCAAATAAGCTTGTTTTATGAATTTTTGTTCGTGGTATCGTATAAGTAATACGGCATTTCATATGCAACATAGTCCATTTACACTGAATTAAGGAGGATATAGTCGTTCATTAATTAAGAGAGAACTACATAAAAATGTTATCTCAACATTGCAAATAACTCAACAAGAAACAATGCACATAAATAAAGGTGAACATCAATTATTTTAAAACAGCTGGTCATTCATTTAAATATATTTTCCGCTCAAGCAAGCAGTGCGTTTTTCAAATATTTTCTCTCGTTATTTTATTCAACCTAAGTAATTTTACTCTGCACACTGCGTTTTTATTTGTGAACTGTGTTTACACGGTGCATACTATGTTGTCTTCAAATTTTACTCTGAACTGAATGCCAGTGTAAGAAGAGTGTATAAACTACAAAACAATTTATTACTCCATGCACACTGGATCAATTGGCAATGCACAACCTTTTCTCGATGTACAATACCCAATACCCATGTGATGTTATAACATGCCACCCCAGGGTAACCCTACTTGCTCGGGTTAAATTAAAAATAAAATTTATATTTTAAGATTTTTGAATATAAAATAAATTGACTTTGAAGGCGGATTCATTGTTGTAGCTCGTTGTGTTCATTCCGTTCGTTCCGTTCGTTATGCTTTTTTGTAAACCAATAGGATTTGTCGCAAATGACGTTTTATTTCTTCGGTATTTTTTTCATCAAGTTGGTCTATCTTCAACTTTTTACCGAAGGAACATGGCAAGAAAGAAACGACATGATATATGGTATACTAGTAGAAACAAACAGACACATTTTCGATATTTTTATTTTGTAGTCAAGTACGTTGTTCATTTTGTGTTTTGATGTTTTGTTTTTTCATCAACAATGAACCTAAAAATAATACTGCAGAAAAAATACCGAACGAAAGGAACGGAACGAACACAACGAACTACAACAATGAATCCGCCTTGACAGATAAATTATAAATCAAGCAGCTGCAATTTGATAATCATATATAAATAAAGGGTTATCCAATTCAAGCTTGATAAAGTAAACTTAAAAAACACACAAAATATTCGGAATGTATTGTAATTTTTATTTCATTTTACAGATTGATCCTTGCCATTTTTAGTTAAACAAGATATCATTCAAATGTCTTCCACGGGACTTCTTACAAGCCTTGATTCTTTTGAGTTTTCGGCACATTTCGGGCGGTATCTCGGCCATTACCTTACGAATATTAGTTTTCAATTCGTCAAGAGTTTGAGGATTGTTTGCGTAAACACGATCTTTCGCGTAGCCCCACAAAAAGAAATCCAAAGGCGTTAAATCACAGGATCTTGGAGGCCAATTGACATCAGCCAATCGCGAAATCAAACGTCCAGGAAATTTCTCTTGCAAAAGATCTCGATTTGCTCGTGTTACGTGACTGGTTGCTCCATCCTGCTGGAACCACATATCGTCAAGATCATAATCTTCGATTTTCGTAAAAAAATAATCAGTTAACATGCGGCCATAGCGCTCAGAATTGACGGTAACGGTTCGTCCATGGTTGTTCTCAAAAAAAATACGGCCCAATCACACCACCAGACCACAATGCGCACCAAACAGTGACTTTTTCCGGGTGTAATGGCTTCTCTACAATCAATTGTGGATTTTCTGAGCCCCAAATTCTACAGTTTTGCTTATTAACGTATCCACCAAGCGAAAAATGAGCTTCATCACTGAAGAAAATTTTGTTCGAAAAATCAGCTTTAATCAGATTTAATAATTTTAACGCGTTGGTCGATTGTTAAATGCTCCATATTCTTAAATGGCAGAATGTCAACTAAATAAATGACAGCGTACTTGACGTTTATCTTTGACAGATGTCGGTATACAGATTTCTACTTTATCAACCTCGAATTGGATAACCCTGTATTATGGAATCTAGAATTTCATCCCAGACATATAAACGAAAGATTTGCATTGGTCTTTCGACGTCAACATTAAAAATCTGATAGCAAACATCAACAAACCCGAACAAAAATCTACAATTCTGCCTACAACAAATTATAACGGTAACAATAGAACATTAAAATTATTTCCAAGCCCGGATCAATAGCCCTCTCCTTCGCCATTAAACGCGATTCATTTCCCTTATCAGTTACCCGCCAATTACTTACCCTGGCCCTTCGACCCGCCAAGCAGTTTGGTTATAAATGATTAATAAATTAAACGGTATCAATCATTTAAAATGTATACTAGAAGGAAAGATCATTTATATGATTCAAGGATTGAGAAGATGTAATGCATAAAAAGAATAAAAGAATAAAAATTATACAATAATTTTCCAGAAACCACCCAAAATTCAAATGAATTTCTTTCCACGATCCCCAGGACATTACTTCTTTCATAACTCACTCGCTATTTACCGTTTGACATGAACCGCTCTCATATTTTTACCAAATCAACAACATTACATATGATCGATAAGAAATTCACCAGGTATGAGCAAGTGGCATAGCCGTAATCGAGAATTTTATCAGATAATTATTTTAGGCGATCAGATTTTAATAAATTGATTTGGATCCGTTAAAAATACAAAAAGCTTGTTTCAGTGTGGAGATGACAAACTCCCATCGCGGCGCGTCCCCAGGTGGCGGAAAGGGGAATGCTCTTTAACCGGCTGGCCGGAGGGTAGGTGGGAAATAAAATACCATCCGCGGACCAAATCTGGCTAGGGGAAGGAACCCTGAGTAATAAACCAATCATTAAGGCAATAAGTGTACAAAAAACGGAATGTATACCCCAGGTGGTACGTCAACTTTACAGTTGGCCACCACCATTTATACCAAGCACAAGTATCTCTAGATCACCAACTAGACAAATGCTTCCCGCTATTCAGCAGGAGAATGAAAATGCTGAACGTAAGGGGAACGGAAACCAAGAAAACCACCACGATGTCGCTAGAGAAAACGATGATTTAAAGAAATCGATAGAAAACTTAATGAAATTCAATGAGGCTTTTCAAAGAAGTCCAACATCTTTAAGGAGAAATTGCTGTAATCAGAAATGATAATCAAGCCAAAGAAAATACTGTAGCTATCTATGAAACAGTTGAAGATGAATTGGCATATGAAACGAGTTTTATACGAAGGCAAATTAAAACAAACTGTCAAAACAAAAAAAGGAAAGCAAAATCTTTGCCTGAAGTGAAACAATCAACACAGAGCGTCAGAAAACGCAATCCCAACGACCTGAACAGTCATCTACGGACCTAGTGAAGGTATATAAGAACGTGTCACTGATATCGGAAGAGAGACCACTGCAACCAGTTAAAACATCCAACGCAATCAACCAATGGGAAATGCAAGAAATCTAATACATAAAGAGATACCACCTCCACCCATTAATATACTTAATGTTAGTGAATACGAAACAATTAAAAAAATAGTGAAGCTCGTTCCAAACGATAAATAGAAAGTCACTGCATTGAATAATAACGTTTGGAAAGTGAATGCACTTGACCCAGTAACCTACAGGATGTTATCAAATTCAATCACTGCTTAAAACACCGAATGGTTCACCTATGAAAATAAAGCTGAGCAACCAATTAAAGTCCTGCCCAGAGCGCTACATCATACATGCCCCTACGAAGAAATAATTGAGAAACTTAGCAAGAAAGGATTCAAAATTCTAAACACTGTAAACATATTAAAGAGAAAGGTATGCACAAATGGCTAAGCAGAACGAAAATATCACGAACGCTCCGAGTCAGGAAACACATATCCTGCAGGAAATACTTCAGAAGCTAAACGCTATCAATCCACATCTGGCTGGCCAGGACCAAAGACTAGAATCTATGGGCGAGTTACTGAAAAAAAACAGGAACAGAGACTAGGAATACTGGAATATACATTGATCAGCGAGGATAAAAGAATAACGGATGCGTCAGGTAAAACTGGAAAAGTTATTGACTGCCTTCATTCTAGTACATACAAACTTAACAAGAAAAAATAATGACACACTATTTAAGAATTGCTACCTGGAATGCAAATGGCCTAGCGCAACGCATTTCAGAATTAGAAGTATTTTTAAACACAAAACAAATTGATATACCTAATCTCAGAAAGCCATTTTACGAGAACCTCGTATGCAAAAATACGTGGATATCAGTGCTATCCAGCTCTACATCAAACAGAAAGAACTAGAGGCGGGTCAGCAATCTTCATTAAGGATAATATAAAACGCCACGAAGAATTAAAGATAAAGGAGGAAGCTATGCAAGTAGCTACTGTATCTATTGAAACCAAAAATAACAAGAGCTATAGTATATCAGCAATCTACTGTCCACCCAGATATAACCCAAAAAAAGAAGACTACATCAAACTTCTTAAATCGCTTGGTAACAATTTTATTATTGGAGAAGTCGCCTCCACGCGAAACATATATTCTGGGGATCAAATAGAACAAGTCCCAAAGAAAGGGAGCTATTTCAAGCAGGCAGGATATTAAACTGTGAGTTTCACTTCAGTAAAATGCCAACCTTCTGGCCTACGGATCCAAATAAAATTCCTGGTCTTCTGGATTTCTATATATCAAGAGGTTTCTCCGAAAACTACTTATCAGTTAAAAATGAAAAAGGGCTATCGTCGGACCATTCTCCAGTTTTAATGACAATTAGTGACACGGTAATAAGGAAGGCAAGCCCTCCAAGACTAACAAATAAAAAAACCAACTGGGAATACTTTCGACAGCTAGTCGAAGAAAGCATCAACCTACAGGTGCATATCCCGAACGCTTATACAATAGAAGAAGAACTAGAAAACCTCATTGAAAGTGTGCAAAAAGCGGCCTGGGAAAGTACTCCTGATCAAGAAATATTACTAAAAAAAATATATACTTTCCAGTTGAAGTGAGAGAGTTGGTTAACGAGAAAACAAGAGCTCGTAAGACTTGGCAGAAAACCAAAGCCAACAACTTGTGCAAAAAACTTAAACTACTTATAAAGGAGATTAAGAATGAGTCAGTTGCAAGCTTCCTCAGTCATCTGACAGGTAAACCTGACACACACTATTCGCTATTAAAAGCCACCAAAGGTTTAAAAAGGCCTAAAATGCAAGTGCCATCCATTAGAATGGTTGATGGACCCTGGGCTCGCAGCGAAAAGCAAAAAGCTGATCTGTTTGCCGAACACTTAGAAAATACATTCAAACCACCAACTGGACAAGCGGATAATGAATATCTAACACCTAAAAGCAAAGTAGACGAGGCATCTGTGGTACCAGTTACTCTGAAAGAAATCAAACAAGAAATAAGAAATCTCAAAGATAAAAGAGCCGCTAGATACGACTTGATAACGTTGATAATCAAAGCTCTACCAGAAAAAGCACTAAGGAAACTACAGCATATAATCAATGCTATCTTTAGACTATGTTATGTTCCAAGACAGTGGAAAGTAGCAGAAATCATAATGATTACAAAGCCTAATAAATCACTAAACGACTAAACATCGTATAGGCCTATTTCTTTGTTAACAACAATATCAAAGATTTTCGAGAGACTGTCTCTCTTCCAACGATAGAACAAGTACATAAGATTACTGATACAATTGAGCGCTTCAAAAAAAAGGAATTAGCATGTTCAGCAATATTCTTAGACGTAGCCGAAGCATTCGATAAGGTTTGGCACCGTGGTCTAGAATTTAAGCTCCAACGAGATTTGCCAAATAACATTTTGAATTGCTAAAGTCTTATATCAACGACCTTTACTTCCGGGTGTGACAGGGATTGGAATACGCAAAACTAAAGAAAATATTGGCAGGGGTTCCACAAGGCAGTGTTCTAGGCCCCGGATTATACCTCCTATATACAAATGATCTACCAAACATATAAGAAATAGAAACGTTTGCTGATGTCACAGCTGTTGACCACCGATGCTAGTATTGTTGAATCTACAAGGAAACTATCGGCATGACGCTAGACTCTAAACTCAGGTGAAAAGCGCATGTTAAAAAGAAAAGGCAAGAACTAAATTTAAAATTCAGAAAAATGCACTGGCTTATTGGAAGAAACTCCGAACTGACAACGCACAACAAACTAATATAAACAAATTATTAATATAAACAAGTTATATAAACAAATCCTAAAACCTATATGTACCTATATCTGTACCTGTACAGCTTTGGAGCTGCACAAGGAAAACTACAGTGAAGATCATTCAAACATTTCAAACCAAAGTACTACGTAGCATTGTGAATGCTCCTTGGTACATTAGAAATCAAAATCTCCATCGAGACTTAAACATGTAATAGGTCAGCGATGAAATACAAAAATTTGCAAGGGGTCATGCACTGCGACTGCAGCAGCATGACAACGAAAAGCTGCAGGACCTACTGGATCGCACCAATGGACCAAAGCGCCTAAAAAGAACAAAGCCTTTAGAATTAGTGGTTCCTTGAGCCGCTTAAATCCAAGGACTGGTAGAGCTTCAATGAACCGATAGGTCTTATCCCACAAGAATGAACTACTCAACTAATAAAATAATTACTAGCTAATCCATACGATTACTTGTAATATTATACAGAAATAAAGATTTCATAAAAAATAAAAAAATAAAAAATAAAAAACATACAAACAAGCAAATCAGGTAATTTATGGGCCAAGGCAATAATCAAGGCAAAGCTACGCCGTCTCAAGAACCAAACATTTTTTGTTTATTTTTTCAAGGTAACTATCCCTTTTTCGATTTTATTTTTCAATAAAGGGTGTTCTATCTGTTAGTTTGTTCTATATTAAAATAAAACACATATATTATATGTTGGTAATTCGAATTTTTTATTGAAAATGAAAGATGGTTCTATGCCATTTATGTATGGAATACAACATCGTTCATGTGACCACTACGGCTCCTGTTATAGACCTGAGGCTAGATTCTGTGTCGGTGATAATGATAAATGATAAAATTATCATCGATAAAATTTAAATTGCGATTCCGAGTTGGTGATATATGATAAATAAATGTCAAATTTAGTGAAAAAACTAAATATTTTATCATACACTTTTTGTCGATGAGTTATCACGGTATTAAAAATTGTTTTTTTTTGTATTCTTATGTCAATTTTTTAAAATTTGGGTATATCAATTTTTAAACTGATTTTAAGTAATCTATAGATTATAGAACAAATTTAAATGGACAATTTAAAGCATAGTAGGGCAACGCGGCCGAATAATGACCAGAAATTACATTTGCATGAAAATAATAAACAATTTGCTCCGAGACATCTTGCGTAAAATGTTTTAATTATTTTTTTTTTCATTTTGCACAAGGAATTGCATTTGCTGAATAAATGATAATTTGAAGTGATAAACATAAAATGAAAATTTAAATGAAATCTTTTTTTCATTATCATTATCACCGACACAGAATCGAGCCCCTGCATCCGAATATAAAAAATTTCGTTGACTTTTTCCAATAAAAGCAGTAATTGTCTCAATTTCAAGTCAAATGTTGAATTTAAAATCTTGAATTGTTTGTTGATCATTGCTTAAGAATTTACTTTTCTAAAAACCCGCCAAAAAAAATCTAACGGTGTCAAATCGCATGCTCTTTTTGGCCAATTCATCTTAGAATTTCTTAAAATTATGCAATCGTCAAACTTGGTTGACACTAAGTTGAGTGTTTCACCATTTATGTGACATGTGGCCCGTATTATTTGAATTTGGTATATAGAATTCCAAGCAAAGTGGTTAACGACACGTTTAGCTGTTGTGAACGACACATATTACGAACTGGATGACGGCATTAATATGCTCTACGATCTGCAACTGATCCAGCTTTTTCAAAACGTTCAACAATTTTGCGAGCTCCAGGCTTTGTAGCATGTCCATGTTGATCAAAATCATCACGTAATTTACGAAATATTTTTTTACAGTACAACCATTTTCTTAATAAGTTGGGATAACCAAAACGCGTTGTTGTGTCGCAAACCAACAAATCACTTAAAAACTGCATATGCCGTATTTTTTTAGCACCTCATATATTGTATCCGGAGTACCCAATTTGCAAAACTTATATTTAGTGCACTATTTTTGCATCTGTCTTTGTTTTGTGCAAACTAAATGTCAATTGGTACAGCGACAATACGGGTAGTAGTGGAATTTCAGATAGCGAATAAAAAAACGCAGCAACAGTTTTGACTTTTCATTTACCAAAAAATTTTCGGGTCGCCTCAATAAAAATTTGTTTCTAGCTTAAACAACCAACACATGAAACAGCCATTAAATAACGTTAAAAGCCAGTCTAAAAGCCGTTTGGCGGCAATAAACAATTTAAGAGTAGTCTAAAATTTACACAAAAGACGAAGAATCGCGAGAAGAGATCGTGTAATCGAATTCAATTGTTTGCCTCAATTTGGTCCAACGGCGTATGGGGATAGTTCACACTCACTGAAATTTAATCCAAACTTCTGAAAATTAAAACTTTGAAAGAAAAATTATTGAATGTCCGCTGTCATAGTCGAGGCTCATATGTTTCAAATGACAATTTCGGACATACTGTTAAATGCACCGCATGAATTTCATTATGAATATGTTAACGCCAAATACTTGCAACGATCATCAGACAAACGGCGCCTGGAAGCGGACAGGATATCGGAGATCGTCGGCCATCACAAGCTCTGCCTTACAACACAAAGCTTACAGGTAACAATTTTACCATCCAATAATACGTACCTATAGTTCGAATAGCGCACGCCAATAAAGACATCGAGCACAAGACCATCGTCCACAGTTAACGGGACAAAGACGTAAGGCAATCAGCAAGGACCAATATAACTGAGCTCAAAGGAGTACGGGTGCACGAAACAGCAATCAACAACTAATTCGGAGCGGTATTGCACAGGATATTGGCGAGAAAATTAATTTCGATGACCGATTCAATTCTCGATGTTGGCAATTCATGCTTCCACTGGGAGGTGACTTCGGTGTTCTCTTTCAGACGTTTTTGTACGTCAATTTTGTTATAATTCGAAGATCAACGACCGATAACGTCGCTATTGGCACGGAACGGCACGAGATTGCTGCAGTTTAATCTAGATTTATAACGGATTTTCAAGGTTAAGACGCTCTTTTAATCATTATCAAACGACAACGATAAACCATCAAGCTAGCCGGTGAAAAATCTATTGAAAATCGTGTTTCTCCTCTACCATCAACCGCAGTCATCGACCAATTACACACAATCACAACAAAATGATATACTCGTACTTGTACCAAAATCGCAATATCGTTTTAGCGCTCGCTCTTGCGAGCAAGCTTATACAAAGACTTAGGCCGTCTGTCTGTTGGCACTGTCACAGCAAAAACTATACATACCAGAGAGCTCAAAATTTGCACACAGGTAGATCTCTAGGTCAAGTAGTTTTCGAGATATTCAACTTTTTCTAAAAATAGAGGTCACACAGATGCGGCTATCTACTTTTTTTTTTAAATTTTCAATTATTATTCTAGGCATACTTTTATCTATAATAAAAAGAGTGTTATTTCAAAATTAGTTTCTGACATTTTTTTTTTGATTTGCTTAAGATTCTATTCATTTTTTGTCTATGGGCTAATTTGTTGTATTAGCACCTTAGTTGTTTCAGAGGTTTTACACCTCTGTCCGTCCGTCCGTCTGTTGCATTTTTCCTATTTTATCGAGCGCTTGTCGGACAATTTCAATTGTCCGCTTCTACTAGTTTGTAAGAGATAAGGTTCGCACAGGATTAGAACCTCCATATAAAGGTTCCCTTAAGGTTTTTGACCGGCATAAACACTTTGTAATCTTAGTCAAAAATTGAAACAATCACAAACAAAAATGAAAAATATTTTGCGGTCGTTTAGGAGAATTTATGTTAACAACTTTATTTGGCTTTTAGGACGTTGTTTCTATTGAAAAGATAAGTTTAAATTATTAGACTAATTATTAGACTATTATAAGTTTAAACTATTAATTAGTTCCGATTAATCTGTTTTTATTTAATTGCATCTAAATTATTTAAAGTTTCGTATCCACTGATAGATTTTTTTAATTAGGTTTCAGAACATCTGGAAGCAAGCTATTTTTTAGCAATTGTGTGTTGGTCCTGTGCTAATTAATTTTTAAATTTATTTTTATTAACAACATTTCTAATTAATAGGTCAATCAGGTCTCCGTAAGCATAATTATTTACATAAGGGATTCCGTTAATTATATTTCAAAAGCGGATATTTTTAATACATTTGAGCCGTTTATTTTGAAGTCCATTTATTGAGATTTTAAAGGGTTTGTGTTTGAATTATTACGATTTTATAGCGAAATTATTGCGATTTTCATGATACTAAACTAAAATTGTTTATAAATAAAAAGAATTATAAGATTTGTGATTATTGTTACCATTAACTATTTTTTTGTAAAATGGACTTACACCACTTTTAAAATACACGGCTCATTTTTCAATCATTAAAATATAAAACTCTTGTAGTTTTGACAATTAACAATTTTTGCAATTTTTTAAAACAGTAGATTTAAAATACCAGTAAGAGATATTCAAATTGTTCATAAATATATACATCGTGGTTTTTATTATCTTCTGTAACTGTTATCAATTTTGCTGAGTACGAGTTTATTTAAACACTTCGAACTACATCACTTTTATGTCTTGAATCATTTTAAAAATTTACTAATCGTATATACGATTTAATGATATAATGGAGATTCAGTCTGATAAAATAATAATTTCATTCAAAATTAAAGAATTTATCGCAGATAAATCAATTAATTGCAATAACTCTCCGGACCAAATCGATTTATCATTGAACGGTATAAAAACGTTTTGATATTATTAGAAAAACGAATTTTAAGAATTCAATGGTTCATTCATTCGTTAATTATTCAATCAATGTACAACAAAACATCTTCAGCCAACCATTTCATCAAAACGAAAATTTAACTTATATTGGAAAAATGTATTAATGTAACGATTTAAATTCACATCATATAGACCACTTTCTCATAACATCGTATAATTGTATTATAAATAAGATTATATGGTTTTTTTTAATGTAATACACTAATAATACAACATTAACACATATATAGTAATAATTTAAAAATCATTTCACGATCTTTCCTTCAAATGCCATCGTATATAGAATTTATTATCAATATAATTCAATTTATCCAAATAAAAATGAGCAACAAAAAAAAAACTTCTATCATTCCATACAAATAAAACCTAATTTTTTTAACCTTTGATTTAATGCTTTGGCTGTTAAATTTAATTTACTTAAAACGTTAAAAAAAATATTTTGATTAGAAACAAATATACTCGCTCTATAAAATGGAGCATAAGCTTTACTCCTCTTAAAAAAGATACCTAATAATTTTTCTTTCTAAAACACCCTCAATAACTTAATTTAATCTTAAATAAAATTAGAAAATATTTCGTTCTACTTTTATTTTTTATTCTGTGTCTTGTTTTCTATAAAGTCATTTTTTGAATTTTCATTTCGGTAAGTAACACAAAAAAAGAACGAAACGAAAAATGAAAATTCAATTTTTATCCAAATTCAATTTCTATCAATATTCTTTTTTTTATTATGTATTTCAATTTACTTTTGTTGTAAAGAGGAGATATATAAAAAGGCAAAGTAAAATAAAAAGAAACGTGCCAAACTGATGGTTTTTGTGCTAAAAGAAAGAATTTTTCTTTTTTATTTTACTTTTTTTGAAAATAAATAAAAGAAGATCAAGGGTGAAAATTGTAGTAATTTAATAACTGAATTTCATTCTGCTCCATTTGGCCAATACGGATTGAAAGGGAACTTTCTCGTATTTTATGTTTTAAACAATATAATTTAAGACTTTTCGATTTTATTGAACATAAGTAACATGTAACAAATTGAAAAATTCCCGGTGTGGGTTACAAGCCAAATATCACAAGGCTGATGGTTTTCAATTTGAGGACGAGGCAATTTACAAAAATAGTATGACAAAAATTAAAAAAAGACTGAATAAAAAGTAATTGTTTGAGTTATTTTACTATATCTATTATTTAGATTGCTGCAAATCCAATTTTAAGAATGTTAATTGACTCTGGAAACTCGTAGTTTTTTGTAGGCTTGTAGTTTTTTGAATTTGTATTCTAAGGGCTCCCCTTAGAATACAAATTCAAAAAACTACAAGCCTACGCAAAAAATTATTTAAATTTAATCACATGACATGATGAGTATTGAGAAATGGCCGTCCCAAATAACAGTATTTTTGGGAGTTGAAATTGGCTTAGAATTTAAATTTTGTGAGTATTTTTAATTTGAACAAATGAAAAAGTTTACAATAAAAAATTTACGATTTGGTGTCCTTTTGATAATAATTGTTGAAAAATTTAAAGAAATTGTCACACCATTTATTTCAAATTAAGATTTCGATGAACCTTTCGTAAAAAAAAGGAATAATATTTGGTTGCAATGGAAATAGAAAAATATTTCGGAGATAAAACTTGTAACAGAGTTGTTAAGGCGCCGATTTACGTTCAATGCAAAAACACTAGTTCAGTGGTTCCATTGTAAAAAAACTGAGGAACCTATCACACCATTTTCATCTTTAATATTTTAATTGATGTTTTATTGAAAAATGTACGTTTGATTTTTCAATTTTTCCTCTAGATTTTCCGTTATGTCATTTTATGTCATTTCAAATATATAAGGTAGTATACTTTTTTTATTTTTTCGACGTGACACGACCAATTAAATTTACAATCTATCACCAGACCTAGATAATTCCACTTAGTATCCCTTTCAATCACAAAAGAGTTATAAGTGATTGGATACATATTTAACACATTTGGATCCAACAGCTTGTTTTCAAATACTACTTAAATGTATTTCGTTTTATCATAATTTAGGAGAAGATAATTAGTCTTAAACCACTTACCTAGTGTTCTTAAATCATTTTGTATGCACCATTTCAAAGGCTTTGCGAATATCTAGAAACAGACAGGCACAGAACATTTTCTTTCTAAGCTTTTACTCAAAGAATCTGTTAAACTTAGGCAGGCAGCCGTGGTGTTGGACTTGGCCTTAAAGCCGAATTGCCATTTGCTTATTACAGTATTTATTTCTAAGAACCGATTTAGTCTAAGCAGTATAATCTTTTCAAATATTTTTGAAATGGAAGATAAAATCGTTATAGAGTGGTACTTAGATATATACATTTCACTTCCAGCTTTATGGATCGGAAGTACTTTGCCTATTTTACAAATATCTGGAAATTGGAAATACGCCCGTCTCAAAAGAGTCATTTACATATAAAGCTAGCAATGGAGATGTGATGCTAACTGTGTGTTGTAGAAATTTAGCAGAGATTCCATCCATTCCAGTAGCCGCATTAATATTTAAATTCAAAATTATATTCCGCACTTCTTGTTCGGTGGTATGCGTTAACTGTAGCGGATAAATAATTCTATAATTAATATAATCAAAATCTTTATGAGCTAGTGCTTGAAAATAATGGCCCAAGGAAGATGATATACTACCAAAGTAGTTATTAAAGAGATTGACTATTTCATTATTACTCGTAATTATACTATCAGTGCCAACTAAAGCCCAATCTTTGGCTGATCTGGTTTTGTTGAATATAATTTCATTCAAAAAATTCTAAAGTTGCTTGGTTTTGTTTATATCAGGGATGTGCGTCGACTCGTCAACTATTATTTTCGACACCGACACGTCAATAATGCGTCAACATTACGTCGACGTCATTTTTAAGGCGACAATGGCGTAATGTCAAAAAAATATTATTTTGATAAATTTTTATTTTGTTTGTTCACTACCATCTACGATTTTAAAGAGCTAACTTTTTCTATGTTTCCATAAGGAACAATGTAAAATAACCAATTTTTGAATTAATATTTGTGAATGAAAATTTAATTAAGTAATTAAAACTTATATTTATACAATTAAGAACATATTCAAAAAACACATATTTGAAAATCAGCCATTTCTATTCAGTATTTAAGTAGTGAAAGCGAATTAAAGATATTCATAATTTTAATGTTTTTCTATAGAATTAAACTTTTCGTTAGTTGTGTGAGTTAGTAAAAGGTACAGTTGTTAAATAATTTGTACACCAATAAGTGACTTGAGATGATACAACCAAAATAAATTTTAGTTTTGAGACGTGTGGTAAATATAGGTGCCTAGCAAGAACATATAAACGCCGATTGGAGTTTGATGTAAATACGGTAGTTAACATAATACATATTTTGGTCAAGCACTGGTTTTATAGTAAACGAGTCACTTACAACAACAAATTACACGACTAGCACAAGCGGCGTCTAATCTCATCAATCAAATTAAAATTTCTAATGAAAATTTTCACATGAATATGTTAACCAAATATGTTGATTTTTGTAATTATGTATATTATTTATAATTATCAATTAAAATGTTATTATATCAAAATTACGGTTTTTATTTACAAAAATTTATATAAAAATATTAATGTAATCTGATTCTTATGAGAAAGAACAAAAGCTTCCCCTCTATTTAAAGTTTACGATACAAAATGGCGAAATCTTAAGGCTCTTATATCTAGGTGGCTCTGGTTTGTTTCCGTTTTTGCTTTTTTCCTTTTGGCATACCGAAAGACTGTATCAGACGAAAAAAGTAAAATTATGTAAAGCGAAGCCCAATGAAGTTATAAAAGAATTCAGGCATCCGGATTATCAAAGAGGTGTTGTAAATAATGCATGATTTCACCAGTCGCGAGATGGTTTCCGCATAGAGACAGCCTTGGCTGTTTGGCCTTGGATTGAGTTAGATAATTAACACATCGCAAAACCCCGATTACAATATTTCGGATGCGGTGCAATTATGGTGTTGAGTTATCGGAAAATCCAATATACTCCGACGACAAATTCCAAATTGTAATCAAACATAAATTTAAAAAAATATTCGTTAGCAACTTATTATCTGAATCCAAAATCCAACAACAATTTAAAATTGGACCAAACTAGGACAGTGATTGATGTTTCTTTGTCACAACTTAATATTTCCTGAGTGATTGAGTTGAATGACTTTAGAGAGAATAAAAATATTTTTAAATATTTGAATAAAAAAAAATTAAAAACCCAAATGTTTTTTTGAAATACAGCTCACATGAAAGCTCCTAAGATTTCTAGTTTGGCCAGCAAACTTTTAAAAATCCCATCCAGTTTTATACGGCTCATGACCTTCGCTTATATATTCTAATGTAACAAATTATGATTTTTATATATGTACTCGTATGTTTAATTTTTATGTTTCAAATAGAAAAAATAAAAAAAAAACAAATCTACTATGTTTCTATTATTTATTGTTGACGCGGCAACAATTCACGTCGACAAAACTTGTTATTGTTGACTCCAAAAAACTACGTCAACTATAATTGACGACGTCGACGTTTGTTGACATCGCACATCCCTGGTTTATATGCATACCGACAAAATCTGAATTAAGCTTTCTTTTTGCTTTTCTTTGTTTCCGTAGCTACCAACAAGCTCAGCGCTTTGTGACGATTTACTATATACAGGGTGTCCCCAATTGGGATGCTAATCCGTTAAGGGGTGATTCCTTGATTCATTTCATGAAAAAAATCGTATGGTATGAGGGGTCAATTTTTGATATCCTTTGAGATACAAGCCTCATTTGACGGACAATTAATAGGCTATATTTAAGATCTGATTGGTTATCTTGCATGTGTATCCATTTAAGAGCTGCGACGTTTTAAAGTTAAAAAAATAAAAAATAAATATTTTTTTTTATAAAATTGAGTTTTCCTCAAAAAAATCCCCTCATAATTTTTTTTGTTTTACCTAATTTTAATCCGCTCTGATCTCCTCTACAATCGCCCAATCCGTTATTTGTACCCACGTGCTATAGTTTTTTGCTTATGAGGAAGAATGAAGACACTACACACAAATTTTAAACTTTACTTCACAAAATGTTTATTTTTATATTATTTTTATAAAAACCGCATTTTTGATAATATTTGTGTGTAGTATTTGCATTCTTCATCTCATAAGTAAAAAACTCTAGCACGTAGGTACAAATAACGGATTGGGCGATTGTAGAGGAGATCATAGCGGATTAAAATTAGGTAACTAAAAAAAATTTTATTAGGGGATTTTTTTGAGAAAAACTCAATTTAATAAAAAAAAAATATTTTTTTTATTTTTTTTAAATTTAAAACGTCGTAGCTCTTAGATGGATACAGATGCAGGATAGCCAATCAGATTTTAAATATAGCCTATTCAATTGTCCGTCAAATGAGGCTTTGTTGGTTGCCGTCCGATAAATATTTTGTAAGTTACAGTTTAATATTAGCTTGTACTTTTTTCCAAAACCAAATTTTTTAAACACCCTGTATCTCAAAGGATATCAAAAATTGACCCCCCCCCCCCCCTACCATACGATTTTTTTCATTTTTGTCACCAAGAAATCACCCCTTAACGGATTAGCATCCCAATCGGGGACACCCTGTTCACATCCGTAGGATATAATCGGTTTAACTTAAAAAATTTATCCCGTTCATTGATGATACCTAAAATATCATTTGTCATCCATTCATGTTGATTATGTTTCTGTTGTCTTTTTTAATTATCTTTGTGTTGTTACAAACTATCTATTTAACATTCCCCACAAAATCATTAATGTTAGTAGCACTAGAGATCCTATTCCAAATAGGATCATCATAAATTTTTTCATAATTAAAGATTTTCATAAATTCCCAATTAGACTTTTTTAACTTAGGTTATGATGTATCAAAAGACGCAGCTAAAAAAGATCTGAGAGAAGTTTTTAGCGTTTTTTTAAATCTTATGTATTAACCGAAAAATTACAAAAACCCAAATTCCGTTGAAGGGAATTTTTCCAAAAACGCAATCGCAAAATTGCATGATTTTATTCCTATTAAGTTTACTAGAATCTAACAGATGTAAGTAGTTTGAAATAAACTCAGTATTCGGACGTAGAATAAATAAATAATATTTTTGTAATTAATAAATGCGGGTTTCTTTTCAGTCATAAAAAAATAATAATGGTTTTACTAAAAATAAAATTATGTATAAAGTATACACAGTATTTTTTAAGTAAAATTCAAAATAATACAGTTAATTATTCTTCGTTTTCCATAAGTATGTACACATTTTTTTTTTCACTGTTTTTAATTCATTTGATGTGTAATGGAAGATATAAATAACATATAAATAAGAGTTCGATGTGAATTTTCTAACTTTAATTAAAAGTGTAGCTTTTTATTAAGCTTAAAACCATGGGTTCTGCTAGCTTTAAAAAAGTTGGCAGAACCCATATCAAAAAATGGTTTAAAACAATTGGAAAATGGAAGAACCCAAATCAAAAATAGGACCAAAATCAAAATTATACCGAAAATCAATATCCATTAACATACCAATTGATTTAGGCTTATTTAAATTCCACGATAAAAAATGTTCGGCTCCACTCGTTCTTGACTAGGGTTAAAGTCATTTAATTTAAAGCTAGTGGAACTGAAAATCAAGCCAAAACAAAATTAGAACGCCTATCAAGAACAAACGACATACAAATAATTTTAAGCTCAGTATGCCCTACTCGAATGACCCATTAAACTGTTTTGAGCTCCACTCATTCTAAAGCAAACTTCAGGTCATTTAATTTAAAGCTAGCAGAACCTAAATCGAACCAAAACCAACGTTGGAACGCATATACAGATCCATTGAGATACAAACAATTTTAAGCTTAATATGGCCTACTCAAATGCCCCACTAAAAAAATTGAGGTCCACTCGTTATTGACCAAACTTCAGGTCGTTTAATCTAAATTCTGCTAGAAAACTAAGTGACCGAAAGCTCAGTCAATAGCGAGTGGAGCCCATTTTTAATGGGTCATTTGATTAGGCCCTAATGAGCCTAAACTTATTTGTTTGTGAATAGATCAACTTTTTCGTTCTAATTTCGGTTTTGGTCTGTTTTTCGATTGGGGTGCTGCTAGCTTTAGATTAAATGACCTGAAGTTTGGTCAATAACGAGTTGAGCTTAAAATTTTTAATAGGTCATTTGAGTAGGCCATATGAGCATAAAATTATTTGTATGTCGATTGATCTTGATATGCGTTTTAATTTCGTTGTTGGTTCGATTTTCCCCAATGGGTCTTGCTAGCGTTTCAATAAATCATCTTAACCTTGGTCAAGATCAAGTGGCGGTCAACGTTTTATTGTAGAATTTACTGTAGTTTTGAGCCTATTTTTGGTTTGGGGTTTTCTAGCTTTGAAGTGATAAAGCCATAAGTTTTATATAGAACGTGTAGAATTATAAAAAATGAAATATCATATTTAATTAGCCTAAGATTAACTTTTCATTTTTCAGTTGTTCTTAAATCATTTTTTGCATGGGTTCTGCTAACTTTTTCTAAAGCTAGCAGAACCCATCGTTTTAGTTGGAAGTGTTAGAGCCCAAAAGTTTGCAAAAAAATGTAAATTTCGTTAGTTCTACAACTGGATTGTAGTCTCGCATGTTAAGCTAAAAAGAGGGGAAAATAAAATTGAAACCTTGACCTAAGATACTTCAATCTTCAATCGCTAGAACGATGACTTATGTTAGTGAAAAATGAAAATGCACACTGTACTTTTACATTTCTATTTATTTGCTTAATATTAATTAGTTATTTTGCAATTTTATATTATGAGTTTTGTTTAGAAAGTAGTTTTCCAAAGAAATACCAACCAGAATAGTAAAAATTAAATTTGGATAAATAAGGGGTTATGAGTCACTTTCCTATTTGCCATCAAATGCAGTTGGATTCTAACACTAAAATAGAGCCGCTGAAAATTATCACTGCAACAAACCCTTATTTTAGAAAACGGTTTGCCCTTCTGATCAATTCCATAATTTTTCGATATCTTATGTGACGTACAACACATCATTCCAGTTTTTAAAGAATTCCAATTTCAAAACATACTTCTAATTCTTGATCAAGTTTAAAATAATATTTTAATAACTAGAAATTAATTAACATTTTATTATTAACTTTAGTTAATCAAGAGCAGTTATGGGGGCTAGAACTTGTCACTTTATTATACTACTGCTATAATGTCATCATATTTCCTAACCTTCTCTGTAACCTCTATTCTCGAAAATAATTTAAAATATCAAAAACACACGAACATACTATCTGGCATCATAAAATTTAGCCAAAAAAAAACTAACGACTGTTTTTGTTATAAGATAAGTTACTGCAATACCAAAATCACGGTAGTGAAACATTTCCATTTTTATTTTACAGGTAAAACAGAAAAAAGATAAAAGAAAAATTTATGTTTCATGAGATACAATAATTTTTCGGATACAAAACAATTCTACGAACTGAAAAAATACCCTTGCTGCTTTTGACATTTAACCCATATAATATATACGAGTATGTACTAGTAGTACGAGTATAAAGTTTAAGACCCACATTTTATTTTACTTTATTTGTTGACGTTGAAATGATCTATATATAAATTTATATTGTATAATGTTTAAAATTAGTTTAGAGTTGATTTTCACATTTAAAAATAAAGAATCATAATTCTTGTTTAACTTCCATGCTTGTCTTTTCAAAATGGTACGAGTACGTCATATCAGAATATTTACTATTACGTACATTTACATACGACACGTTCCAGCACATGAAAGAGTGGTTTGAAAATGGATATATCAGTGATACATCGTCCTGAACTCCACCTCAACTTCGTCTCTTAAATCATGTGTAAAGTAGCATAATTAATTAAACATTGGATTTAACGACTTCAACCATGCAATCAACTATGTTTATGATAAAGGGATATTAACAAAAAAGTTTAAAGTTCGGGGTTTATTTAAAACAAAAAATTAAATCGTAAAATTTAATTAATAAAAATTAATATGATTTTTCATTGAATCACTACCAATTTTTTTATTTGGTGTTTTTATGTTTGCCTTTTCATTTTAATTTTATTCATGCCATTTATGTAATTGATTAATGTTCCAATAACAGTTTTCGAAAAAACAAAAAAAATTTTATGATTAAACGACGTTAAAAATACGGGAAAACATAAAAAAAATTATTTTTGCACAGCACAAAATGGAACATCCCTTGAACCGGTTTTATTCAAATAGCTCGGTTTGCCTGCTTTCGTTCAACATGCACGTACGTATACAATGGTGCCCAAGTGGGTTGAAAATGCATGAGTAATTTTCCTTTTTATGTGCTCTCTTTAAAAAATTAGTTTTTAATTTTTCATTTTAACTTTATAGTTTTAAATATTTTCATGGCTGAATTTTTTTATGTTTAAAGTTGAATAAATATTTAAAAGTTTTGATTAATAATTTAATTTTATTTTTAATGTGGATGTGCATTAAATAAAACGATTTGGTTTCCTTGTGCCACCATTTCGGTTTTAATTTTCTTTTTTCCATTTGGTGGTTAAAAACATAATTTAATATGAAATGAAATTATTTTGCAATTATGTTTCAGAATGTTTATAAATGTTTTGCGATCATAAGCTAAACTTCTTACACGGAAAGATTTAATTAACAATTGTGCAAAACACAAACGTGTTTCGCGTTCATTTCATCTCAATAAATTATAGAAATTCGTTGAGAGTCGAATTTATTTTCACAACCTCTTGTTATGATAATAAAAGCTTTAACATTGTTTAAAAACATTTTGTTAGAACATTTTTTCCGTTTTTGTTTACGTTAAGAATGAAAAGGTTAAACAACCAACAGATTAAAAAAATCAGTTATACTCGTACATCTATCCCTATTTTATCGACTACGAGCTTTACAATGAGGTATAATATTATTTGAAATTCCATACCGTGTCGATTCCAACAATTTTATCTTAACAAAATTTTGACCAAATTATGTACAAATTTCGATTTGACAAAGAGATATTTAGAACCTTGTTTCCTAATTATACAAACGAATATGTAGGCACACCATTGTTAATGTATATAAATGGTGTGAAATCATTTAGTTCGTTTTTGAACTAGTGGTTATTTCGTCGCTCATAGCTCTAATATCATCTGTTAAGTGACAAAAATTCTCTATTCCATTCCCGGTGAACAAAATGCCGAATGCAAAATTGCCGTATTTGGTGCCCAGAAAATCAACACGTGATGATCGTGAAGTCAATACCCCCAAAACGTGTTACTGTTTCGTGTAAGATATGATCCAAAGGTATCATCTGGCCATTTTTATTCGAAAATGAACAAGGAACCGCACTAACAGTCAATGATGACCATGATAACTGAATTTTTATTCCCTACGATTAAAGAGAGAAGACTTGGTCGATATTTGGTTTCAATAAGACTGTTCACATGGCCAATTTGTTTCGTTTTTGCACAGACATTCAAACTAGATTTTTCATTTGAACTAAAAAATGAAAACAAAACAAACTTCTGATAATTCCAATGTCATCGTTGTATCTGTGATTTTTTGTTAAACTGCGTATACGTATACGCAACAAACAAAATATATTTGATTGTATGCGGCTATTTACAGAAAACGAAATCGCAGTTTAAATTTGTACGTTGACACAGGATGAAATATCTCTTTAAGGTTGTCTCAGGTTTTTGTTTATGCTTTAATTCCATGGAAAAAATTTGCTGACAGCAATAGTTTTGCTCATAATACGAAAAAAAAAAATAAAAATTAATTTCATAAGAGTGACAAAGAACAGAAATATGTTTCATTTCATTTTATAGTAAAATTTTATGGTTTTACATTTTGGCATAACCTAAAAATGTCATAAAATATTTAGTTTGTACATTTTCGTACAATTCGATTTCTTTTTGTATATTTTAATTTTAATATATATACCACAAAGAACCACTCACGTTAATAAATGTCTCCAAAAGAAAAACAAATCGACATTTGAGTATAAAAATGGCGAACAACTTATTTTATATGAGTGTGAGAAAAATTTCTTATCTTTACACACATTTTTTGTAGATGTGTGAAAAATGCTGCCATAAAAAATACTCCAATTTAAATTTTTATGGCAGTATTATGGCAGTAAACTTCCCGTATCACACTTCCCCTCTCAGTAAAATTTTACTGACAACATGTTTTGTTTCGTACACAACCGGTAAAATTTATATTTATTTCTCCCTTTTATTTTTACTGACAGCAGATTATTTCCATGGTTTAGGGCCATTAATATTAATTTTAAGTACGACATGAAAGTTGCTGCTGTCAAAGTATGTAGTAGGTTTCTCGTAAATATTTTTTCTAATTTATTTTTAAGGTGTTTCGGATTTAATGTAATTATTTAATGGGTTCTTGTATTCTATTCGCCTATTCGCGTTAATGTGTCGTTCATTATTATAAATGAACATTATTTTATAAATAAACAAGTTCACGATAGAAGAGTGTATTGCCGAGTTGTTACGACGCCGACTTATCGTAACAAGAATTTTGAATAATTATCGTAACATGAATAATTTCATTCCACCTAAAAGTAGAATTAGAATTATTCCATTCTTCGTGTAGTGCAAATGTTTACCGCTCGGCTAATTAATAAAATAATTTTATTTTTATGAGCTGTCACGCTGGGAGTAATTTAGTATTTTTATCGCTTAAAGGGTAAAAAATCAAATGACATAAATCAACGATACAAAAAATGAATTCCGATGCTAAATTAATCTGAAAAATAAGACATATTTACGTCGAAAACGCATTTTATATTTTCATAAATATTTGTTATGACATAAAAGTAAATCGCTTGCTTCGTTTGATTTTATTAAAACTTTATACCAACCGATAAAAGTATAAAAAAAATCACTTGGCTGATACTTTGGGCACAAATTTCATTCCTATTCGAATAGGAATAATATTTCCCAAGGTAAGACCATATTTGTTTCGATTTATTTATTCGCGTAGCATAGTTTATATTAGAATCCCACTCTTCCCATAACAAATAATATATTGTTGGCTTTGCACTATAAAGCGTGATTTACATGATGAAAAAATGTTGGCCAGCAAAAAAAGAAGAGTTTGGTATATTAAAATGTTCGTGTGTATGACAAGAAAAGAATATCATCGTGCAAAAATTTTGCTGTGCGGTTTTGTCTTCTTTTTAGCAAATGCTGCCATAAAATAAAAATACTGCCATAAAATATAATCGACCCGAGTATATTTTATGGTAACAAATATTATTTATGGCAGTTTATATTTCTTTCTCAATTCAACTAATGTGAAAAACTTATATTGTGTGCAGCTCTAAACACACAGCAAACATTTTGCTGGGCCAACATTTTTTCATCATGTAAATTGCGCTTAAGCCGGTTCATGTAGTATACTTTTCCTCGTTACCCTCTAAACAAAAAATCGATTAGTGAATTGCAAAAGTGTTACGTTTGCGTATCATTAAAAGTGAACAATCTGCGAACGAATACTTAGCTAAAAAGTCTAATTATCTTGGAATTCGTCCACGGTTCGTTTGTGAGCTGCGAAATCGATTCAATTGCGAACGAAGTGTAGTATTCGTTTATGGTTCGTAAACGGTTCATCTTATATGGTAAACTATGATAAACTACTTACTATGGTAAAAATCGGATTTAAGCTTTGTTCATAACATCGGGAAAAATTTCCACGGTATTGATAACCATGCTCTACACCAATGAAATCGCTTCAAATTATAAAAACTCCATCTTTTATCATACTTGAGTTGAAATATTTCTTACTTCAATACTATGGTATCAATACCATGCTATTTTCCCGATGTTATGAACAAAGCATTAGAAGAGATTTTGCGATCAGTTTGCCATAGAGTTTTTGAAAAATAAATAAATTTACCGAAAAATTTACTAAAAGTTGACTTTTATCCAACTATTGGCCCGCAGCCATTGATTTCATGAGTAGTGTTAAACTTTGATTAATGTTAGAGGTGAGACCAATATGTATAGTATAGTATCTGCGTATGCACGACCGGATACGAGATATCAAAATACTTTTTATACGTTTTTCGTTTTGTACAGTGCTTGATTGATGTATGGTGAACAGTCGAGTTCGGTTTGAAATTTAAGAGTCGGGTTTTCACTTTACTTTTTAGCGTGGCTTTAATAAAGAACAATTGTAATTTTTTTTGCGCTTGCTTTTTGTTACAATTAAATTAAATGTTTAAAAATTATATTTTAGTTTGAGATTTTTTTGTAACAATTTGAGAAAAGTTAAATTTGAGTTTGATTGAAAAGGAAATTAGTTGGTTGGACCAGAAGAGCAGAAAAGTAAAAAGACCTGAACGAATATTTTATTTATTTTTGAACCATTTTTATACATTATAAATTGGAACTTCTACTTGAGATCTATATTGTTGAAAACATTTATTTTATATTAAGTTATTACTGTACAATTGAAATTTGTTGGTGAATTTTAATAAGTTAGAAACATCGGTTAAAATTCACTGTTAACATAACATCTGAAGTTGCGGTCTTACGGAGTGTATTTACCACGGCAGTTCGTTATTTGGTGGTTGTTGTTTTGTTACCGTTGTTTAGGCCGCCAAATTTTACGGGCGGTACGCTAAATGTATTTACTGGTGGCCGACACGCGGCTAATTGATACGATCTCTCGGTTGGAATCCACCGCATCGATTACGGGCGGCCAACACCAAATACGCTCTTTTAATTTACAATAGACTCCACTACATTTACGTGTGACCTGATGTGGCTCACCTCAAACATAAAGCAGCAGTATCCGGCAACTGAGTTGATATCGAGGGACCCTGCAACGAACGGTACAAGGACAGATATCATCTTGGAATTTATTCTTTACAACGAATATCTTGCCGTTAAAACATTTGTATTTTTATAAGGTATTGAGAGTTTTTTTTTTATCAAAGTGGTCAACATGTAATGAGAAGCGATTTTCATTACAATTTTCGCGGTAACCATCTACTATATTTCGGTGTAACATCCCAACATTTTACAACAACCAATTTCGTCGCTCTACTCTTGTCGCTGCACCAACCTATTTTAATGCGTTACCAATTTACATTAGGAATAACATTCATTTGAAGTCCTTTTTACCTAAAGTTAAACAATGGCTATTTGAAACTGTTGATGTCTCTTTTTTATTCAGGGTTACATATAAATTGTTGTATTTAGTCACACATTACGAAGTTGAAATTTAAATATTATTGTTATTTTTTATTATATTTATTGTTATAAGTAGTAGTACTGGTAATAGTAGTAATATAGTATTAATATCTTAGTCATATTATTGTAAGTTTTATCACATTTTATTCTTATTTTAAACATTTAATTTTGTAAACATTAGGATTATGTTGAATTTTTTATGTATTACGCGAATTTGCTTTGTAAGTGGAGTCAGAAATAATAAAACAGAGCTCCTGATGCCGTGTCTGTTAATAGAACTATCCGTGTTTTGTTACAGAGGCGTTCAACTTAGAACTCTTCGTGTTCCATTGAAGTGGCGCCATATGGGGTGTTCCGTTGAGTATACATTGACCACTAATTGGATTTGCCTTCGGTTGCTGTTCAAATACGAGAGACAAAGAGAATATCAAGAACCTTATATGTTTTTGCTCCACAAATCAGTACGGCAAATAATCCTGACCGACCACAGAAGAATTACTGCGACTCTTAGTAGTGAAGACGAACGTTTTTTATTTTTCAACGTAATCTCTTTTTAGTCCGAAACACTTCAAAAATACGATTTCTGAAACTCTTCAACATACGCTTCTGTCTCGGTAATAACCTCTTCGATTTGAGCTGAATTTTATTCCTCCAAGCCATGTATTTATGTTGCGGGGGAACAGAAAGAAATCGCAGATTGCCAGGTCGGGCGAGTACGGTGAGTATGGTAGTAATTCGTGGCGCATTTCATCTTATTTGGCCGCTACAATTTGTATCCGCTTATTGTCCACTGCACCCGTCGGACCGACACCTTTCTCACACTTATCTTAACATTTAAAATATTTAACATTGTTCCGTACGACACGCCTACAGCCTCTGCTACTTTCGCACTTTAGTTCGGCGAATAACGAGAATCATGTCATGGACCTTTTCAACGATTTCCTCAGACAAAACGTCTGCCGGGCGGCCTGGCCGCTCATCACCAAAAATTAATGTACGACCACGTTTCCGTTCGTTGAAGCAATATCTTACGGTTGTAATATATGGTGGAGGGTCCCCATAGACAGCATCCAACTATGTTTTATTCCTTCGCATGTTTTTTCATCCAAAAATAAAAAACGAATAAAAGCATCGATATTGCTCTTTTTCGATTTTATTGAGAAACAGTAAAAACGAGTGATACTGCTAAATAAAAACTAACCTGTGAATTAAACAGAAATTTAGTATGGTGTCGTTTAACAGATGACAGTACACGATGGTAATGCCAACTTCCCTCACAAACACCGCCTGTCGGCAAACACGGGTACTTATTGATCGACCCTCGTATATAGTTTCTTTTCAAGCCCTACTCTTGTATAAATACCGCACCTAATTAACTGATTGTGGTTCAGTTGTGTGGTAGTATTAACTAGTAACAATGGAACATTTGGCTCTTAATTAGTTTGTTGAGTTTAAAAATAAGATTTTCTTCGTGGAAAGTTATTTTGGATTAAATAAAGTTTTGTGTTAAAATTAAAGTAAAGTCTACATTTATTTATTTCCTGCGGATTTACACAAGATTGTTAAGTATAAATAACAATCAACATTCTACTAACAGCTCAAGCACAAAAGATAAAGGATCATAGAGATAGCAAGTGTATCATTACCACCTGTCTTGCAATTGCCAACGTTTTACCGTTCAAAAACACTTACTAATACCACGATTAGTCCCGAGACAAAAGAGTGACCGAAAATTCGCCCGTTTTGCGCAGTCTGTAGCAAGAACGAAGAAGGTCGTACAGAGGTCCCCGTGGGCTTAAATTGACCGTCATAAAAATGTGGGTAAGCATAACTCGATTTTTTCAATATTGAGTCAATTTGCCCCTACTTGCAGGGTGGGAACCACCCCCAGAAGAAAGAAATGGAAAAACGGTCGGGAAGTTCTTGCCGTTTTCGGCAATAGGGGTGGTTTCTCCCCTACCCAGGGGGTATGTTTCACCCTGAGGATATTTGGAAGACCATTTCTGATGTCACTCTTCCCATGAAATTCTAAGCATTTTTATCAAGAACTTCCCGACCGTTTTCCCATTTCTCTCTTCTGGGGGTGGTTTCCACCTCTCAAGTAGGGGTAAATTGACTCAATATTGAAAAAATCGAGTTATGCTCACCAACATTTTTATGACGGTCAATTTAAGCCCACGGGGACCTCTGTACGACCTTCCCCGTTCTTGCTACAGACTGCGCAAAAGCGGGCGAAAAAATGGTGTTTTTTGCGGTTACTCTTTACATCAGCAGATAAATTTCATTTTTGATGTTAGGGTAGTTATGCTAGTCAAAATACTCATTTAGAAAAAAGACGTGTAATAAACCCAAAAAAATGAGATTTCGGTTAATTCATCAAATAGAGCTCGAGATATCCAATTTTCCATTCCATTTTTCTGTATTAGACTGCATAACACAAGTTGTCAATCTAGTTCGCAAAGTATATCCCCAAGCCACATTACAATTCTCTCTCGTGAGCTGCGGGAATCTAAGCCACACGGGGTAACAAACAGCGACACTTTCTATAAACCAGATGGGGTTTCAGTAGAGTTAAGGCTAAACTGCTTCAATTTCTAATCATGTGTGTATACAATGTTACTTGTAACTCTTATCTAATCTACGTAATTATAGAAGTATTTCATAATCGTTTGTGATATTAATTTGTTCAAGATTTTCTTCCGCTTTTTAGAAAAAATAATACTTTTAATGGCACACATACAATGTTTACGCCTTTTCTAGTCGTAGAAAACAAAGAGACCATTTACTCACAATATTTCCGCCACAAAAGTCGAAAAATGGACTCCTCCCCCACCTCAATTTAACCCCAGGGTACTTGTGTACATAAAAAAACACAAACCCTTACAAATTCGGTACAGGGGGGGGGGTGCATTTTTCAACTTATGTGTTGGAAATATTGTGAGTAAATGGCCTCTTTGTTCTCTTTTCGACTAATACGTAGTTATGTTTATTTTTTAATTATACGGAATATGTTGTGGTTCGACATTTTTTTTAGGGAGGGGTAGTGCCGAATTATGACGCTTCAGGGGGTGGTGTTTTCACTGACGTCATAAAATTAAAGACCTCAAATACTGTATTTAAGTTAGACTAGTAAATTTTAGGTTATATTTTATTCTTATCAAATTAACTCATTCTCAACATTATTTAAGGACGTTCTAGTGCTGCTATTAAATAGGAGTCCGGGAGTTTTACCATTGCGTGTTAGTCCTGCTAGCTCTTTTTTCAATTAACTCTGTTGATAAACCTGTTGTATTGCCGTCAGATCAAGTTATTGAATTTGGTTTGATAACATACGGTATGGTACTTCGAAATAGTACATATTTATTGATTTTTTTCAACCGTATGTTATGCGGTAAAATAAATAAATGTGTTTATTAAGTTAAAACACTTTATAAACACATTTTTACTAGCACTTGATAATCTGATATCACACATGTTAATCACAGAATAGATTTCTTTGAATAAATTTATAAATAAACTTGTCCTATTATTTCGAAAAAAAAAAAGGAAAAACAAGTGTTAATAAAACTGTGATTATTAAGTGTAAGTTGTTTTGCTAAGTGCCTACGGCAAATAGTGTTAAAAGTTTCATTAAAAGTATTATTATTACATCTAGAAATAACAATTTTCCTATAAATAATGTAACTCGAGATTTGAGCCTACTATAAGAATTTCCAACTTCCACGGCTGACGGGCACTCCTCCCAACTTTTGCTAAAATCATAGTTAAAAAGTTCCAATTAGGTAAATTTTCAGCACTACATTAAGCAATTATCGGAATGAGAAGTAGTATTTTCAACCGGACCACAATTTAATACACATAAGTCGTGAACTAAGTGAAAACGAACATACAGACTTGGCTGATCCACTCCTCTGCAAATAAAACGAGAGAGTGCGATCACCCACAAAATAATATTACTTTTATTTATGCTTTTATTTTATTTTGTGAACGTTTTTAACGTCCTATTTTAAAATACTGATGTACATCATCTAGCATTGATATTTAACTTTCACGTCACTTCCATTGCTAAATTTAATTAGAAATTTATAAACCCAAAAATCAGTAATGAGGCAGTATATTCAAAGTACCAGTAATTCTTCTTCTCAATACTACACCGAGCAGTTTGACATTCATTTTACATTTTTTCTTCACATAAAGTAGGTAACTAACTATAGCATTAATATCGTTGTTAGAGAATTCGCAGAAAAGTACTCTCAAATAATGTATATACGAGAATAGTTCAAAACAAAGTAACACCTACTGAATTGTGGAAAGCGCGAATACAATAATGTTGTTCGATTTGATTTATGCTTTATTGATTATTCTTTGGGGAAGTCACTTTGGAAATATCTCGCCATTAAAAATAAATATCCGTATAGTATAGTAAGGCGCGGTTATATTAACAGATTTCAAAAAGACAAGACAATTAAATACCTTCATTGTTGTATATGCAACTTTAACGGATTAAAATACTAAAATTGTACCGGTAGCTTTAACTACTCATACGTATTATATACATATTTTCCAAAACCAAAACAAATTTCTCCCCCATTAAATTTTTCCATCATCAAATTACAATTAGCATAAAATCCCCCATTAAAAAAACGGAAAACACAAACAAAATAGAAATAAACTTGGCTTGAACTTTGGTGAAATATGATGGTCACTGAACATCAAAACAATTTTTTTTTGTATTTGACATTTTTCTATATTTTCTGTGCCAAACCAACAGAAAAGGGTTGTCGTATATTATAATATGCTATACTATTTATTTTGAATAAAACTGAAATCTACTATTATACAGGGTACAGCAATAGTTTTTTATAGCAGTAGTTTATAGTGATTAATTATACTCTCTAGACATTTTTTTTGTATGTAAAAGTTTTTAATTATTTCCATTTTCATTTTAATATTTTCATTAATTTATTTTTTTTTTACAATAATAAGTATATAAGAGGAAACTTTTATTTTCCGATTTAATTTTCTATTTTTGTTTTTTAGAATTCATACAACACTAAAAAATAGATATAAATAAAACTCCTAAATTAACTTAAACTGTCAAATTAACAATTAAATAATTATATAATTTTTTTTCCGAAATAAGTATACGAAAATAAACTGGAGTAAAATATTTTCATTTGAAGCTTTTCGAAAATTAAAAGAAACAAAAAAAATATTGCTTGAAAAGTAATAAAAGTTTAATAGATAAATTTATATCCCAAAGCCATCGTAAAAAAAAATTACTTCAGTATTTTTGTTGTTGCTGTGTTTTATTCGTTAAAGAGGGCTCTTGTTAGTATAAAAAAATAAAGTAAATTAAAAAAGTTATAAATTTTATTTTAAATTAAGATTTTGTTGTTGCCGCTGTTTTTCTCGAATTTATTTTATTTTGTATTGTTTTCCATTTTCTTGACGGACTATATTTTTGTTTCTCCTGTTTTGTGTTCGTGCTTTTCTTATTTTTATGTGTTTTGTTGTGGGCGCACTGGTCAAGTGGTCATTTATCACAAGAAGACGGAATAGTACAATGAGTGTATCGAGAGAAACGAACAATAAAAAACGATACTGTATACAGTTAACTTTATAATAAGACTTTAATTACTTAGTAATGATACTGAAATTAATTAATTGTTATAAATAACAAATGAAAATAATTTATAGGTGGAAAGAATTATATTGAGATATTTGGTTAAGATTTCAATATATCGATTTTGGTGAGTTATTAGTATTTTAAATGAGGCAATTTAAATATTTCGGACAGATTTATTGGAAATTGGTTTAATTTGTGTTTTAATTCATGGAGTAAAGGCGTCGATCTAAATGGTCTTAATTATGCATATAAATAATGTTCTCTTTAATTTTCGACCAATAATTGTACTAGATAGGTTGGTTTAACAATTTTCGGCTTTTTTATAGACAAATATTATTTTCTATGACATTCACAATGTTTGAGACCTTTCGGGCCACCAAAAAAAGAGGTCATTTACTTACAATATCTCTACCATAAAGTAGAAAATTCATTCCCCCCCCCCATTTTTAACCCCAAGGGTACTTGTGTGTTCAAAGCCACACAACCCTTTACAAAAATGTGAACTTCCTCAAGTTTCCTCTTGGTAGTTTGGTTTCGTACTGATAAAAATTGGTCTACTCATCAGGTTGCAACGACCAAACTACAAAAATTTACCTCTTGCTTCTTTTTGGTGGCCCGAAAGGTCTCAAACATTGTGAATGTCATAGAAAATAATATTTGTCTATAAAAAAGCCGAAAATTGTTAAAGTAATACAGACGAATTTAAAATTTCTTAATTTATATTAGTGTGGGTTTAATACACACATATAAAAATGAGAAGTTCCAAAAGTTTTCTGATTTAGTGGTATAATTCGCTAAATCGACGTGTTCTTGTTTCATACTATTGGTGTGAAGCAAGAGGTAAATTTTTGTAGTTTGGTCGTTGCAACCTGATGAGTTGTTAAAGTAATACAGACGAATTTAAAATTTCTTAATTTAGATAGGTTGGCTTTTGCAGTAACAAAAATCTATATCATTAATAATTCTTTTGAATAGAAACGATAATCTTTCCACATATTAAGAAATTTTTTGGATAATGTCTAACACATATTCTGACTTTAAACGTAAGAAATTAACGAACGAAACCGCTATTGCAAGTAGCCTGCAACCCCGGCACCTACGAGTGAGAAATAGCCCTAATCTGTCCACGCTGCAAGAGAAGTTGTGCTAGAAAAGTGTGTGTCCATTATGGACTATTTTATTACATTTTGGCAGTCCTTCAAAACTCATAACCATGTGCAAAGTATTAATGGATGGCTCTAAAAGCAAGGTAATAATCGAACCTAAACTATCAGAGGCTTCCAGAAGTTCATCAAAGTAACAGCTAGATTGCAGCAAGAAGACTAAATAGGTCAAATTCTAGTCCACATAACTGAACTGAGCATCCCAGTGCAGCTGCTTATACTATAAATCGAGACAGATATTAGCTTATGCGAACGACTTATATTCTTCCTGGATTGTACCATCGTGTATCTTAAAGTTCTGATACCGTTGCAAACAACAGCCCAACAAATAAACGGCTTTGAACTCTATAAAAACCCTGTTTGTGTTACGTTGTTATTATTACTTCAGAATTGAGTGGGTTTGGTTTGTAGAGAAGCCGGAATAAGTGTTGATAATACGACCGTTCTTTACGCCCAACCTATTCCGAAGAGGATTTGGTCACGTGCTTTATTTTACCGTTCTGTCAAATAATTGATTACTGATTGAAGTGTTCAATCAAAAAAATCACTCGTCGAGCAACAGCCACTAAAGAAAATAACAAAAGTGCTGTTTCGCTGCCCAAAATAGTATGCGAACCCGAATTGCTCTAAACCAGTGTTTGGAGAATTCGTCCCATTGCGGAATATAGATTATGTGCATGTTTTCGTAAAGTGCCTATTTTAGGGATTTTTTCGAGATGAAATTGTAAAAAATTAAAATAAAAAAAATTTAATTTTTATGAAAAAAATCTCAGTATACTCTGAAAAATCATCATGAATAGACTCACGCTTGAACAACGCTACGAAACTATTAAAATTTACTTTGAAAATCAGTCGTCGATTCGCGCAACTTATAGACGACTTCGTGATTTTTATAACGCACCATAACCAATGATTTTTTGTTTGAAAATATGGATGACATTGATCCGGAGATGTGGTTTCAACAGGATGGCGTTACGTGCCATACGGCGACCGCAACCATCGACTTATTAAAATCATAATTTGGCGATAAGTTGATTTCGAGAAATGGACCTGACAATTGGCCTCCAAGGTTGTGCGACTTAACACCTCTCGATTATTTCCTGTGGGGCTACGTAAAGTCACTGGTTTATGCTGATAAACTAGCAACAGTTGACGCCTTGAAGGCCAGCATTGTTCATGTTATTCGTGACATATGGCCAGAAGTGTTCGAAAAAGTGGCCCAAAATTGGACGTGCAGAATACGTTTCGTCAAAAACAGCAAGAACAGCCGCAGTGCCCATATGCTCGAAATCATTTTCAAATATTAATGTCATCTTTCGAATAAAAAAAAAATTTGATTACAATTTAATTTTTTACAATTTCAAGTTCTATCGGGCTTAAAAAAACACCCCTTACAAAGGTTTTCCCATATTAACCCATATTCCCATATGATATTAATACTTTCAGCTTGCTTGTTTGAATAACCCTGTAAATTTCCGTTATAATTACAAAGAATTTATATTTTAACTTTGTCCAATAAAATGCTAATTTTTAATTACAAATCTTATTTAAAAAAGTTTATGTAAGAAAAAAAACTCTTTAAACAAGGATATTCTCTTGGGATTTCCCAAGAAACACCATCACAGAAAATTAAATCGTCCCAATTATTTTAGTCCCTAACACGGTATATTTTTGGCCCATACAATTCACAACAAATGTTGCATAAAATTGACACATATTAAAATTCACACTTCCTTAACATTACATATGGAAAATATAATTATAGCCCCAACTTCCCTAAACAAAATTTGTTTGACCACTGGTAGCGCTTGTTGCTTATTTTGCATACCCAAATTTTTACTCAGAAACCCTTTTTGATTTAATGTGACAAATTTAAATTCTATTTGTAACGCATATATAGTTTCACATACATAATATACTTTAAGGGTATCGAAGAGAAACTCAAAATTTAATTTAAATATAATTTTATGATTAGATAAACATAAAGAAAATACAAAAACTTTCAAAAAAGAAAGCAGAAAATAAAAAAAAATTCTGTCCACTCGATTAGTTTTCCTAAATTGTTTCTATTTTCTTTTCTCATTTTATACGATCCTAGAAAACAAGAATATAACACAAAAATAAAATACCTTAAAAAAATTTAGTAATTCTTTTTTCTTTATTTATTTGGAAAAATAGAAAATCCAATTCCAGAAAAGCAAAAAAAAATTAAACAAATACTTAAAATTTATTTTTCACCACATATTTTACATTTTTTCGTTTTTCAATGCTTTCCAGTGAACTATTGAAAATTCTTTTATACACAAAAGGAAAATGATTGAGAGAAAAAATGGAATATTAATAAAAAAAATCGCAACCAAAACTGGAAATGTGGTGTTTGCAAAAAATAAATATATTATGTGTATCGTCTATTCGAGATTTTTAGGTACCAAACTATGTACGAGTACGTAGCAGCAGGTACATACTCGTAGATTTAGATTTTTGCTGTATCCTGGATAAATTGAACATTATTCCGATTCAACCATCCGTAATGTTTATAAAGCTGCAAAGGCGACTTCCGCAATAAAATTGCATCGATCAAGGTTAGTAAAGAAATTGATTCCACATACCCATTAGCAAATAAACTTATAACCATTCTAGAAATCCTAAAGTTCGATAAAACATAAATAGATACGATCCTAGGAAACTACTTAATGATATAATTTATTCAAATGGACACCCGGCACGGGAAGTAGTTTATTTAATCTTTTACGAAAACCCGATCCATACAGTATACATAAAACTGGTACTCGCACTCTTAAACTGCCAGCTGTTTGCGTGATATGCCGCAACATGCACACAACTAGCGAGTGTGATTTAGACAAAACCAAACCTGAACTATTGAAGTGCAGTAATTGTGAGGAAATCCATACCACTAATGCATCCTCTTTAATGCATTGTGTACAAGGAGTTAAGTGAAAAAATGACACCAAGGCAACATAAACAACGTACATAAACGTTTAAATAATGAGAATATTATTTCTGCAAGCATTAACAAAGTACATCATTCTGCGGGTAATGTGCGAAATAAAGCAAATAAACCTCAAAATGATGATAAGGGAATTTACATAATGATATATACGTTTAACAAATCAATGAACAAATTTATGGAAACAAATATGGACTCGACATGTTTGTTTTGGATTTTCAAACTGAAAATCACGATTACAAAGCTAGTAATAAATCAATTCAATTAAATCTCCTTAATCACAATAAATTAAAACACTTTTTGATTATAAATGAATTGGCTGGTCAATTTTAAGGAATTGATTGATCTATAAAAGAACTTTTCATTCAAAATCCAGTAAAACATTGTTTAATTTAAACTTAAATAATTTAATGAAAACTAGGGATAAATTTTATGTGCTACATAAGCAATTCGCTGTTAACCCATATTTTAACTCCCAATTCGTAATTTTGCGCAGCAAATGTGCTGCACTAGCTAAATCTTTAAAAATATCGTTTTACTCAAACAAAATAATAAAAACTAATGGTAACGCAAAAAAGGATTGGAGCTTGATCAATTCACTTATTTTCAATAAAACTCCAAACATTATAAATGAACTGGCTATATTAGACTCCACCGGTGAATTAGCTACTGATCCTAGCAAAGTAGCAAACATTTTTAATAGTTTTTTTTATCAATGTTTGAACTAAGAACACTCCCAGAAGTGCTGACCAGAGACTGATAAAGCTATTTCAACCCTATTTATCATAGGCGGTTGTTGAACCATTGAAATTTCAAATAATTGATGATCGGGAGATTGATTCTGCAATTGACTCTTTAAAAATTGGCTCTGCGGCTGGATATGATCAAAAAGTCCTAGAATTCTAAAATTATCCAAAGAATATTTTGTCCCTAAATTGGTCTGTTTAATTAATAAATGTTTATTGGACGGAGTATTTTCAAACGAGTTAAAAGTGGTTAGGGTAATACCGATCTATAAACAGGGAGACAAGACCGTGATCTCGAACTTTAGATTAATCTCAGTAGTAATGTGCTTTGCTAAAATTTTTGATAGATAACAACATAATAAATCCTAATCAATTCGGATTTATGAAATCCAGTAACGCTCAAGTTGCAGCTGCCAATCTTTGCAACAACATATATAAAGCCATTGATGAAAGTGTGCATGTATCAATTTTATTTATTGACATTCAAAAAGCTTTTGATTGTATTAACCATAAAACGTTAATAGACAAATTAGAAAAATTGAATCCAGATGAACCCAGTATTAATTTATTAAAGAATTACCTATCTAACCGATGGCAATACGTAGAAATAAATAGGGAAAATGTAAGTGACAAATTAAAAATTCATGCAGGGGTACCCCAAGGATCGGTACTCGGGCCAACACTGTTCACATTCTACATAAATGATATATTCGAAATAAATTTAATTGGATCCATTCACTTGGTGGATTTATCATGCCTACATGAATTCTCATTTGTCGTACATGAATTTTATCTGGAATTGTACAACAAAAGATCGATTAGTATCGATCGAATAAAAATAAATTGTTAGATCGTTGATCAAAAAAAAAATAAACAAATATTAGCCTTATGGAACGTCAATGGGCTAGCGCAACATAAATTAAAAGTACAGCATTTTCTTAATGAACACAGCATTGACATCATGATGGTCTCTGAGACACATTTTACACAAATGAGCTCTGTAAAATTTACGGGTTATAAAATTGACGATACGCAGCACCCTAACGGGACACCTCGTGAGGGAACAGCAATTATTGTTAGAGATAGAATAAGAAACCATTAACTGGAAAAATATCGCAAGGAGCATCTACAGGCTACTAGCATCTGCTTAGAAAAATGGTCTGGTACATGCACTATTTCCGCAGCTACTGTACATCGAATCATTCACTTAAAAAGCAACAATTCGTAAATTATTTCAGACCCATGGAAACCGGGAAATAAATTCTTTACAGAAGGGGATTTTAACTCCAAACACATCCAATGGGGCTCTCGATTAACATCACCAAAAGGCAAGCAGCTTTGGGAATGTATGCAGCAAAGAAAACTAAATCTGTTTCTGTCGGCAGTCCAACAGATTGGCCAACCGATAGAAAAACAATTCCCGGTTTAATCGACTTCTGTGTAACAAAGAGTATTGCTAAGTACAAATGAAGCCGTACAAAACATAACCAAGACATTGGAGCAAGCAGTAAAGGATGCTACATGCAACAGCTCTACTAAAGTGAAAATGCACCAAGCATCACCGATATTCAACAGCGCTTAAAGAACAAACGTTACAAATTACAGTTACATAGATCACATGTACTTAAATCAAAATTAAATAAAGCTATCAAAAAACACTAACAAAAGCAACACTAACAAAATAGCTTGATGAGGGGATTCAATATTATCTCAGTAAACTTATAGCATCATAAGCAACAGATTAGATTACTCACTGTGGAAAGCCACAAAAAACCTGAAACTGGGCAAGAAGCGATGCAGAAAAAGCAAATGTATTCGTCCAACATTTAGTTAAAGTATTTACACCGAAATAATGAACACCTGGAATTGCTGCCTGAAGAAGTTGAAGCTTCAGAATTTCAACCAATTAAATATAAATAACATTTATACATGTACATTTTCAATGCTGTAATGAAAACTGGGTATTTTCTTGAAACATGGAAAATTTCACAGATCATAATGATCCATTAACTAGATAAAGATGAAACAAAAGTAGACTAGTATCGTCCAATCAGTTAACTGCAAACTGTCACAAGACTTTGAAAAAATGCTTCTTAAAAAGCTTAAACCAATTCTGCAAGAGCAAAGTATTATACCGGATCACCAGTTTGGATTTAGAGAAGATCATGGAGCTATAGAACAAGTGCATAAGATCGTACCAGAAATCAGAAACTTATTCGAACAAAAGACGTACTGCTCTGCAGCATTTTTAGACATCGCCCAAGCTTTCGATAAACTATGGCATGAAGATGATATCATTAAAAATTACCTGCTAAACTGGAAATTTTTGGTGAAGTATAATAGTGCCACTTCCAATTTAAATGAAATACATGCAGGGGTTTCACAAGGCAGTGTACTGGGTCTAGTGTTATATTTAATTTACACAACGGACCTTCCTACTTCAAATTATGTAACAGTTTCAACATTTGCAGATGATACAGCATTATTAGCGACTCATGAAAACCCTCAAATAGCATCAAAAGACCTGTAAGAACACTTAGAATAAATAGCTATGTGGCTTTCAAAATGGAGAATAAAAGCAAACGAGCAAAAATCAGCACACAATACAGTCACCCTCCTTAAAAAAACCTGCCCTCCGGTGATGTTAAATAACATCATTCTACCCCAATGCGAAACCATTAAATACCTAGGTAGGTATACGTCTAGATAGAAGATTGACATGGAAGAAACATATCGAAACAAAACGACACAAACCAACATGGAAAGAGGTAAAATAAATTAGTTAATTGGAAAACATTCTAAATTAACTCTAGACTGCAGAGTCTTGTTGAATAAAATGGTACTAAAACCAATCTGGACTTAGGGAATACAATTTTGGGGCTCGTGGATTGATGGTAAACGCACCTTGGTACATAAGTAACACAAATATACAGAACGATCACAACATCGAAACAGTGGCAGATACAATACAGCGGTACAGCAGAAAATACCCAACTAAATTAGAACAACATCCCAAAACATTAGGTCTGGAAATATTATGAAGGCATAGATATCGGCACCTTAAAAGAAAAATTACCTTAGATCTAGCTAACTATGTAATTCATATGAACAACAAACCAAAAACTGCATACCCAACTAACAATTTTGAAATTTATGAGCGTCATATAAGAGTTAAAATGCATCTTATATTAAACTTTTAAGAGTCTTCTGGCGAACTTTTTGGGCATATAAGGTTAAAATAAGTGACATATAAGGTGTATATAAATATCATATAAGCCTTATCTTTCTTGTGAAAGAATGATATAAGTTTAAAGAATAGTCAGAGAGTAGTCTTTCGTGAGTTTGTTATCAGAATATATAAATTCTTATGTATGAGCGTTTTAAGACTGACGTTGTATTCCTATATTGTTATAATCTTTGGAAATTATGTTATAGGATTATACAACTTTAATAATTCTTAATTCAGTTTTATAACAAACTTGTTATTATCATTGACAATTACAACAGATAAATTAAATTAAAACAGATAATGCTTGAAAAATTAATTGCTTTTTATATAATTAAAATTTACATTGAAATTTGCATAGAATTTAGCTGCGAATTCAAATTTTTCAATTAAAAATAATAGCTACCAGGACTAATTTTTTTGCGCTCTTAAAAATTCGAATAATAAAATAAAGAATTATTATTATTTAAAAAATAAAAATTATTAAAAAAAACAAATATCATAAAATGGACTAATTAAAATAGTACATAGTACTTGTTATGAGAGGAAACTCTATAAAAGCACTTGCTAAGTTCCTAAAATTGCCAAAATATACAAAAATTTTCCATTTGAAAAAAAAATTTCTAAAAAATTATAAAATGGATGCTTTTTCCATAATGGAAATTCCTAAACCAATATGCACGAAATGACATTCTACGTGAAATATCTTATAAGTGTCTTATAAGAAAACGTTTAAATTAGTTTCCAGGGTCGGCTTGAGTTTATATACTTCGGTAAAATTGAAGAAATAAATATAAATTAACCAGCAAAATATGTAAACAATTCTACACCATGTCCTGGACTTGGCCAGATTCACCTGATACAACAACTCGGTTATACTGTTGCAATACTGTGTATTTGTATACTTTATCACCAAATAATTAAATGCGTTTACCCTGAGCTCGCCACTGACAGAAATGTCACCTAAAATAATATTTTTAATTATTTTCTTATGTAAGAATATAGTAAGTATGTAATAAGGGAAAAGTATGAGTTTTTCTTATAGAAAACATCTAAGAGTATTTAAAGAATATTTTTATCTTTATCCTATGTAAGAATAAAGTAAATATGTAATAAGGGAGAGGTATGAGTTTTTCTTAAGAGAACTTATCCAAGACTATTAGGAGAATATTTTGCCACTGGCTTATATTTAGAGACATATTTACTATATTATTGAAATAAAAAAACTGAATAAAACAGTAATATGTATATCTAACAATCGATTTATAACATTAATTAGTTTTAGAGTTAAGTCGATCATTAAGTTTTGTTTTCTGCGGTACTCAAACAAATGTCATATTTTCTAAAAGAAACACACTTTAAAGGCTCTTGTTAAAGAATTTAAACAATAAATCTTATAGCGTTCCCCATAAAGATTTGTTTATGTTTTAATCTTATAAAACTCTTGTTCAATAGAAATCCTACAGAACACTTATAAAGAAAGAAATTAAGAGCACTGTAAGACTAAATATGTCTTGGCTAAGAAAAATTTCCACTAAAAACAATAAGAGTATACTAAGTGAGGTGTAAGAAACAGCTTTACAACAGAATCTGGCAAGGTTTAAAAATGACATGTAAGAATATAATATAGTTTATAAATCGACATTTCTTTGACAAGAAGCTAATAAGTATTCAGTTTTAAACATTCTTGGAGAATGTTATTCTAGGGCTCTTTTAAGTGAAAAATATTCTTAAAAGACATTTTATAAGGCAAAATGTTAGTTGGGTATTAATATTAAGAATTAGCATAGCTTAAGAGATAAGAGAAGAGATAAACGTAAACATCTGCAATTAAAATAACGTTATGCCTTGGTTGTAAATAAAGAAAGGGTATATCCTCCATCCGGTCGCAAATTAATAATTTGCGATCAGCAATATGGTTACTAGATTTACTTTGCCATACCAATTGTCACATATGTTTTAAATTTAAATTTGTTTTGCGATTATAAAGTAGAAATACATGAAAATACTGCGACCTTGGATAATGCGTAACAGTGTTTTCGTGTATTTCGTGTATTTCATGTGTCAATTGGCATGGCACAATAAATCTAGTAACCATATTTCTGATCGCAAATAATTAATTTGCGACCGAATGGAGGATAATAAAAGGATGCTAAGTTAAGCTAAACTATGCGAGCTATGTTTTCTATTTTGAGCGATGCAAACTAACTTAGCTCGGGTTGTCTTTGGATTGCAAAAGTCAGCTATATTGCCTCACACATTGCTATTATTGGGGTAGATACTCGATTGGTTGGCAAGCAAGCAATGTGCTAACCGAAATCCTGACTACTCAATCAATTTTACCAAGGAAATTTAAATTTCAAATTATATTTTCACTAATTTTTTTGTTTTTTTTTTTTTTGCGATTGCACAGTAGAACAACACAAATTTTGTTGTTTAATTTTTGAAGTCGTAAATTTTACTGTAACATTGCAAAAATAAACAAAAAATTTATGAAAAATGTATTTTGAAATTTTAATGTCCATGGTAAAATTGATTGAGTAGTCAGGATTTCGGCTAGCAAATTGCTTGCGTGCTAACCAATCGAGTATTTACATATTTATAACATATTGAAATTGACGTCCCGCCTATATATGTGCTTCTAATAATATTTTGGCAGACATAGCATTCTACTTGTATTGAAATGTATGTGTGAGCGACCTTATTAGATGAAGTGTGCAGCGAAATGAGCTGTGCGAGCTTAACTATGTTAATAGAAACTACGTTTCTCGCTTAGCAATTTGCAATGGGATGCTCGGTCTTCACACACAAAATTTTGTCATGACGCTAGCATGTCATGTCAAATTATATTTGTATTCAATCTGATCATGCGCATTATCCCGTGACAAAAAGAAAATTTATTAAAATTGCTGATGTTTTTGTCATGACACTTTGTCAAAATGAGTAGAAAATTTGTATTTGACTCTCAATTAAACAAAGCAGAGGACATAAAATGATTTTACATGTTGGTGTTAATGTGCCTATTTAGACGTGTATGCACTACATGATGTATTTTCCTCATCTCTTACCTCTTCGCCTATAAACTTATTTTGGAGTGGGGATATTTGTGTTGCATCGGTTTGCATTTTTCCTCAAGAATTTTTATTGCGGAACGATTTGTTACTCACTAATACAATGAAAAAGCTATAAAAAAAATTTTGTTTCGGATTTGTGGTTTTTGCTATTATTTGAAATTTGACCGTTTAAGCCGAAACACGAAAATGTCAGAAAATTTAAAAATGTCGGATACTTGGAGCAGGCGCATTCCGCGATTGTTCTTGCCTGTTCAATCCATTAGACACGCATTTTACTAATAAAGTAAGGCGAAACGAAAAATTAAATATAATATTAAACCAATTAAATGTAGTGAAAAGCAGTGTTACTATACATGGCATAAAAAATAAGATTCGCACTCTCCAGAGTCAAATACCACGCGAAAAAGCAAAGGTGATTAATTCAAAAAGCAGCGGAGCAATTGTTGACGACGTATATGTGCAAAATTATGGTGTTACAACGAATTGTCATTTTTCCTGCATTGCAATGACTCACAGCCAAGCACATCAAATATAGAAGATGTAAGATTGCCTTCCATATTTTTTTCCAAAATGTTTGTTAGAGGCATTTAACTTTTATTTTCAGGTTGATTCAGATGAAATCGAAATCACCGAAGAAGCTAGTAAAAGACAAAGACCAAAAATAAGTATTATAAATAAACAATTTATATTGCAATAATTTTATTTAAATTAATTTTTGCAATTCATTAAATTGCTCCTTAATTATTAAAATATTCCGTCAAACTTGTTCTGAAAATTTCGCCTGTTTAAAATTTCTTGGGTTTGAACGCTTATCTGCCATCATCTCCCGGAATTGAGTTTGATTTTGTTGACAAATAATTTCTTCACCATACCATCGACTTCTAGTGATCAAAAAATTGTGCAGCACACAACAACATTTAACTATTAATTTAACTTTATCTTGATGGAGATTGATGGGTTTTTGAAAAATTAAAAATCTATTGCTGAGTATTCCGAAAGCTGGTTCAATATTCTGTCGAGCTCTACTTAACCTGCGGTTAAATGTTTTCTTGGTTTCATGAACCGTTGTAAATGGATATGGTGTCATTTTGTTTGATACTAACGGGAAGGCATGCAACAAACAGATATGGTAATAACCTTAAATGTCCAAAACACGTATTTGGAGGTAAATATTTCTCTGGCTGCTTCACGACGTACATAAATTTTGATTGTTGTAAGACACTACCATCGCTATTCTTGCCATAACACCCAACATCGATAAAAATAAATTTCTTATTGGCATCTGCAAGGCCAAGTAGTACAATAGTATGGAACCCTTAGTAGTTATAGAAGAGTGGTACATCTTTCATTGATGGTCGAAATGAAATGTGCTTTCCATCTAGAGCACCTAAGCAATGTGGAAATTGCAATTTTTCATTGTAATCGTCAGCGATTCTTAGCCATTCCTCTTCTGTTATTGGAAACTGAAAAACAAACTTTTGTATAGTTTAACTTATTTAATTTAGCAAAACATTGTCCAGCAAAGCCAACAATTTCCACAGATTTCACCAAGTTTTGCTATAGAAGATATATACAAATACCGAAGCCGTATAAAAGTTCAGGCTCAACAGAATCACCCTTAAAATCTTCTTTACCTTCTCCTATCGACATTACAAAACAACACAACCCTATATACAAACCCCTATATACATATTTCTTCATCTGTCACATCACACTTTCAAATAAATGAGCCAAAACAAACCATTTCCAAAGAGTCACCTGAAAGATCCTTAGTGTCATTAATACATTCACCACCAGTTTCTGAACTCAACACAAATCAACAGCAATCTCAACACCTATCTTCCTATAATAGCAACATATAATAGAAAAAAGCAAAGCAAAATACAAATATTGGGACACCACATTATAAAAGAAGCTGATCAACAAACAACATCAACTCCAAAAGATGTTTTGGCGATGGTGATACATTTGACGATGAGAGTTTTTAAATCTTCTTAGAATAAAGTAAGATCCTTTATCAATAAGACGAATAAATATGTCTTTAGTATAAAAAGTAATAATTGTTTCATTTACCTTTAAAAATTGATCCTTTAAATGTTTAAATATGGCCTTACACACCTCTAGAATTGACGTGGACAGGAAATATTTTGATAGTTAGACTTTAATTAATAATCCAACTCCATAAAGCTTTCCCCAGTGGTTAAGAATCTAAGGGTTACATGATAACTTTTCCTCTGCAGTTATAGCATTTCTCATAAGTGTATCCTTTTTTATTATGCCTGGTTTGATTGCGGACAAAATAAAATTAAAAGAGTCTTCATCCATTCGGATAAAATTTTTAAAATCTGCCTTATTTGGTGTAAACTCCTTCATGAGGCGTTGGGTGTTGCCAAATGCTTTTCGAGTTTTCCTATACGGTTTCACACACACACCTTTAATTTTTGAATCTTCTTCTTGAGTGTCTATTGCATCCGCCAACAATAAACATGCAGCAGCTGATAATTGGCAAGCCATCATCCAACCATCCTCGTCATCATTCTCCCTCAAAAATTCAGCATCATTATCGTCCGATAGAAATGCCACATCATTATCAGGAAATGCCTATTCTCATCAAAAAATCCCCCTAAAGTTTTAAAACTATCAATCATGGTGTGTGAATCTGCCAAGAGAAATTGAACCATTAAAAGTTTTCCAATTGTGTAATTGAAATTTAATGCACTCACAAAATGATTTATCGTTGTTTGTCCTGTTAATTTTTACCCAGTTAAATATTAATGGCAATTTTAATGAAATTTTTTAAATAAAACACAAAAATCGTTCAACTGCCAAGTTGCTATGCTACGTAACAGATTAATTGTCTATACGTTTCGTCCCAAAGCAACATATGAAATAAAGATAATTTTACGCATACAAACACAAGTTGCAATTGGTGTCAACAGTTTGAGATTTTACGCCCAAATGCAAATTGTGTGTAATGATGTGATGTAATACACACTCGTGTGGAAAGGCTGAATAGTTGCGAGTGTAAAAGTGCAACTTTGTCATGACACTCTATCGTCGAGACAAAATTTTGCGAGTGAAAACCGAGCTTTATGCACAATTTTCCTGACTCGGTTATTACAGTTGTATTTCGATTTTCCATAACTATTTCGCATTTGTACCTAGTTGTCAGTTGTGGACCTAACCAAATAGTGTACCTTACGTAAATATATTGGCCTGGTTGGTACGTCTTTATAGGTTTCCGTTTTTATTGAGGTGGGTGATACCTTACGTGGTATCATTGATTTCAAACGACTCATTATTTATGAAAGGGACGAATTAATCTCAACCTGTCCGTTTACCTCGGTATTGTAACGGGGAACCCTAAATACCGTGACTTTTAAAGAATCTTCCATCATGGTTTATTGTCAATTACCACAAGCTCGAGTACATTAAATGAAAACAAGATATCCCTGAGTGGTTGTTTGATATCTTCTAACGCCCAGGATTTTAGTGGCTTACAAATAACGAATTTTGTCAACTGTCTATTGCGGTAAGGGCTAATTGATTTTCAGTAGAGTAGATATCCATGTATATGGTGTGTCCTGCATAGTTAGAAATAGGTGTAGGGTTAATCATTCGGGTGTTTGTCGTACTTATTTTCTCTGCATGCGGTACACCGTTTGACCAGCAGTTTAATTTTCCTGTTCATCCTTGGAATGTAATTGGTTTGAATGATTTGCTGTCTTTCTTCGTCAGCACTGCGGTGGGCTCGCCTGTGTGTAGCTAAAAATTGTTACTCTTGTTCCGCTTCACTATAGTGATGTCCTAGTGAAGCGTCCTATAATTCCTAATGTTTAGTGAGGTACATTTATTGAACTATGCTCATGATTTGTCTCCAGTTTTGAGTATCAGTTGACTTATAAAGACCTTAATGGGAGTTTAAATTGTTGGAATGAGATACTGTGTTGCGTACAAGTCATTGCGTTCACTTCAGTAGGAATTGTCACTCTCAAGTCCGATATCACATTCGTTATGTCTGGTTTACATTTCAGTTCACTTTCCTCAAGTATGGCCGTCCATCTTAAAGTTATTGTTCTTATTACTAAGGTCGAATGTTAGTGGTTGGTGATCCAAAAAAAATGTGTACTTTTCTGCTTCCTTAAAGGAAATTCCTTAGTGTTGTTAGGGGCCAAATTATGGCCAACATTTCTTTTTCGTTTGCTGCATAGTCTAATGCTCTAGACAGAAACGTAATTGGTCTCCATTTTGGGGTAGTACTGAACCTAGTGCGAAATTGGAAATATCAGTGGTCAATTGTAATTCTCCTTGGCAGTCACAGAATGATAATATAACCTCGCTACAGGTAAGAGAACATGCCAACTTCTCTTAAGAGTACATTCAAAGATTTAGTTAGTTTGGTATAATCTCATGAATGATCTGAGTTCTTTCGCCGTTTTAGGGATGGTATATTCCGTTATAGCTTTAACTTTTTTCCTATTTGCTTCAATTCCGTCGTTAGTGATGACGAAATCTAGGAACTCAACTTCATCCTTTAGGAATTCGCATCCTTTAAGATTAGCTTTACCTGCACTTTAAAGAGTACTTCTATGTTATCGAAGTGCTCATTTTCGTTTTTCCCGAGTATGAAAAGAGAAAATTGATGGCGCATTTTCAGGACAAATAGAAGGCGAATGAATTCATCTTTACCATAACTGCCCGAGAAATATCTTCAAAATTGTCAGACCCTGTTTGTTAATATATTAGCTATCTATTGTATCTGAAGTCGCAAACGATTAATGAATATTCCAATATATCAAAATTCTTAACACGCCGCTACATAAATATTTATGAGCAATTAATTCTTGCATACGTTTTTTTTTAAATCTAGATCGAGGTTAGCTAATTTACAAATTATAAAGCTAGTAAATCAAAAAGTATTAAGCAAGAAATCAAAGTAAATACCAAAAACAAAACTTTTCGGTCTTATCTCAAAAACTAGCTGCAAAAAATCTTTCCTGAAAGAACATGCTTTGCCCAACTTTCAAGTTTCGTATACTAATTTTATTATTTTACCATTAAAACAATAAATTAAATGTCTGATTTATTGTCAACCACTTATTTTGGTATTTAAATTAGATTAGGGTGAGATTTTCTTTGGTTTTGTTTTCTTAAGAAGGCAAAAATTTTTTATTTTTTCGAAACAATTTTTTTTTGTACTCGTGTATATATATAACAACAACAACAAAACACAAGAAATCTATTTAACATTTTTTTAAGGGGAAACAATTATATTCCAAAGTAATTTCAAAGTCATGTTTTAAAACACTGACACAAAAAAAAGAAAAGCACAAAAAATATTTTATAAATTTATAATTCTGTTTTAGTCTTAGAAGATAACAAAATACATGTATACGAGTAATATACACTCTCTCTTTAAGTAGATTTACCATGGTTTAATGATTTAATGATAAAGCAAACTAGAAATGACTAATTTAAATTATGTCAAAATATTTATTTTACGGGTAAGGATACACACAGGCAACAGCACCAGTAACAACAAAAGTTATGATAAAACATTTCCTTTTTTTATGGTTTTTTACATTTTTAATATGGTCGGCGTGGATAAGAATTTCTGATTTTAAAGTGGAACATTAATTTGTGTTTAATCTTTAATCTGCTGAAATGTATTTACATTAACTTAATATGTTTATACTACAAGTGAACAGCGGTAGAGATTTCATTTGTTAATAATTTTTCCACATGTTTAAGCTTGTTAACGGTTTAAACAAAACAGTATGGTTCCCAATAAACATTTTGTGATAGTCCAACCAAATAGTGTATACAAAATAACTTCTACGTACAGCGAGTTTGATAAATAATGTTTGTTACAAAACCAGTTTTTTTTATAAAATCACATATCGGTTATATATAAGTCACTTCGTGACTCAGACGCACATATCGGTCACATAGCGATAATTCTTCTGAATTCGGGTTTTCCGAGGTAATCCGAGTTTGGGTCTATATCGGGTTTTCTAAAATATATCATATATCGGGTTTTTCTTTCTATTTAAAGTCCTATGGAACCATATATTGAATGTTACTACGTCTAATAAAAAAATGTATCTTGTTTTTGATATTGGTCATTCAATGGTCAAAAAATTATTTATATAGCACATATAAATCTCATAACTATTGAATCATATAAGAGTCCAAAGCAGATCATATAGTGACCGAGATAATATTTATCATTACAATTGACAATGGTTTAAAGTATATACGGGACTAAAACGCAACGCCATATTCCGTCAAGCTATGCCTTAAAACCTTTAATTAAGAATCAAAATAAATGTTTTTCAGCCAACCTACAGAACGATCGCAGATCAATCATGATGACATCACGGCAATCTACCACAACCTTTATAAAAATAGAAGGTGGTGAATATTGACATAAGGGCCTTGATTTTTGTTTAAGGACATACTTCGCAAATCTTACGGAAGCAATTTCAATATCTTTAAACATCAACAATGACATTTTGCCTATTTTTAGAAGTTCTATAGTGGAATTTTGACCTATACTATTTAATATTTTTGAAATCGAAGAATTTCAGTTTTGTATATTGGAATATTTTCTCATTCATTGTCCTATGAATTAAAGTTTTCGTTAAAGTCTTAGCAAAACTTGTTGCACTGAAATTATTAAAGCCCCTATCAAGTCTTAATCTTTCGGAAGCAATTTCTTTGCTAATTTATTTTCAGACTATCACCAAACGTATTTTGAATGGGTATCTAACGTGCACACTTCGTTCACTATTAAATTTTTAAGCCACTGTTTGGTTTCGGCAGTAAATAAAGTTCGTGTGCCGGCGATACTTTGCATAATATATAGTTCAATCCATGCACTTCTCTTCTAAATTTTTCTAGTTAGAAATGATAAAATTATCATGTCTGTGATGTTAACCCGAAAAATATTCCGACAAAATGCGATGGCAACACTAAAATAAACTTTCGAAAAATGTGACGCTTTCACTAACCTTTTATATATCATCCCGGAAAAACATTTCACTATCGTGACATTTTTGTATATCAACACGAATAAAAATCTATCGCAATTGATTATTTACCAACTCATCACGAAAAAAAATATGTCACGATAGTTTACATCATAAAAAGGAAGTAATAAATGCTTTATTGCCCTTGGGGCGGTCTAGATATAATTTAACAAGCACGGATGTATACGTTTTCGGGAGATAATGAATTCAACTATAAAATGAGCATCGTTATGAGTCAACGTTGACTCAGCCCCCATCACAAACAGAGTTTTTAAAATAATTGTTTCTTGTAGAATTAGGAGCTCTTTATGAGCTTACAATTTAAGATAATTTAGATTTTCGAGTTCATCCTTAAAACCATAGACAAGCCCTTAATTGGATTTCATAACAAAAAAGTCGCATATTGGTTACTTGAAAATGGCAAATTCTTTTAAAATTGGAAAAATAAAATGTTTCAGTATCAGCTACCTCTTAGCACGAATACCACCCCAAATTTTTTAACGCTAACGACAAATTCATTAAAATTGCAAAAATTAAATATCTTAAACCAATAAGATAAGATGCGACAATTTTGCACACGAAATACCTGCAGCTTCATTTTAGAGTTGCTACCCCTTTGCACGAATTCCAGCCTTAATTGCAAGAAACAAATATTTTAATGTCTGATATGATGTAACGATTTATGACACCGGACATCATATCCGTCATTGAAATATTCAATTTTTTCAATTTCAACTAAACAATATGCGATTGTTTAGTTATGTAATTCATCGCACTTAAAGCCTACACCATCAGTAACCACAACTGCAGCTTCATTAAACTCACATCTTACACATGAACAGTCATATCAGTCAGCATCTGATGAAATAAAAGCTGTAGAACCTCGACGATGGCTCTTCGTTAGTAGAATTGAAAACTTTGTGACGAAAGAAAAATTCGAAGACTTTCTAAACTAAAATGAACCTGGATAACGCCGTGTGTATCAAAATTTCCCGCAACCAGGAAAATGGTAATATGCATGACTATACATCATTCCGTGTTAGTTTACCAGCAAATCAATTTTTAACTGCATTACATTCCACGTTGTGGCCTTCTGGACTACTGGTTAAATAATTTGAATGGATACGACGTCACCAAAATTTTCGACTTATGGCACCAATCAACAACCTTTCTGAACATGAACTTAAGTTTCCAAAAAAGCAATCGGATTTTCGGAATTCAATAAACCACAACCAAATAACTTAAAATCTTCCAAAACGAGCAACTCTGCCTGCAACTTCAATGGTGGTTTTAATATACGTACTATGGATGAGGTTGATGAAGTCAATGCTGACTTGATGAATTTTTCACGCTATGAAAACCTCGTCAAGACAGCGAGAGTTAAAACGATCAAAATGAGAGATGCTGTGTGCGATTCAAATGGAGGCTTATTTCATTTTTCATCTTCAGAAAACTACTGAAAGACTCCAAGACTGGGTAATAAGTGCACATCTAAACACTGCGAAACTCAAACTGATATTGACATCAAATCAACACACAACAAATCAATCATCTCCTCATTTAAATTTAAACTTATATGTTAACAAGAAGCATAATTAACAACCATCAAGAAGATTATATAAACGGATATGAGTTTGTTAAAAATATCCCATCTCAAAAATTCATGCATGCTGAACCATAGATTTCAACCTGGCTAAATGGCAAACACTTAATAAAATCATCTATTTTTATTTGTGTTGCTTTTGAAGAAAAATTGGATAATTGCAATCTTAAAAATATCTATCCCGAAATGGACTTATACTACATAACTTCTACATTAAATCAGTTAATGAAGTTACAAAAGTTTATAAAATTGGAGGTAACTACGTTATTGTGGTTACTCGTCAATCTAAAACTGATTGCAGTGATCTAATCTACGCTTTAGAAACTTTAACATCCTACTTGCAACATCGAAAAAATGAGCCTTTCATAATTACCTTGGATGTTAGCCATCATGTCAACAAGGTTTTGCCAGTGTTGGATTATGTTACAAACTCTCCATTTAACAACATCAAATAGGTTTTAAATATTCCTTTCAATATGTCACTGCAGTATGAGAGAATGTTATCTTCCCGTTGGATTACAGGTGATCCCTCGAAGTTCTCATATGGAAACCATACGGATTTTCCATCTACATCTCCAACTTTTCACAAGGTGTTGTCTGCAGAGTCCAGCTATAAGAATTCGATCATGGAAATAATGTTTTACATGAAACACTCAAACAGCCTAATAAAAAGCCACTTAAAGGATCATTACATTAAGAACATAAATCTATTGCCTTTCTCCGCTTCTTCCTTACGACAATTAAACATATTTATATTTGACAACGCTACCAAACAATATCTCGAAGAACCGACCACAAAACATCAGTTTGGCTTCGATGGGAATAATCTGGTACAACTGTGTGAAGACACAAACACATTTATTACCCCAAACAGATACATTTTTTGTTCATCGGGTACGGTAATTATGTTAGATCATCAGACTTACAACTCGTTAAACAATATCTATCTCAAAACAAACATAAAGATGCCGGACATTACAAATATTCAAGGTGTACCTGGGTGTGGTAAATCAACATGGATTATAAACAACCATAATCTGGGCACTGATCTTGTTCTATGTGCTACAAAAGAAGGACTTGCAGATATAAAATTAAAGGTAACATCACGTTGCGAGCACAAAAACACAAACTTTAATAACATTAAATTAAACTACAAAACGATTGCCTCATACCTAATAAATGGTAACCGGACCTACGATACAGTTTTTGTTGATGAGTACATGATGGTGCATGCTGGATATATAGGACTTGTGGTTATCAAAAGTAAATGTTCTAAAATATATCTTCTAGGTGACAAAAACCAAATACCATATATTGACAGATTACATCATGTCAATATGAAATTTTCCCATGCAAGTGCTTTTGTAACAAAGACTGAATACTTGAATGTAACGTATCGATGCCCAACTGATGTTACTTCTGCTCTCAAAGAATACTACCCTAACATCACTAGTATGAACACAGTGGAAACTCCCGCCGAATTTATAAACCTGCCACCAACGTTATCATCATTACCTGTGTTAGAGAACGCTTTCTATCTAACTTTTACCAGAGCTGATAAACAATTAATCTCTCAGTTTAAGATACCAGAAACCAGTAAAGTCTTGGCGATCCATGAAGCACAAGGTTTAACCTCACCAAATGTAATATGTATAAGAACCAATTCTCAACCTCTTGAGCTGTTCGATAGTGTACCGCATGCCATAGTTGCAATCTCTAGACACACAAAATCATTTAAATATTTTTCTCCGGTGGCCAATGATAGACTACACTCACTTTTAATGAAAGCTCGAACTTATACTATTACTCAAAAGGTAAATCAGCCCATAACGTCCAAAAAAGATCGGTATATGAGAAATGTGCAATTTACTATCAAAACGTAAACAAAATGGCATCAAAAGCATCTAAATTCGACAAATTCGTTTTAAAATCAAACTACCTTATTTATGTAATATGTGAAACTTCATTAAAACCCGACATAAGGAGCAGCGAATTTTTTGGCCATGACTACGTTGGTTATAGATGCGATCGGTCTCCTGAAACTAGTTCAGAGAAATCGGGTGGTGGCGTACTGATAGCAGTACATTCTAAACTCTGGAATGCTCCAGTAACTTTAGCCCCATCGAGAGTCGAACAGATAGGTGTAAAAAACAAAATCAACCAAATCAATCTAATCATCTACGCAGCATATATACCACCTCAATCAAATAGTGATCATTATGCAACTTGCATCGATGCGATTGATGTAGTTATTAATACAACAAACTCGTCAGATTTAGTTCTTGTGCTTGGTGATTTTAATCTTCCAAGTATAACTTGGAACTTGGACCCAGAACTAAACTGTATTTTACTTTGCAATATAACAACAGATGCGGAATCTTTATTTGTGGACGCCATGCTTGGTTATAATTTGAACCAAATAAACACAATTGCTAATAATCGTGATAGATTATTGGATCTTGTCTTCAGCAACGACATTGACACCTTTAAAATTTCTGAATCCCTATTACCTTTTGTCATAAATGATGTTAATCACAAATCTTTGGATATTGTATTTGACTTAACTAAAATGGCGAGATCAGAACACCTACAACCAATGAAATACAACTTTAAAAAAACTAACCGTGTGGGGCTACAAAGTTACCTGGAATCCATCAACTGGCAAATAGCTCTCAATTCCAATGATATAAACGAAAATGTGGACAAATTTAATGACATCATGCTTCAAGGCTTCGAAATGTATGTACCTATGTGCTGTAAACCACAAAATGCTCACCCTCATTGGTTTGATGATAGACTAGTTAACTTAAAAAATCGGAAGTCGAAAGCGTATGCCAAAATGTTAAAAAGCGGGTTAGAAGCGGACAAAACTACGTTTCTACAACATAGTAATGAATTTGAAATTTATTTCAAATCTAAATGCAGGTCGTATCTTAATCAAATTCAAGACAAAATCAAAGTAAATCCAAAACAATTTTGGAAATACTTTAGGAATAAACGCGAAATTGAAGGATACCCTGCTAATATGACGTACAACAATACCTGCTCTTCAAACGCCAAAGATATAGCTAACATGTTCGCGTCGTTTTTTCAATCAGTCTATAGACCAAGCGTTACTAGTGGATTGTACGAACAACCCAGCAACAACAACACATCAATAACTCCTCCTATTATTTTTTAGGACAATATTTTATCGGCTTTAAGGGGGTTTGGAGATGGTTGCGGTCTTGACGATATACCCTCTTCTATTCTGAAGGAGTACGCTGAAATTTTAACAATTCCATTATGTTATCTATTCAATCATTCCTTAAACACCGGCGTGTTTCTTGAAAAATGGAAAATTTCAAAAATTACTCCAATTTTTAAATCGGGCAAACGTGAGGATATCTCATGCTACAGAGGAATATCAACTACATCATCAATTCCAAAATTATTTGAGTTAGTATTATGCAACAGCTTTAAATCCACAATTGCACGTCATATATCAATAAACCAGCATGGGTTTATGCCTGGCCGATCCACATCGACTAATCTGGTTGAATTCACCAGTAAACTAATTAACGAGATAGAAAATCACCGTCAAGTTGATGTAGCGTACACGGATTTTAGTAAAGCATTTGATTCTATCTGTCATCATAAAGCACTCCAGAGTTTATTCAATTTTGGGTTTTCTCTCGATTACATAAATTGGTTTAAATCATATCTATCAAACCGGTGCCAATTTGTGATAATGGGAAATGAGAAATCAAACGTTATTAAAGTTACATCTGATGTTCCCCAAGGATCACACCTCGGGCCTTGGATTTTTATTGTTTTCATAGACCGAATAACCGAGATAATCAAAAACTCAGACGTGCTCATATTTGCAGATGATGTGAAAATTTTTCGTACTATTAATGGATGGTTAGATACGGAGAAACTTCTAGAAGACTTAGATAGATTAAGTGAGTGGTGTGATCGGAACTCACTATACTTAAATATTAAGAAATGCAAAATCATGTCTTTCCATCGTAAAAGAATTCCGGTAACTACTTCATACAAAGTCAACAACGAAGTACTGCAAAGAGTCAATGAGATTATAGACTTAGGTGTTACATTTGTCGAAAACGCCAGTTTCAATAGGCATATTGAAACTTGTATTGCGAAAGCGAATGCAATGTTTGGATTTGTTAAAAGATGGACAGGTGAATTTAAGGATATTCAAACCTTATGTTCACTCTATTTCGCTTATGTTCGATCTCAACTGGAACACGCTGTAACGGTCTGGAAACCATACTATGCTGTACACATAAAAAGAATTGAAAGCATTCAAAAGAAGTTCCTGATTTTTTTGTTAAAGAAAAGTGACTGGGATTACGACCACAACTTACCATTCCATGAAAATGTGGCTCGCTTACCTCCATACACAACAAGATGCACGGATTACAAAATATGCACGCTTGAAAATAGACGACTTCTTTTGGGCGCGGCTTTTATTGGTAACGTTTTGGTTGGTCACGTTGATTCAGCTTACATCTTGGAAAACATATCAATTCACGTGCCATGCAGAACATTTCGAAACCATGAATTTTTAGCACTTGAACACCATTCCACCAACTATGGAGAAAACAACCACATTAATAGGATGTCTAAATCTTTCAACTTAATCGACGACCTATTTGACTTCAACTTATCAAAGGACAACTTTAAAAATAACCTTAAAGACTTTTTTCTAAATTTTTAATTGTTTAAACAAAAATTTGGTTTATATTTTTTTTTTCTCTTTTAAAGTTTTTTGTTGTTTTAATATAATTTTAACTATAACTGTAAATAATCTGAAATCATACATGTATATTACAAAATAGATTTCTTTAAATAAATAAATAAATAAATAATCTGGGGGGTTATTTATGGTTTTAAGGACGAGCTCGAAAGCTCAAGTTATCTTAAATTGAAAGCTGATAAATCGCTCCTAATCTTGCAATACGAATTTATTTAAAATACTTTGTTTTTAGAGGTGAGAGGCAGATTCAACGTTGACTCTACCAACCACTACAATTGATGCCAACCTATTACAATTGATGCCAACCTGAACGTGTTCAAAATTTTTGGTTTGTTGATTTTTAGAGCTCGTAATTCTAGGTGGAAAGAGGCAACTAAATAAAAACTACAGTTTTAAAGATGCGATCAGGGAAAGCACACATTGTGTGACAAATTAATGACACTGACACGGCCTTGTTTATACGTAATGCAATAAAAATACATATTTTTGACCATTTAGAGAGCGAAAAGGTAATCATTAAAATTTTAATAATTAATTGGAAGTATTTTAGGCATTTGCAAGTAACACTTATCACTATTTTTTCTGAAACATTGTACAAGAAAAAATATTGATCACAAATTTATAACAAGCACCATAATAAATGAAAATAATGCGGTAACTCAGAAATGTCAGAATATAATCGTCTCTGATCTCTCATGAAAGACCTGTCTTAAACAAAAATTAGACCAATTTGCGATAGCGATACAAAGTGGATTGAAAAGGGGGCGTTCGGAATGGGGGCTGTTTCCAACGATGACCACATAGATGAAGAGGTGTGTGAGCAGGTGGTGCCGAATATAGACAAAATGCATGGCACTACTGAGTTGTGAGCAATGATAAACTAGATTACCATTGAAGTGAAGCAGAAATGGAATGAGCTATAGAGCCTGACTTTGAAGTTGAACGGTGTCAGGAGGCGATAATAGAAAAAAGTCAAATTGGTTTGCGTTACCCGATCTAACCTAAAGAGGCGGTAGTTAAGATCCTGTTCGGTATAAACAGGCTTAGTTGGAGGAGGGGCTTTGCTTCGATCTCGAATTAATGACATGATTGAAATTAATGACATTTTTGTGAGATTAGTGGCATCTACGTTAAGCTAGTACTAGTAGTTTAGAACAGAACCGCCGAGAATATTAGTTATTCGTGGATTTTAGGAAAATGCATGTGGGAATATTTCTGGTATTTTCGGCAATATTCCAGTAGTGTTAGTGTTAAGTAAATGTTAGAAAATTATTCTTAGCATGTTGTTGATATGTTCACGAATATTATGGAACCAGAATGAATTACGAACATTTCTGTGGTAACTATCAAACTCTATAATGATATTCACAATCCAATAAGGAAAACATAAATAATTTCATTTCTAAGTTTAAAAAGTGAAAACCGTTTTACTAAGGTCTAAATTTGTTTATTGTACTTTAATACATATTATATTATTATTGTGATATACCTTATTCTAAAACAATAATTTTTTATGCAATATTTTACCACTAAAAAATCTACTGTTGTTTTAAAAAACTGTCGTCTTAATTATGTATTCGTGTCAAAAGTTATTACACGATTACCTCTATTTAATTGAAATAAAAATATTATACAAAAATGAATATATTTATTATTTAAATGAAACTGATTTTTATTTGTTTGGCAATTTTTAATTAAAAATTTAAATATTGATTATATTTATTCTTCCCATTTTTTTGTAACAGCAACAAAAACTCAAATTAAAAAATCAGCCAGCGGTTATCGTACAAATTGGCTATATTTTTGTATAATTTTAGTGGTTAAAAGGATTCGTTATTAAAACATTAATTAGGGTTTTGTCCATATTATTTTATAAATTTAAAAATATAAGTCACTTAATGAATGAATAACCAAATTAAATAGTTTTATATAGCTTGTTCACCGCGATTCCGTTTTTACAGAGGAATAAACGTTGGATCACACTTTTGTGCACATACAGCTATGAAAAGATTGCCTAAAATACTTTATTTTATTATCGATGTTTATAACACCATCTCGGCAAACCTAGTTTCAGACGACATTATATTAAAATATTATTCCGAATAAGAATATCCACAATCGTTCCTACTCAATGCTGCATTGGGCCTATGAAGCCAAACCAAAGGATTCTATTCCAATTCCTGATTGAGATGATGGGGGGAGGGACTAAGCAATCAGATGTATCGGCACCCTATGATCTTGACTTTATTGATGGAACAGTGGCGACTAATAAACTGTTTAAGAGTTCCTTATCAGGTTGGAGGAGGTTTCAAGTTTGAGAGTGAAGTTCGAAACACTAAATCGCACAATATGTGAGTGCTATTAAGTCGGCTTGGATTTCGGTAGTTGAGAATTGCAGCAGTTTTCAAATACTGTATTAAATCTATACTGAGCACCGTCAAAATACAAAGCCTAAAAACTTTACCGCATTAATCAGACAACCTTTAGTTTAGGGTTTTAGATGGATTAAGAAGGAATTTTCATAGTTGAACACTGGAAACAGTAAGTTATTAACTATAATGATTTTTGACATAGTTTTACTAAAAAGATTAAAAATTAGTCATTGCTTTCCAGTTCAAACCGATGTTGGTTTTTGCACCAACCTTGCTCAGCCTAAAAACTAAAAAAGATTTAAGTGGAGGCAAGAACAAAATGGTCAATATACTGATTTGAGGATATTTGGTAATGTTCCTAGGAAAGCTAAAAAGAAGATGAGTTACCTCAGCCCACTAAACAACAGAAACATAAGAGAGCATGCTTTAAAACCAACGATTTATTAATAAATCATGAAAATTTTCGATCGCGTGATTTTTGTAAATTTACGTTACCATTCGCCAGATACATCACCGATCAAAAAAGTGGTTTTTAGAAACATCTGCGTGTGTGTGGACAGTGCAGAGTAAATGTCTGTTGGTTCTCTACATCTCAGATGGATTGAATCCATACTAAAGATTTTTCCATAAATTGGACGATCCCAGTGATTTTTTGTCGAAATCGTTCTAACGAAAGTGGTAACTTCCATAGGAGGTTTTTTCGTGTTTTGCAAGTACATATTTTGAAAAGTATATAACATTTAAGAAAAACGATTAAAACAAAAAGATTGTAAAATAAGATTTAAACAAAATTTGGTCAGATAATTGGTTTTATTTTACTGGAAACAGCGAGTTTTGATAAAAAAAAATACTTCAGGTTCTTGCGACAATTCGTGGAAATGTGTGTACCGCAATTGGCAGCGTTCATGGGAACTTCATCAATTTTTGAAATGATGTTGAAAAGTTTAGCATTTACCAAAAACACCAAAGAATTAAGAGATTTAAATGAAAAACTTGCCCAGCCAATATTAAAAGATTCACTCAAATATATGTGCCGGACATTGCTACTAGTCATGACATGATCTATGGGTCTTAGGCTTTTTCAGTTATTCAGTTATTGGAAAAAACAATATCGGTTCATAAGGAATTTACGAAACATCGATAATGATCAGTTATTTAGGGCTGCTTACTCCTTAAATTGGTCTCGACCCTATTGTCTGTGTGATGTTAATGATCAACTGTCCGTTCTCAGTCATTTTATACTACACCTCCTTGATAGCTTTGCACCCCTTAAAAGGGTTCTGGTAACACGTGATGTGTCAAGCTTTCATTTCAGTTCGGTAATTCTGCGGTATCGTAATATTCGTGATTACTTACATGAAAACTGGAAGCGTCATAAAACTGAATCTAATCGGCTTGAATATACCAGAGCAAGAAATAAAGTAAATGGAATGATCAAAACATCTAAAAAACAATTTTATAAAGAACGATTGAGCAACCGAGTTTCTAGTAAAGTATTTTGGAAAAATTATAATAAGTATATAAATCCCTCAATTGTTGAATCCGATTGTGAAATCAGTCCTAGTGAGTTTAACGAATATTTTGGTTCGGTATTTGTACAAAGTAGTGGACATTTCAATCAAAATGCACTACACTATAGTTCAGTCTTGTCGCCCTACTTAACATACGTATTGAATTCAGGCCTTACTAAATCTGTGTTCGCAGATGCATGGAAAATTGCTCTGATTACTCCAATTCCTAAAATACGCCACCCAGTTATTGTAAATGATTTTCGCCCGATTAGCATTTTACCAATATTGTCAAAAATATTTGAAAAGATAATTAAATCTCAAATTTCCACATTTATATCTAAAGAAAATTTACTAAGCAAGTATCAGTCGGGATTTCGTGTGAACCATAGTACTACTACAGCGCTTTTGAAGGTCGTTGATGACATTACTTCTGGTATTGAATATGGTAACGTTGGTATATTAGTTTTGTTAGACTTCTCCAAAGCGTTTGACAAGGTAGATCATTTTTTGTTAGTGTCAAAGCTGTGTTACGAATATGATTTTTCAGAAAGTGCTTGTAACCTAATATTTTCGTATTTAAACTTACGACAACAATCGGTAAAATATAATGGTAGTTTCAGCAACTCAACACCTATTTTATCTGGAGTACCTCAAGGCTCCATTTTGGGACCTCTTTTGTTTTCAATGTATATAAACCAAGTGTGTCATATTATTGAGAAAACTAAAGAAACTGGCTATCACCTTTACGCTGATGATCTACAATTATATTCTTTTGGTAAGCTAGATGATCTGGATAGCGTGGTAAATAATTTAAATACGATTTTAAAGAATATTTTAGATTGGACGCTAGCGCGTAAACTTCAAATCAATCCTGCAAAATCTCAATCTATTATCTTATGTAATAGTACACGAGTCATTAGACCTACTAATTATCTTGTAGTTGATAATCATAAAATTGAATTTTATGACCACGTAAAAAGCTTAGTTCTGATTATTAACAGTAAGTTAAACTGGACAGCTCATGTAAATAGTTTATGTGGTAAAATTTATGGAATATAAGATAGGTTGCGGAGTACAGCCAAACTAATTGAACAAAACGTTAAAATGCACATTATTCGTACATTAGTAGGGCCAATAATTTCATACTGTGCATCAATATACTCAGAATGCTCCAAGAAATCATTTATGAAATTAAATGTTGCTTTTAACGCTTGTACTAGATAGGATATAGAGTCACCAATTCTTTTCGAGAACACGCGAAAAGAATTGGTGACTCTATATCCTTACTTTCAAACTTGACATTTAACATGAGCTTGAGAAAATACCTTGAGTTCTTGACGTTAACTGTCATGTTTAATTTAATACTATAGAAGAACCCACGCTATCTTTATGAAAATCTCAACTTTAGCTTATCACAGCGTACAATCAATTTAAATCTGCCCAGGTTCTGTAGGTCGAAGCCAAGACACCGTTAATTTTTTGTTAATGGAGTAAAATTGTGGAACAATGTTGACCTATCTGTCAAAGCTGCGTCAAATTTGATTAATTTCAAGAAGATGTATATGGATAGCTATAGTATATTGTGATTTGATCCTTTTTCCTTTTCTTTCCTATCCTATTTTCCGCATCCTTTTGTAGTTTAGTTATTATTATTATTATTATTCATTATTAATATTATTATAATTAATTATTGTTATATTTTAGTTTTAATTGTTAGTATCATTGATCACTGTTATTTATAAGTCTTATATGTATTTCTCATTCTTTTACATTATGTACTGCGTTACACAAAAGAAAATATTATGTACGAGGGCAAATCAAAAAGTCTTGCAATATCATATGAAAAAAAAGAGTGAGTGAGACAGCAATATTTTTATTTTTCGACATAATCTCCTTTAAGGTTTATACATTTGTCATATCGATCAATTAACTTGCTTAAACCCTCTAAAAAAAAGATTTCTTTTGCTCTATAAAATATTCATTTACAACAGACTGTACTTCAGAGTCACTGGAAAATGTCCGGCCCCTTAGTGTTTTTTTCAAATTGGGAAACAGAAAGAAGTCACTGGGTGCCAAGTCTGGACTGTACGGTAGATGCGGAATTTCCACGAAGCCGCAGTCCTTTAATGCAGCTTGAGCAATATTAGCCTTGTGCACTGGTGCATTGTCGTGAAGAAGCAAGATTTTTTTCCTAACTTTCCTTGGCCGTTTTCCCTGGATCGCTTTTTTCAATTTTCTCAAAATCTCTGCGTAATATATGCCTGTGATTGTGGTTTTCGGTGGCATATAATCGATTATCAAAACTCTTTCAGCGTCCCAAAAAATTGTTGCCAAAACCTTACCAGCAGACGGTTGAGTTTTGAATTTCTTTGGTGGTGGTTCACTACGTTTAATCCATTGCATCGATTCTTGTTTGGATTCCGGATCCCAGTGATGAAGCCATGTTTCATCGCCTGTTATTATGTTATCCAAGAAATTTTCTGGATCTTCTTTGCATATATCTAAAATCGCCTTTGAAGTTTGAACACGCATTTTTTTGTTCTGCCTTCAACAAACGGGGAACCCATCGCGCACTTACTTTCGACATGTGAAGATGGTCATGTAATATAGTATATGTGGTACCGTATGAAAGAGAAAGTTTCCGCGCTAACCGCGGATCAGAAATACGCCGGTCCTCCAATACAAGAGATTCGGCCAAAATTACGTTTTCGTGGCTAACAGCATCTGCTGGCCGACCCGAGCGGTTGTCGTCTTCTAATGACTCCCGACCACTTTTGAATAATTTTACCCACTTTGTTACTGTGGCATATGATGGTGCAGATTCGCCGCAAACTTTTGATATATAGTTGAATATATAAATTGCATTTCGTCCATCTTTACAGTTGTTTGTGGCACTTGTTACTGTGGCATATGATGGTGCAGATTCGCCGCAAACTTTTGATATATAGTTGAATATATAAATTGCATTTCGTCCATCTTTACAGAAAAATTTAATAACGGCGCGATGTTCAATTTCATTCATTTTAAGAAAAATTCAAAACACGTGTTACTAAATTGACAAAAACAAACGAACTGTAAAATTTACATCGAAATGTTCTTCTAGAAGTTTCAACGCGACAAAAAATGGTTTTGAAAAATATATTGTTTTCTCACTCACTCTTTTTTTTCATATGATATTGCAAGACTTTTTGATATACCCTCGTATATTATATGATATTGTAAAAAAGTCTTGGCCTTATTTGTGTAAATAATTAATTAAAAATAAATAAATAAATAAACTAAAAAATATTGGTTTTCTACAATTTAAGCAAGAATGATGATTTTTTGAATATACGAGACAGTTTTACCTGCCTTTAGTCCAGTAAGCTAAATTTTTTGCTTAAGAAATCAATTGTGGTCGATTCAAAATTTATGCCTACATTTGTGGTAAAAAAAAATCGATTGTTAGCCACAAGATATCCATCCACAAGATCCACTAACTCACTAATTTACAATCATACCCAATATACTCATGTTTTTTGACAAAGTATCTAATGGAATTTAATATTACCGAATGGGCATATTCTGTTTCATTAGTCTTAACTGTTTAGAAACCCCATAATTTTTCGAATGCTGTTCTACATTGCAAAACGTGGAATTGGCCTTTTCAATTTTACCTTCAAGGTGTAATCTCTCGAAAAGTTTACTGTCTTAGGTAACCCCAAGATGATTGACGATGCCTAATCTAGTGATCGACTCCCTATTAAAATGAAATGTGTAGAAAGTTAGCTAATATGCTTTCTCTGTCAAATTAACACCAATGAGCTTACATTATAATGAAACCACATACCGACAAAATTGAACATTTAAGAGTTCAATTTCTGAGAGATGAAGCAAAAGTTCTGTAGGTAAGAATAAATTAATAAACAATCAAGAGCCACAAAAAAGGTGACACAACACACTCCTGGCGCTCCGTCGGGAACTGTAACGGAGACTGAAAGACAGTCCAGTCCGGCCTCAAGAATTTGAGACCATAGTGTAGGTTTACTACAATCCACGGTGGTTTGATTAATTTGTGGAGGTCTACGTAATACGAGATACCACAGCCACCTGTAATAACCGGAAAATTACAGACATTTACCATATCTTTTTATTATTAAGCAATTTCAATACTTGTAACAAATTACAAGGAGTTTTACACGATTAATCAACATTGTGAAAATGATCCGTACTATGTAGCGCGAAGTTCTATTGACAAATTATTCTAGAGCTTAAGAACAGTTGATTATAGAGTAAGAAAAACGCCCACCCGAAATTAAGAAGAGTAAATTATTTGGAAGGCATCGGCAGCACTTTTCAAGTATATGGGTTAAGTCATTAGTGTGGATTAACAGTTGCATTATATTGCTTGCAACCAACAAAATAAAATTTGAAATTAATGACTCGTCTATGAAAGTATAGATAGAAAGCCGAAGAAATCCATTTGAAAAAGTATAAAGGCGGTGATACATGTACAGATTTTGCCTTTAAGGCATAAAAATTATGCGCGCTGATTGGTTAAAAGTCGGCCATCTTTAATCGCCTTATAGGCAAAAATTTTAAATTAAATATTTCTCAATTTTGTATAAGGCAAATTTCTATGCCTTAAAGGCAAAATCTGTACATGTATCACCGCCTTAATGAATCAATTTGGAATACAGCTTTTTCCTGAATACAAATATACAAAGCAATCCGGACCATTCGAACTTTAAGCGTTGTTCAACAGATACCGCTTAACTAAACGAGATTATTTTTTCTCGAAACGGATTTTGTTGTGTTGCCTAATTTTCTTGAAACAAATTTAAACGATAAATAAAAAACAACCATTTTTGAAGCTTAGCAACGTCTATAGGGGGAATCGCTGTAGAAAACCGGTTGGACATATTTTTTAGAATCCGCATAATACGAATAATTGCACACAACGAGCGATGGAGTCGAAACTATTGCAGAAACCTTTTCATGCGTATATCTTCTAGTTTTTCTTTTGTAGAGCGTGCATTTATCTGGAGAGCGAGGTCATAGATTCATACTTCCTTGCGGTGCTCTCTCGGTAACTTTTAATTAACCTGGCGGTGTAGTGAAGACGAGCAGGGGAAATTCTGTTTATAGTCATGAACAGTACATCTATCGGCTAGTTATCGGCATCCTAAAACCAATATCACTTCAGTGTCTGTTCTCCAGGTTAGACGAGGCTGAAGTGGCGGCTGTCTTGTATCAAGCTACTCACTACATAAATGCGTTCAAAGTAGGACCAGATACACGTGTCAAGTGGGTTGAGCGGTAGGCCAGCCATCTTTTCTCATAAAACCATAACTAAGTTATGAACCCTACACATAGCCCTCAGATTTCCATATTGGATTCATCAACGCCACGACCTTGGAAATTATACAAGGGCAACGCTTTAAAAATGGGAACATAGAACATGGTTAGCCTTTTAGAACCTGGAGATTGCCAACACCTTTCGAACCAAGCAAAGAGTTACACATTAGACGTACCTACACTATAAGAGCTTAGATGTTGTGAGAGTGGCATTCATGACAAAACCAGGCTATTCTCTTCATTACTGCGATCATCAAGAATAGAGCACACTTTGAAGTTCGTGTTCTCATCCATCGGCGCATAAAGCAACCTATCATCGACTTGCACCCTACTATTGTAGGCTTCGCACTACGAAATTTAATACGATCGTTAATGTACCTACACCCACCAAAGATAATTCAAATGAGATCAAAGATCTATTATTTGTCGAGTTGGACAGAGTCATCAATCACATACCGCACCACCACGTTAAAATCATCGTAATTCGTGGGTGACTTTATAGCAAACATCGCTAGGAGCGAACAAAAAAATTCAAGAGATGGTTTTGCTTTCTTGAGAAATCTCACTAAAGGATCCAACCCAAGTACAGCCATCCAAGAAGGAAACGCAGGCCTGAGAAAAAACGTGACTGATGTTTTCGCAGTATGGTAAACCAATTTTCAGGATCTGCTAACCTGGAATGTCGAAGTGACCTCCATTAGAGCAATTGCTTCACCAGGTAAAGAGGTATTAATCGATTATCACTCGGAGGAGGAAGTACAAGCAGCTATTAGTAGATTGAAAAATGAAAAGGCACACAATTACTCTTGTATCAAATTTATAGGATCTCACCGTCTCCATTTGGTACCAAGAAGAGTTGTCGGCGAATTAGAAGGTCACGCTCATATGTCCGCTGCACAAGAAAAGTAACCGTTTTATAAATAGATAGAAAACTATTGTGGCATAGCTCTTTTGAACACTGACAAGAAAATGTTGGCTAACATTGTACCTGCCAGACTCATCCCCCTTACCGAAAAAATCCTTAGCAACTATCAATGAGATTTTCTAAAGAAGCAATCAACCATTGACCAATGTTTCACCATGAAAATTATTTTGAAAAAATGTTGGGAGTACAATATAACCTTGCATCAGCGGAAATGTAGACCAGATCCTGACCTCCAGCAAGCCTGACAGTATCAACTGCGAGAAGCTATTGGCCTGCCTCACATGTCTATGTTAATGATCCTAATGCTGCACCAGCACTTGTAGCACAATCCAATGAAAATGGTACTGGATTTTGTTACAAATTAATTACAAATTTGTTACACAGTTAGAAAATTTTTTACGGGTCCCGTTATTCTGCAATTCATGTGTGGGCTGGCGTTAGCAAGCTACACCACACTTTTGGTATTTTTGTTAATATTTATTTTATCGTGCTGGGGGTGGTACTGGAATATTTTACAAATTAATTACAACATATCGACATAGTTTAACCCCCCAAAAAACATCCCGTAAGGGGCGGAATTCTTCAAAACGCAGATTTTTGGTTAAAGCATGGTTTTGGCATTTCAATTAATATTTCTTATATCGTACTGGGGGCGGTATTGTAATTTTTTACAAATTAACTACAACAACAAAGAAGTTCAACAAAAACTCGTTTTGGGTGTAAATCAAGAACGTCTGGGCCTGTCTGTAGAATATAGGCCGCTATTTGTGCCGCTAAATATGGCGCTCGAGTACGTGGTAAGAAAAAGCAACATTGTTACTGCGCGCTGTATATTTAATAAATCACGCTAGCCTTACCTACCGTTATCAAGGACGGCTTCATGCCTTTAACAATACCCCTAAAAACTTGTTTTGGAGGTGAAGAGCAGCAAATCCAAATTCTTTGCAAGTATAGCGCATAGCTTTGAAAATTTTACATATATCGGGTCACTAATAACATATCAAATGATATGCAGGCAGAAAAAAGCCCGGATGGCTGCTGGACACCGAGTTTTCTACGCACAATCAAGATTATTGCGATTTAAATATTTATCCCAGTCGTGCAAGCTCGCACATTATAAAAGCCTCAAAAAATTTGCGCTGGCTTTCCTACTTCTAACGATTGTTGAATGTTGTCTACTTTCAAAAGGAAGGTCATTCGTCCCACGCATCAACTTATTATTAATAAAGTGTTCCAACAGCAACCAGCCGATGTTCGTTGTAGAGGAAGATCCCGACTGCGCTGGCGGGACGACGTCGACCGAAACCTGTGTATAATATGATGTCGAAACTGGAGGACGAGATAAACACCCTTTAAGTGGTGCGAAAACTTGAGAGAGAGAGAGAGAATTGGATTTAACCCAATTCTGAAAATGTCACTGTGTGTAACTTGGGCACCTGTGTTTATAATTTTCATTGTAATTTTTTCGGGATGAAATTATACTTTCCCGACGTGTAGGTCATATTTAATACATCAACCAAAAAAGTTCGGGTTCGGGCTAACTTGAGCTACTTCGAGCTTCGCGAGCGATTTTTAACGAATGCACTGCGATGCTGGTCATCCTCGGAAACGTAGACGCATTTTATTGAAAGAAGACCAAAGACATATTATCCCTTAGATATTCAAGTTAAAATTTTAAAACTATTATTAATATTCTAGGAGAAATAAGTTTTGAAGCGGGAGCATTGAACAGCTAGAAGCAGTAATGACAACTTTGATACATTATACCATCATAATTTGGATTACACTGTAAATAAATTTATTTGTCATACAGTTTTCCCTTCTCGATTTCTTGCCTTTTTTCTTAGAAATTTTTACTCTAGTTATATCGAAATATCAAATTGTTTCTGTCATCTGTGTATGAGATTTGTATAAAATACATAAAATTGAATGTTATATAATCAATTATTCGCCCTTCTGTGTCCATTATATTTTCCCCTAGGTTGAGAAGTGTCCGAATACCCAGGATAATCCTATTATCTCTTGACTTGTTGTTCATGTTATTTTTTCGTCTAATCCTATATGGACCAAATAAATACACGCAAAGGTTGATATATGAAAAAAAAAAATATAATGAAATATTAAATTTACCAATATGTAGCTCCCTATGTTGACGTAATAAAACACATACAGTAAAATATTCTACTGTATTACGAAACCTTATCAAAAAAAAATAATAAAACGAAAATCATAAACATAAACGTAAGTAGCTATTTGAAAGTAAATTTATTTAAACAAAATACATCGGGACTGGGGGTGAGAGGAAAAACGATCGAATTTATTTCATCCAATTGCACACTACTTAACATAAATTTTGAACCAAATAAAAAATCAAACCCAAACAATGTATAATCGATTGGGATTATAATTTTTCCCGAATCTCGATAGGGTACCTAAGTAGATCATGTAATTTTTTTTCTGTCTAGTATTCGTACTTGTAGGTACATACATAAATAGATGCTCTCGTATAGGAAGATGATACTCCAATCATCCCTCGATTTTATTTTTATTTTCAATCTACATGATATTCTTGCCGATATCTTAAATGAACGATTGGAATTTTATGCATTTTCAATTTAACTCAAGTACTCGTATATATTGATTTATTTTTTCTGCAGAGTAAATCAATCTTTTTAAGATGCGAAGAAAATAAAATAAAAAATTTCAAAGACAAAAATGTTGATACCATAATCATAAAATTTAGAAATTTACTGTCTTCTGTGGTATTTTATTTGTTTATTTTCTTGCTGTTTGTATTCCTCGTGGTTATGGCAAAGAGCAAAAGATAAACACAACAAATATTTATATTGATTAAATTTATCAACTTAAAAGTTTATGGTATGTGTGCTTTTTCATGTTATCTTGATATTTTGACTTTAATGTTATTAAATTTTTTCTGTTCGTTATTTTGGTCACACCATAAATGTTACTGTCAAGTCCAAGAGTTGTCGAATATATAAAAGCAAAATCCAATTTTGAAAATATTTGTGTACGGTTAACTATTATTTTTGTGGTTACATATATAAACCGGAGGGGGCGGCAAAGTTGACATTGTAGACCATCAGTGAAATAAAATACCAAATTAGTTTCATAATTAGATTATCGGGTAAGTTAAAGGTATAAACAGAACCAGAGATACAACGACAAGATACAAGGCCTGTCAAATTAAAATACACATAAACCATAGGATGCTAACACAACCAATGTCGCTGGCGACGACGACATTGCCGCCGAATTTTTTTTGAATCTATTCTAATTTTGTCGCTGGCGCTGCAATACCACCAATATAAGTGTCAGATTATTATATTTGTAAACATTTTTTACAACTCTTTTTAATGAATTTAAACCAAATCTGATTAAATGAGATCGTCACTTTCAAATGGTTGGTACCAAACCATCCACGCATGTCGACATCTATCAATTTAGTTGTCAAATAGCAGAGCTATCAAACATAGTGTGCTTAGGGCAAATCCGCTCTGGACCATCAATTTATATTTTACAATTACGCAAAATTTACCATTACGATTGTGTAGTGTGAAGTTTATGCCAAAATAACAAACTTTACACTGTCTCCCATAAAAAATATTTCTACACTATTAAGTAAAAAAATATTTAATTTTTGGGAATAGTTTTGAATAATTTTTTTTTTTAACAAAATACACTGAAGAACCGCACAAAGGTGATCGAAGTGATTCTGAACTAGTATTTAATGTAAGAAACAAATCTTATCTAATGCTCGGAAATCTCTGAGAAGTTTGTAATTCGAGAGAGAATATCATTGAGTGTAAGACAAAAATTATTAAACATTTGAATTTAATTAACTCGGCCCCTTCGGATCGAACAGATGTGGTCAAAGTGGTTTGGAAATAGTTTTTGATACAAGAAACCAATCATGCTCGCAAAAAATTTGAGATTTTTGTCATTCGAGAGAGAATATCATTGAGCGTAATATGAAAATTATTAAACATTTGAAATTAATTAACTCGGTCGCTACGGATTGCACAGAGATTATAGAAGTGGTTGCCGTACCTTATCCCTAAATCTAAACAAAGGAACGATAAAACTATCACAGAATCAGATGAAGAGCCAGATAGTTTGACTAATAAGGAACATTGCAACAAATAAATTAGGCTATATAACTCCCCTAAACACTTAAAGGGGCGCTGGCTAGATATTTGGAGAGACCAATACAAAAAGAAAATGCTGAGAAAGAATAAAACTTTGAATATCAATATTTGTTGCGAAAACGCTACTCATTTAATTTTCAAGGTTACCTATGTTTGGTAACAACCACATGAGTCTTCGATTCTTTAGCACATATAATACATTTTATAATAAATGGAGCAAGTCATTCTACGTTCAGAAGAAGATCTCATTTACTATTAAAATGTTTTAATCTATACAAAATTACCGTCGACAGTGAATTGAATGAAGAGTGCAATTTATTCAAAATAATTGAGTTTTTTGTCCAACGTTCAATTGCTATAACCTATGCATGTCCAAACTGTTCTCACTCACAGGCAAGATACGTATTTTATGTACCGATCGACTACAATAACCGATTCAGAAACAATATAAATGCAGTCACATTTTATGGAGGAAGCCCCATCAAGAAGATTTGTTGTGAATGGTTTGAAAATTCAAGTACCTTAGATTTTATAACATTCAATTTTTGATGTTCAACCAATTGATTGTACCATCTGCTACAACATAAAAATAGATGATAATGAATCAGAACTTCATTGGTGTCAAACCCGTTTTTACTACGAGGAATTATACACTTCGAAGTTCCAACGACCAACGAAATTATTTTGTCCGGGGCATTATATTTCGTATAAAACGAGAAATAATCAAACTTAGGAAATATGCGATGATCTAACCATGCATAATTGCCCTGTTTTGCTGAATATCCTTTCGGATGAAACCGACGTCGCAGAGGTGTGCTAAGAATTTTCTTTGCGCATTTCTGAAGAGAAACAAACTTTGAATCATTCAATTAAAAAATATCAAGAGTTATTTTATCGGAATAAATTATGAATCATTAGCAAAGTTCACTTCCTCTTACCTTCCAAAATAATAGTGGATCCGTCTCCGCATTTGCATTGGTACGTTCTAAATATTGGCGCAATATAATGATGTCATCTACATTGAGAGTACGTTAGCGATTCTTATCAGCAATTCTTTGTTCCATAAACACAAATATATTGGCCGAAGAGGTTGGTTGCACTCCACCTGGGGTCGTAAGCATTTCAGTTTCATTTTCAGCTGTATTATTACGAACTGCTTGTACATTGTGCATCGACATTTCATTTTGGAACAACAGGACAGCAGTTTTGGCATTCTCCTGTGACCGAGAACCTTCCTTTTTCATTCTAGGATCCTAGATTGTGGCAAGTCGAGGCAACGACCATCGTAAGAAAATAACCTAGCTATGATTCCGTTTAAAATCCATGTGTGTAATATATAACCTTCTAATATTTTTGGTTCATAAGGTGAAATATTACTATATATTCCAAACACTAATGGTATAATTAATGATATGGTAATGTAATTACCCGATATTTTATTAAGGGCCTCGTCGAATATGTCTAGTATGGAAACCATATCAGCCATGACCAATGTATCCTCTAAAGAAATGCCCGAAGGTGCTTTTGCCATTTTGGAAAGCGCAATAGTTATTGAATCGTTAATTGTTATAATTCTTTTCACCATATTCAAAGCGCTGTTCCAATGCGTTGGAACTTTCTGAATTTACTTTAGCGGGGTTTTCTTTTTGTTTTGTTTTCTAGAAACGAAATTTATTGTTGAGAAGCCAAATTGCTGCTTTTGAAATAGGTGACCAATTCCTTGCATTTGATTAACACGTTTTCGATTTCTTTATTTTTAAGGGCATCTTGGGTTTATCGTATGGGCGAAACAAGGATGGTGGTGTATTTTAAGGATTTGACAAGCTTTTATCATCGACGAAGCTTTATCAGTAACGATAAAAGCCACTTTTTCTACTAGATTCCAATTTGACATGATATGTTTAATTTCAGCCGCAATATTGTCCGCAGTGTGTTTTCTGTTAAGGATGTGATTTGTGTCGATGAAACAGCGCATCGAACGTTGAAGTCATTATCAACAAAATGACTAAGTAACTGTCAAAAAACTTTGATTCGCTCGCGAAGACCATAAATCGCATGTTAGATTGACGAATTTTAACAATTAAAAATTGTAAGGCTATACATTTGAAACAACAATAGCGACATTCTTTATAAAAAATTTACCTTTTCCAGTATACATCATAATTTGTGTTGGCATTTTGCATAGTATTCCTTTAAGTTGTCTCGCAATGTTGTTTTGCTGGTGAGTTTGTATCTTGAGTAAAGTAATTGGATAAATTCTCTAAATCTTTTGTCCTCATTAAAAGGCTGAAAATCTAGTGCTACCATTGTAATAAGCGATTTGTCTATTTCTTTTTTACGATGACTGTCGCTGTCATAAATATTTTATCGTTTAAAATGAGGGCTTATAGATCTTCCCAAACTAGAACTCGATCAACTTACATTTGTATTTTCTGAATCTAACGCAAAAGAATCCGAATAATTTTTCTTTAGCACGACGAAAAAATGGTCACACATTAGAAGTTTTACGTTTCGGCATTAGGTTTTTAATTATTGTTACGCATACGCACTTTTCTTAAAATAAACTGGCAAAATAAGAACTCGAACGAATAATCGAAATAATGACATGTACCGGTGTCATTTATTTTATACAGGTATTATTATACTACACGTATATATTTTACATTTTGCTTATTAATTTAAAGCATTATTACACTACAAATCATTTTGAGAAACTCATCAAAGTTGAAAACAATAATTACTAAATATAAACGGAAAACGAGCACTATTCGATGGCGACCGATAGTTGAACCTATCGATAGTAATCGAAAGTGCTATCGATAGTTCTCCGCCATTTCGGAAACGGCGCTTGGGGAGATGACAAATCTAATTTATAATGCCTTTGATCGGAATAAATATGTTGGAGCTCTATTTTTTGATCTCAAGAAAGCATTTGACACGATTGATCATAAATTACTCCTCAATAAATTATATTTTATTATTAATTAATCGACTACAGTGCGTAATGATTGATGGGATCAGGAATCATGTACACGATATTAATTGTGGGGTTCCTCAAGTTGTGTGCTAGGGCCGTTATTGTCCCTAATATTCATTAATGATATTTCATTTTTGCCATTGATTGGACAAATTAATATGTTTGCGGATGATACTGCAGTTATCAACAAAACAAAGGGTTCTTTTGTTATAATTAATAATATGGAACATGACATGAATATTTTACTTGAATATTTCAAGTCTAACATGATTTCATTGAATCTAGCAAAAATTAAATTTATGATTTTTCATTCGCCACATAAACCAACATTTAGTGTAACATTTTTCAAAATAAATGATGTCGTAGTGGATCGAGTTGAACATTTCAAATACCTAGGCGTAATATTTGATTCTCGTATGGCATGACCTCCTTTAGTTGGGCTTGTGAGAAGACTCTCATATTATGTGCCTAAATAATATTCTGAGATTAATGTATTTTGCGTTTATTTATCCCAGAATTCTGTACGGGATTGTTGTTTAGGGTATTGCTAGTTACACTAAGCTAAAGAGAGTTCCGATCTTACAAAACAAAAGTTTGAAGAAAATTTCGAGACTACTTGCACGTTTTCCTATGTTAACTTTGTATGAAACCGAAGCCAACCGTATGTATTTTACCAATAGGTACATTATACGCTTACCAAGTAACATTATATATGTATAAGACATTGAATGTATCTTCAGTTCTCTCTAACTTAAAATTTTATCGTTATAATCATAATTATAACACCAGATTTGGCAATAATATATCTTGCAGTTTTATAACTAACGAATTTGGGCGAAAATCAATAAGATTTTCTCGCCCTTCGTTATATTACAAACTAACAGAAAGTATAAAAAAATCAGTGAATCTCAGTTATTAAATTATTGTTTTATTTAATATTACTCATTATAATTGTGTAATTGTATTTTTTCTAAAATTGTAAATAAATATATGTACATATATTGCTAATGTGTATCTTCAAGTTCATTTATAAAGTTGATTTCCCTTAAAAAGACACGAAATCCATTGGGAATCAACTTTGTAAATTATAATGTATATTGTAAGTAAATAAATGCTAGTAAAACTAGAGAACTAAAACTATACTCGCAAATGGCAATACCAAAACCAGATATTTCGAAGAACACTCCCGAAGATTAACAACAGGAATTTCTGCATTGATCTCTAAAAAAAAGTTATATTTAATTTTGACAACTGGTTCACGATTTGTCATTAAAATGATTATACCAATAAACTCAATCATAAAAACTTATGACTAGTTGAGTGATATTATTTCCAATACATTTCAAGATCATTGACGTGACGCAATAAGTAGGTTAATTTACCAAACGAGCGATGCAGGTCTACAATAGCAACCGTTTCTAATAAAATAATTGCAGGTAGATGTAGACCAGGGGACAAAATATTGCAAGTTAGTTTCTCTAATCTAGCGCCAGAAGCAATCAACAGTATAAAACACCACGCTAATCAAAAAATACCGGTAAATTACTGCGTTTTAAAATAGGATGTGATTGGTTCATAAACTCAACCAATACGAAATTAAAATGCTATTATGCTGGATCCTGTAAAATGCTACTATCGATGTTAGCCTAAACAGACTGAACTGAATTTGTTTTTTTATAGATACTCAAATATTGGTGGAGTAGGTACATCAGCACAAAATATTTTCAAGCTAAATGAAGTACTCTCTTTTTCAAAAATTCAGTACTTTCGATTTCTTGACAATACCAGCCTTGTAGTAGTTCCTCAATCAATACTAACAAACGTCTTCGTTTATTTTATATTTCAAATCTGGTGAACATAATTTTTTAAGAAATGTAAAATTCATTTATTATCCAAATAAAAGATAAATGATAATTTTCGTCAAATATTGCAACCTATGTGCAGAGACTGTTTCCAGGAAACGTCAAGTGAACCGGTTAAAAATACCGATAAAATAAATTTTAATCATTTGTAACTAATTATTAATTTTTGTTGTTAGATTGAAATGATAGAAAATTCTAGATTATAAATTACTCATGATAAACTAGGCCAAAGTATTTATAAGCACTAGCGGAGAGTATACGACAAACTACAATAGAATAGACTAATTTAAAATTTACGTCATAACTTGATTTACAAAAACAACAAATACCCAAATAAACCAGGTTGAATATTTTGTTGTTGCGTTTATTAAAAAAAAAGCCCCGGCAAAAATTTGCTAAAATTGGTATTAAATGGTAACAGTTTTAACAAAGGCAGTTGAATTAAATTTGTGGTAATGGCAGCAAAACCAGAAAATTAGGGTAAACCGGAGCAAAACAGTTGGGATCGATAGGGTCTAATGAAACTCATCACCATTTTACAATCGAACGATGCGTGTCATAATATTATATCTTTTCTTAATCAACCCCACTACGAATAACGAATGTTTTTTTTATTTGGACTTCAAATTAATTTTAATATAATGTTTGGGTGGTTGGAAACGTCTTAAAATACTAAATATAATATAATACTAAATATACATATAAATTTCAACATTAATAAACATCAATTAATATGAAACCATCAATCAATACACTGTCTTCATCATGCCAAGTAAATATATATAAAAAAGTTAACGGATATTTTAACCACGATAAACTGTTTTGAACGATAGATTTATGATTTCCAGTTTATTTAAACAATTTCTTAAAATATATCAAATAAATTCTCAATTGTATTTTTATTGTATTAAACAAAATTTTCAACTATGGAGAAAATTTATTGCCTATTCAGATAATTTAAAACCGTTCATTTTTAATAAATAATAAATATATCTCGAAGAAAAACCCGAAAATATAAAAGGGAAACATCCAGTTCTTTTTTGTTCCATGATAAATCATTCGAAAGAACCAAAAACAAAATGTTAAATATAAAAATTTTCGTTGCTGTTAGAAAATTATGTACACAGAATATATTACAGTTCTATGGGTATAAACAAGCCTGTTCTAATTCCTAAGGAAGATATTGCATAAATAAGATCAGAAATAATAATAACAATAATAATAATAATAATATAACAATACATCTTGATTCATAAAAAATATGTTCTCTAATAAAACGTAAATTTTTCTAACAAAAAATTATTTTTTTATGTACATACTCGTACATATTTGCTTGTTATATTCGATTACAACAACAAACATTTTTTTATTTTATTAACATTATATTATGTTTTTTATGTTTGTACATAGAAATATGTATAATAATAATCAAACATAAAAGTTTATTTTCCATCTTTCACCAGGAATAGAAAATTCATTTAAATTGGACAATAAAATAAGAAAAATCATAAACAAACATATAAACTTACCAGGATCTTCATCATCTTCGGCCCAGTTAATTTGGCTGCATACGATTGGTGAATTAAATATTAAAAGAATATTTATGATTACGAGTAAACGTAGAAAAAATTTAAAATTTTCACTCATCATGATATTTATATTTTTTATAATTATTTTGTAATTACACAAAAACCAATTTAAAAAATTATAAATTTTTAAAATAAATACAAATTTAAAAACAAAAATTTAACTATATATATATATATAGATATGGATAATTGATATATTTATTTTATAATTTAATTTAATTTTTAATAAAAATAAAATTGGGACATATATATATTTTTTTTTGATATTTTTGTAATTATTTTCTAAACACAAAACTACAGCACTACACTATAAATACACCAAACATTTTTTTCATTTTTACTAAATAAATTATTAATTTTTAAAACACTTATTTGTTATGTTGATCTAATTAAAGTTGATATTATCCTTGAAACAATTTGTTGCTACCCATTTTGCAAAATGGTGATGAGTTCAAACTGAAAATAAAATATAAATTGTATTAGAAATTTTTGCCATTGCTAAAGTAATGGTTATAGATTATTATTTTATGATGAACAGTATACGAGTACTGTACTGGAAAAGCACATTTTGTAATTTAAAATTAAAACAATTAAAAATTGTGTAAATTTATTTAAAGTAACCATAGAAGATCCATGTCAACCGCTCGCAAGAAGTCAGAAGGGAGTAATTGTTTATTAAAAAAAAAAAAGTTAAGGAAATTAAGTTAAAATAAAATATTTGCTATATTTCATCTAATCTGTTTGAAAGGTAAGAAAACGCATACAAAATTAGAAAGGTTAAATTTTAACCACCTGGTGCTGAACTTTGTCATCTTTAATTCATTTTTATTTTATATTAAAATACTTTTTCTATTTCTGCGATCAAAACACACTCAATTTGTTTAAAAATCGAAATTGAAATGCATCATTATATCATAGAAAAAATAAAAGTAAAAAAACTGTGTATTTTAGTCCCTAGGGACTAAAGTAGATGGGTTACTAGATATCTAACTATAAAAATCAATTAATTTTAATATAAAATTTGTTTAAAAAAGCGAACTTTCAATGAAAACTCGATAGCAATATGGAAGTTGTCGCTCGCCGGTATATTTTATGTAAGAAAAAAAGTTTCTACTCCTCCTTACCACGATATTTTTTACCACAAATCTCCATAAAACGCACTCATATATCAAAAAAAAAAAAAAAAATTTTTATTTTAGCTGTCAAAATTTTTGTATTTGGTTTGTTTTGAATTTTTCTTGTTATGGCTTAGTTTATTAATATTTAAAGTGAATTAATGAATGCATGGCACTCCTATTAAAAAGCCATTAAAAATAATTAGTATATATTCTTATTTGTTCGGAAACATTTCCAAGCTGTGTGCTGATTTGAATAGAAGGAATCATAAATATATTTGTGTATTAGTTGAATTTGTCTTATTAAATTCGAGGATTGTTTCTGTCAACTTATTGTTTGTGTGATCATATTTTGGTTTCCGTCTGGTGTCCGAGACGCTTAAGATACTAAAGATGTACTAATTTTGTGGTACTCGCACTTGATTAATGTACATTACATATTGTTCATGTTGATTGCCTTTAGAAATTGAAATTTAATTTTTTGTTTTGATAAGCGAATTTTGTTTGATGTGTAAAACTAATTTAATTTTCTTTCACAACTGGTGATTTTCCAGAACTTGGTCCTCGCATTAAACATTAAAGATGCCACTAGCGTAAAAAATAAAAATTTGCCATAAATGTCTAAAACAAAAATTTATGCCTGTAAAATTAGATTTTAAATTAGTTTGAAGCACAATTTTTTTAATTTTTGTTTACATACATATTGATTTAAAACAAATAATTAAAAACAACGTAATATGGTAGTGAAGCATTGTGCACACGGGCTCTGTAAATCATATTCTCGATATTTGAAAAATTCAAGAAAAATGTGCGTGTTCCTAACCCCTATAATGAACCATGTCGGTGTAAGAAATGGGTTGCTACTTGTCGGAGATTTGTAGCCTTCATTTTATAGGTGAAAATGGGCCGACGACGTTAAGTCCTGACCCCATTTCTGCTACTTTTTCAAAGGTATGTATACCTAAATTAATTATTGTTGTTGTTGGCGACATTTTGTTAATAAATATTTTAACTATACACGAATTATTTTTTTAGAGATGTCGGACGCTCGAGGTTTAAACGGCAGTGAGACGAATCAGCCTACCCTTCAAAGTAGCCAAGAGATAAATATTGGAAAAATATTATATATGAAACATTTACAAGCATAGTAACATGTAATTTTATAAAATGTTTAATTCTCAAATTTTATTAATGTAGCGCTTAGAAAACCACGATATGGAAAATTCCATGCAATATCATGATGAAATCTCTAACATTCAAACGATTAATGAGCCACGCGAAACAAATGTGTCCACAAGAGATGACCTTTCATTATCACCAATCTTAAAATGAAAACACATGCCTAAGCAAACAATGATCTTGCGACAAAAAAAGCTACAATCTGTGCTGAGAAAGCATCGTTATCTAAAAAACGTTTACAGAGAAAATTAGAAATTTTAAAACAACATTTAAATTCTCAACCGTTTAATATTGAGAGAGAATCCAAAACAGTTAAAGTTTTACACGGGTTTAAGTGTTGATCAAATTTTGCTCTCTGGAGGTTTCTTGGGGAAGAAGTTCTAAATTTAGACCATTGGCGGAGTGAAGATGAAAAGAGAAATGTGAATCCACCAAAGGATCGGTCAGTATTAACACCCCAAAATCAGCTGTTTCTTATATTATGTAGACTTCGAGTTTTGTATGTTTCTCGTACTATAAATACATGGGTAATGTTTTTGTACGTTAAATTTAAAGCAATAAACATTTTTCCACCAAGAGAAACCGGCAGATCAAAATTTGCGAGAATTTTTCGAAAATTTAAAAATTTGCGAGTCGTTATAGACGGATTTGAAGTAAGGGCACAAAAAAGCCGAAGATTATCGAGAACTGGGTAATACATATTCTGCTTATAAAGGTTCCGCTACGTTTAAATTTTTGTGTGGAATACATTTATCGGGTGGAGTGTGCTCCTTGACTGATGTATATGAAGGGGTCATATCAGATAGAGATATTTTTATTTCGTGTGGCATAACCAGTTATCTAGAAATGGGTGATTTCATATTAGTAGATCGAGGATTTAATATTGCTGACATATGCATATTAGCACCGCCATTTTTATCTGGAAGAGATAAGTTGACCAGAGAAGAGGTACGCACCACGAAAGAAAGAGCTTCAGCTCGGATTCACGTAGAACGTCTTATAGGCAGATTAAAGGAGTGCCGAATTTTACAACGGGTGTTGCCTAAAACTTTAGTACCATTGATATCTCAGATAACATTCGTAGTTGCGATGCTGGTGAATTTTCAAGAACGACTTATAAAAAATTGAATTTTAACCGTATGATAAATTTGTATTTCATTTTGATAAACTTTTTTGTTATAAATATAAATAAAAAATAAAAACAAATTAAGTTTATGTACTAGTTTTAATTCAAGTTCCTATAGCTTGCAATGCAAATTACATTTCAAAATAATATATACTAAAAGATATATTATTTTGAAATGTAATTTACAAAAATTTAACTAACATTTTAAAGTACTTTCAAGGAATATTATGAACGCTTAAATAATATTTATAACTAATTTAAATATGATTTAAAATTTTGTGGTTTGCTAAGAGTAATGTATTTTGTAAGAAAATTATAAAACTTCTTTCAGTCTAAAAAATTTATAAGCGATAATTCACGAGGCAGTCTCATCTCCAAAAATTCCACTAATAAATTTTTTTCATGAATTGCCATAAGTTTTGGCATGAAATAAGAAATTCCGCTCAATGGTTTCGATTGCTAGACGTGCAGTAGACCAAACGATAAAATCACAAAATTCCAATTCCATGATTGCTAGGCTAAACTGAATTTGAAAATAGTAGATATAATTTCGTTTTAAATTTAAATTTCCAAATTCGTCGATTGTAAAGCATAATATATTTGGGCTTCGGGCTTTTTTGTATTCAAACGGTGAAATATTTTCAAGCCTTTTTGGGCATTTAGTTTCCAACATCGAAATAATATTACCATTAGTATCGTATATTACACCATCGGGGCTACAACCCAAGCCTGGATAAAGAGCGTTAACATAAAATCCGGTTTCTCTAACATCAGCACCGGTTGAACTTTTATATTCCACTAAAGCACATCGTTCATTTTCATTTCCATAAGCAATGGCCGGTAGTTGTGAAATGTCTGTATTCGACCATAAATTATTTTTTATTAAATTTTCATATGCAGCTGCTGTAAAGTAAGATTTGGCAACTGATGCCGGGCATTGTACCATGCGCTATTATTTTGAGAAGCAATCTGAAGTACCGTTCCGAAAGTTGCTTGAATGTTTAAATTGGTCTTCATTTGCTGTATTTTATCCAGTAATATTTCTTTATACGTGGCGTCTAGAGTATATAATCTTCGTACTTGAACTTCAATAGACTCAAAAACATACAGTTTAGCAGGATCGTTTGCAAGTCAGAGACAAAATTGTTTTTTGTTTGCATTTGTGATTCTGGATTGCTTCTCCGTTTTACAGGATTGAATTCCAAAAAATCGTTTTCTATTTTCTAGTTTCTTTCTAAAATGAACATATTTGGCCTCGTTGGATTATTTCCCTTTTTCCTTCCCTGATCCCATTTATTTATAGCCGATGTGCACGAGATTATTTGATATCTAAAGTGGATTGTCTAAGGCAAATAGTGTTCCAATAATGTGAGAGCAGCAACGGCTTGTTGATGCCTTACAATGACAAGACCCTTCAATTATTTTAGCGCTGGATTTGTTTATGATCAAACTTACTTTATAAATTACACCTGAGTAAGAGGCCTGCACATCTGACTAAATATAAATGTTGCACGCCATTATTATTTTGCATATTTGTTATGTCATGCGCTATGTGTTATGCTAGTGAAACTAATGCGCGCACGACGTAACGATTTTGAATTTTTCCTGTTGGGCTGATATTTTTTATTTTATTTTTTATTTTATTTTTGATTTTATCCCTGCAATCTGTTCTGGGGCCTGTTCAGCTCTCCCTGCTCTTTTGCGGTTTGCTTATTTCCGTCCCTACTTTACGCCAGTCAGCTAATTCGAGGACGTACGGCTATAAGACCGATTTTTAGGATCATCTGCACATTGCAAGCTCCATGCCAGCATATACTGACATGGAAGATGGGTCGGCCCTGAGTTTTGCACTCCGACAGGGGGTCATAGATGTGTTACATTTCATCCAAGATTGTAATCTGTTATGAAATTTCACTTTTGCATCCTATCGGAATTCGAACCCGGTACCTCCCGATCCAAATGCCAAAGCTTTAAACACTGTGCCATTTGGTCGGTGATATTTATTATTGTCCTCATCACTGCTACTGTCGTGTCGCTCCTCGATATTTCCCATCAAATCATCATAAGCCATAATTTTTTCATAACTAAAACCTTTTGGGATTAATATCGAAGGAACGGCTTTCCAACCGATAGTAGGAATTTGTTTGTTTTGTGTATGTGGAAATTTTTTGTAAAACCACTTTGATTTATCAATCGATGGTATAATTTTATTTTGCTGCTGGTTTGCTATAGATTTTATACATACTCTAAAAAAAATTAAAACCCGTTCAAATATACTTAAAAGTATTTACCGTTTAATTAATTCAGGTTTGTTAACGTTTAATTAATTCAGGTTTGTTAACATTATTTGTCTCTGCACGCAAGCTATCTTTTGAGATGTTCCACTTTATTTAAAAATGGATTGGGGTGAGGAAGTTTCCACCAGGCACGTCTTCTTCAGTTAGATAATTCATTCTACATAATGGGCCAAGTGAATAAAAATAAGTAAATGCGCTTACTTTAATTTTATTTTGTCAAACAACTTTATCAGTAGAGATTAAACAAAACAGATAATTAAAATTGGTGGAGTAACAGTTAAGTAGTACGTAAACCGTTTTCTACTAGTTCTTCTACAAATATTCTTTTAAACTGATAATATATTCTCGAATTGAAGTAAAACCATTTACTTATATTTATTTACTTGGCCCAATATATTGATGTATTACACTGAATCTAAAATAAACAAAAATATATACACAAAATTTTATAAACATAACCTCAATATATTTACTAATTACTTCAATCCAACCTTCGAAACATACGTCTAGACTTCGAAATATGTGTCTTAAACATGAAGTTTGTAGTATTAATATTATATTAAATATAATATTAATACTGCAAACTTCATGTAATATATAATATATAAATGGACATGTCCTTCTTAATTCATAAATGTTTAGATAAAAATGAAAATTTTTTGACATTACGTGTTTTACTGTCCCATTGCAAACAGCAGCGCTGCCCAAGCGAGATATGATAAAACCAAAAAGTGAATTCGGCAAATGGCTAATTTGGTCTTTCACATTTGGGTTACTCGCTTTTGATTTAAAATTGAACAGAATGAAATGAGTGAGGGTCATAGTTTAATAACTTTTATCATTTTGGTTAGACTAAACTTAACTACTTGCTAAAAATATTATATTTGTAAACGCCGATTTTGGCTTTCATCCAATCAACCATAATGATAATCTCCTATTTCACTCCCTACATAATCTACCACTTTTTATTGTTTAAACTTTAAATTTCAACTTTTGTTTTCTAAATTCTCTGAATTTCGAATTATTATTTATTTATTGATTTCTGTTTTTGTTTTTCCCATTATTGGCGTTTCTCATTTTCAATTGTACATATTTAGATTTTAACATTTTTTGAACTTATAATATTTTAATGAAATTTTTTTGTTCATTTTCAACTTTTATGAAATTAAATATTTAACAAGTACAGGGTTATCCAATTCGAGGTTGATAAAGTAGAAATCTGTATACCGACATCTGTCAAAGATAAACGTCAAGTACGCTGTCATTTATTTAGTTGACATTCTGCCATTTAAGAATATGGAGCACTTAACAATCGACCAACGCGTTAAAATTATTAAATCTGCTGATGCTGATTTTTCGAACAAGATTTTCTTCAGTGATGAAGCTCATTTTTCGCTTGGTGGATACGTTAATAAGCAAAACTGTAGAATTTGGGGCTCAGAAAATCCACAATTGATTGTAGAGAAGCCATTACACCCGGAAAAAGTCACTGTTTGGTGCGCATTGTGGTCTGGTGGTGTGATTGGGCCGTATTTTTTTGAGAACAACCATGGACGAACCGTTACCGTCAATTTTGAGCGCTATGGCCGCATGTTAACCGATTATTTTTTTACGAAAATCGAAGATTATGATCTTGACGATATGTGGTTCCAGCAGGATGGAGCAACCAGTCACGTAACACGAGCAAATCGAGATCTTTTGCAAGAGAAATTTCCTGGACGTTTGATTTCGCGATTGGCTGATGTCAATTGGCCTCCAAGATCCTGTGATTTAACGCCTTTGGATTTCTTTTTGTGGGGCTACGCGAAAGATCGTGTTTACGCAAACAATCCTCAAACTCTTGACGAATTGAAAACTAATATTCGTAAGGTAATGGCCGAGATACCGCCCGAAATGTGCCGAAAAGTCATTGAAAATTACCTCAAAAGAATCAAGGCCTGTAAGAAGTCCCGTGGAGGACATTTGAATGATATCTTGTTTAACTAAAAATGGCAAGGATCAATCTGTAAAATGAAATAAAAATTACAATACATTCCGAATATTTTGTGTGTTTTTTTTAAGTTTACTTTATCAAGCTTGAATTGGATAACCCTTTATTATTTTACCACGAAAAGCCTTTGATATTTTGTAGAATGGAATTTAATAAGGAATCATACCACAGTTTCAACATAGTTATGATTCCTTACTAAATTCCGTTCTACAAAATATCAAAACCACGAAAATTTAAATTGTGAGAAATCATTTGCTATGACTAACTAAAACAAGTTATCCTTCGCTAGCTGTATCCTGAAAAATGTTATACATATTAAAATATACAGTTGTCTGTTTTCTACTTGTTGTTTTCTAAAGTTAGCACTTTTCTTTTATTTTTCAAACCCGTCAGTATTGCAAATTATTCGGTTCACGACTTAAAATAAAAATTGAACTCCGAAAACCTACCTGATCGACATCGCCTCGGTTTCTTAAGTTCAGTGTTTTCACTTGGAAACTTGCAATACGTTGCAAACAACCTGCAGTGCGTACATGTTAAAACCTAGAATACTAATAACTAACAAACATTTGCAGTATTTTGTCTGGTTTTATGACAAAATTACATTGTGATTTAAAAAATTAGATTGAGATTCCGATTAAATACAGGAAATTATTAAGAGTAAGTACTTGATCTCAAAAATATTTAGAATATTTAGAAGATTGTAAATTAAATTAGCGACAATACCAGTCCAGATAAATTTTCCAAAATTTAGGCTGAGACGGATTGATTGATTTACAATACATGAATGTCGCTGAAGTTAGCCCGAGCTCGAATTGATTAGTGCGTTTCTTAGCTAAAGTGTATTCAATCCGAAAAAAGTGTAAATGCTATAAAAGTGTAGCTTCATCCCGAACGCAAAATTTATACATCTGTTTTACAACAAAAACAATGAAAATTTAAATATTCAAATGTGTTGTGTAGTAATTGAAAGAGAATAATAGTATGTGCGATTTTTCGCTAATGAAGCCAAATGTTGTATATGTTTAAATATGATTATATCATGACAGGTTGTGAATATACATATTGTTAAGGGAAGCGATATTTTCTTAGTTTGGTACATCGGCACATTAAATTCTGTGGAGCACATATCAGAGAAAAAGAGCACTATTGGCGTATACCTCCAGATAGGTCTGACCTATACCAACAAATAGGTTAAACTCCCAAAACCATATAATAGGAATAAACTATACTAATTTGCATTAACATTCAACAGAAGCACAATCTTTTCGGTGGCTCGGTACAGCAACACAATAAATTCTGTGGCGCTAATACTAGAGATGCATAGCACTATTAGCATATATGGCTACATAGGTCTTGGTTTCATCAACAAATAATTGTAACCTCCATTTTAATATCATGAAGATAAAATATAATAATTTGCATTAACATTCAACAGAAGAACAATATTTTCGGTGGCTTAGTTCAGCGGCACACTAAATTCTGTGGCACTAATTCTAGAGATACATACCACTATTGGCGTATATGGCTAGACAGGTCTTGGTAGATAGTCAATCAATAGGCTAGATAGTTTTGATTTTGATTTCGTCAATTTCTATTCTAAGTGTGCCAACAACGATCAAAATGCACTGCGATCGAAATGTTAAGCCAAAATTCAAAAAAGACAAAAGCTGCAAAAGCCCAAAAATATTTTAACAACAATACTAGTTTTAAAATTCCATTAATAAGAACGCAATTAAAACTTGTATTTTATAAAAATACGTGCGCTATCGATTCCACTTATCAAGTGATTGGTTTAGCAATAAATGATGGTTTTATTCAAAATTTAGAAAATGGCCGAATTAAGGAATTATTGATCTCGTTATTAAATAACGATTTATCCAAAGTGTATAAATTTCGGAAACAAGAATTAGTAGAAATGTCTGCGTTTAACCCAGATTACACCACAGAACTGTTCAACGTCTGTAAAGAAGTATTCGAAAACTTCCGTAGTTCAAAAGTTAAATTGGAGTGTAGTAGCAAAAATTGTTCAGCAATAGAACAAGAAAATCGACTCCATTTGAATGTTAATAAATATGAAAATTTAGGTGTTTCAAATATTGATAATTGTTTGGAAGAAATTCCGCAGAAAAAATGCAAATTGTGTTTTCACTCAATGAATCCTACACAAGAGTCGTTTGGGCAAATAGTATGTATAGACATCGAAATGGCTAATCATACTTCTATAAATCTGAATTTTCTGAAGTACAGGACATTGTAAAACTTGGTAATATTCAGTATCAATTAAAATCAATTATTACTTTTGTATATAACGGCCCAATTGTAAAATATCCAAAAGCACCGGATGGCCACTATATTTGCTATGGAATAAAGGATTCCAAATGGAAACAATACGATGACCTATGTAATTACGTACCGATAATACGCAATAATAATTCTGAGAAAATTAGCCCACAAGTAATAATATATCAAAAAATATAAAATGTGAAAATTATGAACCTGTAATAAACGTATATTAGACAGAATTAACAAATTTCATAAAAATCTCTTTGAATTTATTCCGATTGATACATTCAATTGATGATTCCGTGAGCTACCAGAAAACAATAGTGCCGCTGTACCAAGCCACCGAAAATATTGTTCTTCTGTTGAATGTTAATGCAAATTAGTATAGTTTATTCCTATTATATGGCTTTGGAAGTTTAACCTATTTGTTGGTATAGGTCAGACCTATCTGCAGGTATACGTAAAAAATAGTGCCCTTTTTCTCTGATATGTGCTCCACAGAATTTAATGTGCCGATGTACCAAACTAAGAAAATATCGCTTCCCTTAATCAACAATATATTCACACTTATCATGATTTAATACATAACATACTATGTATGTATCATTTACACATATAAATATAATCATTTTTAAACATATACAACATTTGGCTTCATTAGCGAAAAATCGCACACACTATTATTCTCTTTCAATTACCACACAACACATTTGAATATTTAAATTTTCATTGTTTTTGTTGTAAAACAGATGTATACATTTTTCGTTCGGGATGAACCTACACTTTTATAGCATTTACACTTTTTTCGGATTGAATACACGGATCGGGCTAACTTCAGCGACTTATACATGATACTTCATATTGAAGATTCTTCCACAATTTGGGAGAGCTCAGTGAATTTTGGTCGAAATCAGTCCACTGGAAGTGCAGTTTTCCAGATGCATTTTGTTTTTTGCAATTATATTGAGAAGTATATCATTTACGAGAAAAATGACTAAGAACTAAAAGGTTTTAAATTAGTTTTGCAAGTAATTCTCGGATTAGATCAGTTTTCCAAAATTTAAGCGAAAATGATGTTTTTTAGACAAAATTGTTTTTTAATAAATATACGGCCCTGTACATTCCCGAATCTCCTACAGTCTAGGTGGATTGATTAGTCAGAATAAAACTTGAAAGTAAAATTGTTTCCATTAATTGGGAGATCTTTGGAAATTTCGATGAAACTCTGTGTACTGAAAGTGCCCTCCATATGATGTAATATGATTCTAAATTTTTGCTTTATGATAGCTTTAAATCATATATTTCCCCTTCTGATTAATAAATTCTTTGATTTTTCATAAAACTTTCTGCTGATAATTATTGGTTCGCTTAACAATTTTCTTCTGATTTCTAAGCATATCAGTAGATAAATATTTTTTGTGAATAATACTTGCTCTAGCGGTGACTAGCAGTAATATATTTTTTCTACAGGAATTTTTCTACTATTTTATACAGTAGCGAATATTTGGAATATGTATATGCTTACATTCTTTACAGAAGTAGCTTAGCACAATTTTAGTTTGTTAATATAATGTGTCGGCCAAAATTTTTCGAAATACCTTTCCAAGTCTAAGTAGTAGTATTGACATAATCTAAAATTGTATTATGAATAAGCTTCGTAATGTTTTCGTTGGATCGCGTCCTACTGCAAATTATTTAATCCTACAGAAAATTGATGAAAATGAAATTTTATTATCTAATTCACTTTCAATGTGCGCTCAGCATTCACATAACGAAAAGGTCATTCCCACTAAGAGGATTTAGGTTTGAAATTAGCTGAAAAGTTGTTTTAATGCTTCTGTTGAAATATTTGTTAACTTTCTTGTGCCCTACATTATACCGTGTCGTACAAAGCTAAGTAATTTATAAAATGTTCTTTTCCAAAACTACGCGTCCACTTTTCCATTCCACTAAAACATACATAAATCCAATCATTGTTGTCACAACTCACACAAAAAACTTTTGTTGTTCAGTTATTCTTGTTGTACATATTTCTGTTATCAAAAGCATCACAAAAGGAAGGAAAGATTATACTTCCATTTTTTGTTTTGTTCAACAAAACAAATTACATGACTCCGAGTTAATTCCATCTGACAATAAAAATGAAAAATTTTAATTCTTATTAAATGAATTCCATTTTTATTTCTCTTCAAACGACAAACAGAAACCTTGTATGTATGTGTAGTAAATATATGTATATAAGAGCGCATCGTCACATAAAAAAAGGAAAAACGTCGGAAAAACTAAATTAAAGCAAAATCTCGAAAATTATACAATTAAGTCAATCATCTCGTATTACCGAAATCTTTCTGTCTTTTTAGTTGGTATACGCGTACTGTACGTAAACATGTAATGTGCGCTCCAGCAGAGTTTATTTTTCGGTTGTCGTTTTGCTGCTGTTGTTGGGGTTGTGTTGTATGGTGGAAATATAATTTCCAAAATATATGTGAATATTAATTTTCTTTTTATGAACACGCATGTACTATACTATTCACAGACATACAGTATTTTAGTATACAGCACATTTTTTAATGTAACAATATTATCAGTAGCACAAACATTTTCATGAAAATGAAAAATTGTTTTCTATATTTTTAGGGAATGCGTATAGCGGGAATGTAGACAAAATCTGGGGTTTATCAGTTGAGACGTGATTTAGATTATTGGGCAAATTATTTACATAAATAAACAAAATACCCGCAAAGTTAGAGAACATTTTTTAAATGGTGATTTAAAATTATTTTATCTTTTACACTTGCGAGGTTGGCTTTTGTATTCGACGACTAACGGATTTTTTTAAATGAGTTTTTTTTTGCTGAAAACATTAACACGGTCAAACCGAAATTTGTATATGATATATGTTGATACTTGGTTTATATGTAGATATACAAGGTGGCCCATATAGTGGTTTCTTTTTAAATCACGTTGACACTGATGGCTGTTTCTCGCTCGAAATATTGATAAGAATACAGTATCATACCTCGCGGTTCGAAACGGACACTGGAGAACTTATTTCCAGAAATTCAACGTGAGTGATGTGTTATCGAAACAGTGCGAATTTTGTAAAGAAATTAGCAAACGCACCAAATGCGCCTGCTTAACGCAAATTTGTAATGCTAGTTCGTGAGATGGACAGTGGCTAACAGAAGCGATTCCCACTTACACTGCGATCTTGCTGTTTTTAAGGTTCAATGTTGCTTTGACTGGTTTTTTGACCCTTTGAAACGTTCTAGAGTTAGGCTAGCAGCAGTTTAAATTATTTCGGACAAAAGATTAACAAAGATTTTAAACTGCACAGCCGTTAGTCGACATCCAAGTTTCGGCGTATATTCTCTTAATTTATCGTATAACTTCCGAGGAATTAGTTAAATCAACAACGTTGCTTATATGATCTTATTTATTTCTAACTACATTGAGCAAATTATTTAGTAATCAATCGGTAAACACCGAAACCGCCGAGGAGAAGAATTTTGACTCCTCTAAGTGAGATAAACTCATTATTATTATGACCTACAACGTTGCCAGCTGTTATTATTGGTGGACAACAGAAACAAATGATCTTGCACAAAACCTGGTGTCAAACCACATGCACAAATATTTAATTTTGTATATTAAATATAAAGAAGTTCTGGGTAGCGCTAAAACGATATGGGACATAGATACCATGAATTAAAAATTATATAATTTTTTAAATTATTATAATTAAAAAATTAATAAAAGTTATTGGCTCTCCACCAAATCCGACCTACAAGAGAGGTCTGGAAAGCTTTCAATGCTTATAGAGATTCATTTATTGAAGAAAACAGACCAGGAGGCGAATTATTTAAGCATTACGAGTTACTGATTACGACAAATGACGTCAAAAGACCTTTTTATTTAAAGCATTTTGAGTTGTCGTAATTTCGACGTTTTGTTGTTGTTTTAGTCGTACACATTAATAAATTCGAGACAAAAGTCGTACTATCTATTTTTTTCTTGTTTTCATTGATAATTTGTCAAAATAAGTTTGAGTCGAAACTCGTAAGTCGAACTCGTAATGCTTACATAATTCGCCCCAGGATAACAAAACGCTCGCAACCTAAGCAAAGCAGTTCATCAGCAATCGCTCATAGTCCAAGGTAAACGAAAAGGTTCAGGTTGCAGGTAACTGTATTTAATCTTTTTAACAAGGTACCCAAAGAGCACTTAGTGGTAGACGTAAGTGATTGGATTATCACTTTTACTTTTTATCATTAGAATTATTCTAGGGAATACACTACCAGCATTGTTTCCAAAACCGCTATAAAAATACAAGAGCTTAATGACCCCGTATTTTAGATGAAGGTCCTCTCAACAGATTTTTCGGAAACCTCAGCCGATGGTGAAATCCCAAGATATCTGTCAAAAAGCTGAGAATCTGATAGAAAACCAAAATTGTGGCCTATTTACGGAAGTAAACTACGATATGAAAAGCGCCAGAACTAACAAGCTTACTGCGTTAAAATATAGAAGTTTTCAGAGTTATCTAGTCCTGCGTAACGTATTCCTTACTAGTCCTAATACTTCAAGTTATCTGTATCAACCAACCTTACAGAATTCAACAGCGACAAGAAAAAATAAATAGAAAATCACAGGCAGGTTAATATGGTATACGCACAGACTTTGCTAAGGCCTTTGACTCCATCAGTATTATAAAACCTTAGAGTGCGGCTGGGATGTTGTACCATCACATTTTTCGACTTTCGAATTAGTTTATGTCTCAATTTTCAGGAATCAATTAACATTCTATTTCGTGTAAAAAATTATGTGTTTTATTTCGCGATTTCAACCTCTTCATATAATTGTGAGCTTTCTCTCTTTTCCACATTTCGATAAACGTATCATGAAAAAATTATTTGGTGATCGAGTCGATATTCTAGTAGCCTTAGAAATCGTAGAACAGAAACAGAGTGACTTTTTACTCGGGCAAGCTGAGAACACATTAGAAAATGCGTAATTTTGGAAGTGAAATAGGCTGCCATTTTAATCGTAAAAAAGAGACATAAACTAAGTCGAAAATCGAAAATAGTGATGGTACAACATCCCAGCCCCACGGTTTAAATCACACTTTACCAACTGGGGATCAAAAGGTCTAATTAGCCTCATTGGTAACTGAGGATATTGAAGATACAGAGACAATAAAGTCATTGTACCTCGCCTACGACAGATCCCAACTTCAGTATGCTGTTAATATCTGGAGCCCTTTTTACACAGAACATATTCGTAACATAGAGAGTACCAAAAGAAGTGTGTACGTTACTAATCTTGGAAGGATTCCGCGAAATACAACAAAGACTCTTACCTTATCACGTTAATCTTGTTAAACTACCGTCGTATCTCACTGGATGTAGAACCTTCAAACGACGAATCTGGAAAATAGACAGGAGCTTTGGAAGTGTTTATTTAATGAAAACATCTTACTGAATGAAATCGATTCACCAGCCTTACTTGAGTCTATTGGAATCAAAGAAACACTTAGCAGAACCTTAAGGAATTCTAAGTTTCTTCAAATAAATAAACACAAGACAAATTAAGCTTAACAAGAACTGATGAACATGATGTACACGTGTTTTCAACCATCTATTTGACTTTTGCCTATTACTACCTGTTGTAAGGGATAGTTTAATTAATTCTATAAAAACACACTATTGAAAATAAATAGAGAATCGTTAAGTTAAACGAAAAAAAGGAAAAGAAACAAAGGAAATTATTGACGTACGAACTTTTCTTTCATGTTTTAGAATGTGTTCAGGATAATAAACCTGGAATTAAAATTTAAGTTTTATGAAAGTCAAAAATTGAATTGTAAATTAATTAATTTACTTATCTTGTATTATGTAATTGTAGTAGAATTGAATTGTTTCATAGAGCTGTTGTTATTTAGCTAAAATTACTTATTATAGTTTAATTGAATTATTTTGAATTTAACTACAAGATAAGTGAATTAATTAATTTACAATTCAATTTTTGACTTTCATAAAACTTAAATTTTAATTCCAGGTTTATTATCTTGAACAGAATGTACATATTATTTTCTTGTATTTTGCTGAACCGCTTATTTTTATTTCTAGCACTGTAAGATTTAAATAATTTTAATTATATTATGGTATACAAAAGTAAATAATGGTATTACCCTCCGAGGTACTTTTTTCTGTTTTTTGATGATGATGAGGAAAGAGGTGGAGGGAAAACGAGGGAGGAGTAGTGTTCAAGCTTAAAAAGTGGATCGTTCGGTTTTATTTTTCATTGGGTGAAGATAGCTAAAAAGTATTAAAATTTAAATAATTAAATAATAGAAAAAAATATAATAAACTGAACATACTGCCAAAATTAATAAAGAATTTGATAAAATTAATATTAAACTCAATAACGGGCAAATTACCATCATTGCCAATGTTTAAGCTAAATGAGTGCATAAAATTCAAGTCATTGAATATGGACATCTCTCTCTCTCTCTGTTTCTCTCTCTCTCTCTGGCTCTATATCCCCATCAAGGGATTTGGCTGCCTCAAATGAGGTTTCATAATCATATTTTCACTTCGGATAATGACTGATTAATTCATTGATCCTAAACCAGCCGTGTAATTTTTTCCTTGTCGCCACCGGGAATCGAACCCGGGACCTTCGGTCGCTGGAACAAGCATGCTGACCACTTTGCCACCGGGGCGGCGAATATGGACATCCATTGTTGTTAATTTACATAGTGAAAATTTATTCTAAAAATTACATTGGAGTTATACATTAATGAAAGACTCGAGTATTTTCAAAATTTGAGGACAATTAAAAGATGGTGTCATTAAAACGAAATGTCAAGTTTACTGTGTAAAATAAGGCTGTTGTGATCCCAAAAGTACATAAAGAATTCATTAAAAAAAAGCGAATCCAATAAGTAATTTTAAACGAAGGTTCATATCAAAACTCAATTTTTTTTATAACCATCGTTCTTACTGAATACTGTAAGTTCAATATAGCAGAATTCAAGGGGCCTATTATGAAATATTTCCGATTTCGTAGAATTCGATCCACCACAAAAATTCGTATTATGAAATATTTTTGCTTTCGTAAAATTCGAAAATCGTAAATCCGCCCTATTATAAACCAAAAAAAAAAAAAGTCGAAATCGAATTTTATGAAAATCAAATGTCAAAATTCGACTGCTCAATAGGTGACGAATAGTGTGTATACTTTTTATTTTTTTAATAAAATAAAATAAAATACTTTAAACTACTTTTACAACTTTTTAAAATGTAAGTTACTCAATTATTTTATAAAAATTGACTTGTTTAAATAATGATTGATTTGAAACTTATTTATTGTATTTTTTGTAGGTCATTTACCAATGGACGCCAATTTGACATTTTAATTTCTTTCATGAAAAAAAAATGTTGACATACAATTTTTTAAATGGACCGCAATATAAAGAGACTACCCAACATTTGTGGACTGAATTTACCAACGAATTAAATACAGTCGGTCCACCTGAAAAATCTGTTGATGGCTGGAAAAAAGTAAGGTTGTGTGTAAATATGTATTGCCGGTAAGACTAAAATGCTATTACTCTTATAGGTTTGGAAAGATTTTAAATATTTTGTAAAAAATAAAATTCGATTAAACAAAAAATGTTTAAGTGGAACAGAAGAGGGTCCGTATAAAATAAAAAAAAAAATCAGCCAACTGGAGGAGAGGGTTGATCGGTAACTTGATATAACCGGAGAAGTCGAAGGCAAAACTTTTGGTTGTAAAATCCCTACAGCATGTATAAATATGAAGGACGACGACTCGATCACAACAGTTTGAAGTAGAAATTTTTCATGAATTAAATCCTGATGAATTCCCAATTAATAATGCCAGCTCTAGCCAGCCCCATGCCAGCTCTAGCCACAGTATTGTCAATAATGAACCATTACCATCAACAAGCAATAGACACATAAATCCTACAACCCAAAGTTCATCATATCCCGAAAGCCGCAATAAACTTAGTGAACCAAAACGCAAGCCGAGCGAAACATCAAAAATGCTCTTAAAACGTCTTTTTACAAATTACAAAAGGAATTACAAAAAAACACCAGGAAAACTTTAAAAAATTTACAGAGAATACGGAGAAGTACAGAAAAGATATGATCAAAGTCCTTAAAGAGATAAGGAACACAAAAAAGATTCATTAAAATTCGAGAAAGCAAAACGAATTTCGAAACAAAAAATTTTAATGGAAAAAATTACGTTAAAAGCCGAACTATTAGAGTTAAAAAGAACAGAATTGGAATTAGGGAGGAAGAACTAAATAAAAGAAATTAATTTTATTTCATATTTCAAAAAAATTTACTTGTTATACAATTTTTAATAATAATAATGAATTTGAAGTTTATAAACAATATTTTATTGAATCCCGAATCCTTTTGGCTTCTTCCGATAAATTATCCGACATCACTTCTAGATCGGCATTTCTGTCCATATTATCCTCTGGTTCAATTTCGTTTTCGTCTATCGGCACGTTATACCTAACAGACAAGTTATGAAGCATCCAGCACACATTAATGATGTGTCCGGTTTTCTCAGGCGAATAATGTAATTCCCGTGAATGTAGCAAACTTTATTATACCAAAAACGCGTTCTACAATTGAACGAGCTTTGGCATGGATCTAGTTGAAAAGAGCCTCACTAGATCTTTCAGTGGTTGTCTGGTATGGTTCATACCGATTATCCATGGTTCTAGAGTGTACCCGGAATCCCCTAAATAATATATAACCACTTAGTATGTAATTTACATAATGTCATCATAGTATTACCTAACAACCAAGACGTGTTACCCCTGCTCTCGAATTTTGTTCCATAACTATCCTGTTATTGATCGCATTCCATATGACTGAGTCGTGGGAGCAGCCTCCGTTACGGCAATCAACTGATGTTATTTCCATTTTCCAGTCGCAAGTCTATACATAAAAACAAATTATTGAATTTATTTTGTTAAATTAACTATTAAGCGATTAGCATTACCATCATTACGTTTAAACTGTGAACACCCTTTTTATTAAGAAATTTTATGCTCAGTTTTGGCTGGCCTTATTATATTTATATGTGTGCCATCGACACAGCCCATAACTCCTGGAAAAAACGTTTTATTCAAAAAGAATTCCTTTGATCTGCATTTTTCATCCTCCGAAGTATTAAAGTTAATTTGTTTTAAGATTATTTTTCGGCTTTTTGGACAAAATATCATTTTAATGGACACCCATCCAATGTTTACGACAATTTTTGTCGCAGAAAACAAAGAGGCCATTTATTAATAATATTTCTACCACAACAGTAGAAAAAATGCACTCCCCTCCCCCACAAAGAGGCCTTTGATCTGCATTTTTCATCCTCCGAAATATTAAAGTTAATTTGTTTTAAGATTTTTTTTTCGGTTTTTCGGACAAAATATCATTTTAATGGACACCCATACAATGTTTACGACAATTTTTGTCGCAGAAAACAAAGAGGCCATTTATTAACAATATTTCTACCACAAAAGTAGAAAAAATGCACTCCCCTCCCCCACGTTTTAACCCCAGGGCACTTGTATACACAAAGATACACAAACCCTTACAAAAATGAGAACTCCCTTAGGTAGCTTATAGGCAGCTTGGTTTCGTACTAGTTGGTCTACTCATCAGGTTGCAACGACCAAACTGCAAAAATCCAACTCTTGCTTTGTACCGATAATACAAAACAAGAACATATTGATTTAGCGAATTATATATCAATAAATCAGAAACCACAGGAAATTATCACTATGTATGTGTGTATAACAAGCCAACACATATAATTAAGAAGAATTATTAAAGTCGTCCGTGAATTTAATTTGTTTTAAGATTTTTTCGGCTTTTCGGACAAAATATCATTTTAATGGACACCCATACAATGTTTACGACAATTTTTGTCTCAGAAAACAAGTGCATTTTTTCTACTTTTGTGGTAGAAATATTGTTAATAAATGGCCTCTTTGTTTTCTGCGACAAAAATTGTCGTAAACATTGTATGGGTGTCCATTAAAATAATATTTTGTCCGAAAAGCCGAAAAAAAATCTTAAAACAAATTAACTTCACGGGCGACTTTAATAATTCTTCTTAATTAAAGTTAATATATTTTTCACACATTTTTGATTCCAAAACGTTTAATGTTTCACTCAATACCATCGATACTGTAAATTAAGTCATGCGAACCAGATAATCTTGCCCCACTGTGCGGGTTTTTTTTCTAACGTGTTTCTTTTTAGTTCGAGAAAGGAAAATATGATAAATGCAGTAAAAATGAGTAAGTACTATACATTATAATTATTGGTCCCCTGTTCAAATGCCGCAGCCCAATTTATCCTGATAAAGGTTCAACCCAATCAGCCACTGATCGCTAGCCGGCTGAAAAATCCTGCTCTGGACCCTACCTGCGGGAGAGTCTGCAACGTTTTTGAACTCGCAGTTAGCTGTTATATATAAATTGGTCATTCTTTTTGCTTTCCGCAATAAAAGGTTCTTGATAAATGAAGAAAAGTTGAACCGTTTAAAAAACAGCTCTCAAAGTCTTAACCAATAAACGATGGAAGTTATCACGCAAATAACCATATAAATTTCAAGATGCATTCAGCCTAGTTTAAGCAAATGCAGCTTGATACAGAATTTACAATTGTGGTTTGTTATGCCGATGCGTATCAATTTTATCATTGAAATATTAGGTTTTATACACAACTCGCATCTCGATATGCGGTCATACTTATATGTATCTGCTGTATTACACAAGAATTAGGAACAATTAGATTTAATTTAATTTCAAAATATTCGAAAGCAAGGCAAATTTATTCTAAGGCAAGGTACAATTTGTCTAAGAAGACTACAGTGGAAACTTCTAATGACAAATCACTAGTAATTAATAATTGCAATTATATCCTAGCCAAATAATTATTCATTATCCATTATATTTTATATTATTAATGGCTGAAGTAATAAATATTAATTTAATCCATAATCGACGTGTTTTCTTCAGGTTTAATTTAAGAGCAAAAAATAATTATGTACATGTACAAAAAAAAAACAACAGAATCATCGTAGAGAAAAAACCAAATCCTATAATAATCTTATTCAACATTAATAATCCCATCTTTCTACGCTCTTATTATTGCTATTATGTTTACCCATAATAATTAAACTCAAAAAAGTAAAGGAGGAATTTTATCAATACTAGCGGAGATAAAAGAAACTTCATTATTTACGAGAATAATAATAATAATTATTATTAACGTCACTGTGCACCGCTCGAGCTTTTGTTGTCTTATGATGCTTTACAAAGAATCGATAAAAGATTTTTGAAAAATTATCTTAAGATGTATAGAAATGTTTCGTCTTTAATAAATCTTAGATAAAACAAGCAAGCTCTTGTAAAAAATAAATAAATGTTTCACCTGTAATGTAAAGGTATTTTCACAAGTGAAGAGATGCGATTTTATTTTTATTGTTGTTTGCTTCTGGTTAAATGGATTTTGGGGGGTGGCGAATTCGGAATGGTTTTATCATCTTTAATGGTATTTTTTTTTCTATTTTATGTCTTTGGATATATACATTTATTATTATATTTATTGTAATTTTTTTTTAAATTTATTTCGTAAGCTTTACTCTTTTACATTATCATTTTGTGTACCGTATATCATCACCAACAAATTTATTTCAATTTTATTTTACATTTTTCGGGTGTACGGAGAAGAAAAATTGAATATAACTCGGTACAGAGAATATATTCCAAAAATAAATCTTTTCTATAGATTTCTTAAAAATCAATTTTTTAAATAACAATAAAACTTAAAAGCATGTGATAAATTTCGAATGATAATACATCAAACGCAAAATCAAAGACAAATAAATTGAATAAACTTAAATTGGGTTTCTGAATGGTGCACAAATTCAAGGTTCAAAAAGGATACATTTATATGAAAAGCTATTAGTGACTTTTGTTTTTCAACCTAATGAAACATTTGACTAGAATCGTTGTCATCCATTTCAGTTATGATGTGTACGTCAGTTCATTTGCTATTTAATTTGATTGGCTTTGAAACATTGATAGGCATGTTCCACAGAATTAGGAGCTTTTAAAAATTTGTAAAACCAAGTTGACTTTTGTTTTTGTTCGGGTAACCATGTTACATGGTTTTTTTGTACACGTAAAAATCCTATATAAACTCCCAAATACATATAGTAAGATTATATTTACCTGCGATGCAAATCTTATATTCACAGATATGTATTTGATGTAAATATTATTATTGTGTTATCCAATTCCGTAGATAGAATCATATATTATATTTATTCCAATTTTCCCCAAACGAAATGTGTCTATGGGTAAATTTTTAATGTTGCTTATGTCAATATTTGAAACGTACATGTATGTGAATGTGGATGAAAATGGGGTTTTATCTAGAGAGATTGAATTTCCGTTTATCCTTCAAATTGGTTATAAATAAGATATTTTTAACTGTTTATTGAGATTTGTTTGGAGATTTTTTACTTGAGCCTAAATACGTTTTAAATTGAGGCAGTTGTCAACTGGAAAGCGTAAATTATTTGATTTTAGAATAAATAATGTTGATTCATATGGAAATATGCTTACGTAAATTCAGGTTAAATCAATACAAATATAAAACTGTAAAATTCGCAAAATATGCTGGCATAATTTGTATATTTACAGAAGAATTTTGGAACGTGACCAAGATTCCGTAATGAATATTATTAAAATCGAAAGGCTGTAATACTCCAATATCCTCGATCTAGACTTGAATCTAAGAAACTAGTCAATCTGTGTGCCTGTCTGTAAATTTGAAATAAATATTTGTGTTTGAAGCTTTTACGTTTTATTATAAAATAAGTAATCATAATCAAGTATTTTTAAAATTTTTGTCTATCTGTCTGTTGGCATAAAAAAGGGCAATGCGATATTGACTTAGCTGATGTATTACACAAACGAGGCTACGTTGATGTATGGATGACAGGAGGCTGAGAAGACAGTTCGACAGGCCGAGTTTGAGTCTGATCACGCTGGGTGTGAGTTGCGAGTGCAGATGGATTGTGGTATGAACTATTCTCGTGGAGTTTGATGTAACTTCTCCTAAACCTAACAACAATTTTAAGATAAGTTTAGGAAAAAATATATAGTAACGTGAATTTTGTCCTAGACGCGTTTGTAATTTTAACAGTGTAAAATAATATCATATTTGTTGTATAAACTTTATTGGCAATTTAAAATAATTCAATTAATTATGAATTTATAATATTATATTTTAGTAAATTAATAATCGAGAAAAATGTGGTTAGTTGTAAAAATATCTATATATTAATAAACTTCCGTTTAAAATTCCAGCTTTTGTGGTAGGTGGTTTCAGTTTGCACTAGACCCAATCCAACTATAAAACATGAGTTTTTCTGGATAAAACTAGGGGAACACTGAGTTTAATATGTTAAGGCTGTCATTTAAGATGTTATCATTGAACTTATTGTATGTATTTTTAATTTTTCAATTTGTCTGAATATTATTTGTTCAAAATTATAATATTTATTTTCCCGAAATAATATATTTTACACCTTTGTGTGCAATTTTGGAGTATTGGTTACGATGGTACGATCATTTTAATAGAATTGATTCGGATTTAATGGGTTAAGGTTTCCTCGTATTTTGAAACATTTTAGTGTTCCGCTAGATTAATATCGCTGTAATTTTATTAGTATTTGAAGGTTCTACAGCGGACCGTGTGAGAAGTTTGGTTGCGTTTGCGGTACACGCTCAGTGTGACTGTAGATTTGGTGAAATTGATAAGTGATGACTGGAGAAAGGTAAAACATAAAACTGACCCTCCTCATCTTTAAGGTGATTGGAAGGATGAAATAAACAAACAAAACTTCTTATGCCTTCTTCATCTTCATGGTGCTAAGAGATACGAAAGAAGAAAGTTACTTATCCGCACTAACAAAGTAATTACTTTTTTCACAAACCATGAATGGTCAAAATATTATCAGGGATTAGAAAACTGGTAATTGATAATTATAGAAAGCAAAACGAAATAGGGTACGTTAAATAACGGCAGTTTGCTCTTGTTGTTCTTCTATTATTATAACATATACCATGTTTTCATCCTGTAGAATTAGAGAACATCGTAGGAATAGGATACCTAGTCAGTTCTCACCGAATCGTGACTCAAGTTGATACAATTCATGTATCAACCATAGACTTAGACATATATGATACCAGCTTAACAGCTACACTGCGTTGTAAAATATCATATCATATTATATCAATGTATGTGAAGTTGGCGCAAATGTCAGCCCAAAAAAACGCAGCGGTAACACGTAAACTATAATTTCTGTCACGTATGAACTATCAGCCCAAAAAAATCGTATGTCACGACATTTGAATGATGTCAGCCCAAAATACAAAAATAAGGTCCTAACCTTTGCCGATGCAAAGTTATAGGACGATGTAATTGGTATCTCATGGCGAGAACGGACTACATATAGCCACTTTAAGAACGCACTGTATATCTTAATGGAAGTTGAGATTTTGGGTATTGGTCATCAGTCATTCGTGAGAAAAGATCTTCAATCGTCGGCATTCAACCCTGCAATTTTTTATAAATTTATAAATGTATTTGTAATTCAAACTTTTTGTGTTTTATGTTTTTATTTTTTTATATTTTTTTTTAAATGGTCATCGGTCATTCATAGTTTAAGATAGTCGGGTGTTGGCGACGATGAATGTGGAACCCTTCAATTTTTTATAAATTCGTAAATGAGTTTGCAATTCAAATTTTTTTGTTTTTTTATTTTTTATATTGGCTATATGTGAGCCATTCTCGCCATGAGATATCACTTACATCGTCCTAGAACTTTGCACTGGCGGTGTTCTTTGTCGTGCGGATTACGTATTTCGTTGAATGGTACTATCATCGGAATAATGACAAGGGGCACCTTAAACCTTCGATTTCCCAACAAATGATTATGTCGGTTAATGCGCTGATGTATACTTTAACATAAATTCTAATTATAGTCAAAAGTTAAGTCTCAAATAAACTGCTACGGAACTGAAATATATTATTTATTTCGTTAATTTTTGATTTGATAGAATTAATTTATCTATCATGCGGGTTTGATAGTTTTACGACATATTTATTTTTGAGCTGACATTAAAATATGGTGTTTTGCTGTGGTAACAGAATAAGTTTTGATTTACATATCAAAAATACAAAATATTTGGCAGATACTTGATGCAGTAAATGTTCGTGAATTTTACAGAACCTTAATAGTTTTGGGGTTAACATTTTTCGCCCAACTTTATATACACAAGGAAGCACAACAACTTTTTAAAAGATTTATCATTTTTATATCTTAATATTCTGTATCACGATAGTTTCATTTTTTCACGACACTTGCATTAGTAATGCCAGTTTTTAAAACCGCCATTTTTTGGGCTATAATTTTGGACCAACTTCATACAGGTATTATATAATGTCTGTCTGTTCGCAATCGATGTTCGGTTTTTAGAAGTTGGGAGGTTAAATGATCGCAACGAAAATGTATGTTTAGCCTTTTCACATGAATTGAGATCAGTTCAGTGGGAAATAATTTTGAAAAAGAACAAATATTTAAAAAAAATGAGAGATAAATTTCTGAGACAAACGACATACAACTTCCATTAAATGTTGAATTGGACACACACGGCCCTTCGAGTTGTTTATGTGTTTGTCACTTAGTTTCTGACCACCAATTTGAATTCCTTTTTGAGATAAGATATTTTTTGTAGAAGTAAACTGTTGTGCGTTAATGGGTTTGTTTTCTATGCGGTTCTATAACACAACAAGGTCCGTTATTGGCTACTACCCTTGTACACCACTACATTTTCAAATTATAAATTTCGAACTGGAACAGTAGACCTGCTAATATGTTATACAATAGTCTACAAAACTTAACTCGTTTCAAAGAAAAGGTTCCACCAAGAAACCTCCATAAATCCCATAAACATCATTTCTCGCCAAAGTATATACTCTTCCGCAATCTCAAAAAAATAATGAGATTATCCGAATCAAACTCGAATAAATGGTTTTATTTAGATATTCTTGGAAAAAATTGTAACTGTTAAGGGGATTACTACTTTAAAGCCAGCAACACCACTTAGATAGAGTAAACTGTTATAGAATATAGCAAATCGCGATTTGGGTTCAAAAATTGAGCAGACAAATAAACATGAGCGGATAAATAAACACGCAACTCGCAAAGTTTCGCAATATCTTATTTTGAAACCGATGCTTACACACTATACTCTAATGATGTGCGACATGAATATTTAAAATACCATTCCGTAAATTTATTTTTGTTAAAACTGGTTCCATATAGAGCGTTCTATTTTAACAAAATGTACTTTGCATGCAAATTCAAAAATGTTTAGAGTCGTACAAGCAATTGTAAATGATATTTTACTTTTGGTTTTTAGCAATTGTAATGGTGTATTGTGATTGTTCCGTATATAGGTCTATTTCAGCACTCTCGAATTAGTTACATAACCGTAGGAAATTCTTCCATTTGCATCAATCTGTATGACAACGACCATGATAATCGACACCTATTTAAATACACAATCAACTTCCCAACCACCCCATACATTTTTCTTTCCTTTAACGCTGGATCGCGGATAAATTTGAATTTTTGACTTATAGATGGCTAATGTGTAAGAATCACACAACACACACACAATCACACATTTTTTGTGTGTGTGTGATTTTTTGTAACTAATTCGAGAGTGCTGAAATAGACCAATACACGGAACAATCACAATACACCATTACAATTGCAAAAACCAAAAGTAAAATATAAAAAAAAAAAAAATTCGTGAATTCGAAAAGTTAATTGTTAAAATAGAATATAGATGGAAATGTGAAAGAATCAAAAATTTCGTACGCTACGCAGTAATTCGCTAGTAGTACAACTACATGGTATTGCTCTATATATATAGACAATTTTTCAATGTAATAAACAACATCAGTCGTCGCGACCTGATGAGAAGACTGATTTTTTCAAATCATTAATCTCGTCTGTTCGAAACTGATTGTTGTGATTCTTACACATTAGCCATCTATAAGTCAATAATTCAAATTGTAAATGATGTTTGTTTGTGGTCTTTTTTTGGGAAATATTATTCCTATTCGAATAGGAATGAATTTTGTGTCCAAAGTAACAGCCAAGCGATTTTTTTTCCTTTAGCGGTTGCTATAAAAATTTAGTAAAGTCAAACTAAGCATGCGATTTATTTTTATGTCATAACAAATATTTATGAAAATATAAAATGCATTTTCGACGTAAATATGTCTTATTTCTCACTGCCGGTTCATACGACGGATAAAAATCTCGGATTTTTCTATCCCAGATTTTTGTTTAATTTTTTTCAACTTTTTGTATGAAAAGAGGCGTGTTTGTTGTATGATTTACATGATGGGATAGAAAAATCCGAGATTTTTATCCTTCGTATGAACTCGCTGTCAGATTGATTTAGCATCGGAGTTCATTTTTTGTATCGTTGATTTATCCCTTTCCTAACCCGCATACACAATTGTGTATGTAAACGACAACCGAATATGTCAAACATAGAATTAGGTGACAATTGAAGACCAGCATACACAATTGTGTATACCATTTAATTTTGTTTTCGTCCGAAAAATAACAGTAACTATAATAATGATAAAATAATTAATATGTTATCAAAAACTATTCATTAATATGTTATATAATTAACTTGTTATCAAATTATTATGCTTTTTTCAAAAAGAATTCCGATTTAATTAAGATCCGTTAAAATACGGAAGACATTACAACCTGTCATTATTTACATACACATTTGTGTATGGTGAACTTTAATTAAAGCAAAAAAAAAAATTTTTTGAACTCGAAAGGGTTATGTCATTTGATTCGTTATCCTTTATGCAATAAAAATACTACATTACTCCCAGAGTGACAACTCATAAAAATAAAATTATTTTATCAATTAACCGGGCGGTGAGCATTTGGACTACACAAAGAATGGATTAATTCGAATCCTACTTTTAGGTGGAATGAAATTATTAATTCCGGATTGAAATTTATATGGAATTGTTGTTGTAAAATTTTCAAAGTAAGACGTTAGTTATAGTTTTAATACACAATCAATTCTATACTACGCTTTTTAATACGAAAAAGAGAGGACTAAACGTTATAGGACAATTCGAGTATATGCCTCTTTGTAAATCTAGTTACCTTTACTTTCGTTTACCACTTCGCAATATTGTAGAGGTCTAGAAAATTGGTCCCGATATATAGTATCAGGATTGATCGGGATAAAATCTCTTACCTAATTAAACTATTTCTACAAATTCTGAGAGCCTAGTGAAATTTGGCGAATACTGTTCCACCGGATGAAACCACCATTATGAAAATATTTGAAATATTTAATTTTTGCTAACTTCTCCGCATTTATTTAAATGTTTGAAAAACTGAACAACCTGAACATTTTTGGCTTACAGATTCCAACAGCTACTAATTTTGTATATTGATTAATTTAACATTTTGCAAAGCGAAGGAGAGGGGTGGGCTCATCAGGAATATTATGATTATATAAATAGTTTATTAATTTAGTATTTATTATTAACTTTTAAGTTTAATTAGATAGCAGTACCATTGCTGAAATTATTTGGGGTATTGGAATGGAATCGCAAGTCACACTTATTTAGAGTATAGATGAAGGTATCGTCTGTTACATAATGCAAGAACATATCGGCGATCATCTGAAACTAGAACTTAGCCAATCATAGTGTAAGTGTGAACCCTTTGCGAGCTGTACCCATTTCATACTGATAGATGCAGTATAATTGAAATTTTACATGTCTACGTAATTTTGAATCTACTGTATGTTGAACAGCTTCATCCGTACCAGCACCCACTCGTTCAGGGTTATTCTGCATATGATCTGGATAACTTTTCCAACTTCTGGACAACTTTTGCGATTTTGCCATACATTCTCTATTAATTTTACACAAATTATTGTGAAAAAATTTACACAATTTTTTTTTTTTTTTTTCCAAATAGAGCTACAAATATCTTCTCAGTTGGCTGATGAGCTTAATAATGCTACAAGCCTAACCAGAGAGCGCCATCTGTGTCTGGCCGTAAATTTCGCCTGCAAAAATAATGATTAGATGAACATGTGTTTAGAAGAAGCAGATCATTCAACGCCCGCCATCAAAGATAATTAATGTTACTGCACTATCTAGAGCTAGTTATAAAGAGGAAAACTAACGTTCGTCTTGTACATGCTTGTTGGTGGATCAAACCATGGATAACCTTAGACTATTAGTTTGAGTTGTAACTTCTAACTTTAGATTGATTCTTTTAGGAAACTTTTTCCTATTTATAACCGATTGTGTAGGCAAAACACATTTTATTTAACAAAAACACGATGATGAAAGGTCTGGAATATGGCCTACTGATACTGGACGAGGCTTTTTGTTAGCCGAACAGGAGAAATCTGGTATGGTGGAATATGAAGAGGATTGTAAAATGTTTTTTCGATTAAGTTGTAGAATTCAGCCATCTGGAACGGATATAGGCCATTTTGAAATGAATAATAAAAATTAGATTATAAAATTATCTTCATAGAAAACTTTAGAATTAAGGCTGGTTCGGTTATTTGCGATAAATAGTGGATGAAAATTGGGTTCTAATTTTATTTGGAGGAAGTTATGGAAAAAAGCAAACTTCGACAGAAGTAGGCTATTTATTGACCGATCACGATGAGGATTGATTTTTGGGATGGAAATGAATTCTGAAACTGTTTTAGGAGGAACCGTTATAGTGGATGAAATTGGGTTCTCAAATTATTCCTGAAACATCTGGAATGTGGTCAAACTGGATGAAATTAGCTATTTATTAATAGATCATGACGAATAAAAGAAGGATGGATGAAAATCGGATTCTTAAATTTTAGAGAAAGTTCTTGAATCAATTATGACGAAGTAGGTATGATCAACGTAAATTGGATAACAAAAGGATTTCAAGAATAAATTTTGGAATATGACCAATTGAGAAGGAACTAGCACATTTATCAACGGATCGGATCGATACGAAAGGCCGAATTACCAAATTCCGAATTATAAATATCCCGCTTTTCAATACCCCGCTTTTTAAAATTGCGCTTTTGCTGAAAACTTAAAAAGTTTCGTCAAAATGGGAAATTTTTTTAAAGACATATTAAAAATTTGTTTTTACTATATTTTTATTTGAAATCTGTTATTTCTTGAACAATGGTGGTTACATATGGATTATGACGTGGTTTGTATTTTACGAAGAATTTTTCAAATAAACTCGACTATTCCTCAACTAACAATTGTCAAATTTGGTATGCAGAATTGGATTAGGATTCTTAGTTGAATTTTGAAGTCCTGGGCGCGTATTCTTGAATTCGGTGGACATTTCCGTCTGCAGATTAAAATTTGATGGTTTTTTTTTTAATTTGCAAGATTTGCAACTTCTATTATTTATTTCACTACAAAACAAAAATCGGTGTAAATTTCCGACTAGGTAAATCAATGCGGATTTATTTCATAGAAAATTTTATTTTATAGAAAACTTGCAAGCAAATTTGAAAAAATGATTAAAGTAGCCGGCGAAAAATTTGAATAATATGAAGAATTTTAATGCAAATTATAATCCGCATGCGGTAATATCCACCGATTTCAAGAATACGCGCCCTGGCATTTGATCATGCTATGTAATTAGGTCGTTTCTTAACAAATTATGGTCAAATTTGGTATGTGGAACTGGATTGGGATTTTAACGCAAATTTTGGATGAAGCTCTGTAATTCGTTTGGAGTTGCTAAATGGAACTAGGTAATAGATATTTTTTACTAATGATAGTCAAATTTGCTTTATATAGCTGCATTGGGTATCGAATGTTAATTTTGAATGAAGTGCTGAATTTTGGCCTTGTTGAAACTAATTAATGATGTAAATATAAATATTCATTTTTCGTAAAAAAACTACCCGTCCTTTTCAAGACGATGCTAGGATTCCCGCAACAACAAAATATCCAATATGTCCATCCCAGATTTTTTATTTTTTTGTTATTTTTGTAACATAATTAAATATAATTACACATATATTTTCTCAAAGCGACATTAGTATAATAAATGTTTGTTATTATTTGTCACAAGTATCTGACATAGTTTTGATTTGATAATAGCATACAATGATGGCAGCACTGGCCGGATGCTAGGCCTGGCGCAAAAGGCCAAGATTCACATGGCTCCAAATAAGAATAACAGAAAAGCATTCCATTGTCCTAGAAATATGGTTTGCCGAAAATGATTATTTATGTTATGGTAAAGACTAACTCGCCCACACACAATAAGCAACACATTCCGACTAATCAAAAATCCTGCTACATCGAATTTTGCCATTTTCAAAAATCTTACTATTCGGCGGACTGTGCCATGTTAGTCTTATGAACCCTTACTATTACTAACTCAAAACAGTATTATTTATTTCCGGCATATCACATTCCCAGGAGAAAGACAATTATTAATTTTTATATTGAGCCATATGGAAGCTGGCCGATTCTGCAAATCCCACCATACGACTGATACTGTCCGGTCTCTGTCAGAGTCAATCCTTACCATAAGCTATTCAAAACAGTATTAATCATTTCTGTTAAATCATATTTTCCTAGGAAAATGGTACGCTTTTCTATTATTCTTATATGAGGCTAGATGGAATCTAGCCATTGGCACCAACCCTGGAGGGAATATGGAAATATTGCAAGCAATTGTAAAAGGCGGCTAATCATGGTAAATACTGGGATTTAACATCGGCGATGATCCTCACAACAGGGAATTATGATTTGAAATATAAGCGAATACAACGATACAACGACATACACGAAGTTTGAATGGAAAAATTAAAAATATGAAATGATCAAGGCTGAAGGCGCTGCTAAATTAAATTTAGAACGATGAGTGTTTTATTTGTCAATCCCAATAAGAATGGAGTATTTGAAGCTATTAATTATTTTGTTTAAAAAATTTAACAAGGCTTCGATATGGTGTTTCTTTACATTTTGCACCATTCCGTCAATGGTTTGTTTGTGAATATGATACTTAGTAGTATTTAAGCTCATTTGTACTTTTCGAATGTTTTCGACAGAGATTCCCAAATAATATTCAGCCGCAATTGTAGATCGCGTCTCAACACATAGTTTTATTTAGCGGGATTTTGGCATACAATTTAAATTTAAAGTCTATCTTTTAAAGAGAGAATAACCGGCTTAATTACCAGCCCTAAAAACGTAAATTTCCAGAATACAATTTACTAAAAATAGTTAAAAGTGTGTAACTAAAATTTTTCCATAATTAGTATTTCCGGGCCTCATGTTTATGATTTATCTATCACCTGATTGGAACAAATTACGGTATTTTGGGAAAATAAAATTTTATTTAAATTCTATTTTAAAAAATATTTGCTTGAAATAGCTGACACCACTTCACTACGAGTCTATGGTATACCATCCCCTTATTTATTACTTTAAACATATCGTTCGTTATCATTAAACTAAATGGACAGAAAGACAGAATAAAATTAGATTTTGGGTGGCGTGAAAATGGGGAAAAATATTTTATATTTTTTAGGGAAAATTTACGATAATTGAGCTAATTTTGACCAGAAAGTATTTGGTATATTATTTATGATTTTTGTTGGGGTGGCAGTGGCACACATAATACATATACTCGTACATACAAATAGAATAATTTTCCTATCGCGTTATGAAATGGTTTTATTATCATAATGACATTTCCGACTCTATTTAAATAATAATTTAAAGATAATGATGACACATTTTGATGTATTGATAAAAATATTATAATAATAAAGTTGGACCAAATTTTATGGAAAATTTTATAAATTCTGCAAATCAATATTCTTGTGTATTGAATTTATTCAATAGGGAAATATAATTTGATTCATTTGTCTATTTTTGGGATATTCAGTTTAATTTATCTATGGAGATTGATTTCTGGCATCCATTTTGATATACCTAAAAATGTACATATTTTTACTGTTGTACAAAAAGAAAACAAACATCTCGAGTTTATTTGCAACGCCAGTTTTCTCCTTAGGGATATCGAACAGATATTAATTAGGAAAAATGTATAACTGTTTATGTTTTATAACAATAACATGAAACAAAATTAATTAGTGCCTGAAAACATTGAGCACCATAAATTTATTAGAATTTTAAATATTATGTATTTATATCAGTCAAAAAATCACGTAAGTCAATCACACACACACACACACACACCTTAATTAAAAGCAGAATTGATTTTGTTGGACGGATTTTAATTACTCCTGGCTGCACATAATACATTTTATTCAATTTATTTTCTATTTTTTGTAAGCAATTCATTTCATCAGTTTAATTCTCCGAGTTATAAACGGTAGCTTCAGCAGAAAAAAAACCAAACCGAAAATTATCTATTTCAGCTTTAAATTGTCTATTCGAATTTGGTATAGAGTTCGAATTAAATGTGTGTTGGCTCTGTATATTTTTGCCACCACAAGATTTAACAAAAATATTGGATTAAAAATAAAGTAAATTCAGATAACGACGGAAAATCTAAAAATAAAAATCCTGAGTCAACTAAAAGTTTATGGATTCAACTGGTAGAGAAAAAAACTCTGTATGTCGGGTGTGTATATAGCCTATATGGTTTATTTATGCTCTATGTATGTATATAGAATGTTCAGTAGCAGCACACACACGTACATGTATTTTTAGCATTGATTAAATATAATAATTTTACTTGCTATATATATTACCCACATATGCACAGTACGTTTGTGTGTGTATAAAATGATTAAAACTTTTATGCTGGCTCGAACAAAGTTGAACCAGGGGGTATCAACAATTGCAAAGTTTGATCTAATGCTAAAGTTGACCATTACTTGTAGTATTTCGATTCAGAAAAATTATCATAATATTATTTTTCAGAAAACTATTTGTTAAAAAATGTTTAAGGTACAGAATAAAACATTACTGAAGATCTTCTGACATCATGTACATAAATTAATATTACAAAAATATTAAATTACATTTTAATGAGGTGTTTTGTAATAACTTTGTAATGAAGTTAAAAAATGAGCATCGTTACGTAGGTTATTCCACACGGCGTGGTTTAGAGATGCCCTAGTGGAAAAATTGAAATTTTTTATACTAAAAATAAACTTACGATTTCATAGAAATTTAATAATAATTTTTGTATAATTTTAGTAGGTTATGGCAGTATAATTTTAGTATAATTTTCAAAATTAAACAGAAATTATACTTTCGCAAATTATCTAGTTAAAAGTATAATTTTTGTATATTGTGTTATAAAATTAATACCAATATTAGTGTATTTTAAGTATAATTTTAGTGGGTTATGGCAATATAATTTTAGTATAATTTTTAAATTTAAACAAAAATTATACTTGAGATAGAATATAACGGAAATATTCCATTCATTGTGACTGCCGCCGATGTATGCGTATTATAATAATTTTACTTCATTTTTCCATGTGGTTGTTTGTATTCGCGGACATGCCACGCCATCAGTTCCTTCTCCATTGATTATTTCACGCCGTTGTTAATTCTAGTATTTTCAGTCAATTTTCAAATCAGTGTAGTGAAAATAGTTGATCCGATAACATCGTTGCCTAATTAGAATAATAATTCCTTAAATTTTGGACTCCGACTGGAATCGAACCGGCGACTTTTGCGATAATAACACTTAGGGATGTACACCTTAACCACTGCACCACCAAAGCAATAACTATGAAGAGTTTAATTCCTAACAATATAAATCAATATATTTAAATACACAATTAAACTTAAAATATACTTAATTTGGTTTATATCATTTGCTGCAAACTACACCTGCACACCAACATACAAAAGACCCCAAAATACGATTACAACTAAATACATTTTTTCAGCACGATAGTATAGATCAGTGCTGCCAGTTCGTGGGAAATTTTCCTTTTGGCGGGAAATTCATCTCTCGTACGGGATGAAAAGTGATGATTAAAAAAAATATTTTTCTAAAATGTGTAATACACAATTTTCTATTCCAATAATTCGCTTAAAATAATTTTTTAAATTTATTTTTAATTTTGACTAAATTTAAATATTTGTATATACAAAATTAATATTTAAATTTGTATAAAATATTTAAACATAATTAAACTTTTAAACGGCCGTATTAAGTATTTATCTCAAATATACTTAATTTAGTTTAAAATTTGATTTTAATAGTCAATTTTAGGTTAAAATATTTTATGTCTATTCATGTTTAAGTTTGACTAAATTTAAATATTTGTATATACAAAATTCATACTTACATTTGTATAAAATATTTAACCATTATTAAACTATAAAACTACCGTATTAAGTATTTATCCCAAATATACTTAATTTAGTTTAAAATTTTAATTTAAGAGTTAATTTTAGGTTAAAATTAACACTTATATGTGTATAATATTTAAAATCATATTTTATGTATATTAATGTTTAGTTTTGACTTAATTTAAATATTTGTATATACAAAATTCATACTTAAATTTGTATAATTTTTGAGATGTATAATTTAAGTAGTATTTTGGTTTAGAAATGTATTAAACTTTAACCAATTTAAAGTATATTTTGTATTTAAATTAATCATTTATACAAAAATAAATTGATTTTGGTATTCCTCAGTATAATTTTTTGGTATAAATATTTGATTTTTTCCACTAGGGTGCTTATTTGATATTCAACTGGGAATTAATCTTGAGCAAAAACTATTATTTCCACATTCTCGGAATAAAATCCAACTTATCCTTTCATACATTTTGTACCCGACGTTACATAGGATGATTGTCCTGTAATCATTCACACATTTTGGAATCTTTGTCCGTTGAGTTCGATTTTTTCAGATGCGTACTTGAAAAATTCAATGGGAATTGTATTTTTACCCGGGGCAGTATCTGCTCGAATGTACTTTATTATAGATCGAATTCATCCTCGCTTGCAGGAGATTCTATTGAAAAAACGGTTTCGTTTATCAAGCTGGTCTAATTTCTCGCTGATTTGGTAAGTTCATTGTCATCTCCAAGAGTGATTGGTATATAATAATTTATATTATTAATGTTACCAATGCGAATAAATTGTTTAAAACATGAGTAGGTTTTTTTCAGCTTTCAGATGGATTACAGCTTCTCAATTTGTCGAAAAAAAATCAAGGCATTCGTAGAGTCTTTACTCTGAAATAGCTTGTTGTAGATGTGCTGTAGCATTTCTCGTGCTTTTCTGGAATTTGTTGCCATTGGTGGCTTTGTTGTGAGGATTAGTTAAGCAGCGATTTTTATACAATTGACTATTTGTTGCCATTCATTCACCTTCCTGTAGAGTTTCCATTCCGGATATTCGATTATCCGGATTATCCGTCTATTTTAGAGCAATCCGTTATCCGGATAAATTTCTTTGGAATATTCTATCATCCGAATAACACATTTTTGAGAAAACAAAATAAATATACTCGAATAAACTAGAATTTCACTGGTATTACATCAGCTGCTATTACATTAGCAATACAAATAATGGAGAGAATATATCCGAATGGATATACTAATGTGTCGTCAGAAGTCGTTGCTGATGAAATGAATTGGAAATTAGTACGAACACAACTGAAGAAAATTTTAATTTACTACAAAAACAACTAAGTAGGCGATGCCATATCGTCAATTACTTACGTAAACCCCACATCCTCCGGCTCAGGAATTCAAGCTGGACTTAAAAAGGACTTTCAATTACTGGTTAGTACTAAAATGTGATCAAATAATTTAATCGTATTATTCAATGCCCTTTTGACAATTAAACCTACATCAACTGCTCCAGAAAGAGTTTTTTCAACAGCAGGAAAAATTAAAACTAAATTAAGAACTAAACTTAATTTTGGGACGTTTGACACTTTGATTTTCTTAAAATACGCATTTTTAAATATGAAATAGTTTACAAAACTACATAATTATATTAAATTGGACGTTCATAGAATATTGAAGTTTGCAATTAAATATTTATTTTTTTTATAAATGAAATTTTATACCAAATAATTTGAATGAACCTGAATTACTTTATTTAGTTATCACTATTACAAAAATTTTAATTTTATTTTCATCAAAATGGTTTAAGTAGAAACTATCCGAATAATCCGGATAATTACTAGTAAAAGTATTCGATATCCGGATATTTAATAACTTCGGATATTTGGAAACTCTACCTTCCTGCATGGTTTAATATGCTTAGGTTTAATGCCTGGTAGGAGTAGGTTGGTGTGACGAACCTTTTAGTTTTAGATTTGTATGATATAATGTTTTGCGATTTAGATCTTTTGCGGGTAGTATTGCTGATCCATATGAAGCGATAACCAATGAGGTGCATATAAAAGGTATCAGCGTTGACAGAATTTGTACACATAAAAGTTTTTCCATTTCTCCATGTTGAAGCTGTGCGTCATCGTCCGCTGGTTGTATGGGTGAAGCCCAGTTAAGCGAGGAAGTAGTCGTATAGCATCTCCATTGTCATTGGATGCTATACGCATTAACCTAAATTCGGCCAGAAATAATTTTTCCCCATTTTATGATTTTTTTTTTGCTCAAAATTCTATTTCTTGATGACAATAGAGCCCTGCTACACTAATACCCGGTTGCACAGAAATGTGACTAACGGCCGGTTAGTTGTGTGCCAATTAAATGTTTTATATGAAATCTGTTTCCTCAATCAGAAAAAGTGAACGTAAACTTCATTAAATATATTTTATTCCATGGAAATATTTAACGATTAGTTAAAAAATTATTCAATCTAAATAGGCCTTTTAAATATCATAAATTTTTATTTAAGCAAGCCAAATATTTCCACGGAATAAAATATATTTAATCAAGTTTGCACTGTTTTTTTTTTTTGATTGCGAAAACAGATTTTATATACCTATACGTGGCATTTCATTTGACCGAAACCAAAATTAATATTCAATTCCAATTTTGGTCAAAAGAAACAACCAATGAAATCTTGTGATTTGTTTTTTGAAAGTTGCTATAGTGTTTGACATTTGCTATAATTGTTTGACATTTGCGATTATTTTTTTTTTGTATAGAGCCCATTATAATCGATACACTAAAACCACAACCAAATGTGCCACAATTATTGTTTTGTTGAAAACTAAATATTATTTAGTATTATTAGCATGTATTATTAAAAATATTTAACGTAAAAAATCAATAAAAAACACTTGTCAATTCAATAGTTATGTATCAATCTTGCAGAAAACGTCAAAAAATCAAAATAAAATATACAAGATGGCAACATTTAGAACAAAAATATTAATTTGGAAAACTTTAGTGACAAGCACAGTAACTAAAAAATGGAATTGGAATTTCAATACCATCAATTCTGTAGGAATTCAACGAATTCCAAATTGGCATTGAATACATAGCATTTTTGTTGTAAATTGGCAAATGAAATATCCCTATAAAATATGCGTACTGGCGTACCACTAACCGGTCGTCGGTCATTTTTCTGTGCAATCGACCATAAGGATTTTTTTTAAATAGTTTGCTTATCTTGTAGGATTTGATTTAGGGATGATACCGTTTGGTATCCCTGGCCGATAAGTTTAAGTTACTTTGAATAGTTTAAATCTAAGAATGAAAATACGTTTTATATTTTGATAAATTTGTTAATTCAATTATATATTTCAAATTTCGAAAGCAAATTTTTTGACCAACGTTGTTAAAACGTAACGCTTCCGACGATGTTTGATTACGCATTTTATTTCCTTTTGTTTATTTTCTGTTAACTTAACGGGACGGTGATAATGAATCTTTTGGGGAAAATGTTTCCTAGAATTAACGTCACTTAAGCCGCGAATTATCGTTTAGTATGTCGTAGTTTTAGATTTAGATTTTCAAAATCGAATCCATTCTACTAAAATATTCGTGTTTTCATATATTTTAGTACTTGGGGCCAACCACTTGAACCATAACTTCCCGAAATGTTCGAATTATTCAGCATTCAGTTTGATTCAAATAAAGTATGCACCTCATCACAATAATCCGTTTCAAAATTTACTCAATATCGATATAATTTTAATTGTAAAATCACCATTGTAAATTCTTTTGGAACCCGAAAAATGTGCGAAAACAAATTGTGCGAAGACACAATTCATCGAAAAATTCATTAACTAAAAAGTCTTAACTGTTGGCTCAGATATAGGCAGTTTCCCATGATTTTAGTCAAAAATGAAATTTGCGTAATTGTTCAGCATAGCCTAGATATTCCCTTGTGAATTTTCTAGATGATTGAAGCATTTCTAGATCATGGTCATTTGTATCGGGAAATATATTGTTTAAGAGTATTCGTCGATTTTGCAGCATCACTTGACTAGAATATTCATATCTCAGCTCCTAGTCAAGAAATAGTCAAGCGGCTTACTGTTCTAGATAGAAGAAGAACTGTAGCTATTAATGGGCAATCGAACCAACGAGTAACAAAAAGTCGAATTTATAGAAATTTAACACAGGTTTACAATTTTTTGCGAATTTAGTGTGTCATAATTTTAGATTCAGAGTTTTAGTGTATCATAGTTTTAGATTCAGATTTTAAGCTAAACTCGAATCCATCACCCTAATTTCCCGAAATGTTATTGTTAAAACAATTCAGTTTGATTTAAATAAAAGCACCCCATCACAATAATCCGCATCAAATTCTTCTTAATATCAATTAAATTTTATTTTTGAACCGAAGATGCACTTCTTTGCTTTTAGTATCACAAAATTGAACCATTAAGAGAAAATTGATTAATATTTTTTAATGTGCATTACAATTCTTTTCGGTGAATTGTTTTTTCTTTCGCATATTTGATTTTTCGATGAATTGTTCAGTGTAGAATTCATTTCAAATAATTGTTTGTCGAACTTTTGTGATTGCGTTAAATTGAGCTGCGCATATTTTTCGGGTTGCCCATAATTCTTGGCAGCGTTGTTTTTGCAAATATTTTGTATTTTTGGATGGTATCGACAAGACTGAATAATTTGATTGGTGAACATATTTTATCGATTGATAAATGTTGTAAGTGGTCTTCCAAATAATATTTAGTCAAAAGTGACAACGGAACTCAAGAATTCGGCGTAAAACAAAAATTAATGAAAGAAAAATTTGTTAAAATATTTGTTGATTTTTCTTGATGAGTTGACCCAAAGTTTTTATTTTTCACCGTCTTGATATCGTTCAAGACCAGTATGTTTTCTTTGTTTGATGATTTGTGGTTTATAATTTTCTGTGGAGTTATGATTTCAAATTCTAGTGAATCTTTGTTTCTGATTTCTGTTGTGTTTGTTCTTTGAAACGATCATGAGCGGTTCTAGCAGTTGACCTGAAGTATAATATATTTTGGCTGTGGATCAATTCTACAGTAAATTTAGGGTAAATGACACTTTTACCAGAGTATGCGGTAAATTAAAATACTGTACTAAAAAGTAGGGTAAGGCGAAGACACAAAAGGCAAATTTTATTTTTTGTGTATATTACATAACAAATCTGAAAAAATATGTAATTTATATTTATTCATATTAAACATGAGTAATTGGAACAACAACAATAAAATTTCTGACATAAGATCGTGTACCTATACATGCCGATTTCGGTATATTCCTAGGTACCGTTAATTGGTAAAGGTCAGATTTAGTTATTTATCACTTTTCATGAAAAGGCTTTTCATGATCAAACCAATGTTGTGGTTCCTTGTTACTGCTGACAACTGTAGTGTTTAATGCCTACTTTTATTCAACGATTAGTTTATTAGGGTCATTCATATATGTTTTTTCTTCGTATGTTAATAAATCAAACGCCGTTTCCAGATAGACCTTATTCACCACAGCAAAAACCTATCTTAACGATATTCTTCGGAACACTGGCGAACTAATAATGGAGTTTAGGAATTGGTACGTAAAGATAGTACTAAGATATGGTACTACTGCCTCCAAAATAAATTTGGACAGTGGACACTGTTGCAATTTGCATATTGCACCTAGTTTCTACTTGTTTTATGGTTCCAAATTTTTTTAATCACGGTTTCGGTCATATAATATTTCTATAAATTTAATTACCAAAGCTTTTTCGATTTTTGTTTTTTTGTTGTGGTGACTGAAAAAAGTTTGGTTGAGTTCGGTGAGAAAAGTTTTCCGACGTTCGAGTGAAAAATCTAATCAGTGATTGTATTTCATTTCAAAAAGATAGATTTGTAAAATATAAATGTGTAAACAAAAATGTACATAATAGTTTGATAGTGATAAACATTGTAATTACAAATAATGGAATTAGTTGACTATGATATTTAGAGAAAAGAAAAATGCAATAAATAAATTTGTGATAGAGATAGAGTTTGATGCTGCAGCTATATATGTATCTATCATCTACACCTAATATTTAATTACACCGCTCGATAGCTAAATGATCGAAAAATTCGTTTTGATTCGATTATGATGGTATTGGGTATGTTGGATGGAAATGAGATTCTTAGGCTGCGGGCCAATAGTCGGGTAAAAGTCAATTTTAAGTAAATTTTTCGGTAAATTCATTTATTTTTCAAAAACTCTATGGCAAAGTGATCGAAAAATCTGTTCTTAATCCGATTTTTACCTTAGTAAACGATTTACCCGACTATTGGCCCGCAGCCTTAAATAATTTTTGGAAGAAGTTATGGAATATGACCACCTGGGATGGAACTCGACCATTTCTTAACCGATTATCGGGTCGTGTATCAATATGACAAATCACAGCAAAATCAACTAGTTTATGAGGCTTTGAGTCGCGTCACATTGTTAGATGGCCTTTATATTATTAATGCCCGAAACGATTTAAAATTTAGTCACGGATTTGGTCAGGCGTCTCCTACAGATAGAGAGATACGAGATAAGTACCGATGACTGGCCCAACATGCGCTGCCAACATTAGTCACAAGCAAAAAAGTTTTGTGGTTATGTCCTGATTAGAGTTATTCTATACTTGTCACCGCCATTAATGCCCAAAGCTTGGTCGGTCACTCAGAAGACATCTCTACTGATTCCATCATCAACCGATCTGATTACTTGGCAATTAACAAAACATGGATGGAAGACTTCAAGCCAGTGTGGGTCCCTGGTTTTGACCTGATATTGCAATTACATCATCAGCGGCGATAATATCATCTTCAAGTCGCATAGCCATTGGAGTCGCCATATACAGCAACATCAATAGCTTCACTGATTGTAACAAAGATAATATTGACATTTCCGAGATGAATTTGCAGATCAAAGACCCAAAAGTTGGTGATGTCTGTCTAGTAAACGTAAAAGTCAATGACATCTTCAAATTCATACTCGGATCATCTACATCCATCCGGGCACAGCGTTAGCAGATATTAAGATTTCTATGTTACCCGGATCTCACTATATCAATCATAACGATCGGATACTTGAATGTTAATGTCTCGCGATTTAATTTATTTTACGTCGAAAATTCTTCAACAACGCTAGGTAATACATGTATTGGTTTAACTTTTACCAGAAACTTCAATGTATCCTGTATGCCATTTGTTTTGTACTTATCGTATAACTGACCTATCATTCATACAATTATAACACAGTAATTATTTGCTTTATTTAATTTCTTTGCTGAACCCGACGAACGTTAATACACTTCATGCTAAGTGAGTTCAATCTTTTTTCTAACGTTTGCCAGAAATCTCGATGTATCGCGTGTGCCGTTTTCTTCCCGAAACATTGTACGTATTCACGTCATTATTCCGTACACGTGGTACAGACACCCACTTTTTGTGTTAAATCATACTTGTACATATGTATATGGATTACGTGATCAAATTGCAATTGATATGCATAAATAAATGTGTCAAGATTTTGATCCATATAAAAATAAAAACTGAACACAAAACAAAAGTAAATATATGAACCAATTCAAAAATTAAGAATTAATAAAAATAAAAAAAAAAAACTAGTAATTCATGGTGCCAGCGATTAGTAATTGAAAATGTTAATTGCTAAACATGATTAATTTTTATTGAAACAAAATACTTTAATTAATCAGTTATGGTATAAGAATTTTGGAAGTTTTGAATACTAAACCGAAATAGCAATTAAATATTTATAACGGAATTAAATGTTCGTGTTGAGATAAATGTGGCATTCGAGAACATATTTACTCTGAAAAACGAAAAATACTAGTATTAATTGAAATTTGTTTGGCATTTGTTATTAGATTATTCCCATGCATTATTAAAGCCAAATCCGTAAATCAAACAAAGCGTACAATCTTTTCTACTTATACATTATTTACTATCTTTGACACAAACGATATAAACTTTAGCATTTCGCAACACAAAATCAATAAGTTTACTATGTATATGATACTGTATATAAATCGTATATATCGTTAAATTAATCCTTTAAGTGTTTAATTAATATCGAGCAACAACGCCAGAAAATAGAATGGCAAAAACCACAGTTGCAAAATTCGATGATATTCGAGAAAATTATTTCATTTTTGTACACAGCAAAAACTGTTGTATTTTATAAAGAGCGTACAACAAAATGAATTCATTTTTTTGTTATTTTATAACCAGACAGAATAATTAGATTATAAACAAGATTATAAGATTAAATATAACGGGAGAAAGATAAGATAATCAGACTGGCAAAAACATAGCATAGTAAAGCACAAAAAGAGTGTATACGATATTCGTAAACTCATTTCATCCTATGTAAAGAACTGTTCAACGGAAGTTAAGAAAGAACAATGAAGAAAGTAAAACGTTTCAGAAAAAATAACAATCTACTGATGATGTAAAAATAGTTAGGGGCTTCTTAGTGGAAACTGTAGTTTAGTCGACTGGAAAGATTATTTAAAGAGAAAAATAAATTACAAACTTTAGTCTAATCTAGCCAATGGATAAAAGCTTCAGTCCGGACAGACTGTGGATTAGTTAAACAAACTACAGGTTTGTCAAAAATCAATAAAGTACCCTAAGGAAAAGCTCGAATTTGCCAAACAGTCAGAGACGACTTTAACGAAATTTCTCATAATTAGCAGATTTCTCTTATGATTTCTATTACGTATATGGTAAAATTATTCATTTCATTTTGAGAAAAAAACATTTCGATATTGTTGGTAGTTTTAAAATATTAAAATATTATTTTTGAAAACATATGTACATATGTAAGTTTTTTATCATTTATTTAACATTAAAAAAACAATTTCAAATTCTAGCATTACACGTCGATTATAGAACTCGCGGGAGCGAATCGATTGCGGATTGAAAACTGCATATAAAAAAAATATAAAACAAAATTTTAAATCATAGTATCATAGAATGGATCTTTATAAACATAATTAGTAAAGTAAAATTTGTTTTAGATCCGCATTTTTTTGGAATAATAAAAAACAATTTGTATGGAAATCAATACAAATTTTCTTGGCTACTTTGATTGAGAGCAATTGTTTTCCATTTTATTTACATGCATTTTCCAATCCGCATTTGATTCGCTCCCGCGGATTCTATGATCGACGTGTTAGTAAAAAATTCGCTATTGACAAGTATGTAGCGACTAACGTCTACAATTCAGTTATCACTTCTTGGCATTCTTCGGAGCAAAAATATTTATATATTAAAATATTTATTAATAAATTGTCTTAGAGAAATCTCTTAGCCTCTTTAAAGTCTTATCATCAGAATCGCACAGTTAATTTTAAAATTGTTCATAGTCCGTCGAATTGAGAACGGAAGCTTGTACAACCTTGACGGATTAACTGATCGGGATGAAACTTTATACTTAAAGTTTTTCTACAAATTTCAATTTCCCATGTGTTTTTAGGCGGCATCGGTCGGTTCACCGGAAGTGTTGGCTTTCGTGGGAGATTTTTCATTTTTTTTATTGTTAAGTATGCGATATGTTTTGTGGATCAAGGCTCACTCCACTCTTTTGCGGTTATGCTTCTTACGTCCTTACTTTACGCCTCCCGGCTAACACGAAGACGTACGGCTATAGAGTCGATTTAAGACCGTCTGTACATTGCAAGCTCCATGCCAGTCTATACTGGCATAGAAGATGGGCCGGCCCATGGGTTTTGCACACAGACAGGGGGTCATAGATATGTTACATTTCACCACAGAACATAATCTGATGATGAAATTTTTTAACCACTGTGCCATTTGGTCGGATTTTACAATTCAATAGTATATCATTTATAAAGAAATCGAGTTTAAAGTCGAGTAGATTCTAGATTAAATTTGCAACAATACCAGTTCAAATCAGTTTTCCAAAATTTTACCGGAAATAACTGTTTTTCAACAACAAAAAAATCGGCCTCTGTATAGCCTAGACGGATAGACCGTTTGGGATCAATTTTTTTTTAGTTACTTAAGCTACTTCCGCAAAATGTGGGATCCTAGTGATATTTGGTCGTAATCGGTCCATCGGAAATGGTAGCTTCCGTATAAGATTTTTCGTTTTTTGCAAATATTTTAATCGACACGTTACCTTGTGGATTTTCTTATATTGAAAGAATGTACTTGATACGAACAAAGAATAAATCGTAGACATCGTCTGAATTGTCTCTGGTGCGAAGTCTAACTGTGCATATATGCATGCTGTTCGGACGGAAGTTTATAATATACTGCGCCGGAGTAATATACTATGAGAAAATCGACTCCATTTTCTTATTCAGTAAGTTTGCGCATGGTTCGAAAGGGCCTGGAGATATCCAGTCCTGAAAGGCTTAGCACGTTCCATGTTTCCGAAATCGATGGTGAGATAAATCCGATAAACTCATCTGAATCCTTTGTGAAGGGTTGAAAATTAGGGTTAATAGTAGCTGGTGGACCCACCGCTCCATCCACGGATAACGTGTGTGGGAGAAGTCCTGGTAACATCGAATCCTAAGTGAAACATGTTTATATAGCGAGCCGCTTGCTCAGCCGCGACTAACCTAAAGTACAAACGCTAATGTGTAATGTGGTATTGGTTTTGCGGCGCTAATATATCGCCATAACGAGTAGTGTACATGACTATAACGAGCAGAATTTTCCATGCATCGCCTCCACTATACCCCGTTACTCATTTAGAGTATGGAACTTGAGCTTTTTAAACAGATTTTCCATGTGGGAGAATGTCTGTAGGTGTAGGTGTAATACAACTTCTTAATCTTGAAATAAAAATGTTCTTAGGTGTAGGAGCGATTTTAAGTGGACAAGGCCCATGACAGTTTATAGTAAGAGTAGTATCACCCTGGCTGCAGGAGATGGTAGTTCCTGTTCAAGCGACTGATGAAAGCCAAGCTTTGCTTGCAGTTAAAACTTGTTATTGTATGCTTTATTGAAAGATGAAGTGAATATATCAATCTTGTTGGATAAATTTACAGACTGCATTCGAACTCGGCAGAAAGTGTTTTCCACAAACTAAAATTTACATTTTCCATGAGGCGAATTTGGAAGCCATTATCAGCATCAACAAACTTTTAGGTAAATCTTAAATTGAACCTATAACCCAATTCCATTTATTAACCTATATCTTAAAACTTATGTCAAATTTTACGAATTGTAGTGTGAAATTGTACATGACCGTATTACGTATTTACGTATTTACGATTTGTACATGACCATATTAAACTTAATTAAAATACGTCAACAAGCTCCATGTTTTGAAAATCGACTTCGATAAAACGATCGTTAAGTTGCACATCTCATTCCTTGCAGACATCCTGAAATTAAATATAATCCATAATATGTATATGAATTATCCATCCTGTACCTATTTTTAAGTTAATCGGGCGGTTTATTGCCTATAATTTTTTATTGTCGGGTCCTGATTGTGGGTGATATGTATTTTATTACATGCATAAATAATTTTTCGTTTAGCTTTACAAATTATTTAAATTTTGTGCTGAACCCTTTTTTCGGTTGTTCTTAATCCAAATTACACAAAACATTTTTTGTATGCTATTCGGGGATCCGCCGCCATGCCACACCATCGTGGTCGAATGTAATAAATTAAATTTGAAAAATATAAACTTCTGCTGCCCATTTAATACACAATAATAATTATTCATCTTCATGAATGTGCTTTAAAAATGAAAAAATAAAAATAAAAATTAATCGATTTCACAATTATTTTAAAATTTAAATAATTTTATGTTTATGTTCTTTATTTTATAGATTAAAATGTAATCTTGTAAACAATATTTTGAAGTTTACTAAAATACAAAAAATTTAGCAGCAGGATTAAATTTTATGTACTTTTTTATTTTATATTCAGCTTTATTGCGTTTAGGTTAAATTTATATAGAAAAGTTCGTTGTTACGCATTCAAATCAAAACTGGTTATGTGCAATTATATATTAAGGGTTGAGTTAAATAATGCTTTATATATGTATAAGGGTAACAAAATATTTATCTATGTATATAAAATAAATACATTTATCGTGTAAAATATATAAACGTATTATGTACTCGTATATACATATTTGTATAAAAGCTTTAAAATTTGAAATGTGGAAAAGAAGTCAGATTTATGATTTAAAGTAATAACAATATTCGGAATGGAAAAACAACATTTTCAACTTATGATGAAGCATTTAACAATTAAGGTAAAAATTTAGAAAGCTTTTATTTGAGAGGGTAATTGGAACAAATTGTTTTTGTTATTTATTGTTAAGAGGTTTTTGGGTATATAGTATAATACTCGTATACGATTAATGCATATTAGATTTAGGAAAATCACGAGTTTTGTATAATTTATCGAGTTTCGGGAAATAACATTGGTTGTTTTCACACACGCAAATGTGAATGAAATTTAACTCGAATTTATAGCTAATCCAAGGTTATCGTTATAAAATGGAATCCAATGGTTATGTTTAAATAACATGAGTCAGGTAGATGTAAATTGGACTCGTATAAATTATCTTGCAACTTAATTTAGTTACATATGTAGTAGTAGGGCTGCGTACCTGAAGTTTTCAACAACTTAAAATTTGAAAAAATTCGTCAATCTGAGATGAAAATTGATTACGTTTTTTAAACCAGTCGATAAGGTTGAAACTGGTTCTGTACTTTACTATGCTCATCTATGTGGGATGATGCCGAGCTAACACGTGCAAAACAAATATATTCTCTACCGATACTACTTCTACTACAGTGATATTGAGTTTGTCGAAGATGGTGATGTATAATAGTATTCAACATCAAAATTTGTTATCTTTGGCCGATAAAAAGGATTCTCCATTAGAAGATGTTGAGTTTTCTGGTAATGATTCCAAGTGTCAATTAGCCACCAAACTGTCTAATTCAAGTTTTTCGAGTGCTGAAATAGAAGAAATGGACATTAAGCTAGAACAAAATTTATGTGAATCTCCGTCTCTCCAATTAACGAACACAGAATCGTCTAGCGATTCAAACGAAGACAGTGATATTAAAAAAATGGATTCAGATAGAAAAAAATGTATGTGAACCTGGACTAAGTGAGACACCTCAATTAACGAAAGTCGAAACAGATACATGTCAGATCTATTATGAAATTATACCGTTTAATAAAATTTTCAGCTAAAATATTTCCAGGGAAAATGAATTAAAACTTAATTAATTTTTATTCTTCAAATTTGGCTTTTATTCGGTGAACTTTAAATATGTGATTGCAGAGGCATGAGGAAAGCTGCCTGGCGAACCCTAGATTTGAGCGATTTCTCTCACTAGCAAAAGACAACGCCGAGAGAATTGTGGTTTAAAATTATGCGTAAAGCAACACTAGAGGATAAGTTAATTACAATTTAAATAACTAATCTCGCCTCGCTAAGCAGTTCATATTGAAATGTCATAAAAAATTTATGTGAAAGTGTACTTGTGGTTGTTGAAGAGACAACATCGATAAACGGGGATTAAATAAATAAATCTAGTCAAATAATAAAAAGAACTTGTAAAATAAAAACTGAATATTGTCATTTTAATAATACAGTGCTAGTAGTTAAGATAATAAACTAAAACAGTGCTCAAGTGACAATTTAGTTTAAGACTATAAAAAAGAAATGTTTAACAAAACGTAACATGCGGAAATTACAATTAGTCAATAATGAATGAAAAATCAGATATTGATAATTGGTCAAATTTCATAAATGCGACACTATCATCAGAATTTAACAAAACAATACCGGAGCATAAAACAGTAAGTGCTAAACTAAAAACAACAGATAAAGCTACAACAGATAGGAGCAAATAATAATACTAATAAGGATGAAAAGCTATTAAAAATAGAGAGAATAAACAATCGCCGATTCAAACAAAATGATAAAACACCACACCACCAGATTACTGATGTTCAAATAGTAAGAATAGACAAGAACGAACAAACAATATACCCTAAAAGTATTTCATCATACAATAAACTGAAGCAATCATTAGATGAACTGGCTACACCATTTTATAAACTTACTTATACTCTTAACCATAAAAAACGAAATCAGTTATGCTAAAAAGATTAACAGAAGACGAACATTTAAGTGAGCTAATGGATAAACTTAAACAACATGAATCGGAAAAACTATAATTTATAAAAGTATTCCAAATGGAAATATCGCAAGATCTAAAATGGAAAAAAGGAAAATACCTCTTTACGTAGTACAAATAACAGCAAATAGTAATACAAAAAAATTAGTGCAAATAAAATCAATCAATTATCAAAACATTTATTGGGGGAAATTACAACATAAAGCCACCAGTTTCCTGATATCTCTACCGCACTCGACGAACGGATAATCGGCTCAAATTTAGTTGAAAGAGCCACTTCACTTTGGTGCTGCCTTGCATAAATTAGTGCAACCACTTGTGCGGCAACCTCTGGTGTGGTATCCATTTCTTTGCTCCGGTTGAAGACGTAATCAATAGAGGATCGTTCAGACTGAGAGTCGATATGCGAATGATCACAATTCCGAGCAGATAAACCAACATATATACCAGCGGAATCATTTTTAGATTTAATAATCCATGACGTAAAATTAAACATTAGCCAAGAAATGAATTTGCCGCCCCGGTGGCAAAGTGGTTGGCATGCTTGTTCCAGCGACCGGAGGTCCCGGGTTCGATTCCCGGTGGTGACAAGGAAAAATTTCACGGCTGGTTTAGGATCAATGAATTAATCACTCATTATCCGAAATGAAAGTATGATTATGAAACCTCATTTGAGGCGGCCAAATCCCTTGATGGGATGTATAGTGCCAGAGAGAGAGAAAGAAATTAAGACAATAAGATACGACAGTGACCACAGAGTATTATGTCGAAATTCAGTTCTACTTAAATAATATTGAAAATGATCTTAAGCAAAAAGATACTGTTAAAGTTAGCCGACTCGCTTCAGCCGAAAAATGTCGATAATGCAGAATCGGCTGTAACAACTAAAATGCAACAGCCGAAAATGCCGACAATGCAGAATCGGTTGTAATAACAAAAACGGGCCAGCCGAAATATGACGATAATGCAGAATCGGTTGTAATAAAGGTCAGCCGGAAAATGGCGATAATGCAGATTCGGGTGTAATAACAAAACATATCAGCCGAAAAAAGTCGAAAATGCAGACTCAAGACATTTTGTATTATTCGCCAGTAAATGTCGGTAATGCAGATTCGTAATTTTGATGTTAAACAGTAATTACTTTTTAAATCAAAAATGTTTATTTCGGTTCATCAACGTAAACTATTCTAAATTAAATTTTTTTATTAAATGCAATAAAACTATAATTAAAAAACTATTTTAAAAAGGAAAAAACTCAATGGTATATACCCAGCAAAACTTCAAAAATTTCAGGACAATTTTCATGTGAAGAGTCAGAAAATTACGATAAATAAATCGCACACAAAATTTGAAAATTTCTAAAAATTTACCGTTTAAAGTGTCATGGCTGAAAATAGATTCAAATGAAAGGTCTTACTGATGCTCACACCTGGAAAAAATTTCAAGTCGATTTCTATGTTGGAAGTCCGGGAAAACTTGAATGAATATATCGCACACACAAAATTTGAAAATTTCTATAAATTGACCGTTTAAAGTGTCATGGCTGGAAATATATTCAAATGAAAGGTCTTATTGATGCTCACACCTGGAAAAAATTTCAGGTCGATTTCTATGTTGGAAGTCCGGGAAAACTTGATTGAATATATCGCACACACAAAATTTGAAAATTTCTAAAAATTGATCGTTTAAAGTGTCATGGCTGAAAATAGATTCAAATGAAAGGTCTTATTGATGCTCACATCTGGAAAAAATTTCAGGTTGATTTCTATGTTGGAAGTCCGGGAAATATATCCGTTATATATTCAATCGAGTTTTCCCGGACTTCCAACATAGAAATCGACCTGAAACTTTTTCCAGGTGTAAGCATCAATAAGACCTTTTATTTAAATCTATTTCCAACCATGACACTTTAAACGGTCAATGTTTAGAAATTTTCAAATTTTGTGTGTGCGATATATTCAATCAAGTTTTCCCGGACTTCCAACATTGAAATCGACCTGACATTTTTTCCAGGTGTGAGCATCAATAAGATTTTTCATTTGAACTTGTTTTCACCCACGACACTTTAAACGATCAATTTTTAGAAATTTTCAAATTTTGTTTCGAATGAAAATTTCTTATTTTAAATTTTTTGGTTGGTTTTTAGGAAGAACAAAATACAAATTTGCTTTAAAAATAATTACATTTCGGCATAAAATTCGTATCTTCATTATCGACATTTTTCAGCTGGGATGTTACCGACAAAAATCGGCTGTCATTTTAGTTTGATTAGTTTGAAACTGCATTATCGGCATTTTTTCGGCTGGAGTCGGCTAACTTTAATAGGGTAGCATAAAGACCAAAGTATCTGCAATCAAGCTATCAATTGGAATAAATTTGCTAAATGAATTGAGCGAAAAATAATAACTATGTAATGTTAAACTACAAAACAAATATTATAGATGACTATAGAAATTTAAATCAGAACGAGATAGATCAAGTAGTAGCCACAATAAATGAACTGATTCGAAAGGCCTTAAAAGAAAGTAAAATATCAAACATTAACAAAAAATCACTAAAACACATTTTTAGCAATTCGATAATAGAAAAATTGTATCAAAACAAACAACTAATAATTCCTGAGTTGAAAAAAATAAAAAGAAATCGTTATCACATTCATCACGACAATCAGTTTCACATAAACAAATTAAAATCATTAATTAGAAACATAAATATATCAATAAAAGAAAATGTTACAAAGCAAATAAATAACATATGGAAGAAGAAATTAGAAAATATCAAACCACTAAACCAGGAAAAACCCGAAATTACTTCAAAGACGTTAATAGATTATTTAGACCAAAGAAGCAATTCAAGCAATTCATTCATACATAACTTAGAGCTTGATAAAAACAAAAAAGAGGATATGAAACTATGGGTGGATAGTAGAATAGATGAAACAAATATTAGAAAGGAACGGGAAAAATATATTATTAGGTGTCTACTCTACATACAACAACGTTCAATACACACAGGACAAATGACGGAGCATGCAAAAAAAAACTGATGAAAGAAAGCGAACCATAGAACAAAAGGAATCCAAATAACAATAAGTTAGTAAATTTTAACGAACAGCTAAGATCAAAAGATTGCAACAGATTATCAAAAATTTCAGAAATGTTTATAACACAATAGGAATTAGTAGCACTATTTAAGAACACAAATAATAAAAATCAAGCGGACTAGACGCAATTCCAAGGTCTTTAGCAGAACGAATAATAAAAATATAAAATTAGACGACATAAATAACTCAGAACTAAAAAGATACAAAATAGATATATTGAACAATGATAAAAATGATTATATTTCAAATTTAAGTAAATATCAATTCTGGTTTGAAAGATGGATTAATGTGATAATCGTTTAAATAAATCAAAATAGAAATAAAATAAATAATAAAGGTCTAACTTTACAATTATTATTATAATAAAATTATTTTATAAACAAATGTAGGTAATAAATGTAAATAACTATGAAGCTGGTGGGTACTGGGCAGTAATTAGGCGTTTTTAGGTTTATAAATTAAAATTAGTAAGAATTAGTTTTATATGATAAGCTAGGAGGATAGGGATTAGAATGGGAGGAGAGGATAGGAATCGAAAGGGGGTGATGGTACACTCACATCATCGCCTATGAACCGGGAACTACTTAACTCATCCTCTTTTACAATCGTCTATCTCATTATGAAAACACTAAAATGCAGCAAAGCGAAATATCCAAAATGGAACCGTGCATATTACACACGAAATTAAAGAAAACTCAATGCAAAGTTAATGTCTTGAACATCCGAATTTTATTGAGATTCATTAAAAGCAAAAAAAAAAAAAAAGAAAAGTGAATATGGAAAATATACTACAATAAACTTACAAAATTACCTAGCACCCTAATGACGTCGTTCTATCTCACTTAAAATTAATATAGGAAATACAATTTGTACACCGTGTATTGAGTTCGGAATGTCACCACAGTAAGAATATACAAAAAAAATTCACATACTGAGAAGGAACAATTACCCGGATTGGATCATTAAACAAAATTAGCTTTTTGGTCGTGATTTGTTATTTATTTAAAAAAGGCTCCTTCGTTTAAGGTGCGAGGCTCATGATTAATATCCAAACTTTTGATGTAACTTTTTTCGTCTATGCATTCTTGTATGTACATGTACTTCAGATTCTAAAACATTTCTTCAATCCATACCTTTACTGAGGTACGGCAACGTTATACCAGCGAGGACCTCTTCATTCTGGAAACAGCAGTACAATCTTCAGTTTCTAATGAATGATGATTTAGCATACAGCTACAAAATACGCCAGTTGAAATTAATTTCTTTTTAAAATATTTGATTTTCATTTTGTGTGAAAAAAAAAATTAAAATAGATAAATTGAGGAAAAAAAACGACTGCACGACGTGAAAGTCAAAGCGCACATGATGACGATTTGTTGATTTTTTTCTAAGAAAAGACTACCTATAAGGTATAAACAGAACCAGAGATACAGCGACAAGATACAACGCCTGTCAAATTAAAACACACATAAACCATAGGATGCTAACATAACCAATGTCGGTGGCGACGACGACATTGTCGCTGAATTTTTTTTAGAATATATTCTAATTTTGTCGCTGGCGCTGCAATACCACCAATATAAGTGTCAGATTATTATGTTGGTAAAAAAAATTTACAACTGTTTTTTAATGAATTTAAACCAAATCTGAATATTGTACACAATGTTTTATGTGAAAAAATTTAAATAATTTAAATAGAGTCGATAAAAATATAAATGAAATTGTTTAGGTTAATTTATTATTATTTTTCTTGTTTTGTCGCTTCAACGCTGGTGCGCTTGTTGTGTTTACCAAAGCGACATCACCGGCAGACAAATGTATTTTGTCGATATATCTTGCCGCTGTATCTCTGGTTCTGTTTATATATAACCAAATTCAAAAAAAGCACTGTGTGTGTACATAAAAAACAATAAACAATGGGCATGCGAGAGAAAAAAGACAAAATTACAAAAAAATGAGAGATTATGACAGTACGACAGTGTTTTGACAATTATTTTAACAACACAAATACCTCGACCATATGATTTGTGGAAAATTGGGAGTATAGAGAATAGTAAAATCTACTATCCCCACTTTGGCCGATTTAGAGAGATTGATTTTTTAAAAGTAATTTCTTTGCTTCGGCCTGGGTTACATTCGATGAACCGTCGACTTAACAGTGCTTCATCATTTTCGCTAATAGGCCAGTATTACCACATACAATAAACCTATCTCCATACGTATATCTAAAAACAACGTACGCCTGAATCAGTTCGGAATATTTGATGCATGAGTACATGAGTACATTGGCAAGAACATTTAAAATGATGTTCTACGTTGCAACGAGTTGATAAAAGCAGCACATGAAACTACCACTTTCAAAGATGAGTGCAAAATTGAAGAATCCAGCATGGGAGTTTCTGAATTTTTGTCAGAGTGTAACGGATCACCTTCTAGAGTTAATGGTCATAAAATTTGTATTCCTCTTTGTTCAGTGTCTAGTGAAAATATCTCAATTAGTTCAGATTCTGACGATGAAACGGTTTATGAAGGAACAAAAGTTAAAATAAAAGAAAAAATTTGTTAGTAGATTGGAAATATAGAGCTCAGTGGAAGTCCAAAAATTGATGAATACTATTCAAACGAAGAATCCGAGTTTTCAACAAACCAAGTAGAACGTATTGGAATATGGTGGTGAATTTAGCTCTAATTTGAATGTGTTAAATAATTCCCAATAACTCCGAAACCATAGCGACGAAGAGTTTTTTAACCATGTTTTGGGAACACATTAAACAAGACTAACAGCAAGAGAATGCGCAACCCGGGCCGTCTCATCAATTATTCTATCAAACTAAACAATTAGTTCGAGTAAAACAAAGTTTAGAAAAACAAATTTGAACTAAAAATTTGCAAACGCAATGGACGTAATATCAGCTAGTAATCAACACCTAGATTTATTTCCAGAAGGTTAACATTTTACTAATTTATTTCTTCAGCGACAAGGATGTAAAAAAAACTCGAAATTTTTTTAAAATTAACAGCAGTATTGTACGAAAAAAAGGAAACTAATTTTGAACTGTGCTAGTAAACTTGCATAAATGCATACATATTTTGAATTGGTATTTTATGAATATGTATATTTTTTTTTATTAGATTTTAATAAAATGTCATTATTAATATTTATTTTAATCACGTCGATTAAAGAACACGCAGGAGTGAATCAGTTTGAAAAATGCATATAAAAACATAAAACAAATGTTTAAATCATAATACCATAGAAATTCCTATAGAATTGTTTACAATTAGTAAAATAAAATTTGTTTTAGATTCGCAATTTTTTTATTGCGTTTGTATGGGGAATCATAAAACGATTTGTATGGAAATCAATACAAATTTTCTTGGCTACTTTGATTGAGAGCAATTGTTTTACATTTTTTTTATATGCATTTTCTAATCCGCACTCGATTCGCTCCCGCGGATTCTATAATTGACATGAATTTGATCGAAGATTGAAATTATGTGCAATTATGGTTGAATTGCTTGAATATTTAAAATAAAAACGAATTTACATAAAAAAAAATTTTATTTAGAAATTATGAAATATTTACAAATTTGTTCTTTTAACATTCACACATCTTAATTGCCAGTTCAACTATTATCATTTACAAAATATTTTGAGATTTCTTCACGCACAGCTAAATTCCGTTTGGTTAAATTTTGTGTTCTAAATCGTAAATTTACTATATTTTTCCTACTCAGTCTAAGAGGTATCCTTGTTTTGTAAATGAATTTTCTACATAACTTTATTATAACCTATAATAAAGTGATGTAGGACTGCCCGACTTCTTGAAAATAAATTGTTGAATCGGGAAACGAACACTCTTAAGCTCGTTCTATACAATTTCAGGCTCTTGCTAATTGGCAATTGAATATTTGTTTTGGTTTGGATCGTCCCGTTCCGCCATAAGGATTTAGCATATCTTTATGTAAAGGAAATGCAGCATTCTCAAGAAAATTTACTGGGAACTTCATGCCGTCCTTACTTTTTGAGAATGGTTGATCAGCAGGGAAATTAAATTTATTTTTAAAAATGGTTTAGGGCCGTCCAAATAGCTTCGCAAACCTCAAATATAATTTTTGACTCTCGCGTTTGACCGATAACGTTTGGATGGCCGTTATCGGCCAAACGCCAGAGTATTATGAAAACATTAGTACACCTAGAAGATTAAAATTCGTAACAAGAAATCTGAAGTCGTGGATTATTAGCACTTGGTAGTTTAAGTTAGATGAATTAGTGACAAACTTCTTTTACTATCAATAGCCATGGGTGGTCAACAATGGTCATCCAAATTTGATTTAAACTGACGTCAGTGTATACCTATAAATTAAAATTCGTAGCACAAAACTTGATGTCGCACATTATTATTACTAATTTTAGTTAGGTGACTCAATTATCAACGTGATTTACTAGCCAGACGTGATTCATGATCTCCGGGAATATACGATCTAGAAATGACCGAAAATTTGTCAGATTTATTAGCCAGACCTGGATCACGATCTTCAAGAATGGCCGATAGTGGTAATCCAGATTATAGCTTAACAGATATCAGTACACCTCGAAGATCAAAATTCAAATCATAAAACCTAAAGTCGTTCATTGTTAGCACTTGGTGGTTTTAGTGAGTTGACTAAATGACCTACAACATATACTAGCCAGATCTGAATCATGATCTCGGAATGGCAAACCAAATTTGAATTAAAACGATATCAATACACCTAAAAGACAATAGTAGCAAAAACATTGAAGTTGTGTATTATTAGCACCAGATGGTTTTAGTTATGACCAACTTCATTTATTAGCCAGACCAAATTACGATTTTCTGGAATGGCTGATAAAGGGCCCAGACTATTGTGCCTTGAATCGCGATCTCTCTAAATTCGTAACAAGAGATTCGATGTCTTGCATTATTAGCACTGCCATAGGTGGTTTTTCCCGGAGATCGTGAATCAGAACTGGTTATAGCAACCGAAGTTTCTCATTGACTCACCTAACTAAAATCACCTAATGCTAGGTGATGCATGACTATGGATGTTTTGCTAGGAGTGCTGATGCTTTTAAAGCTCAAACGTTTTCACTCAATTATGAATTTAAACATTTTCACGAATTAGTAAAGTTTTGTTATCATCGTTTAAGGCTCTCATCTGCTTAAATTAAAGCGCCTTGTTTCTACACAATACATAGTTGAGTTTGTTTATAAATTTTATCTTAGAACATAAATTTTATTATTTAAATTGCGATTTGAGTCATTTTCTAAAAAGGTCTCAGACATAGAAGATTGTTCTAAAATTTCCAATTTTTGGTTTTTTAATTTGGTGTAATACTCACACAAACATAACTTGTATTTTATGTCTAGAATAAATCACATCCGTCCCTCAATAAATAGCATTTAGAAGGACGCTCGCCAAATAAATTTAATTTAAAAATATTAGTTAAAATGTTAATGTTGTGATATACTCGTATGTATGTAGATATATGCTTAATTATAATTTACTTTGTTAAATTATATTCCACTCAAAATAAATTGGTGTTCTTTAAATAGTATGTGTTTGTAATACCTATTAAGTAATCGTTACATATAATTTCTAAAATTATACTTTTCCTGACATTAATTTAAATCTCAAATTAGAACTTATAAACATAAATTACTATATATTAAATAATATGCTGTATTGTCTTTAATTTGCAATAAATAGTAATATTTAAATTTAATGTGAAAAAAGGGGAACTGGGAAAGGTCTCGATGCGGAAAATTTTGAGTACAAAAATATAATGCAGCGGATTAACCTTAATGTGCTTTAACCCATTCCCACGCCGATTTCGCGCATATGGCCGCTACACGGGGATAACAAAAAGGATTTCTAATAATGAATGATACAACATACAACATGTGATGATTAATGAACACGATGATATTTGTGATGTTTAATAAATACAATTTAATTGATAATTAAAAAAATTTCACGCCTTCCGCCGTAATTACGTCTCTAATTCTAATAATTACCTTTTTATAATTTTTTTAAAGAATCTCTTGATCAGTACAAATTAACAATAGAGTGTAAAAATACATTATTCAGCCCACCTAAGGTATCAACCCACTTCAGATTTTGTGTTACTCAACACGACTGCTAATAACAGTAAACGATCATAAACAAAATTCTTTTGTTCGCAAAATATTTGTTCAACGGTGTTAACACAATCACCCTGTTTATTACTAAAGTGAGTGCCTATAGTGATACAAATTCTACTGGTAAAGTTGAATTCTGTTAAACAGGTAAATATTTGCATGTAGAGTGAAATAATTTTTTTTCTGTTTGGGAAATAAAAAAGTTTGACTTTGTTATTTAGCAGAAAATATCAAATATATGTTATATGTGTGTTGCTTATTTTTTGGGTACATACAAATACATATTTTGATACAATTATTCTATCGCAAACAGATAAAAAAATCTGTACTACGTATATAGATTGGCACCATAAACATGAATGTATATGTTATGTACATCTGTATAGATTGAAATGGCCAGACGAAAATGAATGAAAAAATGAATTTTCAAATTGACCTTTTTTACCTCAAAAAATGTTCATATATACGAGTGTGTGTATAATAAAATTACAATATGTAATGCTATATAGTTACCTGGGGCGAAAATTGCCACCTTATATTTGTTGTTCTGTACGTATATACAATAAATTATTGATTTTGATAAAAAAAAAATTGTACATAAAATAACATCATGGAGTTTACGAAGAGAAAATGGTATTTTAATTGATTTCAATAAAACCAACAAAAATATAAATTTGATTTTTCTTTCCTACAAAAAATTTCACCCCTCATTTCCCAATCATTTGTGAATTAATTATGTACATATTTTACTTCAATTTTTTGTGTACGAATTTTCACTTGGCCAATATTATTTATTTACGGATATTCAAGAAAATGTGTAACATATTGAACATTAAAATCGACTAGGTACTCCATATTTCAAAATCTGACCTCTTACTTAACTAAATTAGTAAGTAATTGGACAGGTATGCTTTGTAATTTGTAAACAGAGATTAAGTGGAAATTAAAATTTGTAACTCAACATTAACAATTTGTTTAAGATTCTCTCAAAATAACCACTTTAGTTTATAATTACTTTGATGATTCGCTAGAAAAATATAAAAAGAGATGTCTAACAAAAAGTTGGCGAGGAGTATTTCCGAAAACTGTTTAAATATTTAAAAAAATTTTTTTTTAGAAAAAAATCCACGTATCTAGCCAGAGTTGTGAAAAATTTCTTATTGTTAAATAGCTGAGCCTGTATTAGTGTAAAATATACAAAATCCATATTAAACAGAAATATTAATATTTTAATCTGGATTTTATGTAATCGTTTATTACGTAGGTCGGAGGTGATTCAATCTACCTAGGCTAACCTATACAACAAGGAATTTTGATGATGCAATATCTCCGATTTTTCTATGTACTGTAATATTGGTATAACTCCATATTTTTGTAAGTCCGTGGCTTATATCACACAATATATTATTTTAGTTTAAACTATATGTTCATTCAAAACTTTTATTTAAAATGAACCCGTTGCCGCAAAAGACAGCTATAGCCTCCGGACTTTTAGTGATATGTAGGCGAATGACGGCTATAGCCGTCCTGCATATCTAATTAATAAAAAACAGAACATCATTCGTACGAAGTGTATTAATGCATTTATTTGTTAATTATTCAGTAATACATCGAAGAAAAAAGATGTAACATTCCAGATAACATATCAAATGGCTTTTTGTTCTTTTGATTTTTCAAGTTTAACAATTCGATATACATATTTGCACCTACAGGACAAATGAAGGCCGTCATACTACGTTCAGGCACATGACGGCTATAACCGATATTTGCTCTGGGAAGAGAAAAAATATTGTGATGAACGAAAGACAGCTTATTAATATGACGGCTATAACCGATATTTGCTCTGGGAAGAGAAAAAATATTGTGATGAACGAAAGACAGCTATGGCCGTCGAGAGTTTTCATGGAAAAACTGCGAGAAAATTTCCAAACCTGTAAATGACGCTCAATTTCATATGGCAGACATAAACAATTGAAAACAAAAAGTGTGTTTCTGAGCACGGTCATCAATTTAAAAGTGTGCGGCAACAGGTTTAAACACACTTTAAAATAAATAGTCAGATGACCTGGTTTCGGACATTTTTCCGAGTCTCCTGATATTTCTGAACGGCGCTCGTCCTAGCGGAAAATAATTTTGAGTACGTCTTAGTCTGCGTAATGGTAAAATCATAGACGATTTTCAAAAGGTAGGTTTACTGGTAATTAGGTTTAAGCAGCGGCGTAACTACAAGGGCGCAAACACCGCGCTGCGGGGGGCCCGCAACGATGAGGGGCCCGCCGCAACGCGGCTCCTGTGGTCTTTATTCTTGTCATGAGAATTGTGAATGAAGTCTATAGGAGCGATACAAAAAAAATATAAAGAAGACCTATCGGAAGAGTTTCCGGTACAAATACTGATGGTAAAGTCAATGCTTAAGGAGGATATTTTGGAAATATCAGCAATATGAGAATTAGCTGAAGTTCTAGTAATAAAATTTCCAACAATAGCTTCCAGTGTTTCGCAAGTAATAATATGTTTATTATTGTTTATTACGTTGCCTGTTACGGTCGCAAGAGTGGAACGATCTAAATTGAAAATAATAAAAAATTATTTGCGCAACTCCATCGGTGCAGATTGTTTAAGTGATTTAGCCATTATTTCTATTGAAGCAAAAGCGGTGGGCGAAATTGAAACATATATTTTAATTAGGGATTTTGCCAATATGAAGTCAATAGCAAAAAATCTAACATTCTATCGGGTGGGGCAAAGGTCCCGCTACCATTTTGATTGCGCGCCATCTTGGTTATGTGACGTTTAGCTCAGTTTCGCTTTAACCATTGTGTTGTGTAGACGCCGAAATTTTATAATGGATAAATATACGCCACAAGAACGAGCAGAAATAGTAACAATATTTATTGAAAACAATCGTTCCATTATTGCCACTCATAGAAAATTTCGTCAAAAATATCCTAATCGTCCAGTGCCTTAGAAAACCACAATTTATCGTTTACATGCGAATTTTCGACAGTACGGTACAACAGCAGACAGACCTCGTTCTGGAAGACAAAGGACGTCTCGTAACGCTGAACATGGCTGCGCGATAGTGTTGCAGATTCTCCAAAAACATCAATTCAGAGACGTGGTTCCCAGTTACACATTTCTGCATGCAGTTTAAGGCGAATTATGAAAACTGATTTGAAAATGTTCCCGTACAAAATTCAATTAGACCATAAATTGCTACCGAGAGATCATGATCAACGAGTTGAGTACAGTAATGCAATCCTAAGGCTGTCTGGTGAAATTGAAGATTTTTCGCCAAAATTGATAATGAGCGATGAAGCCCATTTTCTTCTCAGTGGCCACGTCAATAAACAGAACAGTCGGTTTTGGGGGACACACAATTCTCAATTAATTCATGAAACATCATTGCATCCACTAAAAACAACTGCATGGTGTGGTATTCATGCTGGAAACATTATTGGTCCCTATTTTTTTGAAAATAACCGAGGTGTTGAAGTTACTGTTACTACTGAACGGTACCAAGACATGATTCGAAATTTTCTTGTGCCTGAAATAGAACAGCAAGGACTAGAGGACATGTGGAAAAAAATGTAAAGGCCAAATAAACTTTGTATGAAAACCAAACTTACTAATCTTTTCTTTGAACAAAGTTATAGGCAATCAAAATGGTAGCGGGAATTTTGCCCCACCCGTTAGTACATATTTATATTTGTATTTTTATTATTATTTTTTATTATTCTTAAAAAATGAATATATTAAATAAAAAAGCTATATTTTCGATGAGCAACAAATGTATTACTCTGAAGAGAAAGATATGCAAGGTGGAGGGAGGATAGTCTAGGGGCCTACATTAAGTTTTGCGGGGAGAGGGTGGGCAAAAATTTGTAGTTACGCCACTGGGTTTAAGGATATTTGAATTTTGAACATACTATCGTATTCATATATATTTGTGCAGTATACATTTTTAGTATAACGCCACACCAATTTCATTAAACTTGAAATAAATAAAAATCTATTTGAAACTAATGATTTTTATTAATAAGCTTAATTATTTTACTTTATAATTCAATAAAAAAATTTAATTTTAATTCTAGGAAAAATACAGTTGATAGATTTTTGTACAAAATTATTTGTGTTCGTTAAAATGCATAATTCATTTTGTTTTTTAAAACAGTTATTTAGATTTTTGTTTTTCTGCAATTGATTTACCATGTAATTAGTTAGATATTAAAAAAACTTAAATTAATTCTTCAGAAGAAACGTCTAAAAAACTGTATTTAGTGTTGAAGTCAGTGCAGTAATGGAAGCGGATTATGAAAATGAAATTTCGACCACCGAATTATCCAAAATGTAGGCAGCGTTGCCGTAGAAAATCCATTTTGTACCAAATAAAGAAGCAAAACATTTATGGAACAGTTAAAAATGTCAATAAAACTGCTAGAGAAGACCGAAAAACTGTAAGAAACTACAAAACTTTATAAACCTTTTAAGAAATAGGCCTATTAACCAAACAGCAATACACGGAAGATTAAGGGCGCAGAATAATAAAAACTGCACTACTTAAAACAGTTTATAATAATATTCAACAAATTAAAAAGATTATTTGCGAGGGAATACATTAACAAACCGTTGGAGTTTTGGGCATGACAAGAATTGGTTTTTCCGTGTTTCCCATTATTTCTGGATGGCGCTTATCCTAGCGGAAAATAATTTTGAGTAGGTTTAGTTTATCTAATCAGAAAATCCTAGAAAATTTTCAAATGGTAGGCTTACTGGTAGTTAGGACTCTAATAACAAAAAACACAATTTAACTTTTTGTTAACATCAACTTTAAATAACATATACTTTTTAAAAATATTTATTTTATTTTTTGAAATAAAAAAATAAACAATATCACAAAAAAACTACCTAGTCATAAATTTACATTAAAGTGATAATTTATTTTTAATATTTCGGTGGAAACTAGTTTCGGACGTTCGTCCTTCGTCAGTCCACGGAAAACTTTGAGCATGCATTGCAAGCAAGTTTGTATACGCCTCCAACTTGGATGTTGTGTTGATGTGTGGGTAATTTGTTTTTAATTTGTTGCTTGTTCTATGAGAAAGTTTGTAATCATATTTGTTAAGTATTTTGGTCATGATGTAACTGGATCTTGTATTGTATTCCAGTGAGACGTATTTTTTGTTGTTGCTTTCTTCGTGTATGTTTTGTAATGTGGTAAAATTACTGAGATAAATTTTGTTTTTTATCTTAGAATTTAATCTGTGAATAATATTTGGAGTGGTATACAGGATTATATTGAATTCGTTGGTGTAATCGTAAAAACAATGTGTTGTGGTGGATAATTCGATTCGGTACGATTTGTGTGATCAGTTTGTGTACTTTTCGTGTATATTTTAAAATTATGTTTATGCTTGATATTTGTTAATGCTAGGCCCAAAAAATATATAGCTTTTTGTGATTCGATCTCTAACGTGAATTTTATGTTTACTTGAATGTTGCTAATATAATTGTGTAAATTATTTAACTGCCTTAAACTCCTTTTGAATAAAATTAATATGTCATCCACATACCTATACCAATATATGATATTTGTTCTTAATTTGTTACGTTCACTGTGTATATGTGTGTTCTCAATGTGACCCAAATATATGATGTACAAATTACCTAAGAGCGGGCTGTCCATTGGTAAACCGATGTCTGTAAAATTTGTTATTGCGTTGAAAGCAATTTTGTTGGGTGATGGCGACGAGTAAATCCACAACTTCCTTAACTTATTTTATCGTCCACGTGATTTTCTAGAACTAATTCTTGTGTTATTTTTATTGTCAAATTTACCGGTATATTGGTTTATATGAAGGTTAAATCGAATATTTTTAAAAAGTTATGTTATATAAAGTATATATTAACAAAAAGTACAATTGTGTGTTTTGTTATAAGGAGTATAAAAATAGTGATAAAGACGAATCAAAATCATTTATTGTATAAAATATTTTTATTTAACTTATATTATACTAGGTAGCTGAGTTACCCGGCGTTGCACGGGAGGTATATAAGCATGAGTTGTATTTTCGAATATTTTGTAGAAAATGTCTAAATAACTCAGTAGTTCCGGAGACGTAAGCTAGAAGAGGTTCTGGTGGATCATTCAGAGGAGGCAAATTCACTTTTCCATTTGAACAACACATTCCAGGCAATTCATTGTGAAACGTTAAAGCATGCCAATACAAAGAAATGTTTTCTATTTGCCCAATTGAAACATTGTAATCATAGTCTTTCTCGTAATTGAATGCTGCTAACTTTAAATCACCTCTAAAAGTTTCTATTAATCGTCCATATCGTAACCGATAGACTTCCAGTCGGGCCTCACGATGTTCAATGGTTTCAGTAGCTCTAGAAGAAGACATCCTGCTTCGAACATTTTCAAGTCGAGTTTCACGCTGTTCAGTTGTTTCATCAGCTCTTGAAGAAGACATCCTGCTTCGAACGTTTGCAAATCGTTTTCGCACTGTTTAGTTGTTTCATTAGCTCTAGAAGAAGATATACTGCTTCGAACGTTTGCAAGTCGTGTTTCACACTGTTCGCTTGATTCAGCCACCCTTGCGGCTCTAATCTTCTTCGACTTTGCAGTTACCTGCCCAATTGATCTTTTTTTCGGTGGCATTTTTAAGCAAAAATAAAACGTGTAGCTAATTCATCAGGAATGACGGGCATTCAAAACAGAAATTAGTATTAATTTATCAAAACGATTTTAATGTTCCCTTCGATACGTTTCACCGCGAACTGTGTTTGAAAATGTCTTTACGGAATTTTTTTTAAGCAAAATCAAATGTTATCTACAATCAAAAAGTAATCAAAGATTAACACGTTTATAAACTGAAAACTTAAATCTAATAAGAATGTATATTCACTTGAAATAATATTTAATACCTGGAAAATAATCACCAACAATTATTTTATTGCAATATAGCTAACTAATCGAGAACAACGGCATCCGAAACACAAATTAATATTAATTTATTCAAAACGATTAAAACTACGTCCAAAAACTACGTCCACTTCGATACGTTTTACCGCGAACTGTGGTTGAAAATGACATTTCGAAAAACAAAAGAAGTTTTTTCAAACTAAGGCAATTTTACACATACAATAATTTGAATCCGAGGATGTTTCTTGTAGAAGATGCTATTTTCAAATATAGCTAGGTAGTACTTTTCAAAGTAAATCAGTTTATACGTACAATATTTTTAGTACCTTTCCTAGAATTGATTTTATGAAACAATCATTGATTATTTAAGTAATAAACTAAATAAAGTAAATAAACTATTGGGGTTTAGTATGAAACTACTATTTTCATTAAAAGCCGCCGGTTGCAATAGTGGATTAAAATAGAATGTTAATTATTTCTGAGGTTATGTGGAAATTAGAACTCGCTGACTATGGTACATTTCAAAACAGGATATGATAAATAGGATATCACTAAACAGTACATGTCAAACCAGTAAAAATGGATTATTAGTATGGATAATATAAGTGTTCAGAGATTTGTCTTCAGTTAAAGTGATGAAAGATTGTCTTAAATTAAAATTAATAAAATTAATTTGAATAATTAAATCAATTATAGTAGAGGTATGATTTGTGTATAACAATCGCACGCAAAATATCCTTTTTGGTGTCTAAGTTTGCGGCTAAGGTGCTATTTCGGAACATTTAAATAATTGTATCTATACATGTAAAAATGAATTCTTGATCCAGGGTAGACTTCCGGGTTGGAGCATGTCACTAATTTCATATAACCTCTCTCCTAAAGTTATTCCCGTGAAAAAAATCTTAAAAAAATTGAAATTTGAGAAAAAATTTGTACCATAGCCCCTAGACCCCGGGGTCCAGCCTCTTCAAAAGTATCGTGTGCTTGGTTCTGAACATGCAACATGTACATGGTAAAAATTTCATGGCGATCGGTAAAGCGGCTAAGGCGTTATTTCAGAACGATCAAATAATTGTATCTTTACATGTAAAAATGAATTTTTGATCCAGAGGCGGACCCCCCGATGGGTTCTCCCATAAGCCCTATATTAGCAAATTTATTAATGGAAAATTTGGAATATTTGGCATTAAATTCTTTAGATATTCAGCCATTATTTTATTATCGATATGTTGATGATATTATAACGGCTATTCCTGAAAACAAAATTGATATATTTTTGAACAGTTTTAACAAAATTTTTAATCGAATAAAATTTACTTTGGAAAAGGTAGTTAACAACAAAATTCCATTTTTAGATTTACTTTTGATCCATGAACCTGATGGCAAAATTTCATTTGATTGGTACCACAAAAATAGTTGGTCTGGTAGATACTTAAATTTTCATTCTTGGCTTCCTACTTCCTATAAAATTAATAAGGTAAACATTTTGGCTCAAAAAATTTTAAAACTTTCAGATCTCAAATTTCACAATAAAAATTTTAACATATTAAAAGAAACATTGTTAACTAATCATTTTCCCGCCAAATTAATAAATCAGTGTATTTGGAAACAAAAAAATTTTATTACAAATTTTGAAATTCGGCCAATTAACAATGATAAAAATTATTTTTCAATTCCTTATGTTAAACATTTATTTGAAAAAATAAAACACTTGTTCAAAAATTATAATTTCAAAATTGTCGGTAATTCTTCATCTTGTTTAAATGATTGTCTTTTTTCTAAACTTAAAGATCCTATACCACTCAATAAGCAGTCAAATTTAATTTATGAAGTCAAATGTGACTGTAATGTTGTTTATACGGGTCAAACAAAACAATTTTTGCAAAAAAGGATTTATCAACATAAAAATGGTGTAAATAAAGATGAAGAACAAGGTACTAGTGCACTTTCTATACATTTAAAGAATTCAGGTCACATAATTAGCCTAAATAATATTAAAATATTAGAAAAGAACGAAATTTTAGGAAAAGATCAATTTTAGAGATGCTATATATTAAATCTAGCATTAATTCTATAAATATAAATAATGATTGCGCCTACATTGGCAATTGCTACAATTATTTTGTCTAATTTCGTTTTTTGTCTACTTTATTTCTTTGCTAAATTTATTTCATTGTTTAATTTATATATACAATTTTCATTTATATTTTTTTAATAATTTTAACATCATATTCATATTTTATATACTTGTTTGTAAAATTTACTTTAAAATTTACTTTGTATTTGCTATTTGAAAAAATTGTACTTACTATATAGGCTTTTTATATTTGTTTTTAAGAAATTTATATAAAAATTTTCATTAGCTTTGAAAATGATGTCGATGAGACATCGAAAGCTCAGTCTTTAAATTTGTTTTATTTTATTTAAAATAAAAAACGAGCCCTAAACCATTACCAACTTTATTATAGTTATTATTGGCTCAATAATAATTTTTAATTAAAATAAAATACATTTAACAAAATTAAACGGTCAAATTATACGCGATTGGACGGAAGTATTCAATCTTCGAATAATTTTGTTTTTTTTTTAATGATTGATTTTATTTTTTTCTCCCGTTTAACCAGAATAATGGAAACAATACACGTATACAATTACATGCTAGTCCACCTGATATGCAGCGTATATATACTCTTTACGAAGATGCTCAAATAGGCAGTACGTTCCGACGTGAGCTTTTTCCGTTATTATTTGAAGCCGTCTATGCCAAGCTTCGGCGTTGTTTGTGGTTCGCGATAAGCTTTCGCAGTTTTGCTCATAAACAGACTAAAAATGCGATGAATAGCGTGGCGGTTTGTTTGTCGTTTACAACATAATTTCTGCCAAACCAAACAACAATCTTTCGTGACTTTCGTTCGATCAATAATTCTTTAAAAAATTCTTGAATTTCCTCAGGATAGATGAATGCCAAGGACAAGATCATTCGAATATCAAGAGCGGCACCCTCATTTGTACCGCATGTACATAGTTGCAAGCCTTGCTTTCTGTACGCGGCGTCAGATGATTTGGCCCAGATGAAAAAAACAACCATGGAACAGCGTAGTCTGAAACACAGCCTTGAGAGCGGAGGTGGAAGCTTTCTCAAAATCAGCCAATATAAAATTTAGGTCCAAATCTATAAAATGGTCAAGTTCGTCGAACTCGCTTTATCTTGGATTTCTGCGATGCTTTGGTAGGTAAATAAATCCTAGATGTTTTTGGGCCGTTGAAAATACTGTCCCTTATTATCGTAGCTGGATGTTTGTTTGTAGTGCAGGCGGTCTTTTATTTTATTACCAGCGATGCATACTGGCAAGTCGCTCGTTGTCATATCATACACATGTGTTAAAGGGGCCTTAACGATAAAATTTTGTCAATTTTCAATTTTTCGTGTTAACCGTGCCTTACATTGTTTTTGTGGCGATTCACACAACTCCAATAAAAACAATTTTTATCCACAGCTTTAACATCAATGTAGTAACTGTATCTTACATGGCACAACAAATCTTTGCCTTTGTGTATACTTTATGATATTTTTATTTTTATTTTTTTGTAATATGTGTAATGGAAATTTTTTAACTGTCACACATTCACAAAGGAATCAACGCATTCTATTAAGTATCATTTTGCATTGTATTATAATAACAATGTTAAACACTTTAATACTTGTTGCATTTTTTTGCCAATAATAATAAATAAAAATTTAAAATTTTGGGATTTTTGGTGATCTTTTTGGCATAAAAATTTTGAAAATTTGTGGACGAAAGATTTTTGGGAAAACAGCATTTAGGTAAAACAGAAAAAAAAATTGAGACAAAATATGTTCAGTTAAATTTTAAGTACAAATTAATCAAATGAATTGTGATTTGTGCTTATGACAAATTTTGAAGTTAAAATGGATAAACCCACAAAAAACTGCAAATTGTGGAGTAGACAAAAAAGAAAATTACTCTCGATAATTGCTTAATCGAAACGTGCTTAATCGAATTCGCAATGGCGAAAAGTTGGGTGTTTAGCGAGAAAATTAAAGCTGCTTCGAACGCCTTACAAGTATTGATTTCTAGATTCGCTGCTGCCAACGCCTTACAAGTACTGATTATCGGACAGAGGTTACGTCACCAAGCAGGTGTTCACCGTTGGTGAAACCGGTTTGTTCGGAAGCGACTACCAACTAGCACTTTTATTTCAGGATTGAAAAATCGGCTCAAGGCTTTAAATTTTCTAAAGAAACGGCTTACTCTACTACTTGCGGGTAACGTACATGGGGATTTTAAATTCAAGCCTCTGTTAATTTATCATTCGGAAAATCCAAGAGCATTGAAAAATAATCTTCCGGTCGAACAAGAAACCATGGATGGCGGTGACTTTATATTACGATTAGGCTAAAAAATGCCACATTCCAGAGGTGGAAAAATATTGCAAGAAGGTAAACATAAACTTTAAAGTCTTAGTACTGCATGATAACGTTTCCGGACATCCGAATACAACTTCCCTAATACAGCCAATGGATCAAGGCATAAATTCCACGTTCAAAAATAATTATGTAAGGTGAACACTCAAACAACATCTTGATACCACCGATTCAGACGACGATATTACAATCAAGAAGTTTTGGAAAAACTATAATATCGCGAATGCTGTGGTAGGTATAGCTTTTTCTAACTGATATCTAGTCGAAACAATTTACCTCTAACATGAGCGCCGTTTAGTAATATCGGAAAACTCGGAAAAACAAACGTTTTTCACGTATCGTGTTTGGTTACATATATTATTGGACAGGCTGGGACCCACTAAGTGCTATTGGATTAGTTATTAACTCGTTAATATGGAGTTATTCTATTTATTCAATAATACAAGTTTTTATACATACATAGACATTCTGTTTTGTTGTTATTGGTGTTAGGAATAACTTTGTATTTTAATTTTCCTAATCGAGAAAAAAATTAAAACTATTATTGCTTACTATTTGTATAGTAATATTACAGTATCAAAAACTAATAACTTTTTGTTCCGCTAGATTATTCCTTAATAATGATAAATTAATACTAACAACTTTTGCTAAAAAACATTCATAAATCATAATTATCGAAATCAATATTCTAAAGTTAATAAATTTCAATTTTTGTTAGCGCAAAGTTTATCTGTCTACGAACTAAGATTAACTTACTCTAGATTCAGAAATCTAAAATCAATATTTTACGATAAATAATGTGAAAAGCATCAAAATAAATTTCAAAAGAATTTGATTAAGGTTAAGTAAAGTTTATTTATTATTTCAAATTTTTTACTTTCACCTTGTAACAAAGTTTTCAGAAAGTCTGAGTAACAGTTACGGACTGTAATTTTTCAAAAATGTCTAACATAATCACAATTATAATGAAAAGTTACTAAGAAAAATGCTAATGTGGAATAAACAAATAAAATTATAAGAATGCTTGCTTAGCTTTTCAACCCAATTGCTAGATTGTTCACATTACGTTTATAAATTTACAAAAAATGTTGCGGAATTTTTGAGGTCAAAAAACTGTCCGAAATTGTAAAGAAAATTTTATCAAATATATGTTAAAAATGTTCATATTCCAGCAAATGAAATTATTATTTTAATTATTCATAGAACAACAGTTTTCGTATGCATATACGTATTTAATTAAAACATGTTATGCTCTCAAAAACACATGTTGAATCGTACATGTATAATAGACTATGATTTCCATTACAAATACCTAAAATAGGTTGTAAAATTTCTCCAGAGATGAGATGAGATAAGGAGCCGATATTCAATTTACATATTTTTGAATATTCATAAAGCCTGAAGGGGAGATTAACTAGACCATTATTTGCAATATCATCTAATAATTGATTTAATAAAAGGATCATTCCGTCACCATTTCAAGCAATCTATAGTTAGAAAACACAATCGTTTTATTTTTTAACTACTATATTTTATAAATTGTCACATCATTTTACCCAAATAGCTGAATATAAGAATATTAATTGATTACTCCTTCTGTCGCGTCATTTTTGTTTAGTTCATTCAATTAAAACTGTTTTAGTCGTTGTGAGCACATCAACTAGAATTTATATCATGAAAATATCGCACTCGGAAACTGGGACGATAATTTAAATTCAGCCAGCCAGTCCAGTTTAGCCATTTAAGATCACATATTCCAAGAGTTTCTGGTGGAAGATTTTTTAAACATGCTAAGAGATTTCCCTTTGATTATGATTCGTTCAAAGGTGGAATCTAATTGGAAAATATTCTGACCCTGAACAATATTCAATAATACATTTCTTCATTTTTAAATAATTTTCTCTACCTCAGGAATACCCTCTACAAAAAAATTATAATCGTTAAAGTCATTCTCCTGATCGTCAGCCTAGTCAAATCCATATTTTCAGGATTTATAGAACTGCAAGGGGTACAATAATAATTTGGGAAATCAAAACATTTGGAGTGTGCAAAGGTCCCGATTTATACGGATGTGTGAAAAATTGACTTTTGTACTTGTTGTATTGTACTGTACATTATTGTACTTAAAAAATATTCGTATATCAAATACTTCGATTGCCTTTTTCTCGGAACTCGTTAATTGGAGCACAAAATTATAAAACTGTATAGTAGCAGACAATCCATGATAAGCTAAGTAAGGTGACTTGAACTACAGACAATCAAATTAGATTTTTCATTTGAGCTAAAAAATGAAAACAATACATACTCGTACAGTGCTGGGGAAAAAAATTGGGCAAACATATTTTATTGCAAATTGGAGGCTTTTTTTGCTAAAATTACAAAACTTTTAAGCGCAATTGGCTTATTGTTTCATTTTAAACACATGATGACGTAATTTTATGAAAAAAAAAATTACCTGCAATTAAGGGGAAAAAACCCGAAAAGTGCCAAAATATTCAAAATTCGGTGATTGGAGTTAAAGTAATGGAATAAATAAATTAAACACTTATTTTTTTTTGTTTTTTATTGATTTATAGAAGTTCTATCTTTAATATTAATATTATTTGCTTTTATTACAGCGATACACCTCCGATTCATTGAATTTGATAAATTTTTCAAAGTCGTAGGAGGTATGGATTCCCAAATCGTCATCAACAAACTTTTTAAAGCTTGAATTGATCTGGGCGCTTTCTTGCTACTTCTAGCTTCATTATAGACCAAATATTTTCAATGGGATTTAAGTCTGGACTATACGGGGGCCAGCTCAACACATCGATACTTCTTTCTTCGAAGTACTTTTATACCTTTAAATGAAGAGATAAGAAAAAAAACCTCATTAAACTCTCATAAACTGCGTATACGTATACGCAAAAAAACAAAATATTTTTGATTGTATGCGGCTATTTACAGAAAATGAAATCGTAGTTTAAATTTTTACGTTTACATAGGATGAAATATTTCTTTTAGGTTGTCTCTGCTTGCACCAATGTCACATTCACTTGATTTGACTGCAAGTACGTTTTAAATGATGATTTGTTTTTTAAATTTTACTTTTAAATGTAAATTTTACTGTAATTTCTTGCGGAAGCAATAAATTATTTTTATTGAGAAGAGAGAGAAATTAGTACTCAGTAAAATAGTAATGAATAAAAATTTAAACATAGCAATCTACTGCACTTTTCTTTGTTTTTTGTTTTAAAAGATAGTTTATATTAAACGCATTTTATCGGTTCACAAATTTAAGTATTTGTGAGTACATTTCGGTGTAAGTTGTAAACCTTTTTTTTCTAGAATTTCAAAATAAGTATTCATTAGTTGATCAAGAATTTAAATATATGCCAAACTTGGAGGGATTTTCCAACCGCGCTATAGTACGTAAAATCAATCATAGTATGCTTGCTGTGAGAAATTATTTAAAATACAGTGCATCATATGGAAAAACTACTAAGGTAGGTCAGCGACAGTTCTGGCTAGGCTAACTTGGCTAGCGTCCAATTCAGTCCTTTCAACTAATAAAATCCGAAAGACAGCTGGGCTTAATGATGCCAGCAAATCAACAGTTCTTAGAGCAATTTCAAGTGCTTCATTTTTAAATTATAAATATTTAAAAAAATACCACTAAACCTCTGTACGCAAGTAAAAAAGATTGGAATTTGCCAAGCAGTATGTGACTTGGGATGTGCATCCGCAAACAATGAATAATAATTGGAAAAAGTTGGTTTTTAGTAGTAGTTAATTAAGTAGTTAGTTTTAGTAATGATACAACTTCACATTGAGACGCTGTTAAATTGTGTCCAACAAAATGACGGGAAATTCATACAATAATATGATGCAATAATTTTTTCCAGAAATTCAGGAGTTGTTTGGTACATACATAATGTCCGTGCTGTAAAGTCGTGGATTTCATGTTAAAACGGTGAGTTATTACCATGGCCACGGTATTCCCCTGATCTAAATATTATCGAAGATATTTGGGGCAGGCTCTTCAAAGTTTATAAAGGGGGCAAACAATACGAATCCAATGTAGAGCTGATTGCAGGAATTAAAGCTGCCTGGGCAGAGATTTCATTGAACTATTTAAAAATTTGTTTATGATTCTTCCAAGGAAGTAATTTTAAAGAATGGGGGTAGTACACATTACTAAATATTAAAATAAAAATATAAATGACTGTGTTTTCATTTTATTTCTAGTAGCTGCGTCTAATCAACTGAACCGAAAAAATATCAATAAATTTGAACTTGCATGTTTCAAAAAAATTGAAAAGCCTGTTTAATTTGCTTTCTCAGAATAATTATAAATTATGGATTTATTGAGTAGGGAATTTTTCTCTCTTCTCAATAAAGTTTACAGTTAAAAGTAAAATTGCAAGTGCGTGTAATCAAGTGAATCGCAATGTTTATGTAAAATACAAAATATGCAACATCCAAAATTAAAATTTTTTACTCTGAAATTAATTAATAAAATTGGCAACCAAAAAAGTTGTAAGTTGATGAATTAAAGCTCGGTACACAGTCCGCCTTGCACTATGTTAAATTTTTAAATAAAACCTCTATGAGAGTGATTAAACGTTTTTCTTATGAAAAACACATTACACAAGGTTAAGTTCTCAAAATGTACCTAACGCAAGTTTCATTTGAGTCGCTTGACAATTACAGTTTTTTTAGCTGCGTACCTTTTTCGATAATTAAATTTATTATCTCCAAGATAAATAGACTAAAAAAAGCTTTTAAAGATAAGACCCATCTCCCAGACGGTGTGTATTCGAAAACATCAGCTGTTAAGTCTTACATGGCTAAAAATAAATTCCGTGATCTGGAAGAAATTATTTTCATGGCAACAAACGCAGCAAAATCTTATCCGCTCCTTTTTAACATTTTACTTTCCTTTACGTGGTTAAGTCAAATGTGGTTTTTTAAAAATGTTCTGCGTGCTCTGTGCAGAAACAACTTCTATAGAAGCATTGTTGTTGTTTGCACGTTTTTCTAAAGTATAGCACTTGCAAAAAACGGAAAAGACATAAAAGCAATGTGTTACGTTTGTAGTGGCCTATATAACGGATTTAGTGTCAATGAATTGTTTACGAATCCATTGTATGGCAAAGAGTTCGAAAACTGTTTCTTTATGTTAATTTACAACAACATAGTGAAATTAAGAAATTAATTAGTTTTAAAATGAATTGATTTCATCAATACTGCGGAGAACTTAACCCAAATGCATCAGTGGCATAGTGGACAAGAATGAAAGTGTAAAATGTTGCATGATTTCTCGATGTCTTTTCAAGTATTATCTTTTGCCAAAGCATTAATATCACTTGAAGAGAAGTTGGAATATGTCATGGAAATGAATTCACACACATCAAATGGGTTGAACCATGAAGCAAATAGTAATTGAAAAGTTCGTATATGTGCGGTCAAATCCATAATGCCAATTTTCTTGCAAGCTATCCATAACTAATTTTTGTTGTTCCACGCTAAAAATTCTACAAATGTCCATGCTTTTCCAATAGTAACCGCACGATGACAATTCATAAGCCATACAACCTTCTATTTCACATCTACCCCAAACATCGACAATTATACTAATTATATAGTATATACAAAACATCTATACGTCGAATCAATAGTTGCCACATATTAGTTAAGAAAAATTCAAGAAATATATAATAAAAGAAACACTATAATTAGACCATTTTCACTTTTATTCAAAATAAATATTATCAAAATATGAAAATAAAAATAAATTGACAAATAAATGTCTAACCTAGCTTTTAATAAAAACGAATAAATATATTTAAGTTCTATGGAAATATAGTACATACATACAGGTACTTTTATGTTCATATATACTCGTCCATACATTTGTATTCAAGACAAAATTCTACCGATAAATGTTCATTAACAGCTGACGTATGTAAGTTCCTCAATAATCGCTTGGCTGTCGAGAAACTTTGCGACACAAATATTTTCGTTAATATTTCGCCCACGCATCCCAAACCATCAGATACACTACCTATTCTTCGAACGTTTCTATTCGAACTTTAATTTAGGCCAAATGCATCATCCTATTTCTCCTTTTTCATAAATCTAAATCTATCATTACGACAATAATAATTGTTAGTACTGGATGTAACATAAACTATTTAACCAAAAATTCTGCCTAAACTTAAGAAATTTTAATTTTGATTGAACCTATTTGGGGAGTAAGGGACAATAGAAGTAAATTCTATTTCCATGTGAAAATAGGAGTAAATTTCGTTTCACATCAAGTTTTATCAACCAGTGCCCTAATTCTCTAAGCTGTAAGATAATTTGTAAACGTGTAAACGATAATTTATCTTGCCTTTTTACAATATTTGCATTCTGTATTTGCACTCCAAGATAAAATTTAATACGGTTACGAAAAATAAATGTCAAAACTTAACACACTCTTATGATGTATGTATGTTCATATTTAGACTTTGAGGGCCTATAACTACCGTTCCCATTTAAATCTCAACATTATTCTTATGGATATAAGTTATTCTAAATAGCATCTGCTCACAATCTATAGTTCAAGTTGTTACGGATTGTGGTAAGGGTAATTTTACAGATGAAAATTTTATACAATATATTATCTTGGCGTTTTTAAATCGCATTCTCTAAACAGTTTTTTTACCCAAGATAAACCTATTGACAGCAAGCGAGCAAGATAACATTAAACGTCAAAACGAAATTTTAATTATTTTATATCTTTAATAACTCAAAAAATTTAATCTCTAGATACGTAAATTGTTGCATATACAACAAAGCCATCTAGAATCACACATAGCCCCCAAAATCATATTGAAAAATAATCGGAGTCAGGAGTCATTTGAAATTCAAATCAAGATACGGTTAGATGGACTTATAAAACAAATCAAATGTTTCACGAGAACTACAACAGCCAAAAATTTCTTTACTTCGTATGGTAAAGACGTGTACAATATAAGTCTTGTTTAGAATTGATCGATCCATTGAATTTTGATTAATGTTGTGTATTCTAATCTATTTAAAGGTTATTCTTTATACTAAGTACAAAATCCCATTATTATGTAATTATTATTTGCGATATGTTTTTGAAATCCAATCGAATCTGTCTTAAGCAGATCATCATAATTTCAGTGTATTTCGTTGTTGAAGACCAATTTAGCTCTTTCCGATGTCCTATTTAGCTCTTTCCGCACATGCGGATCTCAAAAAGTTCGGGATTGTCTTATTAGCATTTTAGAATTTCGAGTAAACTACAAAAAGCTATGCGTTTTAAGCAACGAAGCTCATTTAAAGATCAAATTTAGTTAGCCACTGCCTCCTCAATAGCACCGAAAATTTGTTAATCGAAACTATTTCTAGTAGTTGATGTAGGTCTAGTTATGGAGGGACATTTTAGTGTTACGATTTGTTTTTTTACCATGAGTTAATTTTTAATCTTTGTAAAATCTTTGGGTTAATCTTAAGGATAGGTAACGAGTAGGAGGTGAGACTTTGATCAATTACCTGCACTATAGAAATCGATTTTATGCAATATACTTCTTGTTTGACCTAAGTGCTAATTAAAAGCTAGTTTTAATGCATAATATAATTAAATTTTGTTCGAAATTGTTCGAATTTTTTCTTAATTATTAATTTCTCAAAACATAAGATTAATAAATAGTTTAGAATTAAAGCATTGTAAGATCTTATATATAGACTGTTGAGAGCTCCTAGTGCCTTTAAATGAAATATTAAACAACAACAAACTGAAATTTATTAACTAATTTAGATTTTCTATAGACGGTCATATTTATTGTGCTCGTCAGTTTTCTTAATTGTGCATGTGTAATGATCAAGTAAAATATTGCAAGTGCTACATATTAGCAGAAAACTAACGGGATAACCATTAAATGAAGGAAATGGTTGTATTTGAAATTTTAATAAACTAAAAAAATAGACAACAAATGAGCTTGAAAGCTCAACGTTTTACGTGTACGGTTTTATTCTAAATTGTAATGTTAATAAATAAATAAGTGCACACCAAGTTGAAAGCTTTGCTTACTATGTGGGGAGCGGGTCCATTTTAAATGTTGTCAAATCAGACACTTGAAACACTTGACATTTATATTTGAAAATTGACCAGCTAAAATTGCTTTTTCTGTAATCCACAGACCATCTCGTTCTAGGATATTCTACCCCTTAAGTCTTTTTCTTCTAATATAAATAGGTACATTATTTATTCCCTATTTTAAACATAAAATTATAAATAATAAATTTATTAGTTGTATTGTTTTTGTGGAAATACTGGAGCTAACCTAAGCAAAAGTATAGGTAAAGTGAAGACGATCGATTAAAATATTCAAATGCTTGATTTACTGAGGGAATATTTTAATTCCATCGATAACAGTCCACTTTTACATTTTAAATGGAAAGAATTTTATAACTTTTTTATGTAAAGTATCGCACTTATTTAAATTGTTAGAACTTGGCTTGTTTAATTCCAAAATAAAATTATAAACTGAAATATCAAAAATTGCAATTAATTATTAATAATATCCAAACGAAAGCGTTTTACACATTCAAGCAAAGTTATTCCGCGATAAATTACTTGTGTTACTTTTAGACATAAACTTATCTGCCACTTTACATTTTATCTTGAAAAAAATTTAGAGAATGCGAGTTTACTAAAACATCACGATATCCAATATAAATCTAGACTTCTACGATAATTTTTTTCGTGTGTAAAAGTTATCACTTTCACATTTTACAATTTATCTTGGTTTTTAGAGAATTAGGGCACAGGGAGTCAATTCGCGTTCCGTGAAATAATAAAAATGAAAAGTTTTTTTTATTAGCAATCGAGTAGGTTTGCATTCCCCATAAGAAATTTTGATTTCACACAGTAAAATTTAAAATTTACGTGCGAATAATTCAAGCTACTAGATTGCCAATGAAAAACACTTTTCATTTTCATTATGTCACGGAACGCGAATTGAGCCTCAGGCCATAAGGACCTTGTCATCTAAGTCTCTCGATCGTTATAATAAAATACGGCGATCGACCAGTTACAGTTTCAAGTTTTCAGTTCCAGACAAGTTCACACCGACTTACACGTAATCTGATTTTTGTTATGTTTATCACATAATAAAAAACAAACTGGTCTCGTCACAACTAAAAATACTTTTGGGTTGTAATTTTGAAACATTTTTATTAATTGTGATAGTAGTTATCAAATATGTATCCAATGCGTTAACCGGAGGATTCGCAACACTTACAGCTTTGAGTTTAACATTATGGACAGCCTACAATTTGCCAAACAACCCATTACTTGTGCTAAAGTCTGAAATGTTAAGTTTGCTTTGCGAATTCAAAAACAGATTTGTCTTATCGCTTAGGTTAAACTGTTGTCCCTTACAAATCCATATCCAAACCGTATGTATCCACTTGATCGTATTTAGACACTTCTAGATTTTGTTAGGTGCACTAACATTTGTAATGTGTTTCTAAAGTGTGAACCATTATAGTTCAAACGGCGCTTCTCAGTATTTTAAATTTTATTGCAACATCATTCTTCAACTTCATCTACACAACAAATTAATTTTAGATTTTTGTTTAATTGCTAAACATTTTAGCTTTCAAGGTTCAATTATTTGTTAAGGAATTTAAAATTATTATTTTTAAGTAAATCACATGAATCTCACTACCAAGGCAGTTCAAATCGTACGTTGTTAACAATTTAATCAAAGTCCTTTTTCCAATTACCTATTTTTTGTGAAGGCGTACTTATTCAAATAAGTAACCTCGTGAGGTGACCTATTTGAATAAGTACGTCTACACAGAAATATCTCCAAAATTGTGTCTTGACTAAATGTAATACAAGCCGCTTTTATTTTCAAGTCTAGTAACAATAACTAACGTCAAGAAATTTTCTTTCTTCCGTGACTTTCTAGCACGAAATTCTAAATGGAATGACATATTCATCACCTTTGATTAATTTTACATATTACTATTTATTATTATTATTATTAGTATAACTTCTTAATTTTATTTATGAAGTAATTTAGAAGTAGGAATTGTTTTTTATCGACCATTTTTAATAAAACTTTTTGGGTCAGCAAGAGCTTGTTTATCATTACATACACTTATCATTAATAAAGGTGTCAAAATAAATAAGTACATGAATTAGAACGGATTCACTTACTTATTTAAGATGGCGACAAATAAGTCAATAAGTTTCAAATAAGTAAGTAATTGGAAAAGGACCAAAGTCATAAATTTGAAATAAAATAGTAAAACTGTATTCAAGTTTTCGAGTACTAGCCGACTACAGAAGTTCTACTGTACATATAATCAATTTTTCACGCTCTTAAGTACCATGAAACTTATGTAAGTATAGTAAACTGGTATGTGCAGAAAGATATGTGAAGAAAACCCCTAACAATTCAATGAAGAGCCACAACCCGAGCATATTTTCGCAAATAAAAATAAAATAAATTCATTGCGAAATCTATGAATGTTTGGTGGACGTCTTATACTGGGGTTCCTTGAATTTTAAATGACACACGTATTGTTCTCAATCCCTAAATTACCTTGTAATTGCGAAATTCCAGGACGCCATTAAAAACTCACGCGAGAATCATAATTCTATGGCAATAAAGAGTTTGAGTTTCACTCATTATTATAAAAATTATAATTCGTAATAGAATATCAATTTTCGTTGATAATTAGGGTGTTTTAAAGAACTACCTTTAAATGCCCAGTTAAATTTTCTATTTACGAGTCAAATTAGACCCTTGTTGGTGAAAACGACTAATTCCATGTAGCATGGCCATTCCATTATCTATACCAAAATACCATCAAATAGTCCTTTATACTAAACATTTCAAAAGTTTCTGAATTTGGAATAGAAATATGTACCACCAAACAAAATAGTTTTATCTTTTTAAGTCAACAAACAAAAATATATTAAGGCTTTTCTTTTAGACTCGAATTAATTCGGTACATCCCCTGCTATATATAGTAGTTCGATTATACTTTTTTAATGTTATTTTTATGCACAATGACCCACGACTATCACATTTCATCGTACATTTAATAATTATTTCATTTTCTATTAGTTGTAAGAAAATACTGCATGCTATGGTTTGTTCCATTCAGGTTGCAACTAATCTCTCATGGCTCAGACATAATATAGTATTATGTATACAGAAAATGCATCGCTATGAAGATTACATCAAAAAAATAAGAAAAAAAATACATCTTCTTCTACTCGTACTATACGATGTATTTTACTAAGATAATCGTGCTAATCCCCAGTAATTAGTTTTTATACGAGTATTACAAACACATAATTGACAAAATTTCACTTTAAAAATTTGTAAATTTTACATGAAAACACACTTAACACAATTAAATAGGAACACGGGTTGTTAAGCGACAAAAATTGAAAGTTTAAAATTTCACCTAGTTAACTGGACAATTTCAATTATCTCACCAAAAACCAACACAACGCATTAACACTTTTATTACCGTAAACAGAAGCCCCATAAAGTGAACTAATCATTTCAGCACTTAATCATTAATCATTTTAAAATAAGCCCCACAATGCTATTTTTGTAGTAAAATTTCTCGCCATTTAACTAATGTACGTACAAACTGATCACCAAAGGGAATTTATATTTATGTAGATACCGGTCGTGTAATATACGGTTTTAATAGCGTTGTATTCCAAAAACCCCGGATGCTGAAATTTTTTTAACCCGTAGTTGCCCTTTTATGTCGTAACCAAAACCCCAGAAACAACACTAATCGTATACATATGTATTTAAACGTGTTCATCTGTATCAACGATAAATCAACTTACTAAAACACAATAACACAAAAAAAAAATGTTTCACACTGACACTGAATAATAAAAATAACTTCTAAGCATATTTCAGAATCTAAAATACACATAGTCTATAGAAATAAGATGTTAAAATATCACTGGGATCACTTTAAAACATAATCATAACCATAACATAAAATAATGAAAAATATATTTTTCAAAAATATGAAAAACTTTGGTAATTTTTTTTTAGAGATACAAGATGTATAGGAAATAAATAAAAATCACTAAAATATTCCAATCAATAATTTTTGTTTTCATCTTGTGTTGCTTTGCTACTGATGATAAAAAGGAGAGAAAATATCTTAAATCCTTATAAAATTTTAATTCAAACAAAATAAATTCTTATTCAAATATGTTTGGGAAAATTAAATTTTTTTCGTCTTGCTTGCTTACTACAGAGTACTATGTTGCTGCTGCTATGTACACATAATATATAAACAGACACGATATTCAAATATATAAGATTTTTTTTTGTAATAAGACAAACCACCCGAAACATGAAGCACGAATTCTATTGCTTGTCAGAAAACAGTGAACTTGAATAGAAAATTACAACACACAAAACAAATCAAACATATTGATTATACAAAATGTATATTTTCATATATAGGATGAAAAGATTTTTCCAACACCCTAAAACAAAATCAATTAATTTCAAATTTTCTTTAAAAAAATAAAGAAAATTCCAGTAAATATAAGTAAAACGACGAGAAACGAAACAAGAATACAATTTTTTTGTTCTGTTTAATTTAATTATAAATTTCAATTAAAGTGTCATTGATTGAATCATAACAATAATAAAAAAAAAACTTAAGATAATAAAAACAAAAGAAAACGAGGAAAAAAAAGATTTCATTTCTTTAAAATGCCGTAGGAATTAAATTTTTAATTTTCACCGAAGATTTCGTTCGTTGAATTTTTCTGTATATTTTCTTAATTTATTTTCCAATTCGATATTACATACATACGTATATAAGAAAACTCCGATTCAAAGCAACATCCGAATATAAAGTGAAATAATAGAAGAAAACGTAAAAGTAAAAAAACAAAAAGCAATTAATGCTGAAGAAGGCGTGTATTTTCTTATTTAATTTTTCTTGTTGTGTGAGTTGTTTCGTTTTCATATAACTTTTCAAATAAAGAAATTATAGTATAATAAAATTATAAATTAAGTTTTTCATTTGTTTTTCTTGTTATGAAATTATAGGTACATAATAGGTATAGTTGCCAAAATATCGTCATAATGTACAACAATTTGTTTTGGTTTTATTCCAGTGTGCTGTTCGATAATATCTTAGTATGCTACCTAAATATTAAAAATATAAAATATTTACTTTTTTTATAAGGTAGTTTTATCAATTTCACTCTCAGGATATTCTTTTATTTTTTTTCACCAAACAATTTTTTTTTTTACTTTTTAATAAAAGCACCGCACACTTGATATTTCAGATTTTATATTTTTACAGCTTTTGACACAAATATAATATATTTATTTTTTACATATACATATATTCCAAACAAACACAGTAACTATAAATATTTTATATTTTACATATTTTTTCCTCAAGCACTAAAACAATATTATAAACTTGTAATATTCAACTTAAAATAAAACTTATAAACTTTTAACGACCGACACGAAAAAAAAAATTCTAAACGGTAACCATAAAACTCAAGTATATGTAATATTTTTCTTGGTTTTTCTAAATATTTTATTTCCCTTTTTATTTATTTGTTTTTACTTTTTTTGGTAAATTAGAACAATAAAATATTTTTTTCCCGATTACATACAAAAAAATCCGACCCGTATCGTATAAAGTCAATCACGTAACTGGCGTGTGAACAATTTTCATATTTTCATTTTAATTTTCTCTATAAACATTTTTTTTTTATTTTTTCGGCAAATTTCGTTATCACAAAATAAAAAAAAATATTGTTAGAAAATTCGTTTTCTTCCGTTTATTATTGTTATTACTACTATTCCTTTTTTTTTGTTTTAGTTTGCGTCTCACCACTACAAAGGCATTTAAAAAATAACCGAAAAATACAAAACAAAAAGTTTCCCGGTTCGTGAGAATATGCGGTTCAAAAAATGAGAGAAAATAAGGAATTGTTAGATAAAAACAACATTTAGGGGAAATTTACAACAAACCTGCGCACGCGTTACACTGCTAAATAATGTAACCTATATTGCATATAATTTTTGTTTCTCTTTTTGTATTATTTAATTTCGTTTCGTTTTGATTTTTATTTTGTGTGGAAAATTCTGGTGATTCAAAAATTATGTCATTTAATATTTGATCAGTTTAAGTTTACCTTTTAAACATGATTGTCTTTTAATGTTATTAACACTTTAAACATTTTCCATTCAGGCATTCATTCTTCATAATTGGATAATCAATGTATAAATAATGGATATAAATTAACAGGATTTTTTTACTATACATAGTGAAGTTAATTCTACGAATAGTTTTTTTTGATAACAACCTGAATATATGGTGAAAATTGAAAATGCACTTAGTTTTTAAAAGTAATGCCATCCAGAGCGAGAGGTTACAATTCTTAGAACTGCATTTTATGAAAACAGTTAGCGTAATTCCTAGTAGTGAATTAAATTGATTTGTAGGATGTATATTAGTGCTTGAGTTAGTCATTAAGTATGTTAAACAAGAATTTGAATACGTAATACCTTTCGGATAGTACCAAATGTTAAATTAGTATGAAGGATTTTAATACAATTTTTTATTATAAACTGTAAATTGTATGTAAAATGATTTTTAAATATTTTTGCCATAAACAGTAAAATTAAAAACTTATTCTGGAATAAGCCTATATTTTTATTTTTATGTTATAATTGACAATAACAATCGACGTTTCGGATATCATCCATATCCATTTTCAAGACGAAAAAACAAATTAACTAAAAATTGATAAAGCTAATTATAATTAAAGTTATATAAACCAAAAAATGAAACTTGCAAAAATAGAACAAATAATATATGTATGTATATTAATACACTTAAAACTTTTAATATAAAAATTAAAATTAAAAATTAAAATGTCCTTTGCAAAACCCCGTTACGTTTATTGACAACGGAAAAACATTTTATGAAAATAAAATGTATACGTAAAAGCAAGAGCAAAACTGATGTTGAGGCTAAAAAATGTAGAAAACCTTTTTATAGGTGGTAGTGTATACTAATATAATTCCGCATAAAAATATAAGCAACAACATTATATTACGACAATGACATAAAAATTTAAAAACAAAAACAAATTGGAAAATTAACGAGTTGTAAGTATCCTGAAGATACATATGTATGTACGTTCAGATAGTTTGTTTAAACAATCTGAAGTTTATCGACTTTTTTTTTGTTTTAATCCATGCCATCTGTTTTGGTTTCTCCCGTCCTACTTTACGCAGTTATGCCAAATCGACGACATACGGCTGTAGGACCGATTTTAAGTTACCATCTGCGCATTGCATAGCTCCATGCCAGGCTGTATTACTGGACATGGAAGACGGGTCGGCCCATGAGCTTTGCACGCCACTGTGCCATTTGATCGGTTTTGTCGACTTCGTTTTATATGTAACATTTCTAAAACTTGTCGTGTTCGGTAATTTGTTTTGTGTTCTACAACTTCTATATTTATCCATAAAAACCGAATGGTTTGATTCGTGGAAATAAGTAGACAAACTACTCCCGTTTGCAGTATTTTGATCAACTACAAATTTATTTAGTGGTATTTCGTCCTTTTTGTGTTGGCAAAAGCGAGAACATTAAAGTTGGTTAGTCTGGCCAATGTATACTTTGTTACAAGTACCAAGTAACGTTGTATATACTTCCTTCTTATTATTTAAAGGCGTGGGATTTTTCAACGATGAGAAAACAGTTTTATCTAAGAAATTATTAGCTTTTCCCACAACTTTTAAAGTAAATTTTTTAAGGCAACAACTAATTTGTACATGCACATTCTACACATATAGAATTCCAATATAACTAACATTAACAACCGCTTCTGGTTGTGGAACAATTTCGGCAGTTTGATTATCTATATTTAAATTTTTATATAAGGATGAATTTTTAATTGGTCTAATAAATGATTTTGAATAACCGTTTTCCAAAATTATATTTTTAAGTAACTGAAAGTTGTCTTTGCGTACAACAAATCAAGGTATAAATAGTTTATTTATTTAACAGCTCTAAAAAGTAAATTAACATCTGGTAGGATATCCTTTTCTCTGAGGAATTTTTTAATCTTTTAGTCATCGAACGGACTAGAATTGAGGTTTCCCCCTCACTGATTTTGGGCCACTCTTTTTGTAGTACATCCCTCAACATATTTTTGGACGTTATGTTGTGTTGGCGAAATCTACGTTGTAATAAATCCCAGAGATGCTCTATGGGCTTTAAATCGGGTGTTTGTGGAGGTGTGTGTAGTGGTTTTGGTACGTTATATAACAACCTCAACTTTACAATCCAAGCGGTGTGCTTTGGGTCATTGTCATGTTGAAATATGTATTTGTCATGCAAGCCCAACTTTTCAGCACTTCGTTTTAGAATATTTTAATACCCCTCTTTAATCATAGTAGATTCAATCAATTGTAAATGTCCCACACCCCTACTCGCAATACACCCCAAACCATTACTCCGCCACCACCATGTTTTACAGTTGATATTATATTTTATTTATTTATTGCTGTACCTGTTTTTCTCCATTTAATATTCCGTCCTTTTATAGCGAAAATGTAAAATTTGCTCTCATCTGAGAAAATAACTTTCTCCCAGAACTAGTTTGGCTTATTAATATGCTCATTTGCAAATTTAATTCTTTTTATCCGATTGAGTTCTGATATAAAAGGATCTTTCGTGCAACACGGCTATGATTCCCCTCCTTTTTAAGAATTGTTTGAACGGTATCAGGACAATTTTTTTTTATTGAACTTTATTTCAATATTTTTTGCAATTGGGAAGCTGTTGTTCGTGGATTTTTCTTAACCTTTCTTATTATATCACATTTTTCACGACATGATAATTTCGATAGATGGCCACACCGTGGTTTAGATGTAAGAACTCCTGTTTTTTAAATTATTCACTACACTCTGAATAGATGAATGGATTTTTTTCACAAATTTTCCAATTTCCCGAAAACTTTTGCCATAAATCTGTAATTATTTTAAGTTCACTTATGGCAATTTTCTTTCCTTTTGGCTCCATAAAGAAAAACTTTCACTGGAAATAACTAACTTGCTGTTAACCAGCCCTCAAATCGAGACTTAAAGCATAGTTAACAACTACCCGTGGCGAGCTGCAGCTATCGGGGGGGTCACAGGTGGTGGATTGTGAACGGCCTATCGATAGGTAGGTTAGCGGTGAATTAAATAAGCCGTCCCCAACCGCATCTCTGCTGGAAGCAGAGTCTCAGAGAACGGGGGAGTGGTTAACCTCTGTTCACTAAATTCTGAGTGCCTATGATACCCAGTAGGGAAAGGCGAACTGATGGCGCCATAAAACCATCGACCACAACCACGGTGAACTGAGCGTCACGTCTCCCTGCGCTCTCGAGCCTCCAGGTAGTGAGTAGGGAACCCTATAAACGATAATCCCCTGAATGAAATGGGTCCTATTTGTTTGGGATATCCATATAGATGGGTGAATGAGTGTGTGGATGTTGGAGGGGGCGGGGCGTGGAAAGCGGGGTACTCGGTGAGTCAATGGGCTGGATTAAGGTGTTATGCGACCCGTGCTGATGATCGACTAGACTGGAGGCCCATTTAACAAAGCCCAGTCATGAACGGAGCCCTCTGGATAACTGGCGATCTCCAGTTATATTTAGCCTTACCTGCGTATACGGATCTCTGCGCAGGTGGACGTATTTCTCCGATACTCGTGGGAATAAATGGAAGATTCAGAAAAAAATAATAAAAACAAGGGAACCGGTAGCCACCAAAAACCGGAAAGTACTATAGAGGGGAGTAACTCTAACCAGAAAGGTGGGGCTCCCTCAACTGAGGCAGGGGTAAGCAACACCATGGCATCGAAGCCAGGTGGAAGCGGAACTGCCAAACATAAGAGCGGGAGACCGAGAGAGATCCCCCCAGCAAAACGACGGTACAGAGAGAGACGGTCGGCATTTAGAGTTCTGGAGAAACCGGCTGCGACCCCTGAGGGGCAGCTTACAGTTGTGCAGAAGGAATCTGTAGCATGGGCTAAGAAAACTGTCGGCTGCGATAGCTCGGAGAGGGTACTTGTGTCTAAAAGACAGAGGTCCCAAGATGAGCTTGAAGCAGAAGGCAGTAAGCGGGCCAAAGTGAAAGCAGACATGACGTCGGGTGCTCCAAAGGAGCAGAAACTGAAATTATTCAGTGAAATCCTGAAGGAGCACGTGCTGGTGCTAGCCGTCATTGACAAAGGTCAGGAAGATGGGAGCATCACGTCGGAAAAGTGGAGGGTAGTATTTAATGCACTAAACTTCATTTTCTTGAGGATCCTGAGAGAAAATCCGGGTTCCCCCCCGTCTTGCAGAGATGCGGGATGGCACCAAGGGCGCGTTAAGCTAACTGCGTGCTCGGATCAGAGATCGGTCGATCTCTATAAAAGGGCAGTGACCGAGGTAGGCGAGGTGTGGCCGGGCGCGTGGCTTGAAGCGGTCAGCAGAGGGGAAATCCCGAGCAGGCCGAGGGCACGCGTCTGGTTACCAACCGAGCCGGATAAGCCAGAGGAGATCATTGAGATTATCCGGGCCAGTAATCCCGATCTTCCAACGGAAGGATGGAGGATTGTGAAGCAGGAGGAGGCCAAGAGGGGCTTTAGATTGGCAATCATGCTGATCAATAAGGAATCCTTGGCTTCCCTTGCTAGATCTAAGGGAGTGATCAACTTCGGTTTCGGGTCGATCACTCTTAAAGTTTATAGGAAAGACGAGGTCGATAAGGGCGTGGAAGACCAGCCTGGGGGCGACGGCGAACGGACCCGGCACGAAATGGCCAAGATGGGCTGAGGACGACCAGGGTAGCCGTTCCGATATTTCGGACGAAGGGAAGTTGGTGATGGGAGGCCGCCTTCTCTCTGTGAAATCCGATGGAGGCAACCCGTCGAACACACGACAAGAGGGGGTTGGCGACCAAACCAACGAGCCAGATGACACTATCCTGATGCAGGAAGTGCCACGAAGTGGTAAGTAAGGTAGATTACAATGGTTAGCATTGTACAAATAAACCTACACCACACAAAGGCTGGCTCGGCAGCTCTCGTGCTCAGACTGACTAAGTCAGATGAGGACTTGGTGTTAATCCAAGAACCTTGGATTAACAATAACAGGATTTGTGGCCTCAGAATAAAAGATATAAACTATTATACTCAAGCAATTCTGAGAAGATCAGATCGTGTATATTAGCGAAAAATAATTTGAATATTTTTCTTCTTCCACAATTTAGTAGCGGGGACGTCACGGCGGTGAGCGCTGAGGTAGGCTGTGAAAAACTATGGCTAGCCTCAGCGTATATGGATCGCGAGAAGGAGGTTCCACCAAATAACCTGGGGGAACTGATCCGGGAAGCAGGTCAGAGAAAGGTAAGTGTGATACTTGGATGTGATGCAAACGCGCATCACACAATCTGGGGAAGCACAGACATTAACGAAAGGGGTGAGTTATTTTTTGATTACTTATCAAATACTAACCTTGTAGTTTGCAATATTGGGTGTGAACCAACATTCATTGTAAGAAATCGACAGGAGGTTCTAGATGTAACCTGTGCGTCAGAAACAATTTTTGATATGATCAGTGGATGTAGAGTGGCGAAGGAGCACTCATTCTCTGATCACTGATATATTACATATAACCTCAACATCAAACCTGTTGCCCGGAAAGCCTTCAGGAATCCCAGAAGGACAAACTGGAACAAATATGGGGAGGTGTTGAAGGAACTATTGCCGCTGGAGGTTCCTGGACTTCCGGCGACAGTAGAGGAATTAGATGGCATGGTTGATATTGTCACAAAGGCATGCAATCTGTCATTTAATGCTGCGTGTCCCCTGATAAAACCTAGGGGCAAACAGAAACCGACATGGTGGACCACGGAGTTGGGAACCTATCGGAGAGCGTGTAGGACAGCCTTTAATAAGGCTAAGAACAGCAGAGAAAATCGAGATTGGGACTCCTATAAGGAAGACCTGAGAAAATACAAAAAAGAGTTGAGGAGGGCACAAACGGGGTCTTGGAGACTTTTCTGTTGTAGAATGGAGGAGGGCTCGGAGACTTCTCGCCTAAGGAAAATTCTATCTACTAAACCAATCAGTCCTAGTTACTTAATTAGGCCGGACGGGTTATGGACAGCTTCAAGTGCGGAATCATTGGAGCTTCTCATTGAGACCCATTTTCCGGGAAGCAGTGATGACTCGATGGAGCCTGGAGCTCATCGAGGAACACCTTTAAGAGATGTGGATGGCATCGTGGACAGGAAACGAATCCTGTGGGCACTGGACGGTTTTAAGCCTTATAAATCGGCGGGCCCGGATCGGATTATACCAGCAGAGATCCAAAGGAACTCTGCAGTCATCCTCCCCTGGCTGGAGGTCATCTTCAGGGGATGTCTGCAATTGGTCTATATTCCCAGGAAATGGACGGAGGTCAGAGTTGTTTTTATCCCGAAATCGGGAAAAAGCTCACAGGCTTATCCAAAGGACCTGAGGCCTATAACTCTATCATCCTTTCTGTTGAAAACCTTGGAAAGATTGATAGACGTATTTATTCGAACAAAAGTTGAGCCGAGGAATTGGGCAATGTCGCAGCATGCGTTTTGTAAAAAAAGTCGGTGGACACAGCTCTGCACGATCTAGTACGCATGATTGAGAAGTCAATTTACTCGCAAGAGTATTGTATGGTAGCATTTCTCGACATTGAGGGTGCCTTTAATAATGTTAAAACGGAGGCGATCATGGAAGGATTGTCATTTTTGAAGGTGGATTATCCTATAAGTAGGTTGATAAATCAGATGCTGGTAAGCAGGATTATTATCTCGGAACTGGGGGAGTCCACCATTAGAAGGCGGGTGGTAAGAGGAACTCCGCAGGGAGGAGTAATGTTCCCTTTCTTTGGAGCGCAGTGGTGAATGGATTGCTGTTGGAACTGAAGAAAGAGGGGATGGGGGTTGTAGCGTATGCAGATGATGTAGCGATAGCTGTCTCAGGCAAATATCTGGATACGATTAGGGATGTTATGCAGAATGCACTCCAGATCGTTACGAAATGGGCCGGCAAATGCGGATTAGGGATCAACCCGTCCAAGACAGAGCTGGTAATATTTACTAAGAAATATAAAATTCCGGTAGTTAGCCCACCTACTGTGAACGGCATTAGACTGGCTTTTGCTGACAGAGCGAGATTTTTGGGCATAATCTTGGACAGTAAGCACAACTGGAAGCCTAACATTGTAGAAAGGGTGAATAAGGCTAATGTAGCCATTTACTCGTGTAGAAACGCAATAGGGAAGAAATGGGGTTTGAAACCAGAGCTGGTACACTGGCTCTATACCGCAGTGGTAGGGCCTGTGCTGATGTACGGGGTGGGCGTGTGGTGGCCAGCTCTGGAAAAAGTAACCTACATAAGGATGTTGGAGAAGGCGCAAAGAACGGCCTGTATGCTTATAAGCGGGGCGCTTAGGACAACACCTACACGCGCTTTAGAGGTTATGTTCCATCTTATTCCAATCGAATTTTTTGGTAAGCAGATGGCAGCCAATGTGGTTACGAGGCTCTTAATGAGCTGAGCGAGTATTTCAATATCCAGATGATCTGGGTCACTCGGACGTCACGGGAAACTGCAGGGCAGACGAACTAGCTAGGTACGGTACTACTCTCCAGATGCAACCAAAAAGGGCAGGTCTGGGGAGGCCTATAGCAGCGCTCAAATTGACGCTCAGTAAAAAGGCAATCGCCTTGACAGATGAGAGGTGGACCAACACTCTCACGTGCAGGGTAGCAAAACAGGTTTGGCCAAAAGAAACAGGTTTGGACCTGCGGCGCTCCAAGGCACTTGTATCCCTGTGAAAACGAAATTTAGGATTGGTCGTAGGGATACTAACAGGACACTGCCTTTTTGGGGAACATGCGAGAAGGCTGGGTCTAGAGACGAATGACTTTTGTAGAAGTTGTATGGACGAAGAGGAGGAAGAGACGTTAGTTCACTTCCTATGCTCGTGTCCGGCACTATCATACAAAAGACGTAAGTACTTGGGTGTGTACAACATGGACAGCCTTTCTGAACTCTCGGACTGTGGGGTGCGAGATATTTTACGCTACATCAGTAGCTCTGGTTGGTTTCAGCGGGAGTAAGGGGAGATAGGATCCTGTGGTATCACAATGGGCCATTATTGGCTTAAGTGTGCGATAGCAGCCACTCTAACCTAACCTAACCTAACCATAGTTAACAACTAAAGGGAATAAAACAACATTTTACGAGTCAAACTGTGATGGAAATTTCCTAATTGTATAATCGTACGCAAACTTTTTCCGCTCAAACTTAGTTTTTTTTTTATTTTATTGATTTTTTTGGTGTTCAATTGTATTTATTTTTGTTTAACTGCGTATTCTAATAAAGTATAGAACAATAAATGTATTCAAAATAAATTTAAGAAAATATATTGTTGTTTTAGATTTTTCTTTAAAAAAGATAAAGTGTACGCAGAGTTTTTGTTGCGAGTGTATATGTTGATGTACGTTATAATGGCCTGTCATATATCTTCATACATTTTTTACAAGATTACTAATTTATAGCTACCTCCCACCAAGCGGGTGGTTTAAAACTCCAGAGTTCAAAATCACAATGATTAAACAAATGGGAAAATCATTGATATACAAATCCGGGATACTATAAACCCGAATTTAAAAACCTTCTCGAATACAGATCAAATCCTGGACTTCAATATGTTGACATAAGATAGGCCGATTACTTAACCGATTTGAATAAAACTTAGTTTTTCCAATGAAAATCTCATTTAAATATGTGTTCCGAGTTATTTCTAATATTCTGTATCTATCTGACCATGTACATATGTTACGGTTAAAGTGAATAATCCGGTCATTATATACAACTCCAAGCGCGTTTGGTAAAACTATCAACAATTTTCTTTTAATTTATCATTTTACCCGGTATTATACTATAATCGCCAAACCGGGTAAAAATGATAAATTTTATTTTGTTCAACTGATTAACAAATTATAGCCCCTTATTGAATTCCTAATGTAGAAATATTTCTGCCCCCGAGAGTTAGTGAAGCTGTTATACTACAGACACATTAATAGTTTGGTAACCATAAGTTTGGGATTATGATTTCCTAAATGAGAAATCAAGATACATAACAATTTATTTTGTCTTCTCGTTTGGTTTTAAATAGTAGTGGAGTAGGCTATGAAAAATGTCAATACTGATATTTTGTTGACAGAGCAGAAAAAAATTGTTCAAAGACAATTAGAAAACTCAAAGGAAACTAGATTTGCTTGGCACACTATTAGTGTCCGGAATCTCCATTTTTGATGTATTCGGCGTTGGAAGCACAAAAATTCCTCGGGATGAGAAAATATATCTCATTCTGAAACTATGTATAAACCTAGTTGTAAATCATGGTTAGGCATGACACATTTGACATTATAAAGAAATCATGTTTAACTCGAAACTATAGTTATGAAACCGTAGTAGTTTGTCTACGCCATTTTGTGCTATTTTTCTACGCCATTAGTCCCTACTATTTCAAATTCCAATTTGCACTGATACCATAAAAAATACTCCGTGGAGTGAAGAGTAAACCATTCGAGAATATAGGACTCTCATTTCACAGATTTAATGAATACATCAAAATGAATTATTATTATAGTTTTAAACTTTCGTATTTATCACTTTAACCAAAGGGGTTGTAATTATATTATATAAGCACCGGCAAAAGTGAATAATTCTAAAAAAATTATCATGTTTACCGACGCAGTTGGTAATTATGTATAATAACCGGTGATTATATATAATAAAAAATTATCCACTTTGACCGTAACATATATAATGCAGAGCACTAATCACTGTTCGGGAAAACTGGCAAAATCAGAACAGAAATAGAAATGATATTTATTTTTATATTTGTTATTATAAAGAGAAAACGGTTGCGCGAATTTCCAAGATTAATTTTTATTTCTTTATTATGGGAAGGTTATCGGGTAAGCGGCATGGTCCTAACGTATGCAGGAGCTGAGTAGTTTAGAAACAAGTTGCTTTCAAATGCAGAAATAGGCGACATATCAATTTAAATACATTGTGACGTAGACCTACGCCCATTGAGAAGGAAAATATAAAAATTTAAATTGCATGCTTTGTGACTTGCCATGTATCCGGAGCAGTGATTTTTCGTTAACAAAACCTGAAATCAACTTCCTGCTTACTGGTTTTTAAGACTAAACTGCATTTTTTAATTTAACACTAGATCCAAAACAAAGAAAAGCAAAGCTAAACATTTATTTAGCTCCACATATTTATACGGAATCGTTATCGGGAGCTCATTTCTATTTGCTATGAAATTTCGAAAAGGAAATCCTTTCTTATTTTACAAATTGAATACGTAGCAAGCTGAATATTCTTCTTTATAACGACAATTCATATTAAATGTCAATTTAGAAGAATTGAATTCATGTTAAATGTCAATTTAGAAGAATTGAATTGGAAGTTTTTGGCACTTTCTCTAATCTATAGAAAATGTGTGAATGACATAGAGTTCTTTCGTTGAGATTTTACATATGAAACAGTCACATCTTTTATTGATAAAAACCTTTGTTGACGATTGATGGTTGACTGGTGTCGCTGCTATCAAAAAAATAAAAGTGTACTTAACTTCATGCAGTCGAATGACAGTTCTATGTTTTTGTTTATTGTAGCTGGTTACCTCTTTACTTTTTCTTGGGTTTCTCCAAAAAACTACACAATTTCGTATATAGTTTTTTTTGGAAACTAAAAAAACATGGACATTACGACAAAATTTATACACGAGAATGAAGTTTGCTTTGGTTTAAGGGTTGTACAAAACAAAGGCCTTTTCAAATTTCCCTTTAGAATAGCGGCTTCCGATAGTGGCGCCCGATAAATAAGTATAGAGAAAAATATTTTTATATCGATTTTTATCTCAAAAGTTAAATGAAAATATTAGTTTAGAGTTAAATAAATTAATTATATGAAAAAATAGCGCGCTAAATATAAGTTTCGACATAGAAAATTGGGTGCTTCGGATAAATCTTACTCAGCTCCAAATAGCCCGCTTCTTGTGCTCATTGCACCCGTATTTATATACCGTGCTGAATAATCGAGATTTTTTGCTGACCTTCGGTTTTGTTCCAGACTTAAAATTGTATAATCACACTGTGTGCCTCAGGTCTAAATTGCTCAGTAATTCACACTCAACATTCATAGGTGGCAGTAACTTCAACAAAACAAGCTGTGCCTGACTATTCAAAATACTAAATTGTCGATTTTTCGTTGATAAAGGAAATCTTAAATTAAAATACTGGCAGATGGGTCATTATTTGCCAATATATATAATCTATAAAATGTTTGTTTGCAATAATGGCACAAATTTAATAAAATAAACAATACGAGTTCATCTAATTCCATATGTATTTTAATTAAAATATATATTCATAATTTATAATTATAATATAAAATTTAATAAATATAACTATTTCAGTCTTTTCTTGACTATTATCACTTCATATTATAAGTAATTAATAAATACAATAAACCTAATGTATTAGTCGTCATCTTCACTGCTATCTACAGTTATTTGGTGTTTCACAGTTAAACACTTTTGCGGTTTGTTGCATTAGTTTGACTCCTTATCCCGTGAATATCGCAAAGAATTTCGCGATGAACTGCGCGATGCATATCCCTCGCTATGTGAAGTAGAGGCTATGATAATGGCCCAGCCCATCATCTTCGGTACCTACACCTGTTGGTGGTTCGATTATTGACTAATACAAATAAAATAAGTTCTTTTAGCAATGTTTAAGAAATACTTCAAACAGAAAATATCTACACATAATGTTTGCCCATTTATTGTTTTATTTTTTCCAGTCCTCCTGTATGCCAGCTTCCTCACCCACGTTCCTACAAAAAAAACGATAAAATATATTTATGCAATATAAAGCAAAATGGATTGTGCTTGCAAAATTAATTGTCCCAACTGGATCTCAGATCAAAAAATTTTCCCACAAACATATACATAATTCAATTCAGAAAAGAATAAAATTGTTAAAATTGGTTAGCACTACTCCTATTCCAATTTCTACAACAGGTTATGGTGTTTATACTTATTTTAATAAATTCATGATACATCTAAAATTGTATTTTATACTTACATCTCACAGAATATATTCTCTTTGCTATTTGATTGTTTTTATTTTCAATAAATAAAAATAAAATTGAAAATATTGTACAATAATGCTAGTGCCTTCTATGTTTAATGGCATTTGAAAACTAAATTGAAAAGTTACCTCGGGAGGAGATTTTTTTTTGTAGCGTGGCGGCAAATAGCGTAACATCCCAAAAAAGTTTAGTTCAGAATTTGGCCGAAAAAATCGACCTGAGGCACACAGCATCAAATTTTAATGCTACTACTTAAACCTAGATGTCACTAATCTCCCAAAAAACGTCATACATTTACTAAACCTCAAATGAGAATTTTTTTATGAATAAAAGTCTCGCCCACGCTGAATTGATTGCCCATCAAAGCAATATTGACAGGTATAAACAATTAGTTTTATGCAGGAATTTGGTACGCTGGATGGAGATGGGATTTTAAAAATATTCTGGATTGTGGCGAACTTGGACCGATCACTTGTCATTATATATTATGTAATTCTAAAATATGCACATCTGGGACGGAACCAGGTTATTTCTGAACAGATTACGATGAAATTTTTTTTATGATGGATGAATATGGGATTCTAGGAGTCCTTAATATGGCCATCCGAAACGGAACTAAACTATTTATAGAAATGAGATCCTAAAATGATTCAGAAAGAATTTCTGGAATACGTTAAACCGAGATGGGATTAGACTAATTCTGAACAGAAAGTGGTAAAATTTGGCATGGTAAATGATAATTTTCTAAAATGGTTTCAGAAGGTATTCTGGAATATGGCCAACTGGGACTTGGCCTATTGAGAATGGTGGATCAAAATTGTATTCTAAAATGATTTTAGAAGAAGTTCTGGGTTGCCGGATCGGAAGCAGGTTATATCTTAACAGATTATGAAAGTTGGTAGGCTGGATGGCTTTTAAATTCGAAACTAATTTTTGCGTAAGCTGAACGGAACAATTTGTAGTGGCAAAAAACATACATATTTCACTTATTTTAACATCTTAAAGCTGATTTATTGTATTACTTAATGATACACTTAGTAAACGGTGCGTTAACGCCGACGAGTTTCTTAAGCACATATTGCTCACTAGCCTGTCGGGGTGCAAGCGCCTTCGGTTTGCTGGTAAATTATAAAATGGAAACGTTTGAAGGTTTGTTTTTAATAATCGGTGACGTGACGTAGTTTCACCTATCACAAAGGAAAATATAATAAGCTTAAATTTTCGATGAAGTTTAAATAACAGAAGTAATATCCAGTTTCGATCTGATAAAATCATGAAAAAATTCAATCATCTTATCAAGCCATGGCAACTGAATATTACTACGTAACGATTACATTTTGTGTTCTATATATGTAGAGCAACCGTGTAATCGTAACTCTAGTGGATTATATGACAACTCACTAAATTTTTATACTTATTCCTCGCCATGGCCCGATGAGATGATTGAATTTTTTCATGATCTTATCAGATCGAAACTGGATATTACTTCTGTTACAAAAACTTCATCGAAAATTTAAGCTTAAAACAGTTTGTTTAAAAATGGAAATTTTAAATCGTGGTTATTAGGCTTTTTATAATATACAATAATTAAAAAACTTTTACTGGATTAAGCCTATATATTTATATTTATTGTGGTATCATCATTTATAATAACAAATCGCCTATAGAAGTTGCAGAACAGGAAATAAATTACCGAACACGACAAGTTTTGGAAATGATACACATAAAACGAAGTCGACAAACTTCAGATTGTCTAAACAAACAATCTGAATATATGTATCTTCAAGATACTTACAGTTACAACTCGTTAATTTTCTAATTGGTTTTTTGTTGTTTGTTTTTTGAATTTTTATGTCATTCTTGTAATATGTTGTTGTGGTTTATATTTGTATTCCGAATTATATTATTTAAAAAAAAAAAAGTTTTCTACGTTTTTTAGCCTAGAAATCAGTTTTGCTTTTGGTTTTACGTATACATTTTATTTTCATAATTAGTTTTTCCGTTGTCAGAACAAATAGTAACGGGATTTTACAAAAGAAATTTTAATTTTTTATTCTAATTTTTTTATATTAAGTTTTTTAAATTTGTAATATACGAGAATAAATAATACATATATACACAATACATATATAATTTGTTCTATTTTGGTAAGTTTTAATTTTTTTGGTTTATATAACTTTAATTATAGTGTTCTATCAATTTTTAGTTAATTTGTTTTTTCTTCGTCCTGAAAATGGATATAAATAACATCCGAAACGTTGGCGATTTGTTATTATAAATGATGATAACACAATAAATATAAATATGTAGGCTTAATCCAGTAAAAGTTTTTTAATTATTTTAAAAATGGAAATCTTTAAATAATTTAAAATGAAAATATAATGATTGTAATTTGCCATTTTACTAATAGCACAAACAAAAATATGTATTTAGTATTTACATATTGACATCTATGCACATTTGACATTTGGTAAAATAGCAATGGTTTTATATTGAAATTTCGTATGGAAGGGTTTCGTATGGAAGGTAGGGTTTTTGAAAGGTTTTAAGAGAAAATTCTGGAATGTGGCTAACTGGGAAGGAACTTGTTTATTTCTGAACAGATTATGATGACATTTTTTATGCTGGATGAAAATCGAATTTTAAAACGATTTTTTAAAGAATTTCTGAAAAATATGGTAGGTATATTAGGATAGTATCGGGACGGTCATGATCAAATTGGGTATCATGGCTGTGTGCCAAACTTAAGGTAAATCGATTATATGGTAAAAACTGGTTTTAGGACATTTTTCGACCAGTTTGCCATAGAGTTTTTGAAAAATGCTATGTGGGAAAGAAACATTATTTCTGAACAACGTACGATGAAATTTTTAAGGCTGAATGTTAATGGGATCCTATTATAATTTTTGGTAGAAAATCTGGAATCTGTTCATTTGGAGCAAAACTAAGTCATGAATTTGGGTATCATAAATGGAAATGGGATTTTTAAATCAGCTTTGGAAAATGATCTGGCGTATTGTCATCTAGGACAGGCACAGATAATTTCTAAACAGATTATGGTGTAATTTTACGCTGGACGGAAATGGAATTCTAAATTGATTTTTGTAAGAAATTCTGGAATGAGCCCAGTTTGGACGGGACTAGTTTATTTCTGAATAGATTATGATATACTTTTTAATGCTGAAAGGTAATAGGATTCCAAAACTAATTTTGGAAATAATTTTAGGATATGATCGTCTCGGATGGAACTAAGCTATTTCTTAACCGATTTTTCTTAAATTTGGCATCATGAACGGAACGGAAATACGATTCTTTAATCATTTTTGAAAAAGTTCTGGAATAATGTCATCTGGCTCGGAAATCATTAAATTTGCTACGCTGGACGACAATGGGATTATAAACTGGTTTTTGGAAGAGTTTCTGATATATGGCTGCCTGTGACGGAACTAAGAAATTTCTTAGCTGATCATGAAGAATAATTTTATGCTGGATGAAAATGGGATTTTAAAAACATTTTTAGAAGAATATTCTAATAAATGGCTAACTGTGACGAAAATAGCTAATTTCTTAACCGATCATGATGAAATTGTGATCCTAAAACAATTTTTGGAAGAAGTTCTGTAATATGACTTTCTGGAACGATGCAATATTTTATGCTGGATAGAAATGGCTTTCCAAAATGCATTTTAAAAGAAGTTCTGGAATATGGTTAACTGCAACGGAACTAAAACGTCTTTTACGATCATGACGAAATGCGGTATGCCGGTTGGAAATGAGACACTAAAGTGAGTTAAGAAGAGTTTTTTTGAATATTATTAACTGGGACAAAATTAGGTTATTTCTAAACCAAAATTGTTTATGCTTTATGATAAGGGCATTATAACATAATGTGACGAAGCATTTTTGGAACCTCGCCATAAGGGACGGAACAAAGCCATTTCGTATCGAATCGTTGATGATACCGAATGTTATTGGGATTCTTAAATCATTTTTGGAAAAGGTTAATGATACTCTTATGAGAAGGAGCATCTGCACCGTTATCGAGGCGCAAAACGGCGGAAGGTTGGGTACCCACGGCTTACGAGTCGGACGGTCAGTGAAGCTCCATCGTTTTGATAATTTATTTATAAATTCAGAATAAATACATACGTATATTGTTTACAAATTTGATTTAAGTTTGTTTGTGATCGGGGTAAAACTTCATACTTAAGCTTTTCTCCATATGAACATTTTTGTTGTTTGCAAATATTTTTAGAATGGCATATTTTATGGAAAAAACGAATATAAACTGAAAGTTTCTCTACTAAATTTTCAACAATATCGAATTAACATGGTTTTCCAAAATTTAAGCAGAAATTACAATTTTTGAGAAAACACTGTTTTTAACAAAAATTTACCGCTATACAGGCCAATGGAACTTTATATTTAAGCTTTTTATTTAAATTGGAGATCCTTGTGATATTTGACCGAAAATTCGACATTACTACAAGTTAATTGATTATTCCGAATGAAACTTCATACTATACCTCTTTCCATCAATTGGGAGACTTTTGCGAAATTTGGTGGAAATCTGCGTACAGGAAGTAGCAGGTTCCCTATTTTGTATAAGATAACGGAATTTTGACAGTGGAAAATAAGAGATTACGCTACTCGCCGCAAGTGGCAGCACTATCACTAAAGAGAATTATTTTTGTGATGTAATTACCAGCGGAAATTTTTCATTCATTATGTACCACTTTTTTCACTAAATAAAATATTTCAGGCGGAATAAAATATTAAAAGTTATCCTTAAAATGGCAAATTGATTGATCTCCGATGTAAAGGAACCGTTATATGAAATCTTGAAATTTAACAATAATTCGTCTACCGGCCATTTCTTTCACTAGTAACCAATACTTTCGATTGTTTTTCTAATAGCTTAGGTCTTACTGAGACTATATGGAAAATTTGGGGAAAATTCAAGGACTAGAATTTTCACTAGATTTTTTGATTTTCTGCTGCAATATAGTGATTTTCACTTTTTGACCAATATCTCAAAAACTTCCAATAGTAATCAATACTTTCGGTTGTTTTTCTAGAAGCCTAGGTCATATTGAGACTATATGGAAAATTTGGGGAAAATTCATGGACTAGAATTTTCACTAGAATTTTTGATTTTCTGCGGCCATATAAGTGATTTTCAGTTTTTGACCAATATCTCAAAAACTGCCACTACTAACCAGTACTTTCGGTTATTTTTCTAGTAGCATAAGTCATACTGAGACTATATAGAAAATTTGGGGAAAATTTGGGAAAAATTCATGGACTAGAATTTTCACTAGAATTATTTGATTTTCTGCGGTCATATAAGTGATTTTCAGTTTTTCACCAATATCTCAAAAACTTCCACTAGTAACCAATCCTTTCGGTTATTTTTCTAGTAGTTTAGGTCATACTGAGACTATATGGAAAATTTGGGGAAAATTCATGTACTAGAATTTTTTAATTTTCTGCGGCCATATAGGTGACTTTCAGTTTTTGACCAATATCTCAAAAACTTCCACTAGTAACCAATATTTTCAGTTGTTTTTCTTAAAGCTTAGGTCATACTAAGACTATATGGAAAATTCGGAGAAAATTCATGGACTAGAATTTTCACTAGAATTTTTGATTTTCTGCGGTCATACATATAAGGGATTTTCAGTTTTTGACCAATATCTCAAAAACTTCCAATTGTAATCAATACTTTCGGTTATTTTTCTAGAAGCCTAGGTCATATTGAGACTATATGGAAAATTTGGGGAAAATTCATGGACTAGAATTTTCACTAGAATTTTTGATTTTCTGCGGCCATATAAGTGATTTTCAGTTTTTGACCAATATCTCAAAAACTGCCACTACTAACCAGTACTTTCGGTTATTTTTCTAGTAGCTTAGGTCATACTGAGACTATATAGAAAATTTGGGGAAAATTTGGGAAAAATTCATGGACTAGAATTTTCACTAGAATTATTTGATTTTCTGCGGTCATATAAGTGATTTTCAGTTTTTGACCAATATCTCAAAAACTTCCACTAGTAACCAATACTTTCGGTTATTTTTCTAGTAGCCTAGCTCATTCTTAGACTATATGGAAAATTTGGGGAAAATTCATGGACTACAATTTTCATTAGAATTTTTTGATTTTCTGCGGTCATACAGGTGATTTTCAGTTTTTGACTAATATCTCAAAAACTTCCACTATTAATCAATACTTTCGATTATTTTTCTAGTGGTTTAGGTCATACTGAGACTATATGGAAAATTTGGGAAAAATTCATGAACTAGGATTTTCACTCGAATTTTTTGATTTTCTACGGTTATTAAAGTGATTTTTAGTTTTTGACCAATATCTCAAAAATATCCACTAGTAACCAATACTTTCGATTATTTTTCTACTAGTTTAGGTCATACTGAGACTATATGGGAAATTTGGGGAAAATTCATGGACTAGAATTTTCACTAGAATTTTTTGATTTTGTGCGGCCATATAAGTGATTTTCAGTTTTTGACCAATATCTCAAAAACTGCCACTACTAACCATTACTTTCATTACTTTCGGTTATGTTTCTAGTAGCTTAGGTCCACTGAAAATCATTTATATGGCCGCAGAAAATCAAAAAATTCTAGTGAAAATTCTAGTCCATTAATTTTCCCCAAATTTTTCATATAGTCTCAGTATAACCTAAGCTACTAGAAAAATAACCGAAAGTATTGGTTAGTAGTAGAGGTTTTTGAGATATTGGTCAAAAACTGAAAATCACTTATATGCCCGTAGAAAATCAAAAAATTCTAGTGAAAATTAGAAAGTATTGGTTACTAGTGGAAGTTTTTGAGATATTGGTCAAAAACTGAAAATCATTTACATGGCCGCAGAAAATCAAAAAATTCTAGTGAAAATTCTAGTCCATGAATTTTCCCCAAATTTTCCATATAGTCTCAGTATGACCTAGGCTACTAGAAAACAACCGAAAGTATTGGTTACTAGTGGAAGTTTTTGAGATATTGGTCAAAAACTGAAAATCACTTATATGGCCGTAGAAAATCAAAAAATTCTAGTGAAAATTCTAGTCCATGAATTTTCCCCAAATTTTTCATATAGTCTCAGTATGAGCTAGGCTACTAGAAAAATAGCCGAAAGTATTGGTTACTAGTGGAAGTTTTTGAGATATTGGTCAAAAACTAAAAATCACTTATATGGCCGTAGAAAATCAAAAATTCTAGTGAAAATTCTAGTCCATGAATTTTCCCCAAATTTTTCATATAGTCTCAGTATGAGCTAGGCTACTAGAAAAATAACCGAAAGGATTGGTTACTAGTGGAAGTTTTTGAGATCATGGTCAAAAACTGAAAATCGCTTATATGACCGCGGAAAATCAATAAATTCTAAGCATTTACAAAAAAACGACAAAGAATTAGATTTAAATAAATTTTAAAATTAAATTTACAATTTAGATTTCGTTATTGGTTTTTTGAAATTTAGACAGTATAATAAATTTTCATTTTGCAAGATAGTTTTACCAAAAGTCCGGTATGTTTAAATTTTCGCTTTAGAAATCAAGGGTGGTGTATTCTAAATCTAAGTATACATTCGTCAGATGTCAGAAATTGCTATTTAATGACTGCAAGAAGCAGGGGCCCAGTAATTAACTAATTCTGAAACTTTAAACTAGCTTAAACACAAAGTTGATACTATTACCAAAGACAACCTAAAATTTTATTGTCTCTGCTAATACATTAATTACCGCACCACTGGAAATATAATTAAATTAAAACAGTTTATGTTGCTTACTTTGATTTGCCCGGACTCGATGAATATCATTCCCTCGCTTACGTTGAGTGCAATCATACGCTTAAAACAGTATGTCGTAGATTTTGATTTGCTAATGACGCACTGTTTATCTTTTGCTGGCAAGGCATAGTTTCTACGGGAACTGGAATTGTAACAATATATTGAAATATTCATTACTGAAATATTATTTTATCGAATATCGTACTTATCTCGAATTATCTTGTTTAGGGTTGTGACGCAGAAATTTAGGAATAGTCGAATTTGCCTACGAATTTTGGTTGATCATTTAAGATGATTACGAGCATTCAATTCTACTTCTTTCGTACTAAGATATTCATAATGAGTTGTTTGCCTAAATGCAAACGCAATTTCATAAATTCTTATTGGGGGTACAAATTGAAAATGCGGGATTTTTTTCTATTTTTGAACGTTTATTCTGAAAAAATGGTAACAAATGAATTATTCAAAATATTGTCCATCGCTAGCCACAACTTTTTCCCATCTTTCTGGCAATTTACGGATACCGTCGCGAAAAAATTCGGCCGGCTTGGCTGCTATCCAGTCATCGATCCATTTTTGGGCTTCTTCGTAAGAATGGAAGCGCTGGTCAGCTAGGTCATGTGTCATCGATCGGAAAAGGTGGTAATCGGAAGGAGCAATATCTGGGCTATACGGCGGGTGGGGTAAGACTTCCCATTTCAGCGTTTGTAGGTATGTTTTGACCGGCGCTGCAACATGTGGCCGAGCGTTGTCATGTTGCAAAATTACTTTGTCGTGTCTTTGCTCGTATTGTGGCCGTTTTTCTTTGAGTGCGCGGCTCAAACGCATCAATTGAGTTCGGTATAGTGCTCCTGTGATGGTTTCGTTCGATTTCAATAGCTCATAATACACCACACCCAGCTGGTCCCACCAAATACAGAGCATGAGCTTGGCGCCGTGAATATTTGGTTTGGCCGTCGATGATGATGCATGGCCGGGGTAACCATATGATTTTTTGCGCTTCGGGTTATCGTAATGGATCCACTTTTCATCACCAGTGACAATGCGATGCAAAAAACCCTTCCGTTTTTGCCGTTCGAGCAGCAGTTGGCATGCAAAAAAACGGCGCTCGACGTCTCTTGGCTTCAGCTCATACGGCACCCAATGTCCTTGCTTTTGGATCATTCCGAGGGCTTTTATACGATGGGAAATGGCTTGTTGTGTCACTCCCAATGAATCTGCGAGCTCTTGTTGAGTTTGACACGAGTCTTCATTGAGTATTGCCTCCAATTCAGCATTCTCAAACTTTTTCACTTGGCCCGGCCGCTCTTTGTCCTCAACGTCAAAATCACCACTTCTAAACCGCACAAACCATCTCTCGCACGTTGAAACCGATGGAACATGACTCGGATAAGCCTCGGAGACCAATCGATGTGCTTCAGCAGCACTTTTCTTCAAATTAAAGAAGTAAATTAAAACTTCCCGCAAATGCTGTTTTATTGGCACGAAACTCGACATATTGAGAGCTCAAAAAAACTATGAATTTGACACTGCGACAAATTGACACATACTGAAAATTAAAGCTATAAGACGTAGCTTTGACATGAACATAGTCACAGTACTGCCTGATGCGTATAGCGTTACCCGACAAACAATATGTGTCCAATGGGAACATGAATATTCCCTTTATGGGCACAAAATTTTCTAGAAAATTATTTCTCTTTCTTTATTCTCTATGAAACAAAAATTTCTCTATCTTTTATATTTTAATAAAAATTGTGTCCAACATGTGCCTGTAAAAGTAGCTACTTATGTATTGAGATTAGTTTTAATGCCATTACTACTCACGCAAGTTATTTTCTCTCTATCTCTCTTCTGTATTCAAGAAAATCATTCGTTATTTTTAATTTTTATCAGTCCATTATTCAAAGTCAGTCGGATAGGATCTCAAGTGTTACTATTTTGTATAGTGTTGTATAGTTATAAAGTGTTTTTTTATTTTTTTTAAAATAGTAATAATAAATATATAATAATTTAATATCTATTCATATTATCACCTTTATTAAATAATATTGGAAAGAAGGTGAGTAGTTTTATATTTTAATTGAAAACAGCGAGCGGCATATGCCTAATATTTTTAATAAAAAAAGTAATAAACAATATGGCCGTGATATTTTATTTACAGTTTGTGTCCATCGTGTGTTAATAAAAGTATAGTAATTTTATAAAAAGTGCGTTGTAAATTTTTTCTAGTTTTAAATAATAACTATAATTATATTCCAAACGAATCAATCATACATTCATAAACAGACATTATCGTACACATTTATTAGAATTTAAAGAAATACAATATCACGGCCATATTTCATATATTCACACATTTGCTATTTTCGTGTCCAACATGTGTCAGTAAAGGTATAGACTTGTGTAGCTTCGTATTATTTTATAGGCTGGTGCTACACGAGATTTTAATTTCTGATTTCAAACTAAGTCGTAATAGATTTTTTATTGTTAATTTAAACCTTTATATTAAATGAAAACACCTAATTTAAAACATTTAAAAATTTTATGTCGCACAATTTTTGACCGTGAATCCGAAATGACAAAAATAGAAATGAAAATAAAAAAATTTAAGGGCATTTTTGAGATGTAGATTTTTGTTTAAATTTTATTTTCGAAAGAACAGAATAAAATAATACAAAAAATTAGGTGTTTTCATTTAATATAAAGATTTAAATTAACAATAAAAAATCTATTACGACTTAGTTTGAAACCAGAAATTAAAATCTCGTGTAGCACCAGCCATAGATTTGTAGGAAATTTTATGTTAGTTGCGGTAACATTGCTGTTAAATTACAGATTGCAATTTTTTGTATTGCCTACCTTATAAAATGTCATACAAAAATATCATAGAAATATCTGAACGGTCAAGGAAAAGACGTTTTCACGTAACAAACGCTTCACCTATTGACGTTTATTCTGAAGAAAAAGAATTAAATAACAAAAAAAATCCGACCGGATTTTCAGACACAGAAAGTATTCTATCCGAAATATGTTCGGATATAGATTTTGAATCAGATATGAGCAGCAACTCTGACATGGAATTAGAATCAGATATTGAAAACGACTCTGATAAACTATTAAATTTTTTAAAATATTGGTCAATTAAGCACAACATAACCGCTAGAGCAACTGATGAGCTTCTTTCAATTTTAAAATGTAATGGACATCCGCTTCTACCAAAAACATGTAGAACTTTACTTAAAACCCCTATTAGCAGAGACATTTTGGAAATTGATTCTGGGAGTTTCGTTTATCTGGGTATTAAATATCACTTAGATAATTATCTGATTTCTGTCAAAAATCTTCCAGAAGAAATAATCCTTAATTTTAATATTGACGGTGTTCCAATTACAAAAAGCAACCGCAATTGCTTTTGGTTAATTCTCTGTCAAACCAAAAAATTCGAAATAGAAACGATTTTTGTGGTCGCTGTTTATTACGGCACAACTAAACCTAGTGATTTTAACTTATTTTTGCGACCATTAGTTGATGAAATAAAAATTTTAGAAGAGACATATATGTTTCAAAACAAGACCATTAAAATAACACCTGGATTGTTTATTTGTGATGCTCCAGCCAAAGCTAGCATAACCGGAATCAAATCACACACTGGGTATTTTGGATGTAGTAGATGTACAACAGAAGGCAGCTATTATAAAAATAGAGTAATATTTCCTGACACAAATTGTACACTGCGCACAAATGAATCATTTCGATCTAAAGCAGATGAACATCATCATAATTATACTTCTGTACTAGAAGAACTTGATATTGATATGATCAAACAATTCCCATTAGATTACCTTCATGTTGTATGCTTGGGTGTAACTAAAAAAATTTTAAATATATTGTTAAATGGACATCCACCACATGTTTTATCGAATCATGATACAGTTCGAATCTCAGCAAGATTAAAAGCAATTTCAGAGACCCAACCATCAGGATTTCAAAGGAAAATTCGACCACTTACGGATATAGGCTATTTTAAGGGATCCGAGTTTCGAACTTTTTTACTCTACTCTGCACCATTTGTTCTAAAAGATATTATATCCAGCGAGAAGTATAATCATATACTATTATTACATGTTGCGATGCGGATGTGCGTAAATGGATTATGTACAGAGAAAGCAGAAGTAATTAAGGATATTCTGAAATTGTTTGTAAATGAGACTGGACGAATTTATGGATACGAATATCTTTCTTATAATGTTCATTCATTAATCCATATACCGGATGATGTATTATGCAATGGTGGATTAGATAAGTACAGCGCATTCCCTTTCGAAAATTATATGTTTTATATCAAATGTCTCTTACGCAAAAACAATGAGCAATTGGCTCAAATATGCAATCGTATAGTTGAACGGAATAACATATTATCAATAGAAAATATTACCGAACTGAAACTGGTACCTGATTTGAAAAAGAAGTCGGTAAATAATTTAGGTGGAACTATTTATTTAGAATTGAATCTCGTCAATATGAGGATTAATTCAACCTGTCGAAATCAATGGATTTTAACAAAACAAAAACAAATTGTGCAGTTCATACATGCTGAAAGGAGCGAAAATAAAATTATATTATACGGTTCTGAGATTTGTGGAAAAGAAAATTTTTACAACTTACCTATAGATTCAAGTAATCTAGATATTTATAAAACTACCAAAAATAAGATTGCCCCAAGGTATTGGTCTACGAATATAATTACATGCAAACTTTTTATGATGGAACACGAAGATTTTTATGTGTTTATTCCTATTTTACATTCAAGTCCACAAAACTAATTTAACAATTAATTATAAAATAATCTGAGTGTAGGTGATTAATACAATTGCATTAGTCAATTTGTATTTAATTATAGTAAAAGTAAGAACTATTTTCGATTAAATATTTAATACAATAATACATATTGTCAATAACAGTAAAATAAAAATATAATTTCAATTCGCAGATGTATATGATTGTTGAGACGGTCACTTCTGATGGCGATTTGGAAGTGGTAACCGTGCTGGACGAGTGGATATCGAATGGGAAATTATTTTGGCCGCCGATGAAAATTTACCATAAAGCAATTAAACGTGGATATAAAAGGGACGATTCTTGGAAGTGTTATGACTTTAGACTATTGGCCTCAAATATAGGTATGTTTTCATGTTTCTATCACCTATACAATTATTTTTAGTATTTTGGAACCATATTATGATTATGATTTGACCATATTATCTTTTGTTTTATAGAAACTTATTCGGAGGCGAAGAAAAAAGAACGTATGTATAGTAACTATACAAATTCGGAATCCGAAAAATTCCACAAAAGTAAAAATAAAAATGTAAAAGTACCAGATTATAACTTTAATTTAAATTTTGGGATTGAAAAACCGGAAAATGAAATATCCGAAACCAATTACAGCAATCCTATTGTTCAGACGATGGAAACACCAACGGCTACCATTACAGAGAACCAAGACGGACAAAAAATTACCATATTGGAGATGGTAACATTACCACAGAATGGAATAGAATTGAATAACTTCGAAAGTTTTGACGAATCAGAATGTGTGCCTGTTGTACGGCAAGATGCATTCATTGCTGACAACGAATTTGACATGCGTCTTCAAAATCTTGAAAATAAATTGAGTCAGATTGAAAAATTTATGCGTTCAACTGACACAAAGCTGGAATGTATTTACGAATCGCAAACTGCATTAATTTCCCTTATAAAAAAATCTTTTCCAAAAAGTAAATTGGTAAAAGATGATGAATTCGTAATGCCAATCATTCCAATAACTACAGAAGCTGGACTGGAGGATTTCAATAAAAAATTAACCATTTCAAATGACTTCATGGAACAATTAGTAAGTTTAAAAATATTTTGTGCTCGATTTCAGATAAAGATCGTTGGCCGCTTCATTTGCAGTTGGCCAATATTTGTTTTATAATATTGTTTTATACTATTGCAAATTAAATAATATTAAATTAAAAATGATTGGATCACACAATAATTACAGTTCATATTTTTACTGACAAGTAACACACGCTAATAAATGTTTTTATTGTTCTATAGGTTATAAGGCTAAAAAAACATGACCGGAAGCCCTCAATCAATGACAGCGTGAAAAATATAATGGAGGATATTTTTTCATACGCGTTATTACTCAAATATACATGGACAGGCCGAACCGGCATTGATAAAAGTAAATTAAAACGAACCAGTTTGATTTATAATAATATCTAATAAATTATTTTTTTTTAAATTTCAGGTATTACAAAATTGGTCTTTAATAAAAATACGGGAATTTTGGAACTAATTTCCAATATAATCAATTATAAAAGGCAGGAGGAAATATCATCTCATGATATTCATAACTCCGTTAAGGAATTTTTTAAAAGAAAAAAACTTAGAATGAGTCGTAATAATTCGTGCAATAATAAAGCATAAGCACTCGTATCATGAACATAAAATAATAATTTCAGATTTAGAAGTAATCATATAATCCATGAACCACCGTAAGTGTGATCGTATATAATGTACATAATTTAATGTACATGATGATGATGGTAGTTGGTTTTGTAGTGGCCAATAAATTTGTGGTTTCTTTAAATTTGAAATAGTTATAGTCATTAAGCGCTTAATTTACAAGCAAACAATCAAAAATTCATATATATCGAATTCTGAAATTTGAACCATATTACTTCTAACACTGACCCCTGAATCATACACTAGATAGTAAGTCTTATTCTTACAAAAAAATCTCTAACAGTCGTACAAGTTTCACAAAAAATATTATTTTAATGTTACTTAAAAAAAGTGAATTTTATTTCCGAAAAAACTGCAATTCTATGTTATCAGTGCTGGGGTGTTCCAACTTCACATTTTCGATAAAACTATCACTCGTATGTCTCTTTTATTAAGAACAATATCCCGTTCACTCAACTCCATGTTATCGTAATGTAAGGTAGCTAGATTTATATTTATCCGCTACTGCCATCGAATCTCCAGCGAATACCATTTATTTTTTGATGGCGGTATTGGAAAAATTTAATCTAGTTGCCTTAAATTAAATTAAAATCGAAACGAGTGAGTGAGATATTATTCAAATTTATTCTTAATAAAAGAGACATACGAGTTATAGTTTTATCGAAAATGTGAAGTTGGAACACCCCAGCACAGAAAATTAGATAAATTTGACAGAATTTTCGTACGAATTAGCGTTGTGTGGGACTTCCAATAAAGTAAAAGACGTTTTGGGTGGTAATATGATTCAAATTTTAGAATTATGTGAAGTGCAATTAATTAAAATTTTATTTTTGTTTTCATGTTAACATGTTTAGCACGAATTTAACGTTATTATTTTATTTCAAAATTTAAAATGAACTTGTCTATATATATTGTTGAATACTTTGAATTTATTTATTATGTATAAAATCGTTTACATTGTCTGTATTATATTGAATCTGGAATTTAAGTTAGAATTACAAATATTTATTAATAAAACAAGAAATTAATAATTTGTTTTGATTTTGATTGCAATTTTTACATACATATGTACATGTTAATCCATCGTACTTACATGTATCGGACACAATACACACAATATCTTTGACTTTGTAATAACTGATGTATTTACGATGGACGGAGTTTTTGATTGTCCATCGATGGTACATTTTCAATTTATATAGTAGTAACATTATTAATCCATGTGGTGGACAGATGATAAAATTACGTTATTATATTCGTAATGCTGTTTTGTCGGCGACATGTTATGCTTTTTGTCTAAATAAATATAGACATCGGTTGTTACCAACTAAATACATATGTCGTTACGTTTGATGTCCTTTTTACGATTACTCTGCTCTCTTTCTCATAAGGAGAGAATACTACAATATGTTTCTCTTACTCTCTTAATAATTACTTTTTACCTCGGCGTTTTCCACCAAATGTGTGTACCTAAGTCGGAACCATTATGAACTTAGTAGCACTAGTACACTTGGACTTGTTTCGAACACATTGTTTGTCGGGTTAGTAACGCCATCTGTTATCAATCCCGCATTTTCAATTTGTACCCCCAATATATCCTAAATATATGTACATATATGCAATTTATGAAAGAAGAAATATGAGCTTTTGTAAATTTTAATAATATTCGAAAATACGTACGTGCATTCAGAGCATAAATCAATTATTATTTATATTTAATTATATTTCTATCTTCAAACACATATAAAATAAAAATTATTTCCAATTTGATTAAAGCTTGTCCGAATTTCATATGATACAGAACCCATATGTATATGTGTAACTTATACATTTGTACAAACATCGAAATTTAAATAGAAATACATACATTCAACATTTGCACAGGAAAAACTAACCAGACAAATGATAAATTTAATTTACGTGATAAAACTTTTAAAAATTTGTATAAATACAAAAAAAAAATCTCTCAAAGGATTGATTTGAATTCCAGAAAAGAAAACAAAATACACATGTAGAAAAAAATATCTCAAATTTAGAATTTGGTTTGAATTTGTTTGCTATTTCGTTTGTTTTTATAGATAAGGATGCTCTGTTTTTGTTATTCAAATTTCAACTTGTTGACTTGGTCGTAATGGAGACCTGACACAAAAAAATTTACATATTTGTTTTAAATTAAAATAATGAATTATAGTGATGATGAAAAAACACTTCATATTAAAAAATTCATTAGATGATATTTTTGCATGCAGATGACTGTCTGATTTAACGTCATTATACCCAAACAAATATTTTATTTTATCGACACATTTCAAAGACTTTTCAAACGTTATGGTAGCGAAACGTACATTAAGTAACTACATATTACCAAGCCTACCGTCGAAAAAATTGGTCAAATGTATGGTAATTGTGATGAAATATGGTCAAATGTTTGGCATTTGCTTCAATCCCCCTTGAATTTCCTCGAAAGTTGAACCAGCGAACCAATAAATTGCAAAGTAAATATCTGAAAGCGAATGCAGTATTGCGTTCTTTCGTTTCTTCCTTCCTTCTGAAATTTTTTTAAACCAATTTCGATTCGGTGTTGATTGATCTTTTGGTCACCATGAAAGGCCATAACCAAATAATATCGCACGAACACTTTAACCACCATACAAATGTCAAAACATTTACCCTTTTTTCTCAGCTGGTGAAGAGATTAAGGAAGTTTCTGATAAATATTCAGTAGAAGAAAAAATTGGTATCATGAATACCATTGCGGATAAATCAAAAATGGTAGAATAATAAATAAAACTCTTGATATTTAAAATTTTTAAATAAAAAGCGAATTTATAAAAATAATTAAAATGTATTTTAATATTTGGTGAACATTTCTGAGTTTTGCCATGGTAAGACATTGTCATTCGTGTAATAACGAATAGTATAGTTCATTTATTTACAGTATTATTTGAAGTAACATGTAGTGGAGGGTAGGGGCAGAATTCACCGTGGCCTTTATCCATTTCTGTTTCATTCTTCAAACATAAAATATAGGAAAATACACTGGCTCAGGGGTAAAAATTCTTAGCTCTCAATACACAACAAAATGCTTCTGTCCCTCAATACACAACAAATGCTAAAAACAGTATGAACTTATGGAATCCAACTTTGGGGCTGTTCTAAGAAAACTATGTGAATGCCCTATGGTCCATTAGAAACGAAAACCTTCATAGGGACTTGAAGATGGAATACGTCATCGATGAAATAAATACAAAATCAAGGAAACACGGCAGAAAATGCGAATATCCGTCGTATGACACCACTAATGAAGCAAGGAGACTCCAAAGGCAGAAATCCCTGGAGCTGGGCATTTCTAATTAGAATAAGAAATTATTGTTAATTGTGTAAACCAATAGATTGCATATCATAAACCGGGAAAGTAATTTAAAATAGATAAATTACTAGAATAACAGATCATTAATTAAAATAAAAAATAGACTTCTGCTTACTGGTATTCAGTACTTTGATCTCTATGATATGCAAGTTTGACTTAATTTTGTATTGACTTTATTTCGCAGTTCTTCTCCCAGTTCACGTCTTCGGTGATTTTTTTTAAACTGTTTATCCTCTTTACACTATGGACTTTAAGCATTCCACAGTTTTCACACGTTGCTGGATCTTTTTTCTTAGAAACATTTTTGTAACTATCTCGGGATTCACCTTTCGGTGTCGCTGCTGAGTGGATAACAACGACGTATTTTAATAAATGATGCTTCTGATCAGTCTATTTTCAATCCCACACACATGTATTTTCTTCAAAATTTATGGAAAATTGCTTGCTTCAGAACATGTTTCTAAAGATAATTTTCAGACCAAAATACTGTTCTTGTAGGGGTATATCCTCTATCCGGTCGCAAATTATTTAATTGCGAGGCAAAATATGGTTACTAAATTTATTTTGCCATGCCAATTCTCAATTTTTTTTTTAAATTTAATTTTGTTTTGCGATTGTAAAGTAGAAATACACGAAAAGACTGCTATGTGTTTTCCGAGGTCGTAGTATTTTCATGTATTTCTACTTTACAATCGAAAAACAAATTTAAATTTAAAAAAAAAGTGAGAATTGGCACGGAAAAATAAATGTAGTAACCATATTTCTGATCGCAAATAATTATATTGCGTCCGGATGATATACTCCATAAAGGGCCGACTTAATCATGCATGTGCAATCGTGTGATTGCACAATCACGCTTTTCCTCGCACGGTACATGCATATTGCACAATCATCAATTTTAAAATATGCCTGAAGAAGCTTATGTTGCATTTTTAATTGAAATAGCAATACGGAGGACAAAAAAATAAAAACTTTGGATGAAGGAATGGTTTAAAAAACGTAATGAATATGGGCATTGGAAATGATTAAAAGAATTAGAAAACACATCTATTAAGGATTATAATAATTTCCTTCGAATGAGCAAACTAAATTACATGGAATTATTAGGAAAAGTTGAGCCATTCATTATTAAACAAACAACTATAATGAGAGAACCTATTTCACCAAATGAACGTTTGTCCTTTTCTTGCAACCGGAGAAACTTTTGAGGAGCTTAAATTTCTAACTGCGATTGCAACACAAACAATTGGCAAGATTGTAATGGAAACATGTGAAGCTATTACTGCGGTATTGGAAGACGGTATTAAAGTGAGTAAAAGATTTATTTTATTTATATGTTGAAAACTTTGTTTTTATTTATATTTTGAATTCACACTTACATGATATATGTACATGTTTTTTTAAATTAAACTTCAAAATTGTTTAAGAACTGTTGAGCAGTTGAATAATTGGTTTCAACATTTAATTGATCTTCGTTATTCAAATATATTATACGTTGCGTAGGCATAGCAGATGGCAATGAAGATGAATTGCTTAAATCGCTCCACAAAGGGGTTGATGTTTTTACTTCCTTATGAATTAATACATTTTGTATTTCTCGTGCCATGTTTTAATTTAAATGTCCTAAATATCCATGAAATAGAACATCTGAAATGATTTTCCTTGCAATAACTTTTTGTATATTTGCCATTTCGGCAGTTGCCCATTATTTGTTCAACACATCAACAGAGCTGTCTTTAAGGTGCTCGCAAGCCAATTTAATTAAATTGTCTTCGTTAGTCAAACACCTTTCTTTTTTGCTGGTGGACCTTCACTCTAGAAAAATTTAATAAAAAATAATTTTACTTGTTTAATTTATCTAAAAAATATTCCCTTTTCAGGCTACCCACAAATCCTGACGAATGGAAAAAAGAGGGAAAATCGTTTGCTGAAATATGAAATTACCCCAATTGCATTGAGTTTATTGCTGGGAAATACGTTAACATAACCAAGCCATCTCATTCTGGATCATATTACTTTAATTATAAAGAAAAAATTTCAATTGTACATATGGCAATTACAAATGCCAAATATGAATTTATGATGGTCGACGTTGGTGTGCATGGAAGAGCTTCAGACGGCGGTGTGTTTAAGCAAACACAGTTTTTTGAAAAACTTGAAAACAAAACTTTGTATCTGCCAAATCATGAGGCTCTACCACGATCAAATGAAAAAATGCCATTTGTCTTTGTTGCTGCTGATACGTTTCCGTTAATGGAAAATATTATGAAACCGTATAGCCAGATAACTATGAAGATAGAGGAAATCCTTTTTATTTATAGGTTATCACGTGCTCACCGTATTGTCGAAAATGTTTTCGGAATTCTGGCCTCACGATTTAGGATTTCGCTAAAAAATATAAATTTAGGTCCAGAAAAGGTTACCACAATAATATTTGCTTGTTGTTATTTGCATAATTACCTAAAAAAAACAAGAAGGTATTTATTTAGACAATGGTTTTGATAAAGAAGACATCAATCGAACAGAAATTATTGGCGTCGATTGGCGTCACAATAATGATCAACTGGGTGCAATTCAGTTTACGCAAGCACGAAACGGAAGTAATCACGCAAAAGATATCCGAAATAAATTTTGCGAGTTTTTTAATGCGTCAGGTGCCGTACCATGGCAAAATAAAGTTAACGAAAAAATTATTAATCAAATAAATGTTACCGTTAAAGAGTAGTTATAAGTTTTATTGTATGAAATAAAACAAAAATTACTTATTACATTTGTGTTTTCTATAGCAATATGTTGAAATACCATAGACTTGATTCGTATACATCATCCGCACCGGCCCTTGATTTTTTGGAATCTTTTTTTCTTTTAATTCTCGTCTATAATTGCTTCGAAATGTATTATTTTTTCTCACAACCATGTCACGATTTGCATTTTCATCAATTTCATTTAATTTCACCACCATTTTCTCATAAGCAGCATTTTTTAAAATGCGATTACTATATTCTTGACGTTTCACCTTCCATAATACTGGTAAACTTTGGTATAGTTCCAAAAAATCAGTCCAATATTTTTTATCTTATATATTAATACGCTTAATTTTTAGTTTGTGCTCCCTTTTTAACCTATTTCCTGTGCGCGTATCTTAATGAAACATATATCAGGTGAAAGGTATTTTTTCATAGATGTGCAGAATATATGTTTTATTGGTACGTGCACGGGAAATAGGTGTAAAAGCCAAGAAACGTTTTTCCTATACTGTACATTTTATATATTAATCACGACGCCAGAATGTCATGACAAAATATGTTTGTTTTGAATTAAACCGTGACAATGACAATATTTATTAAAACTGCTAATGTTTTTGTCATAACACCGATTTTTCTTTTTGTGTTTTTGGTTCGACGAAGTGAGTATTCTCCTTTTCGATTTTTTCGATGAAGGTGAGGACGAGTTTGCGCAATACTTGCTTTCTGTGGGAAACGGCAATGCTCCAACCGAATCGATCACACTTCCGGACCGCCTTTTCAGTTCTCAAAGTGTAATCGATTTCGTGTATGGTGACATTAACACAACACTAGCCGAGGGAACCATCGAAGAGCGCGCCATCCTTTCACCAAAGAATGATGATTGCGCGCAAATCAATCAGCAGGTGCTTAACCTCATGCCCGGCGAACAAGAAGTCAAACATAGTGTTGATAAAGTTGAGAGTGATGACGTAAATGAGGAACTCCGCCTACCCGTAGAGTTTCTCAACAAGATTGAAGGGTCCGGACTTCCGCGCCATGCCATCCCGCTAAAGGTAAACGTGATCGTTCTTTTGATGAGGAATCTTAATACAAGCAAGGGTCTTATCAATGGAACACGCATGCGAGTCGCAAAAATAAACCGCTACAGTCTGCAATGTGACGTGCTGACCGGCTTCTCAAAAGGCGAGCACGTTCTCATCCCACGCATTAAGCTCTCACCCTCGGAAGGCACCTTCTCATTTAAAATGTCTCGCCTCCAATTTCCGGTCCAGCTCGCATTCGCCATGACCATCAACAAGAGTCAGGGTCAAAGCTTGAAGAAGGTAGGAGAGTACTTGCCGGCCCCCGTATTTACGCACGGTCAGCTGTATGTGGCTTTTTCACGATGCCGCTCATTTAACGGAATCAAGGTGTTTATCGTTGAGACAAGCGATCAATCAGCTGATCGGGATGGGCACATCACAACTAAGAATGTCGTTTTTGTAGAGATTCTACGCATGTAAACTGTAAAGTTAATTCATATTTTATTATTTTTCTTTTGTACATTTCTTATTAAATATTTATTTAACAGCATATATGAATTTACTTTATTTTTGATAAAAGTGAATCAAATTTACATCTTAAAAATTCTTCTTATCAATTCTTAACCAAAAATTTAATAAAATGTATTCACGTGACTGATTATTCAGTCACAGGTCAGCTAGTTATTTATTAAATTTATATTTGACATATTTATTTGGATGGAAAAAACAAACGACTGAGCAAATTGCACACACACGACGCAGTTTTGCATGCACAAACAAGAAAATATCAAAAAAAAAATTAAATCACACAATCAGCATGCGCAATCACTCAATCAATACCATACACTGTCAATCAGCATGCATAAATAAATTAGCATCCGTGCTTCACCGAAACTCATGATCTGCTGAAAACATCGTTTCTACGAAAGAAAATGTATGGGAAAACCGGAGGCAGCCAAGTTCTCGTTGTTCACAATAACTTGGTCTTTTAGCGACTTCAACTTACCCAGAAACTTAAGGTAAACGACCATAGATAACGCCGTGTGATTTGGGCTCTGGAGCAGATGGTTTTGACCCAATTTTCGCTAAAAAATATTATGTCTAGCAGCGACGAGGCTGGATTTGGGCCATACCTTCTATTTGCTGTACAATTGTTGCTTTAGGAACTGGTTATTGTCAGAGAAATAGAGCGCATAAATACCGATTTTAAATAGAATCCATTCCAGGTACGTATTCGTTCAAAATTTTTGAATTGCTAAACGTTTGAATTTTATTTTAAAAATTATTAAAATATTTTCTGCTTTTGTGAATTTTGTAATAATCATTTTTATAAAAACATTGCACATTTATTCAAGCTACGGCCGTACATGTCGTTAAAATCTGCTAGTTTTCGCGAAACCATAGATAGATACGTGATAATTTATGGTCATACTTATGGTCCTGTTTTACAAATAATAAAAAAAAATGTCCTTGTGGAAGCATATAATACGAAAATGTTGCAATTTTTTGCTAGGTGATACGTACGTTCGTACGTACGTACGAGAAGAGTTTGTGCACGTAAAATATATTTTTTGCTGTAATTATAATTTTCGTTTGCTGTTTCATATTTTTAATAATATGTTTTCTATTATTATTGTTGTTTTTGCTACCACTACTACTACTTCTTAATTTAAGTAGTTTTCCTTTTTTCTATATATGTTTGTATTTATTTTTTGCCAGCAAAACATAAAATAAAAAAAAAACAGATTCCAGTTAATTATCTTCATAAATCATCCTCTTTTTTACCATATAGAGTTGTCCATTATTGTAGAACTTAGTAAATGTTTTCTCGCTTTTTTCTATGGTATGAATATTTGAAGCTTTTGGTTGTGGGCATATATTTTTATACGTAAGGGGTGGTTGTAAATAATATTACGTGAGAAGGCAGTTATATAATTAAAATGGGTAATAATTGTGGTGGGCCCCATTTTAACAACAAACAAGTTACTTGGCATTAATAAATTTTGTAACTTCGAAATGTTAGTATTTAACGGGAATAGATTTTGCAAAGATAAGTTTTGGCAATGTTTTATGTTACCTCACTTTTTAATGTAATATTTAGTTCTTAGCTACCGTTCCTCGCATATCTTTATACATTTCTTCTGATTTTTATTAATTATGGCACTTTCTCTGTTGCGGTATGTATTTGCCAGGGTTCATTTATCTTCCATACTTAAACGATAATAATCTTTCATCAAGAACGAAAAAAATAACCAGATTTCACTTTATTTCAAATACCGATTAAATGTTTAATTTGTTAGTTGTACAGGCAGGCTGCTCTATACATAATCTATACATAAGGTCTCTTACAAAAGTACACTGTTGAAAATCATCGTCATGAAACGACTGTTCATGAACTGAATTCTAAATTAAATAAACCATTTCTAACAAGTAATTATTATATCAGTTGCCATATTACAAAATTGTTGTCATCGCGGAATATCTGTTTGGTTATTCAGGATAACCAAATGGTTGTTGAGTGAGTTTACAAATTGGGTTAGCAATTTGGCTTCGAACTAATAAATTAAATTTTGTCGTCTCATCAGATGATTCAGTTGTGTCTTGTACCACTTTTGAAGAGGCAATGTATATCAAAAACGGACCAAATGCCACATTGTTAACAACAAAAAATCTTCCAGCCTTTAAAGTTGTACAGTAATCCATATCAAGGTAATAATCGAATAAAATCCGAGACTTCATAATTTGTAAATTCATCAGGTCCAGCTACTCACGACGATAGCGAAAACAATGAACTAACACCCGTCCCAAAAAAAGAGTTAAAACCGTGCATAAAGTTATTTGCGAAAAATAGTTAACTGCCAAAGAAAAACGGTACTAGGAGGTACATGCATTCTTCAAAGAAAGCGAGGTCGGAAAATATGAGATTTATCTTAAAACAAGAAGGTAGAAAATTGCGCCGTGCTGAAAAATTGAGAACACTTAATGAAGTTCTTAACAAAAAATTATATTCCTTTAACATTTTAAACATAGATTTTTCAATTTTATAAAATAAGTAAAAAGTAACTAATTAAAAATTATGCGCAATACGGTTTCATTGTATCTACCCTAGATGTTTCAACACAGCTGTATAGTAACTATTTCCGTATTTTCAAGCTCTTGTTCAAGAACGCTTTCTTTCTCTGGTTCGCTAGGGATAATTTGTTGTTCTTGTTCTTCATCTGTTTAATCCCACAAATCACCGTTCTCGATGCATAAATTATCTAGAAAATAACATCCGTGGACAAATTTACACATGCGCTTCATTTCCCAGAAATCAGGGTTTTGGTTACGCAAAACATTTTCTATTTTTGCTCCAGTTTGGTAGTGTTTTTTGTTAAAAAAATGTAGTTTCTCTGTCACATTTTCGTCATCCGTATACATATCCCAACCGATAACAACGTTAAGGAACTTTTTATCGGCATTGCAAATGTTTGCAATGTAAGTGATATTAACCCATGTCGATTGAGGAAAGTTGACCGAATTTTTCTTAGGCTTCCTTATAGAGGGAAAAAATCGATGAGCAGAAATTACCTCTATCTCTTAAATTATATAAAAATGACGTGTGTGTTTGTAACATTAAAACTCAAAAACTGCTGCATCGATTTTGATAAAAATTTGTGTATATCTTCTATGAGTCATTAGAAGAATTTTTAGCTGCAAATGGTCCAAGTTGCAGCTTCCAAAGGAGTATTTTTGATCGATAAACTCAAGAACTTCTGCACCGATTTCAATAAAAATTTATATATGTATGTTCTATAGGTCGTGAGAAGTGATTCTGTATTTTTTGGCCGACAACGGTCCAATGAAAGTGGCAGCTCCCATACAAGCTTTTACAAATTTTTGCAATTATATTGAAAAGTATATCATTTATAAGAAAAACTACCAAGAACAAAAAAATCTTAATTAATTTGGCAACGATACCGGCCCAATTCGGTTTTTCAAAATTTAACAGGAACTGACGATTTTTGACAATTTGGACATAGTTTTATTCGAATCAACATGTGCGCATAAATAAGTTTTTATTATAGATTTGATGATGATGAAAGAGGTGAGGTAGATTATATTTTTTAGATGCTACAGGGGAACTGGATAAACATTTTCGATATCATTACTTTTGGAAAATATAAGGTATAGCAGCAAGATTTTTAGGTGGTGGTAGAACAGCTCATTCAGTAATAAAACTCCTACTAAATATCCAAATAATTGAAACACCAACATCTAACATATCAAAAATATCCGGAACGGCATAAGCATTCCAAAATAATAGTCTGAGACGAATGCACAATGGCACATCCAGCATCATTTTAAGCATTAGATAAAACATTACAAGATTTACGCAAAAACCAACTAATATTCGGTGGTACAACAATATTATTAACAGGTGATTTTAGACAGAAACTATATGTTATAACACGATCAACTTCACCTGATGAATTAAATACGTGTTTAAAATCATCCAATTTATGGAGAAAATTAAATTTAACAACAAATACGCGTGTTTAATTGCAAAACTATGAATCATCTGTAAAATTTTCCAAACATTTTGTTACATGCTACAACTATTTTACCACTCCGGTAGCTCGGGGTCAGGGTGTGGAGTTGCTTTGCATTTAACAATAAAATTTAGAAAATTTTGATCCTGTGTAGCTAACACAATAACTCAGCAACAACCACACAAATAATTTTAAAGATTTATTTTAACATTTATATCAGACAAAAAAAACTTATATATTAATTATATACATACGTAAATCAAAACCAAAAATTATATACTATCGATATAGTATATAATTTTTGGTTTTGATTTACGTATGTATATAATTAATATATAAGTTTTTTTTGTCTGATATAAATGCGATCACCGCCCAATTAATACTATGACAAGTTGAAAGCATCAACTTTACAGGAGACTATTTTTTTTTGTTATCTTCGAAGACACCTATTGATTTTAAATTATATGAATATATGTATTTCAATATGTACAATTGGCTTGTGTATAAATTACCATTAATTGTTAATTGGTTTTCTTTAAAATCAGTTTAATCATAGTTTTTAAGTAAATTTAAAAACCTAACATGTGACAAAGCTACTAAGAAAATAGTCAAACAATATCTATAACTATTTATAATATACCACCATTCAGTCACTTATAGTTTATAACATTATTATTTTTATATTTGTTTGGAAATCCAAAACAATACTAGCACATTTACTACAATTACTCAAAAAAAAATATTTATTTTAAAATACTATTCTTTAGAATAGGTATCGTTAGTTTCTTTTTAATTTTAAACTCAATTTTTTTTCCGACCAAACAAATTTTTGGAATTTCCCAGGCTAAAAGATTCCAAAAATATTTATTAAACCGAAAATTTTGTTAACTACGTTTTGTTAAAAGAAAATTAAAGTAGAATTTTGAACAGTATTAGTTTTAGACTCCAAACAAACACCAAAATTTGGGACAATATTCATATTGCAACAGTCGTGGGGACGTACCGCACGCTCTGAGGTCTCATCCAAGCCGGGCCTAAACTAAACTAATCTGAATTACACATAAATGAATAACACAAAAACAATAAAAAAAACATTCATTTTACAAAAAAGCCCTGCAAATATATTGAGCGTATTTGTCAAAGGAAAGAATTGTGAGTTTCATGAAGGAGATGTACGAGCAAATAAGAGGAAAGAGACGGATTTCGCTGAAAAAAAATTGAAATATGATAGTGCTCATAATGTAGGCTTAGAAATGATGGCTAAAGTTGCAGTTAAATTAATAACACAAAGCAACACCATGAAATTAACAACAAGTTCTTAGGAAAATCAGATTAGAAGTTTTGAAACGGGATGATCTTATTAAAGATTGCGATGTGTATGATGTATTTCGTAGATGGGACATAGAAAGATTAAACTGTGATAATAAATATATATTATATATATTCAGTTTCTTTGCCTTTAACTTTAACGCTATTACGAAAATTACAAATTGAAATAATGCTAAATTATAGTCCTCAAATAATACATTTAGATGCTACTGGAAGCGTAATAAAAACGCCAAAATGCCACCCAGAACATCACTGCAAGAAAATTTTATATTATGCATGTGTCATTAAAATAGGCAATACAATAGTCCCAGTTGCAGAGTTTATTTCGTGTAAACATGATGCTGGAACTATTTCAAAATTTTTAATTGATTTTAAATCTGAAATGGTACAAATCCCAAAATTATCAATACCAAAGTATATGTTGTAGATTGGACCTGGGCTTATACTCAGTGTATTCTGCACGTATTTAATAATATGACGATAATTGACTATTTAGAATACACTTACGGGTGTTTAGTTAAAAATAAAAGTCACAATAAAAGTATGGTAGCTGTCTTTATTTGTTGCAACCATTTTATTAAAATAATTATTAACCACCTAAAAAAGAAATTACCGAACGCCAACAAATCATTTAAAAATTTTATAATAGATATTTTTTGTGCCATGCTTAATTGTCCAAATCTATAAAATGTTATTTCATTATTTAAAATCTATTGTGTAGTTTGTTTAAATGAATTTAGAACATCTAAAGTACAAAAAAGTTTAAGTGAGTTTTCCTCATTCCTACATTTTTTTTTATAATCGTGATAGTATCGTTTTAAATGAGAATAAATTCGAAGAGGATAGTGATTTTCACGCGAATTCTGACGTAAATAAACCTCACTATATGAGAAGTTTATTTTATATTTTATTCATAAAAATATAATGTGAAATGAATTACATTGAATATAAGGAAGAAGTGTTTGGAAAAAAACAAATTTTATTGCAAAGAATTTGTATTATTTACCATCCAAAGATACTTTTGTTATCTGCCGTTATGGGGAACCAGTTTTTCGAGCAATATTAATATTGCAGGTCGGCTGTCAAATTCAGATGTAGAATTGTGGTTTCGACATGTTAAACATTTATATATAGAATATATAGAGAAAAAAATGTTAAGAGTCGGGAGATTTGTTGCATTATTGAAGGCAAAAACTGAGCTTTTAACAAATTCAATAAAAATTTCTAATGCACTTAAGCCTACCCCTAAATATAAAAAAAGAAACGATAAAACTATCGAAGAATCAGATGAAGAACCAGATACTTTAACTAATAAGGAACATTGGAACAAGCAAATTAGGTTATATGATTCTCTTAAACACGGGGGGAAGCGGGTGTTGTCTAGATATTTGGAAAAATGAACACCAAGAGAAAATGTCGAAAAAGAAACTGTCGAAAAAGAAAATGTATAAAAAGAAAATCTCGAACAAGAATTAGATTTTGAATATGACCATATATTGCAAAATGGGTATTCATTTAATTTTCAAGGTCACCAAATTTCGATAACAAACACATGAGGCTTCGATTCTTTTGTACACATAATAAGAATGATAGCGATTGACAATAATCATATATTCGATCTTATAAAGTGCAATATGGATGCATTTTTCGATTTTATGTCCTATTTTATATTAATGGAGCAATTCATTCTACGTTCAGAAGTCGATCTCATTTATTATTAAAATGTTTTGACCAAAAGGAAATTACTGCCGACATTGATTTGAATGCAGAGTGCAATATAAGCAAAATAATAGAATTTTTTGTTCAACGTTTAATTGGTATAACCTATGCAAGTACAAACTGTTCTCACTCTCAAACAAGAGACCAATTTTATGTACCGATTGACTACAATAACTTCAACGAAAGAAGTTTCAGAAACATAAAAGAGGCAGTTATATTTTCTGGGGCTATATGCACGAATTGCTATCATTGGTTTGAAAATCCAATTACTTTAGATTTTATTACATACAAAGGCTTTGCAATTCTTGATGTTCAACCAATTGATTGTACCAAGTATTACAACATCAAAATAGATGACATTGAATCGGAATTTCAGTTCGGGTCAAAACACTTTTCACTAAAAGGGATTGTACACTTCCAACGACCAGCAAAATCGTCTTGTCCTGGGCATTACATTTCGTATATAAAGAGAAGTAACTAAACTTGGGAAATATACGATGATCTGCTAAGCATTAAATTAAAAACCAGCGCAGATAACAGAATTAATCCGATCTGTCTTATTTATATTGAAAATCAGATTATTAATTAGTTGATTTCATTGCAATCTCAATATATTACTTATAAAGTATAGTAATCATAAAATCAGAAATCCAAAAGTTCAAATAATTTAAAGTAATTGTTAATTTAAAAAAAAAATTTTATCGAAAATTCGAAAATTTTTTGATTGCTCCACCGCATAAATACGTCTAAATAACATGATTTCATATACCGTTAAGCATAGACATCTCTACGACACCTTGTCATTGACCATCGAACCTCCACTACATTTTTTACTATAGCAAAATTTTAAAACTAAAAAAGTCTATGACTGATTATGGCTCACGGTTGTGGCTAAATCAACTTGCCATTGTAAACTTAACTCTTTTAACAGTTTATTTCGTTTTACAACACAATTTTTTATTTTGAAAGTGTAGATTAACACTTTTTGGGCTGTTGTAAAGTTTTTGTCATTTTTAGTTTGTCGGAAACTTCACTATAGTCAAAAAATGTTGTATACCAAAGAGCATTGGAATAAATCAATCATTTTTTATATAATTACATAAGCGCTCATGAGCTCGCTTGTTTATTTATATGATGTTTATTTCAGAAATTTTAATTTCCAATAAGGTGTTCATTTTAAGCATGTTTACATGGCGCTATTTATATTTTAATTTTTATGATTCTATTGAAATCGTTTTTTTGATGCTCATATAAAAGAACAGCGTCTATATTTACAAAAAAAAATTAATCCAGTATAATCAGTCAAAATGGTTTCAAAATATCTATGCCTTAATACAAACTATAGTTTTTATTATTCCCATGCTTAAAGTCCATAATAAGTCTGGAAACATATCTAATTGGTGTCAAATCAATGAATAGCGACTATTGTATAAACAAACCACTTTCTTTTAAAACAGCACTTTAAAAAAAACTCAATCAAAATGGGCTTTTTGCAAAATTTTACACAGTACACTGCTTAACGTCTTAGTGAAAACTTACATCCTTGAGAATTTCGGCCAAACTTAGTTACAGAACTCAACCCGAATTTCGACAAGCAAGTAATGTCATTTAATGAAAATAAACGCTAAACTGCCATTTTCATTCAAAAAGGTAGTATTCCAGAAATTCACCGAAAATTGAAAAATGAGTTAAACGAACCAATTAAATTTAAATAAAGAAATAATAAAATCTCATCTTTATGAAAATTCTTCCAAAATGTTTCTGAGAAAACATCAACGGCTCACAGGCGAAGTGAACCAGTCCACACGAATGCTTTTTTAAGTTAGTTTGACTATTACCTTGTGTCCATGTTGCTTTAATAACTCACTTTAATAATTGCTCTCCTGATTTTCATTTCAACCACAGATTTCATTGAATTTTTTAAGCGACATATCAAGTAGAATTGAAATTCACACGTAAATTAATTGTGATACATATTTAAGGTGTCAACTAACATGAAACTAGACGTCAATAAAATATAATTGATTTGTTCTACTAAACTTCCTTTTACGGTATATCAAACAACAGCAAATATGAAATCTTATACACTACTTATAGTTCATAATTTGTGCTATGAATGTAAAATAAATAAAAACTAATGATACCTTACAATATCTCAATAATCGGTGTAGGCGCCGCGCCGCACATTAAATTTTGTCGGTTTTATTTTCTTATGATGTTTGCAGTAAACATAAAGAATATGAGTATTAAAGAACATTCTTGAGTTCACAAATTAAATAATAACGTCAAAAACTATTATTGAATTGTATTCTATTATTATATTTCAAAATGTTTGATTTTTACAATTTGATAATATTGAACTCTGTGTGGCAAAATGAGATCATAATGTTTGAAAACTTTAAGTACGTGTGTAAGTAAAACAAGTTCAATATCTTGTAGTTTTACTGGTAAATTTAATAATCGGTTGGGAATTAGAGTTGTCGATGTATGAAAAATTACATTATTGTCTGGCTATAGACTCGCCGTGGTTTATGGATTTAGATGTTGGATAGTAATTTATTCTAATACACATAACTTTGGAAATAACTTATAATCATAATTAGTATCTGCTACTGTAATACGAGTAAAATATATGCAGCAACTAATTTTTGAACTGTTCTTGAAATGCCTTGTACATGAATAAATAATCAAACAAAAATGTTATTACATAAATATGTACCATCCAAATACATAAGAATATATGTTTTAAGCCTTTAATTAACCGTAAAATTTAATTGCAGGTACATAAAAATAATTACAGATACATTGCACATATGTGTTTTGCAAATAAATTTTAAGTACTTGATAGTTTGTTTTGTGTATTTTGGCACGCAAAAGGAAAATGTTGTACCTGGTAACATATACTTAAGTAGGAAACGAAAAACAGGGTGTAGGCGAAAATTGAATACATTAATAGATAAGCGTTTTAAAATATAATTTTTTGAACCGGGCGGTTATTTTATAGTGGATTTATCAAGAATTTATATCACTATTTGTGAATTTTTCTGATATACGTAGAAATCGGATAACACGAAATCGAAAGCAATAACAAAATATTTCGTGTTATGAGAATTTCATCTTAAGCGATAATGTCAATGAAAAAATTTAAAGTTAAATGCATATGTACATACTTATTTACATTTGATTCCTTAAAATTAATAAAAACTAGTAATTAAATATGAACAAATTTTTATTTTTTTCATACTTTTAAATTCATGTTACTAACCAAAAATCACATATGTAATTTCATTTAAATAAAAACATTTATACATTATATAGGTAATGAAAACTAAAATTCATTAGATATAGTTAAAAAATTGCACATATGTATGTACCTCCTTTTCAAAAATACATATCAAAAACACACCGATGCTCTAATTCAATTCGCTGTTGTTTCAAAAAAGTCAGTAATTTTCTTTTGTATACCATTTTATTAACTATATGTTTTCCTCCAAATAATTTTCCAAGTCACCAAGAATCTTGTACACTTTGTTGTACACCACTCATCTGATTGGGATTCGGTAAATGGGCGCAAATTCAGTAGGCACTTACGAACGGTTTCAACTGAAGGTACTGGAACTGGGGCAACATGTCACAACAACATGTCAAGGAAATTTTTTCTTCCATATAACATAAATTGCATTTTGTTTTTTTGATATTACGTCACAAATAAGTCGGTATAATGAATTGGAACGACTTGACCGACTTATTTAAGATGGCCACAAATAAGTCTGTAATAAGTCGGTGTTTGGGACACAGCCTTAAATACAATTATAAAACTGTGTCTTATTATAAAACGTTCTAGCCATTCAGGATTAGATTTAAAGGCTATTTTATCAGCCTTTTCCATTAATAGAGGTCCAGAAATAGGAGCATTTCGAGATCGCGCTGGTTTAAAGCAGCAAGAAGATTTTTTATAATCGTTGATAAAGTAGAGCTTGGAATCCCAAATTCTTTATTTTTTAAGTTTCTGTTTTTAATCGATTGCCTCGATCAACATTTTCCAGAATTTCATTTTTTTTTTTACCGTTAAAGCGTTTTTTTCCAGTAGCCATGCTTTTACCTATTAACTTTTATTTATTAATCACTGAATAAGAAACAACAATTTTAAAGAATTCTAGGGAACACAATTTATATAACAAGAATAATTTTAAATCTCACTCACCAAAACTAACCCCGCGAACGACACCAATAAATTCAATTTTATGATTTCAAACAGAAACAATTTTACGTTTAACGAGAGTTACTGACTCACTACTACCAAATACAAACAAAAACTATTTCTCTCCAACAAAACAAAAGAAAATTTAATTTTGGAGAATTTGCTAAAACTGAACGATATATTTTGTTTTATGAAAGCACAGGTGTTCAATTATAAAATTCATGTTAGGCGAATATTTATTTACTAATTTTATATAAAGGGACTGCAAAAATTGTTCGCGTTAAACGAAATTTCGTGTTAAAATTTCGTCTTAAGCGAAAAATTTCATAATAAAATATATGAAAAATCTAGGTACAACAAAATTTTTTTCGTGTTATCCGATATTTCGGGTTCGGGGTTATCCGTTTTCGTGTTAACTGAATTCCACTGTAATTCAAAACAAAAAAGGTTTACAATCACAGCCCTGCCAAATTAATTTTTTGGAGAAATAATGAACTATATGTGATAAACTGCCAGGTGGATGTTTTGTTACGAAGTGGTTTACGTGGTGATAGAAATATTTAAATAATAATTTCAGCGATAAAATAAACAAATACTTATTTTAAATGTTTATTATAAATTACTTCTCATTCTTGTAAATTACTACGCAAAGAGCGATATGGAATCGAACATTACCCCTAATTTTCGTTTCCTTCATTTGATATGGTTTAGTATTCATTCGCTATATAAAGGTTTTGTAAGTCCATTCTAGAAAAAACTAATTTATTTGTTTATTTATTCATATTTAGAACAACATTAAACAAACACTATTTTGCTTCCCACCAAGTTAAAATTCACACACATTAGAAGCACTTCTAGAAGCAATAAACAATTTTGACAACGAACGCCAAAACAAAATTTGTTTTTATTTGTGAAAACGAAATGACACATTTTGCGGTATTTTTCATTCGAAACAATATGCAACGTGATTCTTTTTTTTTATTTAACCATTGCCAACTGTTCTGAGACCAAACCACTCCCAACTATTTCGCTTTTCACGTCCTATCTTACGCATTGCCTGCCAAATCGAGGACGTACGGCTATAGATCCGATTTTCATACAACTTTTTGCACATTGCATATAGGTCCATGCCAGCTTATTATAGTACTGGCATTGAAGAAGTGGGATCATAGTTGTGTTCATTTTCATCACCGATCATAATCGCTCGGTAAATCCCAATTCCGAAGCTTTAACCACTGTGCCGTTTGGTCGGTCGACGTGACATAATTCAACCAAATTCATCCAAAATTTACTGAAGTAATCTACGATAATTTATTTCTAACACATTTATATCACGAAATGTGATTTAACCACCCTGGGCGGTCATTTTATGGAGGTTATATCAAGAATTTAAATCAATATAGGAGACATTTTTGTGAAATAATTCAAAATAAAAAATTTATAAACACAACCTTGCCAAATGAATTTTGAGGGAAATAATGAACTAATTGATAATCTTTCATTCCTTCTTAAAATGGAATTGTTAAAATGACCAATTTTCAAATCAAAAAATAATAATTCTCAGTGATAAAATAAAAAATATTGTAAATTGAATTTAATTTTATTAATTTCAATAAATCGGATGTTTCTGTATCAACAGTTAAGAATTTTATTTTCCTTCCCAGAGGATTCTAACAGTCGTCATACAAGTCCTGAGTTAATAATCAATAAGATGTCGCTAATAACCGGTTTCTAACAGCGCCCTCAAAAAATATTTGTATTTATCACATGAATTATTTATGCCATTTAAGAGAAGGGGAGTCATTGGAAAGGCCCAAGGGATTTGTTTTTTTGAAATGGAACATGTCTATAACCCCCTGTCGGAATGCAAAACTCATGGGCCGACCCATCTTCCATGCCAGTATTTGCTGACATGCAATGTGCAGATGGTGATAAAATCAGACATATAGCCATACGTCCTCAAACTGGCTCCTTCCGTCCTCGAAAGGAGGGGAAAAAGCAAACCGTGAGAGAGTTGGGAGAGCCTTGGCCCTAGACAGATTACAGGGATAATAAAAAAAAATATTTATTAGAATTATTTTAATTTATTATTTGACTTTCTAAAAATAATTATGTTATAATGAAAACGAAAAGTTATAAAACGTATAAACATGTTTGACAACAAACGTCAAAACAATTTTTTTTATTTTGGGAAAACAAGATGGAAGATATTGCGGTATTTTTCATTCGATATATTGATTCAACAAGAGAAAGATATAATTCAGACGGAAGTAAGCTAAGAAACTTTCTCAATATTACAACTTTATATCACGAAAAGTGATATAACCACAATAACATGACCACTCAGTATTTCATTAACTAATGAAAACTTAGTAAAAATGTTTCAGCACTTATTGCTCTTGTATTTTGTTATTTCCCATTATTATTGTTTCCTCCAATATTTTCAAGTATTATAGGTGTTCAACAACATTAAAAATAAAACAACCAAAAGGCAGGTTCACGTATATGCGATCAAAAAATGATTCGCGAATCAAGCCAAGCAATGAGCGTCATTATTGCTCATAATTTGTTTTATTTTTCATTATGTTGGATGCTTGCGATCAAAATTTCCTAAGTTAAAATTATTTCATCTCCGGCGGGGAAATTTGTATATGTTTCCAATGATTTGATTGGCTTTTTATTTGAGAATCATTTTCTGGTCGCATACGTGAACCTTCCTAAACGTCTAAATATACCATGCTTACAGTGCCTTTATACCAGTTTATCTATTACTGTATTATGTTTGCAGTGTCGGCATAACAGTTTGTTATATTTCTAAATGTAGTCAACGTCATTGTAAATTTGTGACAAGAATGAAAATGTTAATTTATATAAAAAACAGATGGTATTAGTTCTATACAGCTGTCATTGATAACCGATACCAACGGCGTCGTATAAAATAAAATTTAAAATTCATATGTAATTATACAGTATTTTTATTATTACCATGGAACAAACCAAATTTATTGTTTTTTATACTGTGCAACCGGGATTCGCAAAACAAAAACTGGAATCGTCGCAAACCAAGTCGGCGATTTTACATGGTCCTTCGAGCCGGATCCCCAACAAAAATTGAATATTTTGGAACCACCCGATAATTTATAGGATATTGGACATTAGTAACGGTGTGTAGTGAAACCAGTTAGTCTGTTTAGTTATAGTATATAACGGTAATTCAAACTTGAATTACTGTGTTTCGTTGGGCCGAAGCATAAAATATTTAAATTTGTGAAAAATTACCGCGTGTTTGTAACACGCCATTTCCGTTCGGTTCTATATAACCTAAATTAAACAAACAATTATATTCAAGTGACACATAATATCAACCTCAAATAATCCGACTATTGTGATTTGTCATCGATTTTAAAAGTAACAAGTTAAGTTCGAAATCCACTTTAAACGGATGGCAAACCTGGAAGGCCTACAAAAGCACGTGCAAACCTCAAACGCAGTTTTACGCGAATGAAAACATTTGTCAATGAAATCAAATTTGAGTCAGCTCTCATAGACGAATTGCAAGTGAAGCAGCAACAAGTGGAAGAAATGTTTCGTGAATTCAAGCAAATTGAAAAAGAATATTTTAGCAGGGGATATTCAAAACGAATCGAAAGCAAAGCGTTGAGGAGTTATAATTCTACACACTAACTCATCTTAAAAGAACAATACGCGAGATTACTACATCGAACGATCCAAACGTAAGTGTAGCAATCATTACAGGAGACGATACGCTAAATATATCACGTGGTGGACATTTTGATATTAAATTACCGAAAATAAATATCAAGCCGTGTAATGGTGACTATACGGCATGGCACACGTTCTACGAAATGTTTTTTTACATCCATATTCAACAGCATGTTACAACTCATCCAAAAATTGCAATATCTGATGAGTTTATTGAAAGAGAAACCGGCATGACTATTGAGCATCCCCATCACGGAAGCAAACTATTTATTAGCTTTAAATAAATTGAAGTCCGCTATGATCGTAAAAAATACATGGTGGAACTGTTTATATAAACCTTTATGAAACAACCAACAGTAGTGCGAGTGAACGCTGATAATATACACCAATTACATGTTGTCTCGGGCTAATAAGGGGAAAAATTCTACCCTAAAATTCGTGCACTAACCATCACCATTACGTGTTCCGTTTGCCACACTAACCAACACCAATTGTATCAATGTGGTAAATTTCAAGATATAAATGTGGAAGAGAGAAGGAGTCTATTTCAAAGGGAGAGAAGATGCTTCAATTAAGATAATTAAGACAAATAATCATGTGGTATATCAATGTTAATCTAAAAAAAAGTTGTTGGCATTGTCGTAGAAGGCACCACTGTTAATTACATACAACGGAAGATACAACGTTCACCAATAATAAAATAAAATCAGTCAAAACTAATTTGTCAACCAACGAAATTGTTCCGCGATTGAACTTCGCATTAACGAACCCACCGCAGCATGAAAACCAAGAATTTCACAACATACAACATTAATGCGACAACGTGTAAGCAGCAATCCATTTTCCCAATAAACTCATTCTTACCGACAGAATTGGTAAACATTTTAGACTCCGTAGGACATTAACAGAAATGCAGATTATTGTTAGAATCCGAATCGTCATTCATCGCCGAACAATGTATTCAACGATTGAGTATTTCAAGGGAGAGCGCAACATTGCAAATTCGAGGACTGAATCGACTAGAGGCTGATAATACAAATGGACTCACGTCAGTGATAATAAAATCTCACTTTAATTCATATTTAATTTTGACACTTAAAGCCTATGTTACATCTATAATTATCATTGTACTAACACCCATGTCTGTTAATGTTAGCTTCACAGACAGGCTTAATTGAAAGTATTTAGTTGATCCTAGTGAACCCATCAACCGACGAATAGACTTACTGATCGGAGCCAAACATTTCTTCTCATTATTAAGTAATGAGCAATTCAAAGATGAGAATAATGCCGTGATTGCGCAAAACACCAAATTAGGATGGCTATTGATGAGGCGTAGCTCAAATGTAGAATTCAAAACCGTTGCTTCCCACTGTGCCGAATTGGTCGACAAAAATTGATGCCTGCAACAATTTTGTATGGTTTAGTCTACCGACGTGCAAGAATGTTGAATCCGAACCACATGATGAATATTGTGCGAAACTATTGAGGGAAACGACCAAGCGAAACAAAGATAAGCAATTCGTAGTGAAGTTGTTACAGGCTGGCTACTGCCAACCTGCAGATTTTCACTAAGCGCATGCAGAGGCCTCCACGGTGATTTTTGCCGGCTACGTTCTCAGGGAGAAATGCTAAGGTCGTGGGGTTTGAGTCTTGCATGTGCTTCTGGCTTACACCGTGATTAACAGAAATTTAAATAAAACGCAAATAATAATAAAATAGAAACCGGAGTTCCGCCGAAACTCGTCGGCCGGAACTTGAGGAACGAACACAACAAAATTATAAACCGAGAACGGTGCCTTGGTGCGTGCATCCATTCGAATTCAAACGAGGACTAGCCCTGGTTACGAAATTGGATGCGAGCACCAAGGGACCGCAATCAACACGCCGACACAGAGGGAGTCTCCGCTTCCATCATACCGACCGAAAAATTTAATAATAATTCATTTTTTTATTATTTAAACACAACAAAAAATAACATAAAGAAACCCACCTTCCCACGAGGAAAACAAGAAAGGTAGAGAACGAGAGAGAGAAGCGAAAGCAATGCACACCGAGCGCGCACCCGCTGTGCGGCGCTCGATTACAAAAATATAAAATTTTTAAATTTAATAAAAAATTTAAGAGATAAATATATAAAAAGAAAATGTAAAAATAAAAAACAAAAGCAAAAAAAATATAAAAAAATCGTACCTTAATTAAAAAATTTTCATAAAATAAAAAAAATTCTGTTGCGGCCTTGCGCGGCCTTCATGCCTCAGGGTCGCTGCCCCGGACCGTTGAGGCTTTGGTGCCGTTAAATATCTTGGCCTCGACTGGCCGCCAAAAATAAATTGGGCGTTGGGTGGCTTGCTTAGATAAGCAATTTTAGATAAACAATTTGTAACAATATTTTTTATGAAGTTAAATGACTAATTGTGTGAGTTGTTTATATAAGCCACGTCATAATTAATATTTCACACTACATTCTCCAGTAAAAAGAAAACACATGCTTTTATTCCACACTTCAATAACAGTTCAAATCTTTTATTATATCTCATAAGATGTAAAATAATAACTATAATTGACCATCACACAAGACCTTAAACGCAAAAAAAATAATTACCAAAAAAAACTCTTCTTCGTCCAAAGAACCAAAACTCCAACTTTCTTTACAAAAATCAAAACTCTAATGATCAACAAGAAAAAAAAAATTCTTGCGCCGCAACAACTCGCAAAACGTTCTAGAAGAAATAATCTCTCTTCTCTGTTTCTCGTTTATATCAATTTGCATTGATATAAAAGAAAAGCATATAAGAAAAACATTTTTCTAAAACGTTTTACTTTACACACGCTCGATATGCATGGCTCTCTCTCTCTCCCGTTCTCGTTCAGTTGCCAACAAAACAGAAAAAAAATACACGAGAATCCACCCACCATTTGCTGCGTATAGACGACAAACTTACCCTCCGGACGCAAACCAACCAGGGGGAATAAAAACACAAAAAAATTTTACCAAAGATGGGGGTGTAATCATTAAAATGAAATTGTCTTGTTAACGACAACACAGTCGTAACAAAGTTACCATTTATAGATTGAATCATCAAACTAGGATATTCATACCATAAATAATAATAAACCCGGACGTAGGCAAAAGAATAGACAAAAAAACCGACGAGCAAAAAAACAAACTTAATGCCACCGTAATCGCAGTACAAATTTTAATTCATTAAATAATTTCCACCGGACAACGAAAAAAAGAAAGGAAAACAACAAAAAATTCGAATCTTGATTCCGAATAATAACGGTAATTGAAAAATTGATTCCGTATAATAACCGTAATTAAATACCACGCGACCGAAACCACGTGATATTCCATGAATAAAAACACAAAAATATGATCGTTGCGATCGTCCGCTTGGACAATGCGAATGCGATCACACAAAAGGATAATTTAAAAAAATAAAATCTAATTAAAACTAATAAAAACTTAATACCATGTGAGGTCACACCCGGACCGTTGCGATCTTGTAGCCGATACGCACTGGGTGTCTTTCTCTCGTGGCGGCCCTTCCGCCGTTATACATCTAATTATGGATATCCACGTTATGGGTCACCCTGTACTATCTGTGTTGGGCGCCTTCCCGCTGTTAAATAATTTGGTGGTAGTTGGCCTCGCAAAAATCCGTCAATAAAATGGCCACCCGTGGTGTTGCAGAGTACACTCACCGAAGATCCGGTACCCGTTAGATTGCCTGTTACTTATGGCGACCCGACGATCAATTTCGGTGCCCGCCTAATTAATCGCGTCACCCGTTAAATGATCAAAAATCCGGCACCTTCGTATTTATTGCGGCACTGTCGCCGTTAAGCCAACCTTTCTGAATAGCCACGTTGTTGGACACACATAAACTATAACTGCCACGTCTAGCGGGTGGCCACCCTGTACCGACGCGGTAATCTTTTTTTGACGTTACTCGATGGGACACCACCAATAAACTCAACTATTCGATTAAGTAACTGAACCGTACTCAGTCTATACAGGCATAACGTCACTTTTCACCAACAATTATTTGTAAATCAATTACATATTTTCATTTTGGGTTAAAACATAAATATTTATGTATTTATATTAATTTCCCCGACAAACATACGGACGTTCGATCTTTTGTGCACCGCACCAAAAAAAAAACAAAAATTATTCAATGTTTAATTAAATCCACAAAATATATTTATTATAATACAGTTTTTCTCAATAAATCGATAATTTTGAGTTAATCATCGTAATTTTTATGTACTAGCCACTACACTTCTATCAAAAATCAAAAAAAAAACTTTCAAAATCTCAACCAAAATTTTTTCGCATACCGATTTTTTTGTTCAAACACACGAATTATTCGGTGTTGTTGTCTCCATTTTCCTTCATATTTTTTTTTTGTTATATAATTTCTGGTGCAACGCACTTTGTTTACTTTTACAAGAGAAAAAAAGACAATAAAACGAAATAATTTTCTGTACGATCCAACTTGCATACAGTTGAAAAAAGACGAAAGTACATAAATAAATTCAGCGTGTTGATGGTGGCGTGGCGTTTAACTACGGCAACACAAAAGGCCTAAAGCCAATTATCAAATAAACAAATTTAACTTCACCAGCTCCACAAAATATTGCACGAAAATGTTCACGATTTAGCTCCAATTTTGCACTGAAATTAAATTTAGAATAAAATAATAAAACGTTCTGACTTACCTTCTAAAATGACAAACTTTACTACAGAGACGTGAGTTACCAGATAGCAGCACTAAAATTGTCCGCTCCCGATTTATAAATGGCAACACTCGTATATATATTTAAAAAATTGAAACAAAATATTTAGATTTAGATGGTGCGTAATAATCCTGTGCTAAATCCAATTGCCAGAAAGAAACTCCAATTTGTCTCCAATTTGTTTTACTCTCATAATTTGTATAAGCCGTTATGCCTTATTTATCAAAGACAAAATAAGTGTACATATATGATTTGATAGTAGAAACTACATCCAAAAAGGATTAAATATTTGTCAGGTCGTAACCTAAGTTAAATTTCAATTGGGATTTAACTAAAAACTAATTTCTAGTTATAACAGCACTTTATAATACAAATAATCGAATTCTGAACGTGTCTAGTCCGCAATACGATCCAAATTGCTTATTTGCCATGTTCAAACATTACATCAAATTCGAACATCGTAAAGCAATTATTTAGCAAAAAGAACAACATACACTAAAGACTAAACGAAAAAACAAACAGATTATAATATGGAAAATTATCATAATCGAGAAACAATTTCGTATAGTGAAGTTTATCTTGGTATTTTTATTACTCGTTATTTTTGTTAAAACAAATAAACAATGGTAAATATATGCTATTTGATAGAATAAAAAAAACATAATTTTATTTATTTTTTCCATAAAACAAAAATATTTAACACACAATAAATGAAAATATGTTTTCCCATTTTTTTGTTTTTCATCGTCTTCTATGTTATTACTAATATTGTATTATGATTTCCATTTTTTTTTCGTATGTGCTATCTAATAAACAATCGAAATAAGTATTTGAACAAAATAACAATACAATAAAATAAATGAATTGGAATAAACACAAAAATACTTGGCATAATAATAATCGAAAACGAAAATGGTTGTGTACAAAACAAAAACCAAATTAAAAAACAAATAAATCGAAATTTATATTGTTAAAAGAACAATAATAATAAATATTACTACCAACTAATATATTAAGTGTGATCGAAAATGATTTTATCTGATTTTATTTTTGGTGTCTCCTAGAAAGTTATCTTTAAACACCTGGCTCAATGTATGACCTAAAACAACTCTCCCGTATAAAAGACTAGACCTGTAGTAATTGCGACTTGCTAGTTTATGTGATTAATCGCTCTATGAATCCACAAAAAATTATTTCTATAGCATTCCAAAAATTATAGCTCTACGGCGGTTTCCCAAACACCGACTTATTCAAATAAGTCACCTCGCGAGGAGACTTATTTAAATAAGTTGTCTACGCAGTAATGTCTCCGAAAATGTTTCTTGACTAAATGTAATCATAAAGCAAAATATACATAAGAGGCCTCATGTAGAGATTCCGAGGTTAATCTATTTTACTATTGGCAATCTGTATAAGCCTAACAAGAACAATGAACTATAAAATAACTATGCCGATATTAGTGATGGGCGAATTCGATACTTTTGAGTATCGTTATCAACAAATACTTTGAAGTCAGTAACCGGATACTTTTAACCCGATACTTTTTAACCAATAATCTCATATTATTCGTTACTCAGTATTCACAAACCCACTCGTTAAGTTTTGCTTTTTTTCGTTTGTTTCACTGAACTAATTTCAATTTGAAATTTTTTGTGTTAGATTTTGTTATTAAATTATTAAATATTATTTTCGATTTTCTATCAATGAAACGAAATTATTTAGTTTATATTGCTAAAAATATCTAAGACAAAAACTACATATTTTATACATATGTATATAATGACACTACATATAAATTAAGTACATAAAGTTCGAGTATAGTCTATATTAAAAATTCGAATTCGAGTTGACAAAGACAATTGACATTTTTATTTATATTTGCTCAAGAATCTTGAATGAGTAATTGGGTAGAAATGATTTGATTTAATCATATCAAGTCCATTGATTTATTCTTTTGATATGTTACTCCTTAGCAATCAGTAATTATCCTTCGTACCAATCAGTAATCACCCTGTGAAAATTCGTATATGTGTAGTGTACTCAAATATTACGTAGATTTGTGTTTGTACAAATGAATCTTTGCAGTTCAATACTAAAACTCTAATCGCAGAACTTAAAATTAGCGTTGAGAAACACGATTTTTTTTTAAAAATTATTTGGCTTTATTCAATTTCTTTGTTCCGAAAGTATACGACCCGTCTTAGAAAATGCTCTTTCTGAAGAAACAGAGGTTACTGCCTGGGATAAATTTGCATTCAGTTTTGCCACCATTTTAATGAGTCATCTCTTTTGAGAGAATAGGAGTCTCTTCAGTATACCGTCGCACTTCGATAATTGTCTGCGCCGTAGGCGAGTTGTATGGTTTGACAGTATTTTGCGATTTAAAAAACTCCAAAATGATATTTGTTGATTCTTTCTTATCTGCGACTGTGATCTCATCTGGTACCTCTTCGACTGAATTAGTCTCTTCTTTAATTGAATCCGTTACTAAACGAATTGCTCGGAATAAAAACTCCTTTAAAACGAGGATCGAAGTAAGTCGCCAACTGACGTATGGTCTAAAATTTTATTATACATAACCCGACTAAGAGAGGCTGCTAAAGGGGTATTAATATTTAAATCAGCTAAATGGTGTTTTACTCCTTTTGTTACTATTATAACTTTAGATATGGTAACAATATTTTCGGCGCTTAGCTCGACCGTTAGGCCGGCAAAAGGTTTCAGAATTTTACAAATTTCTGTCAAAGCATAAATTTCGAAACTTGACAGCTTTTCAAAATGGTCGACGTGGAGCAAAGCTAATGCGGCCTCAAGCGGTTCCCTCAAATGGCAAAATCTCTAATTAAAATCAAACGCCTTGAATTTAAATTATTTATTCTCTTAACGGTCTCGGGTGGCAATTTAACACTTACCTTTTGAACATATGATAGGTCGAATTCCATCGAGTTACCACATCCATTATTAATTTTAGGGGAACTAATGTTCGGCTTGTTTGCACTTGTATAGCTGTTTGAGTTTTTCCGTGGCCAAAATACTACCATGGAAGAACTCAACAATGTTTTTTACTTTTTTGTGTATTTCTAAAATTTCTTTTAGTCCATCTTGAACGCTCAAATTTAAAGAATGGGCAAAACATCTGAAGTATTCATATTTTGATAAAAGTACTACCGCGGAAATACAGTACTGTGCAAACAAATCCGGACAGTTCGAATTCCTATAAAAATGTTAAATTTTGTTTAATGTTTTTACTCTTTTCTCCAATTTTTAGATTACATTTTGTAATTCACTAGAACTCTGCAACTATTAGTCGTTTAAGTTTATGGGAAAAAGTTTTTAGTATAAAAAGCGAATAAAGTTAATTAAAGTTCTAAAAATGTCTAAACTAAATGATCAAGAAAAAAGTGTTGTTATCGCGTTATGAAAGGAAGGGCTGTCCGTGCGTGAAATTGGTGATAGGATAGAACGTGGGACATCATCTATTGCCGATCTTATAAAAAAATATAAAACTACGGGGAATACAGAGCGGTCCAAACGATCTCGCAGACCGCGAAAAACCACAATAGTGCAAGATAAATTTCTGGTTCTTCGTTCCAAGCGGAACCGATTTAAAACTTCACCGAAATTGCAAGCCGACCTTGCTACAGCAACAGGTATTGAAATTTCAAGTTCAACTGTCCGGAGAAGGTTACTGAACGCAAATATCACGGCACGCCGCTCGCTGCAGAAGCTTTTTCTACAGTTATCTTCAAAAAGTTGTCGCCTTCAGTGGGCCCGAGAGCACTCCAACTGGACCAGGGAGATGTGGAATAACGTGGTGTTCTCTGACGAAAGCAAATTTAAACTGCATGTGGGAGATAGATGGCTAATTGTGCGTAGGAAACCTGGAAAACGCCTCAGCGATGTCTGCATTCAACAAGTGCCTAATAAAACTGAGGGTGTAATGGTTTGGGGCTGCTATAGTAATGCTGGTTTGGGTCATTTGGCCTTTGTCGATGCAGGGGTAACCAGTAATGTGTACCTGGACATTCTGGAAAGGCATTTGAAACCATCTTTCAACAAGACAACGCGCCAGCCCACAGATCAAAACAGGTGACTATGTACTTTTTTTTCTTTATTTAAAGCTTCTGTATAAATTTCAGATAACAAATAATAAACATCTTTGTTAAATAACATTTTATTTCTATTTGAAAGTGAAAAACTACTTGTTTGATAATTCCATCTATACAATGGAATGGCCCCCTTATATCCCAGATATGAGCCCAGTTGAAAATATTTGGCCTATTATGAAGCAAAAAGTCCGTCAAAGTAATCCGGAAACCATCCAGCAACTGAATCACCAAATTCAAATTACTGCTGCACACCTGTTACTCCATGAGCAACAGGTGTGCAGCGGTAATTAAGCAAAATGGTGGTCATACCAAATATTAAATTTGTAGTTTAGTGAATAATGGATACATTTTATATTTTGAAATATTTTGCCTTATTATGAAATAAATATATTTTTTGAATTTATTAAAATTAATTCTTTTCAAAAAAATTTAGCAATTTTTCTCTATTTTCGCAAAAATTATTTTACTAAGTTCATGAAATTTTAAACTAAATAACATTTTGAATAAATAGTGAGTTAAATAATAAGAAAAAAAAATACTTCTTGGTGTTACAACAATTATTTTACTAAGTTCATGAAATTTTAAACTAAATAACATTTTGAATAAATAGTGAGTTAAATAATAAGAAAAAAAAAATACTTCTTGGTGTTACAACAATTCAGTTTGTAAAAAAATTGGTTTTAATTAAAAAATGTTAGCTGTCCGGATTTTTTTGCACAGTACTGTATTAGCTGCGTTATCAGATATAACAGCGGATACTTTTTTCAATTTCGTGTGAGAGAAAGTACTCTTCCAAAGTGTTTTTTAAAATTCGGCGGATGCAACTGAGGAGTACACTGCGCATTTCCCACTCTCCAGTGATAACATATCCTGTGACTGTCATGTAATTTTGGTAGTTTATTGGCGTCTAAGTGTCAGTCGTTATTGCTATACTGCGGCCACATCATTAATAATTTTTTTTTATTATTTTGGCACGAGTCAGTGCTGTTGCAATAATGACTCAACAACTTTGACCTTGAAGGCAGCGTCAAGCACTTTGCTGTAATTACGAAAGAATTAGTTCTCCACTATGGAAAATGGCCATTAATATTAAACTTGAGCAATTCGTTATTTAAGCATTTCTGCCGGATAATCGATGTTAATTTAATAATAAAACGAGCTAAAGTTTCTTTTTGTAAATTGTCCATGTTAGAAGAACTAGATGGTCATTGATTTGAATTTTTGAAGTCACCTCCTGCGTTGAGATTTAAGGTGCTAGTGTTCGAATCCGGAATAGGAACTGAATTCGTTGAGGATGCAGTAATTGTTCGATATGCTACTTTTTGAAGGACGGTTGAATGTCGCGATTCTAAATGGCGCTTTAAAAAAGTAGTACCGCCACCTTGATAGGAAAATATACTTTTGCATAGATCACTTTTGCATTGGTTTTACGATCGTCTATCGATGTGAAATGCAACCAAGCTTCACTTTGCTTTTTGGTGTCATTTTTTATTTGAGTAATATTTAGTAAATCCACCTGCACTAACTAAATCTAACAATCACAAACAAATTTAAAATTATATAATATTTAGGAATATCGAAAAAATGTTATCTAACGAATAATTGGTTAAATTTCAATACGTTATTAGTTATTACTTTACTCGTGCTAAAATAATCATGGCTCATGTTAAAAAAGATTTAAGATACAAATACATTTTTTATTGCTTAGATAGTAATCAATCATCTCAACCTAAGAAAGTCAAATATTTTCCAGTGCCTATGTATGTGTATACATATACGCAATGATTTTTTGTGAAGTTTAGTGAAGCTAGGTAGTGAAGTTTATCCAAACTTTGTTTCAGTAGTCTACCAATATTACTAAAGTTCATGCTAAATGCTTAGGAAATACGAGAAGAATGACTTTGGAATGTACCTAAGGCCCATTTAAAAATCACATTTGTCTCATCGGAAAGTAATTTTAGGTGTACCAATCTTTTGTAAGAAGAAAAGAGAAAACATAACAAAAACAACCAAATATTTCACAGCAAAAATAGCTGCACTACACCAAACAAAATGGAGAATGAAAGGCAAAACCAAAACTTGATGATTCATTTTGATTGCGTATTTGCTCTTGTGCGTACTAACCGATTTCACATTTTAACCGAATAGTTCTGAAAAGTCTCAATTGATTGTTCTGACAATTTGAGTATCGGATTAAACTGATCGGGTTGCAGTTATTCCGCACATCACTAACGTTTATAGAATAAAAACTATAAATATAGAAAAAAAACTAAATTTGAGTAAATAAATATATTAAAACTATAAAATAAGAATAACCTCGGAAAAATTGGCTTATAAAATTTGCACTACTTGATTTCTCTTATATATTTATTGCTCGATGATATAGTATATAGTACATGCAATTTTTTCAAATCTAGTGGCAACGACCAACATGTCAAGAAAATTGCGTTTTGTTTTTGGTTATTACGTAACAAATAAGTCGGTACAATGAATTGTAATTGAACGACCTGACTGACTTATTCAAGGTCATATCAAATAAGTCAATAGTCTGTAATAAGTTGGTGTTTGGGACCAACCACAATTTACGACTTTATTTTAAAAGAAACTTCTAGTAACTTTCATTAAAAGTAACTTTCATTAAACTTCTAGTAACTTTCATTATTCCGCCACAAACAAAAAAAATCAGAGACAATGTTAGATGTTTGCAGTTAGAAAAAATGCGGCTTGAAATTTACGAACAGCAGACGGGAAACAATTTTCGAGCAATTCAAACATACGAGCTTTGCCCATCGGCAAATATCATCTTCCGATGGATGCAGGTACCAAGCAAATTGTATGAGAGACAATGTTTCTTCATACTATCGGCCGGGGAACCAGTGTTGCCAACTAATATTTTCGATGGGTGCCAGATTTCAGTAAAATAATTCTAGATTACAGTAAATAAGGCTAAAAAAGTGTAAACTGGGGTTATAAGTTGAACCAGGTTCATCCGGTTTGTCATACCTATGGATTGTATCCGCATCGGTTTCAGAATGGCTTGGTAAGTTCTAGGGAGAAAGGCCAGTTGGTTAGCTACGATCCAATCCAAAATTCCCGTTTATCCAGTTCCAAAACTCATTTCCCAATACTCTAACCGTGGTATTTGTCGGCTGTTGTTAGGTTAACAATATTAATAGATGTGAGTGTACAAACAACAAAATAAAAATCGAAAAAAGATAGCAGCGTACAATATCATACACACACGAACAAGAGGGAATGTATATAAGGGAATGATGAGATGAATTGAGACGGTTGTTTTGCTATATTTTTGAAAGAAGACGTCAGTTTTGTTTTTTCGTTGTTGTGTGTTGGTGATTTATATGGTGCCGTGCGAAAATTAATATTTGCGTTTCGAAGCAAAATACCTGGGAATTACCAGAGAAAGTAAATAAAAAAATAACCGGGCGATCGAAAGGGCAACTTGGATAAATGTAGAACCGAGATAGACAAGTTGTTTTTTTTTGGTTAAATAAATAAAAGGAAGTGTTGCGCGCTCACCAAAATTGATGACCGCCATCATAAAAATAAAAATTTGTTATTGATAAGTGCGGTTGATTTGTTTCATATATGAATTCATTGTGCCAAAGCGCGGAAAGCAATTTATGATTGGATCGAGTGAGTGGAGAACAATAAACGTCAATTGAAGTGGAGGAAGTGCTGGATAGGACCGAGAGTGCTCGAATATTTATCGGCATTAATATTCATAACGGTTTCGAGTGCGAGTGAACCGAGGAGGAGATACAGCGAAGGACCGTCAACATTCGAGTGGCGTACAGGTACTAACAACAGTCGGTAAGTACGTTCCTTTGTTTTCTTTTTATTCCTATAGCTTATTATTCACACGTGGCTGGCTACCTGGTTTTTCTCCCCTGAACATCCACGCCGGAGTGGACTGCTCGACAGAGCAAGCAAAGAGCATCCACATACGCGCTAGCAGGCTCTCTGGCTTGCCAGAGGGGCGCCCAACAACATTTAATTGTATTTAGCCTGGAGGGAGGGAATCTCGACACTATCTACGCCTAACGCTATCCATTCATAATTATTATACTTACCATATTTCTATTGTTTTCTCATTTTTTCTACCTACCTAGTCATCGCCAAACACACGGTTATAACATACCGAAACAACAAACAACCGGAACTACAACCAATTCAACCGAACCAAGGACGAAATAAGAAAAATTGTATGAGTTACATTTTGCTACGAATAAAAAATGATATTTGTAATAGGCCATATGGCCGGAACTTAATCTATATCTATAAAAATGGTGCAAAAAATGTATGTGCGCGCATCAGTTGAGAACGGCTGAACCGATTTGGCTCAATCTTTTTGTATTGTGTTCGCAATTACCAGGAGATGGTTCCTACGAAAGAAAATTTTGAAAAAATTCACCGGAAAAGTCTAAAAACCCGAAAAATCGAATAAAGAGCCATTTTCATATGAATTTTGTGTGTACAATTTTTATGAGACAGGTGGTGCAGTGGCTAAAGCATCGGTGCTTGGATTGGGAGGTACTGAATTCGATTCCCACCGAAGGCTACATCCAAACTGCTATTTTGTTTTTTTATCCAAAATTCAAAATCCGTAAACACGAAAAAAATCGAAACCAAATGGAAAACCGAAAAATCAAAAAAAAAATCGTAAAATCTAGAATTGCGTTTTGTAGAGGAATTTTGTATGGAAATACACTTAACACCACCGATGAAAATTGTATTTTGACAATGAGCATTCATTTAAATAGCCATTTCGGACTATTTTCAATAGATGGCGTTGGTTGCATACTACTATAAATATAAGTTGTGTAGAATTTTGACTATCTTATTTTCTATATATATAAAAACAAGTGCATTCAGTTCCCGGTTCTTTTGGCGTTCGCTATGACGATTAACAAATCACAAAGTCAATTTGCAAAAAACAACTAAATTTTCGATAGATGCCTAATTTTGAATCGAGCTTTTATTCACTTTTCAATACATTATGCCGCCTTTATGGTTGCGTTCGTTCGCTCATTCTGACAATTTTTTCCACCAATTATATTGCTCAAAATTGACGATTCTGGATTTTTGTACAAAAGATGATTGGTCGAATGACCGAATGAACGAACGCAACCATAAACCTACTTTTAGTGTTGAATTCGGCAAAAAAAGTGAATGGAATGGCCACTCAATCGTCTAACTCAAACGTCTATTGAGAATTGAGTTGAGTTGTTTGATTTTTCTCTCATTAAATTCAATTTTTGTGAAGGTCAAAAGTGTTTGCTCGGACGAAGTAATTTGGGGCGACACAAAGTTCGCCGGGTCAGCTAGTGTTTTATATATACTAGTCTGTTCAGAGTAGATCAGTTAGCGCGTTACAAAAGGGCTAAAAATTTTTAGGCCAGTGTGAATTAATAAGAAGTAGTTGAACACGAATATGCACAATTATGAAATGAATAGCATATAAATTTTATTATTCTTATAACTTCTTACAAAATTATTAATTGTAATAGAAAACTCATTATTGGTGGTGGCTACAAAATAATTCAAATATAATTCAGTCCCACATATTTTGAGTTTATATATACACATATATAAAATACACTAATGGACAAAAAAACGCATAATCTGTATTTTTGAAATTACGAGTAGCTTAATAATTGTTTTTGTAATTATTATGATAAAATCTATATAGTATCTCATAGTATTCTCACTGAAATATACATGCATTAAAAAAAATACTACCACTAGTTTTGTTGGATTTGAGCTTTACACAAACTTGAGCATTTTGGCTGTTCAGTCTAAAAGTTTATTTACAGTGAATTGTTATTTAAATTATACAATTAAGTGTAAGAGTAAGGTTTTTCATTAAAAACAAATAAAAATGAATAACTTGTCGGCCGGAAGAAATCATTTGAGTGTTGAAGATTGCGTGAGGGCCATTACGTTAGTTGAAGAAGGAAGAATTCACTCTTACGTTGCACAACTGTTAAGAGTGGACCAATCCACAATACCCAGAATGATCAAGAGTGATTCCAGGATAATGGACAGTATCATCGTCGTGCTGGTAGTGGGAGAAATCGATGTACAACACTCGCTGAGGATAGGTATATTAAATTAATTTGCTTGAGAAAACGGTTCGTAACTGGACGTTGCATGAAATCAGACCTAATCGAATCCCGAGATGCACCCATTAGTGAAACAACCGTGAGTCGACGAATCAAGGAATCCAATTTAACTGTAATAAGTCCAGCCTTATGTCCAAAGTTATCTACAGCACACCGCAGAGTTCGTTTAACATTTGCTCTCGAACATGAAAACTTGTCAATGGAACAATGTTTTGTTCTCCGACGAGTCTAGATTTTGCCTTGGATCATCAGACTGATGGATGAGAGTTTATCGTCGGCCTTCGTTTTCGATTAAATTTTATTTAATAATAGATATTTCGTTAAGAATTCCCTTTATAAATGAAGCAAAAAGAATTATATGCGTTTTTTTGGTCCATAAGTATATAACAACAGTAAAATATTTAAAAAAAAATATTAAATTGGGTACGAGTGCATAATTTTTATATGCTACCAAATCAAGTTAAAAAATATAGACTATGTATTTTATTATTGCATTTAAAAGTAAATTTATTTAAATAAATTATGTTTATCAAAATAAAATAAATAAATAATAATTTTTTAAATAATAATAAAGTAAACAAATAATAATAAATTATATATGTATTACCATTTAGATTTAGATCACATTTTAATTTTACAACTCCAGTTCTGACATATTTTTTAATTATTATTAATAATCAATCTAATAACAGTAAAATAACAAAATAAAATTTGAATTATTATTATACAAACTAACTACACATAATACTTGCGTATGTCTATTTGAGTAATATAATTAACTAATAATGATATAAAATATTCTGAAGTCTTAAGCCTCAACTACAATGCATCCGTTCCGTTCCGTTTTGCTAAAATAGTATTCGTTCCGCATTTCCCGTTCGCGGCTACCTGAATTAAAAAAAGTTGAATTAAGAAAAGTGAATTAAAAAAAGAGGTATTTGTATGAAAAATGTCCACTTATTTTAATTCGTATTTTAAACAAATTTCCTAAATGTAAAAAAATAATTACAACAAAAAAAAACTCAATTCAAAATGAATTAATAAATGCACATCTTATTTCATTTTTTAGAAAATTTATCTTAATTCATTTTCAAATTGATTTAAAATACATTTATTTTATTTCATGTTTGGCCCACTTTTCTTAATTCATTTTCAAAATGAATGGAAGATTATTTGGCTGAAGTTTACTTTACGTATACATCGATAAAATCTGGTAAGGAGTATACATTTTTTAATGCAGGATTGTTTATTAATAGTTATTAGGAGGGAAAAGCCAAATTTTTCCAGAAAATTTTTTGATTTTCCGAAAATTTTTAATTTTTTTTTATTTTTTCAATGTTTTTTTGTTTTATTAATTTTTATTAATAATAATTGCTTCGTCAGGCTCCCTAAATTAAGAAAAGTTGAATTAAGAAAGTGAATTAAAAAAGGGGTTTTCGTATGAACCGTGTAAAAAAGGATTCGGGTGTATTTTATTTCACATTATGTATAAACATAAAATTTACATTTGTTTTAATAACAAAGAAATGCATCCGAAATTTAATGTTTTTATAAAAATGTTTCTTCTTACAGTTTTTTTGTTGTATTGTAGAGAAAGATAAAAAATGCATTTCATAAATTTCTTTTGTGAATTATTATTCGTGTATTAATTACATATAAATTAAAATATGCATTTTTTAATTATTATTTATTATTATTTATTATTTTTAATTATTTTTTAATCATTTAGAAATTTGCGTTTCTGCACATTTTATTAATAAAAGCATTAGTTGAAACTTTAGAATGGCTTTAATTTTCATATTACGGTAAAAGCACGATTATCCGGCATTCAATTAATCGGAACACTCAGTTAACCGGAGTTTTAAATTTTAAGATTTTTTTTGATTTTTTCTCTTTCTTTTCTCGTTCATAGGCATTTTTTAATTAATTTGGAAATTTGCAATTGTTTTTTGCACGATTTCATTAATGAAAGCATTAGTTGACAATTTTGAACAGTTTTAATTTGCATATTACAGTAAAATCCCGATTAGCCGGCATCCAATTAACTGGAACACTCAGTTAACCGAAATTTTAATTTTGAGGAAGTTTTTTTGGTTTTTCTCTTTCATCTGCATTTTTTAATTCCGATATCCAATTATCGGAACTCTCAGTTAACCGGAATTTTAATTTTTAGGCATTTTTTTGCTCTTTTCTCTTTCATATTCATTTTGAAATTTGCAATTGTTTTTTGCACGTATTCTTTAATTTTTAGGATTGTTGTTTTAACAATACATTATTTATTAGGATTGTCGTTTATAATTTTCAAATTATGTACCAGAAAACATTTTTTCATACATCAGTTCATTGAATTTATTGCAAATAATAAATACATACATATTATGTATACGAGTACACCCATACGAGTTTCCCAAAATTTAATAATACATTCAATATTTCATTAACCTAACTGTAATACGACTTTACACATCCAATTCAAATAGAATAATGCATAAAACAGAAAAAAAGTAAACGGAAATATATTTTCTGTGAATCCCCGAATAATTAAACAAAATTCCCTTATGACAGATAAAAAAGCAAAAAAAAATCCTAGAAATTAACATTTCGGTTAACTAGGTGTCCCGGTTAGTTGGATGCCGGATAATCAGGCTTTCACTCTAATATGAATATTAAAGTCATTTAAAATTATTAACTAATGCTTTCATTAATGAAAATGTGCAAAACACACTTGGAAATTTCAAAATGAATTAAAAAATGAATATGAAAGAGAAAAAAACAAAAAAAAACTTCCTCAAAATTAAAATTCCGGTTAACTGAGTGTTCCAGTTAAATGGATGCAGGGTAATCGGGCTTTTACTGGAATATGAATATTAAAGCCATTCAAAATTTTCAACTAATGCTTTCATTAATGAGAATGTACAAAAAACAATTTCAAAATAAATTAAAAAATCCAAATTAACGAGAAAAAGGCGAAAAAATTCCTAAACATTAAATTTCCGGTTTAACTGAGTGTTCCGCTTAATTGTATGCCGGATAATCGTTTTTTTTTTCACTGTAGAACATTTTTACGTTTTATTTCGATTTTAAATACATATTTTATTTCATTTTCAAAATGACATATTTATAATTTTAAACAAAGTAAAAAAAAAAAAATCTAAATTTTCCGGGAAAAATTTAATTACATATTTTTTGAATACTTTTCTAAAATCATTTCCTAAATAATTTAAAAAAAAACATATTTTATTTCAGTTTCTTAACTTTTCTTAAAATATTTTGAAAATGAATTAAGAAGTGCACATATTAAATCAACTTTTATTATTTCATTTCTATCAACATTTCTTAAATCATTTTCATAATGAATTAAAAACACTTATTTAAATTCAGAAAAAACACTTCTTAATTCAACCTTTCTTAATTTGCGTAGCCCCCGTTCGCTAGTTACAATGTATCCGTTCCGCCTGTCAAAATCACATTTAAATCAAAATAAACAAAACGTCATGGAAGATTATGAAATTTTAGAGTTGCTGTGCGATTTGTATATTTTATACATAAAGTATCGAGAAACATATAAACCGAGGCGATGGTGGGTACGCACTTTAAATTTAGATAGAAAGAGCGCTGGATAATACAACACAACATTTTTACGAATGAAGGAATTAGACTCCGAGGTGTTTTTCGCCCAAACAAGAATGCCTCGTGAAGTGTATGAAATGTTACTTAGACTACTTCAAGAACATTTAACAAAAAAATCGATTCGCGAACCAATTCATTTTGAAGCAAGATTGGAACTCACGTTGTCCTAAGTCTCAAGGAGTGAATCCAAAATTTCTCTCGTGGGCTTTCAAAATTGGTAGATCGACAGCTCGAAAAATTATTTTGGAAACGTGTGAGGTTATATGTAGAGTTTTATCGCCTTTTTATGTTTCTTAGCCCAACGAATATAACAAAACCATTGCGAGTGATGTCGGTGCAAAACGGTACATGCCAAATTGTGTTGGCTCAATTGATGGCAGACATATTAATATCAGATGTCCACCAGAAACTGGTTCTTCTTACTTCATTTACAAAAAAAAACATTTAGTATAGTTTTGCTTACCGATTCTGATGCCAATTGTATCTTTACGCACGCATGTGTCGGTGCATATGGTAGCCAAAGTGACGGAGATTGGTTTGATATTAACTATGTTGATGAAAAATCTTTAATTATCGTGTGTTTATAGGAGTGTTTAAACAATCCAAATTTGGCAATAATTTACTAAACAACAAACTACCGCTACCCAATGATTGTTACCTACCAAACAGTACAAAGCTGTTTCCTCATTATTTCGTGGCGGATGCAGCGTTCCCACTCAAAATATTATAAAACCCTACCCTGGTGGGCCAAATGATGCCGATCAAGAAATTTTCAATTATAGGCTATCGAGAGCACAACGAACTATTGAAGACGGTTTTGGCATACTCGTAGCCCGTTGGAGAATTTTGCTAAACACAATTCATATGAACCCAGATAATGCCGCAAAGTAGTTTTAGCTACAAACGCGCTCCATAACTTTGTGAAGTTGAATGATTATGCGAAAAAATATTGCCCTAACAACTTCTTGGATTGGAAGGATGAATTTTGTATTACGACGGTGAATGGAGACGAAGAATGGTTAAAATCAGCACGAATGGGATTTAAAAATGCCACCAGATAAACAAGATGAAAAGTTATTTATGCAACGAGAGAGCTGTATCATTTCAGTATTCCCGAATAAATTTATAAATAATTTTTTTGTTATCAAAATATATTTCATGTAGGTAGTTAACTACATATCACAACTTCAATTTCATTGTTAAAATAATAAAATAAATAATAAAAAAAAAATAAAAAATATGTTTAAAAATTTAATTGCTACTTCTTATAGCTTCCTCGGCTCGCATTAGCATGCTAATTTTGAATGCATCTCGTTTTCGAGTATTTATTTTTTCATCGAACACCCGATCGATCTTAAAAAAAGCCCATCTTCATCAACATCAATGGTTTTACTCTTTATTTTACTTTGAAGTTCTTTTAACGTAAACGTACATCTAAATTCATCTTGCAACATATCTTCTCTTGATTTTCGTGTTTTTTTTGTATTTAATGAAGATGTCGAATCTTTATTATATGTTAAGCAAGAATCATCTTCTGTAAGAGTAACATTGATTGCATCTTCGTCTCTGGATGTTTCCATCGACAAACTACAATTTTCCACCATCCTACAAGGTATTTTAAATTTCTTACTATAATGAAGTTATTCATACGGTCTGGGTTTTAAACTATTAGATACAAATTCCAAGATAGGCGAGATTACCGCACTCGATCCCGATGGTTGAGATAGTTTTTTTCAAAAGATATTAGTAGTATTTTGTGCATCCCAGTTCACTAAATTAAAATTAAAAATCGTTAACATGTATTGAAAATAATTCGTTTAAATTATTCCAAATTTAAGATGTTCTTTTGGTGTTCATATGGTATTTATTGCTCTTTTCATAAAACTCGGAGAACTTTTTAATTTTTTCAACAAACGTTTCTACGTTAAAATCCATTTTCACATGATTTGAGTCCGTCAATCTCTCCCGTCAAATTGTTGAGGTTATGCTTCCGCTATTCCGTAAAATTTTAATTTTTTTTTTTAAAACGGTTCGTCTTTTCCTCCGCTCCATTGTACAGTATTGTTAGAATTAATGTGAGCACAGGAAATTAATGTAAGAAATTATTTATTAATATATTTTTTTATACAAATTGTTCTTAATACGATGTGTGTCCACCCTAGGCAGTAATAACGTCTTCCACACGTCTGGGCATCGAATCAATTAAGTTTTGGCAGTTTTCAGTGATTTCTGGGTCCCGGAACTAGACCTCGATAACAGCTTCCACCATCTTTTTAACTGTTGTACAGTCTGTTTTTCTAACTTTGGTCTTACAACTGTCCCATAAATTTTCAATGGGATTCAAGACCAGGTGAGTTTCCAGGCCAATCGAAACATCTAACCTTTTGCTGAGTCAAGTAATTCATTACTACTTTGGATTTATGGCATGGCGCTGAATCTTTTTGAAAAATTATATTTTGATCAACACTAACTTTTTCAATATTACTTCGAAGCTTCCGTTCTAGGATTTCTTTGTATTTTATACCACACATCATGCCTTCGACTGGCACCAGACTGCCTGTTCCCATATAAGACATTTTTTTTGGTGAATGTTTGACTGTTTGATCAAAATGACGCGAAGTTAGTTTTTCTCCTGCAGATTTTCGCATAAACCGTGACCATTGTCACTGCACGACAAAATGAGTTTTGTCCGAGAACCAAACTTTTCTCGAATCCTCCGTAGTCCAATTGACATATTTTCTGGCCCAAACAAGTCGCTTCTTCATCATTGGCTTTGTCAACAATTGGTTTTTCTGTGGTCGGACTGCTTTTCTTCCCATTTCAATGAGCCTTTTTCTTATAGTAAAATCATGAATGTTCACTCCATGTTCCGCCAGGTCTTGTTGTAAGTCGAAACTAGTTTTCTTAGGATCTATTTTGCTTTGCCTCATTAGAAACGCCTTATCTCTGGCCGTTGTATTTCTCTTACTTCCACATCTTCCGACGCGCTTCAACTCAACACTTCCTGTCTTTTTTTTTTTGCCTTATAATTTTGTTTACGATCACCAAACTCACGGAACACACTCGTGCAATATCCCTCTGAGTCATGGAGGTGTACTGTCCTAGGGTAACAATTTTCTCCTGTTTTCTTGGCGAAATATCCATTTTAAAATACAGTCTATTTTATTTGACTAATTACACAATACAATAATGACTTCGCTTAGGTATCATAGAAAAAAAAAATACTTATAACGGTAAATTTAAAAAACAAAAGGCAAAAATGAACACCTGCTACATACATACACCTGCTACAAATACAAGATATGTGTATGCAAAATGAATTTTTTTACAGGCAGGGCCCAATTAATAACAAAAAACTAAAAAAATGTTCATGTTCACATTAATTTGAACAATATTGTAACTAACCTTTTCGTTTTCAATGGAAATTATATGCAACATGTCAAATTTAAATTTTTACGGAAAAACGGAACGGAGCGGAGTGGATGCGTTGTAGCTGAGGCTTTACATTTAATATTTCAAAAGAAATTATACAAATCACAAAATTCAGTCTTTATTTGTCTTTGCTTGTTAAATTTATTTAATACAAATATAGGTATTTGAAAATTCATTGGTTTATTAAACATTCTCACAAATTTTATAAAATATAACCGAACTACAAATACATATGTTTAAATACTCTTATGAGTTCTGCAATTAACTATATGAACGAACGAATTTTAATTACAGAGCATTAAGATAAAATTGGTAATTTAAATTTGTTATAGGTAATTATAATAATATTACAATAAGCTCTATTTAAAATGATACAATAATCGTGGATGGGCAATTCTTCCTCGCTCGTATTGTGTAGCCATAGTCCCTACTTTCTGAATAACATCGTAGGCAAACTATAAATATTACAACATTTTTCAAATCTTTGCAGGCCAAATCGTTTCGGGTCCTGTTTTTCACTAAATTCATGTGAGTGAATACACGTTCAATATCGGCACATTTGAATAGGGTAGTGACAACAATTTTAAAGCAAACTTTGAAAAATCCGCGAAGGGAGTTTCCTTCAATCCATAAATCAGTTGTGGTTTTCGAGTTCCATTTAATGGTATCCATCTTGTTGTATTGAAGTTTAATGTTGGTTAAGAGGGCTGGATCTGATTCGAAACATGTGCAAATTGGGATGATTGGGTCCTTATGTTTGCTACGAACTTTATCAATGCCGATAACATACATTTGTTTCAATCTTAAAATGTTGTCAGGTAAACTGTTTTTTAATTCATTTATTAAATTTTTGATAAACGTTATGTAATTTTGCCTAACATTCTGTTGTTCCTGTGCAGATAGAGATCGTATTTCGATTTCGAAATGGTACCCTAATTTCGAGGTATAATCAATATAATTGGCTATATTCATATTTATCACATCAAACGTGTGATTATATTGTACCTTACGAGACAATGATTTTAACAATTCGTTCAATAATTTCGATGAATCGGCAGATTTGATTTGAAAAGCCATGTTAGCGTTTGTACCCTCTTTTAAAATGGATGCTAAGAATATAAAATATATTTTAAATAACGGATTAGAGTACATTTGGCTTAAAATATCTGCAGTTACATTCTGATTTTTCTATATTAAATAAAGTTCTCAACTCCAACCATGTCGACAACAGTTCTTATAGCTTTTTCAATAGAAAGCCAACGCGTATCAGTAATTCTTGGAATTGCTAAAGGAGTGGATCCATCATTTATCAAATTATATATTTCTTTATACTTATGTAATCTAAGACTTGAGTGGGTTATGCGTTTCTCCTAATATAAATTCTAAATCTGTTGGCCTTGGCAAACATCTGTTGGCAGACTATTGATTGAGCGTCACACAAAGCAAGCTGACTTAATTCTAAAGGTGGATTTACATATGCGACGTGTGACGGTTGTTTATAGCCAATCATAAACGACTATTTTGACATTCGTCACACGGCACAGGCTACACGCCGAGACATGAACAAATTTTATCTTTTTCGTGACGGTCACACACACATAAAAATTTAGAAATATGAAAACAAATTTTTGATTGTTTTGCCACAGTGTATTTTATTGACAGAATACAATAAATATAAACCACAAAAAATATTTAATTAGTGTGCGTGGCGGCATCCGTCGCAAATGTAAATTGTTGTTAAGAAAGCGTCACGTTTATTTCTACTTGTCACACGTCACACGTCACATATGTAAATCTACCTTTAATAGGTAGAAACTATATTCCCTAAACATTTGGTTACGCTTATGTCATTTGATTCGTCAACTAAAATGCTGGATCGTGCATTGCCAACTTTATTTTTAAGATCTGTTTGAAAATGAACAGCTAATACATTTTGGATTATATTAGTGCATTTACTTATGTGCAGTTTCATTTCGGGTTTTAATCGGCATTTAGAATTTATTAGTTCACACAAATGGCTTGTTGGTAAAATAGAATGATGGCAAGCAACATACAAACATAAATATGCTTCTAAATCATTATTAAATATATTACCTTCGTTTTGATATTTAATAATACGTTGGCGACGGTCACTGAATGGTTGTAACGCTTCGATGTGTGTCTTGCTGTTAGCGTGGCGATATAAAACATATTTCTTTGACAGAAAAGTTATTTTGCAATATTTACACGATAGCTCCTTCGTATCATTTTCTATTCGCACAATCCAACTGTAGTATTTTTTATCTTTGAACCAAACATCTCGTATTTTTTTGCCTAGAAATATTTTTAAGTTTCTATCGTTCTTTTGGTACAAACACCTTTTGATCTGGACCTACAAACATGAAATACACATTAATAAAAATAACTGGTTTTGCAAACACCTATAAAAACAAACTTACCCGTTACTTTTAATTAATCGGTATACTCATCCGTTTACATCCATTAGCAATGATTGCTGTAAATAGCGCGCAAAAATATCGTTGAAAACCACACTAATTTTAAAGTGACTCGAGCACGTTCAACTGAATATGTTGGCTCACAATTATTATACAGGGTTATCCAATTCGAGGTTGATAAAGTAGAAATCTGTATACCGACATCTGTCAAAGATAAACGTCAAGTACGCTGTCATTTATTTAGTTGACATTCTGCCATTTAAGAATATGGAGCATTTAACAATCGGCCAACGCGTTAAAATTATTAAATCTACTGATGCTGATTTTTCGAACAAAATTTTCTTCAGTGATGAAGCTCATTTTGCGCTTGGTGGATACGTTAATAAGCAAAACTGTAGAATTTGGGGCTCAGAAAATCCACAATTGATTGTAGAGAAGCCATTACACCCGGAAAAAGTCACTGTTTGGTGCGCATTGTGGTCTGGTGGTGTGATTGGGCCGTATTTTTTTGAGAACAACCATGGACGAACCGTTACCGTCAATTCTGAGCGCTATGGCCGCATGTTAACCGATTATTTTTTTACGAAAATCGAAGATTATGATCTTGACGATATGTGGTTCCAGCAGGATGGAGCAACCAGTCACGTAACACGAGCAAATCGAGATCTTTTGCAAGAGAAATTTCCTGGACGTTTGATTTCGCGATTGGCTGATGTCAATTGGCCTCCAAGATCCTGTGATTTAACGCCTTTGGATTTATTTTTGTGGGGCTACGCGAAAGATCGTGTTTACGCAAACAATCCTCAAACTCTTGACGAATTGAAAACTAATATTTGTAAGGTAATGGCCGAGATACCGCCCGAAATGTGCCGAAAAGTCATTGAAAATTACCTCAAAAGAATAAAGGCCTGTAAGAAGTCCCGTGGAGGACATTTGAATGATATCTTGTTTAACTAAAAATGGCAAGGATCAATCTGTAAAATGAAATAAAAATTACAATACATTCCGAATATTTTGTGTGTTTTTTTTTAAGTTTACTTTATCAAGCTTGAATTGGATAACTCTTTATAACTAGGTTGTTTTTTAAATTTAAATTAACTTTCAACTGCTTAGAAAATCACTGTTTTAAAATTACAAACACCATACTATGATAAAAATTAGTATTATATTAACTGAATCGCCATTCCAATGCCAATCATCCGTTAACCATGACAAAAAAAAAAATGTCATGAAAAAACAAAATTGTATTTTCTGGAATAAGGACAGAGACAAGCATACATCAAATTTGATTATCTCAGCTATCTCTCAATCGTTTTCAATTATTTGTTTCAAAATATGTAATGTAATATAAAGCGTATTTTATTTGCCAAGGAATTGGATTTGGAATTGGAATTCAATTCTTGGCCAAAAGAAATAACAAATGAATTCCTGTGTTTTATTTCTTTTATTTCATCTTTTTCTCCAGAGAAAACTCAAGTGACAAGCACAGTAACTAAAAAATAGAATTGGAATTTCAATACCATCAAATCTGTAGGAATTCAACGAATTCCAAATTGGTATTGAATACATAGCATTGTTGTTGTAATTTGTCAAATGAAATACGCTTATAGTGTATATTACGAATATCAAAAAAATGGAGTAGAGTAATGAGTAACTTTTATTCGTTGACGATTAGAGCTAAAAATATTCAAATAGGGCTAAATTGCCCTTGGTTGGGGGCAAAAGTACTTTTTATGGTGCTAAAATAAATTTGAAAGTGTTAAATCTAGCTCCGAAAGGGCTGAATTAGCACACTGCGGAGAACATACGGTTTAATAACCGAATTTTTTAAAAGAAGAAATGAAAATGCAGGCTTAGTATCATAGGTTGACTGCCGAGGTGAGGCAATAAACAAAATAAAAGTAGAAAAATCTACTTTGTTATACTATAATGTTCAGGATCATATTTTATTATTTCATCCGCAAGTATCCCACTATAAATTGGATCATGCACTGAATAATCGGTATCTACCATCCGAAATCACAATAAAATTTATGTGGAATGATTTTGTGAAAAAATTTATGAATGACATGGTATCTTAGATACCGTACTCGAAAATTTTCAAGAAGGGAAACATAGGATACGATAAGCCATCACAGGATGAATATCCTGTGTATGATGAACATAAGCAACATCAACAGGAATTAGACAAACAGCCAATGTTTCGAACACCACTCATTCTGATGATGGTAATTACACGCAGCCATTCATTTCGAAGACTGTACAACTTACCAACAATTTAAAGAGCATAAAATCATTTATACCCAAGCTGGACAATTTTACAAGATCGACAAGGCATATGATTGGCCACAAACTGTAAATATGTTTACGGTTGATATGCAAAAAGTCATTATATGTAATACCAAAAATGAAATCGAAAAACTCGTATTTTGTCAGTAGACTAGTGGTGTTTAATGACATGTTTGACACATTATTCAACACTCAAGACGTGATGTGTCGAATTTTATCTTTTGGGCAGACAAATAAAAATTGGATACTGTATTCTGCATTGCTCACACTAATTAATCAGAACTGGTGTCCAGACATCATTACAATTAATAGTCGAGGCAATGAAGCAGAAAAGTACGAGATTTTTGAGAGCAAGACGGATCGGAATGCGGTTTTTTGCATTCGCTTCCAAAAATTATTTGTAAAAACCGCCCCTATTTTTATGTTTTTTTAATAAAACGGAAATTGCATTGCTGCCGCCAAAAATGCATTTTTGAGACGACTTTTGGAAGATTAGAGAACTTTGTAAATAAGAGTCAGAACTAGCCCCACTCGGGTTCCCGGGGGTTTTCAAGGTCGCTGATCACGATTATGATGTTCAAATTGACCCACAGCTGACCTGGATGGAGCTGAGGAAAGCCGATGAACGTCATCTCCCTGGGACTCTCCCGAAAATCACGCAGGAAAGGAGAGAAACTCGGCGCTCGGGTTTTTTTTGGGTCGCTGAATCCAAATTTTGCATCGGCGAAAACAGCCCGGATACCTGGTGCGCCAGAACCTGGAGGCAGACATCATCCCCGAGAATTTTCCTGGCAATATCGACAAAAACAACCCAAAAATCAATGTTGGAACGTTTTTTGGGCCACAGAATCCAAATTTCACGTTGATCGGTGCATTGACATCTTTGTCTTGACATCGATGTCATTCCCATGAATGTCAACCAAACATGATGTTTTAGAGACGGACATAAATACTGCAATATCTGGGTGGAATTGTTGATTCTATTGGAATCGGTGCTGGTTTGTTGATTGGAGAAGATGTTGAGGATGATGTACTAGATGATATGTTGGGTGGAGATTGTTGAGCATTCGCGGTTGGTAGTGTTGATGGTTGTGATACATTCACTGAAATTGACACGTTTGAAATATGTAAAAGACTTTTATACCGTTTTCGACAAATCTGGCACGAACGTTTAGATTTGCAAAAATTTGACTGTATGCGATTCACTTAAACAATTGTAGGCATCTTAACTTTTGATTATAATCTTCTTTCATCGACGTTCATGTCTCTAAATTTTGGCCATTGGTATAACATTTCACAAGTGAAATCATTGCACAAATAAACCGGCAAATTGATAAAGTGTTCAACAAAATACAGAAACAAAAGTGAATGCAAATAGACACCGGTATTAAATAAGGAAATTATACACACCATCAATCAAATTTAATAATATATAAAATAAAATTTACTTTATCAAAATTAAAATTATACTTAAAAATAATTTTCTCTCCAAAATGGCAAAGCCACGCTTAATGTTAAACAATGAGGTTTCTTTTTCCCATCCGGCTCGAAGGACCAAAAAATGTACGCTGATAGTACGTTAAAATGATTTTCCGGATTGGAAGTAAATGCTGGCTGGTTCGATGGTTTTTTTTCTTATCAATGGGAACAATTTGTATTTTATTTATTTAACCTTTAATCGTAAATTTTCTTTATAATTTATCGTATTTTATCGTATTTACACTTTTTCTAATTTTTAGTAATGGTTTACTATAACCTCTCAATGATAAATTTTATTTTGTACTGTCTTAAAAATTCCGGGGAAACATAATTGTGAATAATATTGATAAGGGATAAATATATGGTTTACATATGTATTTCTGTCTCATCATAAAGAGATGAATATTATTTTCATGAAATTTTGCTATTTGGTTTCTCTCCGTCTGGTATGCTCTTCTAAGCTTATGCATAAAACATCGAGAGTTCCTTAGATTAAAGTTCCATCAACTATTTCGATTTTTAACTCCCCTCTTCGTAGGAAATGAGTTATTACAGACACTGGTTAACTGTGTTGAGATCAGCTCCACACGAGCATAATTTCATCGGTCGAGCTAATTTCTGGAAGTGTGTCTACTCTGTCCCAAGAGGCAACCAAGTGTTAGCACCAAGTTGAGCAAATAGAACCCAGTCAATGGCAAATCTCAGAGTTTTGATACTTGCAAGCGGTCTGTTCTGTGGCAAGTTTGATAACTCACACGGGATGACTCTATGGCCACTAGATGTCCAACTTTCTCTTACACACCAATCAACTCTCGAGCTCAACAAGGCTCCATTGACTCCAGTGATCATTATCTTTTGGTATTGACCCGATAAAGAGCTTAGAGTCGTTTCGATTTTGCACAGATGGTACTCGATCGATTCACTGTATTGGGCATACGAATCATCTATATCGTGGGTGAAGATGCGTTCACATATCTCTGATCCAACTATTTTGGCGAACTGCAGGTTGCTATTATAATTCTTAAATTTTGACTAATCATCGTGTTTAGTGTTTGATTTCAGACGTTGCACAGCATTTTTGTATGCGTTACACGAAGCACGACCTACTTGGTCATCACGTGATTTTTGCATTTCACTGCGACTTGCGCAATTGCAGGTTTCTCTTTATTTGGACAACCATTATGCACCATGTTGTACACAGTGAGACGGTGACTCTTTTATATTGTGTAGAATACATTATTTTGGGTAAAATATCATCAATATATTAATTCAAATTTCATTTAAACTTCGAGAACTATCAGGAAACGTCAAAAAATTTCTTAAAAATATGGAAGCAAAATACGAGCGAAGCTTACCTCCAAAGTTGCGGTTCCAATGATAAAATACAGAGAAACCTGCACAATAAAATGACGATCAAGGCCAACAAAAAACCAGTGTGTGTTCTACAGAAAACATACACCTGCCTGCACATGTACAATGTTATTTTTCGCTGGAATATTGTTGGTTGAGGACGGGGTAGCAAATATGTAGTATGTTGGTTCATACTGAGCAAAATTTATTTGACAAAAAAATATTAATTAGATAACAGTTTGAGGGGCATATGATTTAATCATGCTCATGTAAAAGAATATTATACAATGCCCATATGCTTGTAATGTAATTTTATTTTTGTTCTCGTTCAAAATACGTTTGTTGTGCTTTTATAAGCTTTCATTAAAAATGTTTGTAGGTACATACGGTTGTTCTTTATATATGCTATACATAATATACATACATACTACGTCGGTTGTGTGCTATTTGTATCGTATAAAGGTGGTAAAGTAAAAGTAGAAAGTGACACATAATATACGTAAAATATATGATTATATTCATATTCAATTTACACGCAATTTTTTTATGGGGTTGGTTCTCAAAGAGCCTTACATATTTTTATTTGATAGAATGGTTTATAATACTAACTAAGCCTTGGCTTTTTGTTTTGCTATTTATACACATTTTGATTACAAGTCGTAAATTTTAATTAATCCAATTTTTTGTTCATTTCAGGCGCGTAACAAGATTTTTATTCAAGAAATTTCTCTATGCGTACGACTAACGTGTGTATTCTGATACCTTACGTGTAGCGTAAAGATTTAAAAATTGAAGTATAAAATCATTTCTGAAACATATATATAAATATAAAGGTACTCGTATTTACTAAGAGTAGTGATAAACATCCAGAATATATTTTTTACATTATTTTGAAATTACATGTATATAAAAAAAATCAAATGCCTAAAGCTAGGTATCCGTTCAAGCTCTTAAATATATTTTTAATATTTTTTGTATACATAATTTTTAAATTTTTACGTTTTTTGTTGCTAATACTCGACATACATATACATAAATATACAATTTGTGTATTTACCTCCATCAAACATTTTTTTTGTCGAAAAATATAATAATAATATAAATGAAAGGGTAAAAAGTTTTTACTTTGTGCTTTTTGTATATTGGAAAAGCGACATACCTTCATAAATTGTCATCATCCATAAAAAAATATAAACAAAGAAACTGAAACACTTTCTTTTTTATGTTGTATATTTATTTTCCACTGATTTTTTTTTTTTAATTTTCCATTCTTTACGTTTTTCCACTGTGAACATTTTTCCAAAAATAACAAAACAAAAGCACAATGTGTAAAGTTTACGCTGTGCTTTGAAAGAATTACAAATTATTTACATACAAACTGAGTACACTGGAATAAAGCAACAAAATTGCTTTACGTGGTTACGTGAATCTGGTTGAAGTTCTGGTTTAGATTTTTGTATTTTTGAAAATGAAAACAATTATAGTTGATTTTTGACTAAATGAAAAAGGCACAATGTAATTTTTGTTTGGTTTATGATTGTGTCAAAAGGAATGGTATAAAGTGTATGTATAGTAGTGGTATACGGATTAGGATTCTATAACCGGTGTGAAAAAAGTAAAAAAAAATTTAATGGAAGATTAAGCAGCAGCACATAATGTTCACTGAGTAGGTGACCATTCAATTATATGCTTGAAAATTAATTAATAAAATCACCGGAGTGAAGATCTTTACAATTGCTTGTTATTTTAAATAAACAAACTATTCGAGTATGTGCGAAACTATAAAAATGGGATTGCCTTTCGAATCAACGACTTTCATTTATCATGATTCCGTACGATCACCTTACCGTACGAAAAATAATATTAAATAAAGCACAGCTTACATGGCATGGCTTACAGCAATTCGACTCTAATATGTTCGGTCATAATCCAGAAAATTCAATACAATAAATGTGCAATATTTTGTTCAAATAGGTTTACAGTATGTCTCCGTTTGTTTGTATCCTTTGCCTTGCATGCAATTTTGTGTGACCCTATAACTTCATCTCGTACAATTTTGTGTAAAAACCGAAAAACAGCCAAAAATGGTAAATTGGTTTTAAATGTCATATTTCTATCAAACTCTATATTAGTGAAAAAAGTAAAGGACTATCGTTTGACCCCTAAACTATGATTATAACTGTGAGTACGATGATAATACAAAAAGATAATTTACGTTAATTAACAAATAATAAAACCAATTGGAATTTATTCAAGAAGTTAGTGGAAAAACGAGCAAATCTGCGCGAATCAATTAGAACAGAGATGCAGCTGGAAAATGAACAAGTGCATTCAATAATAAAGTCAAACAAGCAGCTTGGGAAAGTTCACCTACTCCTCATACCAACTCGATAAGAAAACTAACAACAAACAAAAATATCCTAATAAAGAATGATAGCATAAATAAACCACGATTACTTACTTTGGAAAGACCTGGAGGAGCTATTGCTTTAATGGGGGTCACTTCGTCATTCTGATTTAGCAGATTTTAAAAGTAGTTTTGCCATACTGAGAGAACAGCAGCCACTTGTGTTCTCAACTCTATCATCCCGTCTTTGATGACTTGTACTTTAGCAAAACAGTCCCTTGAATTTCCTAGTTCCGTTTGGAAGCTGATGTTTTCGATGCATGGCCTAATATGATCGCATTTCTTTTGTCGAAGGTATTTAGGCGTGGCTTTCCTAGCGCGGAGATATTCTGCTAGAGTGCTTCTTCTGTGTTGCGAGCCAACCATTTTTCACGAAGCTTTCGTTTATTTCCGGCTAGCAGGCGGCATTGACCATCGTGGCAATCATTGAGTGACCTCGGATGCTTTTTCCGATAGTATTTTGCTGCGCGGCGGCTATGGCTGACTGTGTAGCATGCCACTGCTCCTGGATGATAGAAGGAGCTTCTATGTTGTTACTGAACCGCTCTAAATAGTTAGTATGACGCTTGATCTTTTAGAGCATCGACATGCCATCGAGCGATCTTTTGTGTTTATCTACTGAACATAGATGACAGTTTGAACTTATATTTGAATATGACAAGCACATGATCGCTGTCCATGTCCTGCACCTTTGTTAGATCTAACGTCAGATATGCTGGTGGAGTGTCTCTTAGACACCATGACGTGATCGATCCATCATTCGATCCCTACGTTAGTGCAGGCTGTTATGACCCTTGTGCGATATATGTTCTGCACTCTAGCACGAAAGAGCTTAAGTTATAAAGTGTTTGGTCTATTTATGTCATTATCAATTAGTCGCAAAATTTGGGGAATCATACACGATACTTTCAAACAGCTTAGATACACAAGACAATTTTACAATACGTCTGTAATTACAAATGTTTGATTCGCAGCTGTTCTTATGGTTCAAAACAATAAAGAAAATTTTCCAAATGGATGGAAAAATGAAAACGACTGTCGGAAAAGCGCTGTCAGCGGCTAGGGCAGAATGTCACTACAGTTTTTTAAAACAACAGTAGACTGCCAGGACTGGGTGAAAAATCATCTCTAAGTTTGGAAATCATTCACCACAGAGTAATACTCGATTTGAATGGAAGCAAACGTTGTTTGAACGCAATTATTCATGTACATGAAGTAATTTTCATCGGGTTCAATATCGCTGCTTTTAAAAGCCCAACAGAAAATGTTTGCGAAATAATTTGTTATAACTATAGGATCATTGGAACAATGATCATTATTCTTCAGAGTGGAAGGGTATTCGTCGGACTTTTTCTTCAAATTAATAAATCGCCCGAAACTCTTAGGCTCAGCGGTAAGATTTGACTACATGAGTCTGATATAATTCCTAAAGAGTTCGTCAGATAAACTACTAAAATCATTACACCTATTTACTACTAAAATCATTACACCTGTTAGAGTAATCACAGTCCAATTTATATTTTAGGAATATTTGCCAACGTTTCTATCTACGGTTACGCAACGTTCGTAATTCATTATTATACCACAAACAACTAAGACAGATACGTAATTATAAAGGCACGCCGATGTGCATTAAATAAAATCGGTAAATTTGTAGGGGAAATTAGTGTTATTATTTTTACGTTGCTCGGTATTTCTCTTTCTGCTGTCCACTATTTCAAATATGATCGAGTAAAATTTGAAAAAATTGTTATATTTGGTAATACAGTAAAACATATAAATCATTATTAAAAATTTCGTTTTTATGTTTATTATATAATGAAAGTACTGAATGGTGGTATTTACTGTAAGCAGAAGAAAACAAACGAAAACAAAACAAAATCCAACAAATTTATTACAGTGGAACCTCGGTATACGACCATACCGATACACGACCAACTCAGTACACGACTTATCTGGCTGAGGAAATTTTGCTCGGTATACGACGCAGGATTCGGTACACGCCCGATAAGACGCAAAATTCGGTTATTTTTATTTTTTGTCATAAAAATATATCATAACAAATACAGAAATTTTCAAATAAAAAATTGTATTATTAATTTAGTCTATCACAATTAATAACTTTAACACTATTTGACATAAGCACTTGGCGAAACACACGTATACTTAATAAACACATGTTTATCAGCACTTGTTTTAGATTTAATAAATAAAAAAAAAAAATTGAATATTTTAAATAAGTTTTTTTCTTTCAAAAAGTGTAATCGATTTAGGCTTGTTAAGCCATCATCAGACGGTCTATTTTGAAACTTATTTGATTTCGAAAAAAAAAAAAAAAATAGGAATCGAGTTAAACGAAAATATGACGTCAAAATAGGACTGGTGGCGACTGTTGTATTGTGTCAATGTTGTTTTAAAATAATAACTTTTTTTATCGTGTAAATAAATTCGGTCGTGTATTTTTTTGAAATAAACAAAAATATAAACATAAATTAAATGAAATAAATAAACAGAATTACAAACAATGAAATACAACGACATATAACACAAATTATAAAATATTTGCATACCATTTCTTCCAAATATAGTGTAAAATATATAAAGGTACCCGGGTACCTTTGTTACTCTAATTCGTACAACTAAACTACTTTTTGCTCTGTCGTGCGTCCAAGTTGTAAAATTTCTCATTTTTAAGTGTGATCATAATTTATCAATTGAACTAGAAGTTCTCATAAAATTAAAACTTTTTATTATGACTGGAACATACAAAGCTAGACGTTTAAATGTGCAAAAGATACCCGGGTACCTAGTCACTCACATAATGGATATTACTTGTTACACTATTTGCCGTAGGCACTTGGCGAAATACATTTACACCTAATAAACACATTTTTTATTAAACACTTGTTATTTATTTTGTAAAATTATATTTTTTGAATATTTTCAAAAGGTTTAAAAAATCACTCGATCGATTTCGACTAGTTAGGTCATCATTAGGAGTATCTACTGATTTGTAAAAATAAATTTTTTGTTATATATAGCAAAAAAAGGCAAAAAATAAATGAAAGGAGGGACAAAAAAATCAGCTATAAAAATTAGGTTATGGATCGCCCAGGTAGGCGATTAGTCATCGGCTGAGTAACAAAATTTAATGAATTAGGAAAATATAGGAAAAACGAGCCAACGAATTAGCAACATCGTGTCCAATTATACCAATATTAGTTTTGCTTTTTATAATAATAACACAATAAAGGAAATGATTTCTAACAATAAACCTAGAGTTGATCGCCTTTCCAAGTCTGGTGTTTATAGGATCAATTGCAATGATTGTAGTTTCTTCTATATTGGTCAGGCTGGGCGCAATTTTGGAGTTAGAGCTAAAGAACATTTATCTGGTTGCAATCAATCAACTTTCCATAACCATTTAACTTTAGCAAATCATACAGCTAGCTTGAACAATTTAGTCATATTACAAATACAACCCAAAGGCAGACGTTTAGATACCTTAGAATCTTACGAAATTCGAAAATCAATAATTCTTAACCAAAGTATCCTTAACGAACAGAGAGAAATCTATTTCTCACCAATTACAGACCCCGCCTGTATTTCAATATACCTTAAATTTTGCTACTCAGCCGATGGCTCATTCCACACTACGGTAACTTTTTCGTTTGTTTCCCCTTTACCAACAAATTCAAAAAATTTCCGCGTAGATAAAACCTGTATCATAGCCCATAGGTAAACGGTGAAAGAAACGAAGAAAAATACGGTTTCTGTGAGACCTAATTTGGCATTAGCCGATGACTAATCGCCTACCTGCGCGATCCTTAGCTTAATTTTTATTGCTTATTTTATTTTTGTTCCTCCTTCTTTTATTTATTTTTTGCTTTTTTCTGCTATATATAACAAAATTTTTATTTTTACAAATCAGTAGATACTCCTGATGATGACCTATCAAGTCGAAATCGATCGAGCGATTTTTAAACCTATCGAAAATATTAAAAAAAAATATAATTTTCCGAAATAAAAAACAAGTGTTTAATAAAAATGTGTTTATTAAGTATTAGGGATATAATTTAAAAATCATTTATATTATTTGTTTTCTTTTTTATTGATAACGGTAAAAAATTCAGTTTTATCAATTATAATTCATAATACATTAACTTCTTATAAAACAATGTAAAGAAAATAAAATTACATGTGAAATTAAAAATATGACATTAAAATTTATTGAAACAAAATTTACTCAGTTTTGCACTATTTCAGTTACTTGTGTTTTGTTGGTTTTACTCCAGCAGCTCGATTCTGGTTATTCCTATAGGAAAAGGAATTAGGAAAAATATTTTCATAGTATTTTGGTCACAAAAATTATTTTTCTGGCATACTATGGTACAGAATTAGTGTAAATTTTTTCAAAAACAAAATTAAATTGGAAATATTTTTCCTATCCAATTTCGATACGGAAAAAATAATTCCTAAATTATAAAATTTTAGATCAAACATGATTTCTTAGTAGGCTAGAAAATGGTATTTTTGACAAAAATACTATGAAAATATTTTTCCTAATTCCTTTTCCTATAGGAATAACCAGAATCGAGCTGCAGGAGATAACATTTTCACCTAGACATACTTTCAACGAGATTTCGAATTATTTCATTGTCAATTTTTAGCCATACCGCTTGGATACCATAGGTGGTTCTCTGAAATCAGAGAGACGTCGTTTAACAATGGCCCATACATTTTCTATTGGATTGATATCGTGGTTTCGAGCAAGCAAGTTTCATCTGGGAAATTGCTGCTCTATTAACCATTTTTTCCCAATTTTAGCTGTATACTTCGTTTCCGCATCGAGTTGGAAAATAATTTCTTCTATCGAATATGCATATTCTTCTAGAAAATTCGGTATATTTCCTGCAATATTTGAAAGCAGTCTTTCTTCAATATCCCATTACTATTGGACCGATGTGCCACCAAGGTAAACACCACCACACCATTAGGCTACCTCCTGAATACTTCAAAATTTCTTTAACTTGGTACTTTTGTAGTTTTTTCCAATCTTCAAGAGTTCAATCTTTGCGATCTTGACAAAATTTTTAACGCCTGATTCTATTCTTTCGGATATTGCCGGCTTTTTATTTTTTATTCCTGATACTAATTCAATATTCTGTAGCGGTTTTCGTTAAGTCCTCACTTATAATTTTGTTCACTCTCCTTTGGTGTTTTAGCCTTCTTATTTTTCATTAAACGATACATTAAGAGAGCATCAGTATCTGACAAAAGCCTTGGACGACCTTCTTTACTTTTATCTGCAACCAAATTTTTTCTTTTCTGTACTTTTGCAACACTTTCATTATATCAGCAATTTTTCTTGATGAATGCCCTGGTTTGGTCAAGGAAACTATGTTGTTTTCCACGACTACACTTATTTTTCTCATTTCAAATTAATTTTAAGACAATTTATTAAAAAACAAAACCGATGTTTTTTCCGGCTTACTACTAATAAGAGAACGGTATTTTTATTTTTTATGCTTGGAATTTCATTAAAACAAAACACGTGAAACGTGCAAATCTGAGTAAGCGATGCCTCAAATGATTGTTACATTATATACTTTTGCACAAAAAAAAACGCTAATTCTTTTTGCTTCATTTATAAGAGGAATTCTTAACAGATTATTAACAATAGATATTTCTATTATTAAACAAAATTTAATCGAAAATGAAGGCCGACGATAAACTCTTATCTGACAGTCTGATGATCCAAGGCAAAATCTAGAATCGTCGGAGAACAAAACATTGGCCCATTGTTCCATTGTCCAGTTTTCATGCTAGAGAGCAAATGTTAAACGAGCTCTGCGGCGTGCTGTAGTTAACTCTGGACATAAGGCTGGCCTTCTTGCAGTCAAATTGGATTCCTTGATTCGTCGACGCACGGTTCTTTCGCTAATGGGTGCATCTCGGGATTCGATTAGGTCTGATTTCATGCAATGTCCAGTTACGAACCGTTTTCTCAAGCAAACTAATTTAATATACCTATCTTCAGCGAGTGTTGTACATCGATTTCTCTCACTACCAGCACGACGATGATACTATCCATTATCCTGGAATCACTCTTGATCATTCTGGATATTGTGGATTGGTCCACTCTTAACAGTTGTGTAACGTAAGACTGAGTTCTTCCTCCTTCAACTAATGTAATGGCTCTCACGCAGTCTTCAACACTCAAATGATTTCTTTCGGCCGACAAGTTATTCATTTTTATTTGTTTTTAATGAAAAACCTTACTCTTACACTTAATTCTATAATTTAAATAATAATTCACTGTAAATAAACTTTTAGACTGAACAGCCAAAATGCTCAAATTTGTGCCAAACTCGAATTCAACAATGTTTTTAATGTATGTGTATTTTAGTGAGAACTAGATACTATATAAATTTTATCATAATAATTACAAGAACAATTATTAAGCTACTCGTAATTTCAAAAATACAGATTATGCGTTTTTTTGTCCATAAGTGTATTTTGTAATTTAACGTAATTTTTTTTGTAACGTAATTTGTTAATGTATAATTGTTGTTATAATGCAGAGAGATTGCATTTATTACCATTATCAATAAAACAGAAAATAAATGATATAAATGGTTTTTAAATTATGTACTCATTTTTGCTCGCCACTGTATGTATATGTGTATAAACAAAATTTAAATGATCTCTCTCTAAATTCTAGGTCAAACAAAATATTTGGAAACCTAAAACCATAACATATGACTAAATTACTTTTTCCTAGGCTGGGATGTTGTACTATCAGTATTCGACGATGTGATGTTGTACGATCAGTATTTTGACTTTCAACTTAGTTTATTAAACCTTGGTTTTCAGTAGATCCAATTGTGGTCTCTATCTGTTCCCAACAAACGTGTCTGAGGTAAAATACGTAAGACAAACTCAAGACATCCAGAAGCAACTGCGTGTAATTGGGACAATGAGTCTTTAGAGATCTGTGTAGTGAGTTTTAGTGGTAACATGAGTAGTGGTTGTCTTTGGTGACGTATCAGCGGCGTGTCTTACGTAATATAATTTATGGTTTCACTTGACCACATATCAGTAGGTTGTGTTAAAATAACAGGTTTACTATCGGTCTAGAATAGCCTATCTGTGTTGTCTTATGTAACATGTTTCGAGTTTTTCTTTAATTACATGGGTAGTGCTTGTATTGTACAACACGTTTCTTAGTCGTCCTACATCAGAAATCTAGTGTTTGTCTTTGGTAACACAGTTGGTGTGGTATTTGTCTTTGATAACAAATCTCTTTGTTAATATTAAAGTAATATTGTGAGGTAATTGGTCTATAGTTCGTCCTAGCTAACAAAATGCCCCAAATTAACCAAATGCATGTGGTGTAAAGGATGAAACACACCAAGAGCAGCGCAACATATTCCAAACAATCCGCACTACTGGATGCATATAAGCGCGCACACCAAGCAGCACAACAGTTTTTTTTGTTTTGTTTTACCAAAAAATTAGAATTGTGTCAAGTCCGTTTTTTCACCAACTAAACAATAATGGTAACCAAGCGCCGTAAATTAATATTCTTGACATTTTTAAGTTTATATAAATACAGAACAATATTGGATTCATCAATTTAATATAGAACTAGATATTATTTGAATCTCAAAAATATCATTAGTCGTAAACTAAATATGTATTATACATTTCAAATTTCATAAACTATTTCGTATAACTCCTCAAGTGTTTAATTTAATTTGGTGAAGACTAATCTTCAGAGTGTCGGAACAAATTATCGCCAAAGTATTTCCCCAAAAAAAAAAATATGTCTAACTTTAATCTAAGACTTTGTAACTTGACGAACTCTGTAATTTGACGATTAATAATATATATCAGTAATTTCATTTTTGGGCAACATTGAGAAACCTTCATGATTTTTGATTAATTTAATTTTCGGTGTACGAGCAGTACTTGAGAAAAGAAAAATAACTGTTAATTTATTTTTTTTATATAGGGTGTAGTTAGCGCACAGGGCGATCCGAAAATTTAGCAAAAAGTGAGAAATTCATCAAATTGAGTAAAGTTCAAATGCAAATTTTCGATATAAACAGTTAATCGATCAAAACGAAATTTTGGTGTTTATTAGAGTAAATATCGAAATTATGAATTCTTATAAAATTTTAATTAAAATTAAAAGTTTTCGACCTCAAATATAACGGTAAAATATTAAAAGAGCTAATACAAAAAAAGTTATTTTTTTTTTTTTTTTTTTTTGTTGCTCAATACAAGGCTTGATTAAAGAACTATACTATACTCAAAAATTTATCTTGTGTTATTTTTGGTTTTTAAAATACACTAATTTAAGTATTGATGGTACCTCCTCCCACTCATTTCACAATTTATGGTGTAATTATTTACTCGTATGCTAGAAAATAATAGCGGTAGTTTTTTATAATTTTTTTTATAAATGCAAGGGTTAGGAGCTAAACACATATCACATACACGAAAGTTGAGCAGCACCCGAATTTTGTTCGCAAAACTACTTTACTGTCATGAGACATTTATATATAAAACGTATACAAATATTATATGACTCATGAGTCAAACTGCGACCAAAATTCATGTTCTGGCATTCATGTTCCTCCCCTCAAAATAAAATTTACGATTCAATTTTAAATCTTTTTAATGCACAATAAACGCTATATATTTATTTAATCTTAAACTACCTGAACGTTGATTTTGGTCGCAAAAATACTCATGAGTCATGAGATATTTGTATACAAAACGAATACAAATATCTCTCGACTCCTGAGTACCTGAGTAGTTTTGCCAAAATCTACGTTCTGAGATAAAGGGAGGTTTCTCATTAGAATAAGAAAATAAAAGGACATTATCAGGTTCCAAATTATTACTAAACTAAATAAAAAAAGAGGAGTTTCTGTGAAAAACTATATAAGTACTACTGTACTTAAAATGTAAAACATTCTGTAATCGTTTATCGTAGTGACAGTGAATAGTGAAAAGTAGTGTTTGTGAATATTTAAATTAATTTTTTCTGAAATTGTGTTAAAGTTGTAACTTAGTGAAGTGTGTTAATATTATCTTGAGATGGCGCCAGGAAATATGGTTTGTTGTAAACCTTATGGTAGTGCAAAGTGCAGTAAACAATTGAGAACTGTTAATAAGAACATGGGAGAAAAAATTGTGAATTTGAATCCAGCTCGAGAATTAAGCGCGTTAATAAATTTGAAAATTTGTACTACCTGTTACTTTAAACTGGCAGAAAAAAGCAGAATGCTACAAGCACTGAAGAAATGATAGTTGAAAACGAACAATTAATCGAAGATCCGATTGCTGAAATCAGCTCAGAAGATTCTGATTTAGTACAATCAGATTTGGTGAAAATACAGCGGCTTGAAGTCATTCAAAGTATCAACCAGTATCTGCAACCCCATATGATAGAGCAGTTTTCACCAATAAAAAGGAAATTATCTGAGAAGAAGGCATACGCTAAACGAAAATCAAGTGAAATTTCGACAGCCATTCATAAGGTGTTTAATTGCGAGCAAGAAACAACGTGCTCTGAAAAGGAAAAGATAATTTCATATTATGAAGAGATTATGAATAATATCAAATACCAATTCGATGCAGGAGATTATGAAGACAAGAAGAAATTATTAATATTACTACCAAAGCAAATGAAACATCACGAAATACAAGGTTATTTTAAAGAACGTGCTACTCGTCATTTAATTGATCACTGCAAGGATCTTCAGAGTCAGAAATGTACGTTTTCTTCAATAATTAAAAGTAGTATACCTAAAAATAAGATATCAGACACAACACGAAGCTTAGTGGAAAGCTTTTTTGAAGACGATGAAATAAGTCGAATGATGCCTGGGAGGCAAGATGCTGTTGAAAATATTCAGAAGAGGGTATTACAATGTTCTCTAAATGAGGCCTACGTCGAATTTAAAACTCGTTACCCTGGAGCAAAATTAGGATTTACAAAGTTTACACAATTACGCCCAAAGCATTGTATAAAGTTGGGTGCAAAGAGTCAACATAATGTTTGTGTTTGTCTAATACACCAAAATATGAAGCTGTTGATCGAAGGCGCTATAAATGCAGTTGACTCTCAAGAAAATTGTCAATTACCATTTAAAGATTACAAAGACTTAATTTCATTCGTTATGTGTGGTGATGAAAAAATTGACGAATGTTCCATTAAAATGTGTGGAGTTTGCCGTAACAAATTAGAGGAAGTACTTCCAAAATTGTTGCGTGAATACTTTAATAACAATCAGCTGTCAAAAATAAAATTTAAGCAATGGAGTGTTGGAGCTGTTAAATGCAGTTTGGATACATTAGAAACCGGCATGGAAAAGTTTATACAAAAATTTATTGAAAATTCAGAAAAATGAATACCACATCATTTTATATCGAAAGAGCAATCAAAATTTCTTAAAGAAAAAAAGGAATCTCTTCAAGACGGTGAATTCCTTGTTCAATGTGATTTCGCTGAAAATTATTCTTTCATCGTACATGATTCAGTGCAAGGTTATCACTGGAATAATGCACAAGCAACCATTCATCCGTTCGTCATTTATTACAAGGATCCTGAGAGCACTTCATTGAAACATGCAACTTTTATTATTATTTCAAGTTGTATGGAACACAATAGCATCGCAGTACATCTCTTCATAAGTAAAATGATTCATTTTATAAAGAAAGAAATAACATCGAACATCAAAAAGATTTTCTATATGTCTGACGGAGCTACACAACAATATAAAAATAAAAATAATTTAATTAATCTAAGTCATCATGAAGATGATTTTAGCATCGCAGCTTAGTGGCATTTTCACGCTACCAGTCATGGCAAAGGGGCATGTGATGGTGTTGGCGGGACATTCAAAAGAGGTGCCTATCGCCACAGTTTAACAAAAGGATCAATTCAAACACCACAGGAGTTATATGAATGGGCTAAATCATGGGAATCAACAATGCACTTTGAATATGCATCGGAACAAGAGTATGATGAATTCAAATTACGCTTAGAAAGCAATCGTTTCAAAAGCGCAATTACTATAAAGGGAACTCATGGTTATCATTGTTTTATACCTAAATCAAAAACAAAAATTGTAACTAAATCATTTTCAAATTCAAAAATCGTTAGTGAACATTATATTTCAAATTGAAATTATACATTAAATAATGAAGTCTTTTAATTATATTCTTTAAACCCTTATTGAATAACCTTTTTTTCCATTCTGCTTTGTTTTGATTTGAGATGGTCGTAAATTGCAATGAGGTAATATAAACTTGCCTAAAATCTAGATTCATACATTTTGAAATAAGAAAATTATACTAAAAGTGTGCCATGCGAGTAGAATGGCTTATATTTAAATTGATGTATCTTAACAACAAAGAAAAACACCAGGTCAACTTTTGAGTATGTGATAGTTGCTTAGTCAAGCCTTGTATTGAGGGAAAAATGTGAAGTTAATGTTTTTTTTTAGCTCATTAAATATAAACTAGCTGACCTGTGACTGAATAATCAGTCACGTGAATATATTTTGTGGAATTTTTGGTTAAGAAATGGTTAAGAAGATTTTTTAAGATGTAAACTTGATGCACTTTTATCAAAAATAAAATAAATTCATATACATGGTTAATTTTTAAATCTTAAACGGCAAGCACGCGCTCAAATGTACACAGTATGACTTACGTGCCAAGTCAAATATTCATATCTCAAACAGGAAGCGCGCGCTCGAGATCACATGATCACTTACGCACCCAAACTAAATATTAAAATCTCAAAAGGGAAAAGCACACAATTGCTGAGGCAAACTTTAATCTAAATAATTCATAAGAAATTACAAAAGGATAATAAAATAGTAGTAGAAGGTAGATAATAAAATAGTAAAATATAATACAATTTACATGCACAGAATCTCTTCAAAAAATACATTCTTTGTTGTGATGTGCCCATCCCGATCAGCTGATTGATCGCTTGTCTCAACGATAAACACCTTGAGTCCGCCAAATGAGCGGCATCGTGAAAAGGCCACATACATCTGATCATGCGTAAATACGGGGGCCGGCAAGTACACTCCTACCTTCTTCAAGCTTTAACCCTGACTCTTGTTGATGGTTATGGCGAACGCGAGCTGAACCGGAAATTGAAGGCGAGACATTTTAAATGAGAAGATGCCTTCCGAGGGAGAGAGCTTAATGTGTGGGATGAGAACGCGCTCGCCTTTTGAGAAGCCAGTCAGCACCTCACATTCCAGAATGTAGCGGTTTATTTTTGCGACGCGCATACGTGTTTCATTGATTCGACCCTTGCTAGTGTTTAGATTCCTCATCAAATGAACGATCGCGTTTGCCTTTAGCGGGATGGCATTGCGCGGCAATCCGGACCCTTCAATCTTGTTGAGAAACTCAACGGGTAGGCGGAGTTCCTCATGCATGTCGTCACTCTCAAGTTTATCAGCACTATGTTTGATTTCTTGTTCGTCGGGCAGGAGGTTAAGCACCTGCTGATTGGTTAGCGCGCAGTCATCATTCTTGGGTGCAAGGATTTTATTGAATTTTTGGTTAAGAAATAATTAAGAAGATTTTTTAAAAAGTAAATTTGATGCACTTTTATCAAAAATAAAGTAAATTCATATACGCGGTTAATTTTTTAATCTTAAATAGAGAGAGTGTCATGACAAAACTGTAAGTTTACACTCACAAATATTAACACCAAAATGTATGTAAAATCATTTTATGTTCTCTGTTTTGTTTAATTGAGATTCCATTACAAATTTACTACTCATTTTGTCATCACAGTGTGTCATCACAAAGACATCGGCAATTTTAATAAATTTTGTCATTGTCACGGTGTAATGCGCATGATCATAGATTCAATATAAACATATTTTGTCATGACATTCTGGCGTCGTGACAAAATTTTGCTGAAAACACCTGAGGTACCCGTTTCAGGTACTTGCCGGTGGAATTTTTCCGATTTTTCTAGCAAAGGCACACCGCTATATTAATGTCGACCTACCCTGAAAAATTATTACGGATCGGATCATGTTTACGGGTCATTTTGGCGTTGAGTTTGAAAAAATTAAGCGTATTAATATAATAGATTACATCATAAATTGTGTATTGAGAGGAGGAACCATGATGCTATTATTACCAGGTGAGCTCGATCTTTCGAACACGTGTTCGTGACGTCAAACAATTCTGTTTTGTTCACAAGTTATTACTTTTTTTATTTTTTTTTTTTTGCTTGTTGTTGCAATTCCTTTATATTAGAATTGCGTGTCGTCACAAAAAAAAAGATGGCCATTTGTTTACATTTTTCGAGCTTACCTGGTAATATAAGTATAATGAGGAGGAACCATCCATACTTAAATTAGTGTATTTTAAAAACCAAAAATAACACAAGATAAATTTTTGAGTATAGTATAGTTCTTTAATCAAGCCTTGTATTGAGCAAAAAAAAAAAAAAAAAAACTTTTTTTGTATTAGCTCTTTTAATATTTTACCGTTATATTTGAGGTCGAAAACTTTTAATTTTAATTAAAATTTTATAAGAATTTATAATTTCGATATTTACTCTAATAAACACCAAAATTTCGTTTTGATCGATTAACTGTTTATATCGAAAATTTGCCTTTGAACTTTACTCAATTTGACGATTTTCTCACTTTTTGCTAAATTAAAATGTAACTATATTTTTGTAAATAAATTTAGAGAAATATGGAAAACAGATTTTTATTTAACAGTGTGAATTCAAAGCTTACAGCGAGTGTAAACCAACCACGCTATATTCAGTGAATTAAATTGTATACATCTTAACTATGAATCATGCAAAATAAAGCATACATTTATGAATTAATAGGTATAAGCCATACGTTATTTAATAAATTATGCATTATTATTCATAAGTAATGAACCGCTAGCCAAAAATTTGGTCATTATTAAGCATATAAGTCATAACATAATCTTTAATAAGACTCAGTATATGAATTATATTCACGATTTATGCTATACAAATTATTCAATATAAAGCATAAAACAATGTTTTAACGCGCATATTTCATGAGTTAGTTATTTGCATATATATGCATTATTTTTCATTAAATATTAATAACCAAACATAAATATTATTAAAATATTATGAATACAAGTCACAATAGATGAAAAAGTCCTTATTCACAAATCATGGATAGTAATCGTTTATTATGAAATGGTCATGCACGGTGTTAAAAAGTTTTATTAATGATTTATGTACCCTTATTCAGAATACGTGATACGATTTCTCTCTGTGGAGTGCTTTTGGGCAAGCTTGGCTCAATAAAGATCCCGCATTGCAACTTCCTCCTGATCGGCATTTACCAGGCTTTAACTATAGGTAAATAAAGTTTGTGCAAGTAATTAGCCATTATTAATATTTTTGAATTTATTCTTTCTTTAGTTTATCGAAAACGCTTTTGGTATTTTAGCACAAATTTTTCGATTGTTGCTATCGAGAATGAGTCTTCAGCCAGAACTAGCAACTACCGTTGTAAAAACTTGAACCATCCTTCACAACATTATACGATATGAACAGAAACTGCCCGAACGTAATATAATATTATCACCAAATGAAAAATCTTCTCATAACCCAAAACAGGCCAGAGTAGAGATGCAGTAGCATCGTGGTTCACAAATGAAAGAAAATTGGATTATCAAGATGACCACATATAATAAAACTAACTTACCAAACTCTAGGTCATATAATGTTTGTTGGAAGCGTATTCTTGCCAAATTGTTGTATTGTGGTGTTAGGCGGTTTAGTGGTTCAACCAAACTTAATAGAAATTTCGTGTTGCTACCCTCTTCTTCATTTTCCAATAAATTTAAAATCTTATCCTCTACCGTATCTGATCTGCCTCTTTTTGATAGATTAGAATTTGTGCCTATATTGGATGAGTTGACACGCTTGCGTGAATTTAATACCAGCTCATCCGATTCTACTGACCTTTGACTATTGATCATTTGGTAACTGCTGGTTGATCTAAAATGAAAAATTAGGATAATAAAAAAGCAAACCACTAGATATAGTCTTTAACACGAAGTACTTAGCCTCGGTAGGAGTGGGTATTAAAAATTGTAGGGGTTTAAAATAACGCCATGGAACCAGACTTTATAATTTTTCTTCTTTCCCTCATGAAAGTATCTCGCAACGTTTTCCAAGGAAACTTACATTCATCCACTAAAATAATATGAAAAAAAATAGTTTACTATTCAAATTATCTATTTAATAAACTTACCAGTTTTGCCACAACCTTTGGCTATTTCTAACCATTCCTTGTATTTTTTTTGTTTGTTATGATAATCGTTCTCTCTTAAATCATAAATAATTAATTTTGGTTGTACCAATAAAATTTGTTTATCCTCGAAATCTATAATATCATCATTTTCGTCGGAATCATACTATATTTGAGTATTCAGTTTTACATTCCGGGTCCATCATACCGTGATTTAAAATTAAATTATATGAGTTTTGCGATTTTATTTTATCAAACCACGGTTCACAACCAAAATTCAAACTCGAATCATTTCACTTTTATTGAGGTTATATTTCTAGCAGTGAAGAGCACTTTTTTCTGTTTTTTTGATGTCGAGTGTGGACTTTTTCGTGTTTCTCGCGCATGTTTTGCATAACAACGTTTAAATTGAGTTTGTCGTAGTTTATGTTCATGTATGTTATATTTGGCAGCCGAAGTGTAATAAAGGCATTGAATTACATTTATAATAAAGGCAAATTGCTTGTCATTTTTATTATAAAAGAAGTCATGCTTCATTAGAAGTTTGCACATATTCTTATTGAATTAAATTACTTTAATGAAAGACACTCGTAAAATTTCCTTAGAGTGGCAATATTTATTTGTTTTTAGGAATATCGATTAATATTGTCACTCTAACGAAATTTTACAAAAGTTTTTCATTAAAGCAATTAATTCAACTTTATAAGTGACAAAAGTTGACAAGTTGGGCTAGAAAATGGATTTCAATCACTATAGCACAAACACATTCTTAGATGCAGTGTTAGCTTTTGGTAATACAAGAAACCCTCCAAGTACACGATTAATTGATTCCGTGTTCTCCAAGAACATGATAAATTGATGCTGTGTTCTTTGAAACCTTGCGGTATTCGAGACTACAAAAAAACGGAAGAGTGTAGTTTGAAAATAAATCATTTAGTTTGAAACCATATAATTCGAGGTTAGGTATTTGTGTTTTTCGAGTACCATGTTCTTGGAGGGTTACCTGTATATCAATTACTTGATCAATTGTCGATTTTTTCTTTGCAAAATGTTTTTTTTTTACTGATTCAAACTTCCGCCGTATTATACGGTTTTCTTCTTTCAATATTTGTATACTACTAGCTGACCTGTGACTGAATAATCAGTCACGTGTCATTTTTGATTAAAAAATGATTAAGAAGATTTTTTAAAATGTAAATTTGAGACAGATTTATCAAAAATAATGTAAATTCATATACATACGCGGTAAATTTTTAAATCTTATGCGGCAAGCACGCGCTCAAATGCAAACAGTATGACTTACATGCCAAGTCAAATATTCATATCTCAAACGGGAAGCGCGCGCTGGGGATCGCATGACCACTTATGCACCCCAACCAAAAATTATATTCTCAAAAGGGAAAAGCACACTTGCCGAGGCGCGCAATTTTAATCTAAATATTTAATAAGAAATGTACAAACGGATAATAAAAGAGGAATTTACATTACAATTTTCATGCGCAGAATCTCTACAAAAACAACATTATTTGTTGTGATGCGCTCATCCCGATCAGCTGTTTGATCGCTTGTCACAAAGATAAACACCTTGAGTCCGTCAAATTAGCGGCATCGTGAAAAGGCCATATACACCTGGAGTACGCCAGGGGCCGGCAAGTACACTCCTATCTTCTTAAAGCTTTGGCCCTGACTCTTGTTGATGGTCATGGCTGAACCGCAAATTGGAGGCGCGACATTTTAAATGAGAAGATGCCTTCCAAGGGTGAGAGCTTAATGCGTGGGATGAGAACGCGCTCGCCTTTTGAGAAGCCAGTCAGCACCTATCATTCCAGACTATAGCGGTTTATTTTGGCGACGCGCATGCGTGTTTCATTGATAAGACCCTTGCTAGTGTTTAGATTCCTCTTCAAATGAACGATCGCGTTTACCTTTAGCGGGAAGGCATGGCGCGGCAGTCCGGACCTTTAAATCTTGTTGGGAAACTCGACGGGTCGGAGGAGTTCCTCATTCATGTCGTCACTCTCAACTTTATCAATTCTATGTTTAACTTTTTGTTCGCCGTGCAGGAGGTTAAGCACCTGCTGATTGATTAGCGCGCAATCATCATTTTTGAGTGCAAGGATGGCGCGCTCCTGGATGGTTCCGTCGGCTAGTGTTGTGTTGATGTCACCATACACGAAATCGTGATCGATTCGGTTCGAGCATTGCTGTTTCCAACAGAAAGCAAGTATTGCGCAAACTCGTCCTCACATCCATCAACGCGCAAGTTCTTGATGAGTGTAAATTTGTTCACCAATTTCCAAAGCGGGTTCAACTTGATGGTTGATTCGTAAGTTCGCGCATCCCACCTTTGGTACTAAAGGCAAGTACAGTCGGAAGTCACCACACATGAGGATGATTTTTCCAGCGAATGGAACACACTCTTCCGACTTTCCTCTGTACAAACCTCGTAACAGTCTGTCTATGATTGTGAGCGCTGTCCCTGGCATGATGCTCGCCTCGTCTATCATGAAGAGTCGCGAGCTTTTCAAGTTGGCAGCGTGCGAGAAGTTTGGCTTCATTGATGAAACTGATGACTCATCCATTGGAACTGGCAGTTTGAAATTGTTATGTAGCGTACGGCCACCTTCCATCATGCTCGCGGCGATTCCAGTGAAGACTGAGCAAATGGACTCCAAGCCACGCTCTTGGGCAAATGCAATGAGTGATTGCAATACAAATGTCTTGCCACACCCGGCGGAAGCGTCAACGTACAAGACCTTTGGTGACAAGGTTTCAGATTCGAGCGCGGGAGGTACGATCGGATCATGTTTATGGATCATTTTAGGGTTGAGTATGAAAAAATTAAGAGTATTATTAAAATAGAAGATAGATAGATAGAGTGTCATGACAAAATTGTATTTTTACAGTCACAACTATTAACACCAAAATGTATGTAAAATCATTTTATATTCTCTGTGTTGTTTAATTGAGATTCAATTACAAATTTTCTACTCATTTTGTCATCATAGTGTTATGACAAAAACATCGGCAATTTTAATAAATTTTGTCATTGTGACGGTGTAATGCGCATAATCATAGATTCAATATAAACATATTTTGTCATGGCATTCTGGCGTCGTGACAAAATTTTGCTGAAAACACCTGAGGTACCCGTTTCAAGTACTTCCCGGTGGAATTTTTCCGATTTTTCTAGCAAAGGCACACCGCTATATTTATGTCGACCTACCCTGAAAAATTTAAAGGGACCGGATCATGTTTAGGGGTCATTTTAGGGTTGAGTTTGAAAAAATTAGGCGTATTATTATAAAATCTTATCAAAGAATAAGTAGGTAAGAATGATAATTTTCTTGCATTAAAATAGGATTAGGCATATAATTGTGTACTGGTTGTATAGCTGGTAACGCAGAATGAGTCCACGATATATTTTGTATTATTTACCTTTCCTTTTTATACAATATACCTACCTACTAGATAGTCGAGCAAAAAAACTACAAACGTGTTTTTCTTGTTTTCAATATTGTCTAACACGGAAAAGCAAATAATACAAAATATATCGTGGTCTCGTTCTGCGTTACCAGGTATACAACCAGCACCCAATTATGTGCATAATGCTATTTTAATACGAGAAAATTATCATTCTTACCTACTTATTCTATCCTATTATCATAAGCTTTTATAAATTTATTTCTGATGGTTTTCTTACTCATTATTTTTAATTTCAATTCATTCAATTGTATTTTGTATCGCAATTTGATTCGCAATAGTAATATCCAATTTTAATATTTTTCATAAACTCACTCTTTTGGTCCAATTGAGTTTGATTTTTGAAATCAGTGAATAAAAACTGAAAACCCAATAATCGTCTCCGCGACACAAATTTCTTTGCCAGTTGTATTCTCATTGTAATTATTGGTACTGAGAAAATTATCAGTTTCCGCCACTTCTATTATCAAAGGTGTTACATTTATTTCTGGAATAGCATTTCTTCAGTTTGTGTGACCCAACATACATATTGTTACGATTTTGCCTTGTCGCTCAAGGTTCGAATCACTGGATTATGAATAAATACAACTGCTTCAAATTTGAACTCACACAAATTTATTTACACAAAACAATAATTATAAAATACAAAATTAACAATTAATTATTCCAATTATAACACACTATTTAATTATCACTTTAATAATCGCTTTTATAATCACTTTAATAATCTTTCTATTTAACTTATCACGTTTAAAATAAGACTCAACATTCCACGTCAATGTACGCCTTTATATCCCTTTAGTGATTTACTAAGCCAAATTGTGCGGGTAGGGCAAAAGTACCATGTCAAAAATTTAGTTTTGTATGTTTTTTGAACCAACTTACACATTTGTGAATTCCTTTTTAACTTATTTTCGTCCGAAAAAATACACTATATCTATACACACAATTGTGTTGGTTTTACTTCAAATCAAGCAAAAATTTTTATCAACAACGCCATTACATACTATGGTTTTTTACTCACACATTTGTGTGGGTTGGACTAAAACTGAGCTAACTTTTTTCTTTTCTTGGTTGATATACCAAAGGGATATACCAAAATATTTGTTTAGAGAATAATCCTAAATGCGCAACAAGAATTGAGCAAATGTTAGTATACAAAGGGCGCCTAAATGTTGACTTCAAATCATAAATACAATAGTACAATTATTGAATAACTTATTCGATTCTATTCTAGGTGTCACCGTAACAATATGTTAAGTGAAAATGCTGCTGGTATACAAAATTATGAACTGTTCTAATTTTCTCGGTTTCAAGACCAATCGCCTTTGTCCAGAGAGATGCACGATGATGATCCTTAGGGAATTTGTAAAATTTATAATTGGATTTGTCCGCTCAGATGCCACATGCTGGAACGACATATTTTAATCGGTTTTGTTTTGGCAAATGTCAAAGTACTAGGTTATGTAGGTTATTAAATAGGTATTAGACAACAAATTGTTAGTGCGTTCCAAGCAACATAATGAGCATTAACATCTGAATAATGTCATTTCAGGCCGAGGAGTATGAAATCACCCACTACAAAATGCCATCTTGTGTATCCATCAGGTTAAAGAAGAAATCAACTGCATTAAGAAGCTGCCAGTTCTCGATCTGACTTACAGGGCGAATATAAAAACTTACTTCTGTTATTTTTAATTTTGATACATATTAGCTCATAATTATCAGTGTCGGAATGATGAAAATTTGACTATCAAAGATTATGTACACTGAAAAAATACACTTCTCCTGTTAAATTTGTGCCTGAACAATAAAAATCATCTTTCCGGAAGACATTGTACCGCCAGCTTATGTATCGCTGACGTAAACAAAAAAAATTATTAATGTAATTTAGAAATGACAAAAAATTGAAGAGGGTCCCCAGAGTATACCATGCCAATATGCCGCTGCTCAGTCTTGGTTGTGGATATCGGTGCACTCTGGTATTTAATAGACACTATATTGGCAAGATGAAGAAACGCTCTCACTCATCACTACCAACATTTAACTGAGTTCAGTACACTCGCGGTCAATCAGCCTATTAACCCATAATGATTAATAATACATTCCACTTCATTATCAGCAGGTTAAACTTTGTTATTTATTTTAACAAAACAATTAGGTATTTTAAATTTTGAGATAAATGTAATTTTTTTTTAATAATAATAACTATTCTACGTTTTTATTATTCAGAAATGAGACAAAAAAGAAATAAACAGAAATTGTTTTTAAATTATCCAGAATTACGTTGATTTGATTTTAATAATCGATCGCATGAGCAATCAACAACAAGAAACGAAACACATGAATCCCTTCAGATTGTGAAGGTTACCTGAAAGGAGAAGTCCTCAGACGAAGAAGCGTATTCCTACATCCGTGGCTCCGCAATATATGTAATTAATGCCTACAAAATGAAGAGAAAAAAAAATCATATTAATTTAATTGTAGATAATAAGAAATAAAATTAGTAAGCGTATTTACTTTAAAATATATCGCAAACCATTACTAAAAACTTAATAATTTTAACAATAAAAAAAATCAAATAATTAAAAATAATTAAGCAAAATTAGAAAAGAAATTAGAATATAAAAGAAATTATAAATAAAAAATTCTAACAATAAGAAATATGGCGAAACTTAGCCGTAAATAGTTTACCCTGGTGATCAATACAGCTGCCACCATGTGTTCTCATCACGTCAACAACAACAAAAAAATGCTCCAACTCAGGACGACCGATAAGTGTGGATGTTCCGCTTGCCGTACTGCCGATAATTTTTAACGAGTTATGTTCCGGTTCTGTGCAAGGTCATCCTACAACGATGCCATATTATGCTATGCTTGATGTACCGCCGATAGTTTTTAACGGGCGATGCCCCGGTTTATCTTCCCAAAGCAGTAGATTACTCAAAAACTAGAACACCAATCACCGAGCCTGTATATTCTCGTTTCTTCATTGTTTATAACGCACCAAACATAAAATCAAATACTTTGTGATTGCGCTGATTCATATGTGTATTATTCAATCACTGATCACCATATCATATATTAAATTTATCCACACGTACGATATTCAAAATGCTGATAGGGTGGTCCAAATTTTCGAAAGTTCCAATTTATAAACAACCTTCGATCGACCCAATATTTTTTCTGTTTAAGTTTTTAGCATAAGCTCATTTTTCTAGGGTGTGTCCCGTTAGATATCTCAATACTTTTTTCCCTATACAAACATGGACCACCCTAAAGCACCCTTCATACTCTTGAAGCAATTTTGTTTTTTGTTTTATTTTCTACTCAGAAAAAAAAATTCTATAGTATTCCACCTTTAATCACAGTGGAAATTTTACTTTTAGTATTAACTTTATAGATATATTTTTTTTGTGGGTAAAACTCCTACTCGAATTCCAATAAAAAACAAATTCACAATCAGCAAATAATGTATAGCTTTTTCTTTAAAGTGAGTCTTGCACTCTTAAATATCTGATAAGAAGTAATCAGTCTTCAAAAATCATATTACCGCTGATGGCTGATGTCAATTGGCCTCCAAGATCCTGTGATTTAACGCCTTTGGATTTCTTTTTGTGGGGCTACGCGAAAGATCGTGTTTACGCAAACAATCCTCAAACTCTTGACGAATTGAAAACTAATATTCGTAAGGTAATGGCCGAGAGACCGCCCGAAATGTGCCGAAAAGTCATTGAAAATTACCTCAAAAGAATCAAGGCCTGTAAGAAGTCCCGTGGAGGACATTTGAATGATATCTTGTTTAACTAAAAATGGCAAGGATCAATCTGTAAAATGAAATAAAAATTACAATACATTCCGAATATTTTGTGTGTTTTTTTTAAGTTTACTTTATCAAGCTTGAATTGGATAACCCTTTAATTGTTTTATTATGTTTAGGCGCATAAGATAATTCACCAAGTCAAGAATTTAATACGGCTAAAATAAAAGAAAAATGGAACGTTACAACGTTGGAATCCGGAGTAAAAACTCGTTACTGTTGAAAACATTACATATTTAAACTAGTATCGGTGGCTGCAAAAATATCAAATGGAAGTATTTAAATACCTGAGAAAACTGGGCGAAATTTAGTTCCTTTGCGTCCTGGTGGTAGTAGAGAAAGAAACGTTTAAATTTTTTTTACTGCCATGTTATTGTTAGTATTTCGAGAATCGACAAATTCTTTTAAATACGTCCGGTCCAGATTGCGACTTCTAAAACAAAACAAAAATTCCAGGTTCAATATGCGTTGTTATTATGCCCTTTGTCTAATTGAACAATTTATATCGATCGGATTTATAATATTCAACATTTTGATCTGTCACGAATATTGTACATGCTTAAGATTACTTCAATCATCAATAACTAGAAACACTAGTAGTACATTTGTAACAGGTTATACAATATAAAAAATACCACAAAAATGGCAACAATGCATGCACAGTAGGAATTCGGTAAAATTGTATTATTTTATAAAATCAAAATCACGTACACTGCATGCATTGAAATATATCATAACGTACATATATTAAATATTATTCTTAAATAACGAATATGTATGTCTACATATAATATATAGATAGAAAATCACAAATATAAAAACTTTAAACAAAAAGTATACAAACTAAACCAATAAATAAAGTTCGTTAAAGAAAATCAATTTTTATTCCACAATTTTATTTGACATCACACAAATAAAATGTATAAAATCCAGAAACACAAATAGATTAACTAGTCAAAGTCAAATAAAAACTTCCAACCGCATATAAACTAAAAAAAAAAAAGATTTTTTGTTCAAAATTGAAATATCGATGACTACAAAAAAGCTCTGTATAAAAATATAATTATTTTGTTGTTTTTAACTACATTTTAACAGTTGAGCTATTTTTGGAGCAATTATTTATTTGTGCTGCTCGTCCTGTTACGGCATACTCGTCGCAAAAATCTTAAATCAAAAAAATCGTAAATCTTTCAACTATCCCGGAATATAAAATACAATTCCATGACAAAGTATAATATTTCTTCTTAATTTTGGTAACTGTATAAAACGAACTTAAGTATGTAGATGTATACAATGTTACCGAAATCTTTATATTTTTACCAATATTATTCACACATTTATTAAAGTTGAGGTTCTTCAGGTCATGGCAAGGATATTTATTCCGTTCTCTCATCTTGTTTTTAGAAATGATTAGTATTTTAAACACATCAAGTAGTATATACACACACACACACTCGTATAATAGTAGAAACATTTTACTATATTTTCTTTTCTTATTTCCTTTTTAAAGGATAATAATTAGATAATAACAATAATATAATTTTGTTTTCCAAATAAAGCAAACACAAAAAGTAAACTTTCTTTCAAATTAGTAAATTGAAGTTAAATGTTCTTTCTTTCTCATTTTTGTTCTTGGTGTTCGGTGTAAAGATGGAATTATACCCATTTGTATTCAGTGTATGTTGCAAAATAGACAAAATCGATAGAGTAAAAAACAAGAAATTATAGACATTATAACGTATTTTTGAAGTTTATTTTTAACAGGAGAATATAAGACAAATAGAAAAGTTTTCGTTTTGTTATCCTTCTTGACGTAAGACAAAAACTACTTAAGTGCACAACGAAAAAAAAAAATCGAAATCTGATGATAAACTATTTTTTTGTTGTTTTAACTATAATATTGTTTTTATTCGCATTATAAACGATTTTCATTTGTATTTCTCGATATAAATGCGATAATTCAGACTTTTCGGTTATCGATCGTTCAACGATTAGTGATCTAGTGATTGGAGGCTACCTTTGTAATGAATCGTTAAAGTGAGTCCGAAATAATTCGGTTCGTATCTTGGGTAATGTGGCTCTCCAACGAAAGTGTACACATTTTAAAATGCGATCCCGAAATAGTTTTTTCTAAATATTGTATGGTGAAATATTTTCGAAAAAAGTACTAATAAAATAATATTTTGTTAGGTTATCATCAGAAGTATCTACTGATTTGTAAAAGTAAATTTTTGTTATATAGTAGAAAAAAGCAAGCATGGACAATAAAAATTAGTCTATTGATCGTCCCAACCAACTGTTATTCATACGAAAAAAGTAACAATAAAAAAGGTGGAGGAGGATAGCAGGTAGGGGATTAGTTCTCATCGACTGAGTAACCAATTTCAAAGTTTATTAGAGTACATTTAATTACCCGACGTATTTTAGACAAATTATTACGCACGTGAGAATAGAAAACGGCGTGATCTATATGTAATTGGTGAGAAACGGATTTCTAAATTTAAATGGCTATCTAAGTAATTACAAACTATTTAGGAGAAAGTATTAATTGGAATAGAAGTGAAAAGATTGGCAACGTCAAACGAAACTAGTTTTGAATGTAATGGAATGTCGACGTTTTCAATTTTATTAATCAATTCTACCGAGTGAAGTGAGTGAAATTAGTTACTCACCCAGTGACTAATAGCCTAGCTGCTATCCTCCTCCCCCTTTTTTATTATTATTTTTTCCGTATGAATAACAGTTGGTTGGGACGATCAATAGATTAATTTGTATTGCCTATTTTTTGTCCTTCCCTTTTCTTTATTTTTTGCTTTTTTCTAATATATATATATATATATATATATATAACAAAATTTTTAATTTACAAACCAGTAGATACTCCTGATGATTACCTAACAATTCGAAATTAATCGAGTGAATTTTTATACATTTTGAACCAATTTTTTAATTAAAATATTCAAAAATAATTGTTTGCGAAATAGAAAAACAAGTGTTAAGTGAAATGTGTTTATTAAGTGTTAGTGTATTTCGCCAATGGTTACGGCAAGTAGTGTAAAAAGTATCAAATTCCAAGGGTTTGACATCGACATATTTTTGGGTTTTGTAGTAGCTTAACCAATTTTCTTAGTAAAATCGACTTCATAAAGACAACGTCACAATAGAAGAGATTTAATTTTCAATTTATTTTTTATGATTGCTAAATCATAATTGGAATATTGATCTAAATTTGTATTAGTTATTTTTCAAAGCAGTTAACTAAATTAAGCCTGCATTAATATTAATATGTAGAATTAAAAAACCCTCCAAATTTCTAAAATTGATTGTGATCGTTTAAATGACTTGCTGAGTAAATTTTAAAGTGCCCAAGTAAAAGTGTATATTTAATTGTTAAATGTGCGCAATTTGCTTGCATAGGACGTAAGAAACCAAAAGCGTAAAATTTTATTTTGCTATAAAAACAGTGATCACCAAGGTTTGTTACCGACCATCCTATAAGTGAATGCACTTGTTTTAACCGGGTGTGCTCACGGCTTGGGGGGTGATTTTTGCAACATAGGATATACTGTTGGCGGAAGAAACTTTACGTGCTTATTAAAGGAAGCGAGATGATTTCACAAGAGTTATAGTACCCACCATCACATTTCAGTTTAATAAAAGTTATAATTCAAGAAAATTTGAAGATCATAATAAGAAAAAAAATTACTCTAAAGAACTTAAGGGGTATATCCTCCATCCGGTCGCAAATTATTTAATTGCGAAGCGAAATATGGCCACTAGATCTAATTTTCCATGCCAATTGACATATTTTTTTTAAATTTAAATTTATTTTGCGATTGTAGAGTAGAAATCTACGAAAAGACTGCTACGCATTTTCTGAGGTCGCAGGATTTTTATGTATTTCTACTTAACAATCGCATAAAAAATTAAATTTAAAAAAGATGTGACAATTGGCATGACAAAATAAATCTAGTAACCATATTTCTGATCGCAAATAATTAATTTGCGACCGGATAGTGGATATACCCCTTAAACTACTAAGGGGTATATCCTCCATCCGGTCGCAAATTAATTATTTGCGATCAGAAATATGGTTACTAGATTAAATTTGCCATGTCAATTGACACATTTTATTTAAATTTAAATTTATTTTGCGATTGTTAAGTAGAAATACATAAAAATACTGCGACCTCGGACAATGCGTAGCAGTCTTTTCGTAAATTTCTACTCTACAATCGCAAAATAAATTTAAATTTAAATAAAATGTGTCAATTGGCATGGCAAATTTAATCTAGTAACCATATTTCTGATCGCAAATAATTAATTTGCGACCGGATGGAGGATATGCCCCTAAGAGTATTAACTGATTTTAAACAAACTACATTCATAAGAACGCAAAAAATATATAATGCTATTTAGCATATGAATATACGAAACGGTTAAAATTACTCACCAGAACAACGTAACAAAGAGTACACTCCTTGGGGTTGTTCCGAGTGCTGAAAATCAATGTGTTATCTATCACGGAATACACTAAATAAAATATTATATTTTTTTTAACTTATGAATTTCTCTTAGCTTAATTTCGCTCACTATTTAAATTTTGTTTCTTATTGTATAAAAAAAATAAGATTAAACTAATAATTAACTAGCATGCACTTTTACTTAAACTTTAATTGATTTTAGAACTAAGATATTTAATTTCTTTTGTAACTTTAGATTTTGTTAGCACTTATTACGTATAACGGTTAATATGCAATATGATTTAATATAATAAAACCCATGTGCTAGTTTACTAGTTATATAGCGGACAGCCCAAGTATCTGAGCCTTAATTCTTTCCATTTGGTGTCTTGTCCCATGTGTGGAAAAATACATGCAGCAAAATTTCCGCTTAGCCTTTGTACTGTTATCTGACCAGTACCTGATTGTATTTCTTATATTCCTCTTAAACGTAAATACGAGAGGCCCGTCCCCTAATTAGATATACCGGGTGTTTCTTTTAAACTGAGACGATCAAATATCTCGAAAAATAGCCACTACGGTAAAAATGTCCATAATCAAAATTTAATCATACCGCGGAGGAAATAGATTAGTGCAAAAAATAGTCCCCCACCCCCCGCTTTGTAGGTGGAGCGGGGGTAACTTTTAAACTAAGATAGGAAGCCATATTTTTTATTGCAGTTACGGATTCTACGACTAAAAGTAGGTATGATTTGAATGAAATATTTTGTTCGGTTCATGATAGATGGCGTTGTAATCGACGAAATTCATTTTTTTCAATTTCTTCTTCTTAGAACACACGCATTCGATTCTGCAATACGTTTGAAATAAAAAACATCACGTTTTCATTGGTAATACTCGAAATTCGTCATCAAAACAATTCAAAACAATCAAAACAATTTCAATAAAACAAATTTATTTTCGGTTTTGACTGGTACAAAATACAAATTTGAAATAAAAGCAGTTTACAAAAAAAAAAATCAAAACCCAATAAATTGTGTGGGTAACTGCAGCAGGGAAACTTTCGAATTTCAAAATGAAACTTGGCATACCGATTAAGCCCAATTTGTGCTAATTAGTGCTCACGGGAAAAAATTAGTGCTAGTCCAGGAGCCGAAAAAACGGGAAAATAAAATTTAAATTTCGCCTGAAAGACGAAAAAAATAAAACTCAATTTCTAAAAAAAACCAGCAATAATTTAAGCCTAATTTCAAAACTTCACAAAAGCGGCTTCACCGACGAAATTTGTGCTTATCATAGAAATATGATTTTTATAAATTTTCATTAATAAATTGAGGAAAAACAAATTAGCCCCTAAAAGATACTATATTGAACATACAAAATACAGATGTGTACCGTTCAATAATATTTTTGTTGAACAACAAATAAAAAAATAAAATAACTTAGTATAAAACCAAAGAATAAGCATTTCAGATAGCATATTCCTATCAGGTATATTCATTGCCATCCGAAAAATATAGTGGCTGAATTTGTGCTAATCCAGAATTGGCCCAATTCCGTTGAACAACAAAGACCGTTGAATGGAGAATTTTCTGACAAAAAATGTTCTACAAACCAATGAAGTTGGCACTTTTGATTGCATATTCCTATCAGGTATGATCATTGTCATCCGAAAAATATAGTGGCTGAATTTGTGCTAATCCAGAATTGGCCCAATTCCGTTGAACAACGGAGACCGTTGAACAACGGAGACCGTTGAATGAACAATTTTCTGACAAAAAATGTTCTACAAACCAATGGAGTTGGCACTTCTGATTGCATATTCCTATCAGGTATGTTCATTTCCATCCATAAATTATAGTGGCTGAATTTGTGCTCATCCAGAATTGGCCCAATTCCGTTGAACAACAAAGACCGTTGAATGAACAATTTTCTGACAAAAAATTTTCTACAAAACAATGAAGTTGGCACTTCTGATTGCATATTCCTATCAGGTATGTTCATTTCCATCCGAAAAATATAGTGGCTGAATTTGTGCTAATCCAGAATTGGCCCAATTCCGTTGAACAACAGAGACCATTGAATGAACAATTTTCTGTCAGAAAATGTTCTACAAACCAATGAAATTGGCACTTCTGATTGCATATTCCTATCAGGTATGTTCATTGCCATCCGAAAAATATAGAGGCCGAATTTGTGCTAATCCAGAATTGGCACAATTCCGTTGAACAACAAAGACCGTTGAATGAACAATTTTCTGACAAAAAATGTTCTACAAACCAATGAAGTTGGCACTTCTGATTGCATATTCCTATCAGGTATGTTCATTGCCATCCGAAAAATATAGTGGCTGAATTTGTGCTAATCCAGAACTGGCCCAATTCCGTTGAACAACAAAGACAGTTGAATGAACAGTTTTCTGTAAAAAAATGTTCTACAAACCAATGAAGTTGGCACTTCTGATTGCATATTCCTATCAGGTATGTTCATTGCCATCCGAAAAATATAGTGGCTGAATTTGTGCTAATCCAGAATTGGCACAATTCCGTTGAACAACAATGACAGTTGAATGAACAATTTTCTGTAAAAAAATGTTCTACAAACCAATGAAGTTGGCACTTCTGATTGCATATTCCTATCAGGTATGTTCATTGCCATCCGAAAAATATAGTGGCTGAATTTGTGCTAATCCAGAATTGGCACAATTCCGTTGAACAACAAAGACCGTTGAATGAACAATTTTCTGACAAAAAATGTTGCGTGAACAGCGCGTGAAATCTTGCATGTTGCATCATTTGAGAATTTTATGGGACGACCAAAAAGCAAATATTTTTGTTCAAATTAGTGGCGCGCGATTCAAATTCAAAGTTGTAAAACAGTTGGTATGCGATTCAGATTCGAAATTGCAACACTGTCGGCGCGCGAATCAATTTCAAATTTGCTTAATGAATGACATGTTTGCTTAATGATTTAAATTCAAAGTTAATCATGCCAGGAGCAGAGCTCACAATCATAGACGGGTAGTGGGTGTTCCATTAGCTGGGAAAATCATCCTCATGTGTGGTGACTACCTGAAGGCGGGACGAGCGCGAACTTGCGAATCGACCATCAAGTTGAACCCGCTTTGGAAATTGGTAAATAAGTTCACACTCATCAAGAACATGCACGTCGATGAAGGTGAGGACGAGTTTGTGCAATATTTGGTTTCTGTTGGAAACGGCAATGCTCGAAACGACTCGATCACACTTCCGGCAGACTTCCTCAAAGTGTGATCGATTTCGTGTATGATGACATCAACACAACACCAGCGAGGAGCGCACCATCCTTACACCCAAAAAAGACGACTGCGCGCTAACCAATCAGCAGGTGCTTGACCTCCTGCCCGACTAACAAGAAGTCAAACATAGTGCTGATTAACTTGAGATTGGCGACATGCATGAGGATTCCGCCGACCCGTCGAGTTTGTCAACAAGATTGAAGGGTCCTGATTGCCGCACCATGCCATCCCGCTAAAGGTAAACACGATCGTTCGTTTGATGAGAAATCTAAACACTAGCAAGGGTCGAATCAATGAAACACGCATGCGCGTCGCAAAAATAAACCGCTACATTCTGGAATATGAGGTGCTGACTGGCTTCTCAAAAGGCGAGCGCGTTCTCATCCCACGCTCTCACCCTCGGAAGGCATCTTCTCATTTAAAATGTCTCACCTTCAATTTCCGGTTCAACTCGCGTTCGCCATAACCATCAACAAGAATCAGGGTTAAAAGAAGGTAGGAGTGTACTTGTTGGCCCCCGTATTTACGCATGATCAGATGTATGTGGCCTTTTCACGGTGCCGCTCATTTGACGGACTCAAGGTGTTTATCGTCGAGACAAGCGATCAATCAGCTGATCGGGATGGGCACATCACAACAAAGAATGTATTTTTTGAAGAGATTCTGTGCATGTAAATTGTAATATATTTTACTATTTTATTATCTACCTTCTACTATTATTTTATTATCCTTTTATACATTTCTTATGCAATATTTAGATTAAAGTTTGCCTCAGCAATTATATGCTTTTCCCTTTTGAGATTTTAATATTTAGTTTGGGTGCGTAAGTGATCATGTGATCCCGAGCGCGCGCTTCCTGTTTGAGATATGAATATTTGACTTGACACGTAAGTCATACTGTGTACATTTGAGCGCGTGCTTGCCGTTTAAGATTTAAAAATTAACCGCGTATATGAATTTACTTTATTTTTGATAAAAATGCATCAAGTTTACATCTTAAAAAATCTTCTTAATCATTTCTTAACCAAAAATTCAACAAAATGTATTCACGTGACTGATTATTCAGTCACAGGTCAGCTAGTATTTTTCTAATATTATTAAAATCAATTGAAAGTTTAATCGGAAAAAGGCAATTAAACAGTTTGTAAGCACTATCAAACAACATACTTGTGAAAAGAAAATTCCATTTTTGCTTATAGCGGGCACTTAGTTATTCACTTATATTTTTTAAACTAAACAGTTTTCATTCAAGTTGACATCTCACAAATAAACGCTAAAATGACGAAAATTTTCCATTTTTCACCTCTGTGTTTCTCTATTTTATGCATATATACCTCTCGCTTACCCATACATTTTTAGTACTAAGATTAGTGCACGAAAGTATGAAGCCAGGTTGTGCCCTCAACGATATTTAGAACTCTTAATTTGGTTTTACGATTTACTACATTTTCCAAAAGGACGACATGACACCTACTTCGGTAAGTCTGCTGATATAGGTCTAGTTTGCATTTTGAGTTATACCTCTAAATTTAAATGTCATGCCTTCTAATTGCAACACACATCAACATAAAAATATTCGCGACCGAAGAAACAAAATATATCGAAATAACCGTCCGAATATCTGCTAATAGCAGTAGACCATTTACAATCTACGAATTCTGAAAAAGAACGTGCCAATGCAGAGACCTACGCCATGTCTTGGGCGTGTTCGTTCCGAAAGTTATCTGCTGAAAAAAAAAATTACGCGAAAAAGGCTTTTGAAGAAATATTAGTTTTCAGGCATTTAAAAAATTAACAATAAATTGTGTTTCACCTTCGTCCTTATGTTCCAATTCAACAACCACTTATTCTTCACGCATTTCTACACTCAGAGAAAGACTTGGGTCAAAAGAAAGAAAAATCTGAGTCTATTTTGCCAAAATCTTGATGATTTTCGATCAACCAAATCTCTTAGTTAAAAAAACGAACAAGATCTTAGTTGAATAAAATTTTAATTTTAAATAACCAAATCGTGGTTATTTAATTTTTAACTTAGTTAGTATAACCAGCATTGCCATATATTTTTTTCCAAAAGCTGAAAAAAAAAATCTGAATTTCGGGTAAAAAATCTGAATACACTGAATTAGAAGCAACAAAATCTGACAAAAAAATAAAACAAAAAAAAAATAATTTTAATTCAAAAACTGTTCATATTATTTATTATTGCAAAGTCCAGTTTTTATCAATTACTTATTCATACGTATATAATAAACATACATTTTTACATACATTTTAGAGTTTACATACATACAGTTTCATACATTTTAGAGTTTAGTTTTTTTATCATTACATTTGAGGGTTCCAAATTTTGCGAAGACCCTATGTCAGTTTTTTTAAACATTCCTTTGTCCTTAAAATTCCTGTTAAAGTCGGATTTTCTAATTTATTCCTTAGCTTATTTTTATTAAGGTTGATTTGCGAAAAAATTCGTTCAACGTTGGCAGTGGCGACCGGAATTGACAAAATTGCAATAATTATTTTTTTTTAAATTGGGGAAACACTCACTTCCATCATTTCTCTTTAATTTAAACACCGTTTTCCAAAATATTTCGATGTTGGTGTTTTCATTAAGTTCAATTTCTTCAAAATTTACGGCACGCATTTCTCTCCATTCATCATCAACCTGTTGTACATTTTCAAGATCAAAAACATTGGGAACAAATATTTGAAATTTGGAAATTGTGGTAATTTTTTTATCAATAATGTTTTTAGGAACGAACATGGCAACGGATTGCAGAAATTCATTTTGAAAATCAAATTTGTTCAATAAATTATTGCAAAAACTTACATAAAAACTAAGGCAGTGTGTTCGGAAATCTATTTCGTCAGTTTCAGACAGTATGTGAGTTGATTCAAGTGCAGTCGAAATTTCAGCTCCAAAATAAATATCGTTCAAATTTTTAATTTTTCACTGGACAATATACTATCGGTTTTTTTGAACATTTCACTGCAAATATATTCCTCTTTTATAAAATAATCAAAAATATTCATGTACTAACTGCAATCTAGAAACTTCAAAATATAAATAGTGAATTTGAGGTTGCTCACTTTGAAACAGACGATTAAGCTTATTCACATGGCCTAAAATAAATTTTAAAAACTTCAAGTAAAGTTCGAATTGAGGATTGTAAAGATTATCAATTATACGTTGAGTTTTGGGAAACTTTTCCAAATCTTCATGAATGAAAAACCATTTTAATGCCTCAATTCGACTTAACAATTGCACTACTGTCGCTTCAATAGATAGCCACCGAGTTTGCGATGGGTGAAGCATTTTGCGAGGTTCGAAGTCGAGGAGGACTTGGATTTTAGAGAATAATTCATTCCGTTTAGGACTGTTTTGAACAGAATTATGTATGTCTCTTGCACATTCTTCTAAATAAGATGGAAGGGAATCCATTGAGTGGTTGACACAAAGGGCGAACGAGTGACAAATGCATTTAAATATAATTAAACTGGTGCAATGTTTTTTTAATAATTGCGCCACCGAATGTTTCGCTCCCGTCATAACATTTGCCCCGTCGGCCGCAAATCCGATAAGATTAGTTTTGTAATTAATTTCGTTTTCTTTAAAAACTTCTATAATTTTGGTATAAATTCCGGTCGCATTGCATTGTTCTATTTTCACCAAGCTAAAAAATAAATCCTGAATTTTTCCATTATATTCTACCCTTACCACCAGGGACAACAATTTTGATGTCGAAATGTCCGTCGACTCATCAACACACAGCGAAAAAAAATTCGTTTTTAAAATATCACATAAATTTTCAAAATGAGTCAGGCCAATTACATTATTTACAATTGCCGTGGCTTTTGTACGACCAAGGGTTATTTTTTTTATAACATCGGAATCGGGCACCGCAACTTTTAAAAATGAAACCAGCTCTTCAACTGCAACAAACAGTTGAATTATGTTGCTATCTGTATTTCAAGCTTCGATACTTTCTTTTCGTTATTAAGAAATTCCTTAATAACATTATTAGATGCCGATTGGATATCAATGGCCCTTGATCTTTCACGGGCTTACTTGTTTGGCGTGCATTTTTAAGTCGGTAATACCTCCACCGGCTTTTAGTTCACAGTTGCATACCTTACAGAATGCAAAATTATTATCACTTTTTTTAAGCCATAATTTTAAATCTACGTCGGCCTCCCATAAAATAGAGTAGACACCTTTGGTTTTTTTTTGGCTTTTCTTTTTCTAGAAGAAAATTTAAATTACAATTTATAGTACGAAAAATAAAACACAAAAATTTAATCTTACAGTAGTTTCATCTTCTTTTTTTGATTCTGCAGATTTCAAAGATACTGATGTATTAGGGGTAGGGTGACTAGTTTCCAAATCGCTATCTACCTTTAAAATAATAAACATATTTCCAGTAAGTATAAGTAAGTAGTAACTACTTAACACGAACATAAAAACGAATAAGTACTTACTTCTTCATGTTCTAATTCTAATGCCGGTTGTGTTTTATTATTTTTATTGCTTGGTTCACCTACAGATTTTTCTGGAAAAAATAAAAATTGTACCACAATTCCACCAGGTTTGTTCAAATAGCATGTATTAACAATTTTATAATCGTTACCTATTGGTGTTCGAATCAAAAATTTATCCATTGAAATTATTACAATTAATTTATTTTTAAAGATTACTATCACTTCACATCGTATCACAATTATTTTCAGTTGCAAACATAACCATCAAATAATTTGACAAACAGATCCTAACAGCCGTAATCGTAAACGAAATTACATGCAAGCCCAACAAACAAAGGAAATAGTAAACATTTTGTATAGTCCGAATTTTGGAAAACAGCTTAGTTTTCGGAATTGCTAAACACATTATTTCGGAATTTTTTTCTTCATCATTTTTTTTAACGATAACAATAAAAACGAAACTATTAAACAAAAAACTGACCAAAATCTGAATTTTTGTAGAAAAACTGAAAATCTTTTGTCATATTAGAAAAACTGAGATTTTCAGATAAATCTGACAATCTGGCAACACTGAGTATAACCAAAAGCATTTGGTTAATTTAATGGATAGTGAAAAAAAAATGAAAATAATTGGTAACAGTGACTAACTATTTCGTTACATCAACCAGAAATTATTTTACTAATGACTTGTTAATTCTACCAAATTTTCTTAGTAAATGTAACCAAATTGGCGGTTTATGTTGAAAACGTTTTAGGTTGAACACATTACATCAACAAGGTGAGGTTACCAAACCGACACGTTGGAATTTTGGTTTTGAACTAATGAAACATTGAATTGTTTATATTAGGAAATTCGGTCGTCTCAACAGACTGCTCAGGCTCACTGCAGTGACCAAACTAGAAAAATATTTTGAACTTACATACAAAGTATAATCCCAATGTCTTAGCGAATGTTATTGACTCGCTACACAATTGTCTACCCAATTTTAATTTTAACAAATTTTAGTTTATATGACAAAACTTATAGGTCAAAACAAGTAATTAAGAAAAACCAAAATACTTAGTTAGTTATAACAATAATATTGTTCTCCTAACAAAATCTTTTTTGGTTAAATTAAAGAAAACTACGTACCAACATCCTGGTAACTGAAATTTTATTCATTTTTTGTAGTTACCAAGTAAGGATATACGAAATTTCTAAATTAAACGAGAGATTTGGCTTTTGTAGCTCAGAATTTTGTGTTAAAACAACTAAATTCATTTAACTAAGTATTTGTTAGTAATCTTTTTTCTGAGTGTGTCCATTTTCACAACATCTTTACAAGATCATCGAGACCCGCTTTAATAAAAAGCTGAATTACAAGAAACGTTTATTTTAATTTCAAATAATTATTCCCAAAGTTGAGGAATGGCTTCACAAAAATCATTTCGAGCTTTCTTTTCATCGGTGGAAGCATTTCGTGACTTAGTAGCTTCAAGTGGCATGAGAGATTGGCTTGGTGAATTTTCTAAATTTGTATACATAGGTGATTTCTTAGGATATTATCACAGACACAGCATGCTAGTGTTATTGTTGCTGCTTTTCCCGGACAAAGCTGCATAGGTGCTAGAAATGCACGAAAACGTGATGACATAATTCCAAATGTGTTTTCGACTTTTACTCGTGCTGAACTCAAACATTAGTTAAAATGTATTTCATTTGTCGATAGATTTGAGCGAGCAAACGGTTTTAATAAATCATCTCGCAAACCAAATGCGTCATCTCCAACAAACACGTATGGCAAATTTTTTCCACCAGGATATACATTCAGTGGTATCGGTAGGTTTAGCCGGCCTTTATTTAATTAATTAAAAAATTTTGATTGCAGTAACACTCCTCCGTCAGAAATTGTACCATTAGTACGAACATATGCATACAGAAAGTTACAGTTGGCATTCACTACCTCAAGTAATACAACACTGAAAGTCTTTTTATAATTAAAATAAAAAGAAACGTTTGCCACCCAGAGCGCCTACACAATGAGGAAAACTAGAAAATCTCTCGAATGCAGACGAATGGAGAAGCAACTTCAAGAAAAATATTCATGAGAAAATTGTCAAGCTACCTAGTAACAAACCAAAACCTATTTTTTTACCTTTAAAAATTTATTTAATTGCCTCACACGTTTCAATAACAATTTTCCCAATAGATTGGGCCGAAACTGCAATGGAAAATTTGTAATCTCAAAAGAATTACCCGTTGACAGAAAACGCAATGTATGTAATTCCAAGCCTAACTTGGATCGAAATCGCATCCCGCAGTAATGTGTCTTGTTTTTCAATTTTTAATTTTATGAGTGCCAACAAATTATTAAATATTTATTTATTTATTTATTCATTGGCGTATAAATATGTGTTCAACCATCCGCATAAAGTTCGTGTAGTCTTCTGGTTCTGTTTCTTTGAATTTTCTTAGAAGTGGTTGATTGGAGAACTTATAACTTATTAACTATTCTTTCTGTCAAATATGTTTTTTCTTAGGAGTGTGATTCTGTTCACTTTCTATCTCTTGAGGCAGCCACTCATTAATGCCAGAATTCCGTTTTTGCCTATTTTAATTTTGGAATATTTCTTTATTTTTGCCTTTTGTGAAAAATATCACAGAACGAAACAGAGATTATGTCATCTATCATAGAGTCGAGCCTGTGCAGTCAGTTGTACAACTTGTGCAAGTTGTACAACTGGGTCGTAGTGTGTATGAGCTGCATAATAGCTACATATTGATTTTTGGATGAACTCTGTTCATTTGCAAGAAATGATAGAACTAGACATTTAATCTGTTTCGAAATATGTGAATGAATACTACTAAGATTATGCTACTTAGCTTTTTAACTGTCAATTTTATTACCTCCAAAAACAATGGGTACTCAAAAGATGCACATTTATTAAACCGAGAAATGACCGATTTTTTTTAATGCTTCTCGCTTATTGGAACCTGTAAATTGAGGACGGTAGCGTCATTCTGTTTGGCTAATTATACAGATTTTACTATTTCAAATTCTTAAACTATGCACAATTTTAATTTATTTGTTTATTAGCCCTAAAATTGTATAAATTAACAATGTAATGAAATAACAGAAAACGTCATCACTTTCATACACCATTCTGAATAAGAAAAATGAGCGCCGAGATAATAATTGAACCATATCATTGATAAATTATTCTAATTAATGAGTTTTCTAGAATATACATATTTTCAGCTCGTAGAAAAGTAAAATGATAAAACCAAAAACAAAAAATTCTCTAAATTATCTTTGGAAACACAAAAAAGGCGAGAACTTTTATTTTATTTTCGAAATGAAAATCCCAATTCGTTATCACAATAGAGTTTTCATCTAATTAAGGTAAAATAATGATAAAATATTAATATTTTTCTAAAAATAAAAACAAATAAATTTATGGTGGAAGATAGGAAACCAAAATTAAAACAAAAAATGGAAAGATTTTCATTTGCTAATCGATTAAATCAAATAATTTTTACGTGCTACAGAATTCACAAAGGATTCATTTAAGTTTTCCATTTGAAATATTCAAAAAATTTTTTTTTTTATATCTTTTATCCTTTATTTCTATATTTTTTTACATCATCGAAACTTTTCTAATTACTTATTGATGATTTTATTAAGAAAGCAAAAAAAAAATCACACCAATAGAATAATTTAAGTTAATTTTTCCTTCTGTATACTTTGCTTCACCTTTCTTATCCTAGGTTCGTTTTTATTTTTGCCCAACTTTTAGTTTTTCATTTGATTTCTTCTTATGAAAATTTAATTGATTTTATTTTGTAATTAAATTTTATTGTTAAACGATATATTTATTATATTGGAGAAGAAAAGCTGAATTTTTTTTTCTCTACTTTGAAATAAAAGTTTCTGTTTTTGTAAAGTTTCCTGGTTTGCTGTTTTTGAAAACGAAATGTGCAACATAAACTGGTTTGATCCATGCTTTTGTTTCTCTAGGATAAAGACGGAAATAAAAGAAAATGAAATATATTTCCCGTGTGTTGCTTTTTCATATTAATCCTTTTGTATACAATGCTTTAATTAGAAATTGTTTTTAAAAGATTTTTCAACTCACCAAGCCATATCCAGGTGTCGCAATTACAAAACAAATAATTATTTAATAAATAATATCCGGTTGTGATACAAAATAGACATATTTAATTACATGTGTATTGTTGTGAAATAGATAAAAATGGAAACTGGGACAAGACCATTAGATGAGGTAAGTATGTTTTGTACAATGTATAGGACATACTATAAAAGGGGTGTTGGAATAAAATTCTGTATAATTTTTTTATTCTTATATTTTTAATTAAAAATCTAGAACATCTTGCACATCCCACTATTCATATTTTACAGAAATTTATTACTCCTTTTATTGTTAATATAATAAAGGAAAATCTGAAAAATTATATTTAATTTTCCTTTCCTGGGTTTTTTCCCTTCCCGAACGGACATTGATTATTATACTAACGAGAATAACAAATCATTCTACTGAATCAAAAAAGTGGAGACTAATAAAATACCATAACGTTAAAATTTTAAATACCGAGAATTGGATTTAAAATCGATTAAGATAGAAATACCAACGAAATGTGTACTTACTCGTACTTAATCGTAGTTAGAATTGATTTAGTTTCTTCCTGCAATCCAATAGTTCTATCTAGGTAGTGTTTCACAATGCTACAATAATTTCAGTCAATTCTGATCAGATTTTCTCTAAATGAAAAGTCACAATTTGTCGTAATAATTTTTTCCTTCGAGCCAGATTGTCTATCTAAATTAAGCGTAATCTACACACATGAACTTCTCTATAGTTCATGCTAGCATAATCTAAAATCAATCGCTATTATAAACCAACTTACTAAATTTTTATAATCAATTTCTTTAATATTTGCGTCACTTTCGTATATCAAGATCGCTAAAATATCGAGAAATCAGTGACAGTAAAAAATAAAAGTATTGTGATACTGAAAATGTCGACACTTTTCGTGCTGAAGAGAGACCCGTATACATAAACAGGGAAATGGCCAAAATGCATAATTTTATTAATGAGATTATCAAATGTTGAACTATGACGTACCAAGTTCAGCGACGTCGAATTTGGAATAAGAACGCATATAGACGATGTCGGCTTCGAACTGCTGAATCAAGAGATCACTGATTGATTCATAATTATGGTTAACAAATGTGATAATGAAACCAAGAGGCGATACACTGAAACAGCGCAACGAACAGTACCATACGTTATTAGATGAGAATCTACCGAAGCAAAGTGGGTCAACATTGACTATATCCAATATCAATGCCATCGAACTAATTGAATTAACTTCGAAAGAGCAGTGCTTCCAGAACCTGTCGTATTGCATGTTCATTATTAATCACAGCCTTAATTAATGAGATCTCAAAGAGATATGTTCAAAGATTACAACTCAAGAGACGCAACGAAAAGTGCACATTATCCTATTATCATCCAGAACTAGAGTTAACTGAGAGATCGCTCGCTGAAACCAACACCGGTTCTATTTTATAATTGAACCCGAGCAAGCAGGCTTGCCCTGGGTATTGTACACTGAGCACAGGTTGTGCAGTGCCAAATAATCCAGTGTGCATAGAATAATAATTTGTTTTTTACTTTGCATACTCTTCGTACACTGTCATTCTGTTCAGAGTAAAATTTAAAGAACCGAGTATGCTCGGTGTAAGCACAGTTCACAAATAAAAACACAGTGTGCAGAGTAGAATTATTCAGGTTGAAGAAAAAACACAGAGTATTTTTTGACAGCGCACTGCTTGCTCAGGTTGAACTAAAAAATAGGCTCACCGTAGATAGCTGACTTACCCCTATTATTTACTTCATTTCGCGCCATGAAAGGCACTATGAGCCCCCACCAAATTAATAGGTGCTGGCGGCTTAGTAAAAGTAACATCGGAAAAGTTGTCAAATAACTCTTTAGTGGTAGGGCCGACCTTACAATCAATTTTGTACATGAAGTTCTTAAAGTAAAATTACTCGGTAGTTGTTTATGACAAGATAACCAAATCAAATCAGTGGTGAAATTGTTGTTCGCCAACTAAAAGTAGCATCGGTTTAATTAATTCTAAAATTGGAACCATGTGCTTTATTACAAAAAACACTATTATCCCTTATGTCTATGGTGGGTTACCCGGATAACCTTTTCGTTTTCAATGCATACAATTTCTAATTTATCATTGAAAAATTGGTTCGGGGAGCTAGGAATGCCAAAATCATTTAAGTGGGAACACTCTTTGATATCATAAACAACTGTTTCTGTAATGGTACTTTAAATTTCATTGATTTACAAACTGGTTACCCGGGTAACCCTTATTTGACATACATACTTTAAAAAAAAGATGCATAGACACAACGGTTATTCTTGAACGTCAAGCTAGCAAGAAATAGTAAAGGGTGTCCCATTTGTTGTACTTTTTAACCTCAAAAATTTTTTTTGAGGTTATATCGAAAATGCAATTATATGCAATTTTTAATCATGGGTTCGTTTACAATCCGACCACGAGTTTTAATTGTCCAAACATATTACGAAAATGGTCGTTCTGTAAAAAATAATTTGTAAATTATGTGTTGATTTTGGTCAACATGGACGTCCTACAGAGCATGGAATTCGCAAAATTGCTGAACGTTTTGAAGAAACTGAATCAGTTGAAAGTTGTAGCGCATATGAAAACCATCGTCCAGTTCGTGCTCGTGAAACAGTAACAGGTATAAGTGAAAATGTTCGTGAAGAGCGATGTATCTCTTTGAGGTGTAGTTCGCACAATTAAAGTGTCGTTGGATGAAATTCGATGAATTGATTTAGATGATGTATGGTTTCAACAAGACGGTTCCACATGTCACATAAATCGTGAAACACTTGACTTATTGGCAACCAAGTTCGATGATCACATAATTTCAGGTAATTTTGATGTATCGATCGATCTATAATGAATTCACATAAAATCAACATTCGAGCTGATATTGAGGCCATTAAACTGCTTTTATTGGAAAAGTTATCAACAGTTTTGATGTTCGGATAGAGGCCTGTAACAGGAGCCAAAGATTGCTTCAGAGATTGCTTTGATTATACATAATGTTCCTCATTAGCGTAATAGCGTATTACACAGTGCCATCCTGGGTTTTATATGTGGGAGACCTGTCACTGCCGCCCCGGTGACAAAGTGGTCAGAATGCTTGTTCCAGCGACCGGAGGTCCCGAGTTCGATTCCCGGTGGTGACAAGAAAAGAGAGAGAGAGACAGAGATCCTATTACTGAAGTAGTCCTTGATAATGTCAAACAAGTATCTTTGGATTTTTGTCGAAGTAGTTCATCAAGAATGAACTTCCACCGTGGCATGTTAAAAGCACAGTATTTCTTGTTACCTATATTTCCTATTACCTTCCCTACTTCCGGCGATCGCATTTTGGGCAATTTCTTTGACAAAGTTAATGGCATCAATTGTTGAGTGTCCCTTTCTGAAGCCGTACTGGTGTTTGCCGAAGTCACCGGACCGTTCAATTGTCTTTTTTATTCCTGCAGAAATCCAATATATTTCCTGTAGCACCGAGTATATACAGAGCCTGTACGACAATAGATCTTCAGGTGGTCTTTTACTTTTTAGAAACAGCACCAACTTTTGCTTCTTCCACTTCTAGGAAAATACACCTTCTCTTAGGCATGATTAATGCAGTATATTGTCAGGCTCGGGTGCCTTATTATCAATTTTCCTGATAGCCTTGACCATTTCATAGCCTTGACGGCCTGATAGCTTTGACGGTTGTTATTCGGTCACCTACGTCAGTTCTTGCTATTCCGCTAGACAAAACATGTTGTACTCGCGGCAATAACGAAGTTACTATTTTGCGCATCACATACGGGCAAGTAATAGGGTTAAAATTACTATCTTTGGTAAGGTTGCCCCACGACACTATTAAGTTCTTCGCTCAGATCACTAAAAGATTTCCGCTTGCTCAAATTTATAGCAGTTTTGAGCTTCAATCTAGCACTGCTAAAAATTGTCGAACATTTTCAAATTCTCTACGCCTTGAACGTTGATACTTGGTTCTTGCATTGTAGCATTTACAATGTAAACCGGCAATTACCTTATTTCACCAATATTCGAATACATAGCATTACGACGGTTGTCTAGTACTCTTCTTTCTCTTGAGATGAATTATTTTCAGCCGCTCCGAGGACGTTTTCTAACATATACAAGAACATATTCTCGTTGAAAAGTTTTGATCTTCAATCGGCATACAGTTCGCTTGCCTGATACAGTTCGGTTGTACCTAATGATACTGCGAAGTTTGAAGATAATAACTTGGTGAAATTTGGTTGTCATATGTAATGCTCCCTGACTTTCCACGAAACCATTCTTCTATAAATGCTGCTACTAATCCCCGTTAGATCGTGGCATAATCTCTGCCCAAATTTATCAGTACAATCTGTAGTGCAGCACAAGCATCCAATAAAGCGTCTCCTAGATCGTTCGATACTCCCCTTCCCCAGTGACTAAATCAAACATTATAGTCCCCTAACAACCTACAAACTTTTAAACTCCCCGTAGAGAGACAAGCTTCCTCACGGTTTTTATATTGTTCTTGCACAATAGCGTCTCCTCCTATTTCGCACACAGTCTGGTCAAGCAGGTATTCTGCCGCTTCACAGTGATTAGGATTTAGTTGTAGCAATATCATAATACACTTGTTCTTTTTAACGCATTCTAGTATTTCGTGAAATGGTTGGTGGCTCCAGCGTTGTCATCTTCTCCAAGACATATCATACACATCGGCTCTTTTTTGTATGTCCTCACAATGTGCCCATCACCACCGCATCTATAACAGAGATAACAGGTGTACCTTATTGGGACATTTCCTGGCAACGTATCCATAGTCCAAGCATTTAAAGCGCCTAGTGGCGATTTTCTTCTTTCGTACTGAACATGATACTCAGTCAGTTTTGTCGGATTTTGTCTTCAGATCTAAATTTTCCCACCACACCACTGGGGAGGCTGATCAAAGCTACATGAGATTCACGGTATCTGGTTGCCATTTTTTTTACTTCGAACATACGTTAGAGTCCTCGAACCTTCTTCTATGGCGTCCCGCACTTCTTCCTCCAGTATAACTACATCGAGATCGTGGATTTCGATAAGAGCTCTATGTGTTCAGGACTATATTAGTTTCTTGACCAATAATAGGTTTCAAGCTTGGCTTGGTATTCCTGGGTCGATTTTTAGTTGCAGGTATTTATTTATCAGCTCTAATAAAAGGATTCCCTGTGTCGTTTTGCGGATGTGTTTTACATTTTCCCTAGACAAATAAGATCATTGATTATTTAGGAGATGTCAGAGATTTTTGACTAAAATCGGTTCACCGGAAGTGCCTGCTTTCACAGAAGCTTTTTCGTTTGTTTTAAATATTCTGAAAAGTATATGATTTATGAGAAAACCTACGGAGTATGAACTGAAAGATCCTAAATTTAATTTGCAACATTACCGGTCCACATCAGTTTTATGAAATTTCTTTGAAAATTCTTGCGATGATTGACCGAAATGTTATCGACAATATTAATACTTATCTTTCATACAGTAAAACAATTGAGTTACATATAATCCGTTCCATTCCAAATTTTTAGGCGCATAAAGAATAAAAATTTTCAAATGGATTGAAATCGTAGCCTCGAGAAAATTTGTTTATATTTTCTTGTTAACGAGGATTTCCAAATAAAAAAAGAACATTTAATTAATAATTTTAGAGATTGTTAAATCCCGCTTTTATCCGGAACATTAAAACCGGAACAATAAAAATCAGTTTGACACGAAAACCCAACCGAGTGCATTGCTATATCAACATAATCAAACTCACAGTATAATCAGACTTGTATCCAACATTCCAACCTGGCTGTACACCTAACATCCAACATATTGTGATTGTTTTTTGTATCACGAAGGGCAATTACTACATAAAATATTTGCATATTCAGTTATAGAAAATCAAATTAAGGCATTTTACCTAGAAGCATCGTTACGTTTAAAACATTTATAGACTTTTACGAATTTTTTTAAATGAAACCAATTAAATTATTTTTTTTCTAAATTTTGCAACAACTTTGACATCGAAATATCAATTTAATAACGGTAAAAATATATTTTTGTGTAGAGCTATGTAGTGCTGACTTAAAAAAGTAATTGACAATATTTCGTGTTTAGTTTTGAAAAATATGTATCTAATAGCAATATGCTAAAAAATAGGTATACTGATCCGCTTAAGGCCTTTATTGTACTGTGAAAGTACATGTCTTCCGAGAGAAATATTTAAGTTAACTTTATTGGAACACTACAACAAAACATATGAGTACAGGAGTATGTCAGCTCTTGTTTCGTTATACACAATTTTTGCAATAATAAACTCCTAACGTTTAATTTTTGTGCGATTCAATAAAATTTTATCTAAGGGTTGCCATCATTTAATGCTGTCGAACAAACTCGTAGTTAACTCAAAAATCGAAAATTAAACCAATTTTCTCAAGTTTTTCCCCCTAACAACATCATATCATGAAATAAGCAACAAAAACAAAGTTTCAAAAATATCAAATTTTTTGTTTAAAACTGATAAACTGCACAAATATTGATGTTTATAAAAAAAAAGATGAAAATTGTGATGATAAGGTGTTTGTTCTTTTCTTTTATCCCAGCATTATGTACATACATTTTTCATGACTATAATTACCAAAATCCTGCAAAATTGATTTTAATTGAATTTTTATTTATAAAACAATTTTTTTCAAAATACCGTAAAATTTATCTTATAATTTATCAAGTTTTTGATATTTGTTAACAACACAGAAGACAACAAACGATGGGCTCTTGCAAAAAATGGAGATATGATAATTAATTCTGGAAATCAATAGAAGTATAGTTATTATTTAGGTAACAGGATAATTTTTCAATTTACTTATCTAAACTTCAGCATCTGTGTTAGATTAATAATTTTATTGTATTGTAGGCGTTCTTGCTATTGTTTAAAATTTTGATAGAAAAACACGTACAGATTGATTAAAAGATTTATAAAAAAATTTCAATGTGGGTTAAGTTTACTGCTTGTGTTTGGTTTAGCATTATTTGAGTTCATAGCTTAATAAATTTTTATTTTCTTTAAGCTTGTATTTTATGGACAACCTTGGAAGCCACAGCCGTAATACTTTTGTTATTAGTCCTAAATGTGAAAATAGGAATTTTTTATTGCCGTGTATCATTTTTTATTTATTGGCGAATTAAAACTTTGTGTGTTTACCTAAAGTTACCAGAACCCATGCGGCAGACTTAACAATACCCAGTGAAAAGTTATAGACTCTATGCAGTCTCTTTTTAGAGTTTTTAATATTGCTAGCGTTCAGTAACACAACTGAAAGTTTCGGCAATAATGATTGAACCCCAAAATCTAAATTGCGTCCTAATCTAATTTTTAGCCATTTTGCGATTTAGGAACTGCTCAAAACCGTTTCGCGTTTGGTGTGTATTTACTGCTTGGTATTTATTAATACTCAGTGATGTACATTGTATAGTAAATCCTCCTTTGGTATATCGCAATCTTTACTTCCAGTTGATGCAGTTTAAACTATTATAAAAAGTGCTCTACTTGAAGCATAACGCGGAAATAAACTCCCTGCATCTATGCCAATTTATTTTTCTTAGGAAAATCTACATGTGGGACAAACCTAATTTGTTATATCGATGAAGATTAGTTCAGAATATTTCAAAACTGCACCAAAAGAAGTCAAATCCCAAAAAAAAAAACAATTTTGGTAGAGGCTTCTTAAAAAACAGACCTTCCTCAAGATATTCTACGGCCCACTCATCAAAACTTCGACGCTGAGGCAAGTCGTTCGAATTCAGTTGCTGCACGAGTTGTATTTTATTGACCAAGATCCTTGCGTAAAACCTTCCACGTAGTCGAACAACACAATCCCAATGGTTGTGCCCAGCGACGGAGGTACATTTTTTCGTCAATATTTCCCTCTGTACGCACTCTACGCATACAATTTGAGGATTGATGCAAAATAACGTAAAATTGGTGTGAAATTTTGTCACAATGGCTTGAATTTCTTGCTCGTCGACGATTATGATGACTATAAACGAATTTTGATAATAAAATTCACTAATTTGTAATCGTTGTTCGAGTTGACTTCTCTTTCCATGATGAAATCGCAAAGCTAACTGAGAACAATTGACTTTGACAGATGTTGTTAATCACGCGTGATGTGTCAAAAATATATACACGAAAAAGCAAATAATAGTACCCGATAGTATAAAGTATAGTAATCATGAAAAATTTTGTCATTGAGATTAGATGTTTGCACTTTTTGCATTTGCTATATTGCCGAAGTCTAAACTAGAGGATTTTAAGAAAATCTCTGTGTGTATGTGGTTCCGTGCAGACCAAATGTTTGATGATTCTCTAAATCTTTGACGGATTGACTGGTCGGGGTTAAAGTTCATACTTAATGTTTTGCAAATATTTTGAAAATTACATAGGATTTATGAAAATACTATTAAAATAAAATGATTGTAAATTAAATTTCAAAGAAAATTAACTCAGATCATATTTTAAATTTTTCCGGAAACTATGCATTTTGATAAAAAAAAAATTTATTTCACCAAAATTTGGCATCGGCAGTTGTTGACCAGGTGGATTGATTATTCGAAAAAGAACTTCGTACTAAAGCTTTTTTCATAAATTAGAAGTTCCATGCGAAATGTTGGACATCTGTTTACCAGAAGTGACAGCTATTGTAAGAGCTTTTTCAATTTATGCAATGAAGATTAGATTTTCAAAATGGGTTGACCTTATTGGTTTCCTGAAATCTAAACAGAAATACAGTATGTGGCCATTGAATTAGCAACTTTTATAAAATTTAGTTTTTCGGGGAATTCTATATCAATAAAATTTATTTAACAAATCAATATCAGTTCATTTATTAAATTAAGATTTAATGAATATAAAAAAATAAAGTAAAACTTTAATAGAGGTACTATTTAATATTAAATCCACATTCCTTTATTATATTGCAACATTTCGACCCTTTGTGGCATAGTATGAAACGAGTTTATTATGATTTTTTTAATAAGTAGTTCGTTGAACCATATGATTTTAATTTCCTTAATCAATGTGTGTTTGTCTGTGATATGTTTTTCTGATAACTGCTTCTTTAGAACCGTCCATACAATTTCTATTGGGTTCATATTCGAAGAGTTCCCAGGGCAATCCAATAGCGGTATGTTTTTGGAACTCAAATAGTTTTTAGCGGATTTGGCGGTGTGACAAGGAGCACCATCCTGCTGAAAAATATACCTTTGCCGACGGCAAATAATTGAGAGAGTTTTGGTAAAAAAAACCTTATCCAATATCTGGATATACTTATCAACATTCATAATGCCATCTTTTACTTGAACAGGACCAGAACCTTTTGCGATGATACACCCCCGACCATGACAGATATTGGATGTTTAACCTTTTGTGCAACACAGTCTTTGTTAAAACGTACATGTGAGCGGCGTTTAACAAACATATTTCCACCGGCAGTAATTTGGGCAGACGATTAATCCGAGAAAGAAATTGTAAGAATTTGTAAAAATGAAATAGCAAACAGGAAATTTTACTTACAATAAACCAATCTGACACTATTATGTTGTGGGTTATTTTTTTTAATAGTCGGACGGCATTGTTTTAGTCCAAATTGCTGAAAGCGGCGTCCAGTTCTCTTGGAAATGTTGATGTCGTATTTATTTAAGATGTCATTTATTGAAGTCGTTGATCGTTTACGATTCTGCAAAGTTAATTTTAAGATGATTCTGTCTTCCTTTTCGGATGTTTTCCTTTGTTTTCTGCAACTTTCCCTGTATGGTGGAGCCACGAGCCGCCATTTTGGAGTGATTTCTTAATTCTGGACACAACATGTTTACTGGTTCCAACTATTCTGGCAATTTCATATTGTATTAATGATGAATGTTCCAATAAATCAGCAATACGCTGTTTTTTATCAATGTAATATCTGTTTTTCGCCCCATAATGACAGTACAGCGAAACTCTCCAAAATCACTTACTAAACACAATTGAATATTATAAACTATAGCACCAATATAGAACCACTAACACAATACTTCATAAAAAAATAATTACTCCTCATTTATTAGACTATTTGAATGGTAATGTTACATATTGTTCATCAATCGCTCGTATTGCGAAGTACAAAATATAAAAAAATATTCAAAAGCGAATTCAAGAGAAATAACGGTAAATAATTTTTTGTGTCATAAACAACGATAGATATGTGGTATAGAATAAAGATACAATTTTCCAGAAATTGCTTGTATTAATAGTGGAATTTTAGAAAATCAAAAGTTGCTAATTCAATGGCCATGTACTGTAAAGATTTTTGATTTTTACAAGGCCGTTTTTATCACAAATCCGGTCGGTTTAATTTTTCGCTTTAAAAATTACGTATTATGTAAATCTAGGTACATTTGTCGTGAATTAAAGTCGGGTGTTGTCCACAACAATTACACTCCCTCCACTTTTCAAATTACAGGCAATAATCAAATAACTATTTACATAAACCAAATAAGACTTCCATTAAAAATGTCACGTAGACAAAAATGTTGAAATGCACATATGGCAGGATAAGAATTGCAACAGGTAATCGTGATCCGCACCAGCAGATTCCAATTGAAAATCTTAATTTATTTTTTGACTTTAATTTGATTCTACAGTAATTGAACTATAAAAGCTTGGTGTTGTAATTGCAATTACCTCAACCACGTAATGCCTCAAAATTACAGAAAAATTTCCAAATATTTTGAAAAAATTCGAAATAGTCTACGTTAATAATACATTTTTATAGAAATATTGCAAAACACGACCACCAAAATTGTATATGGATAACGCTTTAAAAATGGGAGCATGGAACGCGCTTAGCCTTTTAAGACTTGGAGATTTACACATTAGATGTACTCGCACAACAAGAACTTCGATTGTCTGGAAGTGGCATCCATGACACCACCAATGGTTATACTCACCATTACATGGGCCATTAGAACAGAGGAGAATTTTGAGTTAACTTGGAACGTCATCAATAACATTCCGCACCATAACATTAAAATTATCGTAGCGAAACGAATGAAATCGAATGACGTTAAAACGGACATCCAAACTGATCGCGTCATGTTATCCAGGAGACATTCTACCAACATATCTGACGTTAGAACTTACAGAGATGCCAACATGAACAGCGATCACATGCTTGTCGTTTTCAAATATAAATGCAAATTGTCATCTGCATTCAATAGACAAGCACAACAGACCGTCCGTTGGAATGTCGATGCTTTAAAAAATCACTAAAAAATCACTGCAATATTACCAATCAGTAGTCACTAACTATTTAGACCGGCAATTTACTTTCTACGTTATTTCCAATTTAAAGTAGCCGATACAAATAAAACTGGATTTAAATTGTTTTAAAAGAGCAAGCTACTAACTTTTTAAAGTAAAAAAAAACAAAAATAGCGATTTCCAAATAGTAATAAATATGCATTGAAATGTAAAAAACGACGCGAGTGACCAATTTCGCGATTTTCAAATTCATACTAAATTGAGTAAAAATCAAAATATTTTTATTTTGCTGATTTTAATACTGAATTGTGAAAGAAATTCAAAAGATAAAGCCGTAATCATCAAGTCAAGCCTCGAGTATAAATAAAGCACCACTTTGAACGAGCGGTCCAGCGAATGAGTCATTACCATTTCTCACCTCGAAGAGTCTTGAACAAAAGTGTTTTCATTTTGAACAAAACTTTTTTCATTTTTCTTCAAAATGCCTTGGAAATCAAGAGACCCTCGAAAACGAAAAATATACGATCAAAATCGAAATTCACAATCCACAAATTCAACCCAAGAACCAGTTCCATCGTCAGCACGTGACACCACCCCATGGATCTCCCAACACGCCAACCCGGTCCCAGGGCCATCACGAGCTACCCTTCGATGGATCTCTCAAGACGTGCTCAACATTCCAAGTGTATCTCCAGAAGACGCCTTCCTCACATTTGAAGACCAGGTTCCAGACGAAGAGGTGGAGCAAGATCAAATCGATTTTAACGTAAATTTTCAAGAGAGACATTTTGCGATTTGCGATCTTATTCATTTTTCTTTCTATTCAGGAGCCTTTTCCCGGTTACGACACACGGGAAGATAGATGTAAGTCCGCCATTTTATTTTTTATTTTTGAAAACTCGCAAATTTTTTTCTTTTTAGGAGGGTAGACTAAAATTCCCAAATTGCGGCCATGTAATCTCGCACTTTATACAGCATTCATTAGAGAGCTGAACTTTGACCTGTAACGACTGTTTAATATTAACTTCTTTCGAAAGGGGGGTCATTCGTACCACCTTTAGTTTCTGGCCCACGTTGCAAGGTCCTCACAATAGCTAAAAATTCACGACTGGAGATGATCACTGCCCGACTGCCCTGGCGAGACGACGTCTGGAGGGGGGCAAGCAATAGATCGAGACGGATGGCGGACCACCTTTAAGGCGGCAAAGTTCCTTCATGACATGTGATAGCTTGAGAGGGAGGACGGGAATATTCCTAAATGGTGATCTAATATTTGGGAGATCCTTGCGAAATTTGACGCAAATCTGTGTACCGGAAGAGGCAGGTTCAATGGGAGCCTCTTCAATTTTTGCAATGATGTTAAAATGTTTCGCATATAACCGACAAATATTTAAATAAATTTAAAGATACAATTTTCAGCAACAAGGGTTGAGTTAAAGAACAACCTTTCCTGAAATTTAAGCATACATAATGGTTTTTGATTATACAGGGTGAGCCATTTGTTGGTTCTTTTTTCAATCGATGAATTTCAATACTTAATATTATCTGTTCTAAAAAATTCTTTGACATATGTTAAAAATATACCAAAATTTAAAAATATGCCATTTACCATCATGAAGTCGCTAACAGCACAACAACGCATTTTGATTCTCCAGATTTATTATGAAAATAATCGTTCAAAAAAACATTTCGTAAATTAAGTAAGAGTTTTGGTCGACATGAAGCCCGGATTTAACACTACTTAGGGTTATTTGAAATGTAATGTGTATGCTAATCATCCACAAACATCTCAACAACTCAAAACAATATTCGAAACTGAGGTCATTGATCCGCTTTTATTGGAAAAAGTCATCGAAAATGTTGATGCTCTGATTCAGGCCTGTGGACGAAACCGTGGTGGGCATATGAACAATATTGTTGTTCATACGTAAATGGCATAGAATAACCTTTCCTCATCAACAACGTTTTGACTTTTCATCCTTAAATGTGTGTCTTGTTTACAAATGAAAAAAGGACTATCGGATGGCTCATCCGGTTCAAGATAGTTTAATTTTTCGCTTTAGACATCGAGTGTGGTGTGTTCGAGATCGTTGTCTACATCGGTAAAAGAAAATCGGATGTTGGACACAACATTTCTTATTTTTTTTAATCGTGGGCTTCTTCGAATGCTCCCATATCTTCTTAATTTTTCGTTTTTTTGCAACTAGGTATCTAATTTATTTTAGGTAATCTGTACCTTTTAATAATCTTTTGATTTTGCGTGTATTTTTCCATGCTGACTGTTGTATATCTTTTACAAACTTACCAACTTCTTCGTCTAATTATTCCTTCTTTTTAAGAGATACATTCATCTGTATTCTTTATTTATTTGCAAAGGTAGGATTGCGCGTTTTATATATTGTTTTGCCGCTGAGGGAGTAGTATAGATGAGTGGTCAGAGCTCGAGTCGAAACCTTCTTCAATAATAAGCTAAGCTATCGGTACTTTCCTAGTTATACAGAATTTTAGTAGATCGGGCATTTGCAAAGCCATTCCATGCTAATATTCTAATTCCATTCCGTGAACGTAGACAATTACCTTACTGTTCATGCTGATATTTTTTTTTTACCAAAGCACTACGTTAAACGACAATAGCACCAGCATGTCCTCAATCTACCGGCCTATTAAAGAAAAAACACCCCACCTAATAAATTATGCGTTAAATTATATTTATTCCATTTAGTCAATACTCGTCTAGTCGGAAAACCAAAGTGCTGAAAAAGATTACGATAAACAGGCGTCTATTTTTCTTATCAAATTAATGTTTGTTGTGTGGTATATGTTTTCTTATGTACATACGAGTACCTTTACCATACGTAATTTATGTATATAAAGACATAAAATTAACCGAAAACAAAATAGGAAAAACCAAAGTATAACCAAACACCCGTAAAACAAAAGGTAATTAAAAGAAATATTCTAACAGATCTATCATCTAATTTACAATTTTCCATTCAAAAAATCATCACACACGCACAATACATAACCAACACACATACATTCATCTTGTATGCGAAAAAGCGTACAAAACGAAACCCAAACCCAGTAGTAGTAAATAAAATTAGTCTAATCTAGTTAATATGCTTTATCATCCTTGTGGGTTAACTTATCCCTAAATGTTTATTTACAACAATATATACGCATACATATTCGTATAAATTTGAGCACATGTATAAACAGACACAGAGGCATACAAAAAACCTATATCCCCATAACAAATTTAATCACATTTGACAAATTAAAGTTTTCTTCATTTCTTTATTACATCTGCTCGTACTTTTCCATGAAATCTATTTAGAAGGGAAAATCATCAATACCTATTTTAACATGTAACGTATTAGTGTCCAAATGTAAGTTTATTTCCAAAATCATGTTTCCAGAATTGTATACTACGAGAATTTTCACTGGAAAAATACTAAACAAAACAGAAAAGAAACTGTTAGCATTTTCCTCTGAGTTAACATATAATGTTTCATTCCTACCAGTCATTATAACCGACAAACTATTTAATACTCATTCATGTACAATGTACAAATACAAGACATGTGAGAAGGAATATTGGTTGATCGGTTAAATATTATTTATTTTTGTTAAATAAGTTAGTGCAAGATTGGTATCCACCTTGCTGTATTTTTAGTGTGTCATAATTAATTTTTTTTTGCCATATAATTTCCGTAAGCCAATCTGACGTCTAGTTAAATAGACATTTTTGATGAGACATTTCTCTCTGATATCCTATTAAAATGTCAAAAATGCATATTTATATACAGAATTTGAAATCTAGCTAGTTAGCAAAACATATCTCTTGTTAGCATAATAGATTGATCCTATAGCTCCACAGACAAACAAACCAAACAGAACCTGTGACTAAAAGAAGGAAACAAAACCTGAAAACATACTTCGTCTATCGTTGATTTAACGACTAATGTTATATCGCAAGTATATACGCTTTTCTTTTATTAATAGGTCCGGTACCTTACGAATTTTACGCTAAAATGCTGCAAGCTTCACTTTACTTTACTAAAATACTACCGATTTCAGAATCTCGCATTGTGGCGTCCCTGAAATAAATTCTCGACGTATTTGTTTTCATATCCTTACCAAATCTATGTATTTGGTTTATGTTCCTGTTCATCTGTTGATTTGTCAATTTGATGAGCTTTCTATTGAAACGACGTTGCGTCCGAAACTGCTAATACAGGCAGGATAGGCGGACCAGATAACTATTATTGTAGTTGTAAGATGATTTATAAAGTGCTGTGCAAAAAAAATTGGGCAAACATATTTTATTGCAAATTGGATTATTTTTTTGCTAAAATTACAAAACTTTTGAACGCAATTTGCTTATTTTTTCATTTTAAATACATGTATGACGTAATTTTATGAAAAAGAAAATTTACCTGCAATTTAGGGGAAAAACCCCATTTTTCGGGGTAAAATAATATTCAAAATACGGTGATTGGAGTTAAAGTAATGGAATAAATTAAACACCTATTTTTTAATTTTTTTTTTTTAGTTTTATTGATTTATAGAAGTTCTATCTTTAATATTAAAGTTTTAGTGGACCGCCATTTGCTTTTATTACAGCGATACACCTCCGATTCAATGAATTTGATAAATTTTTCAAAGTCGTAGGAGGTATGGATTCCCAAATCATCATCAACACACTTTTTAAAGCTTGAATCGATCTGAGCGCTTTCTTGCTACATTTAGCTTCATTATAGACCAAATATTTTCAATGGGATTTAAGTCTGGACTATACGGGGGCCAGCTCAACACATCGATACTTCTTTCTTCGAAGTACTTTTTTACCTTTAAATGAAGAGATAAGAAAAAAAAACAAATTTTTAACAAATTATTTATGTTTATCTGAAAGCCAATCTTTTTATCTACAATTCCAATTTAATACCTCACAACTTTGGCGGTATGGCACGGATCGTTGTCATGTTGAAAAATAAATTTGCAAGTCTCGCCAAAAAGCTTTAAAACAGAAGGGACAAATTCGTTGTGTAGGACCTGCAGATGAACAGCTGCTGTAATGCTGGAACTAAGGAAGCACAATCGACTGGATTCATTTACAGAAAAGCATTCCCAGACCATAATTCCTTCCTTTTTCGGTGGAAGTCTTAAAAGACATTCGTTGCCAAGCTTCTCGCCCGGTTTTCTTCTTACCAGAATTCTTCAATCTCCAACATACAGCTTGAATTATGATTCATCGAGGAAAATCGCATCATTCCACATCTCTGGAGTCCAAGAAACATGCTCCTGAGCCCATAGCAAAGGTTGTTTTTTCACTAGTAATGTGAACTCAGGCTCCTGGACTGGTTTAAGTGCTCTCAAACCAGCTTTAACAAGTCTTTTTCTCACTAAGCTGGCTGAAATTTCTTTTTCTTTTGCTTGTTCAACATCCCGTCTTATGTACGATGAAGTTTTAAAACGGTTCCGACGACATTGTAATATTATGAAACGATCTTCCACTGGCGTTGTCTTTCTGGGCCTTCCAGAGCCTTTTTTTCTTTGTGTACTGCCCATCTCTCGCAATTTTTTAATATTCCACGCGACAGTAGTTTTAGGAATGTTTAATCTTTCTCCAATTTCACACGTGGTTAAATTTTCTCGCGCCCAAATCAACATATTGCTTTTTACACTGCTTACTAACTTTTCCCATTTTTTTTAACTAAAATTGCACTTTATTCTTTATTTGACTAGGATCACTTACAGAATAACTTAATCTTACAAAATATCCACTATTTATACTCAAAATAAAAAATTACAGGTAATAAAACATCTCAACCCTAATGTCGGCCAAGAACGCTAGGCGTAAAATAAAATAATTGCTTGACCAATTTTTTTGCACATCAGTTGCGGGGTTATACCGATGTAAAAAAAACAAAAGGCGGTCAAACCAAATATTAATATTAAAGATAGAATTTCTATAAATCGATAAAAAACAAAAAAAAAAATTAAAAAATAAGTGTTTAATTTATTCCATTACTTTAACTTCAATCATCGTATTTTGAATATTATGGTATTTTTCGGGGTTTTTCCCCTAAATTGCAGGTAAATTTTCTTTTTCATAAAATTACGTCATACATGTCTTTAAAATGAGCCAATAAGCCAATTGCGTTCAAAAGTTTTGTAATTTTATCAAAAAAAGACTCCAATATGCAATAAAATATGTTTGCCCAATTTTTTTTGCACAGCACTGTAGATCGATATAAATTATTTAGCCACTGAATTGCTGTTTTCAGAGGGCCAACTCGAAGAAGATTAATAAAACAAGGCAACGGAAATCAAACATTTTTTTGCAGTTGATAGCTTTCAAAGGTTTTTAGGATTAGAAGTAAGGTCATCTTCAATCTCCAAGATATGCTTGTTGTTCATGAATAGGTTAGTATACGAATCACCTTACGGGATTCATTAAACGCTCCACTCTGCGTTGTCGCTATGTAGACGGACATCACCAACGTCGAACCAGTTATCCCAAGTATCACTACTTCCAACTTATTTCGATTTTTATGGAACAATTGTCAGAACTAAGTTCCATGGTCAAGTACCATTTTATTACAAGTTTTACTACGAGCTGTGGAACAAAAACCCGTAATTCAAAGAACTGGAATTATCCATGTCTTCCATGAAATATCTTAAAAATGTAACGAAAGTTGGAACTGTCAATATGAGTTCCATTTTGTTATACTTGGGGTGTTGAGTTGTTCACATGCACGTAGCAATGGAAATAGAAGGCAAAATTATTAAATCCAGCTCCACTGGGAACTTAAACAGCAACTATGATCACAGTCGAATAGGCTGTCGGAACACCAACAACAAGTTTATTAACACAGACTTTAAATAGAACAATAGCTTCAATCAATAACCAAAGTTTTTCATAGAATTTTAATATATTTCAAGATTTGATTCATCAAATTGTGAAACCAAATCCCTCGAAAAGGGTGGTACTTGGTTAAGCACCGGCTTAGTTCTGTTTCATTTAATGAACCCGCGATTTTGTTTCAATCAAATTGTACATTTTCATAGTAACAACCGAGTTCCATACTATTCGTGTGAAAAAACACTCCTTTCCATCCAATTTTCTCATTTTTCATAATCACATCCGAAGCTCATTTTGGAATACTATCCTATGTTTATGATTGGAACTCAGATTAATGATGAAAATGGGAATTTAAACCAATTTTGGTCATGCCTCTGGAAATTTTTCAATTTAAATGAAGATAGTATTTAAATTGAAAATTTTCATCGTTAATCTGAATTCCACCTCCTTCGATTCCTTCCTAAATATTCTCTCAAATTTTCTATCTTAATAAAGGTCGTTCGAGCCGAAAAACTCTAAATGAATTTTTAAAAAATTATGACTCGTCGCAAGCCATTCCAGGCATTAAAAAACTCTTATCACCGCAGTTTTTATCGAAATTGTTTGAACTAAAAAATTAGGACATGGTCCCGGGCCCCATTGAAGGACTCCCTACAAAAATTTTCCTGAAATTAGTGCCCATTAAAATCGGTTTCTGACATTCGATTCTTTGGCATTCCAATTTTTATCAAAATTATGCTAATCGAAAAATATTAATAGAGCACTATGCCGCACCAGACGAACCCAAAATCATTTGAGTCAGAAAGAAATTTGTGAAAAGGTCCAAGGCCAAAACATTAATTTGTCAAGGATTGCTACAAATCAATATTGTTACTCATAACAAACAACATTTTCAAAAAAACACAACTAGGGCAACCATATAATGTCACCGTAACCAACGCAATATGACGGAACATAACGCCAGATATCTAATTAGCGAAAACACAAGAAAGACCCACCTCGTAACCAACATGGCGCAACATACTACAAAATCGCACAACATAATGAAACCTGGTGCACATGACGCAACATGGTGCAATATCTAGCAACATCCCACAGCATGATGCAACAAAACGCAACATTGTGCAAGATCACGCAGCACGGTGAAACATAGTGCAAAATCACGCAACATAACAAAACATCACGTAATATGGTGCAACGTCATTCAAAATGGCCCAACAACTTGCAACATGGCGCCACATGGTACAACATAAACACCCATTCGGAGGACTCCTAAATGAACAACCAAGCCGAATATTCATGGAAAAAAACTCATGTTGTGTATTTAGTGGGATGAGCGTGGTGTCGTGTATTTTGAGTTGCGAAATCCGAACGAAACCATTACTGGACCTCTCTAACGAACACAATTGATAAGATGAGCCGAGCACTCAAGAGAAAACGTGCCCACTGCTACTCCGGACAAGACAAAATTATTCTCCTGCATGGTAATGGTGATCCACATGTTGCGGTGCCTGCTAAAAACCTACTTGGAAACACTCAATTGGGAAGTGTTACCCCACCTGCCGTATTCATCAGGCATTGGCTCGTCTGATTATCACATTTTTCGATAGATGACGACCTGTCTGAAGAGCACTTCACATGATATGAAGATACCAAAAATTGGGTTGATTTGTTGGTAGCCTGAAACGATGGTGTTCTTCCGACGAGGTATTCGTATGCTGTCAGAAAGATAGGATTAAGTAGGGGCTAGCGATAGACAATACTTTCAATAACTTTCTTTCTTTCTTTATCCTGCCGTTCTATCTCAACGGCGCAGACTTATTTGGATACCCAATACATGTACATTGTTCTTCGTATTATTATACTAGATTATAACCGATGCGAGGCCATGCCTCTCTTCCAACCATCACCCTCTCATTTTGCCTAACAACTGCAGTTCACTTTTTATCAAAATAAACATTGCTCTAATCACCAAAATATGTATAACTTTTTAAAATTGAAATTTATTTCAAATGCAACAAAAAATATTGACCAGGTAATTTCTGCGAGAAGGTAAAGCACTCCGTTGATCATAATTACAAAATTTCGAATATACTGAATACAAATAGTACAGCCATCTTAATCCAATTATCCAACCTTGCCGGTAAAATTCATTATTTAAATATGCAAGTGGGATCAATAATATTTATAAGGTACAAAACACTGTAAAATTCATAAAAACCGAAATTCGCGTTGGCATCGTAATGCATTCTAAACAATATTACACATCGATACATTAATATTCAGTTGATTCACGGACTCATCACATATGTATGTACTGTACATCTATATGTAGCTACTATAGATTTGGGTAGTAGGAGGATTATGTAATTCAACCGCATGCATTTACATATTTTGTAAATATAGAAAATTCTAACAAAAGCCAAATGTTTAATTAATTTGAATTTCATTACAGTATTAGTATTCGGTATTGTTAAAAAAAAAATTTTTTTTTGTTTTATGTACGCTTCTAATTTATGCAACTGACATGCCTACATTAGCGACAAAAAATTTGTTTTTTATGGAAATCACGATTTATGAATCAAAAAAAAATATTTTTTATTTATTCCCACTGTGTGACATTCTCGTCACTAAACATATGCTAAATCCGATTCATTCATCCATCGCATCGTTTTATTTAAATTTGTATTTTTTTAGTGTTATCGAATTGAAAAGGTTATTCCTATATAGTTTGTATCATCAAACTACATAATTTCTAATAATTTTTTTTGTATTCAAAATTTATGTTAAATTTATTCATCAATCATATAAAAAATAAATAAATAAATGGTAATGAAATTTTTATTATTTATTTTTATATGCGTTAAACAGCAATGTCGTACATATATCATATTTTGGTCGACATGTTTGTTTCAGAAGTGGAATTATGTTAAATATCTAAAAAATATTTTTTGTTAACCAATAAAATTCATGTCAGTAATTTATAATTAGTTGTTGGTATAAAAGGCCAACGTGAAATATAATTCTTGTTAGCATTTGAATAGTTTGATGGCTGGTGATTAAATTTTCCATTGAAAAATGTAATTTTCTTACGCTCGTGTGACGCTACTAGAATTACAAAATATTTATGACGCTTTTTAAGTGGCGAACAACTAAAGAAACCGAAATACAAAAGTGTGAAGTCATTGACATTATTTTAATGTTCAATTTTTCCATTTTACAAAAAGAAATTATTTGCTGGAAAAAACTACAAGAGTAAAATGCTATGAATAAATTGTGTGTTTAGTGGATGTCATTGGAGAATTATAGATTCAACAAGTAAAAATATTATTACAGCATATAAATATAAATTTATGCTTTCTTTAGTTAGAAATATAAAATAAAAATTGCAAATATAAAAATTCTTCTGCTCAACATTTCTATACATACTCTACAAATAATTTATTATTATTTTTCCAGAACATATTATTGAACTAGATGGTATTTGAGACAGACATGTAATTTTCATTTTATTTCGTTTGAACACCGAAGTGAACAACTGCTGTACAATAATTTTTTTTTATTGTGCTAAATTAAATATGTGTTTATGTTTTATGAATTACCAGTCATAATAATTATTGGCTCATGATTTATGCAAATCTACTCTATCTATTCTATATCATTGGGTAAATCGACCGGCTAGAAGCCGACTACTCAATCAATTTTACCAAGGAAATTTGAATTGCAAATTATAGTTTTCATAGATTTTCGATTTTTGCAATCGCAAAAATAAATATAAATTACTCGTATATGAAATATATATTTGAAATTCAAATTTTCTCGGTTGTCGCACTCGTTAGCTTAGTGTACCTCTGGGCATTTTGAACATGTCGTACATCCATTTTCAGATTTTACAGCCACAGTAGTTTTGGCTTTGTCCTTAATACTTAAATAATGATTGTTCATTGTGCGAAAAAGACGAAAGTGAATTTTTTTTACCGATGTGAAGTTTATACTAAATTTATCCTAAAAATTAAAATTATAGGTAATGGATATAAATTTTAATATAACGAAGAAGTATAGTATAAAATGACTGCCTACAAATAAAATTGAAACCCTATTTCAAATATGTTGATTCCAAATTGGTAAAACAGACGAAGCAAAAAGCAGAAAAAAATTGAATCAAATAACGATCTATTGACAATAAATTATCGCCAGTACGGCATTGTTTTTCTTAATTTTAACAAAAATGAACAGGTCATGTTATATGTTAAGTAAGTTTCATAAAGTTCTAATGAATTCTACCTAAACTAATGGAGTCTGGATTGCATACCACGTTAGCACGTAATACTAAACGGGGTTACAGGATTTTGGCATCGGTTTCCGTGATAATGGAAGCGTATCTAGTTCTAGTATAAGTCTATCTTCTCAGCAACTTTGACGCAGTTCTAATGAATTCTACTTACCCTAATAGAGCCTGGAGTGCATACCACCGCATAACTCTTTAAACCGTTCGGTTGGCACGTAATACTAAACGGGATTGGAGGATTTTGGCATCGGTTTCCGTGATAATGGAAGCGTATCTAGTTCTAGTATAAGTTTATCTTCTCAGCAACTTTGATGAAGTTATTACGGCAGCTTTGTTTTTTTTCCATAAAGTGGTAGGATGGTTTTTAATTTCACGTGCAGTTGCAGCTTATATGCACTTTTAATAGTTCTCTCTCTCTCTCTCTCTCTCTCTCTCTCTCTGGCACTATACATCCCATCAAGGGATTTGGCCGCCTCAAATGAGGTTTCATAATCATATTTTCATTTCGGATAATGAGTGATTAATTCATTGATCCTGAACCAGCCGTGAAATTTTTCCTTGTCACCACCGGGAATCGAACCCGGGACCTCCGGTCGCTGGAGCAAGCATGCTAACCACTTTGCCACCGGGGCGGCAACTTTTAATAGTTGTATGTACGATTAATTTTCTGCATCACTTTAAATAATAAATACTCGTACCTGTTTATTTTATAGTAAATACAATCTGATTGGTACATAAGAGACATTTGGCAGTTATATAGCTTTATTGTATACTAGTACCTATTTAGCAATAAAATGCATGCTGTAGTAAGCATTATATATTCGGTCCTCTGTGTGTATTATATACTTGCTGTATTATATTTATATCTTTATGTACAAGTAATACTCGTATTGTAAAAAGTGCCAGAAAATTATTTGTTAAAAGACATACGATATAAGTTAGATTGTCAGTTAAAATCATGGGTAAGCTATCTCAATAAATTTAATTTAACAATTGGTGATATCGGTTTTAACACAAGTGTTTTCCTATAATTTTTCGTAGAAAAACCATAGGGCAATCTGAGGCCTCTCGCCGGTTACCTTCTAAGCATCGCCAATAATACCTTCATTAGAAGGTAAAAATTGAAACAAAAGAGCCTAAACTTTTGCCAGCGGGATTCTACCGGCATACTACGTTTATTGGATAGTAGCTTTACATTTTATACATTTGCGCAGCGTAGTGAGATTATAATTTTCTGATTTTTGTGCAAAGAAAATATATTTATATGTTTAGTTTATTGTACAAAAAAAAACAAAATAAGTATTTCAAAAACAAACATAATAAGAAAGAAACCGGAATCTAATATAAATTTTAGTGATTTAAGTGATTTCTTAGGCAATTTTAGCATACCGACCGGCGATACAAGGAGTACTCTTTGGATACATTGTGGTGAGTGTTTATTACAAAAACTATATTTAATTTCGCGAAACTAAAATTATGTTTATTCCTTCTGTTTTCTTATGAATAATAAGACATTACAAATTCTAAGTCTTATTACTTTTAAACATACTTTTTATATAGAGGGGAGGGGGTAGTGAAGCATTTAAAGCCAGTGGAAAATTAATAAAAAAAATTGAAAATACTCTTAGATGCTTTCCTTTACATTAATCTAACCTCAGTGGAAAGTGAAAGCGTATTTTCGACTGCTGTGGCCAGAATAGGCTTTCTCTGAGAATAGGGAATTGTGAAAAATATTTTCGTAGCATTTTTAAACAAATTGTATTTTTCTGGCCTACTGAAGGAATAAGTTTAGTGTAAAAATTTTCAATACAAAGTTAATTGGGAAACTTTTATTCCACTAAATTTTTATATTGAAAATATTTTCCCATTTAATTTTGTTTTGAAAATATTTACACCAAACTTATTTCTTCAGTAGTAGTACTATGAAAATATTTTTCCCAATTCCCTATTTCCAGGGAAAGCCAGGATAGTGCCACTGAATCAAACTTATTTCTTCAGTAGGCCAGAAAAATACAATTTAGACAAAAATACTATGAAAATATATTTCCCAATTCCCTATTTCCAGGGAAAGCCAGGATAGTGCCACTGGTCACCAAAATTAGGACATGATTCAACGACAGCTCAGTTAGTGCGCTAGTTTTCTCTCAGAACTCATTTTAAAAATAAAAACTTCTTGAAATAACTTTGTTTGTTCTAAATTAATTAAGTTTCTTGTTTAAACGAAAAAATAAATTAATATTTTAATTGTTTTTTTAAATTAATAAATGTATTTTAATTAGTAAACATTTTTAAAATAGTTTTTCAAAATAACTTTTATTTCTATATTTAACTTCTTAAATTAGATAATAAATAAACAAATAGAAAATAAGATACAATAAGTTATTGCACCCAATTGTACTGACTGTACATAATGTTCCCGTATAACTGTTGATTAATTTCATCGAATCCATTATCAGCTGCTAATTAAAGAATAAAAATAAATGCGTTATTAATAATATAAATAAATGTTAGAACGAATAATTACGTTATATTTTGGTTCGGTTGAATTGTGTTACATTTTTTTTGTGTACTACAACATTGGGATTTATTCATTGTTGTTTAAGTCGACCGACATTCGCTCGAAGTTGGGTAATTTCTACTCTCAATATATTTTGCTCAATGTTCATTTTTGCTAAAGTGCCACACATTCCATCCAGATTTGCTTCAATATTAGGGTATCTTGTATTGTTTGGGTCTCTTTAAATTGTGGGGAGCATAACCAATTTTCTTCGGTCGATGGTAAGTGCTTGCCAAATACTTTTAAACATCTCGGATGAAAACACTTTTTCAAATATCGCACTTTAAGTACGATCGATTTGGATTTATTTGTACAATGTACATTTCACAAATAATATTTAGTTCTAAATTATAACGCACATGCGGCATATTTGATATATATTTAGTCAAAATACTTAAAATAAAATGTTAAAACAGTTAAAAAAATTCTAAAAACGTTTATGGTACTAAATGAATCGGTAAAATATCACTTTACATGTATTTTTTAAAAATTAATGACAATCGGTAGCGTTAAATTGACTTCCATTAACCTTAGCCCGAAATTTTAAATTTTTACTTATGGCAATACAATTTCTGTCATGACACCAAATATACGCAAATTATAACTATAAAGCAAATTTATGTCAAAAGAAATTACTTGTTTACTTTTTGAATACTTTCCAATACTTTTGACTACTTCTGATTAATTTTTGAATACATTTGATTACTTTTAATTAATTTATATTACTTTTGATTAATTTTTGATTGCTTTTGATTAATTTTTGAATACATTTGGTTAATTTTGATTAATTTTGATTGCTTTTGATTACCTTGAGTCATTACATTCATTACTTTTTGATTATTTTTAATTACTTCTGATTACCTTTTGATTACATTTGATTAGTTTTGATTAATTTCTGATTACTTTTGATCACTTTTGAATACTTTTGATTACTTTTTGATTACTTGTGATTTTTTGAAATTAATTTTTGATGACTCATTCAATGATGTCTCAAATGAGCTTTATTCTGTGCCCGGGAAAGTAGTGTGCTATAATCTATTAAGGTGCATTTTGAATGGTTCTTTATGATTTGTGATTAATAGTAACACAGCTTTATGATATAACTATAAAACTAAAAATAAAACACGTCTTAACACGTTTATCTATAAAATAAAACACGTCTTCACTCAACACTACTTCACAGTAATTCAATATGTGTACCTGAACTAAAAGTGACTTACAAACTTTTAGTTCAGGTACACATATTGAATTACTATTAATTTCTTATGTTATTAAAATAACATCCCATAATTAAACTAAAGAATTGCCAAACATAAATTAAAATTGTGTATTTAATCATTTCTACAATTTTTACTAGAGTAACATGTTTATACAAGTTAAAAAATTAAATGGTTTCTCTGAGTGCAACTGGATTTTACCGTTAGAAAAGTAATAATAGCCTCTCCACTAATGACTTTTATTTACAAGTTCATTAGTTGGTTCAGTAGAACGCCCAATACATAATTTTAACTTTCTCACGGAGAGAAAAATAATGACAACATATCTTTGAACCAGAATTTCATCGAGAAGTTCACTTATGTCGTCATCAATTGCTTGACTTACAAAAAATTCAGTCACATACAATCAAATAAAATTTGAAGATTTTTCAATACTAAATCAAAAATTTATGTAATTCGTATGATTGTGAGAGTTTTTGCGTTACTGTGTTTGAGGCTTGATGAACATTTTCCGGTAGGGTTGAGGCTTGATGAACATTTTCCGGTAGGGTACGTAACGATTACATTTTGTGTTCTATATATGTGAATTATATGACAACTCACTAAATTTTATTCTTACAAACTTTTCATCTCATTCACACTGGTTTCAAATTCCAGTGCAAGTAATTTTTTAATAATTTTACAGAATTAATTAATTAATTCATAGCGATATCGTACTGGAATTTGAAACCAGTGTGAATGAGATTCACTAGAGTTACGATTACACGGTTGCTCTACATATGTAGAACACAAAATGTAATCGTTACGTAGTAATATTCAGTCGCCTTGGCCTGATGAGTTAATTGAATTTTTTCATGATCTTATCAGATCGAAACTGGATATTACTTCTGTTACAAAAACTTCATCGAAAATTTAAGCTTAAAATAATTTGTTTAAAAATGGAAATCTTTAATTAATTTAAAATGATTTATTATCCTTTTAAGGTCAATTAATACCACCTTTTTTTATTCATGCGCACACCCACCCATTCACCTAAACAGAATGCGAAGTAAATATTACATGCAACGATATAATTTTTTTATAAAATAATCTTACATAGCCTGAAGTTAATTTCACATGTGAACATTTGTGAATTTCACTTTGCGCTACTTAGGCTCAATATCAACAAAGAATTTAAGTTAAATTTACTTATATTTTTTGTAGATTTTCCCCTACTATTTTTTCAGTGCTGTCCAATGAAAATATAACTAAATAGTCTTCCAGAATATTAGTGATAATCAAGCAATTTGGATTTTCAAAATGACTTTATTATTGAGCCTGCTAGAGATTGTACTTTACGTACTTTGGAGCCGCGTTCGCTAGTATTTGTTTCAAGATTACATCTTGATGTTAGTGAGGATAACTTGAAGCTGTATTTAGGGGACTAATTTAATATAAGTGATGTTAAGACAAACAATTCCAAAGGGTGTGTACATCTGTTAAATTATATTCGTTAAATAAATTATAAATGTTCTTAAATAAAAAAATGAATGTTAATAAATTGGACAACTCATCTAACCGACTGCCTTTGCTAAACTATCAAATTAAAATTGAAGAAAAATTATACAATACAGTAAATTACAGTTTGCAGATGTCGGTAATCATTTGGGTGAAATTCTCAGAAACACCAAAAAACTTACGAATTAAACAAGGATAAAATAAATATATTACGAAAAGAAAAGAAGAAACATAAGGAAGAAAATCTTTGTCTCTATAAAGCAGATTTGGAGCACAAGAGACAACAAAGAAATGATAAACTAAACTTTTGGAGTTAAAGGATCGTCAATTAGAAATCCAGGACAAAGAAAATTAAATATTTCATACCATTATTAGTACCTTAAATGAATTGATTTTTATTTTAATGTGATATACATAATAAGACTTAAACATATTCTGTAAAATCGAAATTATTTGAAATAAAAGAATTTTTTTTTATCAACAATCCAGTTTTATTTTGCAAAATTAGTAGCACAGAATGAAGATGGCTAGATGAAGATTAGTGTGCATATTTTGTATGTACTCAACAATTTTAATAGGTTGGGATAGATTTAAATTGAAGTTTTGTGCTTACAACTAGTTTTTTTCGGTGAACAGTGAAATTGTCTTGCTCCCAAAAGACACCGGAATCTGGCTTTCTTCAAACCTATCGCTCGTTCGATGATATTCCAACCAATTGAATGCCGTTCGTTGAACAAGGCTGGCTTCGTCCTAATTGTAGGCGCACGAAATAGAGTCAGTAGGATTGTATCCAGCATGCACCCTGAATCACTTATTTAAATACAAATGTTTAAAATCTATACGTTGATAGAAAATATTAGCCAGCATTAACATATCGAAATTTCATCTGGTGATCGCACGCGTAAACAAAGACTTTTAGACTGTGTCTGAATTGTGTGATAAAAATTTGTTAATATTAAATTTGTGAAAATATCGAACGCACCCGAATTATCACAGTCTTTAGATGTAATAATTTTATGCGTCTCTGGTAAATTTTTTTTTTGTATGGTATTGTACCTGCAATTTTCATCGTGGGAAGACGTAACAAACACGGAAATGCATAAAATTGAATTATTATTAAATTATAAGTATAAATTATATAAGTTCCAATAAAGTAATTTTTCCGTAATTAGCTACATTAAAATCAAAGTGTATCGAGTGGAGTTATATTTATTTTCAAGCAGATTTTCCACGTGTATAATGGCCACCCCATCAAACAAATATAAAGGAAGTAAGTGATTAATTTATTTAATTAATTTGTTTAATATGTTTGTTACAAACACGGTTTATTTATTTGTGTATGTTTATTTTATATACATATATATATAACAACATTGACCCAAAAATCAACTAATTTTAATTTCCTAATTTTATTTTCGTGGATCATGAACAAATCAAAAAATTAATAATGGCAAGAATTCATAACGCCAATTTATTTAAAGCAAAGTTTTATAAAAGATATTAAGTATGGCTGTAAGTAGGGAATCCAAGTCGGTTCTACCCGACTTCGTGTAGTTGGGCAATTATTCACCCCCAGAGACACCCGAAACCATCGGGCATCGCCGCAAACAACCGAAACCGACAACCCTCCTATGCATCTCAACGAAAATGGAAAAAACATAAACGTACATATCCCATACGTTGGAGGGAATCCAATTACCCGACTAGGGAATCCAATTACCCGAATTTCGGGTACCCGACTTTCGGTTCCGTGTTTTTACCATTACCCCACCAGTTTCTACAAACATACGTTTCTATTTTTTCCATTTCCGTTGAGATGCATAGCGGGGTTGTCGGTTTCGGTTGTTTGCAGCATTTCCCGAAGTCTCTGGGGGGTAAGTAATTGCCCAACTACACGAAGTCGGATAGAACCGACTTGGATTCCCTAGCTGTAAGTATATTTTTATATGTACTGTATTATGTTTTCAACGTATTGGGATAGGTACTGGATATTTTTGCGATTGCACAGTAATAAACTCGGACATTTTCTGTACAAATTTTGCTGCCCCAAATTTTAATGTGCAATGCAAAAATGAACATAAATTTTATGAATAACTTGTCATTTCGTTTGTAAAATTGATTAAGTAGCCAAGATTTTCTAAAAATATAATCTCCATTTGTAGACTAGTGGATATTAATATTTATTTATGCATTTTAAGTGCAGTGCCAAATACGGGTGGTTTAGGAGATATTAACATAGAGCAGCTTCGACTGAAATGGAATTATCTATTTAAAAAACATAAAGTTAGAAATATTTAATATATATTTTTTTCAATAATAATTTTAATAATATTTTTTTAATTTTTCATTTGGTTTCCATTCCTGCATCAGTTTTGTTGAATTTCAACATTCAATTAATCCGCCAATTTTAATAAGCAGTATACCCGGCTGCTCCGTAAAAAATAGTTTGAAAGAGGAGGATAATAATTCCAACGAGGAAACACAAAATGAGAATGGCCAGCTACAGCAGACAGTTATGAATCGTCCAACAAATCCAACAACAGATGTACAAAACTCTGCTAAATTAAAAACACAAACTAAGAAATGAAGTATTATGGAATTTTGTGAAAAACAAAATAAAAGATTTAATGTAGTAATTTTTAAAGTGTCTGTTAAATGCGAAGGAGAGACTTCCAGCTCATTCAGTACTGATGATGGATGGTTGCAAAAACTAGCCTTCAAATTCAAAAACAAGCAAAATAGCATTGAATGTATATGCACTAACCACTTATTATTTACATCCGAAATACGACTATAATAAATTAGAAGAAGAATACATGAGTAAGGTAATAATTTCTTATTGCAGAATTTGAGTGGTGATGAATTTGAAGAACTTGATAAGTTTAAGACCAAAAGCGGAATTTACAAGATTCTGATCGGTAAAGATATAAAAAAGCGGACTATATTTTGGAGAACAGCTGAAAGCCACTAGCCTGAATTGTATAGATTAGCTTTGAATGTTCTAAATTTACAAGCTTCATCTGGACCAATAGAAAAAGTTATCTCCAATTGGGGTACAATACGTACTCCAAAAGAAACCGTTTAACATTTGATCGTACAAAAAAAATGGTTCACATTTATTTTTCGGTTAATAATAAAGAAGTGGTGCACTATTGCTCAGTCGATAGTGAGAGTGATGGTCGGGGGGCTGCAACTGAGTTAAACCAATTATTTTTATCAATGATTTTTTGTATTATGAACCCAAATCATGTTTAAATTTAATTTTTGCTATCATACTCGTGAAGTAATGATACAGTTTACATACATTGGTGGATTATGATTTCTGTAAAACTGTAGTACATCATTGAAACTGCCAGTAAACTGAAACTACCTATCTTCATAGAAACTACCTTCGAAAATGTACTGCCTTATTAACGAAGTCTTCTACCGCCCAGAGCGTTCACTACCTTCGGTACTTGAATGACCAAGTTCACAATAGCAGACTGCTGTTTATTTCCCTAGAGCAGATTCTTCCAAGATGTATTAAGCCTAGCCTTAATTTTAATGTTGAAACAACTGTAATATACTGAATTATCGTTAAAATGTCATGAAACTGTGACACGCATGTTATGAAAGTTGTATTAGGAACAGGCTAGCGCTCTCCAGCGGATGTATGTAAGTATTACGGAAATAGTTCTGCAATATTGAAAACTTGGATACAAATACAACTTGAACATTTCTTTACCCAATATAATAAAATTCGATTTATACGGTGAAAATGAACTTTATTATTATGACAGCATATAATTTTGGGATTTTCATGGCTATTTTGGATGGAACTTTTATATTGATTACTTCATCTTACATCGATATACGAGTATAAACGAAAAATAGGGCATAAAGAAAGTTAAATTATATGAACAGAAAATGTTTATGAAAAAATAAATTATTTTGGTTGTTAAATGTAATAGAGAGGAAAATATAGAACTATCATACTTGCCTCCATTAAATGAAAAAACATAAATTAAAAATAAGTCATAAATCTCTCTATGTCTTAGACATAAGTTCGAAATGGAATTTTTAAATGACGATTGAATAAAGTTTTCTAATGGCTAACTGGGATGGATGCTTTATTTATTTACAATAACTTTGTAAACTACACACCATTGTGCGTAAATAAAGAAATCAGCAATTCCGGGGCCTATTGTGAACTTTTTATGGTTTCGGAAAATAGTTAAAACATAGAATCTGATCCACGAAGAATATTCATATTATGAAATATGTGCGAAACATGCTACTGAAGATAGCAGAAAAATTCAGCCGAAAAAAAATTGTATTATCGACCTCCTTTATATACATTGATAGACAAATTCAGTCGAAATTATTTGTTGTTTTTGACCGTTTTCTGTAGAAAAACTGTATTATTGACCTATTTAAAATAGTCGTAGAAAATTGACTCAATTTAGTTGTTATGTAAGCATGTTTCCGGCCGAAATTCTAGTAAATTTCAATTGTTTACTATCAAAATGAATTCACATACGCAGAAGAACTGTTTTAATAAAAAATTAGAAGTAGAATGTAGAAAAAATTTCATGCCTTAGGATTTAAAAGGTCCGCTAATTTATTGATTTATATAAGTTTTGGACTCCCACGTCTATCTACCGAGCGAATATGACAACTCGCTGATCGTGGGAATTCCCGATATTCGAATATAAGTGGCACGGGAAAAGTGGAAACATATAATAATCAAACAACAAAATTTCTACATAAAACATATACACAAAGCCTACAACTAAAGAAGTTTCCATCCGAAAACTTCTCTCCCGTGAGAAGGAGGTCTTGTAAAATCATTCATTTCACTCATTCAATCATTACAAAATCAAATCGAAATATATGTAGAACACGGAAGTTAAATTTGATAAAAATTCAACAAAAATATTGTATCACCAAAATGAGGAAATAGTTAAAAATAACGTACGCTAAATAACAAACAAATTTGAAAATTGAAACCAAAACATTTTATATTATACTCGTATGTTTTCATATATACATATTTTGATTGTAAATACGGAAGCAATTTACTTCTGGTATCAGTAGTATATATAGTAAACATTTTGAATTGTAAAATTAGTTGTAAAAAAGTAAGTTAGTTGTAAAAAGTAAGTTGGTGTTAATTTAAGCATTTGAAAAATATCGATAGTTGTTTAGTAAGATCAGAAGTGCAAGATATAAAATTAGATATAAATCATAAGTGTTAATTATAAGTGTAATTTATAAAATTAAGAAGTTAATTCAAAGTTTTAAATAAAATTAAGAAGGTAATTTAAAAATTTAAGAGTGTAAGTTAAAAAATTAACAAGGACAATTTCAAATAATAAAAAATATTTATTAATAATTCAAAATAGGTTCTTCATATTGTAGATATGCAAGCACCGAAAATATTGAATTTTCCGGGAAATTATAAAATATTAAATAATATTGAATTTTCCGGGTACAATAGAAAATAATTTTTTAATCTAAAAAAAAAAGTTAATAAATGAAGGGTTAAAGTTACCTGCAAAAAATCGTTAAATGTCTCATCAGGACGACGAGGAACAACAACTAAAACTCCGTCTTTAAGTAGTGGACACGGTTTTACGGAGACAATATCTGTTTCTTCTACACGTAGATTCTTTCTAACGGCACAATTCATCTGAATGATATGATTGGGGCAATTTTTATTCGGTACTACTGTGCACACCGTTGCCTTATTAAAATTTCCATTAATCAGTACATATTGTTTTAATGAAAAAATATTCATATTTTCTCTAGAAACGAAAACCAACAATTTGTGGTCACAATTTTCCACCCGGAGAAAGCATGTTTGTATTGTAGAACAACTATCACTTGAAAACATTATAATTAAAATAAAAAAACTGAAAAAACTAAAACTGAAAAAAGTTTAAAAAATATATTTTATGACAAATAATTTTGAAAACAATTTGTTAATATATGGTAAGGGCTATATTACACTACAAAATATTTTTGGCAATAACAATAATACGAAGCAGTTTTTGCAACAAAACTATCTATTTACTATACGAACAATTCAAAAAACAATACTTTACATAGACATAAACTAAGAAATACGCGCAAAGAAAACAAATGTGGATGTCGATTGACTTTTTGAAGTTATACCGCGGTTGCACACTTTGATCCTTTTGTCGTGATTCTTACCAAAAGAAACAAAGTATCACGAAGAAAGAATCAAAGAATATTTGTATTATTTGTGAGGACTTGTTTATACTAAAGTCTTCAAATTCGTTACATTTTTGCGTGACTAAAATGTAAAGAAAATGATACTTTTACCACAAGAGAAATGAAACAAAAAAATATATACATTTTTACCTCGCTTATTCGTAACATTGTTGAACAGTTTTTTCTTGACGTTTCTATTCAATTATTGCTTAAAATCTTCGTAAACTACAGATATTATTAATTTTTTTAATGGAAAGATCATTTTTTATAGTTTTATAAAAATTAGTTTCATTTATTCTCAATTATTTGTAGTTCAATATGAGTTCATTTCAGAGTTCAGATATAGATATAAACTAATAAAAATATTAAATTATCTAAAATTAAATTATTGTAACTAAATATAAAAATTAATTCAATTAATTAATTCATCCCGAAACTAACATAAAATTAAGAGCCTAGATATTGAATTAAAACTAATTTATTTATTTTTAAAACCCTATTTTTACTGAGGTTTTAGGTTAATGCTATCCTAAATTAATTTAACAGTTTAAACTATACTAAATTAAAACGTATCTATTTCGGAGCATCTTTTTTTTTGTTGTATTCTTTGGCGATCCTTAGCATATTGAAACCACTTCTTTATTGTGGTTTCAATATCTACTGGTCTGGCATTAAATTTTTTGATGACTGCATCTGCAATTAAGTACCGTTCATAGTCTTAACAATTATGTTAATCTAAACATTATATACCTTTCAAAAGTTTCAATATTAAGTACGAACTCACAGCTATATTTCCATGTTGGCCTTTCCATCAGAAATAGGTTGCTGCCTCGTCCGTAATTATACTTTTCAAGCAGAACCGGGTATATTTTTCCATGAATGGAATCACTAATTGTTTGATAATGTTTTTTCTGGAATAAAAAAAATGTAATAAGTATGTACATATATTTTAAAATACAAAATTTTGATAAACTTACTAAATAAATTTTTGTTTTATTATTAGCTTCAATATCCCTTTCAAGATTTTGAAAAGCTTCCACGGAATTGGCTAGTATTTAAAGTAACGGTTCTTCATCATTGAGCATTCCATGGCATGTACATTTTTCTTGGTAATCTCTAAATTCCCGTCTTAATAATTTCACCTCTCTCAGAGTTTCTCTCATAAACAATGTTATTTTTTCCTCAAACGCATTAGTTGGTGGTAATGATGAAGACTGAGATATTGTGGTGGCATTGGGTGGTACAGGCAGATGCATTGAAGCGTTATTATTATTACCCTTTGTATTGCTTTTATTTTGAATTAATTTTAATTGTTCATTCTTATTGTATGGACGGTAATCTAATTTGGTAGTTGGTGTGACTGTTGATGCGGAAAATGGTATATTAAAATTATTCCTGGTGTTATTTTCTTTGTTAGTTTCGGCTAAATTAGATGGCTTATTTTCATCGTAAGTCTTGTAAACTATTTTGTTTGTTTTTGTGGTCACTGCTGAAGTGGTTGGTTTATTTCTACTGTAAGTATAATGGTTGATCTGTGTAGATGTCTGTGGCCTCATATTATTGTCAATTTTTAGAAAGTCAATATAATTATTTTCAGAATCCAATCCAAATTCGTCGTCATGATCTACTTGTATTCATTTCTAGAATTCAAATATAATTATCAATGTAGCATTGGAATATAAACTGAAAATGAATTTGTTTTCAAATTCAGTATTTTATTTGTTATTTGAAATACGTCAAAAGAAATAGTTTCTGTAATCTTTCCACGATATCTTCATCTGTAGCAACAATCATCCACATATTTAAAAATAAATAATGGTTGCTTTTCTAATAAAGCTAATTTATTATTAAACAATTTTTCCAAAAGGATATCCGCTAAAATCGGTGACAATGGATTACCCATTGCTAAACCAAATTTTTGTTTATAAAATATATTTTGATATTCGAAATAATTATTGTGACTAATGCACACATCTAATATTTCAAAAAATTCTACTTTAGTAAGATTACAAACATCAACCAATTCAATCCACCTTTCATCAATTGCATTCTTAGCTAAATCCAAAGGTACATTAGGTACTATATATTCTATACATTATAGAATATAATATAAAGACCTTATTTTGAAGATTGAATCTTAATATTAAAAATAGAAAATAATTTTTAATTAAAAAAAAAAGTTAATAAATGAAGGGTTAAGTTAAAGCTACCTGCAAAAATCGTTAAATGTCTCATCAGGACGACGAGAAACAACAACTAAAACTCCGTCTTTAAGTAGTGGACACGGTTTTACGGAGACAATATCTGTTTCTTCTACACGTAGATTCTTTCTAACGGCACAATTCATCTGAATGATATGATTGGGGCAATTTTCATTCGGTACTACCGTGCACACCGTTGCCTTATTAAAATTTCCATTAATCAGTACATATTGTTTTAATGAAAAAATATTCATATTTTCTCTAGAAACGAAAACCAACTTTTCTTGGTGGTCACAATTTTCCACCCGGAGAAAGCATGTTTTTATTGTAGAACAACTATCACTTGAAAACATTATAATTAAAACAAAATAACTGAAAAAAATTTAAAAAATATATTTTATGACAAATAATTTTGAAAACAATTTTTTAATATATATGGTAAGGGCTATATTACACTACAAAATATGTTTGGCAATAACAATAATACGAAGCAGTTTTTGCAACAAAACTATCTATTTACTATACGAACAATTCAAAAAACAATACTTTACATAGGCATAAACAAAGAAATACGCGCAAAGAAAACAAATATGGACGTCGATTGAATTTTTGAAGTGATACCGCGGTTGCACACTTTGATTCTTTCGTCGTGATTCTTACCAAAAGAAACGAAGAATCACGAAGAAAGAATCAAAGTGTGGAATGGCGGATAGAATCACTAACTACAAACAGTTTGTCGGTAAATGGGAAAAAATCACGAAATAAATTACATATTAATCACATTAATAAATTAATTTTATTTACATCACATATTAATAAATTAATTTTATTAAAAAAATATACTACGCATGATAAGAAGTTGTATATGATGATGTCGTTTCGGAAGAAAGTCGCGTGCAGTGAAAGAGGAAATAATACATATCTAAAATCTTCAATTGTTGGAATCGGGAGCCAATGTCAACCATGGCGTTTACAAAATATGTATTAAATCGGCCAGCCACTTCCTGTTGATTGGATATTACGTCAACACCAATTTGTGGAGTTACTGACTTTTGTTGTAAATAATTTCTTTGAAATAATTCCACAGTTCCTTTGGTTTATCTATATGTTTAGTGATAAAGTCGTTTCTCTTAATTCCTTTGATTTTCAGTGCTAAAACAACACTGATAGATTTAAGTTTCTGGGATATGGAATTATCTGTAGGGTACCTTTTCTTTAATTTAAACAATTTGTTCCTTTCATTTATTAATCTATTGATATCACTAGTTAACTCGGCTTCATGTCCGTTTATTAGGTATTTTTGTAAGTTTTTCATATGTCGAGATATAACTCCGGATAGCTGGTGTAAGAAATCATTACAATTTAAATTCGTTAAAAAGTGTGCCCAAGCTGGATCAGAAATCATACTGTTATAATTTAGTACTCGAAAATTACAAGGTTCTAGCTTTTTTGACATCTTTGTTTTTGTCACCTGCAAAAAGAGTAACTTATGATCCGATAGTCTATAACCATCCGTCTATAACCGTGCCAATTGAGTTCTTAGTTCGGGTTGCATATTTCTTATCTAATTTATTTATAAAGAAGTACCCTAGGGATTGCACACTTTCTTGATATTTCTTTACATCAGAGTTATATGAATCCAATAAATTAATATTGAAGTCACCAAACACTAAGGATCGGGAATGTTTCCTTAGATATTCTTCAAGAATTGTATTAAAATTACTAAGCGAATTTTTTTTGAGATCTATAAATTGAAATTAAATTTATATGTTTATCGATTAGCTTGATTCCAAGAATCTGACAGTAATCGATATTTATTTTGCAAACAATTTAAGTGCCTCAATTGATTGTTTAACATAAATAGCGGTTCCACAATCCACCATTACCTCCTATTCGGTTCGCAAAAAAAAAAAAAATTAAATCCCTTTATATTAAAGAATCTATTTTCTTCTTCCACTATCCAGATTTCAGTTATAACCACAACATAAATATTACATGCAAAATTATTGACAAACACATCAATGTCGTGTAATTTGTTACTGATACTCTGAACTCTAAAATCTGCATTATCGACTATTAAATTTCGGTCATCTAAACCGGCAACAATATTGACAAAGTGTGTACAAACATCAAAATTAAAGTTATTCGTGTTCGTGCCCATTAAATTGTGCTGAAATAATGATACTGTAATTAAACAGTTAACATTTTGTGTATAACAACCGTATAATCATTAATCAATACACTCGTTGTTATTCTAATATTAGATGAAATGCTTCGTACAAAACAAAAATTTAACACTGTGGGAAACAAGTATGGATAAAAAAAAATAATAAAATGAAGAACTAAGAATAAAATAGTACATATTATGTAAAAAAGCTGTGTTTATATTTCGTTAAGTTGCTCCAATGTGATGTGGTTAGCTTCCATAAGCCTGGTAAGATCGCTTGTTGTAGTGATTTTAACCACCTTTTCTTTTTCTTGTCTACGAAAAAATATATTGGATGATTTGCTGATCCACAGGAACTTGTATTTAATAAATTTTCCTGCATCCCGATATAATTCCATTTGGTAAGGAGTGAGATGGTCACGAAAGAATAATTTGTTATCCTCAACCAACGTAAAGCCAATTTGACTGAAATGGATTAGTTTTCGTTTTTCTTTAAAAATACCTTATGTTTTGCTTCGGGAGTTTTAAATGTTTCTCATACCTGTCATATTTGATGTTTGCTTCGCCCGATTTTTATATAAATATCCCTCGATTTTTTGGGGTAGCTTCTGGTCTGTTATATTTTCGACTATCTCACATATTTCAGATGGCGAATCGATTAAATTATCATTCTTCATTTTTTTTAGTTGACTGCCAATTTGACTCACCAAATTAAAACTTCAAATAACAAAACAAAACGCAGTGTCATTTTAAATTTACGCTTACTAAAATTCAGTAAAAAATTCGGGATACTTCGACATAGTTAATATTATTAAAGAGCAAGTGTTTCCCTTATCAAATTAATTTTCTTATCAACAGAAAACCTTAATGGTTGGTGTGCCTTCTACGACTAGTATTGGAAAAAATGGTATATATGCCACGCTTGAAAAGTGCTATTATAGCTTTCGCTTACTATGACCCCCGATCGGGCTATAATAGCATACTTCTCAACCTTGGTGTATAATATACTGTTAATTTATTAAATATAATATAAATTTACAAAATATAAAAATAATAATGCAAATGAGTACATACATTTTATTCTGCTAAATATTATATTTTGCTAATTAATAAAGATAAAAATGTGATAATATATAGTATTATAAAACAAATAGCCATGGGCGTTTTTTCTGCTTAATCCAATATTCATAGAATACAAACTGCACAACTTATCACACCATCATGCAATGACCATCTGAGAAAAAAAATTGAAATAATTTCATCGTTTGTCAACAAATTTGTTATCACTGACACAAATACCCTGAACAACTGTTCGAATACTGAGAAAATAATTCTTAACAATTTTTTCATTCATCTTTCTAAAGCACGTAGTCGGTTGCAGATAAATAAAAAATATTATTCTTATTAACTAAATCGCATTTAAAAAGTTTATAGAATATTCCATTGGTCACAATTCAGCAGAATCTAGTAACAAAATAAATAAATACATAAATAATGGATTGGTCTCATTTTCAAAAATAATTAGTTTCATTGCCATTATTTTATTTTATTTAATGAGAATCAATAAATTAACAATTAGAATTCATTTATAAAAACCACAATTAAAACGAACGAAATAAAATAAAACGAAAACAAAAATTATATAAATACAGCAATAATTAACTTAAAGCTCATTCAATAAATATTTGCAGTAATTACTGTACATTAATCAACAAAACTTTATGAACAATAATTTTTTTGGTCTGAGCTTGTTTTTTTTTTTTTTTTTTTTTGTTATCTTTTATTATTATTACATAAATAAGAAAACAATACATAAAGAATTTAATCGAACAAATTATATCAATTTTCTATGACGTTTTGTTGGTGTTGCTATTTTATTGATTTTTGTTTTCCCAATAGAAAATAAAAACATTTTCTTTTTAATTGAAAACTAAAACTACACACAAGTAAAAGAAATAAAATTTTTATTTCGTTATAAATAAAATACGAAATAAACTGACGTACGAGTACAATATGAACAATGCATTTTTCATTGGTACCGAAGTAGAATACTAAGTAAATGGAAAAACAAGAAGCGCAATCTTATTGTTAATTTTCCCTATTTTCTTCAAATTCTTATTTCATTTAATTTTTTTTCTGTGTTAAAAATTAAATTATTATTTTTTTAATATTTGTTGCTTTCTTAAATTTGTTATTCTTAAACATTTTCTTTATAATTTAATTTCTTGTTGTAAAAGGAATGATAATAAAAAACCGGGAAAAATTTGATACGAAAAGATTAAAAATAAGCAAAACAACAAAAAATTCTGTAAGCGCTTAATTAAATGGAAAAAAATTATTATTTTCTTATAGTTTTTCTCTTTACTATTTATTTTCATTTTTTTATTACTATTTCATGTATTTTGCTTTATTCGCCGGTTCGTTATCCATTTTTAATGTGTTTTGGTCTGGTTTTTAGTTAATCATAGTCTTGAAGAAACACAAACTCGATTAGTTTAAAACTCAACACAACACATCACACAATGACAACACTAAATACAGATGCATAAGTGATTTATACTCATATAAAATTATTTAATCTTTTCTCCTTCTATTCTTTATGCAGAACTTTCCTTTTAAGAATTTACCAGCTATGTTAAAATAATTCGAAAATTCGAACTAAGTCTAAAAGTAAATAGGGGGGAATTTAGAAAATAAACCTATTTATGGTGCCTTTTCAATTAATACGGTTTGAAAAGTAAAACATTTGGATGTCTCTTCAGATAAATATATATTTAACGGTGATAAATCTCTACCACAGTTCTCGAACTATAAACGCCTCTTGAAATTTTCATGTGCTCTACAAAAGATACTAGTTGCGAAGTAGTACATGCCAATGAACCGCATAAATGGGAATGCAAATTTTTTGTTCTCGGTGAAATTTCAGGGTTTACGTACAATTTTGGACTATTTTCTCGGCAGGAAAATGATAAATGTATCTTTCTATAGAAAGCTCATTAAATGTGGTTATTCGACTATTTCGAAATTTACCAAAAAATGTGACCCACCACGTTTACTTCCATAATTATTCCACGAGTTTACCATTTGTTCTAGAATTAAATAAAGTTGGCCTTCAATCAATAGGTACAGTACGCCACGAGAGACTAACTTCATGCAAGTTATAAGCCGAACGTGTTGTAAAGGATAGGCCTGGAGGTTTTGTGATGGAGAACGTCCAATAGAATGCGTTAAAATAAATGCTGTCTTATGGAAAGATACTAAATATGTAACATTACTCTTCACATTTGCTGGTGAATTACCAATAACAAAGGTAAACCACTACATCCATTGCAAGAAACAAACTGTCCAAGTTGATTGTCCCCAAATCATCATGGCGTACAATAAACATATCGTGATACAAAAATGAGAATATGATAAGTGAAAATTCACGTTTTTCAGGAGAGCCAATATAAGTTTTAGTAATAAAATCGCACAAACATTTTTGTTTTAAAAGTTAAAATAACGATTATATAGCTCTTTTTTAATATTTTATTTATTACAACTTAAGCTTTCGGAACCATTTCGGTTCCATTCTCAAAAGTAAATGGATTTACTTTTGAGAATGGAATCGAAATGATTCCGAAAGCTTAAGTTGTAATAAATAAAATATTAAAAAAGAGCTATATAACCGTTATTTTAACTTTTAAACCCACAAGCTCATTAAACAATTTAATTTTTGTTTTAGCAATACTTTGGACTTGATGAATGAAATGTAATGGATTGAAATATGCTCTTTTGGACTACCCAAATTGTTTTTCAATATTTTTTTAATGAGAAAGGAAAAAACTTGAAATACACTAAACAGGAAAAAGTGCCAATTACACTATATACACTACCTCGGAATGATGTACATAGTTTTTTTTCGTATCAAATAACGATAACATAGTTTCAATAGATGAAATAAACTAATTTTAATGAAACAATCATTTAAGAAAAATAGTTTCATTTAATTTTAAAAAAAATATTCCAGTTTTAAACTAACATCACAAATAATAATATCACGAACCTCTTCATCAGAGTTCCGCAAATCAGGAGCTGAGTATGTTAGGTAGTGATAAAAACCGTGATATGCCAAGCTAATGCATTAAGCTAATGCATCATTGTATCTCACTTCAGATATGTGCAAAGGACTATTGTATGCTCAGCCAGGTTCAAAATTTAAAGTGCCGTTGATTGCATTGCGTTTTCTATATTTTGTTTCTTTAACCAGTGGTAATTGTTTTAAATTCATCTGAAAACTAGTATTTGTAATTCGATGATTTAGAATAAATTCGGTCAATGTCAATGAATATGTGTTTAATTTTGCTAGTGCAAAATTTTTGATTGTCATTGTTTTTAGTAAAATTCAACCTTTTTGGGGCTTCTTAAAGACTCAAAATCACTTCACATATTAAAACAAAAACAATTTATTTATAATTTGAAATTTTATTTAATAAAACGGAAATTACACCAAATAAATTTTCAAATTACATATTTTCACATTATAACTCGCTGAAATGTTGATTAACCTAAAAACACAAATAATAATTTAATATTAATAATATATTGTAAAATAATTATTAACATATCTGTATGTACACATGTTTACATTCATTTGTTGTCTTAGATCCTTCAGAAAAATAAAAGAAAGGATTAAACTACATTTAATACTAGAAAAATTATAATTAACTTACCTAGTCAACATTTATTTTGTTGTGTATGTTGTGACAAGTCGATCATTATTATTTTAAACAAAATGTCAAAATATTATAGTATTTTTCAGACGAGAAAAATGTGATGACGATAATAGTATTGCAATATAGAAAAAAGAAACGTGCATATAGAAAAAAGAAACCAGTGAGTTTGGTTGTCTTTAATTTTGAGTTCTGTTCTCTTCGATATTTCAAACCATCAAGATTGGAATTAAAATTGTAAAACCAATTATAAAATAAATCATTATCAAATTATTGTGTTTGGTTTTAATAAAATAATATTTGTCTTCGAGAAAATAAAGTTAACTCATAAATACATTAATATTTATTGAGAGTGCTTTCAATTCTCTCTCTCTCTCTCTCTCTGTGGCACTATATCCTATCAAGGGATTTTGCCGCTCAAATGAGTTATCATAATCATATTTTCATTTCGGATAATGAGTGATTAATTCATTGATTCTGAACCAGCCGTGAAATATTTTCTTTGTCACCACCGGGAATCAAACCCGGGACCTCCGGTCGCTGGAGCAAGCATGTTGACCACTTTGCTTCGGGCAGCTTTCAGTACTGGTGATTTAAAAACAACGAAATCATTAAAATTCATTTCGATTAAAGTAAACATCACCACTCCGTACTACCAAATCGAAACGTGATAAGGTCGATGATCCGATTGATCAAACCTCGGAACTTGGGGTAATAGTCGAAAACATTTGAATTCTAACTAAATCAAGATCTTTTTTAACTCCAAATAAAAGGAGCAAAATTGAAACGTAAACCAAATATCGATCACCACAAAAGCAGCCCAAAAAAGCGAAAAATTCCAAAACGAAAGTTAAAAATACAAATGTTCCTAAGGCCCACCAAACCATGCAGCAAGAATCGATTGGAAAACGACGATCAATTCGTGTTAGACAAGAACCGATGACTTTTTGGAAGGTTCATAAAGAACCAATATCGAATAATCGGACTGAATTCTACAATAAAATGTTTTTAAGTAAATCCTCTAAACCTAAACAAAAGACAAGTAAAAACAAAACGTCCAATAATCGAACACTCTTTAGTGGAATCTGATACTAATAAAGAACATGATGTTCAATTGCCAAATTTACCATCACCAGAAATAGCACCCCTCATCCTAGGTTACTCGGGGTACTTTGGCTGTCTCTGTGTACACCTAGGTAACCAAGGAAGCCGCGTTCTCGTCGCGGGGGGCGGGTACTGCTTCAGCAGTTTCAAAGTGCTACCGCGGATCAATTGCCAGTGGTATAAATTGGCTAAAACAAACAATGAGTACAACAAATACGGAATGTAATACTAAGGTGGTACAGCAGCAGATATGCTGCCAAATCTACATTTGGACGAAGTTCCAAATTACCAAGGTCACAAGAAAGTGCTCATTGTAAATGTTCAAATAAAAAAAAATAACACCAAACGTCAATATTAAAACAATAAATATATGTAAACAATTGATTATGTTTTTAAATATATAATATTGTTACGGTGACACCTAGATAAGAATGGAATAGATTAGAATAGATTTCGTTCAACATTTACGCGTCATTTGTATACTAACATATTTGCTCGAGCGCATTTAGGATTATTCTGGAAACAAATATTTTGGTACATAAAGGATTACGTTGACGTGGAATGCTGAGTCTTATTTTAAACGTGATACAGTGAAGGTTAAATAGAAAGATTATTAAAGTGATTATTAAAGCGATTATTAAAGTGATAATTAAAAAGTGTGTTATAATTGTAATAATTAATTGTTAATTTTGTGTTGTATAATTATTGTGTTGTGTAAATAAATTTGTGTGACTTCAAATTTGAAGCAGTTGTATTTATTCACAATCCAGTGATTCGAACCTTGAGTGACAAGGCAAAAACGTAACAATATGTACAATAAATAACACTGTTTTTTATATTAATATGCATTTATAACTCTCTAATTATTCTAACTATCGACACTCCATTAAAGTTTAAAATACACTTTCGTTAAAGTTGTTAGAAATAATAAATTGCCCAGTTTCATTTCACTATGTCATATCATAAAATTGCATCCAAAGTTAATTTACAACACAATAATTGCACACCGATCTTTTATTTAACCTCGCCAATTTCAAAAATGCAATTCAACTGTAGTACATATAATAAATTAATAACCCTAATTCTCTAAGAAATACATATCAAATATCCAATCATCTGATAATCGTAATACCAAAACGAAATATTATATAATATATTTATAAAAGTCGCGGGAAAATTTGAGCAGTCCATTTATTATGATCATACTCCATAACTTTATGAAAAATTTATTTTAAAATTTCGCTTTAATAAATCAAATTAAATTTGCTAACAAAAATAACCAAGTTATATATGTAGAACTGTGGCATTGTTCCAACGTTAAACAATATTCGAATAATCACAAATTGTTTATTACAACAAAATTCCGTTTAAAAACCAAAAAAAAATTCGTCTGAATTTGTTAAACATCCAAGCTAAATTGATATGGACCTGTTATCACGTTTTCTATTTCCTTCATCAGATAATAGCTTTATCTGCAATCTTATCATAATCAACAAAATCCGTTTTCAGTAAAACCATTCAGTCCAATTATTTCATTTATTAAGTACAAGTCCCTTATTAATTGCATTCGAAATCGTACAACAAAAAAATTCAAAACACCAAACAAAACAAGTAAATGCTAGTACGTACTGGTACCCAGTATGCAATTTTTCCACTGTGTGGAAAAAACTGTTTTAATTCCATTCTAAATTCCGTACTACAAAATATCAAAGACACAAAAATATCGATTTTGGAGAAAAGTAATTGTCTTTCTCTTTCTATTTCGCGGTAATATTATTTTTGTTTTATAAGTTTCGATTGTACCTTTTATTTTCAGTTTCTTCTGACAAGTCGACGTAAACGGTTGTACTACATAATTAGTTTTTTTTTTTACTTCAAAGTGTTGTGTTTTATTATGATGTTTTTTGATTTGTTAAAGTAAATAATTTTAAATTTAAATATATAATAATAATTATTAACTTATTTAGTGATCGCGATGTACAAATTTGGACTAAAAAGGTAATAGTGATCTGTCTCACAATGGCGTCGTCGCGAAATACATGTACGTAGTAAATTTTCAATGCATTTTTTTTTCAATACAACGTGGCGGATGCAATACAACGTGACGGATGCAATACAAAACTCAATTTATGAAAATTAATTATGTAAATCAATTTTCTATATTTTTAGTACACCAATAAAAAATAATGTGAATAAAAAATTAATATTTATTTTATTATAAATGGAAAATTTTGTTTTATTTCGGATAAGAATTATTATTTATTCCAATTGGAAAATATATACAAACACGTGCCTTTAGTTTCAGTGATTTTTTTCTCTTTTTAGTTGGGTTTCACACCGACACCGGAATTTTTGTAACACTTTTCTTTGGCGGGGAGTACCGTGTGCTACACATGGTTCTTTCCATAGAAGCAATGTGGTTTTAGAACGCGAATGTAAATGGATTTCCGTCGGCATTGCATATTGGGAACATCCCAGTATGCAATTATTCCACTGTGTGGAAAAAAACTGCTCAAATGTCGTACAAAATTCCGTACTAACAAATACCAAAGACACAAAAATATTGATTTTCGGCAAAAATAAATTTCTTTCTCTTTCATTCGCGAAGTTTTTATTTTTATTTTTTGTTTTGTATCTTCATTCTTCAGTTTAATATAGCACTTGAGAAGATAACACGTCATTCTCGTGCAAACCGCGATTTTATTTTTATTATGTTAACTTGCGTTTTACGGTGTTATTACTTATATTTACTTCATCAATTATATATAAGGAAATATATTACGTGTTTGTGTTGTGCTTGTGAATAAATTTAGATGTAAAAAGGGGTAATAGAATGATTTTAAAATGGCGTCGCCTTGTAATGATGGAAATTTCCTATTTTATTTTTATTTTTCAAGGTTGTGCTTGTTGGGATGTAAAATTGGCTGGGCGTCAAAGTACACCATATCCAATATGCAATGCCGACGGAATTCCATTTACATTCGCGTTCTAAAACCACACTGCTTCTATGGAAAGAACCATGTGTATCACGCGGAAATTCGTACTCCCCGCCAAAGAAAAGTGTCACAAAAATTCCGGTGTCGGTGTGAATCCCGACTAAAAAGAGAAAAAACCACAGAAACAAAAAGCAGTTTGAATATATTTTGCAATTGGACTAAATAATTCTTATTTGAAATAAAACAAAATGTTCCATTTATAATAAAATAAATATTAATTTTTTATTCACATTATTTTTTATCTACAAAAAAATAGAAAATTTATTAACCCAAATTATAATTGTGCCACGTTGTATTGCATCCGCCAGCATATTGAGATCTTGAAAAAAATATCATTGAAAATTTACTACGTAAATGTATTTCGCGACGGCGCCATTGCGAGACAGATCACTATTACCTTTTTAGTCCAAATTTGTACATCACTAAACAAGTTGATAATTATTATTATACACTTAAATTTAAAATGATTAACTTTAACAAATAAAAAACATTATAACGAAACAACACTCCAAAGAAAAAAAACTATTTATGTAGTGCAACCGTGCACGTCGACTTGTCAGAAGAAACTGAAAATAAAAGATACAATCGAAACTTATAAAACGAAAATATTACCGCGAAATAGAAAGAGAAAAACAATTATTTTTCTCCAAAATCAATATTTTTGTGTATTTGATATTTTGTAGTACGGAATTGTGTACGACATTTGAGCAGTTTTTTCCACATAGAGGTAAAAAATAATTGCATACTGGGTATTAGTTAAAAACACATCATTATCGTTCCGGTACAGTAGGTTTACGTGAAATGACATGAAATTCGTCGTGAAGTGATATGTTTAGTTGGTTTAATTGAATTGAAGATACAAATTTATGCGCGATTCCCAATATGCAATGCCGACGGAATTCCATTTTCATTCGCGTTCTAAAACCACACTGCTTCTATGGAAAGAACTATGTGTATCACGTGGAAATTCGTACTCCCCGCCAAAGAAAAGTGTCACAAAAATTCCGGTGTCAGTGTGAATCCCAACTAAAAAGAGAAAAAAAAACACAGAAACAAAAAGCACGTGTTTGTATATATTTTCCAATTGGAATAAATAATAATTCTTATTTGAAATAAAACAAAATTTTCTATTTATAATAAAATAAATATTAATTTTTTATTAGCACAAAAATACACAATTAAATTTTATAACACAAATTTTATAAATTAAATTTTAAGCACGTTCACCATACGTCTTGTTTGTTCACCATACGCGCATCCAATTGAACATCCCAACAAGCACAACCGATCTTGAAAAGAAAAAAATGCATTGAAAATTTACAACGTAAATGTATTTCGCGACGACGCCATTGTGAGACAGATTTCTATTACCTTTTTCGTCCAAATTTGTACATTGCGATCACTAAATAACTTAATAATTATTATTTTATACTTAAATTTAAAACTATTTACTTTAACAAATAGAAAACATTATAATGAAACACAACACTTTATAATGAAACACAACACAACACTAGTGCAACCGTGCACGTCGACTTGTCAGAAGAAACTGAAAATAAAAGATACAATCGAAACTTATAAAACGAAAATAATATTACCGCGAAATAGAAAGAGAAAAACAATTATTTTTCTCCAAAATCAATATTTTTGTGTCTTTGATATTTTGTAGTACGGAATTTTATACGACATTTGAGTAGTTTTTTCCACACAGTGGAATAATTGCATACTGGGTTCATGCGAAATGTGTTACAGTTATGCTAAAGGATTTCAATTAGCAAGACAATGGTGAACGTGCTTAAAATTTAATTTTGTGTCAAAAAACAAATTGGTCGAATTGGACGAAAATTTTATGTATTTATGTGTATATTAATTTATATCAATAAGAAATTAATATTTATTTTATAATAAATGGAAAATTTTGTTTTATTTGTGATATTTTTTCTCTTTTTAGTTGGGTTTCACACCGACACCGGAATTTTTGTGACACTTTTCTTTGGCTGGTAGTACGAATTTCCGTGTGCTACACATGGTTCTTTCCATAGAAGCAGTGTGGTTTTAGAACTCGAATGTAAATGGATTTCCGTCGGCATTGCATACCCAATATGCAATACACTAACATAATTTCTCCTTGAACTTGAGCCTGAATTGGTAATCAAAGACAAGTTATGTTATGCATATTAGAACACAAATATCAACTTAGAATTTCACTTTGTATTTATCAACTAGTAGCTACTTACCTATAAATCACGATTACTATAATCATTTATCTAAAATAATAATATTAAGTTAATATAGAATTCAATTTCTATCATGTAATTATCGTCTTACCAGTTTGTTATAATATTTTGACACTTGTCTACTTACTACTACAAATGAATTGTAAAATTAATTTAATTACTATTAGTGCGTTTTATACCAAATAAGTGATATGTAATGCCATCTATTGGCAATAATTTACGAAGCGATTGGTAACCATCTGTAGTAAATAGTTAAATATTTTGCAACTAATATTTCAAAAAAAAAAAAAAATTCTCTCTGTCATCAACCAGCAAACCGGCAAGTTGTCGATAAAAAATAAAATCAAAATCAGCGTTCGTGGTTTTATTTTAACTAAACAAAACACCAACCAAATATCTCAATGACAAATAGAAAACTCAAAGAAAGCTAGATTTCCTTGGTAAACTATTAGTGTCCGGAATCTCCATTTTTGATGTATTCGGCGTTGGGAGCATAAAAATGCATCGGGATGAGAAAAAATATCTCATTCCGAAACTATGTTTAAACCGAGTTGCAAACCATTGTTAGGGGTGACACATTACAACGAAACCATGGTTAACTCGAAACCATAGTTATGAAACCAGTAATGTGTCTATAGCATAAGGAGAGAACTCCTCGTTGTAAAATTTGAAAGACGAGCCAAAATATTGTATGAAAAATGTAACTGTTATTCCATTACATACATTCACACGAAAAATAAAAAAATATTTTCATACCATCATAAGTAAAAATAAAAAATTATATTTTATATATTTCTTCGTCTTCCTTCTATTCTAATTTCCATATTTCTACTACTAAATAAATAACAAACTAACAACATGATCATCGGCATCGATCGCCACGATAATAAAAAAAAATATGAAGAGCGAGAACAGACAACATAGAGAATAAAAATATTTTTATTTTACAAATTTTTCTTCACATGATTTCTGTTTACGATGTGGGCGAACTAACTGATTTGTACAGTCTTGGCTAAAAGTATTGAGCACCCATGATATCTAACAATTTTTTGGTAGTATCAATTTGAAATAAATTGAAACAATTTTTATAGGTTCACATTACTATTTATTTATATAAAATTAATATTTCGTGGGTCCACCCTTTGCCTTAATTACGGCAGAAATTCTTTTGGATAGAGGGTTTACGAGTTTTTTACATTCTGCAGGACATATGGCGCTCTGTTCTTGGTGCAGACAGCGTTTTAGGTCTTATTTGTTATTTAGCGCCTGACTCTGCGTTTTAAAAAACTCCATAAATATTCTATTCTATGAGGTTCAGGTCCGGGGACTGGGCAGGCTACTCCAGAACCTCAATGCCATTTTCTCAAGACCATGCCATTATGCGTACAGATTTATGACATGGCGCGTTATCCTGCTGGAATTTATCCTATCCATGTTTGCATCACCAAAAAGTGTTAAAAATGAGAGCAGCAACGGAGATTCTAGGACTTTTATGTATTTTGAAGAGTTCATGTGGCCCTCACACACGAACATTTCGCAGAAATTAGTCATGCAGAATTAGTCATGCAGCCCAAGACCATTATGCTGTTCCCCAGTGTTTTACGGTTGGTACCACACACTCTGGACTAAATGCTTCGCCTACCCGGCGACGTACAAAAGGCACACCAGGTGTACCAAAAATCTGATATAAAGAAAATGTAGAGACTTTTTAGAAGTATTTTAGTCATAGCTTGTATATTAACACTATGTATGAATCATATTTATTACTAGCAGCTCAGCATCAGCTCTTCTATGCTGATGTATCATGCGAGACAACAAATTCACTTTTTTATTAACATTCACTTATATATTATACTAATAAATTTACACATTTGATTTACATAAATATAAATGCTTTTTAGTTAATATATTAATTGTCTATATACTTTTTCATAATAAAAACATTTATTTTTTAAACTGAAATCTATTTATACAATATTTGTGTCTTGGATATTCTCCAAGTATTTTTATAATCCTTTTATTCTATTGCAAAACTCTAGTTGTGAAAATTTAAAACAAAACTTATATACTTTTTTCTGGTATACAACCTGGCTAAGGACTCTATGTTTCAGCAGTTCAACTAAAGCCAGACTGTATACCAGTTATAACAATTGTACCAATTATATTTCTCTACAAAACGCATCCATTATACCATTTGGAAATGTCATGAATTAGACATTTATTTACTGCTAAGATGTCATAACAAACAACAACAACAAATCAAACAACAAGGTAAATAATTTAATTATAAAAAACTTAATAGAAATAATTACAAAGTTTAATAAATTTATTTTTTTATTAATATTTACAGAGATATGCGACAACGAGTGAACGATACACCCACAACTTCAGAAAACTAAAATATTTGTATCGATCAATTTTATTTTAAAATCATATTATTTAATATTATTAGGGCGTAGAATTGTCAACTTACTTCAAAGTTTGATTCGTCTGACCACACGATAATTGAGCAATCTTCTTCGGTGAAACTTTGTTATTTTAAGGCCCTTTTATACCGAGCCCTTTTGTTTTTTTCGTAGAGCCTGGGTTTCTTCCTAGCTTTACAGCCTTTCAAACCAGCCTCCTGAAGCCTTCTGCGAGTGGTGCGAGCAGAAATTGGTTTCTTAATTTCTACTGACAACTCTGCAGCGAGGTTTGAAGAAGTTTTTTTTCCTATTTTTTAAAGCTTCTCTCACTAATTTTCGGTCGTCACGATATGTGGTGATGTGTTTGCGCTCGGTTCTGTACTATTACTTTGTGATCTACTAGCGGTGAATCGCTCAATAGTATATTGCACAGATCGGCGTGAACATTTCACGGTTTTAGAAATCTCTACTTCTGATTTCCCTTGCTCATGCAGAAGCTGTATCTGCACACGTTGTTCTAAACTTAACTCTTTTTGTTGCGGCATATTGTAATAATAGCACTAAATTTAACAAATCAAAACACCAAAAGTGGATTAGATCACTGGATGTGTACACAATGAGCGAAAGTAGCGAACTGACGAATAAAAACAAAATGGAAAAATAACAAATTTTACTGCACCAGATGGTTTATTGCAACCCCTGTGGTGTGAGTCACTGTTTTTAGTCCTTTTTAGATGTCAAAAAAATAATAAACAAACAAAAGGGGTTGTTTTCTGTTATACTTATCGTGTACGCCCCACATTTATAGGGTGCTCAATACTTTTGGCCAATGCATTTTGTTCACAGGTTTCTAGCTATGTGTATCGATAATCGTTGTTTTAACACAACTAAAAATGTATTTAATTACATATTTACTATAAAAAATGAAAAAATTAACATTTCAAAGATTGTTATGTTGTACGTTCTTCATTCTTCGACCTTGATTCGAACTGACATCAAAATTGCGATTTCTGTCGACTTGTTAATAAATTCGTTACTAGTTGTAATTTTAAAAGACCCAAGGTTTCATGGTAAAGGAATATTGCGTTAGATCATAGTTATCTTACAAAATCCAATCCTGATTGAATAGATACTTCATAACGTAGCATTACTGCCAGACGCAGGAAATTTTTTTAGGAAACTCATTTTTGAATGTTGATTGTTTTTCATACTCCGTAGCCTCTTGTAATCCAGAATCTGGTCTACTGGTAGTAGTCATATTCCTAGTGATGGTAAATTTGGCAATTGAACATCAGGTTCTTTTTAGTATAAGATTCCACTAAAGCGTGTTCGACTATTGAACGTTTTGTTTTTACTTGAATTCAGCCCGATTATTAGAGATTGATTCTTTATGAACGTTCGAAAAAGTCATCGATTATTGTCTAACACGAATTGATCGTCGTTTTCTAGTCGAGCCTTGTTCCATGGTAAACAACAAGGCCCCTAAGTAAACTGTTTAGTGGTCCATTTTCTGAATTTTTAGCAATTGGCTAAGCGGAAGTCCTCAATTTCAGGTATTCTTCCGAACAAGCATCTCAAATACCACCAGCAAATTCTGATTCTGATACAACACAAACAAATTGAAGTTTCAGAAAGTTAATTTAACGAGGCTCCGATCTCCACCCATGCTATTACTTTATAAGTTGGCTGTTTAACTTTTCCGCATTTAATTAGTTGATACCATTGTTAGAAAAATTTCTTGATTTTTAGCCATTCGCTCAGTACATGAATGGACGCTGTCCCCTTCGTTTTGGGTGTGTCCTTTCTATAAATATTTGTGGGAAATATTAATATTATAATTTTTGGAAGCCCAGGCGTAAAAACTGTACAATATTTTATTTCTTTTTTGCCCTGGACAATTATCCGACCAAAATCTAAATTACTGACTAGAAGAGTGAAGCTTAATAAAGTAACGTAATCAGCTAGCGACCTCAGTATCTCCCCTATTTCCTAGCGTCTCGTGCCTTACAAAACAGGATCCAATGTTACTGTTAAGACGATATACGGTGAAATTCTAATCAAAATATTTTTCGTTTATAGGCGAAAACCGAAGCACTTGATTGTGGTACAGTTAGAATTTTTTGAAAATCAGAAACAACTGGGCTTCGAGTTCATGAATTAATTTGTTCCTCGAGTGGCAAAATGTTTTCGATAAAAAATATTTAAAACTAATAAAAAAAAATGATATATGTGATGTAATAGAGGATTGTAAACACATAATAGACGATTGTAATAAATACACGGAGATCAGGAAAAAATATTTAATAATTAGAAATAAAAAAATTAAAAGATATAATAAAAAATAACAAATCGGAAGAATTAATAGAAGTATGTAAATTTCGAAATGAAGTTAAAATGATGAAGTTATGCTGGATGATGGTTTTCTAGTTTCCTCTCTTCGGAAATTGTGTGGTTGACTAGAGTAATTATTTGTAGACTTATGTCAAGCTTTCTTCTGATTTTATTTTTTTTAAAAGGCTACATAAGTATTGGCGAAATTGCTCTTCTTTTTCAAGGCGCCTGTTCACCGGTCTATTTTCTTGCACGTGCTTTATAAATTCAGTAGTTTCCATACATTCTTCCAATTGTGTTAGATCGGTATTACCTTTCTGAAATTTCACATAAAATAAAAAAGTTTAATTACTGAAAATAAATAGTTCAATATAATACAAAAGAGATAAAATTTCAATGAAGTATAATTTCTGTTTCGAATTGGCCTATATACAAGTATAATAGTTAACAATTTCTTACAGATCGACTCAGAAGAGGTGCATATAAATATTCTTCACATTCATATCGTATCAAAAGAAATGTATTTTAGCTAGAACTATATTCAACTAAGTTTGTAAACTTACTTTTTCTGCGGTAACTGCAATTCCAAATGCCTCAAAATTGTGAATAAATTCATGGTTATCAGACATAGATCCGTATTCTTCGGTATCAAGCTCCTGCAAATAAAAACAAAATACAATTGAATTATAACATTCATTACTGAGGTCAGTTAAATAAATCGTAATTCAAAGTAATATTCTTTTAATTTTCCAAATATATCTCATCGTAGAACACATTTACTGAAAAATCAGGCAAAAAAATTTGATGTACATCAAAAAACGAAAATTTAGATTTTTTCTTCCATTTTAACTAACACATTCACATATTTGTATAAATAAATAAATCGTACGTTGACAAATACGTCAAAAGTGTCATTTTTCTTATATTTTTTCGTGTGCTAGAAAAATTTAAATATTATCTATGTATTATATTAATACGCTTAATTTTTTCAAACTCAACCCTAAAATGACCCCTAAACATGATCCGATCCGTTTTAGTTTTTCAGGGTAGGTCGACTTAAATATAGCGGTGTGCCTAGGCTAGAAAAATCGGAAAAATTCCACCGGGAAGTACTTGAAACGGGTACCTCAGGTGTTTTCAGCAAAATTTTGTTACGACGCCAGAATGCCATGACAAAATATGTTTATATTGAATCTAAGATCATGCGCATTACACCGTGACAATGACAAAATTTATTAAAATTACCGATATGTTTGTCATAATACCGTGATGACAAAATGAGTAGAAAATTTGTAATTGAATCTCAATTAAACAAGAACATAAAATGATTTTACATACATTTTGGTGTTAATAGTTGTGAGTGTAAAAAATACAATTTTGTCATGACACTCTATATCTATCTAAGATTTAAAAATTAACCGCGTATATGAATTTACTTTATTTTTGATAAAAGTGCATCAAATTTACATCTTAACAAATCTTCTTAATCATTTCTTAACCAAAAATTCAACAAAATGTATTCACCTGACTGATTATTCAGTCACAGGTCAGCTAATATACATAAATATTGAAATATGTATTATATTTAAACATGTCATCAGAAATGGAGTACACAACTAGTAACTAAATTAAATTTGTTATTTATGTGGTTTCCCTCTTTTTCTCGTACTCGCACACTACGGCAGAAACACATACATTTTTTTCGTATTATTTAGCTGTGTTGCTTTGAAAAGATTACAACAACAATTTCATTGTATTAAAGCCGATTGTTTTTATGGTTGGTTCACGTACGTGATCAAAAATGTTTGATCACAATATGAAGTTAGAAACAAAAGCGATTGCCCTAAATATTAAGCTATTTTACTTGACGTTTCATTTGTCATTTTCAACCATTTTAATTTGTGTATTGTGTTTGGCTGAGGTGACGACTGATAATTAAATAAAATAAAATCATTCATTTCATTTTTCATCAACATTCGTTCATTTTATTCATTCTGAAGAACAGCCGATAGTTTTTAATGCTTTTTTACTTATTACACAAAACTTATTATACAAAAATTAATATTATTTTTAATTTAAATAAACACTATTATTTCATGTAAACGCACGACAAAATTAAAACACCAAATGCCGAATATGAAAATGGCGCGTGTTTTGTTTGTTTGTTTTTGATATTGACGTGAGTCATATAGAAATGTCAGGAAAATAGCAATATTATGTATCCCCACTTACCCACACAAATGTGTGAATAAGACAAAAGAATCATGTCAAACTTTTATTTTTGTATGTGTTTGAACCAACTTACACATTAGTGCATTCCTTTCCTTTCCACAATTGTGTTGATTGTACTTTAAATCAAGCGAAATTTTTTATCAAAAAAGCCATCACATACTGTTTTTTTACTTACACATTTGTGTGGTTTGGACTTAATTTAGCCATTTTGGTAGGAAAAGGGATATAATGAGCGTCATTATTAGTCATAATTTGTTTTTCCTATGTTGGATGCTTGCGATCAAAATTTGCCCAAAGATAAAATTATTTCATCTCAGGCGGGGAAATTACAACGATTAGATTGGCTTGATTCGCCAATCATTTTTTCATCACGTACGTGAACCAACCATTAAGACAAGAAATAAACGTTCTCGACAAACAATTTGTAACCAAAACAGCGACTCGGGAACAATGTTACCGGTGCGTGGTAACAGAATGTTAAAGCAAATAAGTAAAATCTAATGCTTTTCATTTATCTTTTGTTATTTTGTTCGAACTAGCTGACCTGTGACTGAATAATCAGTCACGTGAATACATTTTGTGAATTTTTGGTTAAGAAATGATTAAGCATATTTTTTAAGATGTAAATTTGATGCACTTTTATCAAAAATAAAGTAAATTCTTATACGCGGTTAATTTTTAAGTCTTAAACGGCATGCACGCGGTCAAATGCACACAATATGACTTACGTGCCAAGTCAAATATTCATACCTCAAACGGGAAGCGCGCGCTCGGGATCACATGACCATTCACGCGCCCAAAACAAATATTCAAATCTCAAACGGGAAGCGCGCGCTTGGGATCACATGATCACTTACGCGCCCAAACCAAATATTTAAATCTCAACTTCGGCTGGAGACATTTTGATTATCCACTGCAGCAGTTGTTTTACGAAATGCATCCAACCGCTTTTCGTTTAGCAGTTGAATTCGTAATTTATCTTCTTCGAATTCTTGAACTGTATCGAAGACTTGCACTTCTACGGGACTTCTCAATGGAGTGGGTAAGCCGATCATAGCGCAAGAAAGTCCGTGTTGTACAAGAATTATGTTGATATCGTGGAGAGCCAAATTTTTTGCTACATTTTCAATGTGGTATCGGCTGTAATCAAGATGTCATCTGCATGCTTCATCCAAAGATCAAGAGGTTTTGAAGGTTGAAAAAAGCAACAAATCTAAGCGAAAGTCTCTCGAAGCTGTCTTGGCATTTGAAAGACTGCTGTTTCTGTTAAGCAGTGATCCCATTCATCGTCGTTTACCAGACCTCGTGCAGCTGTAGCTTCTTTGAAGGTTTTGTAAATAAAACCATTGAATGTTCGTACAAAATTCAAAGCTGGTGGAACCTCAAGAAGAAATTTGTGTATTTTTCTCTTTTGTTTTAACTCGCTCGCGTTTCAATCAATCCCCACGCGATGTATTCGAAAAATTTAGTTTTCTAAATAATTTTACGTAGTTTAATTCATTTGAGTTTAGAATTTTGGAGAAAATTAATGTGTTACGCCTTCAAGTTTCAGTGATCAATCTATTGCAAACGAATTTTGAGCCGATCAAAGTTTTACGGCATAAATGCTAATGAGGAAATGTTGAGAGAAATGATTATGACAGCTTTGTTCATTGCCTTTGCTAAGAAGCATGCTATGGAACGTTTTGTTTTATAAATAACATCGGGAGGCAAGGCGATCATTTGCCAAAATCTTATTTAACCTCCTTCACTGGACTTTGTTGTTCATCAACTAAACATAGTCCAGTGCAATAGTGTATAATAAATCAAGCTAGCTATTACTTTATGCCGATGATATCGGTATACTAAGTGGCGACCTAATTTGAACTTCGTCCATTGGAATTATCAGCGCAACATATGGCCTTTATTGCAAAGAAGCAAAATCCAAATAAATGGTTTGTGTAAGGAGGCTAGCAAGCTGAAATATTCTATAGGACGATGTAACAGATGGCTCATCTAACGTTTGCAATTTAATTTTATTCTAGTTCAAAGTCTATTGAATATTTTTCAAAGCGGTTTGTTTTATTAAAATGATTCAAATGACTTCCACGGCTGGCTTTACAATATCCCATTCTTTCAACCCAGTTTGTTAGAACAGTTTCGATTGTATGGTTTCGATATGTACTCCTATTTCATCAATGGCAACTTTGATTAAGTCTTTCAAGTCTTGGATAGTTTCTGGACGGTTAGCGTAACTCTTATACCCTTAACTTGGCTCCCCACAAGAGAAAGTCCAACAGAGTCAAAACTCAGCTGCGTGATGGCCAATTGATATCTCCATTACGGCCGATTATTTGATCCCCGAAGACAGTGTGCAAAAGACCGATTGTTGCGTTTGCTGTGTGGTAAGTTAAGCCGTCCTGTTGAAACAAAATGTAGGATATCTCCTCCTCTTCAATCACTTATGTTAAAAAATTATCTTTTATTTATTTAAACTCTTTTTCAATTAATTTATTTTTTATTACAACAATTTTATTTAATGTTCTCAAATAATATTAGAAATTAGTATTAAGTGATTAATCTAATAATAACTTAATACTAATTTCTAATATGTACTTAAATCTATTACGTTGGCACTCGATCTAATGTGTCACCAAAATATGCATAAAGGTATTTATGCACATTTGTTGCGAATGGATTTGTATGGTATTATACGCGCGCTTTTGAAAAGTAGATCCCAATTCCGTGTGGTTTTTATTTGCGTCATGTGCAGAGGATCGTAACTATGCAGGGTAATAAAAACTCGGTTATCGTGGCTCGTTAACGTTGCCAATTGACAGTAAACAAGTAAGCAAGAACCAAAAAATGAACCAATGATGCCGCCATGGTTACGTGTGAATTTATTGAGTCCCAAATGCGACGATTTTGCTTCTAGACGTAACCTCCAGGGTGAAAATGAGCTTCATCGGAAAACTGTTTTTTGGTAAAAGTACTCATTTTCTTCAAAGCGTTCTACAGCACAATTAGCTAACCGAAAACTTTGCGGATGGCCATTTGCTTTAGCTCCAGCACTAGATGAAATTTGTAAGCTTTCATACCGAGGTCTTTATGCAAAATTCTCATCACAGAACTGTGTGAAATATTCAATTCTTGAGCACGATGGTTTGTTGATGTTGATGGATGCTCAGACACATTCTGAGGAGCAGCTGCAATGTTCTCGGCTGCACATGCTGTAAATGCACGTGCAATACGTTTATTTATTTATTTAACCTACAGTGAGTATACACAATAGGTTTGCAAAAAAGAATAGAACAAACTTCAAATGGGTCCCATTTGAAACACGATATTTCAAAACGCGATATGGTACAAAACGGGAGTTTAGGATCGGGTTATATCAGGCGGGTGAAGGGGAAATTTAATTTCGGTTTATAGGAATTTAAAGATCGATAGGAGCGATAGTATAATGGATCGGTATCAGGCTGGTCGCTGCGCTCCCGCCGCTTCGCAAAGCATATTCTGTACCATATCGCGTTTTGAAATATCACGTTTTGTACCATATCTCGTTTTGTCATATCTCGTTTCGAAATATCGCGTTTTGAAATATCAATTGCAATTGAAAAATCACTGAGAGTTGAGTCATACTCTTTACGCCATCATTAGTACTACATATAATTAAAATGAGTATATTTTATAATTCGATTATGTAATTACAACCATAAACAAAATGATTTTTAGTGACATCTACCTTCAGGTATTAGAATTATGTAAATATAATATTAATCGAAGCCGTTCACTATGGCACATTTCAAAACAGGATTTAATAAAACAGGACATCACAAAACAGTACATGGTACGGAACAGGACCGATTAAAACAGTACATCATAAAACAGTACATGGTACATTAAAGTACATGGTACGAAACAGGACCGATGCAAACAGTATATCACAAAACAGTACATGGAACACTAAAGTACATGTTACTGAACGTTAAGCTTAGAGGATTTTTCCAGCTTGATTTGTTAAATATTTTTTTATTAAATACGTTTCGTAATTAGGATATCCCTTTTGCTGCACGGTAACACAATTGTGTGGGTACTGCAAAAGTACCATGTCAAAAATTTACTTTTGTATGTTTTTTGAACCAACCTACACATTTGTGGATTCCTTTGAAACTTAATTTCGTCCGAAAAAAACACTATAACTAATACACACAATTGTGTTGGTTGTACTTCAAATCAAAAACGCCATTACATACTATGATTTTTTACTCACACATTTGTGTGGTTTGAACTTAAATTGAGCGAATTTTTGTTTTTTATGGTTGAAAAAGGGATATTATTAAGTGGATATTTACCTTCACCTAGAGTAATTAGACAGTATACTATATAGAATTATAATTGCTTTAAGTTATAATAAAATATCCCTTCACATAACATTATTTTAATTTAAATCGCTAATACTCGATCGTTGCAAAATAGGTAGATCAAAAATTTAAATAAATATATAAATAATATATTTATTTTATTTATATATTTATTTAAATCTTTGATCTATTTTGCAACAATAAATAAAACTTAAACAATTTTTTGGAATTAAAAACCTGCAAGATTAACGTATTAAAATCGTAGAATTGACTATTAACTATTTTGTGGTGTTCTCTTTTATATACGTACTGTTTTGTGATGTACTCTTCCGTACCATGTACTTTAGTGTACCATGTACTGTTTTGTGTTATACTCTTTTAATCGGTCCTGTTTCATACCATGTACTGTAGTGTACCATGTACTGTTTTGTGATATCCTGTTTTGTGACATCCTGTTTCAGCACATCCTGTTGTTAAATGTGTCGTTTCGTATGGGACCCAATATTAATTATTGCTCCAGTTGTACAAGAAAAATTCTCCCTTCTGAATCCAGCCATCGAAGAGATGTTCCCTCTAAATTTGTAATCATAAAAATAAAGCATTAAGAATATGGAAAACTAGCTGTTTGATGAATACTTGGAACTTAACATTTAATCAAAACAATTCATCAAATATTTGTGGAACCAAATCAAATCAATTTGTGAAATAAACCAATCATCGCATTATTTTCGGAATAAATCATTTACTGGCTGGTTGGTCAATTGATATTGTTTGATCAACCTTTACTGTATCATCACCGATTTAGGTACACACGCATTATATGCAAACGATCTTGAACTTTAAATTTTGTACGCGCTATAATACGTGCAGTCATAACATTTGGACGTTCACAGTGCAGACGCTTACTATCACAGAGTGCGAATGAATCACGAGATTAAAAATACTCTTTACAAAAATAACTTCGACACCAACGAAAGTAGAATCTCGTGGAAGATCACCTACTCTAAAAAACGAAAAAAGTTACAATCAGTATAAGTCACCTACGTTGTATTACATTATAGAAAATCGAGAACCTGTTCAAAGCGAGTATTACTTATTGCCCGGTTTTACATGTTAGACCGGAAATTATATACTAATTCCACAAACGACTCTCACCTCCGACTATAAATATTCTTGTATTTTATTAATTACGTACGGTGAAAATAACTGTTATCAATCAAATTGTATTTATAGCGCTTGCCTTCCAAACAATATTTGAATACTCCATAATACTCGCACCAATGCAGTAAACGTAACAAACTTATGTAGATCCAATTCAATAACTTGTATAAATTACCCATCGGAAAAAGCAATATATCAATTTAAAATAACATTACTTTCGGAATTTTTTATACGCAAAACGGAAAATTCTGTAGTAATTCAAACCGTAATATTTCCTGTTTGAAATGTAAGGATTAGAATTTTTGTTGCTATTTGAGTAGAATAAAATACAATATCGCGTCTATTTTTTATTTAATACATACATACATACATGGAATTGTTCTTTGTATTTTATATATACACACACATCCGTATATGTACATAGTTATAACTTTCCGGCTTTGTTTTTATTTTTGGATTTTCGATATTTTTATTGAAAATATCAAATTTATATTTTGTTGATGTAATAATAAAATTGGAAACATATTATCTAGTAGAAATGTTTGCAATATTGCAAGAAGTAGAGTACATAAAAATTGAATACAAAAGGAGCATAGAATGAAACACGAAAAACATAAGTAAGAGATGAATATCGCAAGAGGATATGTTTTTCAAAATTCACGTAGAATAAAATAAAAAATACCCAGAAATGATAAGACAAAATAAAAATAAACATTTACAGAATAAAAATATAAGAAACAAACAAACTAACAAAAAATAAATAAAAATTGAACAGAACAGAAAAACGGAATCAAACTCTTGGGAAATCATCTTATCAGCACAACATTTGTAAAGTACTGTATACTCGTACAGTGTTTTTTTTTCGTAAATTCAATTTTATATCATATTTTTTGCCATACTTTGTCGAAAAGCTCGCTTAACACACTTTTTGTTGTTTGTTTTGTACACACAATTTTTTTTAAATTCATATTTAGGAATCCGTTAGCAACTTTCAACAAAAACCAATTAGAACACAGAAACGACACAAAAATCGGTCTCATTATTATTTTGTTCTATAACACATAGAATTTTTTTGTTGGCTTCCAAAAATATTTCATATATATTGTGGTTTATCATACGTACCACATCATAATGGTCAATAGGCACGTGCAAACGCAAAATGAACAAACACACAAACCTAAATGACTACGAATATGTACAACTGTATGCTACAATACACGAGTATTGTATAAAGCAAATACCACCAAATGAACGTGCTTTTATACATTAATTTCTATTAGGTTTTATTTCCGTTATTTTTTTAGATTTCAAACGATAACCGGCCGCAATGTAATCCACCCTCTATTTCAAGTATTCCGAAATAAATTGAAATAATAAATTTTTGTCAATTGTTTTTTACTTAGATTCCCATTTTGTAACATTAAAATCATAAATTTTCAACAAAACTAAGATCCGTTGTCCACATATTCATTTGCCAATTTCACATATTGCTCGAGTCAAATAAATCATGCGGGTGTTAATTTACTTCTATGCATATGAATTGTTTGATTTATTACAAGTTCGTTTAACATGAATATGAAGGAAAGGAAATTTCGTATTTGAAGTTTTTATTGAGCTTTCTATGTTCTGTATATTCATTTGAAACACATTGATTACCGGATGATTGGTGAGTAGTTCGACTTTCGGCCCATGGATCGAGAAATGAAAAAATTTGAATGTTATTTTCTCATCTGATTACGATCGGAGTAAATAATAAATACATTTATGATTCTCTAACGGTTCATGGATTAAAGAGCGTCTGATTTCCTTGCCAATTTTTTTTTTATGTGTATAGATAAACAGCACAATCAGAGGAATAAAAATAAAAGTTAAAAATTTATGAATTTCTAAGATAGGTAATAGAATCAAATACAACAAACAAACTCTAATTTTATTGAAAAATTATGAAAATCTGTGAAAATAGAAATATGCTACTTTTATGAAAGGATTACCTTTGATTTAGATAATCAAATAAAATAACAACCAATTTTTGTAACCAGGTTTTCAGTAACGGGTGTAAGCTCCACAAGCTTTCACAATTGCTTGCGTTCGTCTTGCCATGCTTCCGTCATCACTGTCGATCGTTTCTTGCGATAAAGTTTCCCATTCGTTCAAGAGTACATTTCGAGGTTGTTCTGTATTTCGACTCTGCTCGATTTCGAGCTCAGACCTGCCTCCCTTAATGTCCCAGACATACTCTATCGGGTTCCATTCTGGAGACTCTATAGACCTGTTCATTCTTTTTATTCCAACCTCAGACAAAAAAGTCGTTACAGAGTGTGCAGTATGCGGCCGAGCATTATCCTGTATTTCAACAAAATTGTATCCGACAAATGGAGCAAATGGTACCACATGTTCTAGCAGAATATCTCTAAAATGTCAATCAGCTGTAACCGATCTGCCAGCAATAATCAATAATTCTGTATAGGCACCTAAACAAATACCGGCCCAAACCATAATTGAGCTTCCATCATATGCGGCGGTTGGCATAATGTTACATTGACAATACCGTTCACCTGGTCGTTTCCATACTTTGGCCTTTCATCGATCGAGTTCACTAAGAAACGACTCTCGCTTATGAACAAGATATGGCCTCACTGGATGAAAATCCAAAATCGCTCTTCTTGAGCAAAACTCAACCTTGCTACTCGGTGACTTCTGTGCAGTTTGGATGGATCATATGGTCTCAAAACGAGTTTTTTAAAACTTCCTCTCTCATCAATATCCAATATTTTAAAAATTACTGCTTTACTTAGGTTTATTGCCGAAGATGGATATCAGCGAGGCGCTGGTAATGATTTCAACATTGCGATGAGACAATCAACTTTTTCGTAGGTTTTAAAAGATGTGATATCCCTTATGGAGACATACCTATCGCCTTGTGAATATTAGAGTATCCTATAGGCATAGGATAAAAATGTCGTATCGGACACTTTAATATTCACACGATGATATGTCGAAATTGATCAGCGGCCAATTCATATTTGATTTGAATTGAATCAGGTTCATACGATTCTTATTTAAAATTGAATATCAATCTTGTACTTTCGTTTTCGTATCGTATTCAGGAATAGGGCAGCAGTTTAAATTATTCCGAAAATGAGAAAAGAGACGCGAAGCTGTATTTTTATGAAAAATCGGGTAATCAACAGTATAATTGAATGTGTCGATGGAACGCACATCCGAATTATAAAGCCAAATATAATACTAAAAGGATATCATACTTTGAATGCAATGATAGTAAGTATTAACATATTATGTACATACATTCAGTCAAAAAAAAATTTCGTTCACTATCTTAAATCAATAATGTTTTATTAGTTATAATTTAATATGACTATAAAAAAATAAAATGCAACTCACATTTTTAGCGGTAAGGTATGTACTATCAAATGGCATAAAAAGATTAAAAATATTTACACCACAACAGAAAGAAAACATGATTTTACTTTGAAAATCACTAAATACGCACCAAAAATGTATTCGATCACATTGGCTTCGCATTACGGTTCAGCTGTTTATTACATAATACATTGCAAGTTATTGTTTTAAGCATTCTATTGTTCTATAGAGTGTTCGCAATCGCATTAACATCAATTCATTTATTAATATAAAATGGCTCGTGGACCGGAGTTATCACGAGATCTAAAAAATATAATAATTAATTATTTTCAAGAAGGGAAATCCATCAGAAATATCGCAAAAATTGTAAAAAAAAAAATATTCAACAGTTCATTATATTATTTTTAAATATAAAAGTGAGAACATTATTGAAAATAAGCCTAGATACGTCAAATAACTAAGAAAATTAAAAAAAAATCCTATGCTAAGTGCACCCTGCCAATCCTGCATAACAGGTACGCAATGAGGGTTAATTTAACGTGGAAATCGAATGATGAAAGAACGGAAAAGTAAATCAATCACGTCTTGGTCTCCCAGAGACGCTCCACCAGCATATTCGGAGTTAGCTACAGATGCGCCGACTTGCACAGCACAAGAGACTGAGCAAGAGATTATCTAAACTGGCACAATAATAACGGGCCAGCTCTTAAGATTCAAAAGCAGTGGTAACTATTCAGTTAGCCATAACAACAAAAGATTATCGGAAAAAGTCCACCGAGATCCTGCAATCGTTGTCGGATTGGGTATTAACTACTATTCTGCATTCTACCAGAATATCTTCGTGACAGGAGACTTTTTGCTAACTTCAAGAACCTCACGAAAGACTTTCACCCAAGAAGTACAGACATCAAAGACGGGAATGTAAAGCTGAGAATAAACATGGCTGACGTTCTCTCAGTATAGCATCTTACTTTCAAAATCTGCTAAATCGGAATGACGAAGTGACCTTATTAGAGCAATTGCTCCACCAGGTGAAGAGGTCTTTGTCGAATATTCCACAGAAGATGACGTAGAAGCACCTATTAGTCGACTGAAAAATGGAAAGACACTCGGTGTACGAGGCCCAATAAAAATGGCGCAAAAAAATATCGAATTCGCAAGAACCATAAGATACAGTAACTTCTCGGAGGCAGCTATATCATCGGAGTCATCAAAACCAATTGAGATTGCCACGTGCACTGTAGTCTTTCATCCATCGCTCTCCTCCTTTCATCCATCGTTCGACTTACACTTTATTTATCATGCGTAGTTGTGCTTACTTTGCAAAGTGGCACAGCCATATATGTGCGTGTAGGTCGAAGTGTAGATCGAAGGATACCTTCGTATAATATGATTTCGAAACTGAAGAAGGAGAGCGATGGGTGGAAGACTACAGTGTTTGCTGCAATGTCCTTTTATGGGAAAGTAAGAGAGAGAGAGAGAGAGAGATTACGATTGGTGTAGTTAATAAATATATTAATAAATCTCTTACGGTTTACAGATCTCAGCGTCGGGTCATTTTCCAAACCAATATTCAAGCCGATAAGGACCTTGCATCAAGATAGTGTTTAATTTGAGTTTATTTCATTTTAGCCCAATTCGAACGAGTTTTCCTTTATTTCTCGTAATTTTTCGTATTTTAATTTTTTGTGCGTTAGAATCAACGATGACACATTCTACTTTTTAAAATTTTTCCATAATACATAATTGATTCTGATTCCTTTCTTTACTATAAATCTAACAAGTGGTAGTCGGAAGGAGCAATGTCTATTGAATACGGTGGGTGAGGTAGGACACTCCATTTAACCACCTCCAAAATTTCCTTCACGACTCTTGCAACCTGAGGCCGAGCGTTGTCGTCCTAAAATATCACTTTGTCACGTCTTTTGGCATATTGTGGGCATTTGAGCTTCAATGCTCGGCTTAATTGCACCACTTGTTATTGATAACCTTCTCCAGTGATGGTTTCGTTAGGCTGGAGTAGCTCATAGTAGATTACAACGAAGTGATCCCACCAGATGCGGAACATTGCCATAAATATTTGGTTTACCGGTTGAAGTTGATGCATGACCGGGCTTACCCCTCGATTTTCTGGAATTTGGGTTGTCGTAGTAGCGCCCACTTCTCCTCTCCCGTCACAATTCGACGTAAAAAATTCTCAGTTCAAGAAATATGTTGTCTACACTTCAGTGAAGGGACACAGAGTGATTTTTACAAGGAAATGAATGATTGAATATGAATAAAGTTACAAGATGCGATTTAATACTATTTACGCCATCTTTTGTAAAGCCCTCAAAACTTACTTGTACCTCCAATAAAGAAATATAGTATTATAAAAAATAAAATTTAAATATTATTAAGAATTCGTAAAAAATACAGTTAACGTTTTTGTTCGTTGAGCTGATTGGTTGTATGAGCCACATTGGTTTTAGTCCTTCGATTTGGATCCTGTGCGAGTTTTAAAGAAGAAGGTTTGAAATATCTTTTTAAATAAAAGACAAAGTGTGTGTAATCTTTATTTAATTTTATTGGAAAATAAAGTACATTGGTTCCGGTTAATAATGAAAAAGAATGTCGTTTTAGTGGCATGTCATCTTTCAATTTCGAGCTTCATTCACAGTAAATGCATTGCCATTTTGATTTTCGAACAAATATGAACTAATTACGCCACCACACCAAAATTCACACCATACAGTATTTTTTTTTGATTTCATTGTCGTTTAAAACAATTCTCTAGGATTTTATTCAGTCCAACAACCGAATTACAGGGATATAAAACATGCTTCATCCACCGATTATATTATTTTTTTTATCTGACGGGCATAATCTGCTATCTATCTGCTATCTGTCATCATAAAGCACTCCAGAGTTTATTCAATTTTGGTTTTTCTCTCGATTACATAAATTGGTTTAAATCATATCTATCAAACCGGTGCCAATTTGTAATAATGGGAAATGAGAAATCAAACGTTATTAAAGTTACATCTGGTGTTCCCCAAGGATCACACCTCGGGCCTTGGATTTTTATTGTTTTCATAGACCGAATAACCGAGATAATCAAAAACTCAGACGTGCTCATATTTGTAGATGATGTGAAAATTTTTCGTACTATTAATGGATTGTTAGATACGGAAAAACTTCAAGAAGACTTAGATAGATTAAGTGAGTGGTGTGATCGGAACTCACTATACTTAAATATTAAGAAATGCAAAATCATGTCTTTCCATCGTAAAAGAAATCCGGTTATTACTTCATACAAAGTCCACAACGAAGTACTGCAAAGAGTCAATGAGATTATAGACTTAGGTGATACATTTGTCGAAAATGCCAGTTTCAATAGGCATATTGAAAATTGTATTGCGAAAGCGAATGCCATGTTCGGATTTGTTAAAAGATGGACAGGTGAATTTAAGGATATTCAAACCTTATGTTCATTCTATTTCGCTTATGTTCGATCACAACTGGAATACGCTGTAACGGTCTGGAACCCATATTATGCTGTACACATAAAAAGAATTGAAAGCATTCAAAAGAAGTTCCTGATTTTTTTATTAAAGAAAAGTGACTGGGATTACGACCACAACTTACCATTCCATGAAAATGTGGCTCGCTTACCTCCGTACACAACAAGATGCACGGATTACAAAATATGCACGCTCGAAAATAGACGACTTCTTTTGGGCGCGGCTTTTATTGGTAACGTTTTGCTTGGTCACGTTGATTCAGTTTACATCTTGGAAAACATATCAATTCACGTGCCATGCAGAACATTTCGAAACCATGAATTTTTAGCACTTGAACACCATTCCACCAACTATGGAGAAAACAACCCCATTAATAGGATGTCTAAATCTTTCAACCTAATCGACGACCTATTTGACTTCAATTTATCAAAGGACAACTTTAAAAATATCCTTAAAGATTTTTTTCTAAATTTTTAATTGTTTAAACCAAAATTTGGTTTATATTTTTCTTTTTCTGTTCTAAAGTTTTTTGTTGTAATATAATTTTAACTATAACTGTAAATAATCTGAAATCATATATGTATATTACAAAATAGATTTCTTTAAATAAATAAATAAATAGATTGTCGCATGTGTACATATACTAGATTAATGGGCTACCGACGGCACAGGGCTGGAAATATTTGATGCCACAGTAAGCTCCGATCCTTTTCATTTGTAAATGTATGGGGGTGGTTAATTATGGTTGTTATTCTGTTATGATGCGTGATTGTAAATTAGAATTTTAATGGTTTACAATCCAAATGCACAAATATTTCCATCAGCACATATTATATATTTGATTCACAATATTTAATATAACAATCTGGTTGATTCACTTTAATAAAATTCACTCCGGAACTCTGCAAACACAACTTCAAGGTGAAATTTTAGTATACTCAACAGGATTTTTAGTATACCGACGGAACCCCATAAATAAATAAATCAATATACGAATCTTTATTTAATTTGATTTATTTTTTATATAATATAGTTATTTAATTTTATAATTAGTATTAGATTTTTAGACTCAATAGCCATTTTATATAATAAAAATATTTTTTTACAAATAATATGTGACGTTGTACGTCATTGGATTTTCACTAGACTATTTTTTTACTGCAAAACAATCGGCCTTTTATAGATTTAATTCCTTTATTTAAAACGGTCGCTGCGATCGAGAAAATAATAAATAGTTCTAATTCCCCTTAATCGGTTTCTATGCTAACAATCAATTTGTCAATAGATGACGCGACGAATAGTAAAAGGTCAACCAAAAATAAATATGAGGTTGGAAAAACCTGCCAAATTATTTGTCAATAAAGATAAACACGGAATGTCAGAAATAAAAATGGACATTTCGTTTTAGGAATTTAGGATTAAAAGAAATGTAAGTATTATATCAGACATTATTTATTAAACAAAAACAACAGAAATAATAATAATAATAATTTAATACATAGTGATGTGATACAATCGCCACAATTACCCCCTCCTTAGTGCTTTGATTAAAAAGAAATGCATGATACCTTGTAACGTGTGGGAGTATTAATTATTCTCCCAGTACGTGTTTTTTTGGCCGATGGAGGAATATGTGAAGCGGGTTCGCGATTATCGCACACATTATTGTTGTTTGAATTTTTATCTTCGATATGTATACGAACATGTTTAGTTGGTACGGTCCTGTTCGTTAAAGATGGATTTGTTGAAATTTGTGACGAATCGTGTGTTGTATTTGTACTTGGTTGTTTCGCCATTGATGTTTCCGCGTTTTGGTTTTCTTCAATGAAACATGGTTTGAGGCGATCGATTGAAACATTACATTGTTTCCCTTTCATCGTAATCAAGAATGTTTTCTCACTGCGTGAGATGACCGGAAAAGGCCCTTCGTATGGAGGTTGTAATGACTTTCTCAAAGCGTCAGTTCTGACGAAGACATGAGAACAGTGATTTAACTCCTTAAATACGAATGTTCTGTTCGTACAATGACGTGTTGGTGGTGTTGGTCGAATCGATTTGAAATGATTCTGTAGCTCTTTCGCGAATTCATTTTGATTTGTTGTTGGACTGATATCGGACAAAAATTGGCTAGGTAGCTTAATTTGGGTACCAAATACTAATTCGGCCGATGATGTTTGAAAATCCTCGCGGTAAGTAGATCTTAGGCCCAGTAAGATTGTAGGTAAGATACGTGTCCATCGCAAATTTTGATGACACATAATAGGGGCCTTCAATGTGCGGTGTGATTTCTCGATGAATCCATTTGACTTGGGATTATACGCGGTAGTTCGTCTATGATGGAATCCGATCAATTTGGAAAATTCGGCAAATAATTCGTATTGAAATTGGGATCCTTGGTCTGTTACAATGAAATCCGGTACTCCAAATCGAGCTATCCAATTTTCGTAAACCGAGAAAGCGACGGTTTCTGCGGTGATATCGGGGATCGGAATTACTTCAGTCCATCGAGTAAAGCGATCTATTAGAGTTACGCAGTAACGTTGACCGTCTGAGATAGGTAACGGGCCTATTAAATCGAGGTGAATTTCAGCGAACCTTTGTGAAACAGGCGGATAATGACCTAAAGGACTATTTGTGTGACGACTAACTTTCGATTTCTGACAAGCTATACACTGTTGGACCATTTCTTTGATTTCTCTCTTCATGTCTGGCCAAACAAACTGTAACGAGATGTTCTGGATTGAAGCTTGGACTCCCGGGTGAGATAGATTGTGAACGGATTGGAACACTATTCGTCTGAATTCGGCAGGTATATATGGTCGAATTTTGCCGGTCGATGTATCGCATGTGATTGTTTCCTCAGAACCAAAAGCTACAGGAAACTCTTCAAATTTGAGACTTGTCTCCGCCTCTCTAAATGCAGCGAATGAATTATCGTTTCGCTGGGCATTGGCAATTGTATGATAATCAACGGTTGGAGGGATATTTATTGCATCGATGCGTGATAGTGTGTCAGCGACAACGTTATCAGCACCGGAAATATGACGAATGTCCGTAGTAAACTGCGCGATGAAGTCCAAATATCGAAACTGTCGTGGCGATGCTTTTGCGGGATTCTGATTGAAGGCATAAATCAATGGTTTATGGTCTGTGAAAAGTATAAATTTTCGACCTTCAACCAGATATCGAAATATTTTAACGGCTGCATACGCAGCAAGCAACTCCCTATCATAAGCGCTGTAACGCTGTTGAGCTGCATTTAATTTTGAGGAAAAGAATTGTAAAGGTTCCCAATTTGTATCATTCGTATCGAGCGCAGTAGATTGTTGGATAACAGCACCAATGGCTGTGTCGGAGGCGTCCACCATCAATGCTAAATGAGATGTTAATGACGGATAGCTAAGCATTGTGGCATCACAAAGCCGCTTTTGGGAATCGAAAAATGCTTGTTCAGAAGCTGTAGTCCATTCAATGGGTTGCTTGTCGTTTTTCTTACTGCCTTTGAGATAATCGCTCAGCAACGATTGGTTACGGGCTGCGTGAGGTATAAAATTCCGGTAAAAATTGATCATCCCCAAATATCTTCTGAGGTGATTAATATTTTGTGGTAATGGAATTTTTGCGATGGTTTCGATACGTTCCTGTAATGGCTTAATTCCTGCGGCGGTTATTTCGTGTCCCAAAAATTTTATTTGTTCCTTTGCGAACATACATTTATTGGGATTAATGACTAATCCACATTCACTTAATTTGGTAAAATCTATCTGTAGATAATCTAGATGTTCGGTCATGGATTTTGAAGCAATTAAAATATCGTCCAGATAAACGAAACAGAACGGAAAACTTTGGAAAATTGAATGCATGAACCGTTGGAAACTGTTACCAGCGTTTCTCAATCCGAACGTCATTTTACAAAATTCGAATAATCCGAACGGAGTTGAAATAGCCGTTTTTGGTATATCAGCTTCTTCAATTGGTATCTGGTGGTATGCGCGAACTAGATCAATCGTAGAAAAATGGGTTGTACCGTGTAATTGATGAACAAAATCATGCAGAAATGGTATCGGATACCGGTCTGGTACGGTAATTTTGTTTAAAGCACGATAATCACCACATGGCCTCCAATCACCATTTTTTTTGGGGACCAAATGCAGAGGGCTAGCCCACGGACTATCTGAGCGTCGACAGATTCCTTGATCGATCATAAACTGAAATTCGCGTTTGGCGATTTCTAACTTTTCGGAGCTCAGTCTGCGAGGTTTTGCAAATACGGGTGGACCTCGGGTAATGATGTGGTGTGTGACGTTGTGCTTTGTTGATTTTGTCGTTAAAGAATCAACTGTAATTTCCTTAAATTTGACTAATAACGGTAGAACTGAAGGATGTATTGTTTCATGAGCAATAATTTTGATTGAGGGAAAATTACCACGTGTTAAAGAGGCCGGAGATGATAACGATGTAAGAGGATCGATCAAACGCTGTCGATTAACATCGACTAATAACCCGGTGTGATTTAAGAAATCTGATCCAATTATTGGTTTCGTAACGTAGGCTATTATAAAAGTCCAGGGTAATTTTCTGCGAAGGCCTAGATCGACGAAATCAAGTTTTTTACCATAGGTTTTAATTACAGAACCGTTGGCGGCGTGCAACTCAAATTCTGGATCTAAATTTTTACGATCACTAGCAGACGGAGGCAGAACGGACACATCTGCTCCAGTGTCAATTAGGTAATCTCGTTTCGACAATACATCATATATCTGGAGGCGACAAATACTAACGGATCCGGAGCTTGTCGCCAGTGGCGCCGGATGATTTAATTTTTTGCTTTGAACTCTAACCATCTGGAACAGCCAGGTTTGCAATTCTTTGCGGCATCTTTAAAGCGTGAATGATAATAACAGGGCTTTGGTGCATCGGGCGACTCGTCCTCCGGTTTTCGCGAGGCAGAACGAGGGCATCTTGAGAATCGTCGATAATTAGGTGATGATGATCGATTTGAGGAAAAATTCCTGCTCATATCTTGACTGTTTTGATCTATTTTGTCCAACCGTTTGATAATTTCTAAAATTTGATTCGCCAAGAGAGATTCTGATTTGTTTGAGCTCTCTGGTGGAATGGAAGATAGTGACAAAGCCATTAAATTATTTTGTGAGCTAGTTTCTACTATTCGATCTGCCAATTCCGACAATTTTTCTGTAGTTAGCGTTTCGGCGGCTGGTGCAAGAATTTCTTGCGTGTGAACCGGTAAGCGTTTTAACCAAATTGTTTTCAGCAGATCATCGGTTACATCAGAACCGGCGTGTACTTTCAATTTACGAAATAGCTGAGAAGGTTTCATATCGCCGATTTCTATATTCTGTAGAAGTTGATGCAATCGCTTATTCTTGGAATCACCTAAACGAACGAGGATAGCCTTTTTAATATCTGAATACGGTGTTCTAGACAACGGTGCAGGAATAATGTCACTTAGATCATTTGTGACGTTGTAACGGGCGACGATATTGTAACCTCGTCCGTTACTAGAAATTTACCCAATCAGGGACTTCGAGGCGGTCATCTATAGCCAGCTAGTTCTCAGGGTAAGGGCGTGGGGTTTCCCGAAGTATAATTGAGTCTTGATAGACCGCTAGGATGGAAGTGAGAGACATAGTTTAAGAACGGAATATTACCAGGAAGGATACAAGACTTAGGGGAGCAACTTACCAAATTTAAAGGATCGACCTTACCTCTTCATCTTACTCTAAAAGCTTTTAGCTTCTCATTATGCAATTATCAAACCGAGGAAACGACAACCAACATTTGATTGAAAATAAAAGAATAGAAACCCGATGATAAATGACAGAAAAATCAAAAAAAAGAAAATGTTTAGTGAAACTGAAAGAAAATATTACTGAAATAAAAAAACAAAAAAAAAATTTGCATAATTGGAAAAGAATCCAAACGAATATTAAATTTTATTAAAGCATAAAAATTTTATTTTGATTACGTGAAAATCCATACTAACAAGAACTTACTAGAACTTAACTATTTTAAGGAATGAAATTAAATCTAGGACTAAACTGGTATACCATATCAAAACTACTTTTAACTACGTCTAACCAACACCCAGAAATTATAAAAAAAAATTATTGAAATATTAACTAAATTATATAGTATATTGTATGTACATAAACAAAAATTCTTACGTAACTTTTAATATCGTTGCGGCCGAAATACTTTTACACCGGTGATCGATGCGACGCCAAGATGCATGTTGATTGTAGTGGTATATTTTTTCTTCAAAATGGCATCATAAATGTTATTAATGCACCACTTCATTAATTCTCTAGCACTAGTATCAAATATTAAAGTTTACGATTGTTATTTTGCAATCTTATTGTATTATTAATCTATCATTTGTTATTATTATATAGGCAGAATATTATAACTAAGTGTTTATTTAGCACACCGATTATTCACCAATTTTCGTATGATTCGTCCATGCATTCACAATAACCGAACATATTTGTGCTTAACTGTAGTAATTAGTTAATTTCAATTATTTTAAAACTAATATTATTATTTTAATTATTAATTGAAATATTATGTCTTCTTGACTATTTTTATAGATATTAGAACTACAGACATTTATTTTTGTTTAGTTATTAATATTTTTTTTTTATTCATCCAGAAAATTTCTATCATTTTATTCACAACTTGCACTAAAATAAAATTCAGTCAAACAGTTCGTTTTCTAGTTTATTTTTTTTTTATTTTTTATAATTACAACGTATAAAAACCATTTGTCACTTATCGTTAGCACTATTTTTGCATATTCAGTTTATGGTTAGGCTTATTAGCCCTTACATGAGTTTTAGAGTTACGCATGCATATAGTAACATTAGAAACCGTAATAGTCTTTACACAAGATTTATACTTATAACTCAAAATTTTAAACCATTTTATTTTATGGTTTCTCACAAAATTTAATTTAAAACTAAAAATTCAGCAAAGTTTATTTAAGTATCACTAAACATTTTAAACTTAAAGTATATGAATTTTATTTTAATTTTCACTCAAATATATAATGATTATGCACAAAAACCCGAGGGTGAAAAGACAAGTTCCGAAAAACAATATAAGACTGACTGTCGCATGCATCCAAATTAGCTAATTTATAGACAAAATTTTATAAAAACTGATCCCCCCACTCCGAAATATGGAACGGCATATTCAAGATTTGTGTTCTCCTGCAGATGTTATGTACGCGTATTAGTGTAATTACGGATGATCAACAATTCAAATAAATTTTCAGGGCTATGAACCAAAGTTGTTCTTGTAACCGATCACAGAAGGTGATTGTTACAACGTGATCGCTAAGGGCGCTTAACAGATGATAATAACGTGTTTTTTCATCTGTAATTGTTACCAACGCGAATTGAGCCTCCAAAATATGGAGCCACAGACGCGGATTCTGTGTGTTAAGCGGCGCTATTTTGCCTGCCACACGAGAAATGCCTAAATTTCTAGTGTATTCAACTCTATCATTTGAAGTTGTAAGCACTGCTGGATTTTGCCAGATGTTAGGTTCAATATTTATACCTAACGATGGATTTACTGGAGGTATAACATCTCCGTACAGATCCTCATCAAATGACGAAGTGCTTGACGTAGTCATAGCGATTTATACTGAATATTAAGAAAATGATAAAAAATTTTGCCTGATATAACAAATGCAAATAACCAATTTGAATTTAATGGGACAATTGATGACGAGCGAAAACAATTCGAGGAATTAGAATTTGCTATTATTTTGTTAATTGTAAATAGTGAATTTTTAATAATTAAAAGGCCAATTATTTTAAGTTTACAATATTTTTTTTTTTTTTAAATAAAAACAAATAGTCTAGCTTACGTTTTTTTATGTTGAAATCCGGATAGATCGGACCGATCGGATCGAAGATGCTCCAGTTAACGGCGATTAAAGATGATCACCTTATCTTTATTTTGGACCCAAGCACTTGACGCTGGTGGCGGCTTTGACCTCGGATCTGATATACTATTGTTCGATTGGGCGTAGCAAAAATATATATCTGGTGGATTCCACGCCTTCTAATGTTCTAGAACTCCTTATGTTCTGGCTTTTTCTTTCCTGATGCAGCCGAAAATTTAGGTACGGCTGGAATTTTAACGTACGGCCGGGAATTTAACGTACGGCCGTGAATTTAACGTGCGGCCGGAAATTTAACGTACGGCCGTGAATTTAACGTGCGGCCGGGAATTTAACGTACGGCCGTGAATTTAACGTGCGGCCGGAAATTTAACGTACGGCCGTGAATTTGACTGGTGATCCGTGTTCGGATCGTCGGTGATCACCAATTATGGGGGTAGTTAATTATGGTTGTTGTTCTGTTATGATGCGTGGTTGTAAATTAGAATTTTAATGGTTTACAATCCAAATGCACAAATATTTTCACTAGACTATTTTTTTACTGCAAAACAATCGGCCTTTTATAGATTTAATTCCTTTATTTAAAACGGTCGCTGCGATCGAGAAAATAATAAATAGTTCTAATTCCCCTTAATCGGTTTCTATGCTAACAATCAATTTGTCAATAGATGACGCGACGAATAGTAAAAGGTCAACCAAAAATAAATATGAGGTTGGAAAAACCTGCCGAATTATTTGTCAATAAAGATAAACACGGAATGTCAGAAATAAAAATGGACATTTCGTTTTAGGAATTTAGGATTAAAAGAAATGTAAGTATTATATCAGACATTATTTATTAAACAAAAAAAACAGAAATAATAATAATAATAATTTAATACATAGTGATGTGATACAATCGCCACAAATGTATTGCATTCGTATTGGCCACGTCGAAACTCGCAAGGCATATATCTGAAGCCACGAATTATTTACTAGACGTAGAGACTTCGCCAACAAAAACCCTCACCAAACTAAATAAGCGCGATAGATGCCAGCTTTGCGACTAACTCAGGGACCGTTAACCCAATACTGTTGGCTCCAGATGGAAGTCATATGCAGTAGTCATTTATTCAATATAACATTTTTTTTCAATATATATAGTCAATTTCAATATTTTACAAATCATGTTCATTAATTTGCAAATCAAGATCACCCTTGTTCAAAACATATTAATCGTTTTCCAAATCAAATCCAACCGTAGACGAAAAAAAAATCGGTGGCAGGCGTATCGTAAAATTAAATAGAAACCCCTAATATTACGCTTAAAAAAACTCTTGATAAAATTATAGAAACTGCCAACATTGAGTTGTGTACATATCTACCATGAACAATGGCTTAAACCAGTTAAAAATAACACTCAATAAATATGGCACGATTAACCTTGATCGTCTTAATGCTGCATTTACTGAGTTGAGCCAGATGCTCCAGAATCAAGAAAAAAATAATATTTATAGATGAATCAGGATTCAACTACCACCTTCGACGAACCACGGTGCGAATAAATACAGCTGCACATGTAGTCGTTCCCACCATAAAAGGTCGTAACGTGTCACTCATCGGTGCCATGAACAAAAATGTCACAAAATAATTGGCAACTCGACGCTTGTTAATACATATTATATTTTTTGAATTTCTTCAGGAATTATTTACAAAGCTCCGAACTTTATCTACAACAAATGCATGGTTGGTGCTAGATAATGCAAGAATTCATAAGATATAGGAGGTTCGTGAGCTTGTGGTCCAATCAGGCCTTTAATTTTTCTTCCGCATAACTCGCCCATGCCCAATCCGATTGGAAAAGTGTTTCCAAACACTTTTAGCAGTAATCTGTAGAAACCATAACATCAACTGGCTGCAACAATTACTATTTGGATATGTATATATATATAGTAAAATTGAATTATATGAATTAGTTAATCTATATATTATTTATGTCTACATATTATATTATATAACAACTAAAATGATTTTATAATAAATAATGAATTTGATTTGGAAAACGATGAACATGATTTGTAAAAGGTTGAATTTGCAGTGAAAACCCTGGAATTGTAGGCTGTTTGTATGATTTGCAAAAATGACAGCGAACGTAATTCTGAAATTTAGAATTAGTCATATTTAAAGGTAATTATTTAAAATAAAACCATAATACCCAAAACATTTGTTCTTTATAATTTTTTGTTAGTAATTTTAGCTTTCCAACGTCACTATAACGTTCTCATTGTCTCATTGACAGGGTTCGCAACACCAAAAATTTAAAAATGCGTTACCGAGTACCAGATGTTTTACTTGCTTAAAAAGCCACATATTCTGCATTAAATGACATAAAATCACGTTATTTAATAATCACATCTGTTCAGGTAATTTCATCATGATGAAAAGTAATATAATTTCACAATGTTCGCTTATAATTATAGTTTTTTTTTTACTTAGTATTATATTTATATTCGGGATTATATGACTTTTTAGCGAAGAAGAGAGTACAAAGAAAAATACTCTCCTTTACAATAATATAAAAATAAAAATATAGCAAGAATAAATTTTTAAGCCAAATATCCGAATGTTGTCGGAATTGTTTGTAAGCACATGGAATTTCGAAAGTCAACATATTTTATAAAAAAGTAGTAACGTAATTGTAATTTTTTTAAACTTTACAAGAATTGTATAATATCATTGCGCAATAATTAACAATTAGGTGAAATGAAACATAGAAAGATGTAGCTGTACTAGTTATGATTATGATTTCAATTATCGTTTGGTTTAACCAAATATTACCCCCCACCTAATCAAGTAATTCTATCAACATCTACATTCTGGATTTTTTTTTTAATCATCATCTACATCAGCACAAAATGATTCACTAACTAAAAATGGGTTACCCAGAGAATTTAACGTTAATGTCTCCAAAGGCAGCTAAACTGATTGGTCAATAACTGAAACATTTAGTTAAACCGTGTGGCAATAGACAATGCCGAAATAATCATTGTAGTATTTTTTTCCGACGCGCAACGTGATATCACCAACGAAACATTTTGAAATTTAGTAGCCACGGAACAAAAATGGTTTATAAAGTCTGATAGTCATACCAAAATAATTCAGCCGATAAGACGTCTTGGTAAGTAGTTCAGTTCGATTGGACCAATAACTGCAAAATATATGTAACCGAACACCCCGTTCGACACAACTCTAACGAAACACGAAGAAATTGCCATTCAAAATTGAGTGCCTCTGAAACGATACACGGAGAGTTTCGTTAACAAACGGCATCATAGATCTACAACGGAATCAGAGATCAGTCCACCCCAATATGTTGTGGTATCTTCCCACCGATAAATATATGATCAATAGCCGCGGTGTCGGTATGGCCAAACATTCCACCACACCACCAACAAAATTGTTTGTACAGTCGCCTATATGGGGGCAGCATTCAAATATGTGTTCTGTTCAAAACAACAACAAAAAAATCCAATCGAAAGTAACTGGATAGCATTTATTTACAATTTTTGAAGCAAAAATTTATTTTATTTGATATCAGCAAAACATTTTAGAAATGCCCAAAACTTAATCACAATCAATCTTTTAATGTTTTTCAATGACTAAACACATTCATGGCATAACTTAAAATTTTTTTAACTTTATTTATAAAATGTATATAAATTTACACCATACCAACTAACAAACTAATCGGAAAAACTTAAATTATCAATTAATCACTCAATAAAATCAAAATCGATCTCGACTATCCAATTTGAAATACAGAACTCGACTCAAAAAAACTTAAACACCCAAAACAAATTCTAGAAAAATATTTTTTTTTTTAGTATTTTTAGCTTCATTTTTCCAGCGCGTCTTCTCTTTCTTATTCCCACCATACGATCGCACCAAACAAAACGAACAACATATAACAAAAATTATTTTCTATCTCTTAACCGGTCAAACATAAACACATAATATCACAGTTACTAATCATGAAAAGAGAACAATATGGTAAATAACGAGCAAAAATATATTTCGGTTTTCAAAATCCTGGTTTTAAAGATCCCGGTTTTCTTTTCTTCTAGTTCTAATTGCACAAAATAATTAATAAAGTTTTTTAATTGCAAGATTTGGTACTTGTAACTAATTGTAACTAATTTGTTAATGCAACATTTTGAAATTTAATAATTGTAGAGGCTTCGATAACTCTCATGGGCAGCCCTCCATTCAAATTCGATCCCTATTAGCCATTTTCTAGAACGTTATCGCAAACTCATTTTTGTCAACAAAAAAAACATTCAAGAGTCCCAATTTTTCAAAATTCACACCGGGATTTCCTAAGAATCGAGTTTTTTTAGTACAAAACCGGACTTTTTAAAACCGGGATTTTCAAAACCGAGATTTAGAAGAAAAAAAAACCGAGCCAACAATATATTATTTGCTTTGGGAAGAGTGGAATTACAATATAAACTGTGCTACGCGAATAAATAAATTGAAACAAAATCTTGTTACGACGAGTCGGAGTCGTACCATATAGATTACCTTCTCAAGACACAACTGGTGATATCGTAGTATGCAAAAACTGTTTTGACGACCTTAGGATTTGAGCCTAAAAAAGATAAAGTTATTACATGCACCTAACTTTTGTGGCCCTAAAAGTGATAGAAAAGGAAAACATCCATCAACCGAACCATATATGACATTTCTGTAACTAAAATTCGCATTCAAAGCTTCAATTTTGCATTATGGGTGATATTTGCCAAGTGATATTTCAATTACAGGCATGCATAAAGATTTTCTTGTAAAATACACAAAACTAATTTCTTGTGAATCATAACGCAAGGTAGCTGCTTTACAGAATATTTCGTTTAGTAAATTTGGACATGAAGAATCCGAGGTCGTGCAAAAACGGAAACAACCATGAACAATTAATTGGCCATACTAAAATAAATTTAGATGCAGATTGTGACGAGTGCAGAAATTGGAACATTCACAGTGAAACAGTTCAGAGGCACAAAAAGGATATCAAAGGGATGGGAGCAAATGGTACCGGTACGACTGGCCACACAAATTTGAAGCCATTTCTGGCACAAAGAAGGAAAATATAAATTCCACATTTTATGTCTTCATTGCAAAAAAGGAAGGAAGTGTATGATTTTAAAGATTTCAGTGATTGGGTTCAGAGAGATAATAATTGTAAGGTCTACATTATTAAGGAGGAATTTTTCATCTCAGCGAAAAATTACTAAGACCAGTAAAGTATATTTAAAAGATCTGGTGCGTTTAAAATTCTATAAAAATAATAGTTTTATGTTTTATAGAAAAAAAAATCAGACACCATTTAAACGAAACTAAATTTCCTCCAAGTTGAAGCTGTAAATTCCAAAATTTCTAACCTAAAATGCAAAACAGTACTGAGGAGCATATCATCTTTTAGAGAAAGCTTATAAAAAAGCTTGAAGCAATTGTGTACCAAAACCAGATATATTTTTAGAAATCTCTTCCATAAAATGAAAGAAAATACGAGGACAATCTTGATTAATTAAATATTTATATTTCAAACAAAGCTGGTTTGAATTTTATGTGGTTCAATATTATTTTGTGAAGTGAACCTTTTTAATTTTATATATTTTTGTCAGCTTTCATGTATTAAAATATATTTTAATCAGAGATTAAAAAATTAAAAATTTGTTTTAAAATTAAAATTTGTCACAAAACAGATGAACAAGAATTTATAATATTCACGAAAAAATCAAAATCGAAATATTGTGAATTTTTTTTCTTCATGTCTTTATGATTTTTATTTTCTCATGAACAACTAAACACAAGAATTTTGATTTTCGTATATTAATGTTTTAAAAAATGATGAATATTATCTATTCAGTTAACGGATGAAAATATGAAAAAAGAGTAAACTAATTCACAAACATTTTAAAATATCAAACTCATGAATTATAAAATTATTTCCGGAACCAATTTCATATTTTGTGAGAAACAACCATTTTACAAATTTTGATTTTGCGATTTTTATCAAAGTGACACGGTTTATCAAAGAACTAAAATTTCGATGAACAATTTGATATAGAAAATTTCGATATTTTAATATTAGTCAATGATAAATTTATATCTATGTAAATACCTGGAGGAATTTAGTTTACATGATGGTTAGGTTTGGGATGCCAATACGTTACGGGATGCTAATCCGTTAGAGGGGCTTGACAAAGTGTTGACAAAATTTTGCTCCTAGAAGAAGCAAACGATTATTGGGGAATAATTTTCAAGTTGTTTAATATAGAGCGATCACGTTTTTGCTTGGGATTTAATTTACGCTCAAGTGCTTCTTTTATTATTCTCTCTATTTGGAGAACTAAGATGCTTTATAGTCAAAAATGAATTATGAAAAAAATCCTTGCAATATTAATACTAAAAAATGTCTTAATTATATTGCATAAATGCGGTATATGTATCTAAAAAACTATAATACAGTAAACGCTGGATTTAACGGATCCTGATTTAACGGACCTCGATTTAACGGACCCTCGATTTAATGGACAATTTTTTATTTTCCATCTTTCGGTTGCCGATTATGATGGGATTGGGTATAAAAATGGGATTCTTAAAGGTTTATGGGAGATGTTTGGAATATTGTCACCTTGGACGGAACTCGGACAGTTTTCAACCGATTACGATGGGATTGGATTTGTTTAATGGCAATGAGATTCATTAATGATTTCTAGAAGAAGTTTCTTAATATGGTCACCTAGAACACGGCTATTACTTAACCGATAATGATGAAATTCGGCACGTCGGATAAATATGGGTTTATAAAATGATAAACTGCTGTACTCTTCAGAGGATTTATGCTCTTGCATTGCAAGTACCTAAAAAGTATAAATTTCCGCTTGGTTCGAAATGTTCTGAAAATCTCAATGCCTTAGAAAGTACGTATATGTATATAGTATATATTTTTTTAATTATTTTACTAAACAGATCAAGTTGAATGATATTTATTTTTTTTCTGGTTATTCAACGTTTTATGATTCTTTTATATTGTACTAAACAATAAAAACACTATAATTTTCCATTATATTTGTGCAATTTTATCACAAATTTAATTTGAAATTTAAAAAATTGATGTGATAATTTTTTATTTTATATTTATTTTTTATCTCGTACTGGTTTCAAAAGTTCTCTCTTCGTCAGATATTTTCGTCAGCTATATTGATAAATTATTGATAAGCAGGCATCTTTCTTAAAGCAAGCGGTTCATGATGTTAACATGTTTCTGGTAAGGCTGGATGCCTTAACATCTATCACCAATACGTGATCCACTCACGGAATTAGTGGGTTGAGCGGCCCGGCAGGCCAACGAACTTCGCTCACAAAAAATCACGTGATGAACCCTACACAAAGGGCACGGATAAATTTATAGTATTCTTATCAACAACGATCTCAAAAACTAGGGAACATGGAATATGATGCCTTCTAAGACCTTGAGATATCCAATGCCATCATAATCGGTTAAGAATTAGTCCAGTTCCGTTCCAGGTTGCCTAGTTCCAGAATCCTATTTCCATCCAACATTCCAATCCCATCATAATTGTTTGAGAAATGAACGAGTTGTGTCCTAGGTGGCCATATTCCAGAACAATTGCAAAACCTATAGAAGATTAAATTTAAAAACTTTCGGATTTAACGGATAATCGGTTTTAACGGACTCCCCAGTTAGTCCGTTAAATTGAAGTTTTACTGTAATTGTTTGGAAATAATATATGGGAGATTTGTAGCGAATACATATAATAGAATTTAAAATTTAAATCGCACGCTAGAAACAAAACATTTTTGCCATTTTCAAAAAAAAATTGAATTTAACCACTTGGACGTAAAAGGAAGCATTAACGGTTACCAATTGAACGAAAACATGTTTGTTCCTTTAAATATTTTGAGGGTTATACTTTAGTAGTTGTGTGCCTATTTCTTCTGAACAAAATTTTGATACGCACTCAGTAATTCGGAGCGTATCATAAATACCTTTCCCTTTTCAGGCGGCTTGTTCCTCAGAGCCAACCAAGGAATTACCGCTTAAGAATTAGCATCTCAAATGAGATCACCCTATGTATTATGAATAAATATGTTACTATAATAATGTTTAATTAGGTTTTTATTGATTACAAAAATGTACAGGGAGGAAGTTTTTATTTTAGTATAAAATAAAAATTCAGCGATCCTGATAAAAATCTAACATTTAATAAAAATTCTAACTAAAACAAATTTTATTTAATAAAAACTTTAATCATTATATAAAATAATGGGATTAAATATATCAGATTTGAAAAAATATAAAACCGAAAAATATTAATTATTAAAACTTCATTTCCTTAACACTCTGTATTTGTTTTTATTAAAATACAATTTTAATTAACATTATACACTAAAAGAAAAACTACATACTTACCGGAGTATGCACAAAATTTATCTATCTCGTTCTAATGAAACAAACAAAAAATACAATATAAAAAAATATTCACCAAAAATCAAAATCGTCAATTTCGTGAATAAAACATCTTCATCACATTCACTCTTTTATTTTTCTCTGAACGTTGGTGCGTCATGAATTATCATTTTATTAATTTGTGTAATTTTTACTTGACATTCTCAATACAAAACAAGAGAATGAATATTTTTTTCGAATGAAGAAAATACTTTGTTATAGAAGAATATTCATGTGCATAAAAAATAGAAAAATTTATTTTCGAGAATATTTTTGATTCTCCATGTTTCTGAATTTTTTAATTCGTGAATTTTTATGCACATTCATAAATGAAGATTCTTTGATGTCTGATTTTAATGTTGTATGTTGGTTAAATACTTGTTTTCCGCATTTATTTTGTTTGTATACCAAGCAAAAACGATGCTGTATAAGATAGCAGAAAATTTCCAGCAGAAAAATGTGTTTTGCTATTCACCGCTAGAGGCATCACTATCACAAAAATGAAATTTTTTCTGCTGATATTTTTTTACACCAGCAGAAAATTTTTGATATTTTTATGCAAATTAAAAATTCTCAGCTGAAAATTTTATGAAAAATCAGAGATTTATGAAAAAGAAGAGAAAATGTTAGTTTAAACATGTTGAAGCGATGAAAGTTAATTTTCTTTATAAAACGATTTACGTATGTATAGTGCCAGCGGTCTCAAAACATAATTAAATCATCATAATCATCATTATGCAAACACAGGGCAACATCAAAAAAACGGCCATCGTTGAAAGCACTCCATATATTTCTGAAGTCATTTTAATGTGAAATGTTTTCAGATTTTTAACAAAAGTGTTAGAAAAACCTCCATGTAACTACCCTGGTTGTATGTTTTTATGGTAGCTGAGATCATAATCCATATACATGAGCAACATAAGATTCACACCTGGCGTCAGTAGCCTTCCATACATTTTTGAAGTCATTTTAATGTGAAATGTTTTCAGTTTTTTAACAAAAGTGTTAGAAAAACCCCCCTGTAACTACCCTGGTTGTATGTTTTTATAGTAGCTGGGATCTTAATCCATATACATGAGCAACATAAGATTCACACCTGGCGTCAGTAGCCTTCCATACATTTTTGAAGTCATTTTAATGTAAAATGTTTTCAGTTTTTAAACAAAAGTGTTAGAAAAACCCCCTGTAACTACCCTGGGTGTATGTTTTTATGGTAGCTGGGATCATAATTCATATACATGAGCAACATAAGATTCACACCTGGCGTCAGTAGCCTTCCATACATTTTTGAAGTCATTTTAATGTGAAATGTTTTCAGTTTTTTAACAAAAGTGTTAGAAAAACCCCCCTGTAACTACCCTGGGTGTATGTTTTTATGGTAGCTGAGATCATAATCCATATACAGGAGCATCATAAGATTTACACCTGGCGTCAGTAGCCTTCCTTACATTTTTGAAGTCATTTTAATGTGAAATGTTTTCAGCTTTTTAACAAAAGTGTTAGAAAAACCCCCATGTAACTACCCTGGTTGTATGTTTTTATGGTAGCTGGGATCTTAATCCATATACATGAGCAACATAAGATTTACACCTGGCGTCAGTAGCCTTCCATACATTTTTGAAGTCATTTTAATGTGAAATGTTTTCAGTTTTTTAACAAAAGTGTTAGAAAAACCCCCCTGTAACTACCCTGGGTGTATGTTTCCCTGGGTGTATGGAAGGCTACTGACGCCAGGTGTGAATCTTATGTTGCTCATGTATATGGATTATGATCTCAGCTACCATAAAAACATACACCCAGGGTAGTTACAGGGGGGTTTTTCTAACACTTTTGTTAAAAAACTGAAAACATTTCACATTAAAATGACTTCAAAAATGTATGGAAGGCTACTGACGCCAGGTGTGAATCTTATGTTGCTCATGTATATAGATTATGATCTCAGCTACCATAAAAACATACACCCAGGGTAGTTACAGGGGGGTTTTTCTAACACTTTTGTTAAAAAACTGAAAACGTTTTACATTAAAATGACTTCAGAAATGTATGGAGTGCTTTTAACGATGGCCGTTTTTTTGATGTTGCCCTGTGTTTGCATAATGATGATTATGATAATTTAGTTATGTTTTGAGAGCGCTTACACTATACATACGTAAATCGTTTTATAAAGAAAATTAACTTTCATCGCTTCAAAATGTTTAAACATACATTTTCTCTTCTTTTTCATAAATTCTCTGATTTTTCATAAAATTTTCAGCTGAGAATTTTTAATTTGCATAAAAATATAAAAAAATTTCTGCTGGTGTAAAAAAATATCAGCAGAAAAAAATTCATTTTTGTGATAGTGATGCCTCTAGCGGTGAATAGCAAAACACATTTTTTCTGCTGGAAATTTTCTGCTATCTTACAGCATGCAAAAACGTCGCAAGCCCATTTTCTCAAATACCGCTTCTTGTGATTTCTAATTATTGTTTTTTTTATAAAAATTATGCGCAATAAATAAACGAGAATGGATTTTTAAGATGAAAATGAAAGTTTAATATTAAGACGCGGCTAACTATATAGTAAAATAGAAGTTACTCTTAGTACTTTTTTGTTAGCACGGCAGTATGTGATGAGCCATTTTTTTACTTCAAGTGGTTGTTTAATTCATAATTTGTCCTTCGTTTATTTGCCTATAGAAATGCAGAATTAATTACTGTTCTGCTGGGTGCTTTTATTTTAATTCTCAATTTCAAACAGAAAGTAGGTCCAAAACTATTTTGTAACATTTCTAATTTTATCTTGAATATAAGAGATGTAAGTTTAGAACATCGTTTGGTTTGATTTCACACTGCACCATCGGAATAACCTTCAATTTTTTATTTGTAAGGCTTGTCTGGTTTATTAGTTTGTCATCATACCATAGAGAATAACGGTTAAGTTTAGTGGCAGCGGTGTGGACAAATAAACCTATTCCGTTGCAGAATAGTGGGTTGTATTATACATCCAAGTTCACTTGTTCTGTTTTTCTGTAGTTGGAATATGGCTCTTGGTTTGAGTGGCTCTTCATACTGCAGAACTACTCACTCCTCGGAACTATTTCGATAGATTTGTGACCAATATCGTTAATGACAAATGGCGATATCAGACCTTTGACTTACGTTAGAAATGGCCATCGGGCCGTGTTTTTAATAACTGGAGTTCACAATGATATATTATTGATTTTGAAGATGAGCTTTACGTAGTAACTAGATTTAGTATGACTCGTTAATGCCTTCTTCTTGATAAAAACTGACGGAGTTTGTGGAGGTATTGATTGTATTTGTGAGTAACATAATAATAATATTGGGGTCTTAACCTAAAAAACACCCTCAGTAATTTGTCGGGTTAAAAAAATGGTGCAACGAGCTTGTATAAAGGTTCAATCATGGTTAATAAAAAAATTCGGGATTCAAATATTCATCGCGTCACTCGTACACATAGAATTTTCTTGAAATCAACCCTTAATGATGATGTGTGTGTACTTCACGTACAATCGTGTACAATACGAAGATATCGATATTCCACATCTAAAATCATTTCTTTTTAGATTAAAATGTCAACTCGCTACTCCTACTCGTAATACTGGGGGCCTACTATGAAAAACGAACGTCGACGTTTTTTGTTCGTTGTTTATATTCAGCAATAGTAATTACTATTGCTGAATATAAGCAACGAACAAAAAACGTCGACGTTCGTTTTTCATAGTAGGCCCCCTGAGTTTTCATTTAATTTTGCATATTATATAATTATGTTTGTTTTTTACATATTGGCTTCTTTTTGCAAAATATTAATGAAACACACTGGGCGGACAGTGTTATCCTGGGGCTGTAATAAAAAAAATTTTAATTTACGTGGTCGCTATTTTTTTAAATAATTTATTCTAATATCCAAATTCTGGGTTGACAATGATTGGGTCATTGACTTTCCCTATATAGAGATAGCTGGGCCAAAATTGTATTAGTTAAATTTTAGTGTCGTTATAATTTTTCCTGGAATGATACTCGTAAATTCGGAAATGGTAGAAATACTTGGCTTGGGTCAGTGATGCCTTGGGATGAAAAAATGTTCGTGATAGTTTTCTGTTGTCATTTTATAGTTTTCTGGAAAGAAATCTGTGCTATCTTTATATATCTCTGTTGGAGTGCATAACTCAGAGATCGAGCCATGTTACATACATGGCGGTTTTAAATAGTACCTCAAAAGAAGAATTTATTTTTGGCGGAAATGTTTATGGTGTTTTGTAAAACACGAAATAAAAGTAGATAACACTTAACAGGGTGTGGCATAACGCATGCAATCATTAAACAATAATAAAATGAAACTCCATTGAATATCAAATTATTCAAAGATTGGTTTCAATTTGACAGATCTATAGGTTTTTTACAGCCAAAATATTAACGTCTCTAGAATAAAAACAAAAATCAATAACAATTAAATATTTTTATTAAAATCGGAAATTGTTCGAAAATCATTAATTGTAAAATGTATGTCAAATTCCAAGATCTTCAAAAATTACTTCAGTATATTGTGTTGTTTAAGATTAACATTTCAATATGTAGTAATATTTCCATTCAATTCCAGCTTGTATATAGGTTTTATTATGTTAATTCCGAATATGAGCATATTACAAGTAAATGCTGATAGTACGTATGTAGGTATATTCTAACATCTTTACCTATATAATAATAAATAACAACAACTGTTATTTCCTTCCTACATACGGTTCATATAATTTGCTTGTAATTAACTTAAATAAAAAACATTTACTTGTGTAATATACAATAAAACATAAGTCATTAATCTGAAAACAACTAATCCAAAAGGTCATTATGTTGGTCCAGATGTTAAACGAATTATTTAGAACACATATTTTTTGTGCGTTTGTTTGTACACAGAATGATTTTCAATTAATCTTTTTTTTAATGAAAATTGTACTTCAACTATTCCTATCGGTTTTACATTTAAACACAATTTGTTATGCGTTTACACCGTGTACATTTTTTTCTAAAAAAATTAATTTATTACACGACTTTTCTTTTCATTTGCAATCGAGCTGCGTATGATATAAAAGTTTTACAGTAACACTTTGTAATTCTGGGGGCCTACTATGGAAATCGATCGTCGACGTTTTTTGTTCGTTGTTTATACTCAGCAATAGTAATTACTATTGCTGAATATAAACTCTCTCTCTCTCTCTCTCTCTCTCTCTCTCTCTCTCTAGCTTCACATCCCATGAAGGGATTTTGCCGCCCGCACTATGGTCCTCCAGCCGTCTCGGTCCATCGCTCTCGTCCTCCAGTTTCGACATCCTAGTGCATGTAGATCTTGTTCGACGTCGTCACGCCAGCGCAGTCGGGGTCTTCCTCTACGACGCACATCGGCTGGTTGTTGATGGAACACTTTATTGGTCATCCGTTGTTGTGGGGACCTAGTAACGTGGCCGAGCCATCTAACTCAATTGGATTTGATGAATAATAATATCGCAACCTCCAAGAATTTGCTTTATCTCGTGATTCATGCGAATCCGATATTCATTGTTCGCGACTTTAATTGGACCAAAGATTGAACGAATGACCTTCCTTTCGAAAGTTGATAACAATCTACAATCATTAGTGGTCATGGTCCAGCTCTCGCTTCCGAAAGCCAGCACAGGTCTTATGAGTGCTTTATAAAGTGCGAGCTTGCACGACTGCGATAGATGTCTAGATCGCAATAATTTTGATTGGGCGTAGAAAACTCGATGTGCGGCAGGGATTCGGGCTTTTATATCTGCCTGCATGTCATTTGATGATGTTATAACTGACCCGAGGTATTTGAAGTTTTCAACGCGATCAAAGTTATTGTCGCCAATTCCGAGATTTATCATGGAGATGTTCCTGAGTGTTGATACAAATTTGGTTTTGCTACTGTTCACCTTCAAACCAAGTCTTCTTGCGCAGCGATAGAGCGGCACGAAACTGTCTTTAATATCGCTAGGTCTTCGGCCAAGAAGAACGATATCATCTGCATATCCAAGAATTTGGCCTGATTTATTAAATATACAGCGCTAAGTTTCGATGATGCTTTTCCTCACTACGTACTCAAGCGCCAAATTGAACAGCACAGGCGCGAGTGCATCTCCCTGTCGAACACCAGATGTTATTTCAAAGGAGTCTGACGCAGTTCCTTCGATTACAATTGTACATACAGACCCAGACGTTGTGGCCGTGCGTTTGGGCCGTGCATATGAGCACGGCCCAAAGGTTATCGCGGTTTATACCTTCATATGCCTGACGGAAGTCTATATATAATTGATGTACGGTTATGTTGTACTCCCAACATTTGTCCAAGATCATCCTCATGGTGAAACACTGGTCAGTAGTCGATCGGTTGGGACGAAAACCACACTGATAGTCGCCAATGATGTTTTCGGCGAAAGGGATGAGTCTGGCAAGTACAACATTAGCCAACACTTTGTAAGCAGTGTTCAATAGAGCTATACCACGATAGTTTTCACATTTAAGACGGTCGCCATTTTTATGCAACGGACATATGAGCGCGGTCTTCCAATTCGCCGGCAACTCTTCTCGGTCCCAAATACAAACGACAAGATCGTATAGACTTGTTGCAAGAGTAGCGCCTCCATGTTTGATTAATTCTGCGGGGATTCCATCGAGACCGGGTGCCTTGCCGTTTTTCAATCGAATAATAGCTGCGTCTACTTCCTCTGCTGTGGGACATTCGACGAAGACCTCATCACCTGGAGGAGCTATTACTCTAATGGGGGTCACGTCGTCATTCCGATTTAGTAGATTTTGAAAGTAGGTTTGCCATACTGAGAGAACATCAGCCACGTTTGTTCTCAATTCTCCATTCCCGTCTTTTATGGCTGTACTTCTTGGGTTGAAATCTTTAGTGAGATTCCTGGCACTAGCAAAACAGTCCCTTGAATTTCCTACTTCCGCTTGGAAGCTGATGTTTTCGATGCATAATCTCATATGTTCGCGTTTCTTTTGACGAAGATATTTAGTCGTGGCTTTCCTGGAGCGGAGATATTCTGCATATGTGCTTCTAGTGTTGCGAGCCAACCATTTTTCACGAAGCTTTTGTTTATTTGCGACGATCAGGCGACATTGATCATCGAAACAATCATTGCGGGGTCTCGGAGGTCTTCTTCCGATGGTGTTTTGTGCCGCGGTGGTAATGGCTGACTTTATTGTGTGCCACTGCTCCTGGATGTTAGAAGGAGCTTCTTCGTTGTTGCTGGGCCGCTCTAGATAGTTAGTGACAGCTGATTGGTAACTCTGCAATGATGTTTGGTCTTTTAGAGCATCAACATTCCATCGAGCGGTTTTTTGTGCTTGTCTGTTAAACGTAGATGACAGTTTGCACTTATATTTAAATACGACAAGCATATGATCGCTGTCCATGTCTGCACCCCTGTAGGATCTAACGTCAGATATACTGGTCGAGTGTCTCTTAGACACCATGACGTGATCAATTTGGTTTTGCGTTCTTCCATCATTCGATCTCCACGTTACTTTGTGGATTCTCTTATGTGGGAAAAACGTACTTGATACAACTAAGTTGTACGTTATTGCCAAGTCGGTGACGCGTTGGCCGTTGTTGTTACTAGTTAGATGCAGGCTGTTGGGACCGATGTGCGATGTATTTTCTGCACTCCTACCGATTTTTGCATTCAAGTCGCCCACGATGATTTTAATGTCGTGGTGCGGTATGTTGTTGATGACTTCCTCGAGCTCGACAAAGAAGAGATCTTTGATGTCATCTGATTTATCTTCGGTGGGTGCATGCACATTAACGATCGTGATGTTAAATTTCTTAGTGCGAAATCTGACCGTGCACATCCGCATGTTGATAGGGCGGAAATCGATGATATGATGCTTCACGCGCCGATGGATTAGGAAGCCCACTCCAAATTCTCCTCTATTCTGATGGCCGCTGTAATGAAGAGTGTAACCATTGGTGGTGTCATGGATCCCACCATATAAACAACGAACAAAAAACGTCGACGATCGATTTCCATAGTAGGCCCCCTGATTTTCATACTCATAGATCAATTCAAATACAGCAACCTTTAAGATAATAAGAAAGAAAAGATAATATGAAATACTAGGCTAACTTCAGGTTAATAATATGTCATATTAATTTTATTTTGTTCTTCTAGTTTTTCATGAAACATGTTCATAGCCTCACAAAAGAGCATATAGCTCAAAACAGATGGGTGGTTGCTACTAAATTTTTATTGTAAATAAATAAAGTAGAGAAGGAAATTAAAATTTTGAATTTCGAAATAAATTATAAATAAAATTTTGGGTTTTTGTCATTTAATGCTAGCGGCACCAAAATCGAAGACTGGATCAAAAACAAATTTAACTCGAAAAATAATCAAGTGTTATGTGAATAATAAAAGCGCTCTGTAAGGTAATCAAATGCCCATTAAAAAATTGTGAGCTCCAGTGCTTTTTACTCTTTAATAATACTAGATATTTTTTAAGTTCTAAAACTGGTTTCCATCCTATTTTCGATTAAAGTTCTGCTAACTTTAAATAAAAATACCAGTACTTTGTCAAGAACAGTATCTATTATATGTGAAAAAACTGCTTCATACATTTTTTACGTACAAAATGTAAACTACTTAACTAAACTAATTAAATTACTGCATAAAATGTAACAGAAGTCGTTATTTCAAATAGTATAACTTTTTGCAATAAACAATGTATGTGTAAGTGTAAACACAATTTATTTTGTAAAATATTTCACTCAATTCAAGAAAAAAACAAGAAACCAGTGACATCTGTAGTGTAATTTCTTAAAATATGAATTACAAGAGAAATAACTTATTTCTATTCTAACAAACCAAAATAAAAAAGATTGTTTCACTTTACATATTCATTGATCCTTTTCTTCTTTCTTGTTGCTGATTGTTCGCATGCGTTCTCACTTTGTAAATATTCAAAAGTTATAATCAGAAAAAACAACTGTGTTTTGTCATTTAAAAAATATTATTTTTATTAATTATAAAGTCTATAGTGTATTGAGTAAAAATTTTATAAATATTTGTGTTGTCAAAAAAAAACGATCCATTTACAAATTGGATTGGTAAACCACCGCCATTCTAAAACATCAAGTGTAAAATTTTTGTCCCTAAAATCGTATTAAAAGCATAACATTATACAAATGGGGCGAACAACAACTATTAAGTTTGACGAGCTTCAGTTTAAGTTGCTTATTAAACAGCATGAAATCCAGCACTCGAAAAACTTAAAGTTAATCGGTAAATAAACCTCTTCTTAGAATTAATGATTTTCATTTACAATTATTTTTATTTTATCTGTTACAGTAAACGTTGTACGATACCGAATGGGTTTTGAAATTATTCTGAACCGGAATCATTGAGCAACAACATTCAAACAAGCAAATTCAACCTTCAATACAAAACCGAAAAAGGGCAACATATTAAACTACGTTGATACGATTACGTTTATCAAAGCAAAAAGAGGTAATGGAGATGATATGAATGAATTGCATCGCCGCATTTTTTAAATATGATAAAAAAACTTAAACCATCATATTCGAAACTTATCTCTAGTCGAAAAATCTTATCAAGCATTTTCTTAAAGTTTAACTACAATAGTTGTCTTAAAGAAATACGTGCGACCTTATCCTAAAACTCCGTAATATTAATCGACGGATGGAAAAATTCCGTTAGTAACACCAAAACAGTAGTAAATATAATTCATAATGCAAACAGGCCAAAGGCGTTTTTGGATGCTTGCGATTTAGCATCTGAATGTGAAACGGGAGATAAATTAATCAATATAGTATGCGAGTCGATATACATAGTTAGCAAAAAAAAAATATATAATACTGATCTTTTAAGAAATGTTGATAAAACTGCCAGTTATTTTAGATAAAATTGCAGCACGCAATATAGCAGAAAGTTACTGATGAAAGTTAATTTGAATGCGATGAGCATCCTACACTATTGATACAGTCACGAAATTGAAAATGCACTTGCAGAAAATTGATATAAAAAACACTATCGATGATTGTCGGGGTACAGTCACAATGGTTGAATGCTCCCTGATTGAAGTTCAAAGGCTGTAATTATTTCCCAAGTAGGTATGGGTGTTTATTACTGAATTAAGTTTTCAAGATTTTATAGTGAAGTATAAACTTTAAACACTGTTTTATTTTATAGTTTGCTATTTATTTAAACTTATATGTTAACTTGATGAAAATTGGAATAATAAGAGCGAGCGTCAAAAATTCTTACTCGTATTTATTAGTGTAATGCCGAATCCAAAAAATGTCATTTAGTGAAAGAGTTCAAACACAGGTGTCGCATTGATTAAACTGAACTAAAATAATGCACAGGAGTTCGTTCATAAATAATGCACAGGAGTTCCACTAATTAATATTTAAATGACATTTTGACATGATAGTAATTTTGTTGTGAGTGTTACAATAATCATAATTTTATACAAAATTCAAGGTACATATCTAGGACCAAAATTTAAATTATAAGGAATAGTTGCATTCGTATACATTAAGGATGAGTATTTAAAATCTTATATAATAAATTTACAACTAATACTAATTTATGACGTTTATCTTTGCAGCATCTGAACAATGATTCCAGATTAAAAAACGGTTTTATTATTTAATTTAAATAGATTCTATATACACTGTCTTATTTCTCGGTTTGCAAATTATCAATGTTTATTGCTCAAAGGTTCTCAAAAAAGTGAACGAGTTTTATTTATTTTAGTTCTAACTAGGAAAATGGCATATTCTTGTACACTAAATTAATTAATTACAATTTTAAGCTGAACTTAGTTAAGATATTCAGATTTCCCAATATAAATGCAAATATAAAGTACTAACGAGTTCTAACTATGCGCAACCAATTCTAGTACAAATTTTGGTTTACGTAGAGTACTCAAAGTGATATATTCGTGTTGACAAAGTGTTTACAATTGGATTCCTAATTTATATAAAGATAATTATAAAAATATTATTTCAAATTTGAATTTGATAACTAATTACATAAATTTTACTTGCAGATTTATAACAAATATTTCGGTACAAAAATATTGTTTAAAGTTATATAATGAAATGTAAGTATTTGATCACATATTTAATTTTTTCTTAAGTATAATTTTAGGTTGAAACTGGAGAACAGCTGATGAGATGGTGTTGATTTTGTTTGTGCCAGAATTCAAGGTGTTTTGTGTTTTTATTTTCACCAACAATCATATGAAAATGACGTGGGTACTCACTCCATGGTGCTCTTATAAAAATTTAATAAACAATTTCAAACAAATTGTTGCAGGTCAGATACCTAAATAAGGTTTCGGCAAATATATCAAAGCTTATTTTTGATGGATATTTTATCGAAAGCGTACAAAACTCGAAAGAAAAATTTGATCCTATATCGTACGAGTACCTCCCAATTACGACTAATGACAACTCGAAAATATCAACTTTACAGTAGGCAAATTTTTTAATTACTTCGACGATATCAAATGTTGTTGGAGGAGAATAACACTTAGGAAATAGGAAATTAGAATATATTCAGATTAGGCTGAATTCACAACAAATACCATATTCTGACAATGCTAAGTATCTCGGCATGACGCTAGACTATAAACTCAGGTGGAAGGCGCATGTTAAAAAGAAAAGGCAAGAACTGAACTTAAAATTCAGGAAAATGCACTGGCTTATTGGAAGAAACTGCGAACTAATAACGCACAAAATACTGCTGTTATATAAACAAATCCTAAAAACTATCTGGACGTATGGTATTCAGCTTTGGGGCTGCGCAAGGAAAACTACAGTGAAGATCACTCAAACATTTCAAAATAAAGTACTACGTAGCATTGTGAATGCTCCTTGGTACATTAGAAACGACAATCTCCATCGAGAATGGAAAACGTCAGCGTAATAAACATGAAAAAACACAGGGTTATGTACTGCGACTGCAGCAGCATGACAGCGAGGAGCTGCGGAACCTACTGGATTGCACCAATGGACCAAAGAGCCTAAAAAAACAAAGCCTTTAGAATTAGTGGTCTGTTGTAATAATTTATTAATATTGATAAAATCGATGTTTTTGTCATAAATAACCGTTTGGGATGAAATTTACCTTCAGTCAAGATATAGGGATGATCTTGAACTATTTAATCAATGTAATTAATTTAAAATAAATTCTGGCTCAAGAACCATCTCGATATCACAGCTACATAAAAAGTTACAATTTTGGCGGTGTAGGTTTAATTTCAAGCTAAACCGACCACTCGTTCCTCGCAAACGGTAACTTTAATAAAATCAGGAGTTGTTGTAATAAATTGTAATAAATGTGTAACAAATTATAGTAGAGGTTTCATTGAGGCGAGCTAATTTGGTCGGTGCAGGTGAAGAGCACTTAATAAAACAATTACTGGATAATCCATAGGATTAGTTGTAATATTATACAGAAATAAAGATTTCTTAAACAAAAAAAAATATTGTACAATATGAATTTATTTGTTAAACTTTATGCAGGACAAATTAATTTATCATAGTTAAATTTTTAACTATGTATAACTAACGCCATCTAGTTTAAGACTATTTTATTTTTCGAAATAAAACGATATCACAAATAATTCATTTACAACTGAAAAATAATAAAATAAAAAAAAATTTAAATATTTCATTTAAAAATATTATCACAAACGTATTATTATTTAACCTCCCTCCACTTTTAATATTGCAAATGTTCCTCGTAAGGCAAATTTTTATAAAATGCGTGCTATTTTTTATCTATTAAAATTAATTCACAACGCGAATTTAGATAAGTCCATTTCAATTTAGATATAGTCGTATTGCAAAGACATCTGGGCTAAGATAAGCCCTTGCAAGGCGACCTATATCGCATTTTAAATCCACATTAATGTTGGCTGCAGAAAAATTTGATTTCATTCCTAAATTTTCCAATGTTGTGTTTGAATTTGTGTTGTTGTATAATAGACTAATTGCCATTGAAAATTTTCGTAATGGTGTGGATTTCACGAAATCAAAATTTCGACTCATTTTCACGTTTCGAGGTTTCTATAGTACGAACCCATCGTTTTTAGAGGAATGTCTGACTGTGCGTGAGTACGTATGTTTGACCTGTGTAATTGTGCAGCTCGTCAAAATTTAATCAGCAAGTGGTCGATTTGGCGTTGATACAACGCTGGAAGAAATTGAAGTGGTTGTATGCTGGATCTTTTTATCTTACTTATATTAATAAAGCGGCTTTTTTATTTTATATTTTTATCTTTTTATTTTATATTCACAAAAGTTTTTAATCGTGCTATGTACTTATTGAGATGAGTTTTCGGTTTTTAATAATTTTTTATGTACAGATGATGTTTTCTTTCACGTCTAGTCCTTGCGGTTGATATGCAAACTAAAAAAGATAGTGATTAAGTTAACAAGTTCAACAACAGATAGCACTAACTAACATTAAAATTGGAAACTATGTAAGTGTCTATAAAGAAGATAGATACCGTGGTTCCACACTTTAATTCTTTCAGCGTGATTCTTTCTTCGTTTCTTTCCCCTTCATCCACAAACTAATTTTTTGGCGGGGAAATTGTTGATTCTTTTTTCGTCAATATTTTTTTTTTGATTCACTGATTTCTTCGCACTATTACGTAATAAATATTTAAAGGACATCTTGTTTTTTTTGTCGTTTTTGGGTTAGTTTTAGTTTAATGTTTGCTTCGAGTGCAAAAAATATATTTTTTCAACCAAGGAAGCAATTTTCGCAGCAAATAATAAATATTTTTTACTAAACGAATAATTCAAAAAATATAATTTTACGCTCATACATAAAAAAAGAAAGGCTATAGTAAAAAAAGGGTGTACCAAAAAAATCGTTCGGATTGTTTTGTTTGCTTATAATAAAAAATAGAAATAAAAATTAATCATTTTTATTTTTAATATGTATAAGCAAACAAAACAATACGAACGAATTTTTTGGCACCCCCTACAAATGCGCAAACAAATCAAATGTGGACGTCGATTGATTTTTTGAAATCAGAGAATCACGCTGAAAGAATTAAAGTGTGGCGAGGCCCATAGACGTGAAAGTCATCAGACGTCAACAAGTTTTTTAGGAATACAAATAAATTATACAATATTTAACTAATTTACATTAGTAATTCTATCTTATAGCAACAAAAATAAACTAATATTGAACAAAATGCATGACCCTGGATTGCTGATATAAGATAAGTGATCTGATTGCTAAAAATTAATTCTATTTACACTAAACATATTATTGCAATGGGGACATAACTGCGGTCTGCATAGAGACGGAGGGGAGGAGATTCTGGCTTGTAGCCGCATACATGAACCGAGAAAAGCCAGTGCCATCAGATATACTGGGGGCACTTGTTAGTGACGCAGAAAGAAGGAAGGTGGGAGCTATCCTGGGTTGTGACGCGAATGCGCACCATACCATCTGGGCCAGCTCTGACATCAATGATAAGGGTGAGTTATTTTTCGAATTTCTTTTAAGAACTAACCTCACTATTAATAATATAGGTCAGGAACCCACTTTTATTATTTGTAATAGACATGAAATTCTGGATGTTACTCTGGTCTCTGAATTTATTTCTTCGATGATCAGAGAATGGAGGGTGGCGAAGGAGTACTCCTTCCTTCTACGACCATCGATACTTAACTTTTAAACTAAATCTCCAAATTACAAATCAATATGTGTTCAGAAATCCGAGGAGGATAGTATGGCGTGTATATAAGGAGGTGTTGGAGGAAATCATTCCATCTCGAGTTCCAGGACTCTCCGACGCGGGTAGTGAACTGGACTCAATGGTGGATACTCTTACTAGGGCTTGCAATATTTCTATGAGGGAAGCTTGCCCATTAACAAAGCTAGGGGGAAAGTGAAAACCTGTTTGGTGGACCTCGGCACTTGCGGAGTGCAGCAAAGCTTGCGGGTCTGCTTTCAATGGAGCGAAAAGAGCTAGAGAAATTCAAGACTGGGACTTCTATAAGGAAGGCCTCAGAGTTTACAAAAGGGAAGTAAGGAAGTCGTGGAGGCGCTTCTGTGATAGAATGGAAAAGGTCTCAGAAACCTCGCGCTTAAGAAAGATTCTCTTCACTAGTCAAGATGTTCCAGGCTATCTGATAAAACCGGATGGCGAATGAACGGCGTCTAGTGAAGAGTCTCTTGATCTTTTGATGGAAACTCACTTCCCTGGAAGTGAGAAAGTGTCAACTGCCGGCCTAGGAATGACTGTGGGGTCCATTTGTTACGTACAGAGGATTTTCTGAATACACGGAAGATAAAATGGGCTATTAAAGGGTTTAAGCCTTTTAAATCAGCTGGCCCGGACGGGATTGTACCAGTAGAAATTCAGAAGAACTTGGAGGTCCTGCTTCCCTGGCTGGAAGTCATCTTCAAAGGGTGTCTGAAGCTGGGGTACATCCCGATGAAATGGAAGGAAGCTAGAGTGATCTTCATCCCGAAAACAGGTAGAAGCTCGCACAGCAACCCTAAGGACTTAAGACCAATATCTCAATCATCCCTTCTGCTGAAAATCATGGAAACGCTGCTGGACGTCTATATTCGGTCGAGAATTGTACCCAGAAACTGGGCACTATCTCAGCATGCGTACCATAAGGGTAAGTCCGTGGATACGGCATTACATACCTTGGTTCGGGGAATTGAGAAGTCACTGGATTTTCAAGAATTCTCGTTGGAAGCGTTTCTCGATATCGAGGGCGCTTTCAACAACGTGAAGGTGGAGGCAATTAGGGAAGGATTGCTGCCACTTGAGATCGAAGACCCAGTAATCAAGCTGATCGATCACTTGCTTGGAAGCAGAAAGGTCATAGCGAGGATGGGGGAAGTTTCCGTCAGGAGAAGTTCCGTCTCCCCTTCTTTGGAACATAATAATCAATGGACTACTACTGGAACTGGAGAGGGAAGGAATGAGTGTGGTTGCTTATGCCGATGACGTAGCGATAGCTGTCTCGGGTAAGCATCTGAATACAATCAGGGATGTGATGCAGAATGCGCTATCAATCACTGCGAGTTAGGCCAGTAGATATGGATTGGGGAATAACCCATTTAAAACACAGCTGGTCCTTTTTACTAGGAAATATAAAATTCCGGCAATGGTTCCACCAAGCCTGAATAGTACTAGACTGGTCCTTACTTAAAAGGTAAAATTCTAAGGGATTCTTCTGGACAGTAAGCTCAGTTGGAAATCAAACACGATAGAAAGAATTAAGAAGGCTACTGTGGCACTCTACTCTTGTAAAACTGCCATTGGAAGAAAATGGGGCTTGAAACCGGAGCTGGTACATTGGCTTTACACGGCAGTTGTAAGGCCCATACTGCTGTATGGTGTGAGCGTATGGTGGCCAGCTCTGGAGAAATTAACATACAGGAACATAATGGGGAAAGTGCAGCGGGCAGCCTGTCTGCTTATTAGTGGGGCGCTGAAAACAACCCCCCAGCCCTAGAGGTCATGCTGTACCTTCTCCTGTTGGATATCCTTGGCAAGCAAATGGCGGTTAATACGGCCGCCCGGCTATCAGCGACTTTAAGGGTGGAAGTGCCTGCAAAAAAGGCACTCAACTATAGTCAATTCAGTAAGGCTTGACCTGGTGAATTTAGACTATATAACACCCCTGTTGTGTTTTGGCAAGCTTTTTAATGTGATTCTCCCCTCTAGGGAGGATTGGAATAGTGGTCTCATTATGGAGACCGGGTCAGCTAAATTCTTCACCGATGGCTCCAAGCTCGATGATAAAGTGGGAGCGGGTTTATTCTGTGCAGAATTAAATGTTAGTTTATCTTTTCGTCTGCCTCAGTACTGCAGTGTGTACCAGGCTGAAGTTTTAGCGATTGAAGAGGTCATGAATTGGTTGAAGCATAATGTGATGTCGTTAACTGATATCACTATCTATGTGGACAGTCAGGCGGCCATTCTTTCGCTGGATTCAGTTTTCCTGGTGTCAAGGGTGGCGTTGGATTGTCACACATCTCTTAACGAGATGAGTGAACATTTCAATATCCAGTTGGTCTGGGTTCCGGGCCATTTTGACGTTGAGGAAAATTGCAGGGCAGATGAGTTGGCAAGGTACGGTACGACTCTCCAACTTGAACCAGGGAGAGAATATGTAGGAAGGCCTATGTCTATGCTGAAAGCAGCAAGCCATAGGGAAGCAGTTGCCTTGACAAATGCTAGATAGATCGTCAGTTCAACTGGCAGGGTAGCAAAGCAAATATGGCCTGAGCTGAACTTGAATCGCTCCAAGATTTTAATCACACTAAGACAGCTAAGAAATTAAGGTAGAATTGTGAGGATAATTACTGGGTACTACCTTTTTGGAGAACATGCAAGAAGGCTGGGTCCCGATGCAAATGACTTCTGCAGAAGCTGCATGTACGAGAAGGAGGAGACTCTTGCTCATTTCATTTGCTCGTGCCCTGCGCTAGCTGGTAGAAGACATGACCACTTGGGAAAACACACTATGGACAGTCTCTGTGACCTCGAAAGCTGTAATGTGCGAGATCTTTTACGCTATATTAATAGTACTAAATGGGTTTAAGGGAGTTTATTATGTCGGTCCTGTGCCATCACAAAGGGGTATAATTGGCCAATGGGCTATAATTGGCCGATAGCAACCACTGAAACCTAACCTAACCTACATTAAACAATTTTATTTTTAGATTTTGCTGTTGACCGTCTGGATCATACCTATTGCTGGATTGAACACGACGATTATTTATAAAGTGAATAATGAAGATCGAATGGCATTAGTTCCTTTCTTTAGCAGATGTATAATAAAACAATGCACATAGAGTACCTGGCAGTTCTGCTTGATATTCGTACGACATTAAATTTATGTCTACAGTTTATTTTCTGATCTGTAGATAGCAGTAATGTTCGTAAAAAGTTTTTGAAATTTATCAAAATGTTGAATGCAAGTATTAATATTAAAATAATAAATCTATTCTTACCAACAGCCCATAAAATATTTCTTATTTGATATTATTGTAGAATTTATTGCTTGTCCACAACGATCAACGTTTCACGGATAAAGATTATACATACTTAAAAAGTATATCATTTATTTGCTTATATTGCCATCTATAGTCAAGCATTGGGACTGTCGACATAATATGACGCCATAAAGCAAAATGTTTAAAGCAGTCAGGCCACTAGTATTCTAGGTGCACTGAATAAAACGAGTGATTATCTAAAACGACCATCACACGCTGTCGTGTGATGGTCGTTCATCGAAAAAGATTGATGTGGAGGAATAATATTTCTATAATCTATTATTGGTTTCAGTCTCTCAGTAGTTTTCCAAATGTTTTAGAAATTGTTGAAAGTATAGAAATCAAGGAATTTTTATCATTTGATGATTAGTTTGGTTTAAATATCGCGATCACTTTTTCAACTTTTCATTAACATGAAACGTTTTTAAGCTGAAATACTGCAATAATTATTTGGAAGAGTTGACATAGGCCGTTTTCAGGAAGAGGTTATATTATTTATCCTGTAATAAGTTTTACCTATGTAACAGAAATATATTTCATTTGAATTTAAATTTGTGGCGGTATAGTTTGAACTAATTTACGAAATTAAATTTTTCATTTACAGTAAATTTAATTATTGATTTGGATAACAGTTATTAATTTGTTCCTTTAAGAAGCTCCAAATTAAGGATAATCAAAATCGAATTATATTGTTTACTAACTGTGGCACTATTCTGGGAATAGGGAATTGGGAAAAATGTTTTCATAGCATTTTAGTCTAAATTACATTTGTGTGGCCTACTTTTGGAATTTCCTCATCCAAGCTATTTTCTGTTTCTAACTGGGTTCACGCAGTGCCTACACTGAACAGCACAGAGCCAGCTGTGTAATCTAACTGTATTTTTGTGCAACATACCTCGTCGGTGTTGAGTCTTGAAGCGTACGCCTGTAGTTGTTCGATCCACTTAGTCACTTGACCCTCGGGTTCTTTAAATTGCATCAACCTTTTGAACGCCACATTACCTACACCAAAGTTATCTCGTCTTTAGATTGATGCTCCATGTTGCACTCAAATAGTTGACTTTTGATGGTGAGGCGATAAAAACTTCGTGCAACAACTGCTAAGTTTGGCAGAAGTTGTCGGTAGAAGGAGCATAATGCTAGGAAACTTCTTATTTTGCTAATATCCTTTGGTGTTGGTCAATACATTACCAATGCTAACTTCTTCCAATCATTTCACACACTATCGCTGTGAGCAATAATCTTAAATAATTGACTTCATCTTTGAACAGACCACACGTCGCTGTGGATAAACGCCGCCGATTCGCCGCGTGCGGTCTGCCTAATCATAACGGACAATATCATCAATATGTTCATGATCCAATAACAGCTACGCTTTTGTAGTTCGCCCAGTTGTCTGAATCCGAGGTTTGCTTACCTTCTCGTTTATAAGTGCCTTCATTTCAGGGATGTCCTCAGAATAAAGCTTGCCCAACTTTACTTATCGAGTTGCTAAAATTGGTCGGACTGCCAAATATTCTAAAGTCGACCCCAATAGCTCCTTAATTCATAGTTTTACCTGTGGCTTCGGTTCTCAAATGATGCTTCAAATCAGGTTGTTCTTTACAGAACTGTTGAATACGCACCACATAGTTGCCTCTTGCTCTTGAGTTAGATATTGCATAATTCTTTTACGTATAACTGCCTATCTGTCATAATCCGCTCATAACTCCGTTCCGGATACAGTTTGCAAGAATTGTGCAGCTCTCCTTCAAAGAGCCAAAATAAGCGCATTGAACTGATCATCGCATTTGATCATCTTTATAGGTTTGTAAGGAAAAAACTTTTAAGTGGGGCTCAAATTTCTAAATATAATTTTCAAGCTCCTTGAATAGACCGTCTTCTGCTTTTTCAAGGTTATTCGTCTCTCTTCTAAACTCTTGAATTTGAAGCATCTGGGCTTGTTGATCGAGTTTCAGATTTTGCTGATCATATTTTGAATGTTTTGCTATATGTTGCACAGCAAATTATCTACCTTGCTTCTCTCTTGTAATTCTCCCAAATGTGCGCTTTATTGATCTTGGCGGCCTGGCTGTTTGCATTTTTTTCATTTCAAATAACAGCGAGATGCAAAATAAATTAATACCACACTATAAGATATCATCGAACAAGCAATGTAGATGGTTAAGGTAGCGAGTTTGGAGAAACTGGCTATTAAGCTAGATCAATTAATAACTAAATGTACAGAGGTTGTATTAAAACGAATTTCGATAGTAATTTATATTTCAATATCATATTTTCATCAGTATGCGAATTATTCGGAAACTATTTTCCCACATTTACGAGTAAACACTGACAATGAACCATATAAACCATATAACCATTAAAATTCATTTAAGGTTCTGTATATCTATCCTACATTAAATGACCAATCAATCTTTATAGACATCTTTATTTTTCTCTATCTAGGTCTAAAATTATCCACTTTAGAGTTACACCGATATGTAAAATAATACCGATATTTAAAAGAAAATAAACAAAATTAAATTTATCAACAATCACAGCACGAATGGCGTAACGTGCATGTGTGCATCTTGCTAAGATGTTCATCTGCACATTTCCTTTCATAAATAGCTATTTACTCTTAAGTTAAAATACAATATGTTGTATTCTTCGTTTAATGAAGATTACATCCGAGACGTATTTTGTTTACATCATTAGATGTTGTCTAAAAAATAGATAGTATTACAAAATAAATATTCGTGATTATTTGAAAAAATTATAAAAAATAAAAGTTTTAGCTCCATAAAAATACGAGTACATAACATCCATTTATTATATTTTAGATTAAACTATGTATAAACAACAAAAAATCCAACTACTTAAAACTCGATGGAGAAATATTAAAAATGAGAGTAATTTTATATTTGGAGTGGTAACGTGGTTATAGGTGGTTTGATAATACAGCTGGAGTTAAAATATTTCACTGATTTTGTGAACCAAATTCATTTGCGGGTGATTCTGGCGAAATAAAAGCAACTGAAGGATTATTTATTAGAGAGGGACCTGAGAAAAGTTAATCAGCAAAACAATTAAGAAGGGGCGATTTACATTCCATAATATTATTTCATATTAACGCTTGCTTCTGATAGAGATGAGAAACAATTAACTAAAAATCTGTTAAAGCTATCAAAGAACCATTACTACAATTCAAAATTTAATATAGATTCCACTAATTCTTTATTTCCAATGTCTTCCCCAACGCTTAAAGTGTTTTATTGAGTCAATGTTAAGCATTCACTAGCAAGTTTAACTTATTTTCAGATAACCACTATCTCTTTCTTGAGCATTTATCATCAAAACAAATCTTTATTAGCTAGGGTGGAGAATCGCGCATTTGTCGCATCAAATCGCTAAACAAGTTCCTAATACAGAAATAATTTTTCAGCACAAGATTTTAAGTGTTTGTTAACTAATCAGCCTTATTGTGGTTGTCGTGTTTAACAAGTGATTCGACAGAGTCGCGTCGTGCCAAATTTTATTTTGTATTGTGCGTAACTAAAACGAAACCACTAAAAAGTATTGCCTAATTAAAACAAAAATTCATTAATTGTTTTGAATTTATTTGTTTGAATTGGTTATTGTGAACTACTTTAAAAGACGTATCTGTCAAAAATATAAAATAAACATTGCATCATTTTGCAAACAATTTGTACGAATAAAATGAATTCTTTCGAATTGTTTAAGAGAAAAATTTTAAGAGATTCTTCTAATCCTCTAGAGTTAAGTAATATTATGGAAATTCTATAAACATTTTATTGATGTTTAAAATTTGATTTTAGTTTTAAGAAATATTTCCGATTCTCAAAAGAAGCCTACATTTTTTTATTGCAAGATGTAGAGCCAAACACCTAAGTTTCAGAGGTGGGGGTACTGTGGCGTTCCACCTTCAACATTTAAATCAGAATTTACTTACCTTATTATTGTTACTCGGCTTTTATACTATCAAAGAAACTACTGTCGTTTAATAAATTTGGTGAACTAATGTACTTTGGTTGCGATAGCAGCGCAAAACAATATAGCGTATATAAAAGGAAATTTTCGTGAAAAATAAATAATAATCGTTTCCAATTCATTCATGAACTCACAATAGTTTGTAACGCATTGGTGTTGTGGTAGGGAAAGGGATGACAGGGGGTTAACACCAACAATATTACCTATAAACCGTGCGTAAATTAAGATTTATGTCGTCACCACCATTTAATACATTCATTTTATTATTATTAATCGTTTAATAACTTTACATTATAATGTCGACTAAAATTTTATCATCTAGCTCGTAATCGATTTTAAACAAAAAAAAACAACTATTATATGTATAACTAACGGTTGTCTTAAAAGATCGAAAGGTGTTTTATACTAAACAAAATAAAAAAACGGATCCTTAATTGAACGTGTAAAAATTTGTGGTATAACTCGGAAATATATATTTTTTTAGATAGACATTTTCGAGTTTAATTACCTTGAATTATTTTATTTAAATATGTAATGTTATTAGAGAATGGTAGAAAATGTTAACCTTTTTTTTAACGTAAAAAAATATGAATATACTGAAATAATATAAAGACTTACCCACCAATCACCACCCACACTTACCCACCAATCACCACCGGAGCGCTCTGAATCGTTGAGGTAGTTTCAAGTGTCGTCAAACTATACCTAAAATTACTTTTACCTACACCAAAAGAAAATTTCACTAACCTTTTCGATTAAGTTCAATATTTAATTTATCTTTTTCTTTCGATTAATTTTTTTTTGTAAATTTAATTTAAAAAATTTAATTTTTTTATTTTAGTTTTTTTTTGCGTTTTTTTTTTATCCGATATTAGAGGTTTAATTTTAAATTTATTTTTTTCTTAACTACACGTGCGCGAATGCATACACCGTACACACCTTTCGATTTATTGCACCACAAACACAACACTTTCGATTATTGACGTATGCACTAATTACAACCACGCGACTTTTAAAATTAGTGCTAAACTAGATAAAATTGTTTTAGGGCAAACAATAAGCACAAATACAACAGTTAATTCCGTTAGGTCCCTGTTTCGGTGCTTGTCTTTGGATCTTATCCAACCAATACGGTGTTAATTCGTCCTAATTTCCGCGACCTCGGTTGTCTTTCACACGTGATTGTTTGGCAGCTATGTATTTACAAATTTAGTTTGTTACTAATTGCTGCGGCCTTGCTACCCGCAATCCTATGGAAGGAAACAAATTCGTTTAACTTTTGGAATACAACAAAACGTTAATACAAACAAGTGAAAAGTTAATTCTAATTACCTGCCGCGGTCGTTAAATATTTTCCGAAATAAAGGTTGGACTACAAACAATAGTAAGTCCACGATTCGATTTATACTGGCACTATCTTTTCTTTAATTAGTTAATTAAATCACAATAATTGCACTATGATGTAGCTAGACATTCGTTCGCCGCTTGCAGTCATTAAATGATTGATAAATTAGTTATTTTCTACAAAAATACTCGGACGACGAAAGCTCGACAAAATAACCGATTCAACCACATTCGTCGTAAGAAGAAGAACATAAACATACACACACAGAACATTTTTATTTGCTACAGTTGAACAACCAACATTTTACTTAGAAGTACATTTATATGGGCTTCTTTTAGGCGCAATCTAATATATCAGTTCATCGTTTTAATAAAGTTTTTTTTTCTGAGCGAACATTAGGGAATCTGAAATATACTATAGAAAACCGTTCGTTACAAGCTCACGTTGTGATGAAATTATTTTAAAATTAAACATCATAAATTGAATCTTCAATTAAATTAATATTAAATAATTTGTATACTAATTATAATAATAACTATTCCAATATTAATTTATATAAAATTAACGAGATTAAAACATATGACTTGTAAACAGAAATGTATATATTATGAAATAATAAACTTAGTATAAATATAACAATATATAAAACATAGTGGTAAATTATTCGGTATGAGAGGTCCCTACTAGGATCTTCTGAATAAACAGCTTTACCAGCTATACTACCAAAAGGGAGCAGGAAATGATTTTTTTGTGGCACTGGTACAACCCACGTTTTCTATCATTCTTAAGGAATTGTTAAACGTACTATATAGCGCCTATTCCATGGAAAAATTGTACTGAGTGTATTTTTTTACTAGAAAAACGAAAACAAAAAACCTTAACATTCCATAAGAGTGACAAAGAAACCAAATATGTTTTATTTCATTTTTATAGCAAAACTTTATGGTTTAATTTTGACAATTAAATTTTGACATAACCTAAAATTTTCATAAAAGTTGTAATTCGTACATATATTTCAAACAATAAAAATTGTAATCGCCATTAAATTTCTAATTATTATTAATATCACCATGGATTTGGAAGATTTGGATTATTTAGATCCACTAAACATAATGAATCTAAGAAATGTTGAAAATAAGACAAAAAAGAAACGCAAATGTTGGGTACGCCCTTATTATTTAGAGTGGGATCGAACCGGGGGATACAATTGTATTTTTAATGAGTTGCGGCAAGATCCGAACTTATTTTATAATTATACCCGCATGAGCGTGAACGACTTTGACAAGTTACTGGCGATGGTTGGGCCCCTTATTTCAAAAGAAACTGTGGTTAGAATACCCTTGAACCCTTGTTTAAGATTGGCAGTGACATTGAGGTATGTACACATATAGTATACCTAACATAAAATAAGAATCGAATATTTTGTCAAAATGTGTAATTAATTCTGTATGAACCTTTAATACGTTATAGATATCTTGCTACGGGTGAATCACAAACCAGTTTGGCGATCAAATATAAGTGTTCTCAAACCAGTGTCCACCGAATTGAGACGGAAACGACAAAGGCCATCACAACAGTTTTAAAAAGTTAAGTGTTCCCTAAAATAAATAAGGATTATTTCAAAACTGTTGGATCTGGATATGAAGACCGATGGAACTTTCCAAACTGCATCGGAGCCATTGATGGAAAGCATGTCTTAATTCAGGTGAGGCAATTTTTGATTTCCAAAATTATTTTGTTAATTTATATTTTAGTTTAGGCACCAAGTAATTCGCCAAGTAATTAGGGCTCCGAATTTTTTAATTACAAAAAATCTTTTTCTATTGTACTTATGGCAATCAGCGATCATGATTACAATTTATAATGTGTAATGTTGGTGCTGCTGGTCGCCAGAGTGATGGAGGGATTTTTCGAGAAACGCTGTTTGGATAGCACTTTTATGAAAAAATGCTTCCGTAAGTATAACGTTGATTTTGAAAATAGTATACCTCAATTTAATGTTTTAAACATTTGTATTCCTGAACCAAGAAACGTCACCGATAATTTAACAGCGCCATATATTTTTGTATCAGATGATGCTTTTGCTTTGGAACAAAATATGCTGAAACCGTATACAACTGCGCCATTAAAAAAGCAACAAAATTTTCAATTATCGGCTAAGCCGGGCCCGCCGCATCATTGAAAATTGCTTTGGGATTCATTTCCTCTAAATGGCGTATATTTAGAGCCCCGATCATTGCGGATTTAACATTGGCCGAAAACATTATCCAGTCTTCTGTTTGCCTACATAACTGGCTACGACAAAAAAGCAGCAACTATATTATTCCAGATCTGGTAGATCGAGAATTCGTAAAATACAAAAACATTGCAATTTACGATATATTTAATCGTTACATTTTAGTTATTTTATAATTAAGGTTCATGGAATAACATAAATAGCAACTGTTTGCCTCTTAAAAAATTTAATAGTAGTTCAAAAAACGCAGCCAAAAAAACTCATGACCAATTTGCCGATTATTTTTCTGGAGACAGACGAGTAGAATGGCAGGACTCACGGATATAAGAAGACAATCACGTGCCAGAGCTAGAAACTAAAAGATAAGTATCGTTTCATATTTTTAATGATATTTTCCAGATTTTAATTATGTATTTTTAGCTGTTTTTCTAGGGGATGTTCACGAGAGCCACACTAATTTAAGCGGTTTTATATTGAATTTTTATTATTTCTATATTGAATTTTTATTATATATTACAATTTTTTTCGAAAACATTTTTCATTCTATATGGTTTTTATGCCTAACGGAGTTCATTTTTAATTAGAACTTTGTTATAAGTCTCCGTATGTGCTTTTCCTTATAATTAGCATAAATAAATAAAATTAAATATTTAAATTAATTTAATTGAACTGGATTAAAAATGTCCGAAAATCCACCAAGCCTCAATCTGAAGCTGAAAAATTCTGATATTTTAATAAATATATGGAACAATACTTCCCTATCGTTTCCCATCAGTATGCTTTATTATAGCACCAGATAAAACTTTTAATATGTCCTGCTGTGCTAAAAGCCTTGGCAAAATTTCCAATTCCTCTATGTAGGGCTTCAATGACATCACGAATCCGTTTACCACGTTGGGTTGGGTTGGACCAATATTCGAAGGGGCCGTAGATGCAACCGTTTTATTTTCCAGCAAATCCACGTATCGATGCTGTAATTCCAGTGTCCGTTCCTGTACATATTGCCCTTAAAAGAATTATACTAATAAAAAATTAATTAACAGTGTTGTTAAATGTTATATCCCTTTTGTGATTTACTAGCACAATTGTGCGGGTAGGGCAAAAGTACCATGTCAACAATTTAGTTTTGTATGTTTTTTAAACCAACTTACACATTTGTGAATTCCTTTTTAACTTATTTTCGTCCGAAAAAAACCCTATATCTATACACACAATTGTGTTGGTTTTACTTCAAATCAAGCGAAATTTTTTATCAACAATGCCATTACATACGATGATTTTTTATTCACACATTTGTGTTGAACTAAAATTGAACCGATTTTTTGTTTTTCTTGGTTGAAAAAGAGATATAAACATAAGTACAATATTTTTTTCGCATCACCCAAATATATATATATATATATATATATATATATATATATAAATATATACATATATATATATATATATATATATATATATATATATATATATATATATATATACATATATATATATATATATATATATATATATATATATATATATATACATATATATATATATATATATATATATATATATATATATATATATATATATATATATATCCCTTTTTCAACCAAGAAAACAAAAAAATTGGCTCAGTTTTAGTCCAACCCACACAAATGTGTGAGTAAAAAACCATAGTATGTTATGGCGTTATTGATAAAAAATTTCGCTTTATTTGTAGTAAAACCAACACAATTGTGTGTAACGATATAGTGTTTTTTTCGGACGAAAATAAGTTAAAAAAGAATTCACAAATGTGTAAGTTGGTTCGAAAAACATACAAAACCAAATTCTTGTCATGGTACTTTTGCCCTACCCGCATAATTGTCCTAGTAAATCACTAAAGGGATATATATATATATATATATATATATATATATATATATATATATATATATATATATATATATATATATGTATATATATATATATATATATACACTACCGCTCAAAAGTGTTTAGGCACTGTCAACAACAGCATAAAATATATAAAAACTCAGTAAAAATATGAAAATATTTATTTTTAGGTACATACACACATATATTAATGGCATTATACTAAATAAATGTCAAAATTAAAATGCTCAATTTAAATTTTACTTTCATTTATGTGACCTCCAATTGATTGGTCAATCGCAGCGCACAGTTGAGGCATTCTCACAATAAGTTTTGCCAGAGTCTCTGGCGTTATTGAGTTCCAAACTGATTCAAGTTTGTTCCACATAACAGTAGCTGATGTTGGAGCTGGTTGCTTTACTTTCCGGTCCAATTCTTACTGCAATAAGTCAATAGGGTTCAAGTCAATGCTCTGGGGAGGCCATTCCATGAATTTAATTGTTCCTTCATCCTCTAAATGGTGAATATAGCCTTTACTTAATTAATAATAAGCCTATTAATTAAGCCTTTACTTAATGTTTTGGATCATTATCTTGTTGAAAGATACAATTTTGACTAAAAAGTCGAATTCCTGAAGATATTGAGTGGTTCTCCAAAATTTGTCGGTATTCTTCTTTTCTTAGTATTCCATCAATTTTCACAAAATTCACTACACTAGTGCCAGCAAAATACTCCCAAATCATCACTGAAAAACCTCCGTCCTCCATGCTTTACGGTAGTGGCAATACACTTTTTAATGGCGCTTTCACTAAAAGATCTTCTCACGAATATTCGTCTTCGGGTACCGAAAATTCCACTTTGGACTCATCCGTCCATAAAACCTTGTTGCAATCTTCTATCGTCCAATGTTGGGGTTCACAGGCCCATTTAAGTCGCTTTTGCTTATTTTGTTTACTAGTAATGGTTTTTTAATAGAAACATGGCCATGGAGTCCGGATTCCTGTAGAGGACGATTAACCGTAGAAACACTAACTAGTTTTGGGTGACCAACATTTAATTCTGCAGTTATTTCCGGGGCTGTTTTTTGTCTATTCGTCTTGCTAGTAATCACTATTCTATGGTCATGTGCAGATGTCGTTGCTCTTGGTCTTCCACTACGTCTTTTATTAAAAAAAACTCACTTTCCCGATATTTTTTAACATTACAATCGACCGCAGCGCGGTCTTATACCATTTTTTTGGCAATCTGACAATTACTTGTGCCAGCTGTATGGTAAGCTATTATAAACGCATGTGTTTCAATACTTGGTTCTTTTCTTGGAGGCATTTTAAATAATTCTCACTCGATATTTCGCTTACGATGTTAACAGCGTAAATATGATACTACAACTGACCGTATTTGAGGCATTTCACTGAAATATTTTCTAAAAAACAATTTAAATATCATTACCTAGAAAAATAAACCATACTGATAAATTTTTCTGGAAATTCCTATAGACTATTATTGTAATTGTACCGTAATAAACAGTTTACGACAATCCAACCAAACGCAGGTAGAGGGTAGTAAAATTAATCATATATCAGGTATGATATCAATGGGCCGAATGTCGAAGGGCCGAATGTGGAAGGACCGAATTTCAAAGGGCCGAATGTGTCGAAGGGCCGAATGTCGAATGTCGAAGGGCTGAAGGGGTCGAAGGGCCGAATTTTTCTTTGTTTTTAAAAATATAATTTTTTAAATTTGTTGGTTTATAGCAAAATAAAATATTTTAAGAATATTTTTATATTTTTTTATTTGTCTTATTTTTTTTTTAAAAGAATATTTTATAATTTTTTTTTTTTATTAAACATAAGTGAATTTATGTATTTTAATATCTTTTCTTTGAATAGTTATTACTAGTTATACTAGTTAATAGTTATACTGCGTTTCAGATAAGTATTTCTTACTATTCCGACTACTATTAGGGGTTATAGATCCTCTCTTCTCAGATTGCCGCCCGCTGACCAAATCTTCACTGCATTCTATATCGCCGCATACATCTGCAGCTCTAGGCAAAGGATGAAATAAAAAGTAGTTACAAAGGTAAAAGCAGCTGGTAGTATAACCGTTTACCCAAATTAAGGAACACAGTTACAAGAAAAACCCAATATTTTAAAAAAGCAGATGTTTAATTTGGGTATTCTTAAAAAATATAAAAGAATTAAATATACCTTCTCGGTTCACCCACATCGCCCAAAAATGACAAAATTTTGACAAATTTGTATTCATTGCTACCTCCTGCAGCACCACTAGGTAGTCTTTTTCTCGATCGAATATAAGAGGCCTTTATGTTCTCCCAATATTTTTTCACCCGTAAAACATTAATTTCGGCGTTCTCCAGATCTGTTTATGAGATTATTTAAATTTTTACCGAAATTTTTAATTAAATTAAATCATTTTAGATTTAGAAAATATGCTTACTTGAGTCAATTGTAACTTCTTCCCATAAGTTTCTTTTCAGCACCTGATGTCTGAAATTTTTATCCTTGATGTTCCACAGTGGTGGTCTGGATCGTACGGCATCGACGATCGATTCTGAAAATTATTAAATTAAATCATATATCAACTGCACAATTATTTTTAAAATTAAGATTTAAGTTAACTTTGCCTGGTTGTTGAACACTTTGCAGTCGCAAACTCCTTCCGATACTAATTCAAATTACAGTTTAAGTTATTTTGAAAAGTTTTATATTTTATTAGATTAAACGTTTTCAATCACCGAGTGATTTCCCAGGATCTGTTAAGACATCCCTTTTTAATCCAAAAAAATAAAATTGGTTCAATTTAAGTCGAAACCACACAAATGTGTGAGTAAAAAATCATCGTATGTAATGGCGAATTTAATAAAAAAAATTCGTTTGATTTGAAGTACAACCAACACAATTGTGTGTATAGTTATAGTGTACATACACAATTCACTAAACCGGCAATAGGAAATCACGAAACGAACAAAAAAAAACAGAAAATCACAATACTTCAATTCCATTTGCCCAAATTTAAATTTTTTTTTTTTTGACATTTAGTAAATACATAGTAAATTAGTATATTTAGGTGCAAAATTATTTGAAGATGATCACTCAGTCATCGAAAACGTTTAATATAATAAAATATAAAACTAATGAAAATAACTTAAACTGTAATTGAATTAGTTTCGTGGTTTCAAGCAAAAAGTTTGCGACTGCAGTGTTCAACAACACTGTATGATTTCTGGAGTGGCTGTGGGTGTCGTGAATGTGGATACCGGTATGGGTGATAGTAATAATGTCGATCCCGAATCCAGGATATTTTCCAATACACGAATTTTTTTACTAGGTGCTGTAATATATATGAATAGATTAATACACAATTTTCACGTATCTAATAATTTCGTCGACACACAAATAAAATAAAATATTTTCATGCTACATCCACCAAATATTACCAATCATGCAAATAAAATAATACTCAGTCAAACTTACCGTAATTTTCCATACTAATTTATTATTTAGTATTTTAATATAATCTTATTTATATTTTACAAACAGTATTGATTTTTTTGATATATTTTCACCTAAAAAACGTTATAAACACTAATATTCACTAATATGTTTTGTTTTTTCTAAACTTGAATTTCAAGTGTCGACATAAAAAACAAATTGACATTTGTCTATAAAAATGGCGAACGATTTATTTTGTATGTGAAAAAAAAATTCTTGTATTTACAAACACTTTTTGTAGATGTGTTATCAATGCTGCCATAAAAAGTACTCCAGTTTACATTTTTTATAGCACGTTATGGCAGCACACTACCACAATGATAATTATTTTCTCAGTAAAATTTTACTGACAAAATTTTTTGTTTCGTACACAACCAGTAAATCTATATTTTTTTCTCGCTTTTATTTTTACTGACAGTAAGAGTTTTCCATGGAATAGGCTCTTAAGGTAGCATTTGCGCAAAGTGGATAAATTTATGTCTTACAGAGGAAGAAAAACGTGCGTGTAAAATGTATGTTTACTGGAGGAACTGTAACATCTATGTTAGAATAGAAAGGGTTATTTTAACATTAGCGCATTGGTAGTAAGTATTAAAACGACAAATATTTAATTTCTGTGGATAAACTGACATGATTCTTTAGTGCGGAACTTATCAAAACTAAAAAATCAGTTGCAGTATGTTTACGCTTACGGTGACAAGAACTCTTGGTTGTTAGGTATAAGTGAGAATTATTATATAGTATATAGAAATTAAAAATTTTAGGAATGTGAATTCACCTAATTTTTTCACAGGTACCCTTTGCAGCCAATTTTAATGACCTCATTACGCGCACCTTATTCAGGGCACCTCAGTGTCGCTAATATGACTATCACAGTAAAGGAAGAAATATCGTAGAACGCACGATAGGAGCTAACAGATAGTAACAGATTTCTATGCCTAGTAGGTGATCGGCAACCAACTACACTATACCCCAGAAAAAGCGACGTAAATATTTAATGTTTGTGCAGCTTTGCAAAACATTTGCATTTACAATAGAGTGGAACAGCCACCAATACCAAATATAGAAGATATTGCAGATACGATTAAGCTAAATAAAGGCAAAGATAGTGGTGATGGCTGATAGTGAAGCCCAGATTATAAGAAATAAAGTTATTAGTTGAATACAAAACTAAATATTGCTTCTAGTATCCAATTTATTTAATAACAAATAATGACTATGTGTCAGTTAATTTTTAAATTATTCTAGTAGGATTTTCATCTGAAGCTGTTTTATTTCCAAAAAATTTTCTTTCAGTTTTAGCTTCTCATATCGAGTCTTTTGTGTTTGTGTTAAATCCTTTTTACACCTTTCTTCCTAAATTTCTAATGATCTTTTCAATATTTTCAATTGATCCTTCTGGTTATTATAGATTTTTTTTATTGTAATCTAAACTTTCATTGGTATATTTATTTGTACTGAACAAACGCTTTGTACATTATTATACAAATTTTGTTGGATTTTCGTTTGTTGATCTTGTAATAAATTGGTCTATAATGGTTTCTCTTTCCGTTCTTCTACCTCCGAGGGTAAATATCTCGAATTTCTCCGTACTCTTTGCCACGTGGATTTATTGAGATATTTATGTTTAGTAGTGCGGCTATTTCTTCCTCTAAGAGAGTCAGAATAATGTTAAACAGGTTGACTTTTTTTTAACCTTAAATATCCGCTCAAACCACTAAACATTTTGCATTTTTAAAATTACTAATTTTTTTTAAACTACCTTCATCCACACATCTGTGTCTCGTGTTGGAGGTCCTAGAATGTACAGCTCCGTCTGTGCTATACCCGTATTTTGTTTCATTAGGTGCATCAAATTCACAAAATGTTTTTATTTGTGATTTTCTTAAAAAAAATTCTAATTCTAAAAAACAAATAAGGTAATTAATATTTGTTTTTTAAATCATTTTTCCGTTTTCTTACATTTTTATTCAAACAAAGTCAACGACAGTCACAATAAGGCAGAATTATTACACTACAGAATCGCCGTGTGATTTCCTATTGTAAATATGTTAAACAGTTACGAAACTCTCACAGTCTTCTTCTTAAAAACATAAACTAATTAAAATAGAATAATTATAATTATTTAATAATAATTAGTTTTATTTTTATAATTAACGTTTTCGATCACTGAATGACCATCTTCGGATTTACTTTGTAACTGAGACTAAACACAATAATTTACCGCTTAAAATATTTGGTTCGCAACCTTAGGGACTTTAAGCTATCATTTTTAAGACTCTGGTATCACATTCTGCTTGGTCGATAATTGCCTAGTAATTGCCTTTATCCACCTAGGATACATTAATTATTTGTGCTTCAAAATTGTAATGCATCTCTACATATGTTTACTTTTCTTTCTAGGATGTTGATTATCTTGTAGCCGAATTTTCTGAGTATGGCACGGAATGGCTAGGCTTTCTTGTAGTCTTACTCTAGAAATCCTTGTCTTTAGGTTTGTGACGATGTCCTCCAACTGTGGAGCTTGTGGTGGTATCGGAGCAAACTTTAAACCTCTATTTAGTAACTTTAGTTCTTTATCGGTGTATGATAATGGCTGGAATATCGCATCGTTGCTTTACTTTGTCTAGATTTGTCTTTTATTTTGACTCGCAAAATCTGGTATCTGGTATTTTAGTTTCAGATGCAAATATAAATTCTTCTTTTGGCTGGGATCCAATGTGTACAAATTATTACACTGCAGTCGCCATTGTTTCCATTTATTTTTCATCATTTCATTTCTAAATCTCTTTCCATCAGCAAGTCCGTTTCTTTAGCAGATATTGCGACTAGTTACGTAACTGTTTAACATATTTCTAAGTAATAAAATTAATTCTTATTATAGAGAACACTATTATCGCACATACCAGAGAATTTAGTTAGACACACCAAAAAACTTTTGAATTATACATCTTAAACAATCACTAATCAATTTCGAAACATCGATGCCCAAACCGCAAAATAACCTGTCACAATAAGCAAATAAAAAATTTGTTAATTTGGTACTACCTTACCCATTTAATTTACCCTAATAAATTCTATAAATATCCATAAAATACTATACCATTAATCAATATAGATTTAGAACATCGTTTTTTACAACTAACCCATAAAAACTTTAAGTTTTTTTTATTTGGCAAGCAAAAACCTTAAGCGTGTAATCAAAATAATGACCAACTTAACACGATTTAAAATTTTTGTATGAAATATTTATTGCCTGCAAACAAAAATATCACCTCCTTTAAATCGAGAATTTTTTTTGACATTTTTATTGCCATTTGAATTTCACATAATAAATTATGGTGTTTTTTAAACGCGTAGGGATTTGCATGTCGCTCTTTATTTTATGTTTGAAATACACACTCAGTACACATCCGTATAGTAAAAACTTACACAACATTCAATTTATTATGTTATTTCTCATTTACATAACAATTCCTTTTGAGTTGCTATCACAAAACCATGTGGGAAACAAATCAAATACCATTAATATTTTCTAGTTGGGAAACTTGATATCATAATTAAGTTGGTGAACGTTGTATTTATTGATCTTTCGATTTTGACACAGTTTTCGGCCTAAGCAATTTTCATATAGAATGATTCGAGCGCGACTTTTTTATTTGGGACGCTAGAAAGTTTTTTTCACCTAGTTCACAAATGAATCGAAAAAAGTTTAAGAACCAGCGCGCTAAGAATTTCACAACATAAACAAATCTTGCTAAATTTAACATTTCTATTTTTGTTGCTAATTGATACAAAAGGTAATCTTTTTGATTTCGCTGTTTTTCTGCTGCCCTTGATACTATTTGATGATATCTAGATAGATTACATAATTCGATTTGATTTGGTCTTTTTAAGTAAAACGTTGCCAGTAAGGTCGTCTATTTCCAAGGGTGTTTATTTTGTGAAATCAGAGACTTCTTTTGCATGTATTCAATTCTTTTTGTGTACACAGCGTGGTATGTATTCCGAACCGTTTCATCCTGTTCCAGTTGAAATCGAGCGTGGGCGAAGTGGAGTAAGCGTAGGGTTTCAGTATTTTTGAATTCATCAGTCCATCTTTTGTCAAATTCAAACATGGCATGCGCCTTAGCTATACAATTGGTGTTTTCGACAAATGAAACACTTAGACGCATGATCTACACTTTTTGAACAGGCATACGATAGCATCAACCGCGAAAATTTATGGCAGTTCATTCAGGGAATTTAGATTTTCTAACCTAAACGATGGTTGTATGTGTAGAATTAAACTAGAATAAAAAATAATTGTGTTATTTTGGTGTTGGTACTTAAAAAATTACTCTAACCAATTAAATTAGGCCAATATCTTTGATACTCCGATCATTGCTTCTTGGTAGAACGCCAAATGACATCAATGTCAGATTAATCACTCACTTCATTGGTTAAATTCAGGTTTTTTAAAGTTGAATACAATACAACGTTATTTTCACACTTTACCAATTACTATCTGCTTTTGAGAAGATCATCTGATTAATTTAAGGTTTAATTTAAGTTGCAAACAATAAGTATCAAATTTCAAAAGTATACTACAACAGGTATATCAGGCGAGGTATATTACTGAAACGATAAGAGAAATAGCTACTTTAACCTATTCCCGGAACTTGAAGAAAAAGTTTGATTGTTGATGATACTGTAATAGAGTGACTCAGGCGTATCATTCCCATAATGAAATCAGGCGACAAATAAACAAGGAAAGGAAAGTTCACTTCCTGAGATTTTTCATTTTCAAACCTGACCGATATCCAAAAGTAAAAGCTATAACATTTGGAAAATGGTCGGCCAATACTCGATGGGCGATGAAACCATCATTAAGAGGATTGAACTGGTATCACATTGCCGAAGTATAAAGCACTCAAACTATAGTCGAAATATAGGGTTACATGAATCTCTTAATCTTTAAAACAAGTCTACCATACACATTTTTAATTGGTCCCTCGAAGAACCGCAAATTTGTCTTGAAATGAAATATTAAAATACGTCTAGATTGGATCGATTAATTTCAGTATAGCAACGACTAATTTCAGGTATCACAACTCGGCGATCATAGCTGTGATGACCCCAAAACCATTGCTGGCTTTTTCGCAAATTTTTTTAATAGCGCCCACTCCAATAACGATATCGAGCCTGATGCGGCCTACTTCAGTTACATAAATTACTGCGCTGTAGCGTCTCCGGTCTCTATTCAAATCGGTCTTCAAACTGTGGTAAGGGGCATCAACAAGCTAAAAGATGATTTCTCCGCGGGCCCTGATGGATTGCCTTCTATAGTTTTAAAAAACTGTGTTAGTAGCTTAGCACAGCCGCTTACGATACTGTTCCAAAAGTCGATCTCCTACGGAATATTCCCATCAATATGGAAAGACTCCTTTATAGTTCCAACCCACAAAAAGCGATGTAAATCAGACGTCTCTAACTATAGGCCAATTGCGAAACTGTCCTGCATCCCCAAGTTATTCGAGAGTATTGTGTACGATTCTCTTTACTTCCAATGTAAAACATTGTTTTCAATGAATCAGCATGGCTTCCTTAGAGGACGATCTACCACAATCAATCTAACCGTTTTTGCTTCCGACACTTTGAACGTCATGGAAGTTGGAAAGGAAGTTGATGTTGTTACCACGGATTTCAGCACGGCGTTTGATAGGGTTTCACATAAGATAATTTTGTTTAAACTCAGGGCTCTCGGTTTCGGACCTCAATTCTTACTATGGGTATACTCTTATCTGAGGAATCGTAGTTACCAGGTGATCTTTGGATCATCCATATCTGCTCCTTTTAAAGCTACTTCCGGGGTACCGCAAGGCAGTCATCTTGGGCCTATTTTTTCATTTTATCAATTAACGATGTCGATTTCATTATCAAAAACTCGTCAATTTCCATTTATGCGGACAATATGAAAATTTACAGACAAATTTCAAGTTCCATCGATGTTAACTTATTGCAGAACGATCTCAATAACTTCTCAACTTGGTGTACTAAAAATAATCTTGATCTGAATGTGAGTAAATGCCAATTCATAACATATTCAAGAAAACGCGCAAATTCCATTAGTCGAGAGTAAACCATCAACAGCGCTGTTGTTGTAAACGTTTTAACCATACGGGACTTAGGGGTAGTTTGTGACCACGAACTTAACTTTAGGGATCACATCGATTTTATTGTCAACAGAGCAAACTCATCGCTTGGATTTGTGAAACGTTGGTCTAAAGAATTGTTGAACCCTTATGTTACGAGGGCTCTATATATGACATTTGTTCGACCCCTGCTCGAGTATGCCAGTCAGGTTTGGTCCCCTTACCATGGAGTACACATACGAAGAATTGAAGCGGTTCAACGAAGATTTTTGCGCTTTGCTCTGCGCGGACTACCTTGGGTGGACGTTTATAATTTGCCTCCTTATCTCGACCGCTTGGAGCTTATTAGCTTGAAGCCACTAAGCAAGCGACGATCTGTTGCCGACATCGTTTTCATACATCAACTCTTATCTGGCGGTGTAGATTCTTCAGGTCTGCTCGATAAAGTAAATCTTAATGTAAATGCTCGCGGTTTGAGAACGACACCAGCTTTTAGAATTGCCCCTCACAGAACGATCTATGGCCAGAACGAGCCTATGACAAGAATGCTGCGTGAGACTAATAAATATTTCGAACTTTTCGACTACCTCATTAGCAAAGTCGCTATTAAGAGATTACTGTTTTCCACTGATCGATAAGGCAATTTTTATTTTATTTTATTTGTAGATTAATTTTATTTCTTTTATCTATTTGACTTAAATACTCTATCGAGTATTTATAATTTCTAACATTTGTTTTTTTTTTTGCTTTTTTGCGTCTCTTTTAATTTTATTTTTGCTTAACTTTTTTTCTTTCTCTATTTTCCGCTTTTTTTAAATTTGCTTGCTCTAAGCAAACAGCGGTTGGTCTCTCCTTTTTTGCGGCGGGGTATCATTCTCCTAAATTCAGTATAAATAGATTCATCCATTTCAATTTCCTAACCATAGCTCTTTAAATACATTTTTTATTTCGATTAATTGTTAATAATTTTATTTTTCCCATTTTCTTTCTTTTTTTTAATTTTTAATTTAGTAGAATGATATCCTTGTTTATAATTTTCCCGGAATTATATTCAAAAAATAATAATATTATTGATGGTGACTCCCCGCGTGCGGTCAGGGAGGGGAGATTGGTCGTTGGGAATTATTATTATTATTATTATTAAAAATCGGAATAGCTCCTAGCAAAATGAAACAAAACAATTCAACAAATTTTAGTTTAGATCATGATAAGTATTAGTTTTTATCGTATAATATTAAAACAATTACACATAATGCAATTACACTGTGCAACTACCTTGATTACCTTTGATTTACTAATACTTCATCCACCAAACACGGATGAGCATAAGTGGACTATGTTTGGACCATTATGCCAGACCATCAAAATGTTATAGGCTTCGTTAAAGTACCCAACTGGACGCCAAAAACTTTAATGAAGGTACCGCTTATCCAAATGGTCCAAATAGAATACAATTTAAGCTCTTTCTTGTTCGATGGTTGTGGCTTAACTAATGTTCCAAACTGAAACTATACTAATCATAAAAATTCAAATTATGATCTCAATAAATATCATTATGGCTCTTGAATTTCATGAGCTCGGATATATTTTTTATTTTTCTGCATGATTTCAGGACACTTTCGTTGACGTCCGAATACCTGAGCGAGTTTTATATTTTTTATTAAATTACAATTCAAACGAAACTAAACCAAAGGCTCTTTGGCTCGAATATTTAAACATTCCGAATAGTTTACTCGGTAGATACTCCTGATGATAACCCAACAAGCCGAAATCGATTGAGCGATTTTTTAAACTTTGTGAAATTTATTTTTGCGACACAAAGAAACAATTGATTAAAAAAATGTGTTTATTAAGTGTCAGTGTGTTTCGCCAAGTGCCTACCGTAAATAATGTTAAAAATATAAAGTTTGGAATATTCCACTTGGTTCTTGTAAATGTGCCAAATCTCAATTCCTTAGCCATTTAAGTTTGTTAAAAGATCCTGATTGATTTTACCCATTTAGCTATGAATTTAAAGGTCGTTATCGTAATAAGGATGCTACCAGAACATGTTTTTTTAATGCCGTGTTCTGACGTTTTTCGAAAAATATTGGAAGTTTATCTCTAAATCTTTCCTGCACGGCAAATGATAGTCACATAAAAGCAACATCGGTACAAATAGTCTTTTCACGCTGGAAAGTGTTTATAAGATTACGTATCGCACCACCCAATTAATAAAATGACAAATTGTCATAGTTTATTTTTATTTTAGTATATACGAATCCTTTTAAAACACGTATAACTCTGTCAAAATTTCAGCCCCCTATGACGAATAATGACACACTTATGACCTAAACAAAAAAAATGATCAGGCTTTTAGAGAGATGTAAAAACGATGTTTTATTTGTACTATTCGATCTCAATATATCATAGTTCAATTAAAACATTACGCAAAACAAATTAACTTATCGTAATTAATTGAGTTTTTTTGTACAATATTGAAAAAAATCTACAATCATACAGATTTATCATAAATACAAAATTATTGAACATCAAATTTCCATAATTAAAACTTAGAAGAAAGATGGTTTTGGGCCAACAATTGTTACCACCAAAATAAAATATTAATTTCACAATATTCGTGGGCTTCCAAAAACTATAAATTAAATATAACGCAGTAATATTTAAAAAAAGGCCACACGCAAAACGAGAGAAACAAAGTCACAAAGCCATTTTATAACAAGACTTTTTAAATTTTAAGCCATTAGCTGAAATGACAAATTTTACTCACATCAATTTTCATACATCGAAGTAAAAGGAACTGAAATTTTCCTTTGTAAATCCACTTCTGGTTGGTTACCTAACAAACTGAAAAGATCCCCAACAGCAAACTATCTTAATAAACGAAAGCAAGAATCGTGTGTGACCCTAAACTGGTCACCTGACAATACTTTAATTTTGAACTAGAAATCCTCCTCTCAACCACCCTATTTATACCTTGTTATGGTAAACGACAATTAACACAGATCCTTTCATAAGCTTTTTATGGTACAAGTAAAAAAAAAAAAAATATAAATTGCCAGGTAATTAAAATTTTGGGGTAGTATATTTTGGGAATGCTGTTAGATCAGTTGTCAAGTCGAGTGAGTGAAGAAAAAATCAAAAAAAAAAGAAAAAAAAATCAGTGAGTCAGTTAATCAGTTAGGTTGTTGAAATAAATAGTTCTCAGTGCATTCTTAATTAAGTGCATTTCTATTATTTAATGCAATAATTGTTTTTATATCCGTGCGCGAGAAATAAACATTTAATATTAAAAAGGGCAATAAAATTAATAACCTTATTTGTACACTTTAGTTAATCTAAATAAAAATTTGTGTTTGATTGATTAGTGAAAATGCGAAGAACATAAGTGTAGTAGGATTTCTGTGATCAAACAAAATATCATAATTCGTGGAAGTGCAATTTCGCGAACTGTTTTTTTATCTAAAAAAATTTCCATCATGGGTATTGCGGACTGCGGTCATCAACAATTAAGAAACATGAATTTGTCTAAATAAAAACAACAAAAAAAAAAAAAAACTGAAATATTCAAGAAAAGAAATTTTTTTTTTTGTTTCAATAGTGCCGTTTTTGTGTGTGTTCTTCGCCTAGCCCATGGTCGTCGGTCCGTCTCAGGTGATTTCATTTACCGGACGTGCCGTTTTAAATTAAAGTGAATGGTGGACGTTACCATATCGAGCAGTGTAATTAAAATCTCGTGTGATCGAATAATATTAATATCTAACAATAAATCATAATAGATATTAATCCATAATCATAAATAATAATAATAAAGGTTAATAGTAGCATTGAAAGATCGAGAATATAATAAACAATCCTAGAACGAACGCCACCCATAAACGGATTTCATTCATAAAAATCTCCGTAATACTAACCATCTGGGTGTGTCATTATCCACAATAATTAAGCTCGATATAATATTATACAAACATAATCAGTAATCACATAAAGAAACAACAGATAAAGAGTGGAAAAATACAGTCTACGAGGTAGCAACCTACGGTTGCAATACGATTCCGGGCGCACGTGCAAATTGGAGTAAATACAACGACTCGAGGTTCCGGTGCAGCATCACGCCACATTGAATATTGTTGGAATAACCGTCCAGATCATTAATGGGTTGATGATTAAAACCGCAAGTTTTTTTATTATATTATATAACTATTTTATATTTTTTTTAATAATTTTATATTACATAATTTTCTCGGTTGGGGTTTTTCGAAATTGCAATTTTTCCGTTTAGTTTTACTGTAGTTACATTTGTAAACATGAATGTTCTTCCTTATTTATTCCTCCGCGATTGATTCCAAGGTAATGAAATCCTAGGTCGATAAAACGGGGGTGCTAGAAAAGTAGTGGCGCATTAGTTTTGGATGTGATTGTGTGGTTGCAAGGTAGTGTCTCAATTGTAGGTTTTTTATTACAATTTTTTTTTTCATATTATGCGGTTTATACAAGATTGTTGTGGCCTTGGATTTACCCACGACCGAACCGACCAGAGAAATAGCCGGAAACCAGCAAACCGCGCCAAGGTTATCAACCACAACAATATCTGTGAGCAGCCTTCATCATCATTAGTATTAACGTTGAGACTCGCATATGATGAAGACTGTTACACGTGGTAGAAAGCTTCCAAAAATCCAGAGAAATTTATAACTTTACTCCACGTTTAACCTATAATAAGGGTATGCTGATCTAATCTGCCTGAGGGTGCTTTCTTCTCTCAGAGAAATGGCTATTTTTCTATCCTTTCATAACGTGCTGTTTACCGAGCACGTTCTGCTGGCTATGCAATCTATTTAGCAGGTCGACACACAAGATAGTGTGCAAAGTTCAATATAAATTACAATGATAAAAAAATCTATTATATTAGTAAGGTTATAAATTGTTATAATGGATAATAATTCGGCTGATAACGGTGATGCGGTATTGGACGATAATCAGGTAATGTGCTTAATAACGATGAAGTGGTTATGGTAAATAATGGTGCATTTAATAATGGCATAGTATCTGTAAATGAAAATGGTAAACTTAAGATATTATCGTGTATTTCCACCATTAAAATTTGATATGTGGAATTGGATAAAACGCAACATTTATTAAATTCATGGGGATTGAGCGTAGCAACATGTGATCTTTTGAAGGCTGTTACGACTACGTGTGCGTAACTACCTCTTTTTAAGTTATATTCCTCACGGTGTGTGTCTCTGCTTTTCTGTCGGTTTTTGTTTTGTACACCTTTTGTGATGGCGCGGCGATGACGAAGAAGGAATGGCGAAAACGAGACCAATGTACATCGGGTGTGCGAAAACCAAAACCAGTGCCTATGTATGTGTATACGGCCGTCTTTCATTATATACGCTTTGTATGTATGCAGGCCCAAATAATGTAAACACGAAAAAACATGCGAATGCTATGAAAATTTTCTGTTCAATATTTTTTTTTTTACTTTATTTATCTATATCTCGTAATTGCGGCAAAAAATTAAATTTTCATTCCCCTGAGCACGAACTTTGTTTATTTTTCATTATTTTTGGTAATTTTTTTTTTAATTTTAAGGTAGATTTCATTTAGAATTTTACCATTTTCCAGCATGCTGCCTTTTATTTGTTGAACGTCGTATAACACACGATTCAAAGTTTCGTGTGTATGCAAGAAGAGATTCAACAATCAACATATTTATAGAAAAAAATTGAATGTCAGTTTCGTGTATCTGATTTAATAACAAGTGAAATTAATCATCGTGTTGGTTGAAAATTTTGTATTTAGTTGTAATTACATAGTTGTAATTTATAAATACAAAATTATATTTTCGTTTACACGTCACAAGGTAAGAAATCATATCGTAATTAATAATAAAATAAACCATTTGTTGTTGTTATTCTTAAATTTTATGTGGATGTGGTACATTATGTTTTTTGCTCAAGTAATTTTTTGTTTGTTTTTTTAGGCGAGATCCAACATCCAACGCGGAAAATTCCATGAATTGTTTGTGGTATTATATACCCTCCTGTAAGGTGAGCTATAATAAAGTGATAGAATTATTTATAATTTGTGATGCATAATTTTAGTGTAAATATTTTTTTAATTGTTTTTCTTATTTCCAGTTGGAATCGATGATGTCGTAATCGTTTCTGTTTCAGTGATCCGATAACCGAAACAAATTTAGCTTCGAAAATATTAATTTAGTGGACAAAAGAGTTCTTATGAGGTAAGTAAACCGCTGCCAACATACATGTATTGCATTAAATACAAGTTTTATTAATTTTTATTTCATTACAGTTGATTTCAATGAACCAATCAAGGTCGGAAAACTCAAAATTATTTAACGTATTGTGGCTGCATTGTGAACCGTTAAATACGCGTTGAATAAAAATCAATTGTACGTGTCCAATAACATTGCCACTGTGTTTCCGAAAAGAAATTTAATGTTTATTGCATTGCACGTGCATTGCAAGTGATCTTCGTTAGAATAATATAGTCGTTAATTTTGTTTTTCATATTTCAAAAATATTACAGAAGGAATTCCCTATTACGTCATTTATCTCGTTTTGTAAAATTGGGATATAGGTACGAACGAACTCAACAAATCTTGTTTCATAACGTTTGTTCATTGCATTTGTATATATAATGCAGATGAGTTATGTAAATAATGTGATTTTGTAATTAACTCAATACGCAAACAAAGTTCATACATAGATGTTGATTTTTGTTTGGTGATCAGAATATATAACATTATATTATGTATTAATGATTGGTGTGTGAGAGATTTATTATATACTTTGGCAAACCGGTCTATATTGGAATCTCAATCGTTCGGACAAATTAATTTAAATTCATTTTACTGTGGGATTTTCGCCAGTGCTAATCTAATTAAATTAATTATAATAATTCAGTGGTGTAGTTTTTATAATATCAAGATCACATTGCTATTGTGCGGCCCTTGTGGTTTAATTGTGTTTTAATTCACCAAATAGTAGGTGTTAGAAGAGTTTTTATAGAAATTTATAGGAATTATCTATAAATATATACTTATGTATATGGATATATTTCCTAATATTTTCATTCCTATTCGTTTCTTTTGTCGTGCAGTCAGACCGTTAAGTGACACATAATTGTAGGCGGATAATGCTGCGAATTATATGTCCCACGCGCTGAAATTGAACGATTGAACAGCATCGAATATTTGGATAAAACGATTTCTCGTGTCCAAATATATTGATTTGTCGCTAGCGGGTAAGTGTCTACAATTCTGTTTCCCTATATGGATAGAGCATACCCATATATGTTTGAGGTTACTGTTTTCACTTATTCGAAATTTTATTTTGTTCATATAGAATCCCGGCTTTATTTACTTACATATGTAAATTTCACCGATTTTTAACTGGTAGAGAGATACCGTATACGAGGAAGGCTTTAACAAAGGCTAACAGTCGGATTTAAGGAAACATTTATTTACGGGCGCTAACAAATTTCACGCCACGTGTGTGTGCGTGTATGTTTGCGTATATATATATAAAAAAAAAATTTAAAAAAAATAAATAAAATCCTATAAATTAAAATTTGAAAATTATAAGGATATAAAATGTTAAAAGAAAAAAAATTAAAAGATATATTTTTGTTAGTATATGCCAATGTTAGGCAAATTATTTATTTAGTGGTTATTTAAATTATAAAAATATCGTTTTGTGATTAGTGTACGTTAAAACGAAATGCGTGGAACATACGAGACAAATTAACAATTTTTTCTTAGCCATCTGATCCAGCCTCAGAGTACTCTTAGGAAATATTGGATTGGTGAGTTACATTATATTTAAATTATATTATTTACAAATATATATTATAAAAAATTTAACGTGTGTTCGTAACGTATTTTTTTTAACACCTTGCTGTTTAAACAGTTACAAAATATATTACATAGTTTTTTTTATATATGGTATATGTTTTTGAGAAAATAAATTATTTTTGTATTATCCTTCTTTAGGATTATTTATATGTATGAAGAAATATCTTAAATTTGTAATTATTATTTCATTTACTTTATTGGTATTATGATTAAAGTCATCAACTAAGATGGAAGTGTTTTTTTATGTTGATGGTGTTATTGGTGGAATGAGAACAAAAATGTGAGTCGCTCTGTTTTATTCAATTAGAAAATATCACGTGTAAGATTTTTTGTTGGAGCCCAAACTTTATTGGCGGCTATGAACCCCCAAGCCAGCTGCAGACTACCCGTAGCTAGACACGTGTTAGTCGCCAAGGCCCCGGTAACAGGGTGCAGATGACTGCATTCACCTTGCTTCAAGTTGTTCCAGTTTGTCTAAAACATAGATCTTTGAATGTTTGTCAGTTGTTCATCCTGTCTGGTTCAAGTTCATGCAGTTTGCCGGATCAACAGTGTGGGACTGCGAATTGAGATATCTCCTCGATTTGTACCATGAAACTATAGTGCCACGGAGTGTAGGCCCTTTTAGAGTTCCAGCCAACTGTAATAATAGTACATTTAATTTATTGTAGCAGTAACGTCGAACACTAAAAGGTTCAATGATTTCTAAAATAATTTTAATAGATCACAAAAAATCTGTTAAAGCTCAGGTCAGTGCTAAAACACTTACATAAGCCGTTTCCAACATTATCCAGGAGATAGACTACAATACGTTTTTTTAACGAGGTTCCCCAACTGAATGTAGGCCTATTCCCCGGTTTTAAAGTTAGAGTTAAATTTCAAATTATTATTTACAGATATCTAACTTTAAACTAAAATGAAATTATAATAAAAAAAGATTTCAAAAAAATAATAACTACTAAATAATAAGTAATAAATAAAATTTTTATGCAAATAAAACTAATATCACAATAATAAAAGTACTAAAATAAAAATATTGCTATCCCTTAGCAGAACTAAAATAAATAATACCATAATAATAATAAAGTATATTGCAATTAGCGATCTTTGAGACGTATGCCAGTGAAATATTGATTTTAATTTTAAAATTTTTAGGTATCATCAGAGGCCGAGTTCATCAAAAGCGATTGGACAGTTAAAAACGATAAACATTTCTTTTGATTTTAATGATTTATAAACAATAACTTTAAAGTTTTATTTAGGCAAATATAATCAAAAACCGCACCCATACGCATGAACAAAACTAGAACGACTTCCGTGGGACACTTAATCCGCCTCTATTCAACAAATCAAAGTAATCATCGTCAGAAGCGACACCCTTTCCACTTCTAATTAATTTCCGACATTTAAGACAAGAAACCTTTTTAGAAATAGAATGGGCCGCGTAACCACCGACATAAATTGCCGCGGAACGATCGAATTTTTTTTCGTAATCATCCAAATAATTAGAGTCAAATAATTCTGCGAACTCAGCAGTACTAACCGTAAAAAAACTGTACTTCTCTGATGTTGACAATAAATCAAGATTTATTGTACCAGACTTAACAGTATTTTTTAGTCGGATCTTGCTTTCTGATTCTATAATTTGTTGGTAAGATACATAAAAATGCACCCACTTAGACGTCTGTACCACGAAAATCTCATTTCAAGATTGTCGGTCTGGAACTTACCGAACATTATGTAATCAACATCATCAATATAAGTATTTACTATTTCTATCAGAACACTAACAGTTTGCTGGATTGCCTTAAATATGCTCACCGTTAAGCCTCCATTCAAGTGTTCGATTGCCATCCAACGCTCTATCCAGGATAAAAATTTTCGTAGAAACAGAATTCCACAATCGTTCAGTGCATAAATGGGTAATCTAAACGGCTCGCGTTTTCTGGTACCTTCAATCACTGACTTGCAGTTGACGACATTCCACCATCGTTTTATAATTTTGAGAAACTCTATAGTGTCCTCGGCTTCTTTAAGATCGCAGCAAGATTCCAGTGCAGCACTTGTAGACTCATGGAACACATTGGAAACGCACTGCACATTTTGTCGCTCAAATGCACTCGGAAACAAAGTTTTTTTATTTAATTTATACGCTTTCTTAACTAACTGGTTTTGTTCGATAACATACAGATCGCGGAGGTCTTTGAAACAAGCTATTTTGATAGAATTATTTCTATCAAAATCTGGATAATAAAAAGATTTCGCGGGGTCAGTCTTGCCGATCCAATTGTTTCAGATGTTCTTAAAAATATGTACGGGATCGTACATTAAAGATATAAAATTATTTGGAAAATCGGGGTTGCTAAATTTAAAAGAATTTGGCGCAAATATTGAAAATAACTTTTGATTAATCTTATGATTATCTGTGACTATTGTAATTACTTCTAAATCTATTGACTGTAAAAAATTTATAATGCGCGATGTTAAATTATGCATGTCAGAACCTGAAGGGTTACTTACGGGATGTAAAGCGACTATTTCTTTAAAACTGCCAAACGCAGAACTTACTAAAAATGCGAGAACGGTTTTCGCGACGATAGAGTTGTTCTCAGCATACCCGGTTATTTTTTGTGCTTTATAATTAATTTGCGCCTTAAGATACATTTCATCAATTTGAACAATTACTTTACGTTGTATGTGTTTTAGATGTTGAGCCTGTCTTAAAAGATAATTTTTATTACCTTCAAAGTTTGTAGGGCTTACATTTTGAAGGTAAGATAGCCGCTTTAAAGTACTCTTACTAGGAAGGATCAACATATTCTGATCTCTCATCAACTGGTAAGTTACGGGTGATTGAAAGTAAATTAAAAATGGTTTTACTAATGCGTGTTCAGAATATTTTATTTTTTTCGAGAGCATAAGTTTAAGCTGATCACTAATTGTTTCAAGCGCACCCATATATTTAAAATCCATACGTTCCGCCACATTCAAAAGCTCTTTCATTTTCTCACACATATCACTTAAAAGTTCATCTATTCTACCAGCTGGGTCCTTCTCGCATTTATCAATAAAAAAATATTTAACGGTGTCCAAAAATTGTGACCAACAGTAAAATTGTTGATCTGATTTTAAAATATAAACAGAATTACGATAAAACTTACAATTAAGATTACAGTTTACTCTAATAAAATGTGAAATGCTAAAATTTTCTACGTTAATTTTATATATATATATATACATCATTTTCAGTTATTTTTAATTCTAGGTCTTCTACGCTACTTAAATTATTGGCCAAAAGTAATTTAAAATTTTCGAAAGATCCGATGAGATCTAATGTCATTACAGAAATGTCTTCCTGTAGCGAAATTGTATGAGATTTAGCCAAAATCTCATTATTTCTTTCTGAGGGAGCTTTTCGAGGCATCGACTTTGGTTTTGAGTAATAAGATGGTAAATCAGGGAAAATTGACGGTATAGCAGTAGATAATAATTTAGGATACTTCAATGGTAAAATTAAAGTACCATGTCGTTTTTCTAGAAAGAATTTTTATTGGGAACATAATCTACACGAGGTATCGCGTTTAACCAAGCCTGTCTTCGGGGTTCGGAAACAGGAAATTTAAAAGTAGAAACAAATCCCTCGTCTTTAAAGCTGGTAGAATAATTGGACTTGCACTCGGGTACACAACAATGGTTAGGCATTTTGACAATTAGAAAATATCACACAATTATCAAACCCTTAAAATATATTTAGAGAAATAAAATTTTAAATATATGTTTGTATGTACTTATATAAGCAAGAAAACCCGGATTTCGATTACAATGAAATTATATGGAAATAACGTATCAATTTTGAATTCGAATAATTTATTTTATTAACAATTATATTTATTTATATATTTCTGTAAATATATTTAATTATATCACACTTTATCACATAAATTAAAAATAATATTGCAGAAAGACTTACCAACAACGTTATCCCGCCAAGAGCTGTCACTTAATAAGAATTCAAATATTTTTTAACAAGAAAATATTATTCTAATTGGCATTTCAAATTGGAAAATACAAAATTTTAATTTCCATGAGGCAGTGCACTGGGTCCAGTGTTAAATTTAATTTATACAGTAGGCCCACCTAACATTTTCATTTGATACACCATTATTACCTACCCTTGACAATCCTTAAAAACGTCAAGTAGAAATAGCGAAGCAATTTTCCCAATGAAAAATTGAGGCAAATGAGTAGAAATCAGTAAACATTTCATATCATCCTCCGTGACAAACCTGTCTTTGGGTAATAACATCATCTGTCTTTAATAACATCAATTTAGAATCTAGATAGTACATTGACATGGAAACAAGAAACCTATCGAAACAAAACACCATGATTTTTGCCTTTAAAAATACTTTAAATTTCAAATTTTTTTGCTTTAACATTTATTTTTCGATAAATAAACGAAGGTTTTCCAATAGAGTAATGGAATCTGGGGCTGGATCGGGACAAACTACTTCATTAGCAACGCAATCGTGCAAAAATCCCACATCACATTCGAATAAATGTTTTAATTCATGGGTTAGTGGTTATAATGTATTTAGGATTTTTATGGTCATCGGGCCGACCTAAATGAGACATCAAAATCTGAAATATCTAAAAACAATTTAATATTGAATTCCTTTTCGGAAACACAGTGGCAATGTTATTGGACACGTACAATTGATTTTTATTCAACGCGTATTTAACGGTTTACAATGCAGCCACAATACGTTGAATAAATTGAATGTACTATTATTACAGTTGGCTGGAACTCAAAGAGGGCCTACACTCCGTAGCACTATAGTTCCATAGTACAAATCGAGCAGATATCCCAATTCGCAGTTCCACACTGTTGATCCGGCAAACTGCATGAACTTGAACCAGACAGAAAGAACAATTGACAAACATTCAAAGATCTATATTTTAGACAAACTGGAACAACTTGAAGCAAGGTGAATGCAGTCATCTGCACCCTTTAAGGCAGTCGTCACACCAATTCTAAATGAGCCGACCTAAATGAGACATCAGAACCTGTAATACACAAAACTAATTAAACATTAAATTTCTTTTCGGAAACACAGTGGCTATGTTATTGGACACGTACAATTGATTTTTATTCAACGCGTATTTAACGGTTCACAATGCAGCCACAATACGTTAAATAATTTTGAGTTTTCCGACCTTGATTGGTTCATTGAAATCAACTGTAATGAAATAAAAATTAATAAAACTTGTATTTAATGCAATACATGTATGTTGGCAGCGGTTTACTTACCTCATAAGAACTCTTTTGTCCACTAAATTAATATTTTCGAAGCTAAATTTGTTTCGGTTATCGGATCACTGAAACAGAAACGATTACGACATCATCGATTCCAACTGGAAATAAGAAAAACAATTAAAAAAATATTTACACTAAAATTATGCATCACAAATTATAAATAATTCTATCACTTTATTATAGCTCACCTTACAGGAGGGTATATAATACCACAAACAATTCATGGAATTTTCCGCGTTGGATGTTGGATCTCGCCTAAAAAAAAACAAACAAAAAATTACTTGAGCAAAAAACATAATGTACCACATCCACATAAAATTTAAGAATAACAACAACAAATGGTTTATTTTATTATTAAATTACGATATGATTTCTTACCTTGTGACGTGTAAACGAAAATATAATTTGGTATTTATAAATTACAACTATGTAATTACAACTAAATACAAAATTTTCAACCAACACGATGATTAATTTCACTTGTTATTAAATCAGATACACGAAACTGACATTCAATTTTTTTCTATAAATATGTTGATTGTTGAATACTCTTCTTGCATACACACGAAACTTTGAATCGTGTGTTACACGACGTTCAACAAACAAAAGGCAGCATGCCGGAAAATGGTAAAATTCTAAATGAAATCTACCTTAAAGTTAAAAAACAATTTACCAAAAATAATGACAAATAAACAAAATTCGTGCTCAGGGGAATGAAAATTTAATTTTTTGTCGCAATTACGAGATATAGATAAATAAAGTCAAAAAAAAAATATTGAACAGAAAATTTTCATAGCATTCGTATGAAAGTGTTTTTCGTGTTTACATTATTTGGGCCTGCATACATATAAACCGTATTTTTTATATGTATTTTTTATTATATGTATTTTTTATTTATTTGGCACGCAGTGCCAAAACATTTCATAATAATGTTTTTCTTATATGCGTCTCTTTTACATCAATGCGAATTGATGTAAACGAGAAACAGAGAAGAAAGACAATTCTTCTGGAATGTTTTGCGCGTCACTGTGTGGCGCAAGAATTTTTTTTCTTATGACATTCGAGTTGTGATTTTTGTCGAGTTTTTAAGTTTAATAATTAAAGTCTTGATTTTGATAAAAATATTTTTTTTTTTTTTTTTTGAGTTGTAGATAAAAAAGATTCTCGTTTGTAGAGGCTAAAATAAAGTTCAGTTTTGTTTGTTTTGAGAAATAATTTAAAATTGCAAAGTGTCAACTAATTTTTTTAATTGCATAAATGCTGTAAAGTTTTTGGATGTTCAATAAAGTTGTAAAAGAAGAAAACTAGTTAGTACACTGTGTATCATAATTACAGTTAAATCCGCGTTTTATTCAAAACATAGCTATTGTATGAATAATTTAATTGTGAAACAAAAAGCTTGGGGATATATTACAACCAAGAGTCAACCTTTGTTTCTTGCATAAATACCGATATTATTCGATATTCAACCGGATAAAGCAAGTTCGGTCAGGGATAATCTGGTGTTCAAAATAAACAAATTACGTAATTACCAATCAGTGTACGTGTCAAGAACGTGAGCTTGGATTAGTTTATATTGACAAGAAATCATTTCAGTTATTTCAAGGCTGCCTGGCGTGGCATAAAGTAAAGTTATTACGGTGAAAGTTACCGCAACGAAGTAAGGCGAAACCACGCCCAACATTTTGGTTATCAAGGAGAGGCCCCGCCACGATAATGCCCAACCAGGCAAGCGGTCGAGCGCAAGGAGGGGAGTCGCCCAACGACGGCATCAAGGCCGGATCGCTGGTGTACGGCAAAACCAAGCCGCAACGGTCCGGGCAGGGGTGCCTGTGGCAGGATGGCCACGCAAGGCCGCAACAGTATTTTTTTTTCTTTTGTTGTAATTAAGGTACGATTATTTTTTATATTTCTTTTGTTTATTTTATTTTATATTTTTTTTTACATTTTTATTTTTTTTTTCTTAATTTTTTTTTTAAATTTAATTTTGGATATTGTAATCGAGCGCCGCACAGCGATTGTGTTCGCGCGCTCGATGCACATTGGTCTCGCTTCTCGCTTCTTCGGTGTTTTCGGCGATTTCTTCTTTTCGTTGGTTTTGAATTTTCCCCATTTTTAAAATATTTAGAATGAATTACTAAATTTTTTTGGATGTGATATGATGGGAGCGGAGACTCCCCTCTGTGTCAGTGTAGTGTTTGCGGTCCCTTGGTGCCCGCATCCATTTTCGTAACCAGGGCTTTGCCCTGTTTGAATTCGAATGGATGTGCGCACCAAGGCACCGCTCTCGGGTTATGATTTCGTTGTTCGTTCCTCAAGTTCCGTCCGACGAATTTCGGCGGAACATCCTTTTTTTTTTTATTATTATTTGCGGATTTTTTTTATTTAAGTTTCTGTTAATCACGGTGTAAGCCAGGAGCCATGCATGCCTCAAACCCCACGACCCTTTGTACTTCTCCCTGCGAACGTAGCCGGCAAAAGATCACCGTGGAGACCTCTGCATGCGCTTAGTGATATCTGCAGGATGGCAGTAGTCATCCTGTAACAAGGCATACGCTAGCCCATTTGTAAGTATTGATTCCCTCAGATATCGACGAAATGTTTGTGAAACTTGATTTTACATTTTTTGGGGGGCGATCCAGAGATTATTTGAATGGAAGGAGAGTAAAGTAAGTTATGTATACGTCTAATATTATATTATAAAATACTAGCTGACCCGGCGAACTTTGTCTCGCCCCAAATTACTTCGTCCGAGCAAACACTTTTGACCTTCACGAAAATTAAATTTAATGAGAGAAAAATCAAACAACTCAACACAATTCTCAATAGACGTTTGAGTTAGATGATTGAGTGGCCATTCCATTCTCTTTTTCATCGAATTTAACACTAAAGGTAGATTTATGGTTGCGTTCGTTCGTTCGGTCATTTGTTCGACCAATCATCTTTTGTACAAAAATCCAGAATCGTCAATTTTGAGCAATATGATTGGTGGAAAAAATTGTCAGAATGAGCGAACGAACGCAACCATAAAGGCGGCATAATGTATTGAAAAGTGATTAAAAGGTCGATTCAAATTTAGGCAACTATCGAAAATTTAGTTGTTTTTTGCAAATTGACTTTGTAATTTATTAATCGTCATAGCGAACACCAAAAGAGCGGGGAATTAAATGCACTTGTTTATATATATATATATATATATATATATATATATATATATATATATATATATATATATATATATATATATATATATATATATATATAGATAAGATTGTCAAAATTCTACACAACTTATATTTATGGTAGTCCGCAACCAACGCCATCTATTGAAAATAATCCGAAGTGGCTATTTAAATGAATGATCATTGTCAAAATACAATTTTCATCGGTGGTGTTAAGTGTATTTTCATACAAAATTCCTCTACAAAACGCATTTCTCGATTTTCCGATTTTTTTTGTTTGATTTTTCGTTTTTCCATTTGGTTTCGATTTTTTTCGTGTTTACGAATTTTCCTTTGAGTTTTTCCGAATTTTCTTTTTTCCTTAGCCCCACTGTATTGCGATGGACAATGCACAAAAAGAATCATTCAAATTGATCGTGTCGTTCTCGAGTTTTTGCGAGACTAACGCACGGCAATTGACTTTTATTTAGATAAATAGATAGAGAAAATAAATAGATAAAATAAAGAAAAAACAAAGTAGCAGAATTTGGACGTAGCCTTCGGTGGGAATCGAATTCAGTACCTCCCAATCCAAGCGCCGAAGCTTTAACCACTACACCACCTAACTCATAAAAAATGTACACACAAAATTCATATGAAAATGGCTTTTTATTCGATTTTTCGGGTTTTTAGACTTTTCCGGTGAATTTTTCAAAATTTTCTTTCGTAAGAACCACCTCCTGGCAATTGCAAACACAATAAAAAAAGATTGAGCCAAATCGGTTCAGCCGTTCTCAGCTGATGCGCGCACATACATTTTTTGCACCATTTTTATAGATATAGATTATGTTTACGTCTATTTACAAAATATAAATAAAATATATTATTATAGAGAGAAACACTACATTGAGATTTGCTCAAGCAAAACTAGTACATCGAAAACCACGTGGTATACAACTGAGACTTCAGTAACACTATGTCCGAACAGCGATATTGTGACACTAGTATTGCAAGCCATTAAAAAGGGTCAACAAGTTTTAATAAGTTACGAAAATTTCAACAAATTAAATTCTACGAACCAAAAATATTTATCGCAATGTTTGGTAGAATTTTATAAATCCAAATCGCGGAAAATGACTTATTTAGAAATGTAACAATGAGCAAATGCTATTGAGGAACGGTTTATCCTTTAATTTCTGTTTATTATTATGAATGTCATTCATTGCAGGGAACTTATGTCTAGCGATTATTTGTATCCATAACAACTTTATTTATCCAAACTTTTGTTAACAATTATAAAATCCATCAAGGATGGTTTTTATTATTCGGTAGTGCTATATGTAACTATACATAAACAATCTAAATTATATACTCGAATAATAATTTTTCCGAGACTCGATTTATTGTATTAAATTGCAAACTTAGTTTCTTATGCAATACAAAAGCTGTGTCGCTTTCGCAAAAACTTTGGTTTAAGCAATATTTGTTTATGAACTTCCAGTAACGGAAAATAATTGTTCATCATAGTTAGCTTTTATGTCAGTAGTAGTTGTAATCCGAATCGGTTTTTTGAAAATCTTTCTTGTTTTAATTTTATTTAAAGCCAACTCTACTTTAATTACTAAGGACAAATACGCCAACTATGATAAACAATTATTTTCATTACTGCAAATTCATAAATAAATATTGCTGAAACCAAAATTAGCCTCTAATATTAAAGCTATGCGAGATTTGCGAAAGCAACGCAGCTAAAATTCTTCAAATTACTTTTTCCATAAAATTTTAGATTATTTTTTCGATATTACAGTAAAGTTTACGGCTTCAAAAATTATACAGAAAATGTTTGTGTTGTTCCACTGTGCAATCGCAAAAAAAAAACAAAAAGCTTATTGAAAATATAATTTGAAATTCAAATTTTCTTGGTAAATTCGATTGAGTATAGTCAGGATTTTGGCTAGTAAACTGCTTGCTTGCTAGCCGATCGAGTATCTACCCCATTAATATTTACTACGATTATTTCCTAGGGATATAATTATTTCTATAAGAATTTACTGTGTGTTACATTTGGGCTCAATTATTAAATATCAATATCAGAATTTAAACCAGTTAGTCATAATCTTCCCAAATAGTTATCTTAGAATGTAATTGAATAGCAATCAAACGAAAGCAAAAATATAATCTCGGCTTTAATTTCGCAAATAAACGATTATGGATTAGATGCCTCATCGTCTACAGCAAATAAGCTATACTTTCACATCAACATGGTTTATAATATTCAATTATGATATTCAATTATTCCAATATGATTGGTCACACATTGCAGTAAAGCGCTTAGGAGCTCAAAAATGCGAAAGTTTTGCATCAAGTTACAACTTGTCTGTGCAATTCATGTGATGGAGATAATCAATTAATCCTATTTTGATTTTGGTTATACAGCATACCCAAAATTATTCACCTCGAAATAAATTCTTTGCATCAAAATTAGATTAAATATTTCGCTTGGTGCAAATAATTTATCACACGACAATATCACAAAATGTGCTATATTTCTCTAATTATGTACTTCTTTTACAGATGAAATGGAAATGTTAAAGTTGTGGCTTTTCAGTTATGGGACCCCATGGGATCTAGTTACGCAAAACTGGCTGAAGACAGCGGCTTTACGAATAAATCAACTTCTAAATTTTGTAAATTTATCATTAGGCAAATTGTTGAATGAATGGCCTAGATCCAATGATGAAAATGGCTACCAACTAGTAGGTTTTAAGTTATTTTATAAAAAAATACGTTTGATACAGTTGTTACCCTTTTTTTATTGTGCTTATTGTTTTAAAGATCGACATTGGCTTTGAATTCATGTTCCCGACAAGATTAACAACGTTAAGATAGTTCGATGATTTTATTACCAAAGTTGTGCCGGTGCTTGAGACAGAAATTATAGATAAAGCAAGTCGTTACCTATATAAAACTATTAAAAAGGATGGGATTGATTCGAGTAAGTATATTTAATAATTCCTTCTTGTAGAAATATATATAGATCTTTAAATATAAATTTCAATTTAATTTTTCAGATTCGAGAGATTGTATTGTTTGTCTGTTATTGGACGCAATCCTTCATCCCAAAAGTTTAAATAAGAGACATAAACCTACAATTTTGGAAGCTCAAGAAGGTTTTGTTTTACATGTGACGTCATTTAATATATTGCAAGAAAAATTAGAGAAAATGCAAGATTAAAACAAACTGAAAAAATCAAAAATTCAACCAAGAATTGTTGTAGTAGATCCAGAGTTGGCTAAATTAAACCATTTTTACGTAAATTTAGATGGATTAAAATATAAATTAGGCTCTTTTAAGAAGTGTCTTGATGTGGTAATAAAAATTAGTTATTTATTTCAAATAAAATATTCACAACTCACCAAACAATATAGTCCTTTCTAGAAAATTATTTTTTTGAATTAGAATCGCAACGTTTTCCCGAAGTTATTAATTTAATTAACATATTAAAAACGAAAAATTAAATCTTAAAATGGCCAACACTAATTTTGTTTGCTTTATGTGTGAATCAATTGTTAAATCCATAAATAACAAAACAGACCATCTAAAAAAAATTCCATGGAATTCCAATTTATATTTTTTTGTATAAACGAGTACATATAGTGAATTAATTTGAAATGTAATTTAATAAATAAATATAAATTAAATGATCTTAACAAATTATTATGTATTATTTAGTTTTCCAAAGGTACAGCTTAAATCATAAAGTTCAATTATAAACTAAAATTTAAAGCCCCTCAAAATCTTAAAATACAAAAAGACGTCTTCTTAATTTTACGTTATATCTCATTAATTCAACACGACGAAAATATTGAAAATTAATAAGAAGGCACGTTAAAATAAATAAAAATTTACTCGATATCACGTAAATAATACGTGAATTCACATTGAAAAATTAATTAGAAAACTTACATGATAATTCACGTTGTTTTACCGTGTCCATCCTATTGACTAAAAACCATAGGGAATTCACGTACTTTTTCTTCTACATTACGTGAACATTTTTCTGTGTGCACGAGTTTAAATTTCAATTAAAACACATCGCACGACACAAAACCAGTAACGATCCACAAAATCATGTATATATGTTTACTTTAAAAAGAAAAAAACGAGTTACACAGAAACATGGAACTGCGATTACAGGATGATTACAAATCATCCAGTCATTCCAAAACAAGGTCCTACGTGGTATAGTAAATTTATCTTGGTACGTAAGAAATGACAACCTATATAGAAACGGGAAGCCCGATTTTGACATTGAAAATTTGCAAACATGCGAGGAAACTCATGCGTATTAGTCAACATCAATAAGTAGAAATGCGTTGTTTGCTGGAAGAGACAAACCCACCCCTGTAAGACGGTTGCGGAGGAAGAAATCAGTTGATCTACGAAATCCAATCTGGATCGACTAGAAATATAATGAAACTACAAATAGGACTAGCCAAAGTGTTACATCTTCCACTCCAGATTATATGTAAACTAATTCTAATAATCAAATACAATAGAAAAAGCGTTCTACATAAATAAAATTAAATTATTTTGTTTAATACACAATATTCAAAAATTTATTAACAATAATGAAGATCTATACCAAACAAAAATCTAATTACTAATCTAATAATTTTTTACACGTTCAAATATCGCAATGAACACACATGAAAAGTTTTGTGCTTATTAACGTTATTTTGAAAATGTTTTAGTTTTTACTATTCTTCTAAGTGTGTATATCGGCTTTTATGTTTTGTAGAATAAAAAAAAGTAAGACAAAAACGAAACTACTTTAAGTAAAAAACTTAAACCATTATATTAAGTAAATCGTCTAGACACAATAGTAAATATCATAGAAAATTAAATCTATTATCTGCAGAAATAGAATGAAAATACCAAAAGAAACAAAACTAGAGAATTTTCCAAACAAAAATTCATTTTCCCTCATTGTGCTAGTTGAACATTTATCACAGAACAATGAACTAGATTTTTAGAATTTCACAAAGTGAATTATCGTAAATAAGGTAATGACTCATTTTCATTATTTGCGAAAATAGTTTTGTATTTAATTTTTATGTATGTAGGTACACACCTACGTGTACATATTGAAAAGTACATAATTAATATTTTCAGTGCTTTAATCATTTCGTTATAATTCAAATTTAATTATGTGACCTTAATATACTTTTATAAAACAACCAAATTACAAAATTACACTATTGCATTTTGGGAAGTTGGGATTGTTTGAAAAATATTACTTATGGCATAAAACGATGATTAATGTAATGTTATTTTCACATTATATTGAGATTGAGTTCCAGATTATCATAATAGTCTCTTCTTCTCAGTTTTTATTTGTCTCAGCATAACATAACCCATTGTACAAAATAAATAAATTGCACACAAATAAAACATAAAAATATGATACATTTGAAAATTGAACAATTTTGCTTATGAATATTTGAAATGAGTAACACGAAGGCGAATATTAGTGGTCCGAACTTGAATTGGTTGAAACCAGTGATGATATTTAGAAAATTTCGAAAGTACTAGATACTCATTAAATCGAGTACTAGATTTTGTCACAAAGTACTAGACGATTATTATTTTACTATATCCCTACTCGCATTAAGAACAAAAAATTGTTAACACATATTGTTAATGTGAAATAAATTTTATTTATAAATTCAAATTAATTATAATTCTAAACCATAAAATTAATACCAAGTACAACAGTATAGATTTTTCATTTAATCATTGGCCAATTGAAATCAACTTGACTTTTTAGGTTGACCAAAAAAAGAGAATTAATAGAATATTTTTAAGAATGAAAATTTTGTTATTACATATTCTAATAATGCATCATCCTCGACTTCAATAATTTTTTTTTTTTTTTTTTTGAAATAATCGGTGACAGTATTTTATAATTAGAACATTCTGAGTTAGTGGATTTTAATAAATCTTTAGTTTGTATCATAGCATCACATGTGCTAAAATCTGTTGCGACATTTAGTTTTAATGAGATTTTGAAATGAAAAAATTCTTTCAACATTGGCCGACGAATGAGGAGGTGAAAGTACTCCTTGAACGAATCTAAAAATATTCGAAAAAATTTGTGCACCAAGCTCATTTTTAATTTGACCAACATCATTCTAAAAATCGCAAATATTAAGATTTTTTAGTTTTTTACGTTCTTCATAATCTGTTAAAGCTCTATATTCGGAATTTATGATTTCGGCCTTTTCAAGTTCGAAATCTGGCAACATATTTAATAATAAGTTTAATATGCTGTTTGTTGTGCCAGACGTGTTCGGGTAAAAATTTTATTAACATTTGTAAAACTTTGTTGTCAAAATCTACCTTACTTCGAAGACTTGTACAAAATTTAATATAAAATTTGCGAACGTTGTGAATTTGAACGCTTTGATTATTGTTTGATTAGAATTTTTTTTTGGCAATACAGTTCAACTTCTGTCACACAGTACAGTTCTGTGTCCGGCAAATTATGGTTTTGTAATTTATTGAGTTGATGGGTGTGCTATCTAATATATTTTTATGTATTAAAGTTCCGCTTATGGTGTTGAATAAGTATTTTAGCCTGGGTAAATGTGCATTCGTGGCTGCTCTGATTGCATTTCTAAATTAGTTTTGTTTATAATTGGTAAATTATATGACAAAAAAAGGAAATACATATGTATAGCTTTATCCATGATATAATAATAAGAAGATAATTATTTTAGGTCACCGTTTTAGTTCATTTTTTGAACGTTTCATGGTGGGTTTATCTATAAAAAGAGAAAATTATTGTATCATGGCTTTATCGATGGACTTAGCAACATGGTTGAAATAAATGCAATATTTTCATTACCGTATCCTGACTCAAACTCTGTTAATTGAAAGTAGTAAGATAGAGAGGTCCATTGCTCTATAATTCAATCGATTGCAGCCTAACAGTAAAGTTTTATAAAATTAGACAAAATAGATACGAGTATAGTAAATTAAAATAACGTATACCTGTCTTGATAACCATCGGAAGTCATTTCAATTGTGCTATATAACATGTTGTATAAATTTTTTTTCCCCCTCTATGTAACACAAACAAGTCTACTGACAATGCCCGTAACCTGATTTTTTTTTACTAGACAAACGATCGTTTTGTTATTCGGTGGTCTATTTGATGTGTGTGTACATCTTTACTCTGGAGATGACATTAATATTTTCTCTACCGAATGTGCATACTAATTAAAAATTCTACGAGGACTGCCTTTTATATTTCGGGATTAGAGAACAAAAACAAATATTAATCATCGAAAATCGCTTTGTTGTTTTTCAAAATATTCCCCATGAAGAGCTATACACTTTTGCATGCGTTTGAATCAATTGTCGAAGCACTTTTTCCACTCTGATTGAGGTATCTCCAAAACATGCATTCTGAACGCAGCAACCGCTTCTTCAGGTGTCGAAAAACGTTGACCTCTCAGTTTGTTTTTTACGTACGGGAATAAAAAGAAGTCACTTGGTGACAAGCCAGGACTATACAGCGGATGACTCATCAAACTGATGTTTTGAGTGCTCAAAAATGCAGTTGTTTGAGCCGATGTGTGAGAGCTCGCATTGTCGTGGTGAAGAGTGATCCGTCTTCGGCAGTTGGTTTTCCTGATTTCTTGGAAGACAACTGACAAACAAATGGTTGTCTGCCACTCAGAATTGACTGTTCTGCGTTGTTCTAGTGGTATGGTTGCGTCATGACCATTTTTTCCGAAAAAACAGGCGATCATTTGCTTGCAAGTGCTACATGCGCGAACAACTTTTGTTGGATTCGGCTCATCTTGAAACACCCATACAGTCGACTGCTGTTTACTTTCGGGCTCATACGCGTAAATCCACGATTCATCACCTGTCACTATGCCATAGACGTGTTTTGAAGCACCGCGATCGTATTTTTTGAGCTTTTCTTTCGACCAATCGACACGAGCCTTTTTTTGAGCGATTGACAAATTGTGTGGGATCCAACGCGAACAAATTTTTTTGACATTCAAATGTTTATGCAATATTGAATGTATGCTGGTCCCACTAATGCCTAAGGTTGTCTCAATCTCACGATAGGTCACATGACCATCTTGCAATATCAGTTCGCGCACATCATCAATGGTTTCCGGAACAACAACTGATTCTGGACGACCTTCACGAAGTTCGTCTTGGAGTGAACTACGACCTCGATTGAATTCACCATACCATCGATGAAACACTGGTCCTTGACGGAGCTTCATCGCCAAAAATTGAATTAAGTTCATCCATGTATAATCTCAAAAATGTCAAACTTTACGATAGAGCTGTCAGTTGCCAGATTGTAACTCTAGGGTTGTCCAATCCCGAAATATAAAAGGCAACCCTCGTATTTTATCGGCATCTTACATAAAAAATGTGCCTGAATTTAGCAATTGATTGACTGCTGCTTCGAATGAGCTAAAATTACAATATCTTCAGAGCAACAAAAATTTCAAAGGAAGATCAAATGAAAACCCAATTATCGGGATTTATGTTTATTTTTTCAATATTTATTTATCGACTGGTGAAAGAAATAATCAGGAAAAATGGCCAAGGTCTTAGTTAAATTTGGGTGCGGATGCCAATCCAATAGTGTAATTGAAGTTCCTCGAATAATTCGAAAAAACTAATCCACGAACGTCAATTCCATTATTAGTCGATTTGCTAAAAAAGTGAATATGTATGTTGCTTACGAACCAGTGGAAAAAACGTGTACCGAATTCCAAACTGGCTGATGATTCATACTGGAAAACGCAGTAAAATGGCTCTTAAATTGATAGGGTGCTGTTATCGATAGAGATGAAATAACCGTAGTTCCATTGAACTCGGAAATAAGATGTAGAATTGTTGTTGGTAGGATTTCATTACATTTGCCGATGAGATGAGGGAACGATACTGGCAGTTTCAATGTAGAATATCTTACAAAAGTGAAGGAATAGAATAGAAAAAATGTATGATGCCCTAAAATTAAAATAAGATCAACCAAATGGTATATTAGAGTTCTCTAACATATGCGTAAGACGATTAGAAAAACAACTTGGTATGCCCGAAAAATAATTGTTGTGTGTGGCAGATTACTATAAAATTATCGAAAAATATACAATGAAATTGGCAGATCTAGTAATGGTTTGAAGACCATCTCATGATATTAATGATCGTAGAGATTTAAAAAGGAAGAAAGCTACAGTAGCTCAGCTACGAGGGCAAATCAATATATTCGTAGTATTGGTATGTAATTGTGGAGTGAAAGAGAAAACCATATTTTTTTGTTGTTTATTTTTCAACTACAAGAAACATCTAGAAACAACTTTTGTTTTATTTTGTTTAATTTATTTCTGGGCGTCAATTTTCCAACACGTGCTTAGACAAAAATTGGAAATGAATAAAATTGAATATCGTGCGTTAATTAAATTTTTTTGTAAAGATGAAAAAAACGCTAAATTTATTTTTGATTATACGTTAAAAGTTTATGGTGAATATGGACTAAAATATTCTACAGTAATTAAGTGGATTAAATTATTCAAAAGTGGTAGATACTCGCTAGAAGATGATGAGCGCCAAGGAAAACCACAGGACGCCATCACGCATGAACACGTTATAATGCAGAAAATTTTGTATTAGAGGATTGCCGTATAAATATTGCAGCTCAGGCTTTCTTTTGGTACCACATTTACAATTCTGAATGATCATCTTCATCTTTCAAAAGTTAGTGCAAATGGGTTCCCCGTTTGCTAACCCCGGAACAGAAAAAAAAATCGTGTCGAAACTTCAAGCAACATTTTAAATATGAAAGAAAATGATCCGGATAATTTCATAAATAGTATCGTGACGGGCGATGAAACATGGATTCATTAATAGGATCCGGAATCCAAACAAGAATCTATACAATGAAACAAATGTGATGAACCTCCCCCTAAGAAGTTTAAGACTCAACAGTCAGCTGGGAAGGTTATGGCCACAATTTTCTGGGACGCAGAAGAAATTTTGTTAATTGATTATATGCCACAAAAGACCGAAGGAAATTTTATACAAATTGAAGGCTGCCATCCGGGAGAAACGGCATGGTAAAGTTCGAAGTAAGATTTTGCTTGTCAACGAGAACGCGCCTGTTCCTAAGGCTAAAATTGCACAAACTGCTCTGCGTGAATTCGGCTTGGAAGAAATCCCTCACCCACCCTATAGTCTAGATTTGGCCCTTAGTGAATTCTTTCTGTTTCCAAATTTAAAAAAACAATTAAGGGGCAAAAAATTTTCAAATAATGATGAAGTCATGTCCGCTACTGAAGGTTAGTTTGAAGATCAAAACAAAACTTTTTTTTCGATGGTTTAAATAAACTATTTGAAAGATGTGATAAATGCATTAATGTTGGAAGAGATTACGTTGAAAAATAAAAATAAAATTTCTCTAAATATAAAGCTCTTTTGTATCGATGCTACGAATATATTGATTTGCCCTCGTATCTCCAAAAGAAATTCAGTTAGATAATAATTTGCCCAACTGGAATGGTTGTAGATTGTCATGTAAGCTGCAAGTTTGCAATAGAAACTGAAACAAGAAAAACTGAAAAATTTGAAATCTTGTGATTTATAATTAAATTTTTATTTATAAATAATTCTATCTAATATTATTTTTTTTATTTAGATTTTCAATTTTATTGAATTCTTTCGAAATAAATATGATTTATTTGCTTTTAGTTATTTTTATTTATTCATATCATATGGGATATATATAAAGAACCGTGATTTAAATGAAAAATAATTTTTCCCCCATTTTTAATTTTGATTTTCGTTATTAGTGATTGAAAATCGCTATTAACCCTTCCATGCATATTGTATCATATATGATACAACCATTTCGTATTATAAAAAATCACATTAATACGTATTAATACTCTATTTACTTCTTATAAGAATGTTTCTAGACACATTTAGAAAACCTACACCAACACAAATTTAGTATTTGCGCGTAATTTTATACAATAATGTCAGTTGAGCGTCGCTTGCCTTGGTGATTAGTTAGTGGCTGCCAACGTGTATTTTTGGTCGTATATTTCTAAGGTACATATAAAATATTTTACATAATAAATATATTTTCTTAAATATTTATAATTATTTAATATTTTTTACCCATTTTGCTAAATAAATATATAAATTCTCTTTGTAAATATTGAAAAACATTGGTTGTATCATATATGATACATCATGCAATTACTGCAAAATTTTTGGTTGTATCATATATGATACAAGTAATTTTTACATTTGAAATGGATATTATTTTTCTTCCGTTACATATTTAAATTCAAATTTTTAACAGGTAAAATGGCTTACCGACGTAAAAATTTAACGGCATCAGAGATTGAAGAGCTTATAAATAACTTCACTGATAGCGAGGATGACTTAGAAAGCCATAGCGATAGAGAAGAATTAGATCCCGCGGTATGTCGATTTATAATTGGCCCGGACGATGAACCTACCCTTGAAGAACCTGCTATAGATGAAGAACCTTTTGACATACAGAATATGCCTACTATTGTGGTTAATAATATTAGTGATCTTAGTGACCTAAATATACAAAATGAAGTGCAAAATGGAGTGGTAAACGAAAAAAATGAACTAAAAAAACTAAAAAAATCATATAATAACATAATCTGGAAAAGCAAATCGCTTGAAGATAGATACAGCAGACAAATTTGTATTTTCCGGTAACGATTCTCTGTCGTCAGAAATAATTAGTTTAGAGACACCTTTACAGATTTTTAATTATTTGTTTGATTCGAATTTGAAAGTAAAGATTGTTAATGAATCAAATTATTATGCAAATGAACAAAACATCTCGAACAATTTTAAAATAAATGTAAAGGATCTTGAAAAATATATCGGCATATGCATACTAACATCAGTCCACCAAGTAACTAGTTTGCGCAGATACTGGGGACATGAAATAGGAAACAACATAATACGCAATGCCATGTCTATAAATAAATTTGAGAAAATTCGTAAAATATTACACTTCAACTGCAACGATAATTGTTTACCACGCACAGATGCTAAATACGACCGATTATTTAAATTGAGACCATTAATAGAAGGCCTTATCAATAATTTTGAAAAGGTACCGGTTGAGCGGGATCTCTCGATAGATGAACAAATTTGTTCTTTTAAAGGTAAATCCTACCTTAAACAATATATGCCTATGAAGCCTCATAAATGGGGCTACAAACTGTTCGTGTTAAGTGGCGTATCAGGTTTCACCTATAATTTCGAGATATTTTCTGGGCAAGAAAATGAGACCCGTTTAACAACTGAAATTAATTTGGGAAGCTCGGCAAATGTTGTTATTCGGCTATTACGTGACGTACCTCAACATGTAAACCATCATGTCTATTTCGACAATTACTACACAAGTTTACCACTTGTTGTCGAATTAAGCAAACTCGGGTTACAATCTATAGGCACAGTTCGACGTGATAGATTACCATCGTGTAAACTACCTACAGAACGAACACTAAAAAAAAACCACGTGGTTATTCTATAGAAAATGTATGTACGGTTGACAGTACTGATAACAGTCTCGTTTTGTGGAAAGACACAAAAATAGTTACACTTTTATCTACGTTTGCTGGAGAGCTGCCCAAGACAAAGGTTAGACGATTTATTCGCACCAAAAAGGAAATCATTGATGTCGATTGTCCCAAAGTAATCATGGAGTACAACAAGCATATGGGCGGGGTTGATCTATTAGATAGTCTAATTGGTCGCCATAAAATAAAGCTACGCTCCAACAAGTGGTACATCCGGTTGTTTTACCATCTTTTGGATGTTACAGTAGTTAACGCATGGTTGCTTTCAAAACGAATCAGCAAGGATAAAGGCATCCCACATCTAAGCCTAGTCGATTTCAGAATTCAACTGAGTGAGAGTTTATGTAAAACAAATGACAGCCGTGAGCTTTTAAAACGAGGTCGTCCATCAGGAAGTAATATAGGTCGTGAAATCGATTTAAAAATTAAGAAACCGAATGCGCAACACATGCCACCAAAAGATGTACGAGAAGATAATATTTCTCATTTTAGTCGTTGGATGGCTGAAAAACACCGATGCAAATTACCTGGATGTTCGAGATTAACATTTATTCAGTGTGATAAATGTAATATTTATCTTTGCTTTAATAAGGATCGGAATTGTTTTGCTACTTTCCACGGAAGAAACGCCGGCAAATGACTGAATTTGTGGCATTTTTGACTTTCCGTTACCTGTTATCTGTGAATTATTTGAAACATAGGCTATGAATTCAATAACTATGTAAAGTACAAAATTTATGAAAATAAAAATAATGAAATAGTTGTTTTGAATTATGTGTTTTATTCTACTCATAAATGCATGGTGTATCATATATGATACAACCAACAAAATCAGTTTTTCCTGGAAAACGGTGAAATTTTTTTTTGTTTTCTTGTCATAATATGAATGAGGGCCAGAAAACTTACAACATAATTTTTTTTCGTTCAATTCAAAAAATTCATGCATTGAAGGGTTAAAATAATATTTGTTTAGTAAAATGAGATATCATTTATCAAAGAGTTAAAATATAATTCTTTCTTACTTCCTTATGTAACCATTATTTAGGTGTTAAATGTGTTAAGCTAACAAATTTAATAAGGCATTAACATACATACGTACTTATATTTCCGCACAGCCGTGCATGTTCACAAAAATATTTAAATTTTCCAATCCCAATCACATGTCTACCCAAAAAAAACTACAATGCTTTATACACACATATATAGTATAGGAACTATAAAATTGAAAATGTAGAATTTTAAATTTTTAAAAAACGTTGTTGTCCTAACCACTATTTTAAAATTATTCTTGATAAATTAATATGTAATGAATATATACCGAGACACACTCGTACATTCAAAACTCATGAATCTATTATGAATAATTTCGTCGTTGTACCATGATGGAGAATAATTACAATGTAATTCTACCGTAAAAACTAAAAATGAATCAAATGCACTTTCCTCTATGTACATTTTTACATACTCGTATATAATATTAGTGACACTTTTACATACGAGCATAATAACTAAAATAACGATATTTTAACCTCATAACCGAATTCTCACGTCACCCATAAACTAAAATTAGTTTCATTGTTTGAATAATATACACAATCTGTTAACAATTTTAAAAACTATAATGTTATGCTTTTGTTGAACTCATAATGCGAGTACATTACTCGTATAGAGTTGGTTTTTCGAATTTGAAAAAAAAAAAAAAATGAAAATACAAATTCTTATAACTAAATCATCGCTTGAGCTTATTACGAATTATTCAAATTTTAATTATTCGATTTAAATTTGTGCAAAATAAAAAATTTATTAATCTCGGTGTTAGACACGGTATTACAAAATATTGAAATGGTAAATGTAATTTAGGTGAATTTGTTTCTGCTGCCTATATTTGAAAATGAGCTATTTTATTAATAAGTTTGCGACGTTCCATATATAGAATAGTCTGTCCTATTGTAATATTTTTGTGGAATATGTCTACTGTACCTTGAAAAGGTAATTAATTGTTCTATTGTTTCGTTATTTGTATTGTTCTAGTAGCCAAATGACTACAAACCCTAAGCAGCGTCAAATAAGGTTTAGTTTAGAAAATTATTAGCTGTAGTCTATTTGTCTGTGCGTTAAAATACAGTCTCTTTTCTGATTTGGGTTATTCTCGTAAGGTGGCCGTCAAATGACCCACATTCCTATTGGTTTATTACTAAAGAATCAACATTTTACCTTAACCATAATAATATTATCTTATTCGGTGCAATCAAAAAGAAGAGCAAATATTATATCGCTGTCTTCATGTTGAACAAGTATTTTACAACTCGATGCGAAAAGTAATATAAATCTATAATTTATTAAAGTCTACTTGAAAAATCCACTTCCTTAACTAACATGAAAATCGAATGATAAAAAAAATCCTTAATAACGTATTTTATGTATTTTAGTTTTTCAATTTAATTTTTTAAAGAAAAGATTCTTTTGTTATCAGTTTCAAGCAACACTTGAACAGTTTTTCTCATCATCTCATATGTTCGGACAATCGAATCAGTGCTATGAGATAAATAGGAATTTTTAGTTGAACACCAGGTTATTAAATTTATTGTTTTTGGTTTTATTATATGCTTTCTATTTAGGGAACGACAAAATGTTCAAACATACAATTTTATTTGAGTTTTGCACTTTGATAGAGGACATAAATAAATTTCGAAAATTTCCGTTAGCAGTTCTTCACGGAACATAAAAAATTTGAGTGGAACGGTGAGGCACATACTGATACATTCTAGTTATTTAATAAAGCAATTCTTAATACTGAATTCACATTAGTTAAAAAAATGGGCTTTATATATATACTGTGGACAGATACACAAATTATCTTCAATCTCGATTGAATGCCAAATAAACAAAAGTTATTAAAAAATTATAGTGACATACCCAAACACCGAATAAGTGGTGCAGTATTTAAAGCTTCGGCTCTTGGACTGAGAGGTACTGGGTTCGAATCCCATCAGAGGCTAGATGCAAACCAAATTTTCGCCATCGATTACGATAGATAATGTTAATAAATAGAACTATGACCCTCTGATGGAGTGCAGAATCCAGTACCGTCCACGTCAATGTACAGGTTGAAATGGAGCTTGCAATGTGCAGGTAGTATACTGTAGTTGTGTGAGTAGGTGAATGGGTTAACGATCTGGTTTGAATGCGTGGTATCGGCCTAAGTGTGCGATAGCAACCACTGAACCTAACCTAACCAAACACGATTATGTAACTCTGTCGAAAGTTGAACGATCATATTTAATTGTTAAAATAATAACAATTATAGAAATAAATTCAATGTAAAACTATTTACATAAGTAAGACAAAAAATTAAAAAAATTTAGTTCGATAAGGAAACACGATTTTATGGTTTAAAATATATTTTATTATTCAGTATCTTCAATATCATGAATTTTGTAAATATTCTCACATCGCCATAAGTCAGAGGGTACTAAATCTGGTGAATAGGGTAAATGTTGCAACAAAACGTAATGTATTTCGCTGATTTTCGCTAAGGTTTTTTGAGCTGTGTGGGAGAGTGCGTTGTCTTGATGAAAAATTATGTTTAACTTCTGTAAACCAGATCGTCTCTCACGAATTTTTACATCCAGTGGCGCTATTTTGATAATTCCCAAGGAATAGAGAACTAGAGAATTTATATGTAATTTCTGTTCAAATATTTTTTTCCGGCATACTGAGGTTAAAAGCTAGTGTTAAATTTTTTGAAAACAAAACTAAATTGGGAATAATTTTCCCTGCTAAGTTAGATATGGAAAACTTGTACAAAATTTATAAATATTTACATCAAACTTTTCTCCTCAGTAGGCCAGAAAAAATATTTGAAGAGAAATTACAAATAAATTCTTTCCCTAGTTCCCTATTTCCGGGGAATTACCAGAATAGTGCCACAGCTGGTCCAAAAGGTTACAATAATAATCTAAGTTTATTGTTTTATCAGTTTGAAGGTAATCCATTGTTAGCGACTGCTAACTTCAGTTAAAATATTGCTCACACTGCCTAATGAGATCTCTAGATCTTCCACTTAAATCAACGATCTTCAAAAATTATATGCTGTATTTTTTCTACGATTTTGTGTTGATGTACTTTTTGGACGTCCTTCACGTGGATTATCTTCAAGACTTGTATACGATTAATCTAATTGAAGGTGAAGAGTTCTTATACACTTTTAACAATCGTTCATGAATTTGTTTTGGACAATTTTATCACTGCACGACATTCAAGTTTCTCCATTGTAAAAAAATACTGTGAAACGTCAACGTTGAAAGGCAGCTAGTATAAGAATGAGTTGACAAATCTACATGAAACTTCACACGTTCACCTTCACACTACACATTCACACAAAAAAGTAGTACCATTATTAGAAACGACGAATAGTGCTATCTCTTATCGAACGACTTACTGAACAACCTAGTATTTTAGATTCTGTTAAATATTGGCAGTGATGAAATTCGAGTTGTATTATATACTTTATGGGGATTGTATTTATGCGGATTTCTGGGTTTCAGTGTAAATATTATTGGCTAGACCACAAAGATACTACTGGATAATGACATAAGTATATCAAATTATGTCATAACATATGTTATTTGAAATAAATTAGGTCGCATCAAAAAACTACGAGGTTTTTCAGTGACTGAGGTGCTCTTTAAAATTTACATCTTTCGCTTTATTTTACATCGTTTCAATTTTTAGTTTATTTATACAACTGATATGAAATTCAGTTGTCCTGTACGCATTGGACAACTGAATTTCATATCAGTTGTATAAATAAATTAAAAATTGAAACGATGTAAAATAAAGCGAAAGATGTAAATTTTAAAGAGCACCTCAGTCACTGAAAAACCTCGTAGTTTTTTGATGCGACCTAATTTATTTCAAATAATATATGTTATGACATAATTTGATATATGTCATTACCCAGTAGTATCTTTGTGGTCTAGCCAATAATATTTACACTGAAACCCAGAAATCCCCATAAATACAATCCCCATAAAGTATATAATACAACTCGAATTTCATCACTGCCAATATTTAACTGAATCTAAAATACTAGGTTGTTCAGTAAGTTTAGTCTTCAATACTAGGTTGTTCAGTAAGCGTAGTCCTTTGTTTGTTTTATAGATAGTGTATGTGCAATGATAGCACATTTTTCCCGAAGCGAATAAATCGCTGTATTTTTCAATGTTACGTTCAGTTTTTCTGGCATTAATATATCCAATGTAGTGTTCGAAGAAGCTGCCGTTAAAATTATTTCTTCAAATTCGTTTGGCGTGCTTAGAAGATCAGTATCGCTTAATGTGAAAGTTTTCTTAATTGTTTCATTATTACAACACGATGTTGAGTTGTTATTGTCTTCATATGCAGCAGGTAATTCCGCATCCGTCAAAGAAATAGATGTTGTCACAGGTACCAACATCTGTAGCGTTTCTTCAAACTGGTTTGGTTGGGTTAGAGAAGCGGTTATCATGCCCTTTAACGTTTTTGTAACCACCACGTTATCATGTAACGACCCCAGACATTTTTGGTTGTCTGATAAATGTTCCAGAGGAACAAATTCGTTAAAGGCAAGTTTTTTAATTTGCATAATTTTTTAGGTAGAATCTTAGGTTTTGTTTTTTGCTTCGCTTTGTTATTTGATTTTTCCCTGCTTATATTTTCTTTATTTTCCCTGTTTTGAATTTATAAGAGTTGTCGATGTTCCTTTTCAATTTCCATTTCTAATTTTTGCTTCTTCTGCCCTTGAATTTTTATGTATTCGGATGATGTGATAACAAAAGGTAATTTTTCTTTTAATTTTCTTTCATTTTTCCTCTCTGGAGTTTAAGACCACGTCACATATTGATCGATCGTTTTAGCACAAAGTTCCGCACAATTTTCAGGTTCAATCCGCATTTCTGAAATTTCTGAAATCTTTTCATGTACTATATTTCCTATCAGTGTCATACTGTTTGTATTGACCTCCCTTTCTTTTTGTTCCATACATTCCTGCCCGTTCCGTAATTTCTATCTCTTCAATGCTGAATTCTTCAGGTAGATAAATAAATTCATTGATGTCCATAATATTCGGTGGCATGTTGTGAAGACATCGAAACTCCTCAGTTTTCAAAATTAATTCACTCTTCTATCGATCGAAGTTCAAAAAGTTTCGGGCCAACAATATCAGAAAATTGTTCCAAGTCAATTGTATTTCTATTGGTATCACATACTGGATTGAAAGACTCTTGGACTGTCTGATGTATACCCTCATATAAGCCCGATTTGCCTAGACATTTTGAATAGGCAACAGTATATTTGTTGAAAGGATAAATCCCACATGCCTTAAAACCATTTTTAATGGTTACCGGGTTGACTGCTTTGTTTACAGCTTGTTGTAATAGTGGAGCAAATGTTTCTTTAATAAGGCTGTTATCAACATTTCCGCGTTTCCAATTTAATACTACCTTCCGACACGCTGATTTTAAGGGTTTAAACGCTGCTACATCGCATCCGTGTGGTTTATTACATAAATTGCTTAGTTTCACAAATAAAATAACTGGCAATTTTATGTTATTTTTAATAATATGCGGGTAAAATACATTAGAAATGTATTCAAGGGACACTTCTTTTGTCATCCAACCACTCGCGCTTCTTCCAATGCCTCAATATTTCGGAGCTAAGTTTCGTATGCCTTCTGGTATTCTTTTGTATGGATATATTGTTGTCGGAGGTATCATGTCTCCCACGGCTGAGAAGCTAAACATTACCATCAAGCATGACTTAGAGGCACCCTGCTCTACTTCGTAGTCATTTTTATGGCTAACTTTTGCTAACACGCTTTTTGAGATATATGTAGATTTGGAGCATAGCATAAAATTAGTTTCGTCTCTGTTTTTCGTTCAAACAGTTTTCTATTTGATCAAACCATTTGTGTAAGTTTTTAGGACTTACTTTAGAGCTGGCAGCCGACACAAACGGTATAAATAAATGAAAATTTGTAATAACTACCTAGGTAAGTATTTTAAAATAAAACTAGAAAATAATTACCGCTTCTGGAACTCTGGTAGGATATCTCTGCAAGGATGTCTTTTCAAAACAAGATTGCACCATCCTTTTCCGGGCCGGTTTTCTCCCCAAAAGGATGATCTCTGGGACAATCATCCAAGAACCACTTCACAGACTAAATAACGTCATTGCGGCGTTTTGGGAATCCTTTTCTTGCACATTTAATTATCCATTCGACAATTCTTCTTTCCTCCGTTTCAGTAAGAACAGTTATTGGCCCTGGACGAATTTTTTAAATTTTGTTTAAATTAAATTTTAAAGGAACGTTAAACATTGTATATGTAGTCTTCTTTCCAATTTTTTCATTAATAACCGCATCACAAGGCCTTTTCTATATCTTCTTCTAAATAGGTAGACTTTTTTTGGGCATCTAAAGTATAAAAAGGTTAATGAAATTATTATTATTGCTTTATCAAGATTGAAATAAAATAAAGAATTCATGAAAATTCGAGATTCTTTTGATATTCATTCTGTTATAATTGTGCATCGGCACCCCATTATATCATAGTAATGATCACTATGAGTCTATGACTATAACTAGTTTTCATATGTATAATAATGGGCACATCATACCAAATAACTAGCTCAAGTGAAGTAAAAAAAAACTATTAATGGACACAGGTAATTTATGCATTTGTAGCAATTATTCTGTTAAGTACAATTGTAGCAATTGTTCTGTTAAAATTATTATACAGTATTAAAAAATTAAAATTATAACTTACCTTGTTCTTAAAAAATTCACAATAAATGTCAACAAACACTTCTGTATCAAACCGCGGTTACTTCAACACTAAATTCTCTTACAAAAGAATTTAATAAAACAAAAACGAGAAAGACCTATGCATTTAATCTAATAAAAGGAAACAAATATATTAAATACGCACACAACTGAAAAATTGCATTTTGACGCAAAAGGCTTATAAAATTATAGTGCCGAATAACTACATTAAATTTGACAAGTGTCCATTAATGTATCATTTACCCAAATTAATCGCGAGGCGGTTTCGATTTCAAACTCAACAGGATGGATCGTAACCAAAATTTCGCTCGTAAGCCTTTACGTCAAAATGTTGAAAAGGGAAGGTTGTGTATCATAATTCAAAAAAAAAATCCAAAAGGGGTAGAGCCCAAACTTTCGAAAAAACCTCAAATGTCAGAATATAAACAAGACATAATTCAAATTTCGAGAAGCCAACTAAGATGAATTTCTATTCGTTTAGATAATTTTTTTAAATTTAATTGTTTTTATTTTTATCCCAGTGGGCTTTAAAAAAAACAATTGTTTTTCTTTAAGAATGTATATAATCTTCTCTGTCTGATTTATAATATATGTATATATATATAACCACGTGATTATCTAATTATTTTGTTATTTCAAATAACAACGATTGCTTTTCTTGTAGTGGTTGATAAGCTTGTATGCCCCTTTTAAATAGTATATATTAAATTTTATAAAATGATTAATAAAGGGAATTTTAATAAATGGAACGAAAAATTATTTATTCACAGGTGTGATTACCATCGTGAAAACAAAACTAAATTTAGATGCAGCTGCTCGCAACCAAAATCAAAATGCTGCAAATGTCGTAAATACACCATAATCCTAGACAGGCAAAACGTAATACAAAGAAATGCCATTCAGCATTGTCATGATCCTGGAGCTTCCAAAAAAGTCATTTTAGAAACCATTGCGAAAATCCAAAATTATAACAAATATTAATTAAATCTCCAAAATTATAACAAAATCTATTATTGAAACTGAAACTAATTAAATTATTGAAACCAACAAATTTAAACAATATAAATATCCCGGAGAGTTTTAGATATTTAGAAGCTGAAATATTCGGAACTGAAGGAAAAATAATTTTGCGGGGAACGTATAATTTTTTTGGGCACTGAAACGTCAATTAGATTGTTGGATGAAAGCAAATGTTGTATAATGGACAGGACATTCTACGTTGCACCATCCATAATGAGGCAATTATTTAGCATCCACGGGACAATTGATGGCCAAATTATGCCACTTTTTTTTTTGTTTGATGAGCAACAAATCCAAAATGGCATTCGAGGAACTATTCTACGAAATATGTTATTTGGCATGTGAAAATGGCATTTAGGCCAGATCATTTCAAATTTCGAAATAACCATACTTTGGCAACGAAATTTTTCTTTCCATTGGTTAAATATAAGGGGTGTATTTTTCACTTTGGCCAGATAATATGGCGCTAAGTCCAAAAACGAGGTGCGATCATTTGAACGATCAATTCCAATCATTTGAAAATCCAAGGATACGAAAAATCATTCAAGAAGAATTTTGGAGTATAGATGTCAAAGTATCACAAAACGTTTCTCGAACCCAAAATTCGATAGAAGGTTAGCATAATCGGATACAAATTTTAATTGAAAAGAAATTGTGGATTATATGAAATTACAAGAAACCTGCGAAATGAAATGATACTAGTATTGAACTATGTTGAAAAAAGAAAATCCGGTGAAATTCCAGCTCGGAGAAACAGGACCATAATCAAGCGAATTAAAAAAAATTATTAAACTACGAAAAAATATGGAAAAGAATGAATATTTAAAATCAGTTGCCTATAATATTTCATTATGTTAACAATTTATGTTTAACAACATTACGTTTAATAATTTGAGCAAGTTTTCAATTGTTTGGATTTTATCCATTTGTATTTTGTTCATTTGGCTTTTGTTACATTTGGATTTTGAGTATTTGGAATTTGAATTTTATTTTTCTGGATTATGTCACACATGCCAAATCTCTTACAATACTGAAAAAAGAGAATGTATTGTTTTCATATTTATTTCAGTTTTGGGGTATAGTGATTTAGCCGACATCAATTGGAATAAGAAATGTAAATGTAAGAATTCGTAGTAGAATGGGTTGGGGTGAATGATTCAGTTCTTAGCCCTTGCAGCATATTATTTTGTGATTCCTTGACATTTTCATATCCAGCCCATGCATTGCAGGCAGTTTCAACTAATTTCAGTTTTTTGTTCTTACCGTTACGATGTGGGTTAGCTTATTTGCTCCGGGAGTAATACTATAATTGCTCCAATTTTCCATCTTGGCGGTTGCCTTGGAAATTCGATGACCCAGTGAGATACTCGGTAATGTTTTCTATAGCGACTGTGTAGCTTTTCATCAACCTTAATTTGATTTTTCTGTTGTTTTGAGTTTGACTTGTACTACTCTTTCTCGTTTGAGTTTTGAAGAGACCTTTTTTGCTATATTGGTTGTGTAAGCTTGTAAGCTATTCACTGTTTCGCAGGTTTCGATATTTGACGTATCAATGTGAATGCTCCTATCTGAAAATATGGCAACGGTTGTTATTTCAGGAGATCTTTTAATAATATCATCCAGTGTATCTTTAGTTGTTTTATACTGACGCACTAAACTTTCTACTTATTTTCTATCCGATCCCACTTCAGATTCAAACTAGCTTCCTTTTTTATATATGTTAATATATAAATCCTTATGTTAATAATGTTAATCGTCAGCTCATGAATCCATTTAACATTTGAAAAATAAATACGTAATATGTGTATGAGTAGTACCATTTTAACAAGTACAAAAATTAAAAAAACACACACTATCTTACCTTAATCGATTAATATTCATCGTTGAATTATTTTTTGTATTTAAATTGGTACATAAATTTTGTCTAAATTTTTGTTTAATTATAAAAAAAATACTTTTGTTTATGTTTAGAGGCTACGATATTTGACTTTGCTATACACCTACATTCGTTTCGGAGCAAAGTTTGAAGAACCGGCCAGAATAAAATTACAATGGCTCTTCCTGAGAATAAAGCTCAAAACATAACAAGAGCGAAGGCGGCGAGCGAAATCGCCTGTCATATTACAAAACACCGAAACCATGCAAAACAAACACAACCATCGACGTAGGCGATGACGATTTTTTCGTTGAAAAAAATTTAGAGTCTATTTCTATTTCTGTCGCCGACGAAACAATTTTTTATATATGTATAAGTTGGTATCATTTAACCGTCATATTATTAACCTTTTTTTTTCAATTTAGTAGCCTAACGCCACAATGTCATGTGTCAAAAACACAGAAGGTTATGCCGTTTGGTTGTTTTTTTATCGCCATACGCTGACGCTTTTGTTCTGTTAGCTACAGCGATATCGCGGCGATATTTTTTATTTATTCGTCGACGCTCGTCGTCGTCTCTCTTGTTGTTTCTAGCTTAAGGAATAAGGAAATATATTTTCATGGAATTTTTGTTTGAATTGTATTTTTTTCGCCTACTGATTGATTCAATTTAGTGTACATTTTTACGAAACAAAGTTAATTGGAAAATTATTTTCCTTAATAAAATTTGTATGTAACAAAAGTTTCTCATTCCACTTTGTTTTCTAAAATATTTTCACCATACTGACTCCACCAGTAGGCTAGAAATATACAATCCAAACAAAAATACTATGAAAATATTTTTCCCAATTCCCTATTTCCAAGGAAAACCAGAAAAAACACAAAGTAAACAAAATATTGTTTGTTCACTCTACTATCCATTCCATAATATTGGTTTCTATTTCAGTTAATATCAGACCAGCCTTAGAAAATATTCTCTCTGATGGTACTGAAATATCCTTATCAAATTTGTTAGTATTAAAGAGAACCCTGTTTTCAATCCTGTATAATATATCAGAACATTTCAAACGAAATATGCGTTTTTGTTATTCACCGCTAGGGGCAGGACTATCACAAAAATATTTTTTTTTCCGCTGATATTTCTAGTATCTAGCAGAAAACATGAAATTATTAAACAAATCAACAAGAGAAAATATGAGTATAAGTTTAAACGTTTTGAAACGAAAAATGTTAACGATTTGCTTTTATAAGGACTCTCAATATATTATACTGAAATTATGACAATCATAATAATGCAGATGAAATACTAGGCATGAAATACTATTTTACTTTCTTTTCCGATGAAAACGTCGGAAATGAAAAAAAAAATTAACTTTTTAAAAAATCTTAAAACTGCAGGTACGTTTACGAATTTAAAATGAATTTAATACAAACCTTGATTCATTTTACCTAAAACTATTAATCAGCAAATGGCAAGAATATCTTCCTCTATAAACTGAAAAAATCACTTGTCCATAATTGAAACGATAAAATCACTTCACAATTTCAATAGGAAGTACTGTCACGGAGAAATACTTGTGGGCAAAGTTTACATAAACCGGGTTACTCAGTAGGAAGTGGGTCAAAAATTGATTACCAGATTTGGTTGATCACCCGACGCGAAGTTAGCACTATACACGAATTTTTAAGGACGAGAGAAGCGGCGAAAGAGTTGGGGGAGCCTCGGCCCTAGAACAGATTGCAAATATCAAAAATTAAAAAAAGTGAAATGTTTTCAGTTATTTTACAAAGTGTTAGATGCACCCCTTGTAGCAACCCTGAGTTCATGTTTTTATAGCCGAGATCAAAATCTAAATACATGAGGTTAGGAAACGGAAAAATACCACATTAAAATCGCTCAAAAAAGACATAAACTAGTTTAAGCGGATTTTTATAACAACTTTGTTAAAAAATTTAAAACATTTCACTTTAAATGACTTTAAAAATTGATTGAAAATTTTTTTAAATGAAGGGATACCGCTAAATTGTAACTAATTTTAGCATTAACTTGATTTTTGGAAAAAGTCAATTATTTACTTTCAAAATAAACGGCTCATACTATATATTCTCTTGTGTTTTATAAATCTTTTTGATCTTCTGATTTTATCAAACTTTTTGCTGAAAATTGTTGATTTGCATAAAAATTGCGTAATTTGACTGCTGATTTCGAAAAAAACAACTGAAAGAAAATCATTTTTTGATAGTGCTGCCTCTAGAGGTGAATAACAAAAAATGTTGATATTTTATACTGCACCTGTTTTTATATGTCTTCTCACTGTATTGGCGGATTTAATGATGGGCAAACTGGATTGGTGAAGAACAGATTCATTTAATATTCGTCCCGATAGTTGTTTTCACGGATTTTATGGTGCCCATGGGATATTTTTTTGATGACTCCAAAAATCGTATGAGGTAGAAGTACTTGAAGGCTTGATTTTAATTTTAAATTTGATTATGTATTTGTTGTGAAATCATTCCAAGAATTGGAGTCGTTTTTCCGGTAGAAAAGCGATAATAGCCACAAATTAGTGATTTTTTGTGATCATATTTCTTTTGATCAAGAAAATCATCGCAAACTTCACTTACTCGTATGTTGTCTTCAATTGCTTTAGTTATACAAAAATCGGACTGAGAGACTGAACAACTATAAAAATTGTCAGTATACTAAATCCAAATTCAATGTAATTCGGTTGTGACATTTTTACGATTATGTGTTTGAAACAAATGAATATTTTCTAATATGAACTTGATTACCACACATGTATAGGAAAGAATTAGTGCTTTCTTGTCTTCTTATACAATTAGCTTCAGTTTGATATTGGTAATTGCAATTTATGAACATTTTCTGGTAGGTAATTAACTTGTTACACAAAAATAGGACTCGCGCAATCACATGAAACCTGAAGATTTTTAATACTAAATCGAAAATATACACAAGAATATTTTTGTAAATTTATAAATTGCATGTAATTAAATTGAAATTTGTTATCAAATTTTGCTAAAACGATCTAAAGAACTCTCCATATTTTGTAAACTATTATCAGTGAATTAATCAAAAAATATATCCTGTAACCAATCGTACCAAAGTTGACAACAATATAGTCTCACGATGACTTCACTATCGTTTCAACCGGAAGAATATTTCGCAGTTAATATTCAATGTTCACGATAACAAAAAAAAAAAATACGAACTAATTAATTGTAAATATTTTAATGTAAATTTTTCGTTTTAGTTTTGCTAATTAAATTCCAATAAAACTTCTTAAAAACTATTTTATTTCTGTTAGTGTTGTTGTTGAAAAAAGTTAATTTACTGTTTAGTTTTATTTCATTTTCATTTCCCACCTACTCCTACTTATCCCAACTCTAGAGCAACACCTAACGAACGAGCCAACGATAGTTTTTCATTTATGCTTTTTTTGTTGTACTATTTTATCAATGAAAAAAAATTAATTTTGCATTTTTTATTGTGTACCTATAAAATAGCTACTGGTATTACATACACAACAACAACAACAAAAACTTTAGCAAGTAGCATAAACATAAAACTGAAGTGGAAAAAATATAAGCATAAAATATTATAATTAAGTTCCGTATTTTAATTTTTTTAATGGGTTGGTCTAGTTCTAGTTTTCCACTTCTTGTTTCTTCTTCATTTTATCATTTATAGTATTTTACCATTTTATGTAACAAAAAAGTGTTAAATTTATGAGTAATTGATAGCCAGCTTGTGAAGTCTGTTTCTGTTAAATAATATTAATTAAACATTTTGTAAGCAATCTCCAAGACTCCAAGCGTGCAATTCTCGTAAATAAAATTGTTTACCGAAGTTAAGTTATAAATGCAGTTAAACATGCAGATGGAAAACGCTAATTTATAATGGTGTTAAAAATTGGTGGAATTTAAATGTATCCAGTCATTACACACTCTATATTCACCTGTCCGCTCTTTCTTGTCGTTTACATTTATTTAGTCCGGTAATAATACTAATTAGCTATATTACTATTTATGTACTGTCAATAAAGTAACGGCCAACGGGTGATTCATTTAGAGGTAATTTTTTCAGTAGAGATTTTATGACAGGCCACGTGTGAGTCGTGTCAAACAGTTATGGTATTTTTGTTTAGTATTGTTTGATGTTTCAACATGGGAAGACTTAGCCCGGTACTGCATTTACAAATTATTCAGCTGTATTATGAAAATCAGCGTTCTAGGAGGAATATGTTTCGGCCTACCGAGCGCACAATTCGCTATATCATCGAAAAATTTGAAACCCAATTTTCATTATTGAATAGTACGCGACCAAATAGACCACATCCAGCACGTAGTGAAGTGAGAATGTACGCGATGACCGTGAGGAAACGATTCGACGCCGTTCTCAACAGCTTGCCTCTTCGTATGTAACAACATGGCGTATTTTACGTAAGGGTCTTGATTTAAAAGCTAAACAAATTCAACTCGCGCAAGAATTGAAGCCGCCTGATCTCCAAATCGTTTCAGTGTTTGGGCTCTTGAAAGAGCTACCATTATATCCAAACAAATCAACGGTTTGGTGTGGTCTATGAGCTTTTGGAGTCATCGATCCATATTTTTTCAAAAATGAGGTTGTCCGGAACGTAACTGTGAATGGCACCCGTGATTTCGACGACAATTGGTTCTAACAAGACGGAGTTACTTGCCACACAGCCTGTGAAACCATGGCTATATCGCGAGAACAATTCGATGAATAGTCAATTTCACGCTTCGGGCCAGTGAATTGGTCACAAAGATCATGTGATATCACTACACCTTTAGGTTTTTTCCTTTGGGGCTACATAAAGTCCAAAGACTTCAGAATAGACCATGTTAGCGGCAGTTACGGGCAACATTTGAAAATTATTTCTTTAAAAAATAAATGCAAAGAATGTTTTTTTTATGATAATAAAGATTATTCGATAAAATTGATTTTTTTTTAATTTTTGCAAAGTACCTCAAAATGAATCATGCATTAAAAGCAAATTAGTGGTTCATACTGATGGTGCATTGAAAACTGATGGTGTGGCGAGGATCTCTACAGATAGTATAAAAACTTAGAGCCTAGAAGTGAATTCAACATTTATCAGATTCGGTGATGCACCAATTCAATATGCATTTTATGAGCATCGAACAGTCTTCTCTCCACTACTTTAGGAAGGCCCAGTACCACTAACTGGTGCATTCGTGTGCTTCATCAACGACTTGATTATACCCATTTGCAACACTTCCTCATCATAAAATTTTGGTACGACTGACTGGAAAAGCTTCTCCTTTAAGTTGATATCATCTTTTGGATTAAATTCGATGAAGACCTCGTCTACTTCCATTAGAGTTTTTATATCAGCTTCCATGCGCAGTGTTCTTAATAAGGCAGCTTGTAGCATAACTGTAATTTCGCCTGAGTTTATTTCTTGTGGTAGAAGTAATCTACCATTCTTAATCTTGTTTGACCATGTGTCGTTTTTAAAAGTGTTGCTAATATCAATATTTAGGATTACATTCTAACACAAGAAAATCATTGGAAAATTTATTTATAAACACTATAAATTGAAATTTGGACTCGTAAAAGTTTCATGCTCGCGCATAAATGTATTATGTTTGGGGTGGCTCAATGTATGCAGCTTATTAAACATATAATATAAATGTAGTGCAAGACGATTATTTTTTCGAAAAGGCAATAGGTGTAATATTACAAATAATCTCCCACCAAATCGAAAAACTTTTTCCATTTTATCTAAATCCGGATTACTTTAAATTGACTAATATTATTATTATTTACGTAATTAGGTTGATGTAGAAACATAATAAAGATGTTTAAATATAAAAAAAAATTAAGCGTATTGCAAAAATTGATGACTTTCTAATACGTTCAGATCAGTTTTATCATATATTCATATTAGATGTGGAAGAAGACATTCTGCTTTTCTTGGTCAAATTCGACTTTATTGAAAATATAATTGTTACAAAGATTAATTATCAAAATACTCGCCCTTACTATCCATCCTTTTGTCATTTATCAGGTAGATGATGAATGCCTTCTCGATAGAAACTTGGTGGTTTCAAAGCAAAATAGTCATCGGGCCATTTTTGCACATTTTCAACTTTTGTCAAACGATGGTCTTTCAACTATGATGACATCGATCTGAATAACCGATAATCAGAGGGAGCCAGGTCTGGAGAATACACCACATGCTGAGTATAAAACTTCCCAGCAAAGCATAAGATGAGTTGAGCGATGTCAAGCAGTAATATCACCTTCCGCCTTCATCGGCCCGTAAATGGTCTTTTTTCCTCCAAAACATCACTTAATTTGATCAATTGGGCCCGGTAACGTTCAGCTTTAACAGTTTGACTAGGTTCCAGAAGCTCATACTTGACTATTTTCTAATCCCACCAGACAGTAACACTTTCTTGGGATGAATTTTCATTTTTGCAAATAATGTTGATGGTTTACCTGGATGAACATGGCCTTCTGCGTCTAGCATTATCGTACAAAATCCATTATTCATCATCCTTAATGATTTTGTGCAAACAATTTTGGAAAGCAAAGTCAGGCAGAGCTATTTATGAGTTTGACATGAATTCAGTAAAACTTTAAGTTCTTCGTTTTCAAATTGTTCTACTACACCTGGACGTGGATCGTCCTTAAGACTAAAATTTTCATCACGAAATCTTTCAAACCACTTTTTTACTGTTGACTCACAGAATGTTCACTCAAAGTCGATTTAATCAATTCCATAAATATTGCTTATCGACATCAGCACAGCATGTAAATGACTCAAACTTATGTCATAAAAACAGCAATATGTAAGCTACATATATCAAAAATGGCGGGCGATTTAGATGCATTTAATGCAACCAACTTCAGATCCCAGTTTCTACTTGCACACCTAATACTTACTATGCTATGTATGTTGATTGGACAATGTCGCTGCCGTGAGTGATAGAAAAATGGTACACTATTTATTATTGATAGATGATATCACATAAAATAACAAAAATATCTAGTTGGTAATTGGCTATAGTATTCTCATGTTGTTATAATAATGGTGATATGCATAAAATGCAAATTTCAAAACCAACCGTTTTATCCAAAGTCATGTAAATAAATTTATTTCTCTATACGCGGTACTGTTGAACCGAACACTTTTACTTTCATACAAAATATTCATAATTCATCTTTTTTAAACTAATTTTGCAACATGGCACATAAATCAAACGTCAATCAAAATTAATTGTTCGGTATAATGTCATATTTGGCAAACGGTTTATTTGCTATGTACGTAGATTATGCTTAAGTAGAAAGTGTTGATGAGCGAATTGTATTGATTTTATAAATCAATTTAGTTGGGAGATGTTTTGAATTTTTGGTGCATGGTTAAACATGACGGAAATTCCATTGCATATTATTAAGAACAATTACTTTTAGTTTAAATAAAAGACCTTCTAAAGATGTATAACAATTGGAATCTATAGAGCGCGAACTGCTTACATTGTATTATTTAGTGGATTTTGGAATTCCCAGTTTTATTGAAACCGATTTCCTATTGTATCTATTCAACGCAGTTTCACCTAATTGTTGAAGAACTTTACACACAAAACGAATTTTTATCTGTTTGAAATTACTGAAGCATTTTAGATGATAAATATGATAGTTACTACGAGGCTTTGAACTCTATCAATTACGCTCCCTATCCCAGAAATTTCGGTAAGTAAATCTCTCTGCTCACGCAGAGGGAACGCTTAAGGCATTTATTTACAAATATCTGGAATATTCTTCTCATACAGCAGTACTGATTTCACACAGGCATTGAACATTCGTAGCTTTGTCGCTCGTGGCAGGATAGACGCATTCCAGATCTTGTATAGCATATTGAATGTATTTCTTGCTTGGTTGATGCATTGATTGACATCTTCTTCAGCTCCGCATGTTTTTGCTAGAGTGCAACCAATGTATACGAACTTGTCAACATCCGCGATTGTTTGTTGGGTGAAAGTAATGGGTGTATGTATGTTCGTGTTTAGTCTCATAGCCTTAGAGACCAACTTCCTGTACCAAATCAGCTAACTATTGGGCTTTCTGCTGCATCTCGGCGTGTTTATGCGTTAGCAGACATATATCGTCCGCGTAATCGAGGTCATTGCGTCGATTTTCGCAATACATTATCTAGTAATATTAAGAAAAGTAGTGTAGGTTGTGCTCTCCCATCCTTGTCTGACTTCTCGTGTTATAATATTTATCACTCTGCTTCCTCTTGTATTGAACTCAATTTCTAGCATCCCTCTACATTTCCCTAACGAGTTTAATTATCTTTCTCGGAATACCTAATTCGCAGAGATCTTTTCAGAGCACGCCTCTGCTGATGAAATCGAATGCATTTTCAAAGGCCACGAAGAGTAGATATAGCGGTAAGCTACGTTCGTTTGGTTGTTCAACGATGATACGAATTGAGTTGATCTGGTATGTACAGCTTCTACCAGGTCTTAAGCCAGCCTGTTCACTTTAGATATGTTGGTTTGATGTAGTGAGCGCATATTGATGTAGTGAGCGCATATTTATATTTGCTGGTGCTATAAATATTTGTTTCGATTTTCCGCCGTATATTCATGACAGAGCCTTAACTTGTGTTCCTAAATTAACCTGGTGTTCCTAAATGTTCCTCCATGTATCATCTCAGATCCATGGTTTTCTGGTATAATTTTGGTAGCCACACATTGGCAGCAGTCTTAACGTAGGTTGAATTTCCTCCGAATAATCTTTGGGTGCTCCACTGCTGCTGCTGGTTTGACTTTGAATTTTGATATTACCGATTGGTGATCGCTGTGTACGTCTGCTCTTCTCATTGCTCTGACATCTTATAAGGAGGTTAAGAATTTCTTGTTAACCAGTATATGAGCATTATGATTTTTGACCAGAAGAAATAATACAAACCGGCAAACAACACAAATATCGACCATTAGCTCACAGTCAAAAATCGGAAACTGGAACATCAGAACTCTAACAAACAAACATCTCAGAAGCGATATAACATCGAAATTTTGGACCTTAGTGAAGTAAAGCTGTAACTAGCGAGTCTGTAAGAAATTTAAGTAACAAAGCGACATCTGAGAAATGTATGTTTATTAACATTGCTGACCATCGAAACTCAAAGTACTTTTCGTTCAGTTTCGTTAAATTTGAATTGTCACTTAGCAATCTGTAACAAGAGCGAAAATATCGCCCAAACTGAAGGAAACGTCAACATTGTATATTTGAACCAGCGGTATGTTGGCATGTGTTACATTTTTATAATTTATGTGTACAAATTTTTATTTATATTTTAGTAATTTAAATAATATATTATGTACATTTGCATCAGCGCTTTTCAGCTCAATAGATTCCGATTGTTCATCAAATTTGTGGCCGCACAAAGTTTATCAGCATGTTGAAAACCTCACATGTCATACGAGTGTGGAGAAAAAATTGCAATATTGCAATATTCGAATCTGTCTCTTGTGCGATTTATTTTTCGTCCCACACAAGACCGTTTTTTTTTATTTTTGCCCCCTCGTCCTTTAAATAGCGTAAGAAGCTGTCCATTTTTCTCAAATAGATTCATTTTTGACGAAAATCATGGTGTGGTAATTTGTAATTTTGCAGATTGACATTTAAAAATTCAAGTGATAATAATAATCGTGTTACAGATTCACTGGTCAAACTCTCAAATATTCTGTAATAAAACGTTCTCTTTAAATTCTGTAAGGTTTCGTTACTGGCTCTTACAGACTCGCTGGTTATAGTTTAAGATGGAAGACACACATACACAAGGAGTATACAGGAATATTAACAACAACTGAAGCGAAGAAAGTGTGGAGGTAAAGGTAACTAACTATCCATTATATACTAATATTGCACCTTTACCCACAATTACATAATTTTTATTTTATTTAACATTTATAATCATTTAACTAAACAACAATTTATTATTTTGTTGTAATTTTATTTACATATATTTTACATAAGAATCAGTTCACTGGATTTATTAATAATGATTTCAGCGAACTCTTGCGCTTTTTGTAACACAAATTATATCCAAATACTAACTTTTATTTTTTCTTCGCATATTTTTTATAGTTTGGAACAGAGAAAATTATAACGCTCTATCTATATTTCGCGTAGCATAATTCTACAAATTTTACACGATAATTGAGTACATAATTTTAGGTTTGAACCTTTACTATACTTATGGACAAAAAAAACGTATAATTTTTTTTTGCTTCATTAATAAGGGGAATTCTCAACGAAGTATCTATTGTTAAATAAAATTTAATCGAAAAGGAAGGCCGACGATAAATTCTCATCCCCCGGACTGATGATCCAAGGCAAAATCTAGACTCGTCGGAGAACAAAACATTGGCCCATTGTTCCATTGTCCAGTTTTCATGTTCGAGAGCAAATGTTAAACGAGCTCGGCGGCGTGCTGTAGACAATTCTGGACATAAGGCTGGCCTTCTTGCAGTCAAATTGGATTCCTTGATATGTCGACGCACGGTCCTTTCACTAACAGGTGCATCTCGGGATCCGATTAGGTCTGATTTGATGCTACGTCCAGTTACGAACCGTTTTCTCAAGCAAATTAATTTAATATACCTATCCTCAGCGAGTGTTATACATCGATTTCTCCCACTACCAGCACGACGATGATACTGTACATTATCCTGGAATCGTTTGATCACTCTTGACATTGTTGATTGGTCCACTCTTAACAGTTGTGCAACGTAAGACTGAGTTCTTCCTTCTTCAAATAATGTAATGGCTCTCACGCAATCCTCAACACTCAAATGAATTCTTTCGGCCGACAAGTTATTCATTTTTATTTGTTTTTAATGAAAAACCTTACTTTTATACTTAATTGTATAATTTAAATAACAATTCACTGTAAATAAACTTTTAGACTGAACAGCCAAAATGCTCAAATTTGTGCCAAACTCGAATTCAACAAAACTATTGGTAGTATTTTTTTAATGCATGTGTATTTTAGTGAGAACTAGATACTATATAGATTTCTAAAACAATTATTAAGCTACTCGTAATTTCAAAAATACAGATTATGCGTTTTTTTTTGTCCATAAGTATATTATAAAATTGAATGGTCAACCGCAACATTATCCTTCCACCAGTGAAACGAAACTTTTATTTAAAACGATTTGGTTTATGTCCAGTGGCCCTATTCTGGCTTTCCCTGGGAATTGGGAAAAGCATTTTCGTCTAAATTGTATTTTTCTGGCCTAAATGGGAAACAAAGTTAAATGGGAAAATATTTTTCCCTACAAAATTTTTGTGGAACAAAAGTTTCCCAAATCACTTTGTTTTGAAAATTGTTGCACTAGCCTTAATCATTCAGTAGGCCAGAAAAGTATAATTTTAACAAAAATGCTATGAACATATTTTACCCAATTCCCAGAGAAAGACAGAATAGAGCCACAGGGCCTCTATTTCTGAAAACGAATTCGTATAAAAATTATACGAATAGATGTGAATGGTATTTTTGAGTACGAATACGTATAATTCTAATACGAATTCGTACAGTACGATGCGATGGAAAATTTTCCTTATCGGGCAATACGAATTCGAGCTGTTTTTATACGATCATGACCGAATATATGTTCGGTATGTATTTAGTTATCGAAAGGACGCCAAGCAAAAATAATTAAATTGTGATATGTGAGTAAATTAAAATTTCTAATATAAAAATGGCTAGATAAATATGCATGCGCTTTTATAATCTAAAATAAATTAAATATTTAACAATTAATAAATTATTAAATGACACAAATAAATAATTGGTAACATAATTTGGTATATTTTAGCGCAAGAGTTACTAATTCTAAACAATATGAATTATTGGTGGCGTTCATGGAAGAACATCCCGATCTGGCAAAGGGATTTAACAACACGGCAGATGCACGTATCTCCTCGAAATCATTATGGGTTGAAATCTCCGATATTTTAAATAGTCACGGGCCTCCAATTCGAAACCCTGAAGGTTGGAAAAAAGTATGGAGCGACTACAAATTTCATATAAAAAAGAAGCTAAGACCAAATAAACAAAATATAGCGGGAACTGGTGGCGGCCCATCGAGGCAATAGACATTTTCTCCACTATAAGAATCAGTGATTCGACTAGCGGAAGTACAACGGGCTGTCGATGGTACACATGATTTTGGCGACTCAATTTTGGATGTGCCCGTATTGAATAATGGTCCTCCTTCAATCGAATAAATTAGCTTAGAATTTATTAACGACGAAAATCAGCCACGATCACTCAGAACCATTCTTGAACCCATTACACCAAATCAATCAAATAGAAATAAAAATAGTAAAAACAAAATTTTAGAACAGCAAGTTAATATTCAAAAACAGTTCCACAATTCAATTTTAGAGCATCTTAATTCCATAAATACAACCCTTAAAGATACAAATAAATCCATGCATCGTTTGGTTCGATTAAAGGAGAAATAATTTTCTTTACGGGAAAAGGAACTGCAATTAAAAAAAAAGCTCCAGTTGTATGAAAAAGAGTTCATTTCGAGTGAAAAGCGGCGTTTGGAAGAGCAGAAGAATAAATTAGAAGAGTTAGCAATCAAAAAAAAAAAGTTGGAAATTCAGGAAATGAATTTAATGTGATAGTTATAAACCTAAACACCAGCCCACAGTGTAAGGTGAAGCAATTTATGACGTGATAAAAAACAAATTAATTTTTTTGTGATAATATAATTAAATAAATGTAAGGAACATTTATTGTCATTAACTTAATATAAAATAAAATAAAAAGTTTTAATTAATAAAAACTATACTATTGAATTTAATATGTTGTTTTGAATTTCACAAGCTCCAGGATTTTCGGTTTCATTAGAAAAATTAAATTCTACCTCTTGCTCTCTAATACTGTCTGGGTCTACTTCAAATGGTACTTTAAAGTGAGAACATATATTATGAAGGGTGCAGCATACGTTTATTATCACTGAAGCTTTACGAGGATTGTAGTGTAGTTCACGGGCTTCTAAAACACACCTTAATCTGCCTTTAAGCAATCCTATTGCGCGTTCTACAATGTTCCTCGTTCTAGAATGCTTTGTATTGAAGGCGTCCACTCTACTTCCTTCATTCGCAGCTCTATATGGCATTATAAGCCAAGATACCAAAGAGTATCCTGAATCCCCTATTACATAATACAAAATAACATTTTAGTGATTAATGAATCATTAATTAATAAAATATTTGATATATTACCTAGCAACCAATAATAGTTAGCAACCAATACCAATAGTTTCACTGCTGCTTTGGACAATCTAAAGAAACTTATGAACCTAAAAATAAACAAAAATGATTGTTTGTATTGAACATTTTAAGAAGCTCATAAACAGCAACTTACTCAGTATCGGCAAGAATAAATATATTCGACTTATCCCGCAATTGTCCAAAACTAATCGAATTCGAACATTTAAATTCGTCGTCTGTATCACTCGATGATGAATAAAATGCCACAGAATCCATAATAAAAATGTAAATCGCTTATACTTTTTAATATTTTATGTTGAATAAAAAAATAAACAATATTGTTACGGTGACACCTAGAATAGAATAGAATAAGTTATACAATAATTGTTCAATTGTATTGTTACGGTGACACCTAGAATAGAATAGAATAAGTTAATTTCATTAATTGTTGTTCAAATCCATTTATAATTTATACTCAACATTTAGGCGTATTTCTATACTAACATATTTGCTGCGCATTTAGGATTATTCTAGAAACAAATATTTTGGTATATAAAGGCGCGCGTTGACGTGGAATGCTGAGTATTATTTTAAACGTGATACAGTGAAGGTTAAATAGAAAGATTATTAAAGTGATTATTAAAGCGATTATTAAAGTGATAATTAAAAAGTGTGTTATAAGTGTAATAATTAATTGTGAATTTCGTGTTGTATAATAAATTGTGTTGTGTAAATAAATTGTGTGAGTTAAAATTTGAAGCAGTGTATTTATTCACAATCCAGTGATTCGAACCTTGGTTGACAAGGCAAAATCGTAACAGTATTTATGATTTGAGTCAACATTTAGACGTCATTTATATACTAACATATTTGCTCGATTATTGATGTGCATTTAGGATTATTCTAGAAACAAATATTTTGGTATATAAAGGCGTACATTGACGTGGAATGCTGAGTCTTATTTTAAACGTGATACAGTGTAGGTTAAATAGAAAGATTATTAAAGTGATTATTAAAGCGATTATTAAAGTGATAATTAAAAAGCATGATGAACAAACATATAAAGAGGTGAAATATTCCCATGTTTCATTTTCGTCTTTTTGTGCGCATTACGTCACTTGTATCCAACAAAACGGAAATTTACATTGAATTTGTCGATTTTTCGATTAATTATTTAAATAAATCTGCAATAAGCGTATTTTTTTAACGGTTTTTTTTTAATTTTGATAATTACAGTTTAACTAAACACTTTTTTATGGTTTACTTTTTATGTTTCATTTTATGATTGAAATATTTGAGGAAATAATCCGTCGAGATATATTTTTCAAGCCGACGGCAAAATAAGGATAGAATAATTTGAGTATATAACATAAAACTATAGAATTGTTAATTATATGTTTACTAACAAAATATTATGTACCTGTCTGTAACTGTAGCTATTATGAAATAATTGTTAAGTCTAAATATTTATTTAGTTGTGGTTTTACTGTGAGCGTACCAATTAACAATTGAAATGAATGAAAGAATAATTATTTTAGTTTTAACTTTTATTTTTATTTTTGATATAAGTCCACATTACAACTTTACAAATATAAATGCTAAATGCCATAAGGTTCTGTATCCTATCTTATATAATTTTAATAAGCTAGTACATATATTAAAGTGAATGAGAGAAAACATTAATCATCTAATGGATTTATTGTCCTTTTAAGGTCAATTAATATTCCCTTATATTCGTAATTTTGATATTTTTATTATCAAACTTAAATAAGTTTTCTATTTAGAAAAAAATACATTTATTATCCATTTATTTAAAAAAATAATAAAAAAAACCCGAAATCACATGTTTGATGTATACAAGTGACATCACATTAGCATGCGCAAGCAATATTCCACCTTGTTCTCTTTCCATCATGATTAAAAAATGTGTAATAATTATAATAATTAATTGTTAATTTTGTGTTGTATAATTATTGTGTTGTGTAAATAAATTTGTGTGAGTTCAAATTTGAAGCAGTTGTATTTATTCACAATCCACTGATTCGAACCTTGGTTGACAAGGCAAAATCGTAACAGTATTTATGATTTGAGTCAACATTTAGACGTCATTTATATACTAACATATTTGCTCGATTATTGATGTGCATTTAGGATTATTCTAGAAACAAATATTTTGGTATATAAAGGCGTACATTGACGTGGAATGCTGAGTCTTATTTTAAACGTGATACAGTGTAGGTTAAATAGAAAGATTATTAAAGTGATTATTAAAGCGATTATTAAAGTGATAATTAAAAAGCATGATGAACAAACATATAAAGAGGTGAAATATTCCCATGTTTCATTTTCGTCTTTTTGTGCGCATTACGTCACTTGTATCCAACAAAACGGAAATTTACATTGAATTTGTCGATTTTTCGATTAATTATTTAAATAAATCTGCAATAAGCGTATTTTTTTAACGGTTTTTTTTTAATTTTGATAATTACAGTTTAACTAAACACTTTTTTATGGTTTACTTTTTATGTTTCATTTTATGATTGAAATATTTGAGGAAATAATCCGTCGAGATATATTTTTCAAGCCGACGGCAAAATAAGGATAGAATAATTTGAGTATATAACATAAAACTATAGAATTGTTAATTATATGTTTACTAACAAAATATTATGTACCTGTCTGTAACTGTAGCTATTATGAAATAATTGTTAAGTCTAAATATTTATTTAGTTGTGGTTTTACTGTGAGCGTACCAATTAACAATTGAAATGAATGAAAGAATAATTATTTTAGTTTTAACTTTTATTTTTATTTTTGATATAAGTCCACATTACAACTTTACAAATATAAATGCTAAATGCCATAAGGTTCTGTATCCTATCTTATATAATTTTAATAAGCTAGTACATATATTAAAGTGAATGAGAGAAAACATTAATCATCTAATGGATTTATTGTCCTTTTAAGGTCAATTAATATTCCCTTATATTCGTAATTTTGATATTTTTATTATCAAACTTAAATAAGTTTTCTATTTAGAAAAAAATACATTTATTATCCATTTATTTAAAAAAATAATAAAAAAAACCCGAAATCACATGTTTGATGTATACAAGTGACATCACATTAGCATGCGCAAGCAATATTCCACCTTGTTCTCTTTCCATCATGATTAAAAAATGTGTAATAATTATAATAATTAATTGTTAATTTTGTGTTGTATAATTATTGTGTTGTGTAAATAAATTTGTGTGAGTTCAAATTTGAAGCAGTTGTATTTATTCACAATCCAGTGATTCGAACCTTGAGTGACAAGGCAAAATCGTAACAATATAAATGAAAGGAGCGGTACTGAATCATTAAAAAAAATAATTCCAAGTAGACAAAATCCCAAAACGATTTTTTTGCCCAAACACAAAATTTATTTTGGTAAAATCCCAAAATAAAAAATCCCAAACACAAAATTCATTTTAGTAAAATCCCAAATTAAAATAAAAATCCCCCAAAAATATCATGTTATAAATAAAAAAAGGTACTAATTTATTTCATTACTGTTAAACATGGTAATTATTAATCACAAAAATTGGTAAAAACAATGAAGAAAAAATAGAATAATTATTATTTTTAAATTAATAAATTTATAATAAATTCTAGAAAAGGTCGTTTAGTTCATGAGATGAATATTGTAGGCTATATTTTTTAAATAATCAATTTTAGGTATAGTCAACCGTTTTTTGATTACATTTTTAATTTGTTTATGTTTTTTACATTTTTTTTGTTTTGTGGAAAATGTTCGCCGCTGTTAATTTTTTGATAATTTGTCTTAGCTAGGATTAATTCTTTTTTTAAATCATCTGTAATTGTATATAGCCCACTGTGTCGTTTCCCCACAACAACTTTCAGTCGTCGATGCCATGTCTCTACGCTATTCTGGGTACTCGGAAAATTTTGCTTCCACGCATCTTCAATCGACCAAAATTTTGGATCGTATTTTGGAGCAGTGTTGTATATTCTTGCAATGTAATTCATTTTTAACCACTTGCGATTTTTTGGAATCGTTATTTTCTAAATGCTTATATAACTCTTTATAATAAGTGTTTATTTCTGTAGGAGGGACAAAAGCAAGGCTTTTAATCATCCTTATCTCTAAACTAAAAGCTTCGTTTCTTCCATATTTAACTGCTACTTTCGATTTTTGAACCTGACGCCATATGATTCTCCCAAAATGAAAAAGGCATCCCTTAAACTCCGTCGACGAAAAAAACTCACGCGCTGCCGAATGAATGGTTTTTTCAAAGTCGGAAATAATCCGTTTTGGTTTTATTGGGATATTGTGGTCCGCCGCTATACGATGAAGTTCAAAAAAAATTCTGTATAGCATTTTTTATTTTTCTTGCTCATTAAGCAAAATAGTAGCGGTATTATTTGGTTTCCAATTTTTCCGTGGATACTAAATAGTTGCGCCATAATTGTCGGTACTACATAAAAAGTACCATCCATTAGCCAGCAAGATGACTCAGGTAATACCTTTATACTCGAAATAGTTCCAAGTATGATAATTTTGTCGTTTTGGATATCCTTTTCGGATAATATGAATAATTCTTCTTCAAGGTATCGTAAATGTTGCGGAATATCGATTTCGGTTAAATTTGTAGGTTTTTTAAGAACACTTGAGCGAATCCTTTTGATTTTTCGATATTCCGCTTGTTTATTTGGTAAGTAAATACGAGATAATGGTTCACATTCCACGGTTACCTCGCGAATTATTTGAGATTATTTGGTTGTGTGGTAGAGGCAGCTTTGCACTTTAGATCTATATTCGCTTCTGTAATATTCAAATCAGCAGCACGAGGATCATGGCAATGTTCGAATGATTTTTGAACCTCTTTATGTATATTATCTTCCATCGTTGTTAGAAGTTTGCTTTTGCATAAAAACTTTTTTCTCTCAGCACATCTCCACTTGAACAAATTAGATTTTGCACTATCTAGATAATAGGAATACCCGTTATAGAATAACTTATTCCCACCCTTATTGCTTGTTAAAACATTCATTTTTTATAATAGAACTAACTTATAATGTATTTAATGCAAAAAAACAAACAATTATAAGTTTCATATATAGAATTTTCAAAGTTTATATACGTTTTGTCTATAGTGAAACAAATTGTATCATTTTCCAAAGCGTAGTATGATATCATGCATAATATTGTAGTACAATAACAAAATTTTCATTTTTATCACAAGGTGCATTATTTAAGAAATGTAAAATCCCCAATTTTCAGAATAATTTTTATTAAAACATGTGCGGCGCCGCACATGTTTTAATAAAAATTATTCTGAAAATTGGGGATTTTGTAAAATGGGATTTTGGTTTTGGGATTTTGTTTTTGGGAATTTGATTATGGATAGCGTACCCAACCCATAAATGAAACGTCAAAATACAACAAGTTAAAATTTTTTATTGCAGGTAAAACCATTTAAAATAAATTTCACTTATAGCAAGGACACACACCAAACAATTACGTACGATCGTATTCAGAAATACCAATTTATATTCGTATCGTACATGAACTTTCGTAACGTGATACGATACGTTTCGTATTCAGAAATAGGGGCCCAGATCTTGATTAAATTTGAACGACTGTCTTTGAATCGAAAGTTCCTTGTTTGCGAGATTTAGTGAATTTTGAATCAACTATCGGAATTGTTGAACATGTATACTTTTTACGCTATTTGCCGTAGGCACTTGGCGAAACATAGTTATACTTAATAAACACATTTTTTATTAATCACTTGTTTTTTGTTTCGCAGTTATTTTGAATAATTTTCAAAAAGTTTAAAAAATCACTCGATCGATTTCGACTTGTTAGGTCATCATCAGGAGTATCTACTGATTTATATTAGTAAAAATTTTGTTATATAGCAGAAAAAAGCAAAATATAAATAAAAGAAGGAGGGACAGAAAATAAGCAATAAAAATTAATCTACGGATCGCGCAGGTAGGCGATGAGTCATAGGTTGAGTAACTAATGAAATGTGTTTATTAAGTATGTTGAACATGTATTTGGACTTTGTGTGTTCTGATGACTAGGAACTGAATCTTCAAAGATGTTCGTCTGTGGTATTTCCTCAAAGCATGGTTTGAGTCGATTGATTGATACATCGACAATATTTCTCGCCTTGTTTAATGACAGGGATGGGTCCCTCATAAGGTGGTTGTAAAAAACGCCGACTCGAATTGAGGACCTCTATCGGTCACTATACCTAAATACCTAAAGCCACACCAAACCTACTTATCCAGTTTTGACTAATGCGTCAACAATGGAATCCGTGCGAATATCTACAATTGGAATCGCCTCAGTCTAACGAGTGCATCTGTCGATCTGCAACGAGAGCCATCATATTTTTCTCGTCGTTGCACTGTATTGTTGTAATTAAGTAATTTTGCCTTAGCGGAAAAAAAACACAATAAACTGATTTTTGGGCGCGAAATCATTTCGTTGTTCAATGAGGATGTTGTTTGTGGACCCGTTTTTATGATGATGACAAAGAAAAAAAAACGTTTCGTTTTGGGAAAAAGATCGCATGATAGTCAGTTGAGTTTAGAATTTTGATAAAAATAAAATGAATTGGACAAATAAAAAATAAAAAAATTGGCTAAACTAAGATATTGATTTAACGTCTAAGTATATAAGTGTAAAGTGATAAAAGCATATTAGTTTAATTAGAAATTTTGATTGTCGAAATTAAAAGAAAAATTATAAAACTAGTTGCGGTAAGCATTGAAAATGCAAGTTTTTGTGATTTAAGAGATATTGTGTGCACATACGGGACGGATAGTACCGATCACAGGCCCAGTTATTTAAAACGCCCAAAGAAAGATATTTACTAGAACAATTAATGCGGGTGAAACGTTGTTTATTGAAAAAATAAGAAAAAAGATCATAATTAAACTTATATAGTTAAGTATAGTGTAATCTATACAACTTGTGGGTAGAATACGCCTAGTGCTTAAGTTGAAATAACTGTTCTAACGTTAAAATTTCACGTTGAGATTATAGTGATACGGTCTCAAACAATATGTTTGTGGTAAAGTGTACTTCGCTAATAATATCTAAGTTAATATCTCGGAAAATAATATAACCTTAATAATACTAGCGTTACAGTTGATAGTTTGATGACAACGTCAACTAATGAAAAAAATAAGAACTTTTATGCAAATATAATAATATAAACTACAAATAATTTAATCGTCATAATAAGAAAATATTGATAATAATATCTAACACATAATTATAAAACTCCAAATCCAAGAGTAATAAAGGCTGTATCAGTAACAGTACTGGCTATAAGATAACATCATCTACAACACGCATTGGAATAATCTCATAATAAATACGTCGATCCGGATTAATATCTGTTACTGTATAACAACAACAACAACATCGAAAATTGGACAAAAAAAAACCGCCGCAACGACTATGTACATAGTAAATATATTTTTTTTATAAATACATATTTATAAATAAGTTTACCTTTAATTAAAATTTATTAATTATTTAAATTCTCCTTTTGATTGCTAATTAAAAATAAAATTCATAATTTTAGTTTCTGTAATTTCGGTGGTGGCATTTATCTTTAAGATAGTTTAATTAAAATTTAGTTTTGATTTTTTTTCTAAATTACCATACAATTTAATCTTCGGAAAAAAAAATACTTGAAGAGCGAAATATTTCAAATCATAAAAGTTTGTTTTTTTGGTAGATGTTGTAAATTAATTAAATCATAAATATTTTTATTTGTGTTTTTTTTTTGCAAAATTTTTTTTATTGTTCTGCTAATTTAAATGTTTTTATTGAATTATCAAATGTATACCTTTTTTAGAAATTTGAAAGACTAAAAAATGTTAGTTCATCTAAAGCGAACTCACATTTATTTAGGTTGATACCTATACGTGCCTCATCCAATCTTTGCAATACAATTCGAACATGTTTGCAGTCTTTATTCATATCCTTCGACGCAATGAGTATATCTTCAATGTAAGTGAATACGAATATGTAACATACGCAGTTACAGATAGTCGCCTAATGTTACTAAGATTGTGATGCTTATTATAGTAGCGCGAAATTCTTACCGTTGTAACCATTTTGAGCGCGAAAGAGCTGAAATTTTATTATGCCAATTATTATTATTATTTTTATTAAACCGTTGAATATTTTTCTGTTTTTTTTGGGTGGTACGATTTTAGTCAGTCGATGAGTAGCCAAGTTAGAAGAAAAACAAAAAGATTCTAAACAAAACGTGAAACAAAAATCATAAAAGTATAGTTAAAGTTTTTTTATTGAGACGTTTTGCTAGAGTGACTATGCAAGTGCATACACAAAAATTATAAATAAATCGCAAGACTACGTACTTTGAAGCGATAGTGATATGTAAAGGTGTCCCTAGTGGAAAAAATCAAATATGTATACCAAAAAATTATACTGAGGAATACCAAAATCAATTTATTTTTGTATAAATGATTAATTTAAATACAAAATATACTTTAAATTGGTTAAAGTATAATACATTTCTATACCAAAATACTACTTAAATTATACATCTCAAAAAGTATACAAACTTAAGTTTGAATTTTGTATATGCAAAAAATATTTAAATTAAGTCAAAATTAAACATAAATATACATAAAATATGATTTTAAATATTATACACAAATAAGTGTTAATTTTAACCTAAAATTAACTCTTAAATTCAAATTTTAAACTAAATTAAGTATATTTGGGATAAATACTTAATACGGCGGTTTAAAAGTTTAATTATGCTTAAATATTTTATACAAATTTAAATATTAATTTTGTATATACAAATATTTAAATTTAGTCAAAATTAAACAAAAATTTAAAAAATTCTTTAAAGCGAATTATTGGAATTGAAAATGTATTACACATTTTAGAAAAATAATTTTTTTTAATCATCACTTTTCATCCGATACGAGAGATGAAATTCCCGCAAAAAGGAACATTTAACTGACAACACTGATGCGCTACAATACTATCGTGCTGAAAAAATATATTTAGTTGTAATCGTATTTCTCAGTCTTTTGTTTATTGGTGTGCTGGACGCTGGTGTAGTTTGCAGCAAATGAAATAAACCAAATTAAGTATATTTTAAGTTTAATTGTGTATTTAAATATTTTGATTTATATTGTTAGGAATTAAATTCTACATAGTTATTGCTTTGGTGGTGCAGTGGTTTAGGTGTACACCGCTAAGTGTTATTATCGCAAAAGTCGCCGGTTCGAGTCCAGTCGGAGTCCAAAATTTAAGCGATTATTATTATAATTAGGCAACGATGTTATCGGATCAAGCATTTACTACACTGATTGAGAATTGACTGAAAATACTAGAATTTAACATTGGCGTGAAATAATCAATGGAGAGGAATCGATGACGTGGCATGTCCGCGAATACAAACAAACACATGGAAATGATTTAAAATTATAATACGCATACATCGGCAGTCACAATGAATGGGAATATTTTCATTATATTCTGTTATGCTTAAAGGATTCTTAACTTGGTTGTTTTTTTTTTATCATAAGTAACATCTTAAATGCACATATATTGGTATAATTTTCATAACACAAAATATATAAAAATTATACAACTTTTAGTAAGATAATGTTCGAAAGTATAATTTGTGTTTTTAAAATTATACAAAAATTATTATTAAATTTCTATGAAATCGTAAGTTTATTTTTGGTATAAAAAATTTCAATTTTTCCACTAGGGGTTACAAAACACAAAACGAAAAATATTTACAGTATTTAAAGATCGTAAGGCAACCGCAGTGATTAATTGTGTATAGTGGAATTACGAAGCATAACTTTGGTTAAATGTACAGCTTTATATATTACCCACTGTACATTTTATATTAATATCTGAGTGGCTTACATAGAGTGATTTTGAGCGAAACAAAGAAATATCGTTTCGAAAAAGGAAAAAAATCTACCACATGGTGTACATTCACGATAACACTCGATTTGATAGTCGTCATACAATACATTAGCATTCGACAAGGGAGTAATTATCGAATTCAAATTACGAGTGATCAAGTGGACGGATTTGGTTCATCGTTTATAAGATATCAATTCACATGCATTTTGGATGATATAAATAAGTATAAATGCCGATACAAGAATAACTCGATGTTCTGGTATTTTACATTTACGATCAACAGTTTATGATTATTACGTGATCAGAAAGTGTATGTCGTCATATCAGCTGACGTATTTTGTGCTAAGGATAGCTAATATTATGTTAATTATTATTTTTTTGTTGCTTTTCGATGCTATTCTTATTGAGTTGTAATTTTAATTAAGTTGTCGTTTGCATTTGTTCGATTTATTAATTTCAATCAACTTTTAATTAAAAAATTTTTTGATGTTGAAAGCTTTACTTTCAATTTCGATTCAACATATTTTTTTATTTTTCTGTGAGCCTAAAGTTAATCGAATTAAATTTTTTGTTGTAGTTCGGGTATTTAGGTGAATTACCAATTTCATCATTAAATTTTAGGTAAATATTTTCTTGTACAATCATGTCTTGGAAGCGCTTTCATCATTTCATCAGCTACGATTAGCAAGGTAATGTTTATGTATATATATTTACAATTTTTTTGTGCCGTAAATTTATTTGTGTTTTTTTTGGATTAGAATTTATGAACCCTTGTTAATCTAATTAACTTAAGCAGTTAGATTCCCAATTTACAAATTATAATAGTTATTTTATTTTTTGGATGATTTTTTGGATCCAATAAATTTTGTCAACTTATGCGATTTAATTATCGACTTATTCTTTCTTATTTATTGAATTGTTCTTTGTTGTGTTTTCTAAATAAATATCAAATGAATTCCTAAATTTACAATTGTGCCCATGAAGTAGGTGAGTTGAGTGGATTAGGTAAGTGCTTCTGTATCAATTATGTTTTCTCTTTGCCCCACGACCAAATATTATAAACCTCAACCGCATGCACCGGGAGTGAACGCCCTTACTAAATCAATTTTTGTAAACTTCGTACAGGACTGTAATTGGTGCATAAAATCTGTTACGAAAGCTCTGTTCGGATAGAGGTCTGTCTTCGTTAATGCATTCAATGATCGATAATCACCACACAATCGCCAACTACCATCCTTTTTGAGTGTGATGTGGAGAGGACTAGCCCGATTGCTTTTAGAAGGTCTGCAGACTCCTTGTGAAAGCCACATCTCATCTTAACCTGTTGTCTCGATATGATAAGTCACATTATGTTTTATGTTATTTAAATGTTCGGATTCACTCACGCGTTACCGAAACGAGCTCTTGCAGTAATTTTAAAATTTCCGTTGGATAGGTGTTTGCTCTTTTATGGTCGTAATATCATAAGATTGGATTTGTATAAGATTTCCCGACGTTTCGCACGTGGTATTGGTATCAATTAATTTTTTTCGCTTGACATCAACCATTAACCCAGTTTGTGCTAAGAAATCTGCTCCTAAAATACATCTATCTACTTTTGCAATAATGAATCTCCAATTAAACGACCTACGTATAGATTAAGTATGAAATTCTTATAACCGTATGTATCGATTAACAAGGAATTTGCAGCGAATAGTTTGAATTCCGTTGGTTTAGCTAACTGTAAATTTGTAGGTGGAACTAGCGAAATTTCCACACCTGTGTCTACCAAAAATTGTAACCTACTTTGTAAGTCTAAAATGGTGAAACGACTATTAGTTTTTAGGCTACTGTCGCCCGTCGAATGAAGCACAGTGTCAAGTGGTTTACGGTGATGAAGTATTTCCTAAACCTTCCTAAATAATAAAAAAAAATTATTTTATTTGAATGTATTTGTAAAACTGCTTATAACGAATATTCATAATAAATGGGACTTATATAAATAATATACTAACATAGTGATATATAAATTATCGTTTTTGAGTAATATACAGCTTTATGCACGATTTACATGTTCCAATTTTTTTTTCCCAGCAAATTTTTTACTGAAAAATAGAGCTGCACGCAAATAACAAAAAGCTACTAGTTAAAAAGAGTCAACCATATGTAAACAACATTTGCTCAAATTGAAAAGAAAAAAGTCCAATTTTATTTTACTGGAATTTGTTTTATGCTCCTCTCGCAAAAGAAAATCGTAATATACTTAACCCTTCATTTTTTACTGGAAAATAAAATTGGAACATGTAAATCGTGCATCATTGTCTATAATTCTACAAAAAAAACATTTATATTCACTTTAAATAACTGAAAAACTTCAAATTTAACTACGTAAGAAACTAACAGATAAACATCGTTTATTATTCCGAGCATTTTTCCCTGTGGTGGAAATACCGCGGCCAAATTCTAAGCGCACTTTTGAGTTGTTGTGGATCAAAACTAACAGAAAAACACCGTTCCATAAAAAAATCTAGGGGCCCCGGGTGTTTTAATAAACAAAATTTGTGAAGAAGTCAATTTGCGTATCGTATGGTTTTTCCGAGCATTTTTCCCTGTGGTGGAAATACCGCGGCCAAATTCTAAGCAAACTTTTGAGTTGTTATGGATCAAAACTAACAGAAAAACACCGTTCCATAAAAAAATCTAGGGGCCCCGGGTGTTTTAATAAACAAAATTTGTGAAGAAGTCAATTTGCGTATCGTATGGTTTTTCCGAGCATTTTTCCCTGTGGTGGAAATACCGCGGCCAAATTCTAAGAGCACTTTTGAGTTGTTGTGGATCAAAACTAACAGAAAAACACCGTTCCATAAAAAAATCTAGGGGCCCGGGTGTTTTAATAAACAAAATTTGTGAAGAAGTCAATTTGCGTATCGTATGGTTTTTCCGAGCATTTTTCCCTGTGGTGGAAATACCGCGGCCAAATTCTAAGCGCTTTTTTAAGTTATTGTGGATCAAAACTAACAGAAAAACACCGTTCCATAAAAAAATCTAGGGGCCCCGGGTGTTTTAATAAACAAAATTTGTGAAGAAGTCCATTTGCGTATCGTATGGTTTTTCCGAGCATTTTTCCCTGTGGTGGAAATACCGCGGCCAAATTCTAAGCGATTTTTTAAGTTATTGTGGATCAAAACTAACAGAAAAACACCGTTCCATAAAAAAATCTAGGGGCCTCGGGTGTTTTAATAAACAAAATTTGTGAAGAAGTCAATTTGCATATCGTATGGTTTTTCCGAGCATTTTTCCCTGTGGTGGAAATACCGCGGCCAAATTCTAAGAGCACTTTTGAGTTGTTGTGGATCAAAACTAACAGAAAAACACCGTTCCATAAAAAAATCTAGGGGCCCCGGGTGTTTTAATAAACAAAATTTGTGAAGAAGTCAATTTGCGTATCGTATGGTTTTTCCGAGCATTTTTTCCTGTGGTGGAAATACCGCGGCCAAATTCTAAGCAAACTTTTGAGTTGTTGTGGATCAAAACTAACAGAAAAACACCGTTCCATAAAAAAATCTAGGGGCCCCGGGTGTTTTAATAAACAAAATTTGTGAAGAAGTCAATTTGCGTATCGTATGGTTTTTCCGAGCATTTTTCCCTGTGGTGGAAATACCGCGGCCAAATTCTAAGCGCACTTTTGAGTTGTTGTGGATCAAAACTAACAGAAAAACACCGTTCCATAAAAAAATCTAGGGGCCCCGGGTGTTTTAATAAACAAAATTTGTGAAGAAGTCAATTTGCGTATCGTATGGTTTTTCCGAACATTTTTCCCTGTGGTGGAAATACCGCGGCCAAATTCTAAACAAACTGTTGAGTTGTTGTGGATCAAAACTAACAGAAAAACACCGTTCCATAAAAAAATCTAGGGGCCCCGGGTGTTTTAATAAACAAAATTTGTGAAGAAGTCAATTTGCGTATCGTATGGTTTTTCCGAGCATTTTTCCCTGTGGTGGAAATACCACGGCCAAATTCTAAGAGCACTTTTGAGTTGTTGTGGATCAAAACTAACAGAAAAACACCGTTCCATAAAAAAATCTAGGGGCCCCGGGTGTTTTAATAAACAAAATTTGTGAAGAAGTCAATTTGCGTATCGTATGGTTTTTCCGAGCATTTTTCCCTGTGGTGGAAATACCGCGGCCAAATTCTAAGAGCACTTTTGAGTTGTTGTGGATCAAAACTACCAGAAAAACACCGTTCCATAAAAAAATCTAGGGGCCCCGGGTGTTTTAATAAACAAAATTTGTGAAGAAGTCAATTTGCGTATCGTATGGTTTTTCCGAGCATTTTTCCCTGTGGTGGAAATACCGCGGCCAAATTCTAAGCGCTTTTTTAAGTTATTGTGGATCAAAACTAACAGAAAAACACCGTTCCATAAAAAAATCTAGGGGCCCCGGGTGTTTTAATAAACAAAATTTGTGAAGAAGTCCATTTGCGTATCGTATGGTTTTTCCGAGCATTTTTCCCTGTGGTGGAAATACCGCGGCCAAATTCTAAGCGATTTTTTAAGTTATTGTGGATCAAAACTAACAGAAAAACACCGTTCCATAAAAAAATCTAGGGGCCCCGGGTGTTTTAATAAACAAAATTTGTGAAGAAGTCAATTTGCGTATCGTATGGTTTTTCCGAGCATTTTTCCCTGTGGTGAAAATACCGCGGCCAAATTCTAAGAGCACTTTTGAGTTGTTGTGGATCAAAACTAACAGAAAAACACCGTTCCATAAAAAAATCTAGGGGCCCCGGGTGTTTTAATAAACAAAATTTGTGAAGAAGTCAATTTGCGTATCGTATGGTTTTTCCGAGCATTTTTTCCTGTGGTGGAAATACCGCGGCCAAATTCTAAGCAAACTTTTGAGTTGTTGTGGATCAAAACTAACAGAAAAACACCGTTCCATAAAAAAATCTAGGGGCCCCGGGTGTTTTAATAAACAAAATTTGTGAAGAAGTCAATTTGCGTATCGTATGGTTTTTCCGAGCATTTTTCCCTCTGGTGGAAATACCGCGGCCAAATTCTAAGTGCACTTTTGAGTTGTTGTGGATCATAATTAACAGAAAAACACCGTTCCATAAAAAAATCTAGGGGCCTCGGGTGTTTTAATAAACAAAATTTGTGAAAAAGTCAATTTGCGTATCGTATGGTTTTCCGAGCATTTTTCCCTGTGGTGGAAATACCGCGGCCAAACTCTAACAGCACTTTTGAGTTGTTGTGGATCAAAACTAACAGAAAAACACCGTTCCATAAAAAAATCTAGGGGCCTCGGGTGTTTTAATAAACAAAATTTGTGAAAAAGTCAATTTGCGTATCGTATGGTTTTCCGAGCATTTTTCCCTGTGGTGGAAATACCGCGGCCAAACTCTAAGAGCACTTTTGAGTTGTTGTGGATCAAAACTAACAGAAAAACACCGTTCCATAAAAAAATCTAGGGGCCCCGGGTGTTTTAATAAACAAAATTTGTGAAGAAGTCAATTTGCGTATCGTATGGTTTTTCCGAGCATTTTTTCCTGTGGTGGAAATACCGCGGCCAAATTCTAAGTGCACTTTTGAGTTGTTGTGGATCAAAACTAACAGAAAAACACTGTTCCATAAAAAAATCTAGGGGCCCCGGGTGTTTTAATAAACAAAATTTGTGAAGAAGTCAATTTGCGTATCGTATGGTTTTTCCGAGCATTTTTCCCTGTGGTGGAAATACCGCGGCCAAATTCTAAGCAAACTTTTGAGTTGTTGTGGATCAAAACTAACAGAAAAACACCGTTCCATAAAAAAATCTAGGGGCCCCGGGTGTTTTAATAAACAAAATTTGTGAAGAAGTCAATTTGCGTATCGTATGGTTTTTCCGAGCATTTTTCCCTGTGGTGGAAATACCGCGGCCAAATTCTAAGAGCACTTTTGAGTTGTTGTGGATCATAATTAACAGAAAAACACCGTTCCATAAAAAAATCTAGGGGCCCCGGGTGTTTTAATAAACAAAATTTGTGAAGAAGTCAATTTGCGTATCGTATGGTTTTCCGAGCATTTTTCCCTGTGGTGGAAATACCGCGGCCAAATTCGAAGCAAACTTTTGAGTTGTTGTGGATCAAAACTAACAGAAAAACACCGTTCCATAAAAAAATCTAGGGGCCCCGGGTGTTTTAATAAACAAAATTTGTGAAGAAGTCAATTTGCGTATCGTATGGTTTTTCCGAGCATTTTTCCCTGTGATGGAAATACCGCGGCCAAATTCTAAGCGCACTTTTGAGTTGTTGTGGATCAAAACTAACAGAAAAACACCGTTTCATAAAAAAATCTAGGGGCCCCGGGTGTTTTAATAAACAAAATTTGTGAAGAAGTCAATTTGCGTATCGTATGGTTTTTCCGAGCATTTTTCCTGTGGTGGAAATACCGCGGCCAAATTCTAAGCGATTTTTTAAGTTATTGTGGATCAAAACTAACAGAAAAACACCGTTCCATAAAAAAATCTAGGGGCCCCGGGTGTTTTAATAAACAAAATTTGTGAAGAAGTCAATTTGCGTATCGTATGGTTTTTCCGAGCATTTTTCCCTGTGGTGGAAATACCGCGGCCAAATTCTAAGCGCACTTTTGAGTTGTTGTGGATCAAAACTAACAGAAAAACACCGTTTCATAAAAAAATCTAGGGGCCCCGGGTGTTTTAATAAACAAAATTTGTGAAGAAGTCAATTTGCGTATCGTATGGTTTTTCCGAGCATTTTTCCCTGTGGTGGAAATACCGCGGCCAAATTCTAAGTGCACTTTTGAGTTGTTGTGGATCAAAACTAACAGAAAAACACCGTTCCATAAAAAAATCTAGGGGCCCCGGGTGTTTTAATAAACAAAATTTGTGAAGAAGTCAATTTGCGTATCGTATGGTTTTTCCGAGCATTTTTTCCTGTGGTGGAAATACCGCGGCCAAATTCTAAGCAAACTTTTGAGTTGTTATGGATCAAAACTAACAGAAAAACACCGTTCCATAAAAAAATCTAGGGGCCCCGGGTGTTTTAATAAACAAAATTTGTGAAGAAGTCAATTTGCGTATCGTATGGTTTTTCCGAGCATTTTTCCCTGTGGTGGAAATACCGCGGCCAAATTCTAAGCGCACTTTTGAGTTGTTGTGGATCAAAACTAACAGGAAAACACCGTTCCATAAAAAAATCTAGGGGCCTCGGGTGTTTTAATAAACAAAATTTGTGAAAAAGTCAATTTGCGTATCGTATGGTTTTCCGAGCATTTTTCCCTGTGGTGGAAATACCGCGGCCAAATTCTAAGCAAACTTTTGAGTTGTTGTGGATCAAAACTAACAGAAAAACACCGTTCCATAAAAAAATCTAGGGGCCCCGGGTGTTTTAATAAACAACATTTGTGAAAAAGTCAATTTGCGTATCGTATGGTTTTCCGAGCATTTTTCCCTGTGGTGGAAATACCGCGGCCAAATTCTAAGCAAACTTTTGAGTTGTTGTGGATCAAAACTAACAGAAAAACACCGTTCCATAAAAAAATCTAGGGGCCCCGGGTGTTTTAATAAACAAAATTTGTGAAGAAGTCAATTTGCGTATCGTATGGTTTTTCCGAGCATTTTTCCCTGTGGTGAAAATACCGCGGCCAAATTCTAAAATCACTTTTGAGTTGTTGTGGATCAAAACTAACAGACAAACACCGTTCCATAAAAAAATCTAGGGGCCCCGGGTGTTTTAATAAACAAAATTTGTGAAGAAGTCAATTTGCGTATCGTATGGTTTTTCCGAGCATTTTTCCCTGTGGTGGAAATACCGCGGCCAAATTCTAAGCAAACTTTTGAGTTGTTGTGGATCAAAACTAACAGAAAAACACCGTTCCATAAAAAAATCTAGGGGCCCCGGGTGTTTTAATAAACAAAATTTGTGAAGAAGTCAATTTGCGTATCGTATGGTTTTTCCGAGCATTTTTTCCTGTGGTGGAAATACCGCGGCCAAATTCTAAGCAAACTTTTGAGTTGTTATGGATCAAAACTAACAGAAAAACACCGTTCCATAAAAAAATCTAGGGGCCCCGGGTGTTTTAATAAACAAAATTTGTGAAGAAGTCAATTTGCGTATCGTATGGTTTTTCCGAGCATTTTTCCCTGTGGTGGAAATACCGCGGCCAAATTCTAAGCGCACTTTTGAGTTGTTGTGGATCAAAACTAACAGAAAAACACCGTTCCATAAAAAAATCTAGGGGCCTCGGGTGTTTTAATAAACAAAATTTGTGAAAAAGTCAATTTGCGTATCGTATGGTTTTCCGAGCATTTTTCCCTGTGGTGGAAATACCGCGGCCAAATTCTAAGCAAACTTTTGAGTTGTTGTGGATCAAAACTAACAGAAAAACACCGTTCCATAAAAAAATCTAGGGGCCCCGGGTGTTTTAATAAACAACATTTGTGAAAAAGTCAATTTGCGTATCGTATGGTTTTCCGAGCATTTTTCCCTGTGGTGGAAATACCGCGGCCAAATTCTAAGCAAACTTTTGAGTTGTTGTGGATCAAAACTAACAGAAAAACACCGTTCCATAAAAAAATCTAGGGGCCCCGGGTGTTTTAATAAACAAAATTTGTGAAGAAGTCAATTTGCGTATCGTATGGTTTTTCCGAGCATTTTTCCCTGTGGTGAAAATACCGCGGCCAAATTCTAAAATCACTTTTGAGTTGTTGTGGATCAAAACTAACAGAAAAACACCGTTCCATAAAAAAATCTAGGGGCCCCGGGTGTTTTAATAAACAAAATTTGTGAAGAAGTCAATTTGCGTATCGTATGGTTTTTCCGAGCATTTTTTCCTGTGGTGGAAATACCGCGACCAAATTCTAAGCAAACTTTTGAGTTGTTGTGGATCAAAACTAACAGAAAAACACCGTTTCATAAAAAAATCTAGGGGCCCCGGGTGTCTTAATAAACAAAGTTTGTGAAGAAGTCAATTTGCGTATCGTATGGTTTTTCCGAGCATTTTTCCCTGTGGTGGAAATACCGCGGCCAAATTCTAAGAGCACTTTTGAGTTGTTGTGGATCAAAACTAACAGAAAAACACCGTTCCATAAAAAAATCTAGGGGCCCCGGGTGTATTAATAAACAAAATTTGTGAAGAAGTCAATTTGCGTATCGTATGGTTTTTCCGAGCATTTTTTCCTGTGGTGGAAATACCGCGGCCAAATTCTAAGTGCACTTTTGAGTTGTTGTGGATCAAAACTAACAGAAAAACACCGTTTCATAAAAAAATCTAGGGGCCCCGGGTGTTTTAATAAACAAAATTTGTGAAGAAGTCAATTTGCGTATCGTATGGTTTTTCCGAGCATTTTTCCCTGTGGTGGAAATACCGCGGCCAAATTATAAGAGCACTTTTGAGTTGTTGTGGATCAAAACTAACAGAAAAACACCGTTCCAAAAAAAAATCTAGGGGCCCAGGGTGTTTTAATAAACAAAATTTGTGAAGAAGTCAATTTGCGTATCGTATGGTTTTTCCGAGCATTTTTCCCTGTGGTGGAAATACCGCGGCCAAATTCTAAGAGCACTTTTGAGTTGTTGTGGATCAAAACTAACAGAAAAACACCGTTCCATAAAAAAATCTAGGGGCCCCGGGTGTTTTAATAAACAAAATTTGTGAAGAAGTCAATTTGCGTATCGTATGGTTTTTCCGAGCATTTTTTCCTGTGGTGGAAATACCGCGGCCAAATTCTAAGCAAACTTTTGAGTTGTTGTGGATCAAAACTAACAGAAAAACACCGTTCCATAAAAAAATCTAGGGGCCCCGGGGTGTTTTAATAAACAAAATTTGTGAAGAAGTCAATTTGCGTATCGTATGGTTTTTCCGAGCATTTTTCCCTGTGGTGGAAATACCGCGGCCAAATTCTAAGCAAACTTTTGAGTTGTTGTGGATCAAAACTAACAGAAAAACACCGTTCCATAAAAAAATCTAGGGGCCCCGGGTGTTTTAATAAACAAAATTTGTGAAGAAGTCAATTTGCGTATCGTATGGTTTTTCCGAGCATTTTTCCCTGTGGTGGAAATACCGCGGCCAAATTCTAAGATCTTTTTGAGTTGTTGTGGATCAAAACTAACAGAAAAACACCGTTCCATAAAAAAATCTAGGGGCCCCGGGTGTTTTAATAAACAAAATTTGTGAAGAAGTCAATTTGCGTATCGTATGGTTTTTCCGAGCATTTTTCCCTGTGGTGGAAATACCGCGGCCAAATTCTAAGAGCACTTTTGAGTTGTTGTGGATCAAAACTAACAGAAAAACACCGTTCCATAAAAAAATCTAGGGGCCCCGGGTGTTTTAATAAACAAAATTTGTGAAGAAGTCAGTTTGCGTATCGTATGGTTTTTCCGAGCATTTTTTCCTGTGGTGGAAATACCGCGGCCAAATTCTAAGCAAACTTTTGAGTTGTTGTGGATCAAAACTAACAGAAAAACACCGTTCCATAAAAAAATCTAGGGGCCCCGGGTGTTTTAATAAACAAAATTTGTGAAGAAGTCAATTTGCGTATCGTATGGTTTTTCCGAGTATTTTTCCCTGTGGTGGAAATACCGCGGCCAAATTCTAAGCGCACTTTTGAGTTGTTGTGGATCAAAACTAACAGAAAAACACCGTTCCATAGAAAAATCTAGGGGCCCCGGGTGTTTAAGTAAACAAAGTTTGTGAAGAGTTCAATTAGGTAGATAGTTATTAGGTAATATACTCGTATTTAGACTTAAGATTAAGATCTCTACGATTATGGTGATCTCTCTTTCAAATTTATTATTGTTCTGCGACTGCTATTTGTTAAACTTCTATTAGTCAGCTAAATTGAAAAGTTTATAAGCCTTCTCACCACGCCAAGGTTGCAGTCAAAGAGAAGGTTCGGAGAAATCTCCTAACGTAAAAATTGAATTCAGCAACAATTTAAACTTAAAATTTAATTTTTAACATTTCATAAAATTAATTTGTTTTATTTTTTTTTTGATTTTTTAATTTTTTTTTTGTTTTTTTTTTAGTTTTTTTTTTTTTTTTTTTAGGGATTTTTTGTTTCATATAGTGAACCCTTATTACGTTCATTCAGTTTTGCAAAACAAGCAAATATTGCCAATTACCTCGATATATAATGTACATTTCTCATGTGTGCTTCTTGAACAAGAGAAACATTCAATTGATGGCAACTGGTTTATTGATTCAAAGCAGTATAAGCAATGTTCTGCCAAACTCTCGGAAGAATTCACAATTTTTTCTTTCAGATAATTTCTGTATTCATTCAAACATATTTTATTTTTTAATTCATTTTCTGAATGAATATCTGCTATTGTCTTATTAAAAAATATATACTCAACGGCATATACTACAAAAACTCCACAATTGTAGCCATCCTTTTGCTGAGGCAGAAAACTGCACGAAATTGTTCTGAACTTATTGTAAGCTGAGTCAGAATCATATTGCAATATTTCATTCGCAAACGTATTCAATTTGTTTGCGAAACTATGTAGAATTCGATCAGGGTTTAGAGGATCATAGGTTGTTATTTTAAATTCTTGAAAATCAATAATTCCCAAAACCCAATGGCTGTTATCACAGTACGGTATTATCACATATCTATGTGATTTTGCTAGCTGAATTTCCGGCTGCTTTTGTATGTCATACGCTTTATAATGTTTTGCTAATATTTTTAAAGTTTGATAATGATCGAGACAAATTATATTAGTATTTTTAATTAAAATACTAATTACGGTATAAACCAATTCAGTAGTAAGGAAATTTTCGGCATCTAAACTACTGTAACACGTATTATACAGATAGTTTTCCCATAAATTATTCAAATTTGATTTAAAAACTATTATATTAAACTTTAACTTTGACATTTTGGAATAGTACTCGTCTGTACTTGTCGTGAATTGAATTTTCTTGGGTTTTATTAAACGAAGTAAAGCTTGTTTTCCAGAATATTTTGGACCATTTCGTTTAATTTTTTTTCGCCAATTTTCCCGATTTTTCGGATCATTTGGGTCTTTCTCATCATCTCTGATTGTTGAAACAGGAGTTTGAATTGGTCTTACCATTAGTTTTGAGCGGTGCGGTGTATTTAAATTTTTAAATTTTCGTTTCAAATTTGTTTGCATATGTGAAGCACACTCCGCAGCTTTTATTAATAATAGAGTTTTTTCATTGAGTTCATCAACGAATCGTCCCAATTTCAAATGTAGTTGATTGATTAAATTATTTTTTAATATATTAAACCAACTTTCAGCTACTTGATTTGAAAGTCGATTTGGATGGCCAAAATGCTGCAAAAATACTGTTCCCCATAAAGGCAGGTACTTCATGTAATGTTTTGTGCAAAAATCGATAAATTCTGGGCAGTATAACTCGTTTCTTTCTGCAGTGTTTGAAATCTCCTCGCTTGTTACTTTTTCTATCGCATTCTGCAATATGTTGTTGTACCTTTCATAAAATGGCGTTTTATTGTGCCGAGAACTATTTGTGAAATTAAGACTGTTTTCAACAGAAATATTGAGATTCGATTCTTTTGGATTGATACTATTTATCTGTTTGTATATCTGATCCTCTAATCTGTGTTGCGCATTTTGAAATAATTTATTTTGAAATTTTGAGCAACAAATTAAGCATAGTATTTCAAAAAATTCATCAACATCTAGAAGACTTTTACTATCTAATATAATAAATAAAATTACTAATATGACGTCTTTTAGTCTAGCAGAACAACGTGCAATTTTAGATTTAATTTGCCGGACTATGATTGCAGCGAAATGTGCGCAACAAATAAAAACACCCACCTTCTTATCAACTGTTTTTTTTTTATTGATGACGCCATACGCAAAATTTAAATAGTCATGGACATCCATCCTATTCATTTGAAATAATATGGCATTTATAAAGACCCAAGACCAACCCGTTACATACACCTTTGGCGTTATTAATTTGGGTTTGATGGAACTGATTTCATCTTGAAAATCATTGAAAAATTTCGTCATTGCTCCAACATTGTGTCTGGCACTTATAAGTTCCGCTACGGGAAATATTATATTATTACATTTTATTACACATGCGTAGTAATAAATGCGAGAGTAGGAATGGTTAGGGCAACAATTTGGATTGCGAATCAAGCTTCCAGTAGCGTCAATATGAACTATAACGTTATCATTATTTAAAAATTTTAGTCCTCTTTCTCTTATTAATGTCACTGAAAGGGGATTAGAAGCTAGATATATATATATCTCACTCAAAGGTTGATACGAAACTCTATGGATTAAATCTAAAACTTCACAACCTTTTATTACATCTGACTCTAATTTCCTTTCAGATCGGGCTTTTCGGAGAGATGTGGGCTTAACGATGCCTTGGGTGTTCCCTTTCTCTAATAAATTTTTATCAATATTATCGAATTGTTTTAAAAATATCAAATTAGCATACGAATGTTGCATTTTATTCTGTGCATCAACTCGTTTTGAGCCTCTTAATTGCACAAATTCTTTATAAATGCCATGAGTATCAGTGTCCGGACCAAGGGTATACATTTTCATAACTTTTGTGTTATCTATGGCAAATTTAAACTTCTGATTATGATTAGTATACTTACAATTGGCATACTGTATTTTCATATTTTGCTTTGCATTTCTGTTAAATGATTTAAACGACAAAATACACGGGTGTTTAGCCAAATTTAAACCACTCTGTATGCAATTACGCAATTCGTCAGTTGTCCAATTATGCGAAAGATTTAAATCTATTAGCATAGAACCACGATAAAGCCAAACATCATTTGGAGGATTCTCGAGAATAATGTCCATTCCTTCAATTTCACGTATTGAAAAATTTATTGGTTGCTCAAAATTAATAAGGGAAACATTAGTCTCTACGTCTGATTGATTTCTCAATAAATGATTAACTTCGTTAATTTGGTAAGAATTATCAATCTCAAGAATAGTATTCGTGTCAGATATGATATGGTTCGACAAAATTTCGTTATGTTCTGCTGCAATCGGACTTTCATGAATATCAACATCTGTGATAGATATGTTAAGATTTTTTGTCCCGCTATGGGAATCAGCGGGCAGAACTGGATTAATGACATTATTTTTTTTTAATTTTAGCCAGAAGTAATACACTCGTTGATGATTATCACGTCTATTTTTAATATTAAGTTTGGCACAAATAATTGTCATCAACTTGGAACGGCCTTTTGGTAAATGAATATTCGAAAGATCATTTCCAAATAATTCATGCAAAACTTTGTAAAACTTCTCTTTTAGAAGTCTAATATTGTTCAATTTTGTCGTATAATATGTTTTAGATATTTTTTTTGACATGTTTAAAATGAAAATCAAATTCGTTAAAACATACAAAATAAAAATTACGAAGGCTTAATTCATTAAACTACAATAACATAATAATCAGTTAAATAAAATTCAGAACAAATTATACTCGACTACAAAATAGATACTGAACATAATTGCTACAAGCTATATAAAACTATTCTGATTTTTGTTTCCCGTATTAACCAAAAAGTTTCGGATATTAAGTATAGAAAACAAATCACAAAAACTGTAACAACAAATACGTAAATTTTAAAATACTGCGAAAACAGAAAATTACTCTCCAACTAAAAATATCGAGAAAAAAAATCGAGAATTTAAAATATAATACTTACTTGATTCACTCGTAGCTTAATATTATTTTTATTTAGCTGTTTCGTTAGTTATACCATGATGATACAAATATTATTATTCCAGGCTTTTCGATTTTTTTTCTCGGTATTTTTAGTTGTAGAGTAATTTTCTGTTTTCGCAGTATTTTAAAATTTACATATTTTTGGCCGGGGTATTTCCACCACAAGGAAAAATGCTCGGAAAAACCATACGATACGCAAATTGAATTCTTCACAAATTTTGTTTATTAAAACACCCGCGGTCCCTAGATTTTTCTATGGAACGGTGTTTTTCTGTTAGTTTTGATCCACAACAACTCAAAAGTTTGCTTAGAATTTGGCCACGGTATTTCCACCACAGGGAAAAATGCTCGGAAAAACCATACGATACGCAAATTGACTTCTTCACAAATTTTGTTTATTAAAACACCCGCGGTCCCTAGATTTTTCTATGGAACGGTGTTTTTCTGTTAGTTTTGATCCACAACAACTCAAAAGTTTGCTTAGAATTTGGCCACGGTATTTCCACCACAGGGAAAAATGCTCGGAAAAACCATACGATACGCAAATTGACTTCTTCACAAATTTTGTTTATTAAAACACCCGGGGCCCCTAGAATTTTTTATGAAACGGTGTTTTTCTGTTAGTTTTGATCCACAACAACTCAAAAGTGCTCTTAGAATTTGGCCGCGGTATTTCCACCACAGGGAAAAATGCTCGGAAAAACCATACGATACGCAAATTGACTTCTTCACAAACTTTGTTTATTAAAACACCCGGGGCCCCTAGATTTTTCTATGGAACGGTGTTTTTCTGTTAGTTTTGATCCACAACAACTCAAGAGTGCGCTTAGAATTTGGCCACGGTATTTCCACCACGGAAAAATGCTCGGAAAAACCATACGATACGCAAATTGACTTCTTCACAAATTTTGTTTATTAAAACACCCGGGGCCCCTAGATTTTTTTATGGAACGGTGTTTTTCTGTTAGTTTTGATCCACAATAACTTTAAAAAGCGCTTAGAATTTGGCCACGGTATTTCCACCACAGGGAAAAATGCTCGGAAAACCATACGATACGCAAATTGACTTCTTCACAAATTTTGTTTATTAAAACACCCGGGGCCCCTAGATTTTTTTATGGAACGGTGTTTTTCTGTTAGTTTTGATCCACAATGACTTTAAAAAGCGCTTAGAATTTGGCCGCGGTATTTCCACCACAGGGAAAAATGCTCGGAAAAACCATACGATACGCAAATTGACTTCTTCACAAATTTTGTTTATCAAAACACCCGGGGCCCCTAGATTTTTTTATGGAACGATGTTTTTCTGTTAGTTTTGATCCACAATAACTTTAAAAAGCGCTTAGAATTTGGCCGCGGTATTTCCACCACAGGGAAAAATGCTCGGAAAAACCATACGATACGCAAATTGACTTCTTCACAAATTTTGTTTATTAAAACACCCGGGGCCCCTAGATTTTTCTATGGAACGGTGTTTTTCTGTTAGTTTCTTAATTAAATCTGAAGTTTCTCTATTATTTTAATATAGTATGAAAGTGTTTGTGTAAAATTTTTGGCTAATGAAGCTATACTATATATTACTCAAATACGAAAATATATAAATCATTATGTTAGTAATATATTTACAGAACACCTATTTATTATGAATATTCTGAATATTCGTTATAAGCAGTTTTACAAATACAGTCAAACAAATTTAATGTTTTTGTTTATTTAGGAAAGTTTAAGAAAAACTTCCGACAATTGTGCAAACACGTGAAGTTTTTCCTAAATACTCCTATTTGGATTTTTAGGATAGTTTAGGAAAATGTTCCCGCGAATAGTGGTTTTCTGATTTACGATCATCGAAGTTACACGGTTTTGCACACTTTCTTGCGTTGGATGCATATTTCGAAAGGTAATAACACATCGGGTGCTTAGTTACGTGCTCGTTGGACCGTGAACAACTGCGATATCGTCCAGAATTTCGCGACCGAGATCTGTCAATTCGATAAATGCGTTGATTCAGGATTTGGGGAATTAAACTTGTTGAATAATTCTTCAACCTTTTTGGTTAATACGTTGATCTGGGAAGATAGATTATCTTCTTGTAGATCATTACCATTTGTGTTTATACGATAAATAGTCGCTGGTCTCTGCACATCCACGATTCTGTCTGCCGCCATTGCGAATTGATCTAGACTAGACTCACTCATGCCAGCCAAAATCTCCTGAGAATGAGTTGGCAGCCGCTGCATCCAAATATTCCTTAATACTGGTTCCGTCACTTCATTCGTAGACAATGTTCCCATCTCACGCAATAGGTGAGATGGTTTTTTATCTCCTAACTGAACTACAGAAAGGAGACGATCCAATTTAATTTTAGCAGATTCACATAATCTCTCGATTATTACCGATTTAAGAGATTCATATTTATTAATTTGCGGAGGATTGAGAATTTTATCTCGAACGTACTTAACAGTCTGTGAATCAATTGCCGCAATTAGAAGTCCGTATTTGGGGGCATTTGATTTTATACCACCAATTTGAAATTGCGCTTCCAATTGGGTGAACAAAATTTCAGGATCATCTCGATTGAAAGGCATGTATTTCACTGACACATTATAAATTCGTGCCGTTTCACTACCAGAGGCCCCACCCTCTTGTTCGTCCTCATGATTCGACATTGTGGGTTAACCGATGCAGAAAAAGTAAAACAATAAAAATGAAACAAGTAACAATGATATGAACTATGAAAAAAAAATTCGCGCTTATGGAAATAAATTACCCAGAATTATCGCGGTGTAGAAAGCAAAATATGCAATACGTATATATAAGCCAGAGTGTAATACCGAATTGATTTATTTTTTTAAAACTTTATTAATTCCCAAAAATATGGAGAAAAAATAAATAAAAATAAATTGATAAAATTTGCTTACCGATTAAACTCTGATTCTGCTTTGGATTGGGTCAGCTGTTTCTTCGTTGATTAGTTTAGCGTTTTGCACTCGAATGGAAACTCCGATACTGGAAACTTGTTAAAAACTGGTTACTGTTTCTGCCGGGCTACGAATGTTGTGTTAGTCTGCTGCTGGATGTATTTTACTACATATGAATGTTCATGGATGTTGATGTTACTGGTGGATATTTACGAGTATGAATGTTGTCTGTTGATCACCGCTTTATTTACTGTCCATGAATAAAAGATTGGAAAGAATTTTTTGCACTTTCATTGGATAATATGGTTGTCTTTCACACGTTAGTTTTCGTATTGCTAAAACTAATTGCTGCTGTTGCAACTTGTGTGGAATTAATACGAAACGCAACCGAAATGTGGTTGTTAAACGATTTTTTATTGTTGTGGTTGTTGCTATTGCTGTGTTGTATCAATTTAGCACGGACACAACCACAATGTGAATGATAGCTATTTTACACGTGTTGGGTATATAGTTTTACTTTAAATGCACTATTTACTGCCACTTAACTAACTTTACTGCCACTTAAAAATAACTAACTATCAATTAAATATTGCACCTTTACCCACAATTATATAATTTTTATTTTATATTTTATTTAACATTTATAATCATTTAACTATACAACAATTTAACATTTAGTTGTGATTTTATATACATTTGTCAATACAACAATTTATTATTTTGTTGTAATTTTATTTACAGATATGTATTTATTATAAGAATCAGTTCGCTGGATTTATTAATAATGATTTCAGCGAACTCTATTGCGCTTTTTGTAACACGAATTATATCCAAATACTTTTTCTTCGCATTGTTTTTATAGTTTTAGATAATTCTACAAATTCTACATGATAATTTAGGACATAATTTAGGTTTGAATCTTCACTATTATAAAGTTAATTTTGAAATTTTACTATATAAAATTGATTGGTCAACTGCCACAAATGCACTACTCTAATTTAAAGCTATAAGTAGCAGAATTAATAACAGCAAGATCTCAGTCAAAAATAAGAAACACAAAGATAATTCAACGATATACACCTAGAAGCAGATAAGACAACTAAATTTGAATTCTACGAGCAGTTATAAGCTTCAATCGCTAGTACACCCAGAAATGGCATAAAAATTGTTCAAGTTGATTTCAACGCGAAAATTAATATAACCGGTTATCGATTTACGTCAATCATGCGTCATCACGCAATAGATTCTGCAAGAAACAACAACCCAGTATGCAATTATTCCACTGTGTGGAAAAAACTGCTCATATGTCGTACAAAATTCCCTACTACAAAATATCAAATACACAAAAATATTGATTTTGGAGAAAAATAATTGTTTTTCTCTTTCTATTTCGCGGTAATATTATTTTCGTTTTATAAGTTTCGATTGTATCTTTTATTTTCAGTTTCTTCTGACAAGTCGACGTGCACGGTTGCACTACATAATTAAATTTTTTTTCTTTAAAGTGTTGTGTTTCATTTTAATGTTTTCTATTTGTTAAAGTAAATAGTTTTAAATTTAAGTATAAAATAATAATTATTAAGTTATTTAGTGATCACGATGTACAAATTTGGACTAAAAAGGTAATAGAAATCTGTCTCACAATGGCGTCGTCGCGAAATACATTTACGTTGTAAATTTTCAATGCATTTTTTCTTTTCAAGATCGGTTGTGCTCGTTGGGATGTTCAATTGGATGCGCGTATGGTGAACAAACCAGACGTATGGTGAACGTGCTTAAAATTTAATTTATAAAATTTGTGTTATAAAATTTAATTGTGTATTTTTGTGCTAATAAAAAATTAATATTTATTTTATTATAAATGGAAAATTTTGTTTTATTTCAAATAAGAATTATTATTTATTCCAATAGGAAAATATATACAAACACGTGCTTTTTGTTTCTGTGGTTTTTTCTCTTTTTAGTTGGGATTCACACCGACACCGGAATTTTTGTGACACTTTTCTTTGGCGGGGAGTACGAATTTCCGCGTGATACACATGGTTCTTTCCATAGAAGCAGTGTGGTTTTAGAACGCGAATGTAAATGGAATTCCGTCGGCATTGCATATTGGGAATGGAGAAAGACTCATCGAATACTGTATCACAAATAGCTATTCATAGGAGGGAGCAAATTGCTACACAAGAATATCCACAAATACACTTGCCCAGTATGCAATTATTCCACTGTGTGGAAAAACTGCTCAAATGTCGTTCAAAATTCCGTACTACAAAATATCAAATACACAAAAATATTGATTTTGGAGAAAAATAATTGGTTTTCTCTTTCTATTTCGCGGTAATATTATTTTCGTTTTATAAGTTTCGATTGTATCTTTTATTTTCAGTTTCTTCTGACAAGTCGACGTGCACGGTTGCACTACATAATTAAATTTTTTTTCTTTAAAGTGTTGTGTTTCATTTTAATGTTTTCTATTTGTTAAAGTAAATAGTTTTAAATTTAAGTATAAAATAATAATTATTAAGTTATTTAGTGATCACGATGTACAAATTTGGACTAAAAAGGTAATAGAAATCTGTCTCACAATGGCGTCGTCGCGAAATACATTTACGTTGTAAATTTTCAATGCATTTTTTCTTTTCAAGATCGGTTGTGCTCGTTGGGATGTTCAATTGGATGCGCGTATGGTGAACAAACCAGACGTATGGTGAACGTGCTTAAAATTTAATTTATAAAATTTGTGTTATAAAATTTAATTGTGTATTTTTGTGCTAATAAAAAATTAATATTTATTTTATTATAAATGGAAAATTTTGTTTTATTTCAAATAAGAATTATTATTTATTCCAATAGGAAAATATATACAAACACGTGCTTTTTGTTTCTGTGGTTTTTTCTCTTTTTAGTTGGGATTCACACCGACACCGGAATTTTTGTGACACTTTTCTTTGGCGGGGAGTACGAATTTCCGCGTGATACACATGGTTCTTTCCATAGAAGCAGTGTGGTTTTAGAACGCGAATGTAAATGGAATTCCGTCGGCATTGCATATTGGGAATGGAGAAAGACTCATCGAATACTGTATCACAAATAGCTATTCATAGGAGGGAGCAAATTGCTACACAAGAATATCCACAAATACACTTGCCCAGTATGCAATTATTCCACTGTGTGGAAAAACTGCTCAAATGTCGTTCAAAATTCCGTACTACAAAATATCAAATACACAAAAATATTGATTTTGGAGAAAAATAATTGGTTTTCTCTTTCTATTTCGCGGTAATATTATTTTCGTTTTATAAGTTTCGATTGTATCTTTTATTTTCAGTTTCTTCTGACAAGTCGACGTGCACGGTTGCACTACATAATTAAATTTTTTTTCTTTAAAGTGTTGTGTTTCATTATAATGTTTTCTATTTGTTAAAGTAAATAGTTTTAAATTTAAGTATAAAATAATAATTATTAAGTTATTTAGTGATCGCGATGTACAAATTTGGACTAAAAAGGTAATAGAAATCTGTCTCACAATGGCGTCGTCGCGAAATACATTTACGTTGTAAATTTTCAATGCATTTTTTCTTTTCAAGATCGGTTGTGCTTGTTGGGATGTTCAATTGGATGCGCGTATGGTGAACAAACAAGACGTATGGTGAACGTGGTGAACGTGCTTAAAATTTAATTTATAAAATTTGTGTTATAAAACTTAATTGTGTATTTTTGTGCTAATAAAAAATTAATATTTATTTTATTATAAATGGAAAATTTTGTTTTATTTCGATTAAGAATTATTATTTATTCCAATTGGGAAATATATACAAACACGTGCTTTTTGTTTCCGTGATTTTTTCTCTTTTTAGTTGGGATTCACACCGACACCGGAATTTTTGTGACACTTTTCTTTGGCTGGGAGTACGAATTTCCGCGTGATAGACATGGTTCTTTCCATAGAAGCAGTGTGGTTTTAGAACGCGAATGTAAATGGATTTCCATCGGCATTGCATATTGGGTGGGCATCACCAGATGAAAGGCCCAAAAAACAAAATTAAAACAAAAATAAAAAAATTAAATTGAAGTCAAAGAAGAATTGATTTTATTTATGTTGATTTTTTGCTGCAACGAAACAGGTTGGCTTGGAACTTGAAGAAAAGTGTGTGGATGTAATGCAGATCAATTTTTGCTCGTATCTCTGAAAGTATAGTTACGAAGAATTTTGTTTGCACGTACAATATTTATTTATTTGTTTTCACCTGCTTAATCAAAAGGACTTCTCAAAAGTATATGTTGAAATTTATAAAAAACTAACTTTCGTCAATATCTCCCAAATTATTGAGTTTCAAGGTTATTTAATCACTAAACGTCCCCATCAACACTTAATAATGTGCATTAAATGTAATTTGCTCCTATGTTGTGCCGTTTCCGAGATAAAAGCCTAGCATTTATTAAAAAACTCACAAATACACATGTATACAGATGCACCAAAGTATCAGAAGTGCGTTCAAAAGTTTTCCAATGTAGAACATTATTCTGTGTGCTGTCATTGTGTAGTGTAACGATTTACCTTTAAATCGATATTGGTTCAAACGTTAAAATAAAGCACAACAAATTTCATTTGTCTAATAAAGTTTTTGGTAAAATTCCTCGTGGTTTTATTAAAATTTAAAATGGACATGGAAGAATCATTAGCTATTGCGGCTATTGAAAAACACAGACATACTTTATTTAACAGAAATAATTTATTATTTTGCCTTGTAAGCTGCCTACATATTTTATAAGTGGTAGCAAAAATACCAACATTGTATGGCTCTCGGATAAAGAAGCACAATCCGACAAATGTTATTAGAGATTCCCGTTCTGCCCACCCGGCTTTAGACACGCTACGCTGCCCTTTTTCTCTCTCTCTCTCACATCCCATGAAGGGATTTCGCCGCCTGCACTAAGGCCCTCCATCCATCTCGATCCATCGCTCTCGTCCTCCATTTTCGACATCCTAATGTTCGTAGATCTTGTTCGATGTCGTCGCGCCAGCGTAGTCGGGGTCTTCCTCTACGACGTACTCCGGCTGGTTGTTGGTGGAACACTTTATTTATCATCCATTGTTGGGGAGACCTTGTAACGTGGCCGAGCCATCTCACTCGATTGGATTTGATGAATCCGATAATATCGCTGCCTCCGAGGAGTTGCTTTATTTCGTGATTCATACGAATCCGATATTCGTTGTTCGCAACTTTAATTGGACCAAAGATTGAACGGACAACCTTCCTTTCGAAGGTAGATAATAATCTACAATCGTTAGTGGTCATGGTCCAGCTCTCGCTTCCGAAAACCAGCACAGGTCTTATAAGTGCTTTATAAAGTGCGAGCTTGCACGACTGCGATAGATGTTTCGATCGCAATAATTTTGATTTGGCGTAGAAAAGTCGTTGTCCGGCAGCGATTCGGGCTTTTATTTCTGCCTGCATATCATTCGACGATGTTATAACTGACCCGAGGTATTTGAAGTTTTCGACGCTATCAAAGTTGTGGTCGCCAATTCCGAGATTTGCCGTAGAGATGTTCCTAGGTGTTACTAAATATTTGGTTTTACTGCTGTTCACCTCCAAACCAAGTCTTCTTGCGCAGCGATCGAGCGGTATGAAACTGTCTTTGGTATCGCTAGGTCTTCGGTCAAGAAGCTCGATATCATCTGCATATCCAAGAATTTGGCCTGACTTATTAAATATACAGCGCGAGGTTTCGATGTTGCTTTTCCTCACTACGTACTCAAGCGCCAGATTGAACAGCAAAGGCGCGAGTGCATCGCCCTGTCGAACACCAGATGTTATTTCAAAGGGGTCTGACACAGATCCTTCAATTACGATTCTACATACAGACCCGGATGTTGTTAAATTACATAGAGAAACGAGTTTCTCTGGGATTCCCAGGCATATGAGCGCGGCCCAAAGGTTGTCGCGGTTTATACTGTCATACGCCTGTCTGAAGTCTATATGTAGCTGATGTATGGTTATGTTGTACTCCCAACATTTTTCCAAGATCATCCTCATGGTGAAGCACTGGTCAGTGGTCGATCGGTTGGGACGAAAACCACACTGATAGTCGCCAATGATGTTTTCGGCGAAAGGGATGAGTCTGGCAAGTACAACATTAGCCAACACTTTGTAAGCAGTGTTCAATAGAGCTATACCACGATAGTTTTCACATTTAAGACGGTCGCCTTTTTTATGCAACGGACATATGAGTGCGGTCTTCCAATTCTCCGGCAACTCTTCTTGGTCCCAAATACAAACGACGAGATCGCATAAACTTGTTGCAAGAGTAGCGCCTCCGAGTTTAATTAGTTCTGCGGGGATTCCATCGAGACCGGATGCCTTGCCGTTTTTCAATCGACTAATAGCTGCGTCTACTTCCTCTACTGTGGGATATTCGACAAAGACCTCTTCACCTGGCGGAGCTATTGCTCTAATGGGGGTAGCTTCGTCATTCCGATTTAGCAGATTTTGAAAGTAGGTTTGCTATACTGAGAGAACATCAGCCACGTTTGTTCTCAGCTCTCCATTCCCGTCTTTGATGGCTGTACTTCTTGGGTGGAAATCTTTAGTGAGATTCCTGGCGTTAGCAAAACAGTCCCTTGAGTTTCCTAGTTCCGCTTGGAAGCTGATGTTTTCGATGCATAATCTCATATGTTCGCGCTTCTTTTGTCGAAAGAATTTAGTCGTGGCTTTCCTAGCGCGGAGATATTCTGCTAGAGTGCTTCTGGTGTTGCGAGCCAACCATTTTTCACGAAGCGTTCGTTTATTTTCGACGACCTTTCGGCATTGATCATCGAACCAATCGTTGCGGGGCCTCGGAGGTCTTCTTCCGATGGTATTTTGCGCCGCGGTTGTTATGGCTGACTGTATAGCGTGCCACTGCTCCTGGATGTTAGGAGGAGCTTCTTCATTGTTATGGGGCCGGTCTTAATAATAAGTAACAGCTGATTGGTAACTCTGCAGTGACGCTTGGTCTTTTAGAGCATCGATATTCCATCGAACGGTCTTTTGTGCTTGTCTGTTAAACGTAGATGACAGTTTGCACTTATACATAAATATGACAAGCATGTGATCGCTGTCCACGTCTGCACCTCTGTAGGATCTAACGTCAGATATGCTGGTGGAGTGCCTCTTGGACACCATGACGTGATCGATTTGGTTTTCAGTTCTTCCATCATTCGATCTCCACGTTACTTTGTGGATTCTCTTATGTGGGAAAAACGTACTTGATACAACTAAGTTGTACATTATTGCCAGGTCGGTGACGCGTTGGCCGTTGTTGTTACTAGTTAGGTGCAGGCTATTTGGACCGATGTGCGATGTATTTTCTGCACTCCTACCGATTTTTGCATTAAAGTCGCCCACGATGATTTTAATGTCATGGTGCGGTATGTTGTTGATGACTTCCTCGAGCTCGACAAAGAAGAGATCTTTGATGCCATCTGATTTATCTTCGGTGGGTGCATGCACATTAACGATCGTGATGTTAAATTTCTTAGTGCGAAGTCTGACCGTGCATATCCGCATATTGATAGGGCGGAAATCGATGATATGGTGCTTCACGCGCCGATGGATGAGGAAGCCAACTCCAAATTCTCCTCCGTTCTGATGGCCGCTGTAGTGAAGAGTGTAACCATTGGTGGTGTCATGGATCCCACTCCCAGACCATCTTAGCTCTTGTAATGCAAGTACGTCTAATGTGTAACTCTTTGCTTGGTTCGAAAGGTTCCGGAGATCGCCAGGTCTTAAGAGGCTAAGCACGTTCCATGTTCCCATTTTTAAAGCGTTGTCCGTGTACAATTTCCGAGGTCGAGTTTGTGATGAATCCGATATGGTAATCCGAGGCCTTTGTTTAGGGTTCATAACTTAAATGTTTTTATGAGAGAAGGTTGTTGGCCTGCCGCTCAACCCGCTTATTACGTGTGTGGGTCACGTACTGGTGAGAATCTTAAGGCATCCAGTCCTACCTTGAAACACATTTATATAGCGATCCGCTTGATACAAGACAGACGCCTGCATCAGCCGCTCCTAACCTGGAGATCAGACGCTGGTTTGGTATTGGTTTTGAGGCGCCAATAGCCCGCCTTGACATGTAGTGTCCATGACTATAAACAGGATTTAGTCTGCTCGTCTCCACTACACCGCCTGATTCATTTAGCGTTACCCAGGGAGCACCGGCGAGGAGGTATGAATCTAGGACTTTGCCCTTTTTCTGCAATAATATAAAAAGAAAAGAAACAGTTTTGAAACGATTGAAATCATAAATTTTAAATGAATTTACCTTTGGGGGATCCACAACCGTGCTAGATATCACTAAACGTATGCAGAGCCCTCCACGATGATCTTTTGCTGGCTACGTTCTCAGGGAGAAGTACGAAGGGTCGTGGGGTTTGAGGCATGCATGGCTCCTGGCTTACACCGTGATGATACAGAAACTTGAACTAAAATAAAACCGCAAATAATAATAATAAAACCCGGAGTTCTACCGAAATTCGTCGGACGGAACCTGAGGAACGAACAACACAATAATTATAAAAGAAGAGAGGTGCCTTGGTGCGCGCATCCATTCGAACTCAAACGGAACAAAGCCCTGGTTACGAAATTGGATGCGGGCACCAAGGGCGAGAACAATGTGCATCGAGCGCGCACCCGCTGTGCGGCGCTCGATTACAAAAAATTGAATTTGAAATTTAAAAAAAAAATTTAAATATATATATATATAAATAAAAGTCAAAAACAAATTAAAATAAATAAAAAAATGGTACCTTAATTACAATACCACATGCGAGTGTGACCTTGGGCGGTCGTCCGTTGCGGGCCTTTACCCGATACAAATAAAACAAATAGCCGGTTGGCTACCCGTTAGATGCGTTGCGGGGCCTCTCCCCGATACCAAGATAAATAAGAACAATAGCCGGTTGGATACCGTTAGTTGCGGGGCCTCTCCCCGTAACCAAAATACAACTGGCCGGCTGGCCACCAGTTCGTTGCGACCTTGTGCGGTTGGTAAATATTTTGACCTCGATTGGCCGCCAAAATAAGTTGGGGGTTGTCTCGCCGATTACCAAAGAAAATGGAGTAGCCTCACCTGGCCACCCGTTATGTTGCGGGGCCTTTCCCCGATACCAAATATTTACGAGGTGCCGGTTGGCCACCTGTTTAACCGTAAAATAAATTGCGATACGGCGAGCCAGCCACTCGTAAGACTAGACACATTATTTGAATGCGGCACCCGCTTGAATTGCGGTGTTTTCACCGTTAATCATATCACTCGTAAATCAATCTTTGCCTTCGCTTTAACTTTCGTCGTTGACACAATTATAACTATGAGTAAGCCTAATATCGCTCGCCCGTAAACATGAGACGCCTTCGAAGGAACCGAGCCACTCACTCACCACACTCAACAAAACTTTAACTTTTTCGATATAATAAGGCACGTCTATAGTGTTGAATTCACTCGAAATTAATATACACAGAATAAATTGACTATATCAGCCTCAGCCAACAAAACCCATCAGGAAGTCAATGAAACACTAGAACAGCATTATTTTTTTTTTTGTATTGTTGTATTTCATATTACACAATTTTTATTTATTAGAATTCTTAAAATATGATAATACAATACAACACAATTTTTTTTTTTTTTTATTTAATTTAATATAAGTTTTTAACGCATTATCATCAAATTTGTGATTATTAACACATGAGGCCAGACGCTTATCTCTATAATTATTTTTCTAAGCTTATAATTCTTCTATAAATTCTTACGCCGCACAAACGACGCGCAAAACATTCCAGAAGAATTGTCTTTCTTCTCTGTTTCTCGTTTACATCAATTCGCATTGATGTAAACGAGACGCATATAAGAAAAACATTCTTGTGGAATGTTTTGGTTTTCGTGCACCCGATACACATTGGTCTCGCTCTTTTATCATTCTTCTCACCCCGCGCCATCACAAAAAAAGTGTACAAAATGACAACCATCGCGAGTGTGTTCACAAACATCAAACGACTCCGAAAGCGAGGACATAAACCGAGGGGAATAAAAATAATACAAAAATCGTAGTTAGATAACTTAAACCATATTACAGTTTAGAGCATTTTTTTTTTATATAACTTGCAATTTGGTTTTCTTGACATGTTGTAAAAAGTTTGCAAACTGCGTATTTGGAACAGTTTAAAATGAATGTTCGTTTTCACTCAGCTCATTTTCAGAATTAGAGTCATCCAACACTAATTGATCGGTCCAATTAACTTTTTTTAAGTCTGGAGTTTAGTGTGGTCTTTTTAATGTTAAATTTTAGCGAAGCACTTGTCGGTGTTTCGATTTTTTTCAGGACATCTGGGGTTTTCTTACTTGGGGTAATTCGTTTGGGTTTTCTTTTGTAACCACGTACCATTTTTTTACTCCTATAAAAAAAACTCGAATCTATTTTATTTTATAAATGGAGCACATTCGACAATATTAAGGAGTACATTCATCACAGGCGACGAATGTGCCCCAAGTCATCAAATAAATTGTTAAACCACAAATTTAATTAATTATTTATGTTTAACTAATTCGCGCACTAATACTTCAAATATATTTAAATAATCTACCTAGATTCACCGAAACTCTCTTAACTAAAAAAATCGGTTTTATTACAAAAATATGGAGGAACCATAATTATACATGTATTTTTGACTCGTTTCCAGTGATGACTGTCAAACATCAGGAAGAAGTTTGATTTAATAATGACATGATTCAGTACTTTTTCAGATCTTTTGAACTTTGTAAAGGTAGCCAAACACCAACACGGTGTGGCGAAAGTGCCCCACTTTACCCTATATGAGTTGAGTAGAATGAAAACCGACTCTTTTCCGTTTTTGAAAATTTTACACGAAACAAAAAAAACGTTTTGCTAATTTTTTATTTAATTTAGCGTTTTTAATTGTTGTTTTTTTAAAACTTATTATGATTTTAAATATATATTAAACAAGAATTAAAATATAATTATGATAATTATTAAGGAATCTGATATCTAATTTAGCATGTATTCCGTTTTGAAGCAACTTGTTGGAAATATCTGATTTTGAAGCACTATCTCGTGGAAATATTTCGTTTTGTTACAATTTTGGTAAAAAATTTTTTTAATTAAATGGTCGAATAAGAAGTTCTACTTCCTTTATTAATTAAAAAAATACATCACAAGTAATTCATTTCAAACTAAATATAATAAATAAAAATTCATTTGTTGGTTGTTCGAAATGAAACAATCAACCCCAGTCTTAAAATTACTAACACAGTCCGTTACGAATCAGATTCTTAAATCGTCATCTTCGAAAAACGTATCACATTCATCGTTATCACATACATCAGCCAGGCTTGAGCTAGTGATTGTTGAATTAAGATGCAAATTTTTATAAAACGACAATATTTCAAGGGACGTCCAATTATCACCAAAATGTTTCGTTAACAAACTATTGATATCTTTCAATTTGGCTGAGTTAAAAGTTCTTCCCATAGTGACCTGATCAGGAAAATTTTCTGGAACAGAACAGCCTCTTTTTAACACCGAACGTGCTACACATAAATCTGACCGGTAAGCCACCTCACCACGTATGCACAGTCCTCGCTGTGACCGCCTTATAATAAATCGTTTCGATTTATTAAACTCAAAATGCCATTTACCAGTCGTTTTATAACATGATGCTGACTGAGATTTCCAGTCGTATACTGGACATACTTGGCTTCCTATTGTAATTACCGTACCATAATCGGAATATATATTTTTATAATCGTCAGGTCCAATAATAGTGTTCAATGATTTGGTGCGCTTTTCGAGCAATGCAAATACACGATCCGGTGGTATATATGAATGGCCCGGGACAGGGTATATTATCTGAACCTCTTTAATGTTTGGAGGTGCGTTATTTTTCAGCCAGTAAGAACACATAGCTACCATCGCGCTATTCTTATTTTGAGCCCCGCATCCATCGCAAATTAATCTAATAATATTTATATCTAAAGAAAAGCTGGCGCTCGTGAGGCGATTAAACACAGCAGATGATATTTCATTACATCCTTTTGGTCGTTGTTCTTCAGTCCATACATATAGGAATATATTTTCCTTCGATAAGGTGGTGTTTGAGGATCCTTGTACAATAGCCAAATTGTAAAAGTTCAACTGTCGACTGAAATATGTCGCCTGATCGGGCACCTTTGGCAACGGCATATTTTTTTGGCAATCAAACGAAAATGTAATCATTTTGTCAGATTGTTCCTTAGCTAAAGAATAAAATGCCTTTGCTCGTAAGCTGTGAATTCGTTTTTCAGTCATTAAATTCGATTTCTCGCCTGCGTTTTGACTGTTTTTAATTTTTTCTTTATACATTAGGCATTTTGAGCATTGGTCAGTGGATGGTGTTTTAAAACTTACGTTGAAATTAGTTCGAAATATATTTTGAAAAAACCATTTTGTAACTGGTATGTCTACGTGAGTTTTGTTAAACATTTTCCACATTCGTTGAATAGATAAATCTCCAGGAAGGTATTGTCTGGCAGATGTTTTTGATCGACAATAATGATTTTCCAGAACGTAGAAGCTTTTAATAAAAAATTTTACGGCGTCCTTTCTAGGTTCGTACATCGCAGCTTTTCTATTGCCCCCACGATTTTCCTTTGGTATTGTACCAGATTCAAAAAACCGTTTACAAATTCCATTGATACGTTGTAGTCCAATCTTCAAAATGTTTTTGAATGCCAGTAGACAAACTCGAATTAATTTACCTTTTCTGTTTTTTACAAAGTATTTTGTAACGAATTTTTTTTGTGGCCCACCAACTCTACGATCAGTTCTAGCTGGTACACTTATTTTAGTATAACCTAAAATGAAAGCATCTTGTAAAGGCTTCGAATCACACAAATAGAATTGCTTGTTAAATAAGTAGCAATCGTGGCCTATCAATTGATTGCACCGATACGAGTTCTTTTTTTTGTGCTCACATGTTGGCATTTTAGGAAGGCCTTTTGATTTACATCTAATAAATAATCAAATAATTATTGATATTATCTTGAAAAATTAAACATTATTTAGTTTTTACCTTGCTAACTTAGCTTTTGTAGATTTCCATTCGTTTGCTCTTCGCGGCTTTTTGCGCGGGTGATCCAAATTTTCTACCACCTTGTTTATTTCCATGAAAACACGTTTGTTAATTTTTAACTAGAATAAAATATTTTTATAATAAATATTGTATATTTAATTAAATAACTAAAATTTATAAAATACTTACTGAAAAACCCAACCAATCGCAATAAAATTTATTTCTGGACTATTTCCCTCCAAAATAAACGTCAAAATTTGAAATTGGAAATGTTTTGTTTTATTACGATTATTTTTTTGTTAGCACTTTGATATAGGAATTGTAGCAGTTTGTTGCAAAAAACGGTTTATATTGGAAATAATCTGTTTTGATGCAACACTTTAATTGGAAAATATGTGGTTTTGTTGCAACTACTACATTTAATTGTTAATTTGAAAAGGAAATATGATAGTATGAAGCGTCAAAGTAGTCTAAAAATTGAGAGTTTAGATAAACGAAAAATTTGCTATCATTAGTTGAAAATGAGAAAAAAATGGAAAAGAGTCGGTTTTGATTCTACTCAACTCATATAACAAATGTTGTCATTTCTAGTGTTAAAAAAAATGATTCGAAAAAATTTTTATTTGAAACTAAATTCATAATGTTTTTGTTTTTTTAAATCATTTTTTTGTAAACGTTATACAATTTTCTAAATATTTGCAACGAGCGAAAAAGCTCCTATGAAACCTGCAACTTTTGGTGGACCGATTTCGATGAAACAATTTATAGAAAATTATGATGTTCAGTTGATCGCACAATTTATAGAAAAAGTATGATGTTTCGCCGTATTCATTCGCTCCGTCTGGGTCCTAGAGAGGCCACAAACATTTTGTCTGAGGCAATACATTTTCATGTTTACTATACTTTATTTTACTACGTAAAAGAAAGTAAAAAAATAGTGTATTTTGTTTATTTGGAGTAGTTTGGACACAATCGGTCATATTCAAAATAATTACTTCCATGTTTCTTAAAATAGAAACATATTTTAAGAAGTCGTAATCTTAATATACAATTAGTATTTTCTAAAAGAAAAACGTATAGAACGTTAAAAATATTGTTTGTGTGTTTTAAATCTTTGCCATCTGTTATGGAGTCGAAGCACTCCCAACTCTGTCGTAGTTCGTTTTACGCCATACCTTACGCTGTAGCCAAATCGAGGACATGAAACTATAGGTCCGATTCATGTTGAACCATCTACGCATTGCATAGCTCCATGCCAGGCTATAACACTGAAATGGAAGATGAGATGGGTCGCCTCTTTAGGTTGACTACTCGATTCATACTGGTATTTTGCTAATTACCGCATTTCGAGTCTTACAGCTTTTTGAAAGGAAAAACTGGTTTACAGTATTAGTTACAGTCATAAATTAAAAGTATGTAAAAAATCAATTCAATTGTGTTAATGAGTTAAACACTAATATTATTTATAAATCCTCTTCATTAACACTTTTTATGTATATATAATAAATAATTGCCATTTAATTAAGAAAAGTTGCAAACTGGAGCGCACTGAAAAATTGTATGATGTCATTGCACATAAACTACGTGTATGTACAAATAGCAAATAAAATTACACAATACATATAATATATGTAATTTAAATATAATTTATTTCTACTTTTTACATTTAACCAAAATAAAAAGTAGTTTATGAAACGATTAAAATATTTTTTTTTTTTGTATTTCAAGATCATGCAATTACATCACAACCAATTTAGAAGTGTAATAAAAAAACGTGGCTTAGGATAACCTACGCGACCTTAATATTTCGCATACAATTAAAATTCACGATGAAAGACGTCAACTTTTACTCCAATTTCTCATTATCGAATCCGAATTAAAACGAGTTTTTGTGTTGAGGCACAATGCGATCTTGAATATAAAACAAATTATTTATTAAAGTGTTTATAAATAAGTAACTGATGACTACCTAGTTTTATACTAAAATACAAAAAAAAAATATATTTGCACAGTACATAACGTAAAATGTACAAGAAAATCAACTTCTTTCTTTCTAGTATGCTGTGGTTGTTGTCTTATGCGGTTTGTTCGAGTACGACAACAAGAATGCCTATGGTTAATTAAATAAATGACAATGCAAGGCTATCTCTTGTTCATATAAATCAAAACTAACTTTAGTCTGTGTATTTGTAGCATAACAAACCTTTTATGTATTAAGATAAAGAAATTATATTTCCTTGATGTCCGAGTCTTGAAAGATTTGTTCGACTTATGTTACCTTAACAAATATCTTTCTCAATTGTACAACAATAAATTCAATGATCTCCTAATTGTAAATAATCTGTCTACATGTCAACTTATTTTTGTCACCTTGTATAGCCTTATACATGAACTTGAGTAGATTACAATTTAAATAACCCAAGAATTCCTTATAAATATTTTTTCAAGGATATTCGGCGAAGTATTATTTTAAAAACCAGTTAAGTACGTACCTACCTACATTTAATCAAAACACTTTGCACAAGAATGTATATGCTGATTCATATTAACAATGAGGTAGTTTATAGGAAATGCAATCTTACAGTAAAGTACCATTGTCCTCATTTGTTATATAGAATATAACTTTTTGACATTTTTATAATCAATCATCCATCACTCACATTAATTATTCATTAATGATTTTTTTAAAGCTTGATCCAAAGTTGAAAGTTTCTTACCATCCTTACAACAGCGGCGTTCTATACTTCCTCTAATTTAAACAAATAATTTTTGTTTCATACCTAAAAATATTACAGCCGGCAGTCTACCAGTAAATTGAGTCACCATAATAGGTGTGTAATTGCGAAATTATAATAATGGTTCTACTAAATTCTATAAATCGGCTGTTTTAAAGTCACAAATATGTGTAAATTGTTACTTGCATTTTACGTATGAGTAATTTAAAAAAATGTAGCAAATCATTAAACTACCTTGACCAATTCGCCACCGGGGAAAAATTCTGTAAAACCTTGAAACTTATTCGTGCTGGTTTACAGATAAATCATACATTAAAGAATGACGCGGCACACTACCATATACAAATCCGTGCTATTAGAATCAAACTTAAATGTCAAAAGAATATTAATTTTTAGACTTACTGTCGTCTGGGATATTCAAGGATTTAGTTGTTGAACTTCTGTCTGCTGGTCGTTCTACTGAAATATGTTATCATAGATGAATGTATTTCTGCTGAATCAATTTAAAAAAAGATAGATAATTTGTTTTAAGCAGGATGTTTAAAATAATTTACAATAGTTACTTAACCCATTAGTGCATAACGTACGTTTATTCGGACTCTTATTTTTTAATTTTTTACTGTCTACTGCCCTGATGAGTATAAGTAATTGCACCTGACTTCACATTGCAAAATAGCCATATTTACCATTTCATTTCATTCTGTCATTCGTAGCTGTATTTTTTGTTTTAATAAGTGAATTAATTCTGTGCAATGGAAATATCAATAATTAATTAGAGGTACACATACAGAGAATATACTGTTTGGTTTCTTCATCATTATAATTTGGTTTGATGCCCATAATGGACATTATGCATAAAACATAATACGAGTATTGATACAAAATTTTACATTTTAATAAACGGCCGTTACATATGACTTACTCGATGTTCTTCTCAAGGCAAATGTGGTAAATGACGAGATACCTCCAGAGGAACAATAAATATATCGAAACCAATGAAAATAGCTATCGTTCAGATAATGAGCACGAAAGGGACCTCTCCCATTGAAAACAGTTTGCGAACTGAAAATTCAAGAGTCGGACTGAGATGATGAAGATGATTTTTCACTGTCGTCATTCTTATCAAAACATCCAAAAACTTATCAAAAAATGAAATCGATCGACGTCGAATTAAATTTGAATTTAGTGACAAACTTGAAGAAGTAAAACCTCCAAATGTACTTCTAGATTTGTAAAACCCAATCGATTTTTTTAAAATGTTTTTAAGTAACATACCGTATTGTCTTCGTTAATTCATTCTACAGAAAGAAGGAATAGGATCAATCACGTGACCTAAGAATGTTCTGAACGAAACATAATAAAAGAACGTAATAGATAAAACTGAATACTTTTTGATACGAGTAGCATCATTTATTTTTGACAGACGAAGTAAATTTTTCACTGTGTAGTGTGTTGTGTTGAATCCAAATTTAATTAAATAAATAATTTATAATAAAAATGGATGGAAAAAATAGCTTGTGCAATGTTATCGAGCAAAATTGGTTGGAGTTTTTTTTTTTTTTTTTGAAAGTGATTCAAGTGATGAATCCGATGACAACATAAAAAATAAGCCCTCCAAAAATCTTAACTATTTTCGCATACTAATCTGAAAATTCCTAAAAAATAAAAGAATAGACAAAAAATGAACAGAAAACGTAGAATGAATAAAAGTACGATTACCGTCAATTTTAAAACGTTCGGAATATTCAGAATGAATAAACGAAAATACCCATAGTGGCAAAAGTCAATTTATATAGTCGCCAAAAATGTTAGCGTAACTGCGCCTCGTGATGAAGTTATTTTACCAGGAGGTTTGATGTTATCGAGTAACGCTTAAGATCAAAAAAAATGGCTTTTTGGTGAAAAGAACCTGATGCACGCACCTAAACACTCAACTTACATTTGAACGATAATTCAAAATATAACCAATGACTTGAATGAATGACAAGCTGTATAAATTACGTCCGCTAATAAATTTGTTAAACTAATATTTTCAAAAATTTGGAGTGATGATATATATCATGCTTACATCAGTGGAAAGACAATAAAGTCGTTATAGCAGTTTCGAATTTTGAGAAGCACGAGAAACCACATACTCGAGTTGTTGCTGCTGAGTTGCAAAATCAAAGGCTCCTATTATTCAACCACAACTTATTGCAAGCTACAAAAATGGGAATAGGAGATGTTGATAAAATTAACGGATAAGCCTAATGCGGTGTGCTGTTCAAGTTTACTCGCTTCTCGAAGATAATGCTTCTAAAATCATTTTTAAAATTTTTGTTAGTTGTGAACTCTTTTATTGCAAATATGTTTTATTTTTGCTTCAGCTTTTGACTCCTTTTCGGCGTAATTTTCAAAAGCACTTAACAAAATTTTTCATACAAAAAGTGGATATAGCAAAAAATCGGAAAACAAATTTTCATAGAAAAACGGCTATCTCGGTACATTCAAAAAAAAAAATAAAAAATCAATTGTTGAAAGTACACTACATGCCTTGCTACAATACGCCTTAGGTATAATTATAACATTTATGTCAGTCCATTTACTTGGAATGAGGCGGAGTTCTAGACCGCCCTTGAAGATAACTTCAAGCCTTGTAAAGTTAAGTTAGTCATTTTAAGTCCGCCGACTTATAAAACTTAAAGGAATTTTTCCTTCTTATAACCTGGCTTACAATACCAACGACTCTGTTGTTCTCAGGCGTTTGTGGCGCAGATTCAGAGCTACCCGGAAAGTGAGTTTCCAATAGTAGTTCCAAGGATTCTGCGTGCAAGAACGATCGTTAAGAAAAGTCGGAGTGGTGCAGATCCGCTCGAAACGCGATAATTTGAAACGAGATATGACAAAACGTGATATGGTACAAAACGCAATATTTCAATATGCGATATTTCAAAACGCAACATTTCAAAATGCGTTATGGTACAGAATGTGCATTGCGAAGCGACGCTAGCGCAGCGACACGATTGATACCGACCCTATATACTCTCACTCCAGTCGATTTTTAAATTCCTATAAACTGAAATTAAATTTCCCCTTCACCCACTTGATATAACCCGTTCCTGAATTCTCGTTTTGTACCATATCGCGTTTTAAAATATCGCGTTTCAAATGGGACCCGGAGTGGTGAGACTTAGAGATAACATTTTACGCACTCCTCTATTTCACTACAGCATAACCGACAGACATTTGTTTTAGCATCTCTTAATCCGTATTTGCTTGTTTTGAGGACTTGCTTGTGTGTTTTGAACTACTTTCGACCACATTTAGCTGCTCCACTAGAACATCAAACTCTTGTGTTGAATCAGAGCAATTTAGAGCCGGTACCGGTAATGAATTACTTAGAATAGCTCTAAAATTTTCCCAATAGGTTCTCCTCCTGTTTCTTGAACTAGTTTTTTGATGGGTTCAAATTGGAGATGAATGTGATCAGAAAAGGAATGATCCCTCGTCACCTTCCAATTCACAAAACTACCCATAATATCATCTGAGACAAGTGTAATTTCTAGTACTAGAAAAACTTAAAATTTGTAAAAATGAATGATATGTAATATTTTTTATAACAGTAACGAAAAAGAGAAATAACATATAAGCCAAATTTGATAACTACATTAGGTTATGGAAACAGAACTTATGTATATCATGTATCGGCAACCCTTATAAAATCCAACAATTAAGCTCTTTAAGGGGTTTATAGAAGTAATCATCATGTTTCGAACACTAATCTTTACAACTTTGGTTACATAATTTAGACGTTCTCAATGCTTGTTGTAACCACAGCTGTGTTGTTTGATAACAGAAATATATTCAGATTTTTAGTACCAAGAATGCAGGAACCTATCTTCTTCGTGTATATCACTTTATGTATATTTAGTAGTTCTAAGTCCAAGTACCCGGTCACCATTGACCCACCGATTTTGGACTAGGAAAGTATCTATCTCCATTGCTTCCAGTTTGAGCATGTGCGCAGCCGAACTTGTCTTGGAGGTTATTCTGTAACAACCTCAACATAAAGTTCACTCTTATACTTCAACCTCAACCCTCAACCACAGTTGCATCAGAGTATTTCTGACTGTGGTTCCTCCAGTGACGCCCAAAGAATTCCCATCAAAGTGGACATATCCGTGTCTTTTGAGAGTATTTCTCCCTCCTCACCCGTATCCTTGATGTTCAAGGATATGCTAACCTATAATTAGCCTTTGGTTCTTCCAACTGGGTGGATTTCCAGAATTTCTTTCTTATTGCTGTGATCCAAGCTGTCGATCTAAAACTGCAAGGGACTGCCTCTCTAGCGACTACCTCTAGTCAAGCACCACGTCAGACTTAATCTAGGCTCTCTATAGCTTTTCTGTACAAGGTCAGTGACCGTTGGTCGGCAAAAAATGTCAACTTGACCAAAAACTTCTATTGCAACATCATCTGTATCAGCAACCACCTTAAAGTCGTATTAATTTAATTAATTATACCAAATTTTAACGTTCAAAACACCAATATTTTTTTCTGTTCTGTAAGTAAGTTTTTCTTCTAAATTTATTATTAAAAATTGTGTTTTCTTTTATAAGCTTTTACTCCTAAAATATTGTTCCACCTACACTCTATTATTTTTGTTAATTCTATTTTAAAATGTGTTTAGATTAATTTTTTTTAGCATTTATTCCTTGGAAATGAGTATACGTTTACACTCGAAACGTCGGCATAACGAAATAATAAATATCAAAATAGGCTTCATACCAGACAAAGTGTATTATAAATAATACAGAAAGCCTAATAACCGAAATAATGTGACTTTAATTGTTTGAGAACATGATAAAATAGCAATTCTCGAACAATATGTACAGTGGGCTTGGGATCGTTATTCTGCTAGAAGATTCAGTTTGTGTTTAAAATCCAGTTTTGTTCAGTTTGTGTTTCAATTAGTTGAAAAGCTAGGGCTATCAAATACAAACTGATAACGACCCAAAATACATTGCGCATGTTATTCGAGAATGGCTATTTTATCGTATGTACAAAACACCACGAAATAAAACAACCTCTCGGAGGTAGTGATATCATCGGATCAGAGGCGTACTCAGGAATTCAATAAGTGGAGGGGGAGGGTTTAGAAGAAAAACAAACAAAAAAATTCAAGCAAATAAATATTTGTATTAATAACAATCGTAGGCGTTACAAATTTATAATCTTATATTCAATCGTCTTGACTATTGAGCCAGTTCGTCCAAAACCTGTACCATTGAAATGATAATATGTATCACGATGAATGTGAATCGTCTCTAAACCACTTAACCTTTCTTCACTTACAGTACTACGTAAGCAAGGCTTCAATAACTTTAATATTGAAAACGAGCGCTTTGTTGTCGCTGTCGTAATCGGTAGTGTAACGAATATTTCAATTAATTCCCTGACGGAAGCAAATAAGTTTTTCTATACGTAAGCGCGTCCATTCCATTTTTTAAACATCTATTTACATAGCTCTGAAACATATTTTTACCACATTTGAAATTCTCCTAATCATTCTTTCACATTATTGTTTAAAACAGATGTATATTTTATAAATAAAATTGTTGCTGCTCCTTCAATTTGTTTATCATATACAAATTCTCTGTTTTGTAAAATGCACGAAACTGCAAAAATGTCTTTGTGCTTACTGGGATGTTTATCAATTTCCCAAACAGAGAGTTCAAAAATTTGTTCGATATTCTGTAATACTGTTCTGGAGTTTCAATAGCAATATTACACCGATGAATTTATTTTCAGCTGCAAATAAAATATCACGGATTCGTGGCGCTGTACCCATCTGGTAGGGCATAGCTGTTTCAAGCGCCTGACTCACGATTCGGGAGTAGAGCTATCTATGACTTGTGTCAAAATTGATTATCGCTTATGAGTATTAAAAAATTTTTAAATAGTAGGCAGAGATCCCATACAATTTGTTATACTCGCTACGCTTAACAATGTTTTCTAATAAAACATTTGCGAGACCGTTGCCAGGTAGCTCAGTAACCGGAAGAAAATCTTCACGAATTTGGTCATAATCTAAACAACGAACACATAAAGAAAACTGCTATCAAATATATCACTTGTCTCATCAGCAAGGAATGTAACACCTTTAGCAGCATTAACTCGATTTACTATCGTACGTATTAGTAAGCGGTTACAAACACTAATAATCTCGTTTTGAATTTTTAGATTAATGTATGTGGCATTCCTAGCACATAACTCTAAATGGGATTTTAATATTTCATTTCCAGATCGTAATCTGAGACGTACAAGTGCGTGAAAACTCCCGTCATTGTGAAACAGTTCCACTTCAGTTAGGCTACCTGTAACTTTATGTCCTCGTAACGAAATGCCATGACGGCCACAAAATATAATTGTCTGAATTATAGGGTGTAATTTGGAGCGATTTTTCAATATTTGCTGTTTCACATCCGAGTCAAACAAAATGTCCACAGATTCCGTATTCTTTGTCTGCATTGCTAGACGAATTTGTACACGAATAAAAGAGGTTTTGTGATACTCATTTTCGTGATGTTTGTTAAAAACCCTCAGTGGCGTCCTCCCTAAAGGAAAATGGATTTTTGACTAGTTTACCTAACGGTTGATGTCGCACACCACTGTGATTTAACGAAAAAAATACACAAAGTTTGCAATAAATAAACTAACTGTAAGTTAGAAGAGTAAAACCAGAGTAGGAACCAAGTGCAAATTTTATCCATTAATAAAATATCCATAAAATTCCAAATAAGATTCCGCCGTTCCACACGCGATTATTTTTGAAGTTACTTCTTTTCGTCTTTTTCCCCATTTACCTATAAAACCCGCTTAAATTGCGACTCATTTTTCAACAAAAATTTTTTCGGTGAAGTAGCTTTATTATAAATAGAAATGAAATAAAAAAATTTAAGGTCATTTTTGAGAAGCAGATTTTACTTTAAATTTTATTTTAGACATTGCAGAATAAAACAATACAAAAAAATTTTGTGTTTAAAATAAGGTTTTAAATTAGCAATTAAAAATATATTTCGACTTAGTTTGAAAAAAGAAGTAACTTCAAAAATAATCGTGCGTGGAACGGGCCATTGTAGCAGGCCTGTGATTTTACTGGATGATTAACTAATGAAAGCAGCAAATAATATAAGCTAAGTTTAAATCATATAAACATAAATAATATTTCGTGATATATTTGGTTCATTTTAAAATCAAAATAAGCTACTAGCTATGCTTTCTCCAGTTTCTCCAAAAAAAAATATTTTTTTATTCTGTAATTTCTTAACATCGAAGATGTTTTTGGGGTCGCATTATATAGAAAAATGCAACGAAATTTTTTCCCACGAATATGCAACGAAATAAAAAAAAATAAAGTAAATACGAGAGAACCAAAACACGCTGGTGCGCCAATTTTGTTTTGTGCTCTCTCTATGCACCTATTTCTCATCTACGATATCAATTAGTGAGCGTAATATACAAATAAAAAACAAAAAAATAAAGTAAATACTAGAGAACCAAATCACGCTGGTGCTCCGAAAATCAATTTTTGGGCTTAATTTTTTTATTTTTAGGTCTATATAAATGCAAGTACTGTAGCCCAAAACAAATCAGTAGGCTTTGCTCCGGTTGTCGCTACTATATGTGTTTTGGTGAAACCACTTTTTTCAATACAAATTTAAAAGTTCTCTAGTTGCTACCAGCGTAACAGAATTATAGTTCGTGTGTATCCGATAAATTTTACATTTTATTTTATTCCCCTCATTGTCTGTTTCAAGTTTTTTAATGTGTTTGAGTAGATAAGACAATAATAAATTGATTTCACCAATTTAGCTGTTTATTTTGATTACAAGCTGTTGAGCCTATCTGTAGGGAGAAATTTTTGTATCATGGTTTTTTTTCTATGTTTTTCTGTCGTTTCAATATATTTTTTGTTTTTTTTTTTGTACATTTATAAAAATCGTCATTTAGAATCAGTTGCTCGGAAATGTTCATACATTTAGTAGTCCGCGTGTTTCAATAATAAAAAAATATAAATAACACAGGAAAGCCAAATAACCCTTTATAATTAAATAATACAGGGTTTCGGCATGTAAATATTTATTTTTAAGCGTAATATACTCTTTCTATTAGATTCAAAATCTTAAAAATGTAGTTTTCGACATGTTCGACATGATGCATATTTGCAATAGTATACATTTAAGTTGTAAATTTCCAAATTGTAAGGGTTTTACATACATTAAATTTGGAGGAGTTCCACTGCCTTGTGCTTATCAAAGCTAAAGATTGCCTTAAAGGTTTTCGTAACTAAAGTAATGATGTTTAAATGATGTGTGATATGAAGTAAAGGTATGTGTTTCAATTTCAATTAATTATGTAAGAATTACTTTTGAAAATACTTTTATTTTAATTTTTATTGAAGGCCTGCGTATGGTATGTACTAAATTAAAAATAAATTAATTAAATCTTATTTTTGTAGGTTATAATTAAAACTTAATTATAATTGCGGTTTTAATCTTATTTTAGGTAATAATGGATCCCATATCGGAAGTAGTGAGAAAGTACCAACTGATATTGAATTCAAAACCGTATATCCCAAATCTGAAAATGGTGGACGGTATTATTAAGAAATTTTTTTAATGTACCTGTCATCGGATGACGATTTAGTTTTTAATTTTTTAAAAGATTGTGGCCAATTTTATTTGCATGAACTGTGGGTCTGAGATGAAAGCTCAGAGTAAAACAGTATTTTTGGGATTGCGGGCAGATGAAAAGGGGAGAAATATGCACATATAGAAAAAGTTTTAGACATGGGTCTTGGTTTACGAATAGTAAATTAACCATCGCAAATATTTTATTGATGACGTATGGGATTTTGGTGAAGGAATCCGCTACGTCATTAATTAGAGAGTATAGTTTCTCTTCCGCAACCATTTCTGATTGGAATCAGTACGTGAGAGAAACTATATCCGACTACATGAAGAGGCAACAAGAACCCATTGGAGGACCATAGGTGATTGTCGAAATCGACAAAAGTAAGTTCAGAAAACGGAAATACAACAGAGGGCACCATGTCGAGGGACAGTGGGTATTCGGTGGCGTTGAGCGGGAGTCGGGGAAGTGTTTCCTTGTCAAAGTGGACAGAAGGGACAAGGAAACACTTGTTAGTTTAATAAAACATTTTATTTTGCCGGGATCAATAATAATCTCAGGCTGTTGGAAGGCCTACGACAGTCTGGGATATGAAGGGTTTCGTCACCTCACGGTAAACCATTCATACAATTTTGTTGATCCTGTGTTCAAGGCTCATACAAATACCATCGAGAGTACCTGGCGGCATGTAAAGGCCACATTGCCGGCGTATAAATTATTCCTAGCAGATTATATGTTTAGGGAACTAGTGAAACACCAAAATGGCGATGAGGTGAACGTTTTTTTTGAAATTATTCGCCAAGTGAATTATAGTGACGTTTAATTATTAATTATGTGATATTTTATAGTGATATTTTTGAAATTTATATTGTTTTATTTTATATTTTTTTAATTGAAATATTTTTTTTTACAGGTGATTTGAACGGCGACACCATCGTTTTACTGTCAAAAAATTTGCGATGCGATACTTAAACTGTTCCAAATCATGCATTAAAGGGTTAATTCTTTATTTTCTCTTAGAAGTATTGGCTTATACGTACTTTTCAAATTTTGCTACTTTCGTCACCCGTAGGAAAAGTTATGTTACGTTACAGAGTGTCTACCTGTTTTCCGATCCCTGCCTTTTGGAAAGGGAGCCTCTTGTTGCATTTCAATAATCATGTTAGCTCATGATAGCGTTTACATATTCCTGACCGTTCTCTCCGTCAGGGGATTCATGTTGCTCTTTGCTAGAGCTTTCTAGGCTCTTTTCCTGATTTTGTAAGTTGATACGAGGGGACCATCCTTGCATTTGCTCATGTCTCCTTAGATTGTTTTCGATTTCCATAATTGTTCGTGCTTGTATCCTGTTTTTTCAGTAAGTCTTTGAGACTAGGCCTAATGTGTTACGACTGTATGGTCGCAACGACGATTTTTTTTGTTATTTTATTCACCGCGGTTGTTGTCTTCGTTTCGCCCATCTTCTCTTATGTTTTTATTCACCTCTGTGTTTGTCTGTGAACGCACCCGCGACGTTTTGTTTTGTTCCCCATTGTGTGGTGGCGCGGAGGTGAAGAGAAGACGAGAGAGAGAGAACAATGCGCATCGAGTGTGTGCGAAGTAAAACGTTTTGGGAAAAATGTTTTTTTCTTATATGTCTCTCTTTTGTACCAACGAAAATTTGGTATAAAGGAGAGACAGAGAAGAGAGATTCATCTCTTCTAAAACGTTTTACGAGTTGTGCGGGGCTCGAATGTTTTATATGATGGCATTCAAGTTTTGATTTTTGAAGACGTGGCACTGCGCGCTAGTTTTTTTTGACAAATAGAGTCTGTCTTGAATTGTGGAGTGTAATAATTTTTTTTTCTTTTGGTGTTGATCCACTTTAAAGAAATTATTTTTTTTATTCAAAATATACGCTTAAGAATATATACCACTATATAGTATTAAATTAATAAACTATACATATATGTACTGTATAATAAAATAAAATAAAACATATTGTGTAAATAAAATCTAGAAATTGGAAAAAAAGGAATTTGGTGTTTTGAAAAGTGCATCTGTGTATCAAAATGGCGCACAAGATTTAAATTAATAAAATAAAATAAAAATTTTAGAACATTTTATACTAAAATAAAGAAGAGTAGTAAATTGTTATCAAGTAATTCATCATCTGAATTATATAGTCACGATAAACAGGGTGTCTCGAAAGTGGATGACACGAGTGTATATAATTCACTAAAAATTAGCATCGTTGGGTCAAACAATTTTTTTTGTGTACATACGGTTTAGGCGATACAACGCACAACGGATTTTGGCGGCCAGTTGAGGCCAGACTAATTCATCGGCGAGTGTGACGGGCGGCTAATTGTGGCTCGCCTCATATTTTATCGGTGGTCAATCGAGGCCGTACAAACGGCGAATTTCGGAGATAACAGCGGTATAATTAACGTGTGATTTGATCCATTTAATCTACGGCGGTAAGGCGCCTAACATTGACGGCTACCAACCGAGGCCTAATTAATTTAATTTTGGCGAGACAACGCCCTATATTTTTGGGTAGTGATGGGTGTGGTCCCTGTATAACGGCGAAACAACAGTCACTATTATTCTACGGTTTATGGCAGAAGACGCCCACCCAGTTATTTGCAGGTGGCCAGTTGAGGCCACTTTATTTGCGGTTTTTGGCTAAAACAACCAACGTTATATTACGGTTTATCGGTGAGTCATCGGTGAACTAATTAGTTACGGGTGGCCAGGTGAGGCCACTCAATTTTATTGTGACACGTTTTGGTGGCCAGTTGAGGCCACTTTATTTACGAGTAAGGCGAGACAACGCCCAACATATTTTGGCGGCCGGTCGAGGCCAAAATATTTATCGGTCGCTCAAGGCCGCAACGGTGTAGGCGAGCCAACGCCCAATATACGGGAGTCTAGTGGAGGCCACATATTTTTGGGTTTTGCTTTACAACGGATTCGGCGGCCAGTTGAGGCCAGCCGTTTGGGTAGTGCGGAGTTTCCATCAGAATCCGGCAACGGGGTAGTCAACAAGGGACCCCGCAACGCATCTAACGGTAGCCAACCGGCTATTGTTGTTTTATTTTAGCTTACGGCGGAAGACGCCCAACGGTCCGGGTGGTGTACACCTGTGGCATGACGGCACCAAGGCCGCAACATTATTAGTTTATTTTAATTAAGGTACGATTTTTTTTTATTTTTTTTATTATATTTTTGCTCAGTTTTATTTATATTTTATATTCTTTACATTTTTATTTATAAATTTAAATTTTTGTAATCGAGCGCCGCACAGCGGGTGCGCGCTCGATGCATATTGTTCGCTCTCTCTCTCTCTCTCTCTCTCTCTCTCTCGTTCCCTCCCTTTTTTTTTTTTTGGGGGAAGTTGTTTCCTTTTGTTTTGTTGTGTTTTCTGTAAATAAAATGAAATATTAAATTTTTTGGTCGGTATGATGGGAGCGGAGACTCCCTTTGTGTCGGCTTAGTGATTGCGGTCCCTTGGTGCCTGCATCCAATTTCGTAACCAGGGCTCGACCTTGTTTGAGTTCGAATGGATGCGCGCACCAAGGCACCTCTACCGTTATCATTTTTTTTTTTATTATTTTTTATCTATTATTTGATTATCTGCTGTTCGTTCCTCAGGTACCGGCGGACGAATTTCGGCGGAACTCCGGGTATACTTTATTATTATTTGCGTTTTTATTTTTATTTAATTATCTGTATTCATCACGGTGTAAGCCAGGAGCCATGCATGCCTCAAACCCTACGACCCTTCGCACTTCTCCCTGAGAACGTAGCCGGCAAAAATCACCGTGGAGGCCTCTGCATGCGCTTAGTGATATCTGCAGGTTGGCAGTAGCCAGCCTGTAACAAATGACCAAAGTTTCTCATTGGTTAGCTATGCCTTAAACAGCCGGCTTAAAGACCAAAATCCCTACCAAAATTAGTTTCCGGAGTTTTAAGAGCACTGGTCTCCTCTTTTTTGTATTATTAGTGCCAGATAACGGAGCAAATATTATTGCAGCAAGTAGGTTAACTAAATTTAACCATTTACCCTGTTTTGTGCATACTCTGAATTTGATTGTTCAAGACGCATTAAAGTTAATAAGGCCAATTCACATGAACGGTAAGGCTGTTGTAGATTTTTTCAGCCGAAACACCCATGCAGCATCAAAATTAAAACATTTTCAAAAAACTGAATGATGGGTCGGTTTGGAAATTGAAAAACGATGTCGCCACGTGGTGAAATTCTACACATATTTAAACGCATGGTACAGTTGAAGAAATTTATAAATGATGCATTGGGCGTCCTCGATAGCTCTATTGAAAGGTTACATTCTGAAAAATGGGTAATTCTCCGTAAATTATGCCGTTTACTCCAAACAATTGAGCTAGTGACTGGAGCTGAGTACAGACCAATGACTATAATATATACAATCAAACCTGACGAGCATAGTATCTGTTGGCGAAAATTTATTCGTAGCTTTATAAGCGGATTGAAAAACGATTTAATAAAATTGTTATGAACATAATTATTTGCAAACCAGAAGAGTCCGTAATCGCCAACGAAACCGATGTGATTTTAATACATAATAACGTACTACCACAAACAATTGAGGAAGGTTTAACTACTTCCGAAAAAAAAAAATCTTGATTTGGGATTATTTTGATTTCGCAACCAAATCATTTCCATACCTCAATCATCTGCAATTATAGAAGTTTGCCAATATAGTGAGGAACCGGATATAGATCGGAAGGAAGACTATCTAAAATGATAGCAGTCTAGAGAGCTTGTATATCCACGGCTTGCGAAATTAGCCAAAAGCACCTATCGATAGTAGCAACTTCTGTGCCTTCAGAACGAATATTTTCTAAAGGCGATCAAATTATTCGAGTTATATTTTGTCGCCCTCGTTAGCTTAGTAAGTAGTGTGCTTGCTCTGTGACTCGGGGGTCCTGGGTTCGATTCCTTGTGGTAACCAGTAAAAAAGTTGCGACTGGGTGTTTTTAACGTGTCATATGTTATTTATATACATATGTTCGTCCATTTCAGATTTTCAAATTTACAGCCATAGTAGTTACGCCTTTGTCCTTAATATTTAAAAAAAATTTAAGTGAAATGCAGTCACCTAAAGTCGGGAAATTTTGAAAAAATTATTTTCTTTAATGCTAATCAAAATTATATATCGCACACCGCATGCAATAAAACGATAAGTACTACTTATCGCGTTATTGCATGATTGCTTTTTCTAATACATAAAAAAAAAGAGAATCTGCCTTTTTAATCTATTTTTTTTTAATTGTTCCTCCTGCCGATGCTGTGTTGCTTTCTAATAATACGATAAGTTAATTTCTATTTTTTGTTCCCGTTAATAAAACGATAACCGGGCTTATAGTTTTCATTGCAGTAACGAATACTATTCATAATAACGTATTTTGTTTTAGCACTTTTACGTTACTTTTGAACTGGAAAATATTTTGAAGTAGGCATTACAAGTCGTGTTCTATTTTTCTTACATGGGTTAAACAAATGTTTAATTTTTTCATTGCGGTTTGTTATCTAAAAAATTTTGGGTTAATCATTTATTTTTCTTTTAATTAACGCCTAAAAAAATTTAATTACAAATGGTTGTTTGTTCGCACAACTGTGCGAAATGGAGTTAAATTTAGAAGATAACGATTCGGGTAAGAACGATATTCAATTAATAAGGGCTTTATTGAATGACGGAAAATGATATTTTATCAACTATTTATTACACGCCGTTACAGATTCATTTGCGTGCTACGGCACCAATTCAGAGTACCATCATGATACAAGTGTATCTTCGATTTCATCTTTGAATACCAACTCCTCTCCAAAAAATATAGTTCAGACAAGAAAGCGAACAAGAAACATCAATCGATGGAAAAGAGTGAAATCGAAACGGCTAAAAATTTCAGGAGAGGCATTTCAAAATGCAGCAGGTCAGAAAGTCCCCGCAAAGGTACTAAAAAAAGGATGCACCGAAAAGTGTCGATTACGATGTCATGAAAGAGTACCACAGCGAGTGCGCGAACAAATTTTTAAATTCTATTATAAACTTGGTAGCAAAGAGCGCCAATGGGATTTCATTGCCAAATCTGTTCATGTCATCGATAAAAAAGTTACCAAAATCTCTAGTGGAGAAAGTCGGCGAAAATCTTCTCGGCTAAATGTTTTTGGACACATTTGCAATTTCAAATCAAGCGGTTGATACTGCTATTTCGAAAGCTGGAGAAGGTGGCAATGATAATCGCGGTAAGATATTTTTTAATTTAATTTTATGTATTGATTTATTTTATTTATTTATTTATTTATTTTTTAAAGAAATCTATTTTGTAATATACATGTATGATTTCAGATTATTTACAGTTATAGCTAAAATTATATTAAAACAACAAAAAACTTTAAAACAGAAAAAAAATATAAACCAAATTTTGGTTTAAACAATTAAAAATTTAGAAAAAAGTCTTTAAGGTTATTTTTAAAGTTGTCCTTTGATAAGTTGAAGTCAAACAAGTCGTCGATTAAGTTGAAAGATTTAGACATCCTATTAATGGGGTTGTTTTCTCCATAGTTGGTGGAATGGTGTTCAAGTGCTAAAAATTCATGGTTTCGAAATGTTGTGCATGGCACGTGAATTGATATGTTTTCCAAGTTGTAAGCTGAATCAACGTGACCAAGCAAAACGTTACCAATAAAAGCTGCGCCCAAGAGAAGTCGTCTATTTTCAAGCGTGCATATTTTGTAATCCGTGCAAAATTGAATTGATATAGAGTTTGCCATTTTTTAATGTTATGGTCATAAATAATGATTCTTTGTAGTCTCGATGTAAATGCAAAGGATTCGGAATGCGATATGAAATGCGTTAATTCCGAGTTGCTGTTGTTTTAGAACCTTTGTCTTCCATCTTTCTCGCCTCTTCCGTTTACAAACCCATTTGTAGTTGCTGTTCTTGTAAGGTAATTTACTAGGTGCGCAACAAAATTTCCTGTTTTTTTTAATGAAAAATTTCAATAGCAATATAAAAACTAGTTTATTCAAAGTATTGTCATTCGCTGTCTACCACATCCATGCCATCTCTCTGGCAATACATTAATACCACGACGATAAAACTCTTTGGAGACACTTATTTGGACCGAAACTATTCATGCAACCAATTTTGCACTTCTTCGAAACTGGCCAAGTATAGCCCTGCCATGCCATGAGCCATTGATCGAAACAAGTGATAATCCGAGGGGCCAGGTCTGGCAAAAAAAGCGGGTGTGGTAGCAGATCCCATCTCAGCGTTTTGATGGTCTCCTGGACGATGGGAGTACGATGGTATGGAGCATTGTTATGCTGCAATCAGACTCGTTCGTGTCTTGTATCCCATTCTGGCCAGATTGATGAGATGTTGACGGTTGCGTTCCCCAATGACAGTATAGCCATGTTTCAGCACGATTCCTTTCTGGTCCAAAACTCAGAGCACTGTCTTCTTTCCGAAGCGATTTGGCCGTGCCGTCGATGTAGATGCGAGGCCATGTGAAAGCCACGACTTTTTGCATTTATGATTCTTTAAAACATCCACTTCTCATCTCCCATAACAATTCAATGCAGGAAATTTTTTTTTCAAGCCGTGAAAGCAAAATTTCGCAAAATGGCTCTTCGGTTTTCTATCTGTCTCTGAGTCAACTCATGGGGCACCCAATTTTTGTTCCTTTTGAATTTTTCCCATAGCATATAAACTTTTGAAAATACCTTCGCGAGTTGTGTTTAATGCCTACGCAAGTTGATCTTGAGTTTGCATATCATCTTCATCCAATAGCGTTTGCAGCTCGGTATCTTCGAATGTTTTTGTCTTCCGGAGCGCTTCAATGACGTGCTTCAGCTGCATTTTTTTCAAGTTGAAGCAGAAAAGCAAAGATTTCCGCGAATGCTGTTTATTTGGCGTTCATGCTATGCACCAAACATAACTTTTTCCATAAATGACAACTAGATATGTCGCTAGCACTATCTATGTGTGAAACCAGGAATCTTAGTTTCGCACTTGATTAGTTCTAAAATATTGGATCCTGAGAGGATTCTTATATCGATGTTTTATATCTTCCTCTAAGACAACTTCAAAATTTAAACGTATTTTATAATTATTTAAAAAAAATATATTGAATTGGTTTTGTTATAGGTAAATATGTCCGTCTCATAAACGAACTGAAAGAAACTTCAAAGAAGCATGTTATGCGGCATATCTCATCTTTCCCAACAGTGGGATCACATTATTTACGAGCCCAAACCACTAAAATGTATCTCGAAAGTGGTCTTTGTATTGCAAAAATGTACAGAATGTATCTTCAATAGATTACAGAAAACAATATTAATACACGCATGTCACAGAACGCCAATACAGGGATATATTTAATTTTAAATTTAATTATGCCTTTTTTAAGCCGAAAAAAGATCAATGCAATGACTGCACGAGCTATACTAACATGTCTGCATCTGATAAAGACAAGTTCAAAATAAATAATATTAACCATGTGGCCAACAAAACGAATCAAGAAGACTCAAGAACATTGATAAAGCAACGGCCATAATTCATAAAAATGTCGTAACTGCTTCCTATGATTTTCAGAAGGTTTTACAGTGTCCTTTTGGTCAAACAAGTATTTTTTTCTACAAAAGAAAATTAAATTTACATAATTTCACTGTTTATAATTTGGGTCATCAAGGACATTGTTACTTGTGGGACGAAACGATCGCCAGCCAAGGCGCATCAGAAGTGGGTAGCTGCTTGTTTAAATGTATGTTAGAGGAAAAAAATAAGAACGATGTACGTAAATTCATTTTTTGGACCGATAATTGCCCTGGACAAAATCAAATATTATTTTCGTTTTATTCTTGGGCATCCAACCGATTGAAAGTAGATATTTCTCACAAATTTTTTGAAAAGGGTCACACCCAAAATGAGGGTGATTCAGTCCATTCAAATATTGAAAAAAACCGCAAGAAGAAAATTATTTTTGTTCCCGCTCAATATTATAGTTTAATTAGAAATGCGAAAGGAAGTGGATCGTCGTACAACGTACACGAAATCAAACAAACCGACATATTTAATTTCAAAAAATTGTCTGGCTCAAATTTTTTTACAAAAAACGAAGCAATTCATATAAGTAAAATCCCGGAAATATTCATTTCTAAAAATGAACCAAATAAACTACTATATAAATAATTAGTTTGATGAACATTTTAAACGAGTTTGATGAACATTTTAAAGAAATACTTTTATATTTTGAAGCAACCATAACTTCGAAACGCCCAGGGAGAAAACGGAAGCCAGTAAACCGTGACTTAATCGACTTGCTGTACACTGAAAAAAAAAACCTATTTCTGACAGCAAATATATCGATCTAATGTATTTATGCGAGAACAATTATACACCGGGGTTGTATAAGCCATATTATCAATCTTTTCCGCACACAAATAATATAAACGAAGATTCGGATGATTAAGCTTCTTTGCGCGTGGCATTTCCTTAACCCATTGTTATTTACGTTTGCAACAATAATAAATATTAGTCATTGAATACAGTTACTTAAAATGTGTTTTCCTTTATTTTAAAAATATACTGAAGACTATTGTAATACTGCGATAAAAAGAGTTACAATAGTGAAAATGTTTTCTATTTCTTATATAAAAGCTATGACTCTACATACAATTTATAACTTTGAAAACTTCCCAGTGAAAAAACTACAACTAGCACTTACAATTATGTTTTATTAAAATTATAAATCATATTTAACGGATTTACCTATTTAAACTAAATGCATTAAATATTTAAAATCATTCTCAAAATTGGCAGCAAAAAGTAAATTTTCCTAGTAAAAAATAACACTGTGCTAGTTGAAAAATGTGAGAAGCTGAGCACCCGGGGGGGGGGGGGGGGGGGGGGGTAAACCTAATTCGAGTACGCTGAGTTCAATGGTGCTAGTCCCGTTTTAAAGTTAGTCCCCATTTTTGAGATATCGCATTCGACATGTTTTGGCCCTGAGTCAAAATATACCCTCATTTTCACGTTGATATCTCTTGAACCATTAAGATTTTCGTTATACTTTCTTCAGCAAAGTTGTTGCGCAGGTCAAGACCAACGATACCTCAAACGTCCAAAACGGATGATTTTGACCAAAGTTATGACATTTGGAAATTTTTCTATGACGTCACCATATAATCTTGCTTTGGTATAATATATGTTTGTTTGTTTGTCCGTACTTCTTTCATTTGATCTCATATTTTCAGGGTTTGTACATATTTAAATAATTCGATATTAATTAAATCGTAGACGAAAAACATAAAAAGCTTTATACTGAAAAATAACGTTTCTGACTTATCGTTTTATTGCATGCGGTGTGCGATATGTATTTTAATTTTAATTTGTGATTGTTTTTCTTTTATAAAAATCTAGTCCATGAAATGTTCCTAATAATCATAAATAAATATAATTATTCCTATAAAAAAAATTTAAATATGTATGCTGACCTAAAAAAATCAAAATGACTAAAATAATATATAGTAGGTTTCAGTGGTTGACACTTAGGCCAATTTTGGCTCATTGTGATACTACGCATTCACGCCACATCATTAACCCATTTACCTATTCACACAACTACAGTATACCACCTGCACATTGCAAACTCCATCTCAACCTGTGCATTGACGTGGACGGTGAGTCGGCTCGGCGCTAAATTTTGCATTCCATCAGAGGGCCTTATTTGTGTTTATTAACATCACCGATTGTAATCGATGATGAAAATTCGATTTGCATTTAGCCTCTGATGGGATTCGAACCCAGTACCTCCCGGTCCAAGTGCCAAAGCTTTAATCACTGCACCACTTGTCCGGTTACTATACAGTAAGTATTCGAACGTACTTGGAAACGACTACTTTGTAAAAAGTAAAGAGTATTTGCAATAAAAGTAACAAGTACCCGTGATTACTCATAGTACCAAAACTGCACAACTCTATAGTGAGCTAATTGCTCGAAAGTCATCGCGAGGAGGTAACATGAATACTTGCAGAGCTTCAAGATATGAAGGTTGCTCAAGTGCTAACTTGATTATCCCAGTCAGCTTCATGCCAAGACCACCAAAGTGTGCTAACGTGAAAATTCTTGTTTTTTTAATTTGGTTTTTGTGTTCAATTTCAAATCATTTTTATTGTCTATTGTACATAATAGTTATAATTATAATGTTATTTGATTTTAGAACTGCGGATTGCCGAGAAATTATTTGAAACTTAAATCTTGGAATGTAAATTATTTTACTTAATTATTTTTTATTTCTTTAGTTAACTAAAATTAGAATGAATTAAAGAAATGTCATGGATCTAACATTTCTTTAATTCATTCTAATTTTAGTTCTGAGAGAAAATATTTAATATGATTCAAGTAGAAATGAAAATGATGATGTTTGCTCTACATGAATGAAAAATTATTACGGTTAGTTATAAAAGCAATATCTTTGTTGCCATTTACTGCATTTATCCCGTTGCTAAAATGGCAATGCTAAACGCAAATTACAGCTGTAGCAACGGTATAAACACGACATACTCATAGCTGAGATAACTAAATTAGCAATGCTATTTTAGCATTGCTACGTAGGTAGAAAAGTTACGTAGCTATGGTATAAACAGGCAACTGGTGAGACTCACAGCAAATTCTTTCGAAACAAAATTTTGATCTTAGATCAAAAAAATAACTGACAATACAATAAATTTGATTGAAATGTCATTTAAATGCATTGCATTGCCAGTCATTTTTTTGATCTAAGATCAAAATTTTGTTTCAAAAGAATTTGCTGTTAGAGCGTTTCTCAAACACCGACTTATTCAAATAAGTCACCTCGCGAGGAGACTTATTTGAATAATTATGTCTACACAGAAATGTCTGTAAAAATGTGTCTTGACTAACTGTAATACATGCAGTATTTTTTTAAGTCTAGTGGCAACGACCAACATGTCAAAAAATGTTTTTTCCCCCATATAATAGAAATTGCATTTTGTTTTTTGTTATTACGTCACAAATAAGTTGGTACAATAAATTGGAACGGCTTGACCGACTTATTCAAGATGGCATCAAATAAGTCGTAGTTTAGGAAAGGGCCTTAAAACTGAATTTATGCGCATGTAAAATATCAACGAGCATAAACGTGAATCAAATGATTTTTACGACAAAATGCCCCAGCTACTAAAAATATTGTGCAGCGGAAGTATATATTTACTTTTACTTTAGTTATTAAATACATTTACTATTTCATTTCAGTTCAGGACAAATAAACATCCAACACTGAATTTTGAGAAGGTTCCAGTAATGATGAAGTGGTGGCTATCAAACTGGTACGAACTAGTGGAAGTATGTCTCCTACGCGTAATTGTTCCTCTTTCTATTCGAAAATTCAACCGTCAGCAGCAAAAAGAGGTTAAGAAATTTTATGATCAAATTACAATGTATGTATTTATAATATTTTATAATTAATAATTTTCTCTTATAGCAGTTCCGTTGCAGTTCCGTATGGCTACGCATATGGAAATACGTTGGGCAAACCACTGGTAACACAAAAATATACGGAGAAGCGACTACAATAGGTGAATGAACATAAGAACAAAGATTTAACGAATATTGTGTTTACCGATGAGTAATCCTTTTGGGGTTTTAATGTTAAAATGTCTGTTTGGTAAACTAAGTAAGGAAAAAAGGATTGTCCGAACTGTGAAACACCCTAGCTCCATGTATGGAGATGCTTTACCAAGCAAGGTTATGGTAAATTAATAGTTTCCACACGGAACCTAAACGCACTTTCCATGAATAAAATTTATTCACGAGGTTTGTCACCATCTGCTCGTAAATGGTTTTGAGCGGGGAACTCTAATTCGATCTTGCAAGAAGACAACGGAATTCAAACTCAAAAAGGGCCTCTCAACATTGGATTGGCGATCTCAGTCACTTGATGCCAATCCGATCGAAATTTATGGATACTCACGAACATTATGCTAAAAATGTACCACATAAAAATTTGAGCAGTCTAGCGCGAGTTGTCCAGAAGAAATGGAAAAATTTATCACCACAGTATGCTGAAAATTTGGTTGATAGTATGGACAAGAGGACTAAGGCCATTATTAACAGTAATGGTGACTTTACTTTGTATTAGTTGCTAGCGCCCAAGAAAATACAATAAACTTTCATAATAAAAACAAAAAAAAATCGTAGTTTTATTTTTACTTAGTTTTTTTGCCGTACACTCTCTTGTTACACCTGTATATTTTTGATCAACAATTTAATTTAATTATTTAAGAAAAATAGATAAAATCAAAACGATTGTTTTGACCTGGTTGAAAATGATACGTTGAACATGAAATTTTCTGTTTTTGACATTTATAACAACATACGGTATGAACGCACGCTTAATAATATTGACAACTATTGGATTGTTATTTTGGTATAAACGCAGAAAATGGTTAATTTTAAATTTAACTTGTTATTGTTAGGAGTTGATGGATAAATGAGTTATTAAATTATCAGGTTGTCTTAAATATTTATTATATTAATATTTAGGTTTTAAGGATTATTTCAACGAAGTTCCCAATTTAAATTTATTAATTTTCAGATTTCTGAGTGGCTGTCTTTCTTGTCTCAATTACTATAATATTCCCATTAATCATTATTTATTTGAAGATTAGCTATTTAACTCATTTATTTTTATTTATATAAATACAAGAAATTGTATTAATTAGTAGTTAAAATTGTGCTGTCTTGGGTAAATAACTACTAACTATTGGCTTTATTAGGTGTCTGTAACCGGATCAAATATATCATAACTACCTTTCCTATTATATCTTTCGGTTTTGTTGAATGTAAAAAGGATGTACGGTAGAGTCTGGACTTCTAGGTGATCTTGCCTAATAAATCTTGGCCGTGCACTCCCAATCAATCTATCAAAGTACAATTTGAATCTATTGATAGCCATAAAAATAAAAATTTGCCGGTTTTTCTTCAAAGTCGCTTATGTGTCAACTATATGTTAAGTTACTTTTAAATAAGCAACTCTATTCCAACCAAACATTTTCGTAACCGGCACAATATTTTTACCGTAATGCAAAAACTAATAAAATTTTAAGAAGCGCATAAAAGCAGCGAAATAATTAAATAATAATAAATTTTATTATTATTTGTCATTGTCACGATAAAATATTGCCTAGAGTTTATTTTTTTTTCAATCAACCATCAAAACAAAATTATTAAATTGCATTTTAAAAACTTCATATACGATACTTTCATTTCCGTAAATCGTGATTTTATTAAATCAATTTATTTTTAATACTAAAATTAATATTTAAATATTTTCGTTTACGTATTAAATTTATTCTAATAACGGAAGAAAATGTGTAAATGTGAATTTTACATTTACCTACATGTTGATTATACATAAATTCAATGAGCAATTATTATTTTGTTTATGTTCTTTACAGCAATTAACAACTTAATTTAAATAAGCAAGTACCGTAAATATGTGTAACAAAAAGAATTTATCGTGTTCAATATTCTGGTCAATGTCAGTTTGCAAACAAACTAGTGTATGATACAGTGCTACCCAAAATACTTGTGGGTACAAAAATATTCATTTCTAAACATGTAAACAATTACGGTAAATATTTATCAATACAGTTTATTTACAAACAAAATTTTAATTGCGTGGCAACTATTGAATTATAATTATTTTGTCTATTTGATTATAAAATTCATGTTCACTTTTATTTTTATATTTCAAATTCGAAAAGCAATAAATTTGGAGTGTTGAATTTTAATTAGAATATCGTCATCTAGTGACAAAATTCAAAATTTTAGATGTAATTTTTGCTACCGTATCAGTACACCGTGTAAGTCACATTAGAGGTAAAATTTGATTAGATAGACACATAATTTGAGAAGGTCAAAATATTGGTAGTTGAACAGGCCTGACAAAAATATACAATAAATTGATTTTTTATCAAACGGTAAAGAACGCAGAAAACTTGTTTGTTAAATAAAAATAAAATTTAAATAAGTTGTTATGCGTATCTTGTATCTATTATGTTGCGTACACAACATAATTAATGAATGATTTATTATAATATGTCTATTTTACGAGGTATTCTAGTTGTCCATTATGTCGCTATTTTCTTTTAAAATTAAATATGACCTTCATCTGTCATAGAAGACGATTTACATAATTTTTTAAGATTAGCTATGTCGTTTTCGGTTTAGTATAAAAGTAATATCTTATACTCTGGGGAGGGTTGCATTACCCATAATATTCGAAATTAAGAAACCTTTATCAAACATGATCTAAATATTAATGTTCGATAAAACTACAAAGCCAGAGATCCATTTCTAAAAAAGTTTTGGAAATACGACTAAAATTCAACTATGCATCACGTTTAGCCAAAGAGCGACATAATTACATCAATTACAGCGAAAACCTACGCATGTCTAATAGATTGGAAGAAATGGAGATATTCGTACAAAGGAACTTTTCGTTACTATTAAATTACAGAATGCCATGTTTGTACTACATGATTCTAAATCTTCGCGCAAATGTACCCATCGTTATAATAATTAGAACTTTTGACAAAGACAAGACCAGTAAAGAAGAAACTAGCACTTTAAACACACAAAATATGTATAGTAAATTATGATTTTGATAAAGTATATACTGGTATTATTATCACCAACGTACTTTATAACCTCCAGCAGTTGCAGTAACCATTTAATTTTTCTGGATATTCGAGCAGCATTGTTGGAACACCTCCACCTAGTGAGATCGACATATACGTTCGAGTATTCTACGCAAATCTTGATTTTTCTTTATATAGCAGTCGTTAGTTTGCATTTTATGTTTCAATTCATCCATTTCCATTAAATTTATTAGTACCAATTATCAAGTGTTTAACACTTCATACAATCACTTCATCCGGTATGTTTATTGATATAAATAGCGAAAAATGGGACTGCAAGCGTAGTTTAGAATCAATTAAGCTTTCGATAGCGGCAGCCAACAAAGTTATTTGAGTTTTTTAAATTATTTTATTAAGTCGGTGATAGAAAGAAAACAGAATGTATTTATTAATTGTGAACAGTTCGCCTGGATATAGTAAAGTGTTGGTTTTTATTTGAATTGCACTAAAGTGTGGTGTTTTTCTTTCTTTTACGTAATAAATAATAAAAATTTTGCATATTTACCATACGCGATATCGCTGAATAAAAAAAGAGTACTATTTAAAAAATCTCTATGTATGTGTGTAGTGTAGACTAAATTTTTATCGCTTCTCGACAGTGCAGACGGATTTACTGATCGGGATGAAACTTTATACTTAAGGTTTTCTCATAAATTGGAAGATCACAGTGATTTTTGGATGAAATCAGTCCACTGAAAGTGGCAGCATTTTCATCATTTGCAAATATTTTGAAAAGTATATCAATTACTAGTAAAACGATTATGAGCTAAGCGATTTTTAATTAAATTTGCAACAATACCAACTTAAGCGGAAATGACGTTTTGTGACAAAAAAACTGCATTTACATTCTTTTACGTAGTAAAATGACCTGGAGATTTTTGCAGATTTACCTTTCGCTACGTTACCGATGCTTAAAAAGCTAGTTTTTAAAATTCTTTTTGTGTGCCTGTGTACGGTGCCACGCAAACTAAATATTATTGGTTCTCTTAAGCCCAGACGGATTGACCGTTGAGGGTGAAATTTCTAGCTTCTTCAATAAGAAGATTTTAGTGAGTTTTGGCTGAAATCGATTCATCGGCAGTGATAGCTTTTTCGTTTTTGGCAAATATTTTGAAATTACATCGCTTACAAGAAAACGACTATAACCTAAAAGCTTCTAAATTAAATTTGCAACGATACCTATCCAGACCAGTTTTCAAAAAATTAAGTGGAAATGACGTTTTTTGTCAAAAATGAATCAGTCATGAGATAAAATTACATACTTAAGCTTTAGCCACAAAGTTGGAGATTCCAGTAAGTTTTGGTCGAATCGGTGCACCGGAAGCGACAATTGCGACCATACGACCTTTTTCGGTTGGGCAAATATTTTGAAAATTATATTATTTACGAGAAAAACGACTATGAACTAAGAGAATCAAAATTTAAGTAGAAACGACGATTTGTGCAGTTTTTCCACACATAGAATGATCCTAGTGGTTTTTGGCCGAAATCGATACACTGGAAGAGGGAGCTCCTCCCCTAGCAGAGCTTTTTCATTTTTCGCAAATACATATTTTGAGAAGTATATAGATAACATTTACAAAAAACCGACTAAAGCAAAACAGTTATAGATTAGGTTTCAAATAAAATTAGTGTTTTTAAATTTTCCGAAAATGACGAGTTTTGATCAAAAAAAAGTTTTTCACCAAAATTAGGCATCTTTACAGTCCAGGCGGAAAATAAATCCAGTTAATACCCTTATTGTGTCCTTTCATTCGCCGTGACAGTTGTCGCGTCACTTAAATTTAAAATCAATATTGCCTTGGTCGACTGAGATGACGTGACGTGACAAATATCGAAATCTACATTGATCGGGTAGCATAAGTAATTTCCTCAATATTTGACAGATTATTTTGGTAACCAATTTTTTTTTATTGTTTGTGATTTTTAAGCAAATTTAAAAATTTAATTTATTTAAATTATTTTCGCTGCTTTGCAATTAAATATTAAATTTTTATATAATTTTCTCTCACATAATTTAAAATAAAAGATTATTTTAAAATCAGTTTTAGATTTGAAATTTTATTTGAGGGCTGAGTTCATTCGATTGGTTTTTAGTTCGAGTGAAGACGAAAAGATATGTGATATTGGTGCTTTTCGAATGCGTCTAAGAGACAAGTCGGACCTATTGGACTTATCACACAACTTGTAAGATAACTCGTTTACCTACTCGTATGTCTTTTACTTATCTGTTCGGTATTTTCGTATAAAGAAAGTCGACTTCAAATCTAACGAAATTGGAACGTCGTTTACAAAATGCAACACGAATTTCTTCAATTTCCCCAATAATTAAGTTATCCGCTAACCAAACGGATACCAAACGGGATGTGGTACGAACATCTGTCTGGATTAGCACAGTCAACTTTTTCGAAAATGTTAACTCGGGTAGTGAAGATTTTGGAGACTGAATTAAAACAATTTCACATCAAGCACCGAAAAAAAACGTATAAAGCTTACATTTTATTCGAAAAAAAGGTTCCCGGAGTGATTGGTTGAGTTGATGGCAAACATTTTAAAATAGCGTCCCCATCTAAATAAATTAGGCGTTTATACCTTAATAGAAAAGGTTTTTATAGCTTAAACGGTATGCATGTGAGTATTAAGATTCGGCTTTTTTATTAAATGACAAAATGCCTATGTATGTATATATATTTTAGTATATAAGAAGCAAGTATTCCTTTAGCGGCAAAATTAACAGATTTCTATTTTAGTTGTAAATTAAATCGGAAGATCACTCAGTGATCGAAAACGTTAATTTAGTAAAAATAAAATTAATTGTATAGTAAAAAATTGCTTTAAAATTAATTTGTGGTTTCAAGAAGGTTATTACAACCAACATTTAGTTATAAATGGAAACCACGGCGGTTCTGGAGTGCAATAACTTATTAAGATTCATTTTGTAAAAATGTATATATTTTGTTTAATAGACAAACTGCATTACAAACCAGAAAAACCGACACAAATAATAAACAAATCGCCATGTGAATAGAACACTTTATCTAAAAGCATAGGAAAGAAATGGCGTATAGGACACATGTTGTGCGCTTCATATGTGCGTTCTGCATAATGTAGATTTGAATTTCGATGCTACCGCCACTAACATAGACCAGCCAACGGAAATTGCAGATGAGAGAATATAGATGCCGGATAAAGACTGCGAATGCAATTAATGAATTCAATTTGTTAAATATTCAAAACTTTTATTAAAAATATAAAAATAAACATTTTACAAAATATACAAGGAAACGTAATTCATTATTTCCTTCTATCACAATTCATTTTCATAGTATCATATTTACAGTATTAATTCATTAATTATCACGTATTTACATTATTAATACATCAATATAAATATTTACATTTCTCGATTATTATAAGCCAATAAAATTCGAACTACCTACTTTCCTCAAAGACCAATTTCCTTTCTTTGTACTCCAATTGCCTTAGTTTTACATCAATTTTCTCCTTATTATGTTTTTCAATAGACAATAAATGTTGCCGCCAAATGTCAAATTTCTTTTGCCTAAGTTCATACATTTTTCTGTAATGTCTTGCTGACTGCTTCGCATATTTTGCTGTCTATTCCATATATTTCATTTGCGTTTCCAAGAGCCGACATTTTTCCTAATTTTGTTTTTTTTTTTTTGAAATTTCGTTTTTTCGGTTTGTTATGTGATTGCTTGTAGGCCCTTCCTCGTGGTCTTCAATAACATCAATTTACACAATTTCTATCGCGTATTGTATTTATTGCAGACATGTTGATTGGGCTTAAATTTATATTTGGTGATGAAGCTGCAGATGATGTGCTATCAACTGATGAGAGTCCAAAACTACTGTTTACATTTTTTGGAAATATCGTATCCAGACTTAACATTTTTATCACCGATTCTTCTAGCGGTGAAAATGTATGAAGCCGGCATGCACCACCCCTTGTTGCTGTAATTTCTTTCTTATTATGCCCCATTTTATTTTAGTTTTCCTTTAAATGAGTCCAAACCTAAAATATCAAATTTATTGTATAAATTAACAATACCTAAACTAATTATGAAACCGACTTACTTTTTGCCATCCTGATCCATCTCGTGTTGGAGGTCGTAAAGAATTTAATTTTTCACCAAAACTATTGAACCATTTGTAATTCTAATTTCGAACTACCAAAATTAAAATACCCTTTTGCTACCTCTACGTTTTTCTCCATGCACTCCACGAGACCCTCAAACTGCCTGACATTTGTGATTTTGATTCTATCAAATAAATAATAATTTAAACAATAATATGTTTTAATATACATACATATTTCAAAATAAATGTATCAAAAAATTTACGTTTTTTCTTTTTCCATATTGATATCATTTCTAAAATCGGGCGTCTAAAAATGTCGCCTCCTTCGACAGTAAACTTTTTTAATGGATTATCATGTTTGTCACTTAAGTCGCCGACAATCGCCAAATCCGCGTAAGAGAATACAAGAATTCTGTTGTCGTAACAAACGCCAGATGACTCGACTAAGAGAATAAGGGTATAAGTCTGGAGTATTCGTCATGTGTTTCTTTTAAACTGAGACGATCAAATATCTCGAAAAATAGCCACTCTACGGAAAAAATGTCCATAATCAAAATTTAATCATACCACGGGGGAAATACATTAGTGCAAAAAAAATAGTCCCCCACCCCCCGCTTTGTAGGTGGGGCGGGGGTAACTTTTAAACTAAGATAGGAAGCCATATTTTTTATTGCAGATACGGATTCTACGACTAAAAGTACGTATGATTTGAATGAAATATTTTGTTCGGTTCATGATAGATGGCGTTGTAATCGACGAAATTCAATTTCTTCAACTTCTTCTTCTTAGAACACACGCAATCGATTCTGCAATACGTTTGAAATAAAAAACATCACGTTTTCATTGGAAATACTCGAAATTCGTCATCAAAACAATTTATTCAGTTGACGACATTGCGATGGACTAAATCCATCCTGTTTAAAGTGTGTGAGTTTTTGTCACCTTGGTGTCCACCAAACTTGCCAAAACCGAACAAAACGGGAAAGTTTTCTTCTACGAAATCATTCAAGATTCCCTTAGTTCCACAGTCACCATAAAATTAAATTACACATAAACGCATGTGTATTTTAATTTTATAGTTATAATATTCACATTTTTCTCGAGTGTATAAAAATATGCATTGTATATTGCTTTTAACATAATTATTACAACAATAATTACATAAATGTATTAAAATAATTTCTACACTACAATAATTCACCATATTTAAAACACAATTAATTTATTACTTACCAGTATATGTAACTTTTGTATTTCACTGCTTAATACCACGTGAGAAGTCTCGTAAAATAGAATGAAGTAGGACTTAAGCATCAAAAAACTTAACGGATTAGATCCGGTTTGGGTCGATTTGACAAATTTTGACGGGAAACCTTCCTTAAAAAAACCCAAATACACACAAAATAAAACCTCAACACTATAATAAACATAAATATCATATTGCTCGTATGTATATAAAAATTTATGAGAGCACACTCAATTTGCGACCAAAATTGTGGTACGGGTTGGCTTTCTGAAATTTAAGAAGGGCTCATGTTTGTTGATTATACAAGACACACTGTTGCTACCAAAACTCCAGTAAGTTTAATTTTGTTCTTTATAAATCAACAGTGGTGTATTTGATATCTATGTATCCATTCGTGGTAAAAGATAGTCGGATGTGGGCCGCAACATACATATTCACACCCTCCATTTTCGAAAATAAAGGATTTGAAAGGTGGTTTCACCACCAAAATTGTTAGTATGTAAAAATTAACAGTCATCGAATTGTTTGCAAATTGTTAAAGCCCTTCAATATTGTATGTTAGTAAAACGACTTAAAACTAATTTGAAAGTATTAACTGATACATCTTTTAAATCGTGTTTTTTTTTTTGAAAGGCAAAGCATACTGACGTAATATGTAACAACTTCGAATAAATAAAAGAAGCAGCTATTAAAATTTGTTTCGATTTTTATCTTTTGTTTTTGAATTATATCACAATGAGTAAATTGGATTATACATATTATATGGTATGGTTACTGCTGGTTCAAGGTTACACAACAACTGAAATAATATGAAGTTTTAAAAATATTTTGTCACGATTTGTTAGCTTGTTCAAATACATTAAGTTGGTTAAGATAAAAATCGAACTCATTTATTAGACTAATTTTAAATTTTTCTGAGTCACCCAATCTGTCAGATTCCCCGCATTTTAAAATGGTTCGTCATATTGACTCTAGTGACTATTAGAGTTCAATATACAAATTGTATTTGAAATAATTTTTGTCAAATGAAAGTCTAAGTAGTCGATTTTAATTTATTGATTTATCGCGTGGATTGTTTGGTGCTTGCTAAATAAATCGACACGATGGAAATTTCGTTAACAATAAATTAAGATAAACAGATTCGTTATGAAACATATATAAATTTATTGAACTTTTCGGTTTTAAATGTACTAATAATGTGATAAAATCACATTCCACATATTTTATTGAGAAATTCGTAGATTTGTGATAGGCTTAACTTTTTAAGTAACAACCAGTTACTCAAACGAAACTAAGAAAGCCAAACCACCAAACGCTTGAAATAAGGCAAAAAGTTGTTTTATGTATTATTATTTATATGTCAATATGACGTTTCTTTCTGGTTCTAAGAGTGAACTGAAGAAAATCGAATCCAAGTAAACTAATAAAATGTTTCATTATTATTTTATAACTACTTAAACTTTATAACTTTTATAGCATAGCTAAATTTAATTTGAATATAAAATCTATTTATATATGGTGAAAAATAAATCAACTCACAAATTTGGTATATGGGGCCGGAAGTCGTGCTTAAATTTTATATTTTTTATGTTTTGAACGGTTTAAAAAGGACTGGTTTAAAAAAAATTGTGGAACATGATTTTTCTATATTGTGTTTGTTGTTGTCAAATATAGGGTATCAAATTTTGAGAAACATATTGAACAAAGAAAACTAATTATAAAACAGGGCTCATTTCAAAAATAAATGAATAAATAAAAGTAGTACAATGTTCGATCACGCTGTTAGTGAATAATATTGTTATCATTTAAGAAATTTAACCCTTGAAATTACTTAAAACTAAATAGATTAAAATATACGGCATATCCACGAAAGCGAGAAGTTATATTTACGAAAAACGCATTCTCGCATCGTTACACGTCGTTACGATAATCACGTATGAATAGCCCTTAGGGGGCAATTAGTAAAATTTTGTTATTAGTAATTTATTTTGTTAGATCCAACCCTATTTTTTGTATCTGAACATAACTTTTGTACGTATTTTAAAATTTTTACTTGTTTCCAGAAATAATTTTTTATTGCGAGATCCTCTAAAAGTAGAAGTAGGCCTTTAAATCAATTACCTTACCAGTGGCTTTTGTTTCCATTTTTTGACATCAATCAGAGTTTAAATGAATATTTCAGTTAGTTTAACTTGTGAAGTTCTGTGTGAAACATTTGCTTGTGTAAATCAAAAATATTTTAATTTGTATTACTGGTTGGGTGTAATACTGGTTGGGTTGAAGTGTTGTAAGCAATTTCCTGAGCCGAAAATTGGACTGGAAATGAAAGCGAGATGTCACCGGTTACTGAATCATTAAATTCACCTGCTACTTGTAACGATCGCTTAGCACAATTTTATGATAGGAGATGACTGAAATCGCATATCGATAATCGATTCAGGTTGTTAACAAAACACTGGTACCCAATCCGCTTCCTGATGTGCTCCGATCATTTGATTTTCCTATAATTTTATCATCATTTCCCTTTCAGATTCACTCACGCTGCTGAATGTACCTGATAAATCATTCTAACCATATCTTTGGCTAAAGGGCTAAATAATTTGGGTGTGTTTTTATTCCGTTGGGAGTACATAACAGAAGGCGGATCGTGCGAGCCCGTGTTTTGTACTTTACCATGGTTTATCGGCGTCCAAGCACATGGCTGAAAGGAGATACCACAAACGATCACACGGGCAAACGAATCAAAGGGTAACACTTATCGTAATTTACTGCAAACTCGGATGAGATGAAAACAACTGTCAATTCCGTTGTATGATAAGATTTTAAATCATGCTCTTGTCAAATAATTTTTTTTATTCGTGTAAAATTTGACAGGTATCGGTTTTTCAGCGAGTGGAACAGTACACAGTACTAAAATTGTACATTGAGGATTACAGCAGATGGCAACTAAATTAAATGCTAGAGTAAAAATGGCACTGGACTAATTACACTGTGCTATAGTTGAAAAATGTGACAAGCGGGGCATCCGGGGGGTAAACCTAATTCGAGGACGCTGAGTTCAATGGTGCTGGTCCCATTTTAAAGTTAGTTTCCATTTTTGAGATATCGCATTCGACATGTTTTGGCTCTGAGTCAAAATATACCTTCATTTTCACGTTGAACCATTAAGATTTTCGTTATGCTTTCTTCAGCAAAGATGTTGCGCAGGTCAAGACCAACAACTTTGCCGAACATATCAAGACCGAAAAACCACATCTAATTTTTTTTTGCTTTTCATTTCGACGAAAAACACTGTTTTTATAATTTTTTATCATTTTGTTGAATTTAAATCGAGTAGAATCGATCGAATAAACATCGCATCGACAAATATAGATACAATAGAAACTATTTAAAAGAAAGTTAAATCGATTCAGTTGATTTTATGGTAATTTTTCCTAAAAAAAAAATTCTAAAAAATTAACATTTTTCTTCTCTTTAACAAAACAATGGCGTGCCGTTGCGATAGTGAATAAAAATCCTGGATTTTTACATCCCATCGTTTTAACCAATTACATCACGTAAATTATACAACAGACACGCCACTTTGCATATAAAAAGGTTGAAAAAATTGAAAAATAATCTGAGACAGAAAAATCCAAGATTTTTATCCGTCGTATGATTCTGTGATTGAATGGCGCAGTGGCATTTGATGGTTGATATATTATGATGCAGATGTCTCTTAATTTACGTGTATAATTTACGTGATGTAATTGGTTCAAACGATGGGATGGAAAAATCCAGTGGTGACATGCTGTAACTATCACATTTTTCGTTTCGCTAAAAAACATCACAACGAAAATAACGACAAATAGTATGTTATAACTTTTTCGATAGATAATAAATATTTACAGCTGGCAACACTTTTTCGGAATGTTTTCGGAATTAAAATGACATTTTGAATCCATTTGTTTTCTTGTCAAAGAAATAACAGAAATTTAAGTGCTTTGCTTTTTTATAATTTATTAATGGACTGTAGCGGATTTTTTGGGGCTATAGCTTCATCTCGCGATGTTTTTGAAGACGAGGATGAGTTAAATTTGGAATATGTTGTTGAGAGGAGGTATCTTAGAGATAGATACGACATAATGGATATGGAAGACAAAAAGTGAGTCAATTAAATTGTTCATTTTTTATAGTATAATGGAATTTTATGTTTATTTTAGATTTATTGAATCGTTCAGAATTAATAAAGACATATTTAAATATTTAATTGATGAATTAAGGCCGCATATTCCCCAAGGCGAACGGAACCAAATTAGCGGTAGTTTTAAATTTGGTAACTGGATCATTCCCGCGAACAGTCGGTGATATTATGCTTCACACGATGGATCAATCTGTTGTGTCACGAGCCATAACTGAAATTATTGAAATCTTAGAAAATTCAATATGCCGAAAATTTATAAAATTTCCGGACGCCAGGGAAAAACAAGAATACAAACAAGTATTCTTTGAAAAGATGAGCCACCCTGGCATAATTGGATGCGTTGATTGTACGCACGTACTACTAATTGCACCGCACAATGAGGAGCACATATTCATCAATCGGAAAGAGAACCATTCACTGAATGTACAATTAGTAAATTAATTATGTTCGATTAATTAACCGTTATTTTTATTGTATACTAAATATTTTTCTAGATTTCCAATTACAATCTCAAATTATTATCGGTTTGTGCAACCTATCCCTGATCGGCACATGATTCTGCAATTTGGGCGCTATACATATTATAAAATCAATAAAAAAAATATTCCATATTTTTAATTCAATAATAAAATTAAAATAACATCACAATTTCATTTTTTGTTATGTCAAAATTTGTGTATCTTGAGTATCCATTAGAAAAAATATAGTGATAAAATATCGAGAAAAATGATGGTCGAAAATGATGTAACATACCAATTTAACGATACTATCGAAAATTCTGAAGTTACAACATGTCACCACAGGATTTTTATCCTCTATCGCAACGGTACGCCATTGTTTTGTTAAAGAGAAAAAAAATGTTAATTTTTTAGGAATTTTTTTTAAGGAAAAACCACCATAAAATCAACTGAATCGATTTAACTTTCTTTTAAATAGTTTCTATTGTATCTATATTAGTCGATGCGATATTTATTCGATCGATTGTACTCGATTTAAATTCAACAAAATGATAAAAAATGATAAAAACAGTGTTTTTCATCCAAATGAAAAGCAAAAAATAATTAGATGTGGTTTTTCGGTCTTGATATGTTCGGCAAAGTTGTTGGTCTTGACCTGCACAACAACTTTGCTGAAGAAAGCATAACGAAAATCTTAATGGTTCTAGAGCTATCAATGTGAAAATGAGGGTATATTTTGACTCAGAGCCAAAACATGTCGAATGCGATATCTCAAAAATGGGGACTAACTTTGAAGTGGGACTAGCACTATTAAATTCAGCGTACTCGAATTAGGTTTACCCCCGGGTGCCCAGCTTGTCACGAAAAAAAAATTTGCAATTCAAGCACCGTGTTATTATCGTATTGGTAGAAAAAAGTGAAAACGCAAAAAAAATAAAATTGGTTTTGTTTTTCCTATGTTTTGGATGTTGGAATTGAACGACGTGAAAAAAAGTACAAAATACAACCCTAGTTGATGATGATAACGGCACATTACATACTCCGGGGACATTATCATTAATAACGAGACTATTTCTAGTAGGAGTGGAAGGTAGAGGTTTTAAATAAAAAGTGTTATCGTTCGGGAAAAACTTAATAAAAGATTAGCAGACATTGGACAACAGAACTATATTTTTTTCTCCTAAATTTTCAGGAAAGATTATTTGTCTTTCCGTGGCAACAAAAGTGGATGCAATCAAGCAGATCCTAGGTAAACAAACGGCTGCAAGTTCAGCTACCAGGCTAAACTCAATCTTCTTGTAGTTCTGCATGAACCAAGGACACTCATCTATTTTATACGACAGACATCCTCCAACTCCTTTTTTCTGCAGTGTTGTGTCATATTGTCTATATGGTGTAGTTAATTAAAATTCTACTCCTACAGACAATGTATGTAAATAATTAAAATAAATAGTGTCGACAATGTAAAGAGTGTTAACAATGTCGAAAACTATTGTTTCTGCTCTCCCAACAAAAAAATGTAGATGGTAAATTCTTTACGAAAACGTAAACTTTACGTACAGCCATTTACAATAGAATACCAATACACGTAAAACTATTTGTTTATATAACAAACCTTAAATTCGAGAAATTTTGTTAGTTTTAAAGGATAGGTGAAAATAGAATAGATCTATATACACAAATATTTAATAAAACATTATTATTTATATTATTTCTAGAAATTATTATTAATTCAGATATGTACATAATCATTTCAGCGTACATAGATACAATAAAGTACATAGAATCTACTTATTAAAGAACTGGTCCAATGTTATTAGCCTTGTATCATGTTTTATTTCTTCGTAAAGATGCAAAAGCAACATTCACTTTTTTGAAACTTTCGTTCTGGATGTTGAGCCTCGAAGCCAGCTTGTGTGTAAACAAACAAAAGAGAAGAGAATTAAAGAGCAGCAAATAAAAAAAATAAAAAACCTGTTCATTTCATCAAAAAAACTCAAAATCTCATTTTTTTTAAATCACGTAAGTACGAATTCACGTTAGTCGGATTCGCGTAAGTCGAGGACTTACTGTATGTAAATTTCTGTTTAGTATGGTATTGGTATATTGAATGAATTTTATTATATGTGCCTCGTTTGAAAAATGTTTTCGATGAATTGAGTCTTTCGTTTGTGCTTATCTTTTTAGTAAATATGTATTACAATAAACAGCTTTGAAAAGGAATTATGCGTGTTTAGTGCTAATAAATCCCGCGTATAAACACCGAAAAAGCGAAACGAAATGTATTCGAATTCAATTGTTTTAACCAGTTGTCAACTCTAAGGTAACTCGCGGAATTTGCAAAGACAATTATTGTCACCAACACGGGTACAAGTTTTTGTAAAATAGTTTCTTATCTCTTGTGACGAAGTGTTTTAGGAATGTTTGTCATAGCATATATATTAATTATATTTATTTTGCAGCTCCACATCAGCCTTCCTATTGCTGATGTATTATACTGGACAGCAAGTTCACTTTTTATTAATGCTCACTTCTATTTTATATTAATAAATTTACACATTTAATTTAAATAAATATAAATGATTTTTATTTTATATATTAACTGTTTATATAACTTTTACATAATAGAAAAATTTATTTTTCAAACGGAAATATATTCACACAACATGTGTGTCTTGGCTATTCTCCAAGTAATTTCATAAAGAACTTTTTAATATAAAATTTTATATAATGCACTCAAAGTTCTTTTTAATATGAATTTCTTATACAATTCTCTATGAATTCTAATGCAATACTCTGGTTGTGAAAATTTAAAACAAAACTTTTATACATTTTTTCTGGTATACAACCTGGCTAAGGACTCTATAGCTGTGTTGCTTTCAAAAGATTACAACAACAATTGCATTGTATTCAAGCCGATTGTTTTATAATATTAAGAAAAAAAAATTTAGGATTAGGGGAAATAAAATCATTTTATGGTTATGGTGTTTACCGCAAGGCGTTATTTTTTCTATTTTTCTAGAAAAATGTATATTGAATAATAATTTAGCATTTGTAATTTGATAGCAAAATACCGAATTTAATTTATTCTATTTCTTAAAATAAAAAAAAAATAAAATAAATATTAAGAAAATGAACCAACACAGAAAAATTAAAACGCATTAAAAAATTAAATCCAAAAGTTGTTGCTTTCACATTTCTTAGCTAAGCTAAGCGGATTTGCGAAAGCAACACTACTTATGTTTCAGCAGTTCAACCAAGGCCAGACTGTATATCAGTTATAACAACCAATTATATTTCTCCACAAAATGCATCCATTATGCCATTTCGAAATGTCATGAATTAGACATTTTTTTACTGCCAAGATATCATAACAAACTACAACAACAAATCAAACAACAAGGTAAATAAATTAATTATAAAAAATAAAACTTAATAGAATTAATTACAAAATTTAATAAATTTATTTTTATATCAATATTTACAGAGATAAGGGCAACGAGAAAACGATACACCCACAGTGTCACAACGGTTTCTTTTAGTTTATGCGTACGTTTGTGAAGACTTTCGAACAAAGAAGTTTTCGCAAATTGTACGTAAAAGTTACGGAATGTTTAGAGAGTGTTATGGGCTAGTTATATAGACGAAAACGAAACGGACTGAAATGAAACGAAACGAAAGACGAAAGAGATATGGTTATATAGACGAATTGTTGAAACGGTTTTGATATTTTCATATTTGTTTTTAATTTTATATTATTTAAAGTTTACTTCTCGTGTGTATAAAAACTAACGTGGAAAATCCGTTTTATATTTGGCAAACTAAATAGAAATATACAAAATGTGTAAATTTATACAAAATATAAAATATTTTGACAATTTGACATAAGTGCTACTAAGGATAACAAAAAAAAACATAACCGATATTGTATAACCGCAAAGACGAAACGAAAACAAATTGAATTGAATCAATTTCTCCGTTCGTTTCTTCTATATAATTGGTTTAGTATGTTTTCATGTATTCAATTCGTTCGTTTCGTTTCGGTCCGTTTCGTTTTCGGCTATATAACTAGCCCATTAGCAATCAACAAATGTCTATGATTACTTTGTTAATAGAAATTTGTAAAATTGACACATTTGAAAAATTATGCCCAAAGTTATAATTAGATTACACTGCTCGTCAAAAAAACCCGGGCACTTGAATTTCTTCGTAAATTTTCAATTTCTAGAGCAATTACGCTATTTTAAAGGCACTGTCATATTAAATAGTACATAACCGAAAAATATGTGTAATAGAAACCTTATTTTTTTTATTTAAAATCCAATCACAGCAACAAAGTGTAATAAATGAAAAATATTCAAAATTTCGATTGTTACGTTTCTAAATAAATGGGCATCTATCAATTGTTTTGAAACATTTAGACTGTGTGCCTGAGAGCGATTTTTTTGACTAAATTGCCGACTAAACTAAATTAATGAATATTTATGCTATTAGCCACCAGGTTTTATCATTTAGACTTCTGCTGAGGTTGCTTGACCATTTAGTTGTCATTTTCATTTTTTGTTTTTATTATTTTTTTATCGTGTGCATACGAATAAAAATGTTTAAAAGAAAATATTCTCATTCTTAACATCACATTCACATTCATAAATAATGCGATTCCCATATCCATATTTATTTTATTTTTGCTATTTCCTCGAATTTAAATAATAATAAATCGGTGTTGTTGAAAACAATATGACGTATGAAATGTCATATTTTAGTTTAGTTTACAATTTAGTTTATAATCGGAGGCACAGCATATTTAAAAGATACTAGTGCCACCTTTGGAAGAATGATATGAATTAGTCATTAATTTAGTTTAGTCAAAAATTTAGTCGAAAAAATCGCTCTCAGGCACACAGTCTTAAAGTAGCATTTATTTGCTGTGTTTTTTTATTAGCGCCCGATAGCTGTATCCGGAGCAGCCAATTTTCTGTGTCAAAACTTATATTTAGCGCGCTATTATTGCATATAATTAATTTATTTAACTCTAAACTAAGATTTTTCATTCAAATTTTTAGTTAAAAATCGATAAAAAAATATCTTGCTCTACCTATTTATCGGGAGCCGCTATCGGGAGCGCTATCCATTTCAATGGGAAATTTGAAAAGGCCTTTATTTTGTAAGCCCCTGAAACCATTAGAAACTAAATCTTTCAATAAAAATTTTCAACGCAGCAAGATGAATTCTTGTTTGTAACGTCATGTAAAAATAAATGTCAATTAGTATATTTCAGGTGATAAATGTTTGTTTTATTGATGAATTTAGTTTTAATTTTTATAGTACAGCGACACCAGTGAATAATAGCTGCAGTTTCAGTAGAAAATTGCCATTTGGCTTCGGATAGTGCTCCAATATTAAAACACAGCAATTGTTAGTATTATTATTACAGTTAACGTTAACAGTGCTTAGTTATTATTATTAGCAAATATTATAATTATGAAACCAGAAAATATCGCAAAAGTAATCGCTTTGAGTGAGGATGGCCGTAGCGTGCGTTATATTAGCTGTCCACCTAAATTTCCTTCGAAGTACAGTTCAAGACGCTATTAAACGATATCGTGAAACTGGTCAGTATGAGCGAACGGTTGGATCAGGTTGTAAAAGAGCAACAAACGAGCGGGGCGATCGGTTTATGGTATCAATGGTACTGCGAGATCGTTTCCAAACAGCTAGAATCATCGCTGGTCGATTGGCACAGGTACGTGGTGTCAATATTTCAGTTACAGCAGCATTGCGAAGATTAAATGAACATGGATTGCAGTCCAGGAGAGCTGCTACAGGGCCAGAGCTTCTCTCAGCTTTACTTTTGCTCGTAACCACGTCAGTTGGACTACGGACGACTGGAAGTCCGTGTTGTTCACTGATGAATCAAGGTTCAGTCTGCGATTACCGGATGGACGGGAAAGGGTATGGCGGAGATCCGGAGAGCGATATTCACAATGTGCCATATCTCCAAGAGTCCCATTTCATGGCCACTCACTAATAGTGTGGGCTGGCATTTCTATAGACGTCCGTACGAACCTTGTATTTCTACGCGGCGGCACAATAACTGCCCAAAGGTATATCGTGGAATGTCTAGAAGAATTTGTGGCTCCATAGGCCCCATTTATTGGACAGCAATTTATACTAATGCATGATAACGCCAGGCTCCACGTTGCAAACGTGGTCAACAATTATTTGGATGAGGTGGGAATTGATCGAATTATTTGGCCCGCTCGAATCCTTCACCTTAATCTCATTGAGCACATGTGGGATATGCTAGGTCGTCGTTTAAGGCAAAGGGAAGTCGTTCCAGAAACCTTGGATCATCTTCAACTAGCTCTGCAGGAAGAATGGGAAATGATACCTCAGGAGTACGTTGCAAACCTTGTGCACAGTATGCCAAAAAGAATGCTAGATGTGATCAGAGCTCGTGGCGGAAATACTCGATACTAGAGTACTGACCACTTAGATTGATTGTTGGTTTTTATTTAAATAAAGATGAAGATATATCAATATCCGTACTTTTATTAAACGAAAACTTGATCCGTTAGTGCTTTTTGGCGCACATTATATTATTTCGTACAACCATAACGCGAATAATGCGAATAGTTACCGTTAACACAAATATTTACTGAAAAAATGTAGTGTCCGGGTTTTTTTGACGAGCAGTGTATATTTCCAAACGTAATTTAAAAATTATCAGGAAAAAAAAATTAAAATCACTCACTTTAAAAATCTCCCCTGTAACCCTATTCATAGAACGACTAAATATAGCTAATATACTTTAATAATTTTTAAAACCAACAACAAAATAAATTCTACATTGCCTACGAATTACATAATCTACCATTTGACGGTATTGACTATTTTTGACACTTACAAGTAGATAATTCCAAAATTCGAGTAGACGCAAACACTGTTTTTCAACCGACATTTTTCGAGAGGTTTAGAACTGATATTCCCACCATAGTGGACTGGCAGAGAGAAGCTGATCTGAAACCTGAAGGGAAACTTCTTCACGGATCATTCAAACGGGGAATCTTAGAGAGAATGAAGTCACTCGTCGAAGTCCTGCCACATCTCACCGAGCAAAGAAACATCTCACCGAGCATATCAAATGCCGCAGGCTACGTACAAATTAATGCTTTATAAGGCCGCTGTAAGACAGATGGATCAATAGTCTTTCATGAGTAATAACTTGGCAGATCAGACCAAGGCCATCTGCTAAGGCGCCATATGTGTGTGAAGTTCCTCATAGGTAAACACGCGAAAAAGACTCGGTGCCCGCCCCCTCACGTGACAAGTGTCGTAGCTACACGAATGAAGAGGAACATAACGTACGTGCAGGAACATAATTTTGCGTTTTATTCAAACCTTTGGATTGTTTCAAAGAACGTACGGTTATGGACCAAAATCCGTATTTGTCTGTCCTTTAGGATGAAAACCATAACCTAACCTACCGGCAGATATTTAGACGGTTTTACCTTTAATACTTATTATTGTTGTGTTTTCAAACAATTAACCAGATCAGTACCCTAATTCTCTAAGCGCTAAGATAATGTGTAAATGTGTAAACGATAAGTCTTGACATTTTCCACATTCTCTATTGCAGTGTCATGGTAACGAAACGAAAACAAACGTCAAAACTTTACATGTCGATCTATGAAGTGAACAGTTTTACGCACAAATTGTGTAGATCAATTTTGAAATTGATTTACATCTTTTTGACAATTAAAACTAGTAACATCTCTAGAAATTGATGTGACTACAAGGTAAACATAATATAAAAAATATTTTCAATTAGGTGATACATAATAAATTATTGTATATTTTTATTTTTAAGAAACATAACCTTGCAAAATAGAGGTAAACGCGTCTCAAAAGACCAACAAATCATTTAATTTCCTTTATGGAAGAAAATTAAAATTTTGCTCACGACAGGTAAGTAAACTACATAATATTTCGTCACGTAGTTACTTGTTCAATTAAATAATACATATTTATGTTCTTTAATAGGTTTGAAAGTGCCTGTGGGGCAGCATTCCAAAACCATAAATGACATGAATTAACTAATTCCTTAAATGCATTGGACGGTGCAAAAAAACGGCCGAACAGTGGAAACAGTATTGGCGCGATCTTAAGTAAATATACTATGTCTACTATCAAAACCATTTTTAAATATTACTCATATTTCAGACGGAATGTTAAAGCGAAGACTACTGACGAAAAACGGAAATTGGAGGAATATGCTACTCATATTTCAGAAGGAATGTTAAAGCGAAGACTACTGACGAAAAACGGAAATTGGAGGAATATGGTATAAATGGTCTTTGCAGTTTTAGGTCTAACCTCGATGAGAATGATAGACGGGTGATCTACATTATCACCCCGGATGTTATAGTTGGCGATGGTGAGTCTCAAGAAAGAGGATTAAACAGACCGGTAGGTTGTTAATTTTATTAGACTATATAAACAATAAACATTTTTTGTAGACCTTATCTTACACTGTTGTGATGAATCCAGTTCCCGAATACTTAATAGACGAAGATGAAGCTCCTGTTCGAATGTTTAATCCACTCCAAACGCATATACGCCATCCACAAAAAAAAGAAGATTGACACGATCATTGATACGAGAAACTGCTGGTAAATTAGATTCCTACATAAAATTTGAAAAAAAGAAACTTGAGTTCGAGAAAGAAACATTTCAGTTTGAGAAGCATTAATCTATCGCAAAAAATCAATTAGAATGTGAAGCATTGGAGCTGGAAAAGCGAAAAGTCGAGGCATTAGAAGGAATCGGAGAAAATTATTCATTTAAAATGAAAATGCTTCATGATTTTTAAGAAATTAGAGAAAACTCAATGAAACTGAACCAAATGTGAATTCCAAACCAAAAAATATTTATTTTAGTTAATAAAGAATTATTATTAAGTTTCTTGCAATCTAAAACATTAGTTTATCTAAAATATTCATTTATTAATTGGTTTCTTATGAGTAACCCCATGTCAAAGAAACTGTCTGCGGTTTCGATATATGAAGTTTCTTCATCTCCCGTTTCGGTATCTCCATCAAAAATTTCGATAAATGGAAAATTTGCTTCAATCATTATATTATGAAGCACAGCGCAAGCGTTTATGATTGTGTCAGCTTTGTTTGGGCTATATCTCATAATACGATCTTTACCCAGAATACGGAACCGCCTTTTTAATACACCGATACACCTTTCGACACAATTTCGCGCAGATCTATGCGCTATATTAAAAATCTTTGCATCAGTATTCGCACGTCTTATGGGAGTCATAAGCCATGGTCTTTGCTCGTACCCCCAGTCACATGTAAAAAAAAAAAAATTAAAAGTCACAAAATTATAAATATCTATATAAATATACCTATTAACCATATACATTATTCCTAGTTTTATGGAGACGCATTAAATGCGACCGTATTTGGCTATTGGAAAAAACGAACGAATCATGAATCCTGCTGCACGAATGTGAGAATTTACCCGCAATTTACTTTACAACACAGCTTATACACAATTCCAAATCGAATAAAGGAAACGTCAAAAAATATAGACGAAAATTATTGAGCAAACAGAATTAATTGCAAACTTCAGATTGTGATCTGAAGTTTGCAACTAATTCTGTTTGCTCAATAATTTTCGTCTATAATTTTTGACGTTTCCTTTATTCGATTTGGAATTGTGTATAAGCTGTGTTGTAAAGTAATAAATTAATGTTTTCTTGCGTTTTTTATTCTACGAGTTTTCTGTCGTAGTAATCGGCGTCGTGTTGGTGTTAACCCAGTAAATCGGGATAGAAAAAGGCAAGGATATTATCAAAACCTTGTCGCTGAAATGCGATTAAACGACACCGAGACATTTATAAACTATCATAGAATGACTCCTGCCGCTTTCGACGAGCTGCTTGCCATTGTGGGACCTTCCATTCAGCGACTGGATGTAGGAGAACGATCCATCAGTGCAGGCCAACGTCTATCTTTAACACTTCGGTAGATATTGTGACATTTGTTATATTATGTGTATGAAATTTATATTAATTTAAAACTAAATATTCAATATTTTCAGTTCACCTCTCTAGTGGTGACAGTATGATTTCTATAGGACGATACGGGTATCGGATTGGGCAAAGTACTACCTCATATATAATCAGAAAGACGTGTACACAGTTGTGGAACATGTTAAAGGGAATGGTGTTTCCGAAACCTTCATGTGCGATGTGGAGGGAAATTGCGCACGATTTCGAGGAGCAGTGAAATTTTCCTCATTGCCTGGGTGCAATGGACGGAAAACATGTCATTATACAAGTAAGTTTATTATATAAATTGTTTATTGAACCATTAGTAAAGGAAGATATTTATTTATTTATAGGCTTTTGGGAATTCCGGATCTGAAAATTATAATTACAAACATAGCCACAGTATAGTTTTGTTTGCTGTAGCCGATGCAAATTATAAATTTATAATGGTTGAGATTGAAGCACCAGGCCATGTGGGAGACAGTACAATATTTACACAGATCAATTTTGGAAGAGCTATCCTAAGTGGTGGTGGCGATTTAAATTTTCCATTACCGGACTAGCCGATGGGCAAGAGTATCCATATGTCTTAGTTGGCTTTATTGGCAAACTTAATGAGACCATATCCTGGTCGCAACACGTCACTATTGCCAAGGGCGAAAAACGTTTTTAATTACCGACTATCTCGAGCCCGACGTGTAGTTGAAAATTCGTTTGGAATTCTCTCCAGCAGATGGCGGATTTACAGGAGACCCATTTTGGCTAGCAAACCAACAGTGCTTGCAATAATTAAGGCAACTGTGGTACTACATAATTTATTTATTTTATTTATTTATTTATTTATTTATTTATTTAAAGAAATCTATTTTGTAATATACATGTATGATTTGAGATTATTTACAGTTATAGTTAAAGTTATATTAAAACAACAAAAAACTTTAAAACAGAAAAAAATAAACCAAATTTTGGTTTAAACAATTAAAAATTTAGAAAAAAGTCTTTAAGGTTATTTTTAAAGTTGTCCTTTGATAAGTTGAAGTCAAATAGGTCGTCGATTAAGTTGAAAGATTTAGACATCCTATTAATGGGGTTGTTTTCTCCATAGTTGGTGGAATGGTGTTCAAGTGCTAAAAATTCATGGTTTCGAAATGTTCTGCATGGCACGTGAATTGATATGTTTTCCAAGATGTAAGCTGAATCAACGTGACCAAGCAAAACGTTACCAATAAAAGCTGCGCCCAAGAGAAGTCGTCTATTTTCAAGCGTGCATATTTTGTAATCCGTGCATCTTGTTGTGTATGGAGGTAAGCGAGCCACAATTGGCTGAGAGAGAAACGAACCCGGGAATATAAGGGTGTCAATTTGGTCGACAGTTATAGTGGTGAAACACGTCGACCAGGAAGATGGCGTAACGAAGAAACTGCAGGGATGGAAAGCATAAGCAGGGTCGGGCCCAACAATCAAAATAGAAATGCCATTGAAATTCGAGATCGATATAAACTATACTTTAATGAAGGTGATATGCTGCCTTGGCAAACTACACATTCCATTAAAACTTTGTATGCAATTGAAAACAATTTAAATAAAACAAAATGTAAAATTAATTTAAATTAATGTTTTAATTTATTTCAAATATGTTATATTTATATAAATTCAGGCACTTCAGTATCACAGATAATTGTCTTCGTCAGCCGTTTTATAGAAATTAAAAAAGAAATAGGAACTAATTCTAAAATTTGGAGAATGATTAGTACCCATTGCTGGGTCATACTAATCTATCGTAAATTAAATTAAATTAAATTTTTTTAAATCATTATACTCGTGCACAAATTTTGTTTGTTCCGTAATCGGCCATTTTAAAAAATCCGGATTTACGGACTCTACAAAAAACACTCAATTGTGATGCCACAGATGCGACTTGGCTTTTTTGATCATTTATCGGTTTTCCTTCATGTTTTTCATAGCCTCTTGAATCACCTCGTCTATATCAAATTTTTTTTGTTTCTTTTTTTAGAATGTGGCCTGACGTGGATTGCATTCGCTTATGTGGCGACGTAACACTATTCGTTTGCCGGCATGATCCAGGGGTTGCCTCGTTCGCTAAATATTCTGTTTCTGGTGCCATTACTGATTTATCGAGTGGATCTGATGATTCCCACTCTTCCAGAATATCTTTCGTTGTTTCGTCAAATAAATTTTGAAAAGTTTGGTTGTTTACTACTGATAATTCCAGACTGCTTTCTGTTGGTCTAAAATTAAAAAGTAAAAAAATACAACATAATGATGGCAACATAATAAACGAAAAGAAATAAATCCAATACATAATGCGTATTCGGCACGTTGAGACCTCTTTTACGATATTTTAATATTTAATTCATTTGTAGATTTTATCTATGTTCTATATACGCCTACAATTGTTTATGGTCTAAAAATAGTCATAGTTATTTTACAAAAATAATGTACAAATGTTCTATTTATTTTGTTGGGGAGGAAAGATTTCTGGTTTGCCCGTTTTTGAAGTTTATTTATGTACGACTCAAATCAACTGGGCGTATATATTGGCGATGAAAACCAGAAATCTTTCCCTGCACACAAAAAATTTAATAATGTGTTTATGATATACATCGCGTGTACAAGCATGACATGTATAAATGTACATAATATAGTGTAATAATTACCGGCACGAAAACAAATGCATTTCATAAAACTAAAAACTACTTACTCTTCAAGCAAATAGGGCTTTACGAACTCCATTTCCCTCATGAAGAACTCATCTGCTTTGTTATTAAATCCCCCCTGACTTCCGCTTCTGGCAGGTTTTAACAGTCGGCTGTATTTTGCACGGGCCGACTTCCATCGTGCCAGGCACAAGGTGTGCGATATGCCCACTTCCTCGGCTATTTCACCCCACGCAACGCTTTTTAAAAAAATTATTGCGATAATTTGCGTGTGTTCGCGCGTACAAACATTCCCGACCAAATTTTTTGACTTCTGCAATAATTTTATAAATTATTTCCAAATCATCTTCTGAAAAAGAACAAATTATAAATTAATTTATATATCTTTTCAATATTTTGGTTTTCTGTTAGTTAAGGGGACATAGCATCTTCAAAATTTAAAAAAAAAGTTTTTCAAAGATTTTTTTTAATGGAATAAAAAGAGATATCTTTTAATGAAACTTTCCATTGATATTTTATTTAACTGACAATATAGAATTTTTTTTTTGATTTTTGCCCAATGTCGTCTGCTACAAGGGTTTTCCAAAAACACTGAAAATTCGCAGCGTGCGTCACAACTACTCTCAGAAACGTCTGAAAAAAACGATTGGATAAGTAGTTTTTTCTCAATCTTGCACGCCAACTTGAAAAACGTCATTTCGAGATAACCACGTTTAAAATTTGTCATTTCGAGATAACCGCGTTAAAAAACGACTTTGGCGCGCTTCGCAATAAATAAAATATTTTTTTTTAGATTTTCATGTTTATATCATTAAAATCATGTTTTTAAACGTTCATTCTAACATAATCTATCATAAAAAAAATTTCGGTTTTTTGAAAATTTGAAGGTGCTATGTCCCATTAAATTCAGTCATAAAATTTAAAGCACAAATATTTAAATTATAACCTCAATTTCTTCTACTAAACCACACGAATAATTTTTAATTATATGTATAAATCAATACTTACTTTTATCCATAATTATATATTATTAACTACTTGTTTTTGAAATTAACTAAATTAGTAAAACTAAATTACTTATTTTTAAAGTAATAAAAGTGATTTCAAACAACACAAACCTAGCACAAAAAAAAATCGAATGAAAATTGACAATACTTGTCATAAAATAGCAAAAATCTTGCTCTTTTTTTATTTAAGAAAAATTTTAATATTTATGGGTTGGTCCCCTGCGAGCCAAGTAGCGCAAAGATAAAAATATTTTAACTCGCAGGGGATTTTTTATATGGAAAAAAATGAAGGAGAAATGTTTTCAAGCGTTTCGATTGGTTTAGCGTGCAGATCAAAAATTATAAATTTTCACTCGTACTCGTGCAGTCAGCTTGAGCGGTACCACCAAATCTCGCGTTGATATTCAGAATTTTAAGATTATGTCACATATCTATAAAAAAATATTAAAATGAATAACTAAAAAGCGTTGTTTCCTACTATCGGTTATAAAATACATAATATTTGATCATTTTTGGTGTGCGCTTTTTTCCTTCCGCTGTAGTATGCATGTTCAACTTCTCGGTTTGGCTTTTCGATTTCGATGTGGGTGCAGTCAATCGCGCCGATTACACCCGGGAAACCAAATTTACTATAAAATCTGAATGAATGTAATGTAATAAATAAATTGCAAGAAAAAGGCAAATTCGTATATTTTTAAACTTACACTGATTTTACAGAATTTATTTCCGAATCACTTTGCGGAAAGCGAATAAAACTTTCACCCAAGGCAGAATCTATCGCTCTCGATATGGTGTCAACACAACGGGATATTGATGTTTGAGAGAGTGCTATTTAAAAATCATGACTCACATTCTTTTTTTACCCGCCTTATAATTGAAAATAAGTATTTGTAATAAAATATTATTTACAATTACCAGCTTAACTTACGATCTGCGACCACGCTTAAAAAAGCCAATAGCTGTAAATGTTGAGGTATAGCAGTAATTTTTTGTGCGGTTTTTATTATTGGCAATATTTGATCCAACAGTAAGATTACCAAATGTTTTGGTAACCTAAAAAAACCTTCGAAACATTTTGTCGAAACGTTGAATTGGGTTTTCACTATCTCGCAACCGAGATCATTTATAATAAATACTCGAAGCATATTAATTCAAAATTATAATTTCTCCGAACACCGAACAAAAAACAAACAAATATTATTTTATGATACGAATAGAAAAGTTGACGTTTTGACATTTTGTGTTATCTTGCTGAATGTGCTGATTTTTATCTTGCTGAAAAAAGTGACTCACAGAATGCGATTTAAGAGTACTAAGATAAATTATCGTGTAAACTTTATCGTGTGTAAAACTTTACACGTTTACATATCTTAGTTTTTAGAGAATCAGGGTACAGACTGCAGATTATATTTGGAAGATATCGCCTGAAAATTTTCATAAGTTTTTCAGAACACAACACCAAAAAAATTCGGTTCTCCATTATAGTTTGATAAAAAGGTAGGGGTTTATTATTAATAAGATTAGCCTGCAATTTGGGATCGTAAAATCCGAACCTGTGAATTAAATACATTTTCTTTACTGTATATTTAATAAATAAAACTAGATGAACCATTTTATTTTAAATATCATCTGCCTTTTAATTTAAAGGTAACAATTTAAATAATGATACGCAAATTATGTTTCACCTACGTATCAGAAATGTCCAATAATAATTCCAAGAATAACAAATAGCTCTATTTACTACCTATAAAAGTTAACAGTGTGTCAACATGTTTTCCAACTAACGGTCACGTTTTTAATAGTCAAAATATGAAGAAAGAATTGCTTATGCAAATAGGAGATATATTACTTATGTTATCCCAAATACATACTTTTGTCCACGAGTGTATATTGCAGTTGTTATCATTTTGATTCGTTAGAATGCTGATAGAATAATAATAAAAAAATTATTTTCTGTCGAAAAACTAAAACCAAACAAAATTTTGTATAAATATAAAATATTTACGTGAATGGCATAAATTATAAATGGCAAAAATTAAAACTACAGAAACTGTTAAAAATTATTAAAGTATTGTTGAAAAACCAACCAAAATGCAAAATAAAATTTTAATTAACGTTATAATTAATATTCTTTACCAATAAATTAAATTACAAAATTTTTAAAATTTGATATTCCGAGTACAATAGACGTGCACACAGCTTCGTAATAAACAATACAAAAATTTATTTTAACAAGAAATTTTGTTTTATTAAGATTATGTAATTTAATTGGATTTAAATAATATAATTATGTATATAATATTTTTGGATTTTTTTCAATTAGTTATTTTGTTAATTTGTACATTGTCAATAAAATTTAATTTATTTTGCAATCCTAAATTGTTGTTTGTGTATGAGTACAATGCAAGGAGAAGACGTTTCTAAGATTAAAATACTAAATATTGCTACAATTCCAAATTTTCATGGCGCAAATATAATATGTATTTATGTTTGTTCTGTTATTTGAGTGCAGATGCACTGGCTCAATACATTGTTTGTGAAACCTTCAGTTTTGGTTAAATTCCGAAACTGCGACTATTTATATTTTATATTCATGTAAAACTACGGTTTTAAAATAAATGAAATTATATTTGGTTTAATCACCTACGATTTTGGTGTAATTCCCAAAAAGAAGTTGTTTGTCCAAATTGATAGTTCTATTTTCGACATAGCACTTTTAAAGTTAGACAAATTCTTGCAGTAGGAAAATGGTATTGCAGATAGTGTTTATGTTATCACTGTTGAAAAAAATATTACTCGATATACTTAGTTGCACGATGAATTCCAAATAGTCAGGCTACTCTAAAAATTTGCCAGGAGCGATTAAATTTCACCAGATTGTTTCTAATCCTTTAGCATGCAAATTACAATAAATTTTCGAAACCTACTATGTTCATGAAATAGGTCATACCCTAGGTAATCTCTTTGGTGGAATATGGGACAAGTCTGACGTGATTAGGAGGTGTAATGGGGTATAATTTACAAGCAAATCCGAATATTTCCAAACTAAATTATTAAAATGTTCTGTAACGAGCAATTTTTTATATTAAATTGATAAAATGTCCACTGACTTTTGAGTTGCCACTTGTCCATTGATCCTAATATGTCCATGAGATAGGACATAACTTTAGGTAATCTTTGGTGGAATTTAAGGCAAGTCAGACGGCGATAGGGATGTGTAATAGGGTGTAATTTAATTTTGCAGGCGACATAACAATAATCTACTAGTTAATTATGGTGGTATGCTTAGAATTAACGGGCATATTAAATGCAATGTTGTGTCACCCTCTCAATTTCTCAAAGGCCCGTATCAAATGTTGAGTTCCTTTTTATAAATTTCTTCATCAATAAGATGAAGGATGAGGAATTCGCAGTAGACCTTTTTTCTGTTTGGTAAAACATTTAGAGGTCTAGTTTTGGGTTCATGTAACAAGCAGTGGTAAATACTGTTATGCTAAATGTTGGGTTAAATTGTTGCGTTGGCTACGTGACATTTTAGCGTAAAATAACTCGATTTAACAGACTAATTCGGGAGTCCGTTTAATCAGATTGTTCGTTAAATCCGAATGTTTTTATATTTAATCTATTCGATCGAATTTAATTTGGGGCGGAACAACTCAGGCATTTCTCTGCCGATTATGTTGGGATTGGGTATGTTGGAAGGAAATGGGATTCTTAAATGATTTTGAGAATGAATTCTGGAATATGGCCACCTGGGGCGGAACTCGATCAATTGTATGGTATGTTGGATAAAAATGGGATATTTAAATGATTTTTGGAAGAACTTCTAGAATATGGCCACCTGGAACGGAACTCGATGGCCCGTTAAATCGAGGGTTTACTATATATCGCTAAAAGCAATTTCAAATTTTTTCATCGCCTTCAAAATCACACTCCTAAAATGCACGACCTCCGCAAGGAACGCAGCGTTTGGATAACCATCGTCTTTTTGTAATTAGCGATGGCATACGTGATTTTTAATGTTTGACCTTATGTTTTACCAAATATCTTAGATAGCATTAACCATTCGGTCGGTTAAATAGCATTAACCAAATCGCAAGTGGTGGTTCTTCAACCATTGATCACATTCTTGGTTCTGCTGATAGTTAAATTTATTTTACTTTTAACACCATTTGCCGTTGGCACTTGGCGAAATACACTAACATTTAATAAACACATTTCGCTTAACACTTGCTTTTTTATTTCGAAAAAAAATAAATTTTTGAATATTTTAATTAAAAAATGTGTTCGAAAAATTTAAAAAATCACTCGTACGATTCGACTTTTTAGGTCATCATCAGGAGTATCTTCTGATTTGTAAAAGTAAAAATTTGGTTAAATATAGTAAAATAAGGCAAAAAAGAAACAAAAAAAGAGACAAAAAATAGGCAATAAAATTAATCTATTGATCGTCCCAACCACCTGTTGTTTATACGGAAAAATTATTAATAAAAAAAGGGCGGATAGCAGGTAAGCAATTAGTCATCGGGTGAGTAACAAAATTAATTATATCGAATTACATTTGACTACCCGACGTATTAGTCAAATTATTACGAACGTGAGAATAGAAAAGAGCGGGATCTGTAATTGGTGATGAACGGATTTGTCTTTGTTTGTTAATTATATTTTGGCTAATGAATATGGATTTTCGAATTTCGTAAGATTCTAAGGAGTCTAAACGTCTGTTTTTGGGTTGTTTATGTAATATGTCTAAATTGTTTAAGCTAGTTGTATGATTTTTTAAAATTAAATGATTATGGAAAGTTGATTGATTACAACAAGATAAATGTTCTTTAGCTCTAAACCAAAATTGCGCCGATATAGGAGAAACTACAATCATTGCAATTAATCCAATAAACGTGCCCTAATTCTCTAAGCAGTAAGATAATTTGTAAACCTGTAAACGATAATTTATCTTGTGTTTTACAATATTTGCATTCTGTATTTGCATTCCAAGATAAAATTTAATACGGTTACGATAAATAAATGTCAAAACTTAACACACTCTTATGATGTATGTAGGTTCATATTTAGACTTTGAGGGCCTATAACTACCGTTCCCATTTAAATTTCAACATTATTCTTATGGTTATAAGTTATTCTAAATAGCATCTGTTCACAATCTATAGTTCAAGTTGTTATACGGGTTGTGGTAAGGGTAATTTTACAGGTGAAAATTTTATACAATATATTATCTTGGCATTTTTAATTCGCATTCTCTAAACAGTTTTTTTACCCAAGATAAACCTATTGACAGCAAGCGTATAACATTAAAGCGGATAACATTAAACATCAAAATGAAATTTTAATTATTTTATATCCTTAATAACTCAAAAAATATAATCTCTAGAAACGTAAATTGTTGCATATACATCAAAGTCATCTAGAATCACACATAGCCCCCAAAATCATATTGAAAAATAATCGGAGCCGGGAGTCATTTGAAATTCAAATCAAGATACGGTTAGATAGACTTATAAAACAAACTAAATGTTTCACGAGAACATTACAACAGTCAAAAAATTCTTTACTTCGTATGGGTAAAGACGTGTACCATATAAGTCTTATTTACAATTGATCGATCCGTTGAATTTTTGTTAATGTTGTGTATTCTAATCTGTTTAATGTTTATTCTTTATACTAAGTACAAAATCTCATTATTATGTAATTATTATTTGCGATATGTTTTTGAAATTCAATCGAATCTGTCTTAAGCAGATCATAATTTCAGTATATTTCGTTGTTGAAGACCCATTTAGCTCTTTCTGATGCCCTATTTAGCTCTTTCCGCACATGCGTATCTCGAAAAGTTCTGGATTGTCTTATTAGAATTTCGAGTAAACTACAAAAAACTATGCGTTTTAAGCAACGAAGCTCATTTAAAGATCAAATTTAGTTAGCCATTGCCATTTTTCCGAACTCCACGAGTTGCTCATCCTATATTTTTTTATGTGCCTCCTCAATAGCACCGACAATTTGTTAATCTAAACCATTTCTAGTAGTTGATGTAGGTCTAGTTATGGAGGGACGTTTTAGTGTTACGATTTGATTTTTACCATGAGCTAATTTTTAATCTTTGTAAAATGTTTGGGTTAATCTTAAGGATCGGTAACGAGTAGGAAGGAGGTTAGACTTTGATCAAATACCTGCACTTTAGAAATCGATTTTATGCAATATACATCTTGTTTGACCTTAGTGCTAGTTAAAAGCTAGTTTTAATGCATAGTATAATTAAATTTTGTACTCGTTCATTATTGTTCGAAATTTGTCCTAATTATTAATTTCTCAAAACATAAGATTAATAAATAGTTTAGAATTAAAGCATTGTAAGATCTTATAGATAGACTGTTGAAAGCTCCTAGTGCCTTTAAATGAAATATGAAACAAACAAACTGAAATTTGTTAACTAATTTAGATTTTATATAGGCCGTCATATTTATTGTGCTCGTCAGTTTTCTTAATTGTGCATGTGTAATGATCAAGTTAAATATTACAAGTGCCACATAATAGCAGAAAACTAACGGGATAACCATTAAATGAAAGAAATAGCTGTATTTGGAATTTTAATAAACTGCACATTTCACAACAAATGAGCTTGAAAGGTCAACTTTTTACGTGTACGGTTTTATTCTAAACTGTAATGTTAATAAATAAATAAGTGCACACCAAGTTAAAAGCTTTGCTTGCTATGTGGAGAGCGGGTTCATTTTAGATGTTGTCATATCAGACACTTGAAACACTTGACATTTATATTTGAAAATTGACCAACTAAAATTGCTTTTACTGTAATCCACAGACCATCTCGTTCTAGGATATTCTACCCCTTAAGTCTTTTTCTTCTAATATAAATAGGTACATTATTTATTCCCTATTTTAAACATAAAATTATAAATAATAAATTTATTTGTTTTTTTGTTTTTGTGGAAATACTGGAGCTAACCTAAGCAAAAGTATAGGTAAAGTGAAGATGATTGATTAAAATATTCAAATGTTTGATTTACTGAAAGAATATTTTAATTCCATCGATAACAGTCCACTTTTACATTCTAAATGGAAAGAATTTTATAACTTTTTTACGTAAAGTATCGCAGTTATTTAAATTGTTAGAACTTGGCTTGTTTAATTCCAAAATAAAATTATAAACTGAAATATCAAAAATTGCAATTAATTATTCATAATATCCAAACGAAAGCGTTTTACACATTTAAGCAAAGTTATTCCGCGATAAATTACTTGTGTTACTTTTTGACATAAACTTATCTTGCCATTTTACATTTTATCTTGAAAAAAATTTAGAGAATGCGAATTTACTAAAACATCACGATATCCAATATAAATCTAGACTTCTACGATAATTTTTTTCGTGTGTAAAAGTTATCACTTTTACATTTTACAATTTATCTTGGTTTTTAGAGAATTAGTTGTTAAATACCATTTTCTTTATTGTGTTATTATTATAAAAATAAAAACTAATATTGGTATTGGGAACTCACCAGGTTGCAACGATCAAACTGTAAAAATTCAATTTTTGCTTTGTACCTATAGTACAAAACAAGAACTTATCGATTTGGCGAATTATATCCCGAAATCACAAACTTCTTGAAATTCTCACTATATGTGTGTGTACACATACAATTAAGAAATTTTTAAAAAATCGTCCGTGATAATAATTTTATTTTTGACAAAAGATTATTTTTAATGGGATTTATACAATGTTTACAACTTTTATAGTCATACAAAAAAACGCCATTTACTCAAAATATATCTACCACGAAAAGTGAAAAAAATCACTCCCCCCCCCCCTCGCTCATCCCCCGTTTTTTACCCCAGAGGTGTTACAAAAATGAGAATTTCCTTAATTTTGTTCTTGGTAGCTTCGTTTATTACTGATAAAAAGGTGGTCTACTCATCAGGTTGCAAAGGCTAAACTGCGAAAAATCAACTCTTGTTTTGTACCTTTAGTACAAAACAGGAACTTATCGATTTGGCGAATTATAACACCAAATCAGAAACTTGTGGAAATTCTTGTATGTGTACTAAGCCAACACATAATTAGGAATTTTTTTAAGAATGGGGGGAGTGCATTTTTCTACTTTTTGTGGTAGATATATTGTGAGTAAATGACCTCTTTGTTTTTTATGTCTACCAAAGTCGTAAACATTGTATGCAAAGGTAAAAGAAGATTGAAAACCGATTGCACACCAGTGAATCCCTAAACTTCAATACAATATGTTATGTTGATATCCAACACACCTTATTCACAATACAAGTATGTACTGTTCTATTTTTAACAACTGTTTTTTTTATGATAAATCAAATTTTAACTTGTGTTTGACTGTTTCAGTTTTTTAGGAATTTTATTTTATTTTCTCCAATTTGTGATAACTACCATAAAGCCAACAGAAATGGCTTTAAACCAAAAAATGTTTCATATGTACGATACGAGTACGTTTGTACTATACGTACATAGAGATTAATTGGATTTTCATTGTAGAAAATAAAAAATTTCATTGCTATTCGCTACCACAGTTTTATACGAAATAGCATAAAATAAAATTATATAAAAAACGAAAGAGTCAATGACTTTCAACTTGAACGCAACATAATACCCAAAAAAGTGTACAAAACACTCAAATAAATAAATGAAACATAATTAATTATTTATTTATTAGTATATTGAAAGATTCTTTCACTTTTATTGTGTGTGATATTTAGTAAAGTAGCAGCCATGGCCGAACAAATTATGCAAAAAACTTATTGTAATAAATTATTATACCGCCCCGTCGTAGCAATTTTGTCGATTTGTCGATCAAAGTTTATGATGAAATGATATTTTCATAACAGTACAACAATATAATAGTGTGTTATGTTGACAATTAATTAATTATAAATTTTATTTGATATTTATACGCACATTAGGTAAATACGAGTATGGGAGAGAAAAATACATAAAAATGTCAAAGCAAACAATAAAAACTAATTTAAGTTGAAATAAATACAATAAATTGCCGATTATTATTATTTTATGCTTAAGATAAACTAAAATGTACAATCTTTGAACTATGACTTTTGCACGTGTTACTAAATTACTCTTCCACGAGATATTTTTATACAACGAAATTTATGTTATACACATTACGATTACAAATAGTCATATATGAAATAAAAAGTTTAAAACTTGTTTTAAGTGCAAAAGTGTGCAATGATAAAAGTTTAAATAATTTATGTTACAACAAAAACAGATTTATATTGTTGTTGCTACCACTTAAGTATTTGTAAATGTATGAGTATATAATCCAGTTTGGTTCATATGTATATTTAGCGGTAATATATCATCGCGATGATAGAGGCACGCGTAAAGGGTACTTCATTAGATTGATCGTGAATTAGATTTTCGTAATGAGACATAATTGTTTCTCGGTAACAATATCCTTTAGGATCTGTTATAACAAAAGACATGTGTACCTAGTTGACTATGCATGTCGGCATAGGTAACTAGGAATACATGTCTGTATTAGGATATTAAAAATTCATTAATTGGCAGAAGTATCTTTTTGTGTTGCAAGCTATTAGTAAATATTAAACATGTGTTTCTCGTTTTATAGCTCATTTAACCGTCTTTGGGAAATTTTCCATCTTAGGAACACAATTTCTTAAGATTTAATTTTTGGTAGTTCTTAATATTAATATGCACTGTTTGGTTAGATTTTATATGATTTAGTTAGGTAGATCTAAAGGATCTTTTCTTTTAAGACGCCGATGATTTACAGTCAGTATTTCATCGTGAATAATTTACAACTTATCGTAAAAAATTTTTTCGGATAACACAATTTAGTGTGTTTTATTTGATGTATCTTAAAATACAAACATAGTAGTGAGATGTTGTAGAAATGGGATTTAAAAATAATTTTGGAAAAAATTGTGGAATATGACAATGTGGAACAAACACGGTCGTTCATTAACAGTTTATGATGGGATTGGATATGTTGGATGGAAATGGGATTCTAAAATGGTTTTTGGAAGAATTTCGGGAATACGGCCACCTGTTTTTTGTAACCTAACAGATTTTTAACTATTTTATATATTGAAATACACAGCAAAATAAAATCTATTCACATTTTCAGTTTATATTGTGTTTTAGTTTTCAAATTTTTTGGTTATGGTTGATTTCAAGTATAGTGGAATTCACTTAACACGAAAACGGATAACAAGAAATATTTTTTAGTACTTAGCTTTTTAATTCATATTATTTCAGTTTGCAATTTTTCGCTTAAGACGAAACTTTTAACATGAATTTTCGTTTACCGCGAACCTATTTTTAACCCCCTTCTATAAAAATAGTACAGACATATTCGCTTAACATGAATTTTATAATTGAACACCCGTGTTTTCATAAAACAAAAAATATCTTTCAGTTTTAGGGAATTCCACGAAGTTAAATTTTGTTATTAAATTTTGATTTGTTGGAGAGAAATGGTTTTAGTTTGCTTTGTATTCGGTAGTAGCATATATTAGGCGTTTTCGGATAGATCCCATGGTAACTTTTGGGTAACTTGCTGACAAATAATTACCAAATCTATTCCCGAACATGTAGAGTAACTTTAGGGTAATTTACTTTTAGTTGTTTTTTAATTTCTGTCTTTCTGACAATTTGTATTAAATTAGTAGTGTCAGAAAAATTAAAGCACAAACTTTCCAAGCATAAACTATTAAAAAAATACAACAAAAATGTACATATCTGTTAAAATACGTAATTGCGTTTTGCTGAATATAAATATTACCACGCTTAATGTAATTTTTTTTTATATAGCCAGGATAACTTGTATAACTTTTGTTACCAACATTAGAAATATTAAAATTACCCAAAAGTTACCATAGGATCTATCCAAAAACGCCTATTAAATAACTTATACGTATATAGGACGTTCGTGTTCTTTTTTCCTCTTATCTTATCGCATTTATCGTAATTAGATTTTTTGTCACGGTGTCGCTTTTGTCTTTTTTTCGAACTTCGAAAAAATATTCGAAGTAAAATCAAATTGTCAAACGTTTACGATTTTTGGTTGTCAAAGAAAATAATGGAAGTTAAAAAAATGTTTTAATTATCATTTATTCATGAAATTACATATTGGTGTTCCTGTCCATTACGTATACATTGAATTTTAATTTATATTTCATGTTTCGAACTATTATGTCGCTTAGGTTTCTCACATTTCTCTTCTAGTCAAGCAATACTAAAATATAACAAAACAAAATGTATTGAGAATTGTTTAAAACATAAAGGATCAATTAAATTACATAATGGTTCTTGGACATTACGTACCCCTGCTAACATATACAATTCCTTAAAACCACATGTTATATGAACAGCACAGCACGGATACGATAATTTTCGAAACGAGAAAATTCCGTCTCAAATTGTCCAGTCAGTCGATCGTAAATAGAAAACTACTTGCCCAACCTTCCATAATGTATTGCCCGTCTTCCTCGTCCGTAGTTGAATCACCACCTAAGAGCTCAACATTTACATCGTAAATAATTCCTATAGATTAGAATCGAACATAGTGACATAGTCTATACATTTAAAAGGGGCGGCATGTACCTACTTACCACCGGTAACCAAAAAATACGTTAACAGTAACATGTAAATATTTTTATTGTGGATGGCTGAAGAAACCATGATAAACTATAGATTTTTAATTAAGAACTTCTAATATTCAGAACAGTGAACTATACGACGTTTCCAGCATTTTAACAAACTACACTAAAAATTGAGGCTACGTTTGACTACATAGACATGACATTTACTTTTTTATTTTAACACACTGTTTTTTTTTCACTAGCTGTGTTGATTTTCGAATTTTTTTCGAACTTGTACTAAAACTGCTAACTTCATTCTTGTCTTATAGAAAAAAAAAGATTTGGAACACGATTTTACAAGGCAGTGTCCTATATTGATACTATAATATTTGGTAGTAGTGAGTACTCTCGTTAAAAGAGAAATTGTTTCTGTTTGAAATCATAAAATTCAATTTATTGGTTAGTTTTGGTGTTAGTTTTGGTGAGTGAGATATAAAATAATTCTAGTTGCCTAAATTGTGTTCTCTAAAATTTTTGTTGCTTCTTCAGTGATTAATAAGCAAAAGCATAGCAAACGGAAATAAAAAACAGAACGCTTTAACGGTAAAAAAAATGAAATTCTGGAAAATGTTGATCGAGGTGATTGATCAAAAACAGAAACTTGTAAAGAATTCGAGATTCCAAACTCTACTTTATCAACGATTATAAAAATCGTCTAAAAATTCTATCTTCATATAAAAAAGGTGATTTCTCCTTTGAGATGGCATTCAAAATGGGAATTACCTTTAAATCTAATCCTGGATGGCTAGAACGTTTGAAAACAAGACACGGAATCGTCTATAAGTGTATTAGTGGAGAGGCGAGACAAGTATCAGCTGATATGATTTCCGATTGGATATCTTCACCTTTAACTACAATCCTGAAGGATTATGATAGAAAAGACATTTTTAATACGGATGTATGCAGCTTATTTTTAACATTTAAAAAAGAAACTTGTTCTGGTGGTAAAAAATCTAAGGAACGTCTTACAGTAGTTGTTTGATCTAATTCCGATGGAACAGAAACTTCCTCTTATTGTTATCGGAAAGTCCCTAAACCCGCAAATAAAAAAGCCTGGATGACAGCTGACTTATTTTTAAGTTGGTTGAAAGCGTTAGATAAAAATTTTTTAAATGAAAAGAGAATGGTAGTTTTAATTATAGACAATTGGGTATAGCACATCCGAAAATCCAGCTAGAAAGAGTCAAATTAATTTTTCTGCCACCAAATACTATAGTGTATTACAGCCTTGTGATCAACCGCAAGAATATTTCTCTCCCGGGCTGTGAGCATCCAAGACTGGAAACCAAACCTAAAAGACTGCTTGTATCAGCCCGTTATATATTTTAAAAATTGGAGGCGTAGCTTAATCGACAGCGGGCTGCTATCAACTAGACTTTGATGGAAAATCTTCATTTGTTCATCCCATGTTTATCCCTGATTCTAGATATTTATGATCCAACGGAATTTTTATGCCTTTTGTCTCCTTGCAGTAACAAAATGTTTTGTTTTCCTTCCTTGATCTGAAACTCAAGTATGTTGAGCTGATGATTCCAATGGAGGGAACTAGTTTAAGGGAACATGTATTACAATTATAAATATATTCTTAGCGAAAGCTAATAGCTGACTCTAGTTACCATATCATATAATATAAACAAGTTGCTGGGCTATGTTGAGCTTACGGATAAAATTCTCTAGAGATAGGTTAAGGATTTAAGTACTAGGTTAACTTCCGCACTTCCGATGATATTTTGAAGGACTCCGAAAGTTTGTCTTCGACTTCTATCCTGCATTTCGATCCACCGAAAACCCAGCACCTAGAAATCGATTTTGATAAAATTCACGAATAACATTAAATGTCCCAACGCGTGCTGCTTCTCAGGATGTTTTCGTTTGCCTGTTGGAAATCTACAATTTGACAATGAACACGGATATCCTGCTCGTGACATTTCTCTATCACCATTCTCAAACTAAAAGACTCATCGATAATTAAAGTAGTAATTAGAACCGTTTTCCACTCATCTAGGATGTTTTCAGTAGACTAAATTGACGACATACTATATGTTTGAACGTGTGAAAAATAGATAGTCGTCCAGTGTTTCAGTATGTTGCAACAAATCCCATCTATACCAGATGCTTTGTTAATCTTCATTTTATATGTCATGTTGCGTACTTCACCATATGGTGGAGCAGGTGGTTTAGTCATCTCAGTATTGATATCGAACTGATGAAATGGCGTTTGTTCGTTAGTCTGTTGAGAAGTGTTGAAAAATAAGTTGGCTATATTTTGAGGACGGTATTATCCATCTGTAGTTCTCCATAGTCGATGTTAATTGCGCTGCTACGTGAATGGTAGCATAAGGCTATTTTTTGATGCAATAATATCGATTTCTAAGGTTCACATTTTCGAGGATATGTACTTGTTGTTTGTGCTATTTACATTTTTCCACCTGCACAATTGGTTCTAAAATTTCGTCGCGGTCATAGAGTCTTGGTAAATACTTAGTATTTTGAGATAGATTTCACCGATGTGCGCAATTTTTATCGCAAAAGGCTTCCGTAGATTCTTCATACAAACAATTATTTTTTGCTTGTGGTGGATTTCGCCCTAAACTATACACTGACGCATCTGTTACCTCAAGAAATGGCTGTATCAGTATTATCGAAATGTTCTCAGTTAACTTGATTATTAAACGTTCTAGTAATGGAAAGTCACATAATAATGAAACGTTTATTGTGCATTGTAGATAGATGAAAGGAATATTTCGCAATTACTTGGCGCCACGTTTTGTACTGATATCTTTTATTTTATGGATGCGATTATATGAGAAATAAGTGCTCATTGGTTCACATCCCATTGTTTTTTAGAAACAGCGTACGGAATTCTAACTGATGATACCACAATGTACCACGTAACCGCCTCTTAGTTGAACGTTGATATCACCAAATATTATGTTGATGTCGGATTGTACTATTTTGCTCAAAAGATTCCATCATACAATAGTTTTTTTAGAGAGCTTGGTTTGATCGAGCTTATCTTCATTTGGGGCTTGCATGAAGATATGAGGCCCTTGAAACATAAGGGTGAGCACGTAACGTAACGCAAACGAAAGTAAATCCAGCTAGGTATATATCTAAATGAATCAGGCGGTGTAGCAAGGCTGATATAGGAGTTACTTTGCTTATAACCGGAAACCAGTACCACGGCAGCGTATGTTTTCCGGTGACCTACACACGTAATAAGTATGTTGAACGGCAGGCCAATTATCTGCCCTCTCAAAACACGCCAAGTTATGAACCCTACACTAAGGCCTCGGATAAACTTATCGTATTCTTAACAACAATGAACTCAACAATGAAGACAATGAAGAAAACTTATTCGAGAACATGGAACGAGGTAAGCCTTGGAGAACTCAAGAATCTTTCGAATCAAGCTGAAATTTACACCAGACGTACTTGCACTATAAGAGGTTAGATCGTCTGGGAGCTTGATTCATAATACCACCAGGTTACACTCTCCATTAGAGCAGTTGCCAGGAAAGAGCAGGATTTGGCTTCGGCTTTCCTATCCGCTGGCGAGTACATCAATTTATCGCTAAGTTCCGTGCAATCAATATGCGGCTAAAAATGAGAAAGTTCCGTTCCAGGTGGTCATTTTTCCAAGATTTAAGCGGAAATCATAAATTTTTAAAACACCGCTTTTTAACAAAACTGTGAACACTTTACAGTAGGATGAAACTTCGTACCTAAGCTTTTAGCATAAATTGGAAGGTCCCAATGATTTTTGGCCGGAATCAGGCCACCAGAACTGGTAGCTTCCATACCATTTTGGTTTTTGTAAATAATTAGAAAAGTATATAGGTAGAAATTCGCATTTTCGAAAAAAACAAAAAGATTGTGAATTAAATTTCAAACAAAATTACTGCAGATAATTTTTCTAAACTTTATACTTGAACGTTTGTTAAACAGTTACAGTTACCACGGCGACTTTGTAGTGCAATAATTTCTATGAACTTATTCCTTTAATTGGAAGATCTTTCCGAAACTTGGTGGAAATCTGTGTACCGGAAGTGGCAGCATCTGAATGTTTCAATTTTTGAATCTTTCCTTGGGAAATGTTTTTCAAATCTTACAAGCTAACTAAACACAATTTCTTAAGATAACCTATGTTAGTTCTTAATATTAATATTGTTACGAATTTCGGGCGTTCGATATGAATTCGTGCACAATTTTGAGATTCACTCAGCGATTTAAGTTAAAAACTATATTTTCAAACTTTAATTTCTGCGGCAATTCACAAATTTCATTCGTTCACTACTCACTAAATTCATTTTAACTGTTTGCCGCCGTTTACAATTGCTTTCTCGCAATTGGTCATTAAAGAAGCATCCTACAACACTACGTTTTGTGAAGAAAATCTCTACTATAGACTTTTTAAGCCAAAATTACCCAATATTAAACGACAAAAACTCAATTCGTAATCGATAATTGGATGGTTCACAAGCCAAACCGATTAACTCTTTTTTTTTGATTTTTTTTTATATTTTAATATCAAAGACTACCTTCTTGATTCATGGTCGTCGTGGAAAACGATTTGCATATAGTCGGTCATCAGAGATCTTGCAAACCGAAATATTTAAAAAAATATTGTTGAGGCGGCCAAATTCCCGGTGGCAAAGTGGTCAGTATGCTCGCTCCAGCGACCTGAGGTCCCGTGTTCGATTAACGGTGGTGACAAGAAAAAAATTTTACGGCTGGTTTATGATCAATGAATTAATCACTCTTTATCCGAAATGAAAATATGATTATGAAACCTCATTTGAGGCGGCCAAATCCCTTGATGGGATATAGTGCCAGAGAGAGAGGCTAAATCCCTTCATGGGCTCTGCACCAACAGTAAGAAAATAAGTAACTGAACGTGCTACGACATCTTGATGGCAGACTTACCACTTTTAAGAACAAAGTGGTGGACCTTTCTCTTTCCGACCACTTTCAAGGTTGGGACATGGCGAATACACTCCTAAACATTAATGTTCAAATTGTTTTTTTAAATCTTTTCCAAAACATAAAGCCCATACGTTATAAATGAATAATACGCATAAATCTAGGTAAATCTTTAATTTTAAAAGGTACATTTTTAAAATAAAATCAAAAAGCTTCTGGATCGACTTCTAGAACTAAGCACACATTTTATCGATAAAAAATACCAACATACGATAATAATTTTTTTAGGAGAAATGGGAGAAAGCAAAGACAGCTAGATTTAGTTTGGTTCCATAGTGCATCAAATCTATCAAGAACAATTATTTATTGAGTTTTGTTTTTTTATCACCCAGTAAATTCAAAGGCCTGCTACAATATTATTTGGAATTTTATGAACATTTTATTGATTTTTTTAATCGATAAAATTTGCACTTAGCTCAGGTTGGTTTACACTGACTACTATCAGGACAGTGATCAACTTGAAATACAATCTAGTTGTTGTATCACTTTATTTGCACAATTAATTCAATTGTTCAATTTTGATATAAAAAATATAAAGATAAATATTTGGAGTTCATCTATTAAGCTTATTGCTTCATTAAAATAATAACATTTTTAACTGAATTTTTGAATGCAATGACCGACCTCAATAAAACGAATTTTTCTAGTATAGTGTTGATAAGTTGATCATTTTTTTATTACTTTGAAGCGATATTTGCATTTTACGTATATTTTAAAATTTAAATGTCAATTTGAAATTTCTTTAACATTTGAAAACAAGATTAATGCTTCATTTTGCCAACTTTGTCATTATAAATACGAAAATTTTATTGGTGTCAGATTTCATAAGAAAATATCCCAAATACTAAAATTTTTAAATATTCGATCCAAACTAGTTTTGATTTGTTATTGTTGTTAAATTAACTCGAATTTCACCAGGTCAAGTGTCTAATGCGAATACAAAGGAACAAGAATCGTCGAGACAGTCACATTTCGTTATTTTCTTTGATCATTGATAATGAAATATTAAATAACAATCGGGTAAAAAAAAGCTGTAAACAAAATTAAACAGCAAGTGGAGTTCTCTGCATTAAAATGTGTCATCTTCCATAAAGGTAAATATTTTAGTTCTTAGTAGAAAACTCCATATTATATAGTACTTGCACGTATAAAAATTTTAGAACAAAAAATATTAGTTACTGTCATACAATGATTGTCTAAATCGGATGGTCTTTTAAAATAACAAATGAATTAGTACGGCCATATTCGGAACGATACATTCAAAGAACAGTACATAGTACTCTAAAGTAAATGGTACGGAACAGGACAGTTTAAAATATGACATCAACAAATAGTTCATAGTCAGCGTCACCATATTAATGGGCCCGATTCTCGCGGCATAAAATTGTTGTTATGTTATTTTATTTCCCCGCTTCCTATTGGAATTTGTATAGAAAAAACAAAAATAACATAACGTAACATAAAATTTTAGATTCCGGAATCGACCCCAATGACTGAATTTGCACATTTTTATGTCAAAGAAGTTGTTTGAGTTTTCATTCTGCTTTTCTGTTCTGGATTTTTAGTTTCCCCTGTGTTTTTCGAGGCAGCATAAGAATGTGCGTGTTCATCAAGCTTGTATCACGTCCAAAAAATTGATTGACCTCGTACAACCGGTACTTCCTCCAACGTCTGTAAGCGGTACGAGAAACGACCAAAGGAGAATGAAAACTACGGGCATCAATTCAACAAGAAATAAGTCGATTAGGAGTAGAACATCGACGCGGACTCGTTGTCATCGCAGAAGCCGAAATCGAGAGCAACACTGATGACATTCATGCCAACAATACGGGGAGACAAGGACTAGTTCATCACACTTAGCGACAAATCAATGATAGCCAATCAAAGATGGCCAACTATTTGGAATTCAACTCAAACAAAAAAAAACAATGTTTGCTTTATTACTGTAGGTTTTTATTTGAATAAAACTTGATAAACCTCTCAATACATATTGAGAATTTATTTGTTGCTTTCAATAATTAGTGTTTTGATTAATTGCATTATTAAAAAATGAAATACATGATAAATTTTAGTTGTAACAAAAATGTCACCAATTTTTCTAAAATTCAGCAATAAACAAGAAATAGTCGCGTATGTGCGCGACTGTCATATACCGCTTCCGAGCAGAAGTTAAGAATGCTTTTGAAGTAGATCTATTACAAAGGTATTTTTGCTGGCTAGTTAAGGCTGGAGCGATAACAAAAATTTGTGGAATTTTTCTAAGATAACGCCATGTGAAAGGAATAATCAAATGTCCTAGTAATGGGGAGTGCAGTTTGCTTTTTAGTTACGTATTGGGCCGTACGCCTTTTCTTAATGGAGGTCAGAGGATTAGTATTTAGTCGCAACAATAATTTTATAGTTCCTTCTAAAATAACGATGATGCACACATGCTAGTAAATTTTTGTTATAACTAAAATGTACCTCGAATTTTATTTTTTAATAATGCAATTAATCAAAACACATAATAATGACAGCAACAAATAAATTCTCAAAATGTGCTAAATTTCTCAAGTTTAACTTATCCCAACCCATTTAATAAAGATTCTTTAAAAAATTTGTGTTTTAGTTGAATTCCAAATAGTTGGCCATCTTTTTATAATTTTATATATTTGCCTCGATAAATTCCGTATTTTAACAGTGTAGCAGAAACATTCGAAATTCTAATTGGAATATTATATTTGATTGATTTTTTTTGTTATATATTTCACTAAGGTTTTCTAATATGAGAAATGAGTTTATTTTATTGTGAAATAGTTTTAATTCTAATCAGCACAAAAATTTCCTCGAAAGATTAAGTATTGATAAATGGTATATAAAATAAAAGTTGCTACTGCACGTGCCCTAATATTAATAACTAAAAACGTTACAAAACTGTAATTCATATTAGATTGATGCTGAAATGATTTTGAACAAGAAAATGTTTTAGGATCATGAGTCGAATGAAAGGCTCTAATTTTAGCTCATCAAATACGCCATTATAAGATTTTGAACTTCACCCGGGTTTAACCAAGTATTGGGTTTTTTCATTTAAAGTTAGCAGACAAAACCTGATCTAGTGTCACGTGTAAGATTAAAGGTCCTATTTAATTTTTGATGTAGGGCATGTTATTTTCTCTCATTTACTCTCGGACACCACCAAACAATATTTTATAAATTTTGTTCTCGCATCATTTATGTGATTGTCCAAAACCATTTTGTTACTATTTCTGTAGATTCAAAAATATAATAGCATTAACGGATTAAAAATTATATTTTCAAAAGGTTTATATGTATTATTTGACAAATTAGTTGATCAACGAATTGATCCGATAAGTTCAAAAACCTCATAAAACATTAGTCATGTAACATCGATGTATAATGTCACAACTGTTCGCCGACGAACTTAACATTTTATCGTTGCATAAATTACTATCGATTGGTCAATTATTATTTTTTAAATGCCAAAGAAATGAAATGCATAAATAATTATATTGAAACTGTCAAACGCGTATTAATACATATCTTCGTTTGTCATTTCATGGTCAATGTGAAAGTCTTCAGCGTCTTTAAATATGAGTAAAATTGGATACTTGCGGATTGGATTTGGTAATAATGCTAATACTTATCATTTTAACAAATTTTATATTGCATTATTGGAGAACGTGTAATGCTAGAACCGGCTTGGAAATATGTTTGAAATAATGAAAGCTATCAATAAAATGTATTCCTAATAATATATAAGAGGATCGTGATGAATATCCCTTTAAATCGTAAATACAAACAAAAAATGTTGATTTCAAAATAACCATAAATAAATTAAATGCAGTCTATGATTTATGTACTATATACACAACACTGAAGATCCAAAAACATACCACATAACATTATACATCTATGTATGAATATATCCGAAGTACAATATTCGGAAAAGCTTTTTTTAACTTTATTACTAAAACGTTATCTTAACCTTGTCACGTATTAGATATACGATTTGATAATAAATAAAAGTTCATATAAAAATATTTTGACCCATGCAAAATTTATATCCTTCACATTTATCGAAATGAAATGAACAAAAAATACATAAACATAAAAATCATAATGTTTATAAATTATGTTTAATTACACACATTAGTTAATTATTATATAGAGTCAATTTAAAATAATAATAAATTGTAAATGTCAAATTCTTTGGAGATTAATTACACAAATAGATTAATTATGAATATTTATTCTAAAATTACGATTGAATGCGGTAAGCCGCACCACATTGTCCCATCCCTTCCTATTCAACCATCCAACGTTTCGAAAAATTGGTTTTACGTTCACTCCACAGACAATCGTTGTGAAGTTACTGACAAAATAATAACAAAAATATGAGCGAAATTTCAAATTTATCATGTCAACATATACAAATCTCAAAGTTTTCAAAACAAACGCGCTACAATTCCTGTATATTGGATACTTTAGCATATCCAAAATAGTAGGTCAAGTCGATATAAAAAAAACTGAGTACCTACCCCTAAAATACTCGAAATATAACGAAATATATGAGAGAAATCTTTAATTTATTACACTGATTTACTGAAATTTTAGAGTTTTCGACATAAAGGCAGTTATAATTCTGAATAGTGGGCACTTGGGGCTATCCAAATTAGTATATGATGAACATATACAAAAAACTTGGCACCTACCCCTATAATATTTGACTTCACTCAAATGTAACGTGAAATAAAACCCAGACGTTTCAACGGTATATACCATTCTCAAGGAACGCAATAATTTATGAAAATTTGATAAAAATTTTTATACAAAATAGCACAAATTAATACAAAAAATAACGAAATTTTGAATTTTAAGTAGAAACATCCATTTTTTATGTATATAATTAAATTTTGTTTAATTAAATTTTGTTCATTATCCAGAATTCCAGCATTATATAAACATCGAATGACCACTTTCTCGACGACATCATTTGACTTGATGATCATTTCACTAATTAATAAAATTTAATAATGAGTAGCCTCAATATTATGCTGGTACATATTTTGAATAGAATATTTCGGCTTTGGGAATTTCGTATTTAAACTTGGTAAATGAAACTAGGTCTAAATTTTTAAAAGGTCTGCTAAAGAGCTGTATATCATAATTTTGTAACATATCTTTAACTTTTCAAAAATAATTTCTACGATGGAATCGAAATAAAACGGTACAACTGCTAAATGTTTTGTTTCACGCGTAATAGTTAAATTAACTTCCGAAATATTATTTTTATTGGTAGCTTTTCTAGTTTTTCACTAACGCAACCGTTAAAATTTTGAAATTTTTAGAAAGAAATACAACATCTGATAATCTCAAAATAATTTCAAGTTTCCATCATTTTTTAAAAAGTTTACACTGTGCTTGAATCGCAAACTTTTTTTTGTACAAGCTAGACACTCGGGGGATAAACTTAATTCGAGTACGCTGAATTCAATGTGCTAGTCCCATTTCAAAGTTAGTCCCCATTTTTGAGATATCGCTTTCGACATGTTTTGGCTCTGAGTAAAAATATACAGTCATTTTCACGTTGATAGCTCCTGAACCATTAATATTTTCGTTATGCTTTTTTCAGCAAAGTTGTTGCGCAGGCCAAGACAAACAACTTTGCTGAACATTACAAGACCGAAAAACGACATCTACGTATATTCACAATTTTTGTATTATTTTTTTCTTTTCTTTTTGACGATAAACACGTTTTTTTATCAGTTTTTGTCCACTTATTGAATATAAATCGATCTAATAAGCATCGCATCGACAAGTATAAATACATTAGAAACTATTTAAAAGAAAATTAAATCGATTCGGTTGATTTCATTGTAATTTTTCTCAATTTTTTCCTAAATAATTAGCATTTTTCTTAACTTTTAATTTTCTGATTCGTTCGTGTTGTCTTCGGGATCTTGTTTTTTTTGCAAATTCCAACAAATGTCACCCAAGAGTGCATCTAGCTTTTTGCCGTTGTACCAATGTTCGAGCCTTGCCGCCACTTGTTGAAAACGCTCGCCGTGCTCATCGGATTCGGCTAGTGATTGTTCGGCGAATTTGTCCACATGAAAATGCAAAAAGTGTATTTTCAATGTCATTCTAACGTTTATATGTATTATGAAAAGCAATCAGCATATTTTCAATATATCTGCGGCAACCATCGAATCGATTAATTCCGAGAACATTCTTAATAACTTCTTTTACACATTTCCATGCCACAAGCTCTCGTTCACTGAGAGCATTTTCAAATGCATCGTCGTTCATCAAACGACGAATATCTGGTTCATTAAGTATTCCTGTAATAAAAAACAAGATGCGAGTTGAAATTTCATTTGATCTAAACTTAGATTCGAATAGATTCAAAGACCAACCTTCTTTTATTTTCATTCCTCTTAACCGTGGAAAAGTGCGATGCAATTCGACGAACGCATTTCCATCTGGATTCAGCGCTTTTATAAAATTTATAACTACTCCAAGCTTGATATGAAGTGGTGGTAGCAATATTTTTTTAATTGGCACAAGTGGAGCCTCAACGATGCTGTCGCTTCGCAATCTATTGTTCGCACGTATAGCCCAGTTCCGTTCGTTGTATTGGTCGCCTTTAAAACGTGTATCCCATAAGCACATAAAACACATGTTTTTAGTGTAACCCAATTGCAAACCACTTTAAAGAGCTATCACTTTTAAACCCGCACAAACTTTCCATTGATGGTCATTGTATTTAATCAAATCAATGATTTTTTTCATTGATGCATAGGTTTCCTTTGTGTTTGTGCTGAGTGCAATTGGAATGGAATTCTTTGAGTTGGTAAGGTGAAGGAGAACTACCTTCAAGCTGCTTCTAGAGAAATCGATAAACAATCGCCAATCTTCGGGATTATATGCATTGTGCATACCAAACCTCGGATATCAGTGCAAAAAGCAAGTGAATTATTTTTTAATTCTCAATTGATTTGAAAAAATTCGTAAAATGAGGATGACGATGTATATTCGAACATTTGGAATCCTTTGACAAAAGATTGGCCGCTGCGATAGTTTCAGGCGTCGTATCATAATATCCAACCGATTTTGCGAGATTTCAATGTGATTGTATAGCGCAGTTACATTTGATGGTTGATATATTGATGCAGATGTTTCTCCGGTTTCACCTGATTCGAATGTTGTTGGTAAATATTCCTCAGTTGGATTTGATCTTTCCGGAACAGGAATTTCATGTGAATGCGGTAGAGGTGGTGAATATAATCCATGCACACATAACATTGAACTGCATCATGTCCTTGTGGATCTATCCATATCATCGGGACACCAAATAGCATTGCGGCTCCAGTGTTTTGCCATCTATGCAGATGGAAAATGCATGCCATACAAACAAAATACGGCGTCAATTTACACCACTAACAACATTTTGTGAAAGTATAGTCGATATAAATCAGCGTTTCATCACTAATTTTGCGGCGATTGCTCATAATTGTAAATTTTCCACACACATCACAAAAGCACTTGAGTTTAAAACACCTATCCATATTATTTATTTCACCAGATTTCATAAGCCGATTTTCACTTTAGTTTTTTTGTTTTTTTGTCACTTTATATATTTCGATGAAAAACTTTTTATTTTTGATTTAAATTACAGTTTTTAATTCTTACTTATTATGCCAATTTTTTAACTTTTTTAGAAATATCGATTTCGAGAATAATCTCTTCTTCGGTTTATTTTTTACTACTGTATGTAACAGTTTATTTTGAAGCTCTTTATATACTATAGCTAGACGCTGCTGTTTGGAACCTCCTTTATTTTTAAGTTATGGATAATAGTTCGTAAATTTGATTGGTTTTTGTGTTGATTTTGTCGCTAAGTAAATTGTTGGTGTTTTATTTTTTGTATATTTTCAGGGTGTGAATTTTGGCCGTAATTTGACTCATGAGAAATTTGTATACGTACAGTATACAAATGTATCATGACTCATGAGTCAAATTGTACCCAAAATGTATACCCTTGGTATTGATTTTCTTACCTGTCTAATTTCAGTCCTTTTTTGATTCTGTGCTAAATGGCTACATTTTTATTGCATTTAGTGTACCTATGATTTTCAGTTTTTATGTGTTGTGCGAAACTTAATTTTATGTACTTTTTTAAATTTGGTTATGTCATTGATGTGTTCTTTGTATCTTATCTGAAATGAGCGTCCTATTTGGCCTAATTATGCCGACTTCTACTTGTATTTAGCTTTACCTGTGTACCCATGATTCTCTAGACGGCAAGGAAGTAGCCGGAGTCTTCTGTGAGAAGCTTTTGCCAAAACAAAAGCCTCTGCCTTTTTGGGAATATGCGAGAAGGCTGGGTCTAATGATTTTGTGGAAGATGCATGGACGAAGAGGAAGAAAAGACTTTAGATAACTTCCTATGCTCGTGCCCGGTACTATCATACAGAACGTATAGGTATTTGGGCTTGTAAAGTATGGCCAGTCTTTCAGATCTCGCTGACTGTGGAGTGCGAGATATTTTGCGCTACGTACGAAGCCCCGAATGGTTTTGAACATGGAACAAAGGTAACGGGGAAAATGGTTCCTGTGGTATCACAAACCGGCCACTACTGGTCTAAGTGTGCGGAAGCCGCCACACCAAACTAACCTTGGCCTAAGTAAAACACACATATATCGTTGAAGCGGTTTTTCGGTCTTGATACGTTCGTTAAAGTTGTTGGTCCTGACTTGCGCAACAACTTTGCTGAAGAAAGCATTACGAAAATATTAATGGTTCAAGAGCTATCAACGTGAAAATGAGGGTATATTTTGACTCTGAGCCAAAACATGTCGAAAGCGACATATCAAAAATGGGGACTAACTTTGAAATGGGACTAACACCATTGAATTCAGCGTACTCGAATTAGGGTTATCCCCTGGGTGCCCAGCTTGTCACATTTTTCAACTAGCACAGTGTTATTTTCCAAATTATCATAAATTACTCTATCCCTAAAAGAAAAGCTTAGAATTTTCGACATAACAGCACTAGTATATGGAGTAGTATATGGAATGCACTCCAAAAATATTCGAAACAAAACGAGCAATATGAGTAAAATCCTTCATTTATTATACCGATTTCGAGTGCCTATAGCAAGTGTCTATAGTCTATAGTATATCTGAATCGACGATATTTCGGTCTAATGAGAATTGGGGCCTATTTACACATAGTAAAAAAGCGACATGGCAGTTATTTACTTGTGATAATTTGGGGAAAGTCAAATACCTTATAAAGTACTGTTCAAAATTGCATTATAGAATGAATAAAATTCAATATAGATCACTTTTTTAATTTCTCCAAAAAATTCCCTTTTGTTTGAAAAATCATATTTAAACATTTCACATACAGTTTCTTCAATTCAAATTTTTTATAAGGCTTATGGCCCGAATCCGAATATGTAAAAATTCTATAGCTGTAACTTTATAGAAATTGCTACAGAGAAAAAGATACAGTGTTCTATAAAATGATATTCACAAACTGACTAGACTATTCGCCGCTGTAAATCAATACGTAATAAATTCGCCGTTGCACCCAAATTATATTTTAGTGTAAATTAACCATGCCGATTGCCAGCATTCTCAGTACATTTTGCGACATTCGTTTGTATACCTTAAAAAAAATATTTTTTCTGTTACATAATAGATAAACTATTTGTTTCGACTGTTCGTATGTATATTAGTGATGTACCAAATTGGTTAAACCAAGTCTTTTTAACCTAATCATTGAAGTGAGCGAAATGATCGAATTGGTTAGCAAAATCATATCAGGCTATTTCCTCTTTTTGCAACATAAATGCACTACGCACTTGCTTCTGCAATTTTAATGTAGAAAGAAAGGTAAACGCCATCGTAACGGACAATGCCGCAAACATTTCGTTAGCTGTTAGCGCAGCAGGATACAAGAATAACGGTGCTTTCTCCATAAATTAAATTTAGGGGTTCAATATGGTACTATTCTAATATGGTACAAATTCATACTATTTAATATATTTTAAACACTATTTTTTTTTTTTTTATTTGTGGATAAAACTAAAAGAAAAATTGAGTGTTTAAAATATATTAAATATTTATCTTAAAATTTATTTCAGATTTTGTAAGCTTCAAGAACCAGTCGAAGAAGCCGTAGCTCCTTTGCATATCCCGCAAAGTCTAACTACCGAGATGAGTGATGAAAACAGTGTCACTGTCTCATAGGTTATGGTGACAATAGAAGGGTTAAAATATTACCTGAAAAGTATTAGGACATCAACGATATTCGCATCAGCTAACAAATTGATTTTTTGTTAATACAACGAATCGAAAATCGTTTTCACAATTTAGATCGGAATTATATCATTCAAATGTCGACTTACTTGGATCCGCGTTTCAAAATAGAACCATGTCGAACACAATAAAAAAACAAGCAAAAGATCGGTTGCTGAGACTAATGACGGGCCTCATTCAGAAATATCAGGGTGTCGCTTCTAACAAACTCTCGGTAATTTCTCAGGAAGTTGACGTGGATAATCCGATATGGAGTCATTTTGACTTGCAGTGCCCTGTCAGAGTAGATACAAGTCCACAAAGTCAAGCTATAATTGAATTGCGGCAATATAGCGAGGTAAATTTACTCCTTCGAAAAGAGAATCCTCCACAATGGTGGAAAACCAGAGAACAAATATACCATCGGCTTTCGCAACTATCTAAATGGTTTCTGGGGATTTCCGCGTCATCGGTTCCATCCGAGCGATTATTTTCTAAAACCGGATTGATTTTAACTGAGAGAAGAAATCGAATCACATCGAAAAATTTGTAAAAAATAATATTTCTAAATGGCAATATGCACCGCACCTTTCATAGACTTATTCTAAGTCGAAAAAAATAATTAAACCGTATTTTTGAATTTTTATCACTATTTGATTTACTTTTCATTTCATTAAAAGTCATTATATTTTTAATAGAGCTGATATTTGAAAATAAATTTTAATTTTGAAATTTAAAATCTTATTATGTAAATTCTGTTCCAATTTTACATATCCATTCTCATATCATTATTGGTATCACACAATTCCGAGTTCTGCGAAAGATTCGAATCTTAATCATCAAAAATCAGTTTGCACAATTTAATTTCATCCGTTTGTCGGTTCCAATACATCGTTTGTATCGTTTACATCTAACGAAGGCTCGTTGACTGATCCATAAGCAGACTATCTTCCTCCATTAAATTTTAGAATACATATTTTTGCAATGTGGTTGCAAAAAGGTTAACCAACAAGGTTTATTAAAAAGTTGAATTTTAATTGCAAAAACTCCTACAAGAGCTGCCACTTCTGGTACACAGATATCCACCGCATTTCGCATGTATCGCTCAGATCAGGCAACTCGTCTGAGCTGTAGTGAGGACGTAAACATTTAATCAAAAAACGCAAAGTAAACGAATTTAATTTAGAATCTTTCAGTTCAAAGTCGATTTTCTCATAATTAAATTATTTTTCAAAATATTTGCAAAAAACGAAGAAGCTCCAATTAAGGTGCCACTTCCGGTGGACCAATTTTAGCCAAATATCAGTGGTATCTCCAAATTTATGAGACAGTGCCATGACAGTATCCTGTAACAGCACCCTCCTTTTACCTAGCCTTGACCAGATGTACCATGTTTTATACATAAAATGCATCTTAGCGTTATGAAACAGGTTGCACGTGATAAACGAGCTCATCTGCTTTTAATTATTTTTGACATTTAAATACCCTCACACCCACATCAAATGATAATTAAATTTTCTTTCATCTCAATAGATGAGAGATAATTTGGGACTACTTTCAGAGCAAGAAAAACATGATTTTTGCGTTTTTTTTTAATTGAAGCCTGATTGTCCAAATCCATAAAATGCAAATAACCCTTTCAATTTCAGTATATATCTGCGTCGACCAGCATGTGACCTCTCTTATCGCAAACATTATACAATACGTTGCAGTGGTCGGGAAAACGATCATATACATATGTTTCAGTTTTAGTATTTTTTTTTGTTCCTATGGTTGTTTTTGACATAAATTTAAATAAAAACAAATCTCTAGTATGAGCCTAAGGCTAAAAATTTAAATAGGGCTTGAAATTTTACTTTATCCTAAATAAAAAAGCTTAAGCCTACTGATTTGTTTTGAACTAGAGTACTTGTATTTATAGACCTTAAAATAAAAATAAAAAAGGTTGAACCCAAAAATTGATTTTCGGCGCACGAGCGTGTTTTGGTTATCTCGTATTTACTTTATTTTTTTGTTTTTATTTGTATATTTCTCTCACTAATTGATATCGTGCAGATGAGAAATAAGTATAATATCTATGCAGACGAGAAATAGGTGCACAGAAAGAGCACAAAACAAAATTGGAACACCAGCGTGTTTTTGTTCTATGGCATTTACTTTATTAGTTTTTTTTTATTTCGTTGCATATTCTTGGAACAAAATTTCATTGCATTTTCTATATAATGCGACCCCAAAAACATCTTCGATGTTAAAAATGTTATAAATTTGAAACAAATTAATTATTTTTATATAATAATTATTCGACAAGTTTTTGAGTTTTCTTTTAATCAAAACAAATAAAATTTATGAGAACTGACTAACCGAAAAATGTAATCGAGTTTTTGACTCATTTATGATTGATAAACGTGATAAATAGCCGAATTAGAAATTTTGTGTTTGGTATTTTATTCCTACATTTATTCTACAAGCAAAAAAAAATCATGCAAATCAATCGTTTCATTTAATTTCTATGAGAGATCAAGTTTTGAAAATTTTAAATATTGGGAAACATTGAACATCGTGTTGTGATTCTAATGTGAAAGACACACGCGATTTTGTGGTTCGAAATTACTGTCACGTGGTACGAGTACATTTTAATGTTAACCTCTGCGTGTATTTTTATGTTCCGAAGCTGGACCATGTAGCAATAAGTTTTCACTCAACCGTGTGTTCAGTCCCATATCATTGACATCTATAGGTATTACAAATATATCTATGCACATATTTTGTATTTTTCATTCTTAAGGATTCGGCAGCCATTGCAACATTTTCAAATATGCACGATTAAATTCACCTCTGCTGTGTAAAGCAAAAACAATGCAACCGCGTTTACGTTGTTTTCAGTTCGTTTGCATTTTTGAAATCTACGAGATCGATTACGTATGTTGACTTTTAGTGTTCCTCTATATTCATTCTTTCTATATAGAAACTCACAGATTTGAAAACGGTAACAACCACGTAACAAAGGAAAAAAATTAAAATCCTCCGCAAAAACAATGTAATATTCACTAGCACCATTCTTACGTTGTTTTTGCATATATTCCATTTGACTTTAGAAAATTATCTTCATAACTTATAAAATGTAGTACAACACAAAAATAACGTAATATTTTGATTTGTAATTCTTCTTTTTCAGGATGACTAGATGAGCGCAATAAATGCTAAAAGAGAGAGTTTATCATATTATTATTTTAAACATAATGTAGATTTACACTTCCATTCGTCAGTCAATCATAATAGTTTAGTGAGTGAACATGTCATCACGCAGCGCAAGAATGGTTAATGGCGCAAAATAAGTAAGAATACAATATGAGAACGGTGTAAATATGATTACGTTTTATTTGCTTCGCAAAATATTGATTTTTTGATTTTCTTAACCATTATGGTCATAGTTAAAATAGCGTAATCATTATTAAAGTAAAATAGTAAGATAATTTTTAATTATAATATTTAACTGCACCAAGCTTGATTCGCAATAAACAAGAAGTTCAAAATGCTGAAAAAAATGATTACTATAGCTACAACAACTCCAAATAATTAAATAGAGGATTCTCCCGAGGAAAATTTCGATGACTATCCGATATTGACCCGGACTACATCCCAGATGAAGGAGTTGTTTCAAGTAGTTACACTACTCAAAATTGTCACATTGCTCCGTTGTCCAGACCCCACCGAGAAGAAAGCCAGAATCTAAAATTAAAGAGGGTAGTGTAACCGCTGTTACTGCAGATAAAAGGGGAGAAATTAGACGGAACAAAATGGTTGAGCTTAAGATATCATTGGACAGTAGACTAAAACAACACATTAATAGTTTCAATCCAATTGTGTCATATTATAGACTGGTGAACGCTCCAAGCAGGCGGTACTTAACACCTGCCTTAAGTGTCAGGTGTTTGTGGAAAGATTTTGTGGAACAAAACTCTGAGTTGAATGTTTCTTATGAGACATACAGGAAAGCGTTTAAACGTGAAAATATTGGCTTTACAAGTCCTTCGGAAAAGCTGTTCATTATTCAAAAATGATGTGAATGATTCTGAAGCTGGTAGTTCATTTTCTCCCACTAATCACGACGACTTTAGTTGCGAGATCTTCGTTAAATACTAGGGACACCATAATAATTACACCTTAGCAAGAAAAGCATATGAAAAAGACAAAACTCAAAAATGAGAACCAAATTTCAACGTTTATACTGTTGATATGCAGAAAGTGATGATAATCCCTAAAATGACACTAAAAAATTCTTACTTTGTAAGCCGGCTGGTGGTTTTTAATGAAACGTTCGCTTGTTTGCACGATTCAAAAGATATTTGTGTTTTGTGGAATGAGTCCATAACTGGCCGTAGAGCTACTGATGTTGTTTCAACTTATTACACCATCACTAGAAAGTCTAGTTCCGATGTAAATCAATTAGATAAATTAGCTGATAACTGCTCGGGACAAAACAAAAATGGTTATGTTTTACTATGCTTGTTTGTGTAGTAAACCGAGAATGGGATCCTAACTCGATAACATTGAAATATTTTGAGTCAGGACATTCATTCATGAGAGCTGACAGTACTCACGGTCTCATTGGTACTGAATGTAAACGATGTGCAGAGGTCCTTACAATGGATGACACGGAAGATGTTGTTCTTAAGTCCTCATCCAACATATCAGTGCTTAAAATGAACCATATGAATTTCAATAAATTTTCCAGTGGCATGCGCACAAGGAACAAAAAGGACGAAAGGGACAACTTCATACCAAATATAGACCAAATTAAGATCGTTGAGTTTCGCAAAGGCTGCAAAGAAATTTTTTATAAAACTTCTTACGATGATATTAGTTTTCAAAAAAGTAATTTTGTAAAACAAAAATACGACATTAACCGAAAATTCGAAAAATTGAAAGAAGAACTAGGCATTAATACTATGAAAAAACAAAAGATTATTAAGGAGTTGGTACCGCATATGCCTTCACGCAAACAAATATTTTGGCAAGAAATGCCTGAAAACGATGGAGCAAGAGACCTATGTTTTCATCGAGAAGATCAAGATTTTTAAAAATTTGCAACAAATAAAAATGTAACGTACTGAATTTACTACTAGACTGAATTAGAAATGTTGTTATTTTAATCATTAACTATTTTTTTTATGAACATAAATAATTAGTTTAACAACTATTATTTAAGTAATTTAGTATAGTATTTTATGGTTTTTTTTAAATAAAAGTCTGAATTAAAATAATGTTTGTATTATTTCATTTTTAAAATTAAATAAAATTACTCGGTAAAGTTATAATTTAATATTCAAACTGTGGCAATAATTTATTATCGTGATAACCCGAATTGGGTTTATGTTGTTTTTGCTTCGAATAAACTTCTTCTTATACTCTCATACAAATTAAAGCTTCAAAATCAAAACAGCGTAATATTTGTTACGTTCTTTTTGATATGTTTTAATATTTCAATTATTTAAACATGAAAATCCAATAGCAAAACAAAAACAACTTTTTTAAAATTTCAGTTAAAATAAACTATCTTAAAATTTATATTATAACTATAAAAAGTACATTTCTTTTAACAGATACTGATCAAGACCATTTCTTTATAGCACTTCTACAACATCTAGTCTGGATCAAAACGCAAACCCTTAATTATCTCAAAACTTCAATTTTAGGGTTACGTTGTTTTTGTTTTAGACAGCAGACCTTAAGTAATTTATTATAATGAGAGAGTTTTGCTCTAGATAATCATACGTATTGTAAAGGCAAATCAGAAATCCTTCCCCTTCATAAAATTGTGTAAATAAATATTACAACGTAAATGTAAATATGCAAGTTTAATATTGTAAAATTGTTCCTCAATAGGGCGTAAAGACATTTAAACTAACCTAACAGCTGGTCTGAACTGACGTTTCCCTCAAAAAACTTAACCAAAAATTTAATAACTGAAATTTTACAAAATTAAATATTAATTCTGACGTTTATCCCACCAAAACATTATAAGTTTGACAACTCTAGTTGTTTCACCGATACTTGCTAGTTAGAAAATAATTATTTTGTTTCCGGCAAAATCCAAATTTGAATAAACAGATTTGTTAATTAGTATTTAGCTAGAAAACAATTTTTTTTATCACCAACCTGTATTGCCTATTCTTGAAATCGGTAAATTTCCGCATTCGAATATAATTTGCTTTAAAATTCTTTATATTTTTCGATTTTTTCGCCAGCTACTTTGCTTGAAATCCAAATTTGTTTGAAAGTTTTCTATTATTTATTTCCCTACTAAAGCTTAGTACTCAGTTCAAAGTGAAATGAAATTTTAACGCGGTCTCCAAAACTCTATTTATTTTCATGTGAAATAGAACTGAAATTTTTTTTGGAGAAATTGGATTTTTGACGTACAGCTTTAACAACAAACGTGAATTTGATTTTTCAATAAAAACATCACGTCTGATTATTGAATATTAAATTTGATTAATTGTTAATTAAGTTATGGAAACTTCAAGTAGTGAAGATGATTTAGATGATATTATTATCGATTCTACTGTTTTGCTCATGGCCTGGCGAAAAAAAGAGGCAATAACGAGAGCGTCGTTTTTTTGTTAACCCATCACTGACCAGCAAAAGGGCGTGTTGCCGTCGATGTAAGTACTTTTAGAATAAAATTAAATATTCCGTTTATTTTTCTAAACAAATTTCAGTTCAATGATTTGAGGTCAAATTTGTCAGTTTTCAAAGAAAATTTTCACATGACACCTATTGAATTTAACAAACTTTTAGTATTGTTGGAACCAACCAAGGCGGAATACACGGCCTAATGATAATATTAGTCCGAAGGAAAAATTAATTATCGTTTTAGAGTAAGTATTGTTATTTGAACCGAAATATTTGTTTATAATTTGTTGTGTTCTAGAAACTTTAAATTATAGATATTTAGCACCTGGTTCTCTGCAGCAACATATGGCATCTATGGTATTATAATAGATGAAGCATGCCGTGCTATTTGCGGGTCATTAAAATTAGAGGAAATAAACTTAAACAAATTTGTTGATATTTTCAACAATTTTAATATAAAATGGAATTTTCCGAACTGTGTCGGTGCTATAGACGGCATACCTGTGCTATGAGATGTACGAAGAATGCAGGAAGTCTTTTTTGTAACTATAAGGTTTAATATATTTATTATATTTGGTGCTTATATTTGTTATTAATATATTTTTTTGGTATTGCTTTCTAGGGGTTCCAAAACATCGTGTTAATGGCAGCAGTTGACATGAACTACAAATTTATTTGACTCGACATTAGAGCATATGGCAGTGAAGGCGATTCTGGAGTCTTTACAAGTAGTAAATTTTGCCAAGGTATTATCCAAAATTCAATGAAATTTCTTGAGAATGTTTCGATTGGGAATGAATCATTACCATTTTTTTTTTGGTGATGACGCTTTTTCATTAAACCACAGAATAATGAAGCCATATGCCCCACAAAAACCGGCCAAGTTAACCGCCAAAGAAAAGGTATTCAATTATAGACTTAGTCGAGGTAGAAGATGCATGGAAAATGTATTTGAGATATTGTGCTCTAAATGGCTCTGTCTAGGTCGAACAATGTTTTGTGGTCCAGACAGAGCACAAAAGATTGTAAACAGTTGCTGTCTGCTTCACAACTTTTCATTAGAACGAAACAGTTCAACCTACTGTCCACCGAACCTCACAGATCAATACAGTGAAGAGGGAGTGCTAGTTGAAGGTGCATGGAGGCAAAATTTACCGCAGGGATTGTTCTACTCCAATGTATTAGCAACATATCCCGGGCGTCAAAACAACTTTGCCAAAAATATCCGCCACCTATTAAAATATAAATGCCACCTATTAAAATATAAATAAATATGTTAATTCGCCTGCTGGAAGTTTGGAATGGCAAAGAAGAGCTGTTTTTCAGAGAAATGAGTATTGTTTAATTTTATTAAAATAAAGCAAATCTTTTGATATTTTCCTTTGGTTTTTATCAATTTTAATAATGTATTGTGATTGTTCCATATATTGGTCTATTTCAGCACTCTCGAATTCCCATCTATAAGTAATTCAAATATTTTGAATTTAATTTTCGTTTTCTTTACTTTATCTATTATTTGGAGGCTAAACTCTACACCGAGCATGTCGACATCTAGATCCGGCAAATGGCGACACATCCTATCCAAATTCGCCCATTAAACATGATTTTCTAGCTATATTGATGCCCCGTGGTCGTCTTTTCTATATTCCTCTGATCTCATTTTGCGATCAGGTCTTGTACAGTAGACGTTAAATTTTCAATAGATTCATCGGATCTTTTATTTGTATATTTTGTACTTGCCTGAAAATAGAAAAACCTTTGTTATGTGAATTTCTACATATTAATAACATTGAAGTTTAAAAACTCACATAAGAATAGTTGAATGTTTGAGTATATCAATCGAGTAGAGTTCGCGATAGCTATTTTAAAATTTGTCCAATTTAAAATTTAATTTTTTTTTAAATTAAATAATTTAGATTTAATAGGAATCTATGTATAACCAAAAAAATCCATCATAAAAGTTGTATGGTTTTCTTGAAATATCGTTGTTCTGTATAGTTCTGTATAATAACGGAGTAGTTCAGCGATGACAATCGGCTTAAAAAACCCATCACGTCGAACAGCTCCTAATCGTCGTCGACCTTTTTAGATTGGTCATCCAAATCATCGCTTGACTACCTGATTTTTTTTATTTTTGTGCGATATCGCAAACTATCGCGCATTGACTTCCAAACTGATTTGCAATCGTTCACTGTTGGTATTCAAAAAAACGTGCACATTATTGAATATATAAAATATAAATTTATATGTGTCACAAACGTATTATGTACCTGATTTCTGCATATATGTAACTAGCCACTTCTTTTCATTGGGCAGCTACGGCATTTGAATTTCTATGCAATTTGGAATCAAGTTTCCAAATTGCTTCATTATTTTCAATTATGCGAGCTAATTTTCGTTTTTGGATGCCAGTTCTTTTATCACTGAGATTTCTTCGCAGACACTATCCTCCAGATATTCTTCATATAAATATAGAGTTTGAACAACATTTGATTCTTACATATTTATGTTCACAATTTTAAGTACAATAATTTTAATTTATTTAATTTTTTTTTTTGGAACACACAAAAATCACAACACAAGAAAAAATATTTCCTAACAAAACCATCTGTCAAAATTTCACTTGGAAAAAATGTACAGAGACATTATTTTCGAATGAAAATAATTTGGAGAGTTTATGCGCTCTATCATTGATGTATTGAACACACTTGGCTTTATCGTTGGAGAACTGAGTACTACAAAATGAAAACAAAAGTGGAATTTTTCATTTCTAATTTCACTTTAGTAAAATCGTATGAAGATTTCATGTGAAATCGAACTGAGTATTAAGTTTAAGGGAATAATTTCGCATCGATTTACACTGTCGGAATTTTACCCTTAGGCTGCGGCCAATAGTCGGATAAAAGTCAATTTTAAGTAAATTTTTCGGTAAATTCATTTATTTTTCAAAAACAATGGCAAACTGATCGAAAAATTGGTTATAAATCTGATTTTTGCAGCCTTTGTAGGGAAATACATAATTGAAAACTTGCGAACAAATTTGAAAAAATGATTAAAGTAGCCAGCGAAAAATATTTGTACATGATTTGTAAACAAAATCAAGTTTTAACTACCCAGATGAAAATTTATCAACATCCATGTGAATTATTTTTCAAAAAAAAAACTAAAGTTTCTATTTCTTAGTATTTTTTTCTTTATGTGTATGAATAAAAATCTTATTTTTTGTCGTTTTTTCAAGGTATGTTGACAAATAATGACTAATGACTAATTTATGACAAGCCACATTTGTTTCTCAAACGACGCGTTCAATGTATGTCGATGACTAAAGAATAGTGTAAGACATGTCAAGTACACAATTTCTTTCTTGACAATGTCTTGAGCGAAACATAAATGACGAGTCTTCGATGTTTCTCATTCCATCACCATTTTTGGGGGGTATGTTGCTAGTGTTGAAAAAAATAACATTTTTTTTTCAAATAGGTTAGTAAACGTTTTGTTTCATTTGAAAAAAAATGTGTACTTTATATTCAAGGCAAACTTCCGCCAGAAGTAGCAACAGTGTAATTTATTATTAACGGAACTTAAATTTTTATGCTTTGAATGTCTACAACTTAATACTTCAGACTGATATGTATTATTAACTTATTTTAATAAATTAGTAATAGTTTTCTTTCTTTAATTAAGAAGATTTTTTAAGATGTAAATTTGATGCACTTTTATCAAAAATAAAGTAAATTCATATACGTGGCTAATTTTTAAATCTTAAAAGGCAAGCACGCGCTCAAATGTACACACTATGACTTACGTGTCAAGTCAAATATTCATATCTCAAACAGGAAGCGCGCGCTCGGGATCACATGATCACTTACGCACCCAAACTAGATATTAAAATCTCACAAGGGAAAAGCACACAATTGCTGAGGCAAACTTTAATCTAAATATTTCAAAAGAAATGTACAAAAGGATAACAAAATAGTAGTAGAAGGTAGATAAATAAAATAGTAAAATATATTACAATTTACATGCACAGAATCTCTTCAAAAAATACATTCTTTGTTGTGATGCGCCCATCCCGATCAGCTGATTGATCGCTTGTCTCAACGATAAACACCTTGAATCCGTCAAATGAGCGGCATCGTGAAAAGGCCACATACATCTGATCATGCGTAAATACGGGGGCCAGCAAGTACACTCCTACCTTCTTCAAGCTTTAACCCTGACTCTTGTTGATGGTTATGGCGAACGCGAGCTGAACCGGAAATTGAAGGCGAGACTTTTTAAATGAGAAGATGCCTTCCGAGGGTGAGAGCTTAATGCGTCGGATGAGAACGCGCTCACTTTTTGAGAAGCCAGTCAGCACCTCACATTCCAGAATGTAGTGGTTTATTTTGGCGACGCGCATGCGTGTTTCATTGATTCGACTCTTGTTAGTGTTTAGATTCCTCATCAAACGAACGATCGTATTTACCTTAAGCGGGATGGAATGGCACGGCAATCCGGACCCTTCAATCTTGTTGAGAAACTCGACGGGTAGGCGGAGTTCCTCATGCATGTCGTCACTCTCAAGTTTATCAGCACTATGTTTGACTTCTTGTTCGTCGGGCAAGATATTCCCAGCTAATGGAACGACCACTACCCGTTTATGATAGTGAACTCTGCTCCTGGCATGATTAACTTTGAATTTAAATCGTGCGTCAACCATTAAGCAACTTTAAAATGGATTCACGCGCCGACAGTGTTGCAACTTCGAATCTGAATCGCGTACCAACTGTTTTACAACTTTGAATTTGAATCGTGCGCCACTAATTTGAACAAACATGTTTGCTTTTTGGTCGTCCCATAAAATTCTCAAATGTTGCAACATTTCACGCGCACAAAAAATTTTCTGAAACCACCTGAGGTACCAATTTCGGGTACTTTCCGGTGGAATTTTTCCAATATTTCTAGCCCACGCACAGCGCAATATTTATGTCGACCTACCCTGAAAAAATCTAACGGATCGGATCATGTTTAGGGGTCATTTTAGGGTTGAGTATGAAAAAATTATTAATAATATTAATATAATAGATAGATAGAAGCTGCCCTGTGACTGAATAATCAATCACGTGAATACATTTTATTGAATTTTTGGTTAAGAAATAATTAAGAAGATTTTTTTAAGATGTAAATTTGATGCACTTTTATCAAAAATAAAGGAAATTCACATACGCGTTTAATTTTTAAATATTAAATAGATAGAGTGTCATGACAAAATTGTATTTTTACACTCACAACTATTAACACCAAAATGTATGTAAAATCATTTTATGTTCTCTGTTTCGTTTAATTGAGATTCAATTACAAATTTTCTACTCATTTTGTCATCACAGTGTGTCATCACAAAAACATCGGCAATTTTAATAAATTTTGTCATTGTCACGGTGTAATACGCATGACTTCAGATTCAATATAACCCCTTCCTGACCCCCATACACAATTGTGTATGTAAACGACAACCGAATATGTCAAACATAGAATTATGTGGTAATTGAAGACCAACATACACATTTGTGCATACCATTTAATTTTGTTTTCGTTCGAAAAATAACAGTAACTATAATAATGATAAAATAATTAATATGTTATCAAAAACTAATTATTAAAATGTTATACATATAATTAATTTGTTATCAAATTAGTATGCTTTTTTCAAAAAGAATTCCGATTTAATTAAGATCCGTTAAAATACGGAAGACATTACAGCCCGTCATTATTTACATACACATTTGTGTATGGTGAACTTAAATTGAAGCAAAAAAAAATTTTTTTGAACTCGAAAGGGATAAACATATTTTGTCATGGCATTCTGGCGTCGTGACAAAATTTTGCTGAAAACACCTGAGGTTCCCGTTTCAGGTACTTCCCGGTAGAATTTTTCCGATTTTTCTAGTAAAGGCACACCGTTATATTAATGTCGACCTACCCTGAAAAATTTAAACGGATCGGATCATGTTTAGGGGTCATTTTAGTGTTGAGTTTGAAAAAATTAAGCGTATTAATATAATAGGTTGATAGATTCTTACCTACTTTTTCTATGGCTCAATGATACACAATATATTGCGCCTCTTGTGTCATCATTGGTTTGGCTGTAGAGGGTATGGTTTCGGCTGGATTTATAAGGTTTCTGCTGAAAAATCATATAGTGCTTAATAATACACAATCCATTGTGCTTCCTTTGCGATAGTTAGTTTTGCTGAATAGTGTATACTTCTGGATGGCTTTATAAGGTTTCGCCCAGAATTATCAGGTTCCCGAAAAATCATATAGTGCACTATGTATGATCCACACTCCGTTGTGTTACTTGTGGTTTAGTTGGTTTGATTCCGGCTGGCGTGACGAACGCTGTTCTTATGGTACTAAAATGTTAAGAAAATTAATGTGTACGTTACTACAAAAACTATCAACTTTGAAACCTAACCATAAACAAACTAAACAGTTTATTTCGATAATCATGTATTACCTCAAATATACATTTAATTTCGTTGTAAAGAAAAAATTATGTCAATCGGTAATATTTTATGGTCAAAAACTAATTTTTAGTAAACATTGTTGTTGAGGAGTTGAGTACCATACAGCCTTAATTTAAAAACAAATTGTATGTACAAGATGTTGTTGTGCATTCGTTTGGAACGAATATGTATACGGAGAATTGGTCCGTTTGTAATCAATTGTATTGTGGGGTGTTTGTTGTAGATGAAGCCCCAAATTTCAAACATCATCGCGATAAAGAAGATAAGACACCCAGTTCAATAAAACACTCCTTAAGCGTAAATTCCAATATGACAGACATAAAATGTTATTTGAAAAGCTCCTAGTGTTAGGTTTAAAGACTACTCGTACATATTCTATCTCACCTGTGTACTTTCTTTATGTAATCGATGCAGACAATTTAAAGATTGTTAACATATTCTTCTAAACCATGGATAAACGTAACATATTCTACCATAATACATTAAATCGAATCACGTAGTTATTAAACCTATAAAACAATTGCGTGAAATATTATTAAAAACCGCACAATGGATTTTGAATAGCTTGAGGGCCGCCATTAACCCAATTAAACATTTACGTTTATATAACACTGTTATAATAGAATTACGTATACGTAAGCCGTTAATAAATACAAAATTAAATTCGCACCTCATATGTTCAGTAATTGGTGGATACTAATATGCGATTAAATAATGCTTAAATGACCTATATATGAACGTTAATTGCATGATAATCAAAATCCTTGTATGTAAGCTGATTATATAAAAATTACGTAAAAGGATTTCCTAGGAATTTGAGAATTTTATTTCCTGTTGCATAGCATTGAATCATCAAGAAAAGCGCAACAAAATTGTATACCGGTGTAACCTTAAAGATGTAGGTGGTTTTTAACACGATCCACCAAACATACTTCAAGTTAATTTATATATGTACTGCTGTATTTCTAAAGTCATTTAAAAAAAAATTTGAAGTTCAACCAAAAACTATTAGCAATGCTATATTCATGATACAACGGAAATAAATAATATTTTTGTATGTCTGTTACGTCTATGGCGTGTGAACGGTAAACTATCAAATTAAACCATCAATTCTTCGTTAACGTGGGTAGCTATTTAAAATTAATAAAACAAAATAATTTAACGAGCCAATGGCTTTTATCATGAAACGAAATCTAATGAATCATTGATTAAAAGTAAAAGTATTTTATAAATAATTCATAAATTTAATTTAACAAAAAAAGTTTTGTCTATACATCGGAATATTTCTTTGAAAAATACAAATTAATTGGAAATTAAAATAATATTTCAATGAAGTCATTTCACGCAATTTTTTATTTTTGGTCGAAATTAACGTTATATTTTATGAAGCAAATTAATTTACATATTACGATAAACAACGCTAATTATACAATTGTTGACTTACTTACTGTATGGATTCTGCATATAAACGTCATGATACCAAAACTTCATTAATACTAAATTACTAAAACTGCTAATTAGTTTATAGACGGAAAATAGCGTTCTGATCAGCGCCAGCAGCTGCATTCTGGAAAGCTGATAGATTCTTTAGAAAACGTAATTCAATAATTTACGCCATGTAGCAGAAATCTAAAATTTGTTTTAATAAATACTATTGCTCATATACGACTTAATATAATTTAGACTATATTTTGGAAATTGTCTGGTATTGTTATATGTACCACATATAGCATACAGCACATCACATTTTTATAGAGATGACACGAATTTTTATCTATTAATTGCAGTCTACTTGTTAAAACATCCAATTTATGTTGTTTCTTAATAAGACCAATATAAATTGTATGCTGTTGCTAGAGCTGCACACAAACTAGCGGTGTTTCCATTTTGAATAGAATTCAATACATTTTGTTGTTAAAATTAGTATTTGCAGTAGGGTAATCGCTGTTTCACATTAAAAATAAATTCATCTATAAACAAACTGTTAACTGCCTAAAACATACCATTTGAATACCGTCAATGGGAAATTTGAAATGCCTTTGTCTGTACAACCGTCGGTTTGTACAAAACAAAGGCCTTTTCTAACTCCCATTGAACTGGATAGCGGCGCCCGGTAAATAGGTGGAGCAAAATACTGTTTAATCGATTTTAACTAAAAAGTTGAATGAAAAATATTGGATACATCTATCGGGTAAAAAAAAAACGGCATTTGCTACGATGCCTATTGGCGACGATTAATCGTCGAAGGAAAAGGACGTATTTTTGCCTTCTTCCGTATAATAAATTAAGTAAGTTGAAATTGAATAATTTGTGGTAAGTTGAGTCTGTGTTTAGAATGTTTTATTTTAATTATGAGTGGCCCATCCAGTGTTTGCAATTTCAACTACCCGTTATTTCGAGTGTGGCAACACTTATGTCATTCGTGTTATAGCAGAAACATAGAACTATATACTATAGGCCTGTTCCACACTAGGTTTCATAAGACCGGCTTCACCTTCCTTTCTTTCATCTACATAATCCGTTTTAACTGCGACATAAAAATTTTCGGTGAAGCCGAATTAACACAAAAAAAATTAATAAAAGATATTTCAAGGACATTTTTGACTTGTACATTTTACTTTCAATTTTATTTTCGAGAAAGAAATTTACAATACAAAGAAGTTTTGTGATTCTATAATTTTTGGCTTGTATTTTTTCAGTTGTTTTTTTAAATTTTTTCACACATACATAGATTTTCAGGTCGATTCAATATAGATCTTCTATTCTCAATATCTTCTATTCTTCTATATTTGTATATGAAAATTATTAAATGTTGAAATAGAAGGAAAAATAGAAGAATTGCTATTCATATTAAAAATAAAGAAATTTTTTGATTTTTTCGCTTAGAAGGTTTTTACTAAAAATAATGCGACCATACGAAATAAAGAAATTTTGACTGTTGTAATGTTCTTTTCAAACATTTGGTTTGTTTTATAAGTTATCTAACCGTATCTTGATTTGAATTTCAAATAACTACCGACTCCGAATATTTTTCAATATGATTTTGAGGGCTATGTGTGATTCTAGATGGCTTTGATGTATATGCAACAATTTACGTTTCTAGCAATTATATTTTTTGAGTTGTTAAGGATAAAAAAAAATAATTAAAATTTCGTTTTGACGTTTAATGTTCACGTCGATACAATGAATTCTTCTATTCTTCTTGAAAAATCTTCTTCACTAAAACAGAAGAAATCAAAAATAGAAGAATCTTCTATTTTGCTATTCAGTGTAGCAGTGGGATTGTAATCTTCTATTTTTATTATTGAAAGTTCCAAATCGAATTGTTTTCTTCTATTTTTATTTTCATAAAGTATGCCGTGCTAAAATTTCATGGAAAAAAACTCAATGTGCATATCCATACTACGGTAACTTGAATCCGGTAACTACTTCGTTTCTTTCCCCTTTATCTATAAATGTTTTTTATTTTATAGGTAAAGGGGAAAGAAACGAAGTAGTTACCGGATTCAAGTTACCGTAGTATGGATATGCACAATGAGCTTATTTTTAATGCGCTAGTAGATGTCACATCCCCAACTTTATGCTGTGATATCCTTTTCTGCAAATGTATAAATTGCCAGGTGTCTCAACAGAATTTTCTGGTGGGGCGATGGTTATTTGGACACCGTCAATAGCACTGATTATATTCCTCATTCCATATTTATCCTGAAACCTGTTAATGGAACATTACGAAATTTTATAAATTAATAAATATGATACATTTTTTTCATGCCTTGATTTGTTTCTAGTTTTTTCTAAAATAGTTGTAGGCAATGTTCTGTGCTTTGGCACCAAATATTTGTTTATAAGGCAAGTTACATTGTGAATACATCTTGACACACTAGGTTGTTACAGGCCCAACACATTGTTGCTACCAACGGAAGCTTGATAGCTTCCTTGCCCACAAAAAAAGCAAAGTAGCAAGCACCTAAGTAATAAGACTCATTTATGTACCCTAATTGCATTTCCAAATAATTAATACATACTTGTAATTTAAATGGTATTGAGTTGAAGCTGGATTTTGCTACTAAATCGGTTACAAATATCACAACAATTCCCTTTTGCAATCAAAAGTACTTGTGGAATACACTATCAATAAGCTGAAACGGATCCTTGTTTATTCTTATATCCTTCAATCTCATTTTTGGTTTTTGTCTACAAAAATTTATTTAATTAATTTTTATTAAATAATTAATAAATTTACTTACGAACCAATACGCTTTTGGCGGATTCTTTCACTTCGCATTAAACAAAAATTCATTTTTAAATTGTGAAGATTTAATCAGAACACAACCCGCTTTTGATAACAATCGAAAAAAATCTATTTCTTCTTGTCATAAAAGTCTCATTTTTATATCTTCTATTTTTAGTCAAAACCTTCAAACGAAAAAATCAAAATAATTGTTTATTTTTAAAATGGAATAGCAATTCTTCAATTTTTTCCTTCTATTTCGACATTTAATTATTTTCATACACAAGTATAGAAGAATAGAAGATATTGAGAATAGAAGATCTATATTGAATCAAATTAAATATTTTGTATAAAATTTGTACCTTTAAAATTACCCTTACCTCAACCCACAACAAGTTGAAATATAGTTTGGGAACAGATGCTATTTAGAATAACTTATATTCATAAGATTAATGTTGAAATTTAAAAAGGAACACAAGATATGGGCCATCAAAGTCTAAAAATGAACCCACGAAGAGTATGAAGTTTTGACATTTATTTATCGTAACCGTTTTAAATTTTATCTTGGAGTGCAATTAGAGAATGCGAATATTGCAAAAAAAAGGCAAGATAAATTATCGTTTACACGTTTACAAATTATCTTACTGTTTAGAGAATTAGGGCACAGTTTTGGTTTTGTGTAATAATACATTTTTGACATTATAGCAAGAGCAAATAGAAGAAAAAAAAATCGATTTGGAACTTTCAATAATAAAAATAGAAGATTAGGATCCCACTGCTACACTGAATAGCAAAATAGAAGATTTTTCTATTATTGATTTCTTCTGTTTGAGTGAAGAAGATTTTTCAAGAAGAATAGAAGAATTCATTGAATCGACATGATTATCTATTACGACTTAGTTTGAAGCCACAAGCTGAAGCCGTGTGTGGGCCATATAATGGGTGTAAAGATTTTACCCATATAAAATTTGCTATTTAATCTGTCAGAAATCAGAGGAGGATGGTTATATAAAAAATGCATATGGCTTACTCATATCTCAAAATAAAAACCCACCAAACCAGTTTTTGTTTTTATACGGAGTGACGACTTAATTTTGTGCTTTTAAAATTATTAATTAAAATACATTAAAATAATAAGAACATTATAAAATAGTTAGTGTTTTATGTAAAAATTACAAACTTTTAAGTAAAATGAAGTGTATTGTGAAAAGTTGGAAAACTACGCCTCAAAAAATTCAGAAAGAAATATCTTACCATCAGTAAGTTTACTAAGTGTTTATATAAAATAAAATGTAAATTATGTTAAGAAGAATGTGATTTGTAGTAAATTTATCCTTAATTAAAGATATAAATCAGAGAAAATTAGAAAACAATTTTTGTTGTGGAGTGGGGTTCTTATTTTATTACCAGGGTAGTATTTTTTTATTTTAGTTTAATAAAAGGGCGGATATTTCATGTGCTACGTGCTTTGCTTTTCATAATTTATTTTTATGTTAAATACTATAAGCACAACTTTTTATAAAAATTTAAATGTAAACATTTGTTTTTAGCTAACCAAAATATGGAGAATTAAAAAAGGAATGGTTGAAATCAATTGGCTTGGGTGAGCAAGATGTAATAAGTAGAAATACAATTGTTTGCTCGGTTTTGAAAAGCATTATTTCATGCCACAAACAAAAGAGTATCAACGTGTGGATTTAACGTCGATGAAAATATCGCCCCAATATTAATCAAACCGCAATTCCTTATTATACTGAAGAAAACATGGTTGGATACTCCGAATACTTTAATTCTAAATTTGTTTCCCTAGAAGTTTATCCAACTTCTATAAATGATGCTGACGATATTATTGGGGCTAATTTTGAAGTTTCTTCTCATATTGAAGAATATCTAATCTATGCGTTGAACTTATTAAGTGATCTGGCAAGGCAATCAAGTCGTTGCATTCAAATAAAAATAATAAAGACCATGACTATACATCCTTAGGAAAGGAATGTGAAATAAATAAGAGTAGTCGTTTTATAATTACTATTTTTGATCTATATAATATTATATTTAAATAAATTCGGGCAACAAGAATTTTAAATACGGCCCTGTTAATTTATATGCTTTCTCTTTTACCCTCCGAATTTGTGACACTTGACCGTTGCATACACTCATTCTATAAAATCTAATTCTATGGGCAGAAAATTAGTTTAAGGTTTGACATATCCGAATTGGGTCGTTTTACGCTTGAACAAAATTAGGAAAATAAGAAGTTTTTAAATTCGCCTGTTAATAATTTATTAAAGCTTTTTTTTGGCTTTTCGGACAAAATATTATTTTTAATGGCATTCACAATGTTTACGACTTTTTCAAGTCATTGAAAATAAAGAGGCCATTAACACACAATATAACTACCAAAAAAAGTGGAAAAAATTAACTCAGTCTTGTATAAAGATACACAACTCTTACTTCCTTAAGTTTCTTCTTAGCAGATTTGTTTCGTGCTTTTAAAAACTTGGTCTACTCATCAGCTTGCAACGACCAAACTGCAAAAATTGAACGCTTGCTTTGTACCTATAGTAATATTTTGTGTGAAACGCCAATAAAATCTTAAATAAAACAGTTGGGAAATTTTGAAAATTTACTTTCAAAGGGCTGAATGGTGGCCCAAACTAAAAGAAGTTTACGTAGAAAATTTAATAGAATTGAAATGCCTTCAAGGTAATTTGTGGATCAATTTGTGAAGCAAGTTCGAGAAACTGGATTGTTAATGGATAAGTCAACACGTGCATTTACAGCGCGGTCAGCCGAGACAACAACAACTCACCATCGTGCTCAAGAATTGAACATTTCATGCAGTTCTGTGATGAGAATTTTACATAAAAGCCCCGGCATAAAAGCGTTCGAAGTTCAATTAGCGCATTAGCTGAAGACTATTCGCAATGTTTTCGGTTCGCTAATTGGACTGTCGAACGCTTGGAAGAAAATGAGCATTTTTTACCGAAAAATCATCTTTTCCGACGAAGCTCAATTTCACCTAGGCTACGGAGGCTACGTCAACAAAAAAATTTGTCGCATTTGGAGCTCAGAAAATCCACACGTAAATGTGGAGAACCCCATGCATCCACAACGAGTGACTGTTTGGTGTGGAATTTGTTTTGAAGTTGCCATTGATGAAATAGGAGCCCATACAATCGAATATGTTCTAAAAAATTGGGTTGACGGAATGGGATACTATAAGCCAGCTGTGGAAGTCATTTCATTGAAATTTCATTCCATACTTAATGGCAATGTATACTCTTTGTAATAAAACAAACCGCTTTTAAATTTTTTATTCGTCTTTGAATTAGAGCCAAATTAAATTGCAAACGTTAGATGGGCCACCTTTTATGTGCCGAGGTTTATAATTGGTTATGATGGATGTAGTGTGGGTATTAGGGTAGTGAAGTGACAGCATAAACATAGAGTTTGGTTCTTGTTGAATGGTATGCGGGTGAATAAGTGAAGGCCATTAATGTTCCTATTGTATTGTGCTGTGTTTCATACTGTTTGTCAAAATGTTTATCAAGAATGTTATTATGTTTTTTTGATAAACTTATTAGGTCTTGAGGTATGCAGTTTCGAAAGAATATTCTCAGGTCAGTAAATCCTAGCACATTTGTTGTGGACTTATTCTGACCCAGTGTGTGCATTGAAGCGCCAATTGTACAATGTTTCGTAACTTCGGGCAATGTTCTACAATTAACAATGTTATTGAAAGGATCTTGGATGAACGCCCCCCGATTGTGCAGGGATGTGTGTGGAAGCATATACATGAGTAGAAATAAACGGGGTTTTGTCGTAATGTGCGTATTATTTTTTACCAATTTCGAAATATTTACAAAATAACAGATAAGGTGCTCGGTACAACTGGAGCCTGTCACCATTTTTGTTTTATGTGCTGCAGGTGTCAATACTTCATTGATTTGGAATGGTGTTAGTGCTGTTACGCTTGAGCTCGCTGTTGAGTCGGAACTAAGTGTAGTGGCGTAATTGTTTAGAAAACAAAGATTATTTCCGGTATTTTCGCGAAAACTCTGGAAGTATCTAAATTACAAGAATTGGTGTTGTAACCGTCAAATTGTATAACGATATTTACAATCCACTGATACGTACCGGATTTGACAGGGCAAATTCGTAACTATTGGTGACAGCTGTGAGATTGTGAATATGAGATGGTGGAAGGAGTGGAGGGATGTTAAGGAGGTTAATTAAAATTCTATTCAAAGCAGCGTAATTTACTGATGGATGTTTGAAAAGAGAAGCAAGGATTAGACCTGGATAATTATGAGCTCCATGATTATTCCAGGGCCACCTGAAACATTCGATATGGCGCAAATAATGACAGATATAAATCATTTGACACAACAAATTAATCAACAAAACCAAAAATTTGATCAAGAATACCAAAAAATTGATCAACGAAATCAAAAATTAGATCAAAGATTTAATCAATTAATTTGCTAATCAACAAAACAAGAACTATGGAGATATAAAATAAGGAATTAAAGAAATCAACTTAGACATCCGACACTTCGAGCAGAAACTAGAACAATCGAGAAAACAAAAAGTCATCATCAATTAAGATGTAGGCAATACGAAGATGATGGAAATGACTGTCGGTAATAAGGTGGAACCAGATGATAAAGTTTATGGAGTGGATGCCATTGATTGGGAGTAACCATTGCGCTTTGTGGAATCGAGTGGTGGCTAGGAGACAGCAAATAAAGAGAATCAGCTGAGCCAGCTCCAAAATGAACAATTTAACCGGGTGCAAGCTTTGCTTATGAACGGATAACGACTGTTGAGGCTAACGTACAAATCAAATACATGGTGCGACAGCAATGTTAAATTGAGTGTTGGTAAAATAAAAGTAGGAAAACTATTGGAGGAATATTCCAGTTGTGGCGTAATTGATTCCGTGGGGTAATAGGAGTCGTGGTGGTCACCAATTTTCATTTTCAATAAAAACTATTTGGATTTCCAACATACACTATGTGTTTTTTTAATATAAAAAAAAACTAACAGATGGAACACCCTTTATATATTATTTCGGCTCTTTAGGCCGTGTGCCAAACTTAAGGTAAATTGGTTACTACGGTAAAAACCGGTTTTATGACAGATTTTTCGATCAGTTTGCTATAGATTTTCTCAAAAATAATTGAATTTATCGCATAATTGACCTAAAATCGGCTTTTACCTTAAGTTTGGTACACAGCCTTACTAGCTTTTCCGCGCAATAGTTAACTCAACGTAAGATTATTTGTGCAACAAAAGTAGGCGGTTAAACAAAAGGGAGCAGTAGCGGTTTTTGTAGAGAAGTAAAATATTAAAGACCAGCTTTGGATTAGCAATGTTGGTTTCTAAATTTATCATAGCAGTAGCAGAAGACAATTTTTCATCATAGTCGGCTTCTTTATCAGTATTAATTAAGATTTAAATTTGATTTATATAAACATTCAATTTTTTTGATTCATATAAAGCAAATTCAAATTTAATTACTACGCCAACCAATAATTTTATTTTACTATGGCAAATTCAAAAACAAGCAATGCTAACTGCTAAACTTGCCTCTAATATGTTATATCTAAACATGATACAGCTAGGATAGCCCATTTTTAATGAGACGAGCGATAACCGTCAAACATTATCGAATTCGGCCGGTGGAATTATTTGCACTGAAACATGACTTGCATCGGCAACCGAACTTAAGCAAAAGTTTACAGAAAAAATCCAAATGGATTGGTAGTTTTTTCGAGAAAGTAACTAAACAAACGTTATAAAATAATATACGGACAACGAACTCAAATCGTTCAAATATTAGTGCTTCGCTTCCATTACATTAATAGTTGCTGTTATATCACTAATGCAGTAGAACTTTCAGAACCAGGAGTTCAACCGTAACTCTAACCACTCTGTAATGTTTAATATGGTAGAGACAATATTAAATATTTCTTATAAATTTATTTTGACGTTGACTAAATTCATTGACATAAACATCATCGTGTAATTCCAGTTTTTTGTGCACACGCGATTATGAATTGAATATTAATTTTAAAAAGTCTCCTAAATCAACGTTTTTAAAAGAATCTGATTTAAAATTAAATCATGATCAGTCTCACTATACGTAAATGATCTAATAATAAACATTTACTACAAGCAGTAATATGAGTAGTTGAATAATTTTGTTTCTTTTACTTTCGAATATTTTAGAATTTCAGTCACATTTTTATTTATTTATTTTTTGTTGCAATGCTGCGGTGAATTCGTCAACTGGAATATAATACGAAATATGACTGATCAAGTTTCAATAACATTGCTATTTATAACACAAGCGAATAACCTTCAAAATTGTATCTTTTTGTCTCTTTACTAGATACGAGTAGGTACGTAGCAGATATCTGGTTGAGATGAGAAAAACTGGATTCTTGAGGTAAAATATCGTGTTCCGGCATTAATAATCGGCTAGATAGTATAAAAGCCGGTTAATATCGGTGTGTCAAGAAAAACTTGTATACGAAATCTAGATCATTTGAATAATTATAACGGCTTAATAAGGCGAATGCGAAGGTGGAAGAAACATTTTTCTGTTTTTTTGAATGACATTAAGATACCGCGTGCTTTGCTCGTGATTAAATTAACACGTGGCGTGGAAGCTCTTTGTCATGTTTAATGGGAAATATATTTAAATTACGTTAAATATTCAGTGGAAAAGTTAACGGATTGTAATTAACTGTTAATTGTGAAATATATCGGTACATTATTGTACCTTTCGCTAAATTTTATGATTAATGTTAACATGGTCTGTCATTATTCTAAGATCTCTAATTTTATATTCAGCATCGTCTTTTGTTTGTTTACAAATTGCACATTAAATCGAGTAAAGCATGCATGTCAGTCATACAAACATCAAGTACACTAATAAATTTTGCAATATTAATTTATTATTATGTTAAAATTTGTGTTGTAATCAACTTGTCTAATTGAAACGGTACTACAATTTAATTAATTTAATCAATTATCGATTACCAAATAATTATTTTTAATTACACTTTGTATACGAGTAGGTAAATATACCTGTTTTTGGTCTCTAATCTGATTTGTAAAGTATACGGTATGAACTCAAGCAGACACTAATAAATTATCGTAAGCGACTCATTTCCTTTTTCTCAGGCGCTAAAAACATTTTGTTGTGTTTTCTCGCTTTTTTCAAGGTGTGCATAATGTATACAATTAATGAGTGAATTGATTGATTAATAATTTCATTAAACCGAACACTTTGCACATAATGTACTTCCAGTTTTATACAGGGCCGGCCCGAGCTCTTATGGCGCCCTAGGCCAAGGGTCTAAAGTTCGCCCCATATGTTTTAACAAGCAAAAAAAAAAAATCAACTAAAAAATTTTTGTTTGTTATTAAAAAAATATTTTTATATATGAAAATATATTTTATTTTTATATTAAATTTAATACAAAATTTTCTTAACACCAATATGTATATAAAACTTTTGTTTCTGGATAATCTTTCGGGACTGTTTTTATCTACGAAAAAAGAGAGAAATTATATATATTCAAAAAATAATTTTATTTTTACTTACATAAAAACTTTTTTCCTAGCTTTCATGGCTGCAAAATTGTTTATAAGATCATCCAATTCCAATTTTCGTACTAAATCGCGTTCGATGGAAAGGGTAGCTAAACCATCAAGACGATCTTGGAGCATTGTAGAGCGCAAATAAGTTTTTATTAATTTAAGCTTGGAAAAGCTTCTCTCTGCACGCGCTACAGTTATTGGCAATGTTATTATGATTCGCAATGCAATATATATATTTGGCAAGGTGGTTGTTAAATTATTCTCTAGCAAATAGTTAAGAATTTCAGTAGGAGAATCACAACAATCTGTAGACAAATGACTTTTTATGTATTTTAATTCGTCAAACAAATCCAAGCCGGAAATATCCTTTTGATCACCGTCAGTTAGGAGAAGTTCTAAATCCATACAATATTTTTGTATGTCATCATCCGTTATATTAGTGATATTGCCAAAGTTATATAGTAATTCGAATTTATTGTTATGTTCCTGAATTAGTTGAAAGCGATCACGTAACGATTGTATCGCGTTGTCCAATATATTGTTAAAGAAATTAACTTTGAAGTTTTGTATAGGATCATCAAATACTTCATCATGTTGTTCGTAATCAAATTGTCTTCTTTGACGGCGGACTCGTGCGCGTTCAAATTGTACATCAATATCTGAATCAATTGCAATTGTTTTAGCCTCCTCCAAAATACAATCAAATTTTGCATCTGTTCTATAGTCTTCCAGGAACACCATGCTTTTTGATAACAACGTTACTGCTTGGCTCAGGTTTAAACTAACTGCCTGAAATGCTTTGCTAGTTACATTTATATCAAACAAAATATCATACCATACAATTAAAGAGCAGATAAATTTATATTTTTCAATTTTTTGCAATATAGCTGTGGCTTCTGACTTGTTCCGCGCTGCTGTGACTGTGGTAACATTAGGTTGCCCATCCCCATTCATACAATCATACAGAGCCGCAATAACTTCTTTGAGGTGATATCGTAGAGGTTTTAAAGCATCAATTCGACTGGCCCATCTAGTTTCACTTAGACTTTTCAACGTAAAACCAGCTATATGTTTTTTTAATAAAGCCCAGCGTTGAGTTGACGATGAGAAAAAAACATACAAATGCTGAATGATATCAACAAAAGTTATACCTTCAACACAACAACTCGCAGAATCATTCACCACTAAATTTAGGGTATGTGCACTGCAAGGAACAAAAAAAGCTCTTGGGTTTAAATTAAGAATTCTACTTTGGACACCACTATGTCGTCCGCGCATATTGGAGCCGTTATCATAACTTTGACCTCTCATATTGGCCACTGACAAGTTATGTGACTCTAATACTTCTATAATCTTATCTGTAATTCCAGCTCCGGAGCTATTATCAATTTCAATGAAACTTAAGAAATGTTCATGCACCTCAATGTGTTTTTCATCACTACTTGGACATACCACTCGGACAATTAATGACATTTGCTCAATATGGGAAACATCTGGAGTACAATCAACGATTATTGAATAATATTTATTCAATTTTATTAAGTTTGTAATATTTTCTTTGACTGCAGAATTTAACAACGTAATCATTTCATTTTGAATTCTTTTGCCCAAGTAATGTACGTGTAATTCTTTATTTTTTATTTGACGTACGTGTTCTTTCAAGATTGGGTCGAATTTAGCTATAAGCTCAACAATTTTTAAGAAATTTCCATTGTTATCTTCATATAACTTATCAGATGTTCCTCTCAAAGCAAGATTCTGTGACCCGTGTAACTTAATGATTTCAAATAATCTCTCCAGTACATTTCGCCAGCGTATTGTATTTTCATTCACGAGTTTTTTATTAAATGAGTCAATAGTTTTTCCTTCATTCAATCTTCTGACCAAGTCATTCCATGTTGATATACATTTTAAGTTTTCAATTGTTTTTTCATGCTCTTTTAATCTGGCTGACACATTTTTCCAATCATTCAATCCATTAACAGTTAGGGAAATTTCTTTCTTAGAAAAAAGCTTGCATGCAAAACAGAAAACAGCATCATTAGATTTTGAATAAACCAACCACTTTCGTTGAATCTTTTCACCGTTAGGAAGTGTTCGATAATAGTTTGTAGAACAAAACTTCCGACTTCTTCCTTCCTTTTCTTGAACAGTCAATGGAAAATCAAAATTAATTATTTGCTCTGGTCCACGTCTTACAAGTAAATCGATATTTGGGCCAATATTTTGCGGCCATTTCCCAATATCGGACAAATAGTCTTGGATACTTGGAACAACATCTAAAGAATTATGTTCAGAATTTACCGTTTCCGAATGAGAATTTACGTCAAATGTGTCAACAATGCTATGATCTGATTCGATATCAGGTTCTGGATTGGAACAATATTCTTCAACGTCCAATGATTTCGATGAACTTATCAGATCTGAATCTGTACAGGTAGACTCTGTCTCAATATGTTGTAGCTCACTTTCCGATTCTGAATCGTCACTTTGCCGATCAACATTTGTAGATTTAAAAAAAGAAGAAATCTTTTGACATTTTTGTTTGTTTTTGTTTGTTTGTTTATTTATCAATAATGACATTTTATAATACATTGTTATTTAAATTAATTAAATTTTATTTTATATACTATTTGTATTTGCTTTTCCTGCTCTGCTTTTCTTTTTCTACCTTGGTAGCACTTAGTTTTTTTCTAGGCATTATTATGGGTTAAATATAAAGCCTAACAGTGTAGAAAAACGAAATATTAGAACGCTTATATTAAAACAAAAAATTATATCTTATAAAAATAAATAAATTTTATATTCATTCATCAATAAATACAACATACCTATTTTTTTTACCGTTGCAATTTCGATTGAATTTTCAAAACACTCAACTTTAGTTTTTAAAATCACTGACCACTACTTACTTTGAAAACTGCAACACTAAATATTATTTTAAAAGATTAATACTTGTGTAGGTAGTGTTACAATAATATTTATGGCTGCTATGACTACCAACGGTATTGTGATTAATACAGTGATTGAAAATAACTATTATTTTTCAATCTCTCACTCTTTTTCCACTCTTTATCAGCCGAAAGAAATTTTTAAATAATTTATAAAACTTTTTCTCTTTAACTAATTCGTTTTGTATATATTGAATCTTACAGCAAAGCGTGATATTTATTTCTAAAACATAAAACGCTTGAGCGTAGAATTTTTTTCCAATGAAATAAAATCTTCTTCAAAAGAGAGATTGAAAAAAATAATATTAATTCCGCTTGAAAGACGAATATTCCTTCGAAATTTATTTACGTCTTTGCACCAAGCGATAAAAAATTATTTTAAAAATAAAAATTGGTCGAAAAAGAGTTTTATTTTTTTTCAAGGGATAAAACTCTTTACAACAATAACAATTAATAAACCATCTATATGGAGGATATTCATAGAAATATGTAAGGAGATAAAAAATGTGTTTGGCAGTTTATGTAATATACAACATTGGATATCGATTTTTTTGATGCACTAGGCAGGTAGATAGAGGTTGGAATTTTGTTATTTTTTAAATGCATATCCGTATTCAAATCTTGGTATGATCTTATACAAACAATTATCGGTTATCATTATTATCATTTTATGAGTTAATTATTAAAATGACAATTTAATTTAAACATAATTTCTAGATTAACTTTTTTTATACATTTTTGAGAATATGACTTATTTTAAAGTTTAAAATTTAAACGATTGTTCAAAATATTAATTACTTTGCAGAAACATATGTAAAGGATTTTGCTTTTCTACTAAATAAGAACCACATATAATTGTTCACTTGATGTTCAATTTTTATTATGTGTAGACGTCCGAGTGTGTTTTGATTATTTCTACAAGAAAACTTTTCATATAATGTTTCTATTTGTCGGCGGTCAAACGAAGCGAGTCAAATTCGGAAGCAATATGATACAAGTCATCTTCAACTGATTGCACATTATAATATTGGTGTCTGGGACAGTCACATACTGATTCGCAAATCTATTTTGCAATCTCATAAATGTTGTAAAATGTTTTATTTTTAAGTGGGTTCTATTGTTGGTTATATTCTGGTGAAACAAAATCGACTAATTATTAAGAAGTAGCTTATTATCCCTCAATATACACTCGTGGACAAAATTAACGCATATTTTTTTTTTTTGTAATAAAAAACATCCCGCTCGTCAATTTTAATACAACTATTGTCAAATGATAGCACATTTATATTTTTATCATAAACCACCGCGAAGGATTAATTTTTTTTTTTCATAATGGCGCCCCTACCAGCCAAGCGCCCCAAGCCATGGCCTAACTGGCTCGGCTCTAGGGCCGGCCCTGGTTTTATATATGTACATATATCTACTACATGGTAAACATTATGAATTCTTTTACTTCCACTATCACTGATATTCAATCGTCTTTTACGTTACACATCAAGTCTTTCTCTTTCATAAAACTGGTATGTATTACAGATTTTACAAGATATATACTAAACTATACACCTATAGGCGGTCGACGACGTACATAAATAAAAAGTAAGTAATAAAATTATAATAAAACTACTCCAATCGAAGGTTAGTTATGCAAAAAATAATCGAAAATGTAAATGAATTAAATTTTATTGAATTCACGTTTTGATTGTAAAGTTTTTGCATCGCATATTATTTGGTTTGTGCAAAAATCCAAATGAGATTGGCAAAAAGAAAAAAATATTTATTTCCTTGCCAGCGGAAATTGAAGAAGTTCATTTGACTGTGTAAATATTTGGTTTTGTTATGCTTGTCTCGTTAAACGTATTTCCTAATATCAATTTAATGAATGAATGTAACTGTTTAATTTCAATTTGGTTTATACAGGGAGACTAATCAATTTGAGGGGTAGAAATTATATGGATTGGGTGTATTTTTCATATTGTATCCGATTGGGTGTGCGGTAATAAATTGGTGAAAGATTTTAACAATTTATATCTGTGCGTGCATTTTATGTAGGTTTAAAATATTTTTATGGATTTTGCAAACCTTCACCCTGATGTAATCTTGGGTTTATAAATATTTTTCAGATATGTACATAACAAACCGTAATAAGTTTCGCTGTCCGAATTGGTGTTAAATACTAGTAATTTTGAATACATAACGCAGATATTTTTTACTCCAACACAATGCTGGTAATTAAATAACCGTTATTACTTTTAAACGACTGAGGCATAATCAGCACAAAAAATAATTTCCATTTGTACTTAATTTATTTTCAGAAACACAACATGTTGTTGAGAACAACACATCATTCTAACTAATCAATCTACAATGTTTCCGGACACTCGACACCTTACAGTCCACATCAACGAATTAGTCTTGCTCAACGATCTTAAAATTACAAGGTGGACAGGAGGTACAGAAAAGTAATCACAAGAAGACATACCAACATAAGTCTTGTAGCAGCTAAAACTAGAGTAGACCTCATGAAACTGAAAGTGACGTTACAACAACTAGATGGATCCTACTAAATGGATCCCTTCTAGCAGCTAAACTGTTTTTACAATTAAACTAAACAAAATCTCTGATGAACAGGCCCGCAATGTGTACGAAACAACACAAGCTGATCAACAAAAATCAAGTGAAATAAATGTCAACTTAGGCGTCAAAGATTTTTTTTTTTTTTTTATTTTTTTTTAAAAAGGAAGTATTAATTGTCCAGTGGATTTAATGTCCTTTGAAGGTCAATTAATACCCCCCCCCCCTTTCATTCACGCACAGACCACCCATTCACTCAATTACAGTATACCACCTGCACATTGCAAGCTCCATGTCAACCTGTAAACTGACATGGACGGTGGATCGGCGCTGAATTCTGCACTCTAACAGAGGGTCTTACTTGTGTTTATTAACATTACCGATCGTAATCGATGACGAAAATTCGCTTTGCATCTAGCCTCTGATGGGATTCGAACCCAGTACCTCCCGGTCCAAGTGCCGAAGCTTTAACCACTGCACCACTTGTCCGGTGATTAAGATTAAGAGTCAGATAATAGAATCATGGACTTAATTAAAAGAATAGTTTTGTAAAGCTGAAGAAAATTGTCATGATAGTAATTAACTTCATTAAAATCTTGCTAAACATTGGGTTCGTAGACAAGAAAAGTAAGCTACTACAACTAAGCACATTTGTAGACCAACAAGAAATCATGCGACTATAGGTGGAAGACTTCAAAACTCATCATTAAATTCTAATGAAAAGCATCCCGCAATATCGCCCTCGCGAAAATAGCTCAGTAAAACATTAATAAACCATATAATCAGAAAATAGCACACGGAGGAGTGATAAACGCAAAAGAGCGACTAAAACAATCATTTCAAAATGTGCTACTTGCCATAGATACCGAACCAGGCAAGGGTGTAATTAACAGATGGGAAACTTATCTTCTCCACGAGTGCAACCATCTTGGCTGTTTTCATGCCAGAGTTGACTACGCTGGTCCTTTACATATAAAAAAATGTAAAGGTAGAGGACACAAGACATATGGCGATTTTCATCTGTCTTGCAACAAGGGTAATTCATGGAGAGGTAGTGATGAAACTAACTACAGAAGAATTCATAGGCTTCTTGCAACGATTCAGTGCAAGACGTGGACTCTGTAGCGACACGTATATCGACAGCGTAACAAATTTCCTTGGAGCCAATAACCAACTGAAAATAATGCAAAAGGCGGCGGTAACTGATTAATGGCCGCACAACTCGCTGTAGATGGAGTAACATGGCATTTTCAGCCACCATCATCATATCATTTTGGTGGTCTATGGGAGGCAGGTGTGAAATCTGTAAAGACTTATTTAAAAAAGATTGTGGGGCATACGATACTCACGTACGAAGAATTAACAACAGTTTTAAGCTAAATAGAAGCCGTTCTAAATTCGAGGCCTTTCCAAGTTCTCACCCCAGAACATTTATTAAGAGGCTCATAAATAATATCCCGATACGAATTTCTCAGACATAAATATTCAATGATTTTCAAAATGGCAGGTGCTAGAAAAAATTAAACAAGACTTTAACTTAAGCCTGCAACAACGAATCAAACTGGTTACAGATAAAACCACAAATACTAATTGGGAACCTTATTCTTCTCATAGAAGAAAACTCATCTCCCACGAAATGGGTGAGAAGGCCCGGGAAATTCTCTCTACAAGCGAGCAATAACAAAGGTTGCGGTCTTACCGAAAAAAGGAATACCTGCAAACAACACTGATAATAAGAACTCTAATGGATAATATTAAAGTAAACGGAAAACCTAGGCGAATGACTGTCAAGACGATCCACAAACTGAAAATTACTCAAACTCAATATTCTGTATGCTCGGACTAGCATCATGTACTTCAAATCTTAACATAACAAGGTTCATTGCCCATCCTGGCATTTATTTTGCCAAAATCGGACAAGAAAGTTTAATCAACGGGGAGTGGAAAATCATGATGTATTACAATCTTACTCGCTACAGGGCAGAACTGGATCACGTAACTAGACAAGTTATGTTCAAATGTAACACTAAGTACTCAATCTACACTCAATCGTTGCGTATATATAATTTACCATATATAATCATCTTGCCTCGATATAAAGGAACAAACTTTTTTGGTACGGTCGCGAACGAAATATTGGGTGAACTCGAACAACGAGTCGGCAATGCTTACAAAGAGAGCATTTATAAACTAAGTTTCAACCAACAATAACAACAGAGGCTTGTTTTAGAACAACAAATGCCGATTTCGAAATCCACGTTCAATTTAATAAAACACAACTACGAAGAAACTAGCCAAAAGATTGAAATATTCCACACTATTCTTACCAACATTATAGGTTTCATTAGCAATTCATAAGTCTGGTTTTCCACTCTCTATAGGAAATGATGAGACTGCCAAGTTTTCAATCAGCAATAATCAATACCATTACAGAGGGTCACCAAGGCAGACTAGATCCGCTCATATTAATACCAGCGCAACTTCAGGAGCAGATTCGTCAGATCGTTCATCATCGGACCCCGAACCAAGATATACCCTTCCGAAATAAGGACATGATGACCATGTACAAGATAGTTAGTATCAAAAATATTAAACTAGCAAACACGATTATACATATTTGAAATCCCTTGGATCAGAGAACGAGGTTTATTATTCATCATATTATTATACCAATTCCAGCAATGTACCAATTGGAATATGTAAATACAGGGTGTCCCTGAAGTGTACGATCAAACGAAGAAGGCTGAAACTCATTTCCAACAAAAACAGCCAAGTAAAGTTTTTTCGAATTGATGATAGTGCAAAATTTATTCCACTTTTAAAAAATTTGTTTTCTAACTTTCTTTTTTAATACGATCTAGAAACGTGCCTTTCCAATAAAATTATTTTGATAAGCTGTATTATCTTCTGTCAAATAAAAACATTGGTTTTGTAAAGTCTTTTTGTTTCCCAAAATTTTTTGTTGATGTTTAAGTGATGCCAACGGAAAAACAATGTACTACAGAAAGTTGTACCGCTATTAGAAAATGTGCGACACTAATGCAAGTTTTAAAATGGTGTCACACGCCGGGGAAATCACAATAGAATAATTTTTATTAATTTTTTTCACCAAATAAGTTGTGTTTATTAAAAAATGTTTTTAACAAAATTTCCAGTTCTAACATAGACGCTTTGCCAGAAATAAAACAAAATGATTAAAATAAATTTTCTTTTGTTAATTTTAAACATTATAATAAGTTTTTGAAGTGTCCACCATTTGCCAAAATACATAAACGGAATTCGGCATCGCCGTATAAAATTTTAATTAATCGTTTCGATTGTACGTTGCCGTATCTCCTGCTTGGTCTGGTTTACTCTTCCATAAACCAACTCTATAATAATACCCCAGAAAATTATTGGGTAATTCATGCCTGCCAGGATAATTCAAAGGCCATTTGTTATATTCTACTACATTTTATTTAATGGACTAAAATAATTAAGTTTTAATTTTAAATACTGGCGGGGTTGGAACTGGTGGTTTTCTATCTTGCTGAACTTCTGTGTTTTGCAGGGCCAGGGCAGGTGGCACTAATAATCTCAAAAATAAACCTTAAATAAAATATTCCAACTATTAAGTTTAGTTGGAAGTACAGTTGGAATATTTTCATTGACAGCTGTGGAAAAAGTTTAGTTTCTCTGTTTAGAAAAAGAAGTTACCCATTTGCCGCGTAATATTATGTAATATGTGACGTTAACGTTTGTTAATGACAAACACAGATTGCATTGCTAATAAAAATTTTGACATTTAATATGAATATGGTGAATTATTTTAAACGTACTAATCTTTAGTTAAATTGGTATGTTTGCCCAGTATTGGTTGGCAATTCGCCTTGGAAAGATACGCAGTTACACAGCGTTTAGAATCTAGTCGGGCTACGTTTAGCGCATTTCACGAAATTTATGGTCAACATAAGCGATCTACAGAGCTTCCTATTCGTAAAGTAATTAAACATTTGGAGTAAAATGGTAGTGATTGTGATGTTAAAAATCTAACCCGTCAAAATCGTAAACGCACTGCTGAAAATATCGGCAATCGACCAAAGTGAAGATCGAGAATAATCAAATTACACTTCGTTCCTAAGAACTTGGATTTTCTTATCTTTTCTTAAAGACAAGCGCTCGATAAAATAGGAAAAATGCAACAGACGGACGGACAGAGGTGTAAAACCTCTGAAACAACTAAGGTGCTAGTACAACAAATTAGCCCAATAGACAAAAAATGAATAGTGATTCTTAAGCAAATCAAAAAAAAATTACTGAAACTAGTTTTGAAATAACACTCTTTTTATTATAGATAAAAGTAATATATCCCTTTAGTGATTTACTAACACAATTGTGCGAGTAGGGCAAAAGTACTATGCTAAAAATTTAGTTTTGTATGTTTTTTGAACCAACTTACACATTTGTGAATTCCTTTTTAACTTATTTTCGTCCGAAAAAAAACACTATATCTATACACACAATTGTGTTGGTTTTACTTCAAATAAAGCGAAATTTTTTATCAACAATGCCATTACATACTATGGTTTTTTACTCACACATTTGTGTGGGTTGGGCTAAAACTGAGTAAATTTTTTTGTTTTCTTGGTTGATAAAGGGATATATATATATATATATATATATATATATATATATATATATATATATATATATATATATATATATATATATATATATATATATATATATATATATATATATATATATATATATATATATATATATATATATATATATATATATATATATTAAAGTTAAATAGTATAATTTTTTAGTAATATATATATATATTAATATAGTATCTAATTAGAATCAAATCTATCAAATAGATCTGTTCTACTAGTTAAGTGAAAATTTCGCCCATAAAGGGTCGTGCGATGATGTCATCGATCGGTATAATCCTGACTGCTGAATTTCAAAATCAGAGAAGATCGCGTCGATTTGGGTATTGTAAATGGTAGTTGGGATGGAAGGAGAAACAAGATGAAGTCCAATTTGCTCAAGTTAACGAACTACGTTTTGCGATGCAAGAAAGTCGACATTAAAATCAGCAGAGAAAATTGTATGATGACCAGATAGATGTTCTTTAACTACTCTCACACCATCCAGTAGTGTTTGGAATCTGCATGCAGGAGATCTGTTTGCGCCAATGATGTCAATTCCATTACAAGTGATTCCACAAACATTACTAGTTCCGTTGGTTCCGTCTTGAAATGTGTGAGATTATATACTAGAGCCCTGCATCGGATAGTTATATCCACGAGTATCCGCTATCCGTGGATAAAAGCGGATATCCGCAATAATTTCTGGCGGATGCAGATTTAGAATTCATATCCACACGATGCGGATTATCCGCACGGTTGCGGATAAACCTATTGTATACACATCCACACACATAACAATTTCAATTAGATTTTCTTTTTACCTTGCAATGGGCGCTTTCAGGTACCCTATCATGATTAGTGAAATCATCGCCAATTTGATTTGAAAATTTCATAGTGCTAAACATTTCATAACGTTGGCTGCGATTTTACTCAACATGTTCCAAACTGTTGGTTGTCCTGAAAGCACCCATTGACAACATTTTTCTATTTCGGTTAATACTATTTCAGTTAATAACAACCATCAAAATTGTATATTTTGTTATTTATTTATCTGGAATCCTATTTAGGATTTGGCCGCCTCAAAAGAGGTTACAATATCATGTTGATCTCAGATTAATGATTGATAAGTTCATTAAATCCTAGCCAGACCCCAAGGCCGTTGGAAGGGGCAGACTACGGCTGGATGATACATAATTGCATACTGGCATATCGGGGGGCAGGTTGATCTCGTTTTCTCCTTCCATTTTACCAATTGCTCATATGCTGTTTGCATGCGGCCACCCTAATTTGTACTAAGTCAAAGAATGGTTTGTTGACATGTACGGCGAAGTAGTTATCACATTTTCTCTCTTTACTACGCGCCATCCAAAATTGAATAGTTTTTCATCAAAATTAAACAATCGGTTCCTAAAATACTAGTTGTCGTACCGATCATGCAAATGATCCAAAAGAATACAACTTCAACTCTTGTGTGTTCACTGATTGGGACTTTACGTAAAGCAAATTCATAAACAACGATTTTGCGAATGCGGATGAGTGCGGATGAGGATTTTAAAATTTTTCGTGAGTGCTTATGCGGATAAATTTATATTTTTTTTCAGCGGATGCGGATCGGATGTGGATTCGCAAAAACGTATCCGTGCAGGGCTCTAGTATATACTGGTTACTTGACGATGTATTTCTGGTCGAACGTATATTCGGCATCCTTTGGCAGTGTTTCGCACTTCATTGTCTTGTGAACATACTTGAATATGATCTCCAATGACATAAGTCTCATTCTCGAGTGTCCAAGTCTCAAGAGTTAGCGGGAACTGGTAGCGAGAAACTTTGTTGGTGCTGTTGTCTCTCGGCTGAATGGTGACTGTAATTCTCTTGATAGGTGTCCAATTCCAAAGAGATTCAATTCCCTGAGCTCTCATCATTCCAATTCGCTTTTCTCGTAGTTTTCGACCACATCTCGGATCATCAAACTTAATCCACAAGATCTCAGTTGCCAATCGAGTGAGATCAGGCTTAATACGACCTTGTTGGATTCTTTTCAATGTTCCGATTACGCCATTTACTAGCCCGTCCAAGCAATCTTGATTTACTGTCATCATGTATCGACCCTCTAGTTTCAGCAAGAGTTCAGTGGGAAGTCCTTGTGTTTTTGACAGTTTTTGTTTCGATACCCATTTAAGAATTGATTGCTTTGCTGCGGGTGTTCCATCACCACAAGGATTGTCGAAGGCACGGATAAGAGCTGATTCACCTGGCAAAGACGAAAGAGTAGCGATGTTGTAGACATTCACTTCATCATTTTTATAAAAAAGATGAATAGAAGTGCGTGAAGGTGGAATCGACCTCAAAGCAAAGCAGCGACTTTTGATTAAATTAACATCGTCTGTTGTCATTGTTCCAGAAGCCATGTTATTTAGACAATTTTCGAAGATGAGATCATCTCTCTGACGCATAATCTGAGTTAAGGTGTGTACTCTAAATGTGCACCAAAGAGGACGTCCTCCAAATGTTCGCGCAATAGCGTTAGTCGGATCTCCGGACATCAAAGAAAAAGCTTGTACAGGCCTTAATTGGTGAAAGTCTCCTACTGTGATGACAGAGGCACCTCCAAAAGGAAGCTGTTCATTAAGAACATCTCGAAGTCTCTTGTCTATCATCTCAAAGATATGTGTTCCAACCATGCTTATTTCATCAATAATGATTACTTTGAGCTGTGAAAAGGTGGCTGACATAGTGTTTGAGATGTCAGTTGACAACGAGATTGCTGTTTTGTTGTTGATGGGCAAGTGAAAAACAGAGTGACAGGTGGTGGCGCCAATATTGAAAGCTGCTTTTCCTGTAGGAGCAAGAAGGAGAATGGATGGTTTATTTGGATCAAAGTCAAGTTCTTGTAAGTGAAGTCGGCGAAGGATTTGGTAGAGTACGCGAATGACAAGCGACTTTCCAGGTCCAGCTCCTCCTTTGAGATACGCTAGTAGAGGAGCAGCTCCGGCTGTCTTGGCATAATTGAGAATATGAAAAGCGTTCGTCATTGAGCATACTGAGGTCTTCTAAAAGACGTGCGTTCGAATCTATATCTGGGAGACGGAAGCGTTCCAAAAAGTGCTTTCTTCGTTCTCCGCCGAAATCAATCATTTCACAAGGATCTTCTTCGAATTCATCATGTTGATTCCAGATTTCTGTCCCTTCTCCCTCTTCTACTCCCTCTTCGTCGTGAATTCGTTCATCAGCATTGTTTTCGGCATCTCTAATTTGTTCTTCAAGGTATTCATCTTCGAAAAAATTGATTTTTTTTCGATTTGGTTTAATAACTTTAAAATTTTACTGATATACAGAGTGACAATCGACACCAGACCCAGCTTCATCACTTTCCGATCTCCAAGGCAAGTAAAGAAGAACTTGTTCTCGATAGTAATTTGTTGGATCTCTAAACTTGTTATAGCGTACGAAGCGTACAAATTTCGGAAACTTGCGTCTACGAACAAATCCAGAACCATCGTTAAGTCTCATAACAGTCGAATGCTCATCTTGAATGTCGTTGTTGTCGTTGTCATCATCCACATTTTCATCAACTTGCCCTGCAAAAGCGCGTTTCCGTTTAGAACATACATACCATGCAGCAAAGTGAGCAAGGCATGCATCTTCAATATCGGTTGGACGGTGTGCATAGTGATCAAGAAGACCTTTGACGAAAATATCTGTGGATGAATCGTCGAGCTCATTACTTTCTTCCATAGTCTTCAACATTGATGTTCTCTCGGAAAGTGAGCAGGAAGGAATGAAAATGCATTGCTCAGATGCAAAACTCATGGGCATTTGCAGAAGGTTATAAGAAGCTTCTTGAGCTGAAAGTTCGCTGTTCACATGGTGAGCAGCTCCCAGTTCTCGAAGGGTGGTATTTCGTTTAGCATTCTCAATAATCTTCTTCAGAAAAAGTGTCACTCCTCTGTTACTCTTGTTGATGTAATCAATGATGTAACAGCAGCAGGCGTAGGCATCAAAGATGTACTGTATGTCCATATTCGCTTTCTGCAGAGAAAGTAATTTCTTGTTGTAGTTGTTGATGAAGATTTCGCACGGTCGGCGCTTAAGAAATACTTTTGCCCTCTTGAGTGAAGAGCAAATGGCACAAATGTAGTGAGCTGGAGTACAGTTGACTTGAACGAGAAAGTCTTCAAATGTTAAAGAGGAAGCTGGAGGATTATCAGATTTTAAATTATCAAGGTATGCTCGAATTTGTTTGTGAGAAAGTTTGTAGATTGGAAGATTTTCTTCATTACTTTCAAAGCGACGAAGAATTGCTATCGCATTCATTGGGAAGAAAGGAATTCCAAATCTGCACCCTGTATTTTTGCTTCTTCCCTTTCTGCAGGTAAAGGAATGAGTATGAGTCTGAAGAGCAAGAATACGTGTCATATTATCGGTAGTAGGATAGTCGGATGAGCAGGTAATGACTTCATCGATGAACTCGCAGACAGCTGGATCGGAGTCTGAATTGTCAGCATCGAATACAGGTGTATTGGATAACCACAAGATCATGTGCACATGTGGACTTCCTCGTTGCTGAAATTCAATCCGATGATACTTGTGAAAAATCTTTCGACTACCGAGAGGCCCATTTGCAGACGAAAAAGTCTTTTTCTTTATGCTTTAATCTATGCAATCTGTTCTGGGGCCGAAGCACTCCCAACTCTTTCGCAGTTCACTTTTACCGTCCTACTTTACGCATTGCTTGCCAAATCGAAGACGTACGGCTATAGGTCCGATTTACGTAGAACCATCTGCACATTGCATTGCTCCGTGCCAGCCTATAGTACTGACATGGAAGATGGGTCGGCCCATGAGTTGTGCACTCCGACAGGGGGTCATAGTTGTGTTCATTACCATCATCAATCGTAATCAAATGATGAAAAATCCCTTTTGCATCCTGCCCCTATCAGGATTCGAACCCGGTACCTCCCGATCCAAACGCCAAAGCTTTAACCACTGTGCCGTTTGGTCGGTGAAAAAGTCTTCATCAATGCTTTGAAGCGATTGTCGAAATATCGAGCACAAGTGATCGGGTCTCGTTGAATTAATGTCAGCTTGTCAGGTTTTGGCAATTGCTCTGCTCAGTAATAACTGTATTATCCAAAACTTTTGTTAGTATGACTAAAAGTTCGTTCCATTGGATTTCAGCAGCACTGAAAGTGACAAATAGGGGAGGTAATTCAAACTGTCGGACCATTGCTCTGACATGCATTCCCTGTTGATGCCAGTGATGCGCGGAATTTCGAATCCCTTGAAATACTCGGAAAGCGTTGTCATCTCGAGAATGTTCGCTTCCCCAGTTCGTCTCCTCTTGCAAAGAACACAAGTTGAAACATTTGTAGCAAGTCTTTCAATTTCATTTTTCTTCGCCAAGTACAGAACGCACTGCACAGATTCGGCAAATCTTCTGTCAGAATTTCTTGCAAATGCTTTTGAAAGTGATGATGAGCTGACTTCTTTCCCGTCATGAAGAGGACTCATTCTATGGCCAGCAAAGAGTTTGAGAAAGCTAAAGAAGAGTACATCCTTGTCGAAAAGTACAGATATAGGGACATTCGCTGCAGCTGGAGCCATGCGAATGCCTTCCAAGCTTGTAGCATAGTCTCCGTTCTCATTTCTTCGACGTCTTCCAATTCCTCAACAGGTTCTTCTGACTCTACAAACTGCGTCCATCTTTCTGATAAAGAGACATTGTACTTACTGTATAAAGGAGAATCAGAAAGAATGCGTGCTGCAGTGTAGACAACATGTGGACGAATGTTTCCTGCAACGTAGTCATGGTCATAGTGCATCTGTCGAACAATTCGAAGTTGTAACATGCAAGCGTCATTAAGCTGTCGTGGAAGTGAGGAGACTACAGTGTCGACAGACACTGGAACGTTGACGATTCTGCCTTTAGCATGCAATTGACCATGAACTCCGTGTACAGTTTTGATTTGCTGGAGGACATGACGTACTGAGACCAAACGACCTTCGAAATCGGTGAGCCTTGAGACTTGAAATGGAATTTCTGGAAAGCGAAATCCATTAGAGAGACAATGCTGGGGAAGTTTTCCAGACCGGACTGCGAGGAAGCATGTCAAACAAAGCGGAACATCTGTCTCTTCAGAAGCAAGACATACAACCTTGTTGATGAATTCTTGACCATATGTCTCGAGATGTCTAAGTTCAAGATTCCGAATTGACCTCTTGAAGAATAATTGAGAGCAACAGTGACAGACATGTACAGGTCCTTCACGAACTTCCTTCTCAAATTCAGATTGAAGGTATTCCCAAGACATATTCCCTAGACGGTATCGATGTCTGATATTGTTGTTTTCATGATCAGCACGACGATATTCAGGGTCAGAACGTGCTGTTCGACGAGCTGTAGTGTCACGCTGTTGCTCGGGCTCGCGATATGCAAAACTTGTTCTGGAACGTCTGCGGGCTTCAGTGTCGCGCTGTTGTGTATCTGCTCTATATGAAGGATCTAATCTCTTTGCCTGCAATCGTAGTCTCTCTGTCTCTCGTTTATTGTTTGCCGAAATTGCACGCTGACCTTTAGTTAATTGTGGAGGAGCCATCGTAGATGATTCTACAAATAATGATAAAACAATTATTAATATATGTTAACATCAAACAATATGAATTTAAACTTACATAGTAGAAATGTGTCAATTATACGTCATATATATGAAAAATCCGGATCGTTTTGAATAAAAAGCTAAAAAAAGAAAAGAAGAGAAGTTGAATTATTAAGTTTATAAATTAAATTTAAATTTAAGATACTTACAATGTAGTTGAAATTGACAATGATGATTGAATGCTAGAAACGAGCGCTAAAAATATATCTTTCCGTTATTTTTTCGAAACGAAAAGCTCATGATTCCAGTATGTTGTACTTGTTGCTAAGCAACAAGTAATATAGTACAAGAATATTTTTTCTGGCCTAGAATAATAATTGAAAATTTAAAAAAAAAGTAAACAGCCGCATCTGTGTGAATTCTAGTTTTAGAAAAAGTTGAATATCTCGAAAACTACTTGACCTAGAGCAGAGCCATCTATGATTTTGAAGAGCCGTAATATTAAAAGGAGAGCTTTCATCTAAATTTTAATTTTATATTTTTAATAAACTATTCAAAGAACACATATTTGAAAATCAGCCATCATAATGTAGTATTTATTTGGTAAATTTAAACTAAAGCGGAGCATAAATTTATTAATTTTCTATAAAAATGAGCTTTCCGTTTAGTTGTGTAGGTTTATAAAGTAAGATAATAAAGGGTGGTGCCGCGGATTCCTCTTACATCCAATTTAAAATTTAGTTTTATAAAAATGTAACTTATTTGGTAAATTCTGGTCACATGCACCTCAGAATTTTTGAGATGAACGATGGACTTAATAGCAATCTAAACATTCTCCATTTATAACAAAATTAAAGAGAAAACGTGAGCTGAAACGAAATTTTATGAATCACCATGTAGAAACAATAATATTATTCATATAATAAAATTTTTACATCAAAATCTATTATTATTTTTATCAACGTTGTCATGGTTTTCTTAATTAAATATTATTACAAAACAGAACAAAACGTAAAAAACTTCAATTTTATTCGATTGCAAAACCAAGCTTTCTGTAATTTGAAAATCCGTTTACAGATGTCTCTGTAATAAATTTACTTGAAATTACAGAAAGTGTAAAATAATTAAATAACTATTTACGAAAATAAACCATTATTATTGTAAGGTAAGTGCGAAATCTTTAATACAATAATTTAACATAATTAATAAAACTCAACACAATTATAAATTTTATTTATTATTCGGTTGGCGTAAATAAAACTTTTCGCCGTAAAATATTCACCATCATAGTTGCTGCGCGCTGTAAAACAATAATAGAAAAATGTCACAATTTTTCCAAATTTTTGTTTTTTATTATTTCGATCCAATCCAGGTGGGAATTCTTACAATGTACACGAATTTGTTAATACAAGGATTTATTGAGGATTTTTGATGCTAAAGGCCCTCGGCTAAGGTGTATGACAGACAGTTCGTATAGATTGTAGTAATTCCCGACTGGTTCAATAGATTATGCAGATCTACTAGTCTTGAAAGGATATGCATGTTTCATGTTTCATTTTTATAGCTTCGTTCGTGCACGTTTTCTGGGATCGTTGTTGTGTGGAATTCAATAAAATAACCCACGGCCTTTGTATACTGTTAATAACTTAATGGTTTTTGTGAGTATATAAATGGCCCGTGGCTCTACACATTTTTTGCATGGTTGGCTCATATACGGATACAAAATCTTAAAGCACAAGTCGTACTTTGAATTCGTTTATACAACGAGCTGCCTGCTATAAGACACGCCCGTTACAACCGTCCTAACCTGGAGACCCCTTTTCAATTTGTGTAACAATTTCTATACGGGTAATTTGAACTAATTTATTAATTTGAAAGCGACATATTTTAACAGGTTTAGTAATTGCGAAAAGCTTTATCAAATTATAATATTTTTATTTGGTGAAGCTCTGTTTTGTTTATACTACAGGATGAAACAATATAGGCTGCGAATTTGTTGCGATGAAAAATCAAATTTTTAACAAGAAACGAAAAAACAGTTTCCGAAGTCTGTCATCAACAATGTTGAAATAGAACCCAAAACACAATAATCCCCATACTACATTGCTACTCCAAAAGCATTTTTTAACGAACGTTTATTTTGGAAAAATAATGCTGTTTTTTATGCAACACTCTATACTCATTTCTAATTTTCTGTACATACACATAAACAAATTCTTGTTTCTACAAAAAAAAAAAATTGTGTTAAACTAATTTAAATGTTTTTGCGTTAACTCAACATATTGGGGTAGATACTCGATTGGTTAGCAAACAAGCAATTTGCTAGCCGAAATCCCGACTACTCAATCAATTTTACCAAGGAAATTTAATTTTCAAATTATATTTTCAATAAGGTTTTTGTTTTATTTTGCGATTGCACAGTAGAATAACACAAAAATATGCTGATTAATTTTTGAAGCCGTAAATTTTACTGTAACATCGCAAAAATAAACAAAAATTTTATGAAAAATGTATTTTGAAATTTAAATTTCCTTGGTATAATTGATTGAGTAGTCGGGATTTCGTCTAGCAAATTGCTTGCTTCCTAGCCAATCGAGTATCTACCCCATTATGACTCAATATTAAAATATGTTTTTCCTGAATATTGAATTAACCATTCACATTGAAAATTCAAACAAAGAATTTATGTTTTTATATACAAAAAAGCTTCTAAAAAAATACTAAAATACACTGGTTGGTATGAAAAAGTACAAAAAGCTTCCCCTCTATGGAAAGCACATGGAAAAAAATGGTGGAATCTTACGGCTCTTATATTAAGGAGGCTCTGCCTAGAGTTCCCAAATTTTAAATCTTTTTACAGTAGTATCTATCTGTGTGCAAATTTTGAGCTTGCTTGGTATGTATAGTTTTTGCTGTGATAGTGCCAACAGACAGACGGCCTAAGTCTTTGTTCTAAAAATGTCTTGGACACTTTTTAGCGTTATTTCAAATTAAAAATACACTGCGCCAAAAAACAAATTTGGAACAGAAAAATTTTTCTATACTGGAATCAGTATTATTTTATTTTGTTTTCTATGACTTTTTCGAGTAAAATAAAAATTGTCTAAAATAAAAAAATAAAAAAAGAAACCTCTAACCTACGTTATTTCATAAATACGCCGTGGCATATTTAAAACATTGTGAATTTGTTGCGTGATGATTTGTTGTCATTCTTCTTGTAAAGCATCTCGAAGTTCCTCCAAATTTGTTGGTTGCCTTGTTCGTTTTCTTACACACGCCATTCTAACATATCCCAGACGTGTTCTATAGGGTTTAAATCTGGACTTCGTGGAGGGTGATTTATTAAATTAATGCTGTGCTGTTGCAGAAATTGGCGTGTGTTTAGATGTGGTATTACCAAATATTTAATACGATCAATATAAGACACTGCCATGTAAAATCGTGTTCCAATTTTTTTTTCTGTAAGACAAGAGTGAAGTTAGGTGTTTTAGTACAAGTTCGAAAAAAATTCGAAAATCAACACAGCTGGTGAAAAAAAAACTGTGTGTCAAAATAAAAAAGTAAATGTCATGTGCATGTGTAGTCAAACATAGCCTCAATTTTTAGTGCAGTTTGAAAATATTTGCATGTTATTGATGTCGTATTTTTTGGTTACCGGTGGTAAGTACATGCCGCCCCGTTTAAAAGTATAGACCATGCCATTATATTCAATTCTAATCCATAGGAATTATTTACGATGTAAATGTTGAGCTCTTAAGTGTTGAATCAACTGCAGACGAGAAAGACGGGCAATACATCATGGAAGGTTTGGCAAGTAGTTTTCTGTTTACGGTCGACTGACTGGACAATTTGAGACGGAATTTTCTCGTTTCGAAAATTACCGTGTCCGAGCTGTGCTGTTCATATTACATGTGATTTTAACGAACTGTATATGTTAGGAGGGGTACGTAATGTCCAGGAATCATTGTGTAATTTAATTGGTCCCTTATGTTTTAAACAATTCTCAATAAATTTTGTTATGTTATATTTTAGTATTGCTTGTCGCACTAGACGAGAAATGTGAGAAATCTAACCGACATAATAATTTGAAACATGAAAAATAAATGAAAATTCAATGTAAACGTAATGTCCAGGAACACCATTATGTAATTTCCAGAAAATCAAATTTCGTGTTTAAAAAAAACCATTACGATCGATATTTATGGCAACGCAGGGGATTTGAAAAATTCTGATCCAAATTACATAAGTGATGACTGATGAGGTTAACCTTGACGATTCATACGTGATAAGGAACACCATTATGTAATTTCATGAATAAATGATAATTAAAACACTTTTTTTTAACTTCCATTATTTTCTTTGACAACCGAAAATTGTAAACTTTTTGACAATTTGATTTTACTTTGAATTTTTTTCGAAGTTCGAAAAAACGACAAAAGCGACACCGTGATGAAAATTTTATTACTGCGATAAGATAAGAGAAAAAAAGAACACGAACGTCCTATATAAAAGTTATTTAATATATGGTATTACTACCAAATCTATCTTGTAATTCTACGAAATACCCACCCAAGCCATAACCGAACTTACATGAAACGCTACGACTGGTATCACACAATTAGAGTTCAGTCGTTGTCCTGGAGAACGCCAAAATCTACATCGCCCGTGTGATGCATACAAATTAAACCGCGATTCACCCGTAAAAAGGACATTACATCATTCGCTCTGAGTAATGTTTCAATAGTACAACGCATAATTTCTTCGTTGTCGACGATGATTATCAGTCAGATACGAAACTATAACAGATCGACGTGAACTTAGTCAATAATCTTTCAACTGATTTATAATGATCTGTTTTGATATCTGGTTTTGTACTGGTACATTACTTTTAATTTCTTGAGCACTGCTTGTCCTGTTTTTTTTAGCATTGCAGCAACGTGCGATAACTCGATCTTCTCTTGGTGTAGTTTTTCTTGGTCATCAGATCCTGCAAGCCTATTGACACTGCTTCTTTCTAAATATCGATGTCAAGTCAAAATAAAAATTGCTAATTTGGATTTGGGAATGAAATGTTGAGCAGCTTCATTTACAATCTCAAACAGCATATATTTTTTAGACAATTTTTATTTTACTCGAAATAGTCACAAAATGCAAAATAAAACAAAACGGATTCCAGTATCGAAAAGAAGACCAAAAAAGAAGACAAAGTTCAAATCTGCGTATTTTTCGAAAAAAATTGTGTGTTCCATTATTTTTGGTACAGTGTATATAGCTCTTATTTGATCGCCCTTTATTTGGTTTGCAAACATTGAATTTAATGAAAACCCCAAATTTGAACTGGAATACTGTAATATGGGTTCCTCCTTAAAAAATAATTGAATAACAAAAAAAGCAATAATTGACATTGTCTGCGAATTGTCTGAGTATGTAACTAGGTAACCAACAACATTGTCTACGTAAAAATCAATTGTTTACTCTATTTTCAACATCCATGTGAACAATTTTAAAATATGCGTAGACGCGGCAAACGCCTTTTTAACTCCAAACGAACGGAATTGTTGGACGACGTATCTTGCATTGTCACTACATATTCCGACATTTGCTCTAGTCAAGTGAGCCGTGATCTACGTTAAAGTTTAACTGTAAATCAACATGTGGTGGTAAGGTGTTGCATCGATTTTAAAATTTAATTGAAATTTTAACAACAGAATTCAAGTCGTGAAATAATTAATATACAATTTCTAACTATCACATTCCCACCTCAACATACACATGTTGATGCGCTTATAAGGGCGAAGTCTACAAATATAATTTAACTCGGTTTATCAAAATCTAAAATCTTCCCACAAACCTTTAAACGACACTTTGTACGTCTATGTGTGTGCGAGTAGGTATATAAATACATACCTCGCACATGTGAACATCCAAGTAATTCAATTAATTCTATATAATAAATATATCTACATATATGTTTGTGAATACATAAATGAATACACGTTTTACAAATGAATACAATGCATGTCATTTTGTCACGTCTCTAACAGCAGTATGAATGTGATTGCATTGTATTATTAAATTAAAGTAAAATAACAATAAAATTGTAATTAAATAAAAATACATTTCTACGCACCATGCGAGTATTTCAATGTCCTGTATAATTAATTATACATTTCAAAAAACGAAACCCAAGTAATGATCAATAAATGTATTGATAACAGCGAAATTATAACAGTGACTGGTTTGTCAGTAAAATAACGCAGACCCCACGTAGATAATGAGAAATTACCCAAAAAAGTTGAACTTATTAGATGAAAATTGTGCTTCAGACATCACTTTTCAAATGTAACGTCGATAAACTAACAATAAAAATTTTATTAATTCTAACGGTGAAACGGTTACTAATAATTATTCAAGACAGCTACTAAACAACTCCCTCACGAGATTTAACATGAAAGAAGAGACATACACGTCGAACTTGGATGAATTTTCAATTAGATTTTTACTTTTTATTTTTGCTTTTTGCGCAAAGTAAAAGTGTTAAGGTGCCTGCAAATCATTATGTGTGGAATGTAATTGTAAATAAGTTATAATTGGCAATTGACGTTACTTTACTCAATATCCTATTTGATGATGTAGTCATGAAAGGTAGGGCGAACGCGTAAGATGACTTTTAATGTATGTACTTCTAAATGTCGCGACAAAGTGGCTTCGTAACTGATCTCATATCGAGTTGCAAATCAGTTCAAACGCTACTAACTTTTACGAAGACATATTTGTAATTGTCGAGTGCTAGTGTGGTCAAGATCCAAAAAGCTCTTTCGTGAATATTGAAGAAATTTTTAACCGTTGTGCGAACTTCAAATAAAATGATGAAGCTCTCATCTCGAAATTCGCCGATGTCAGTCAAGATGCTTTTACTGCTGTAGTCTATCTACGGGTAGAAACATCGTCGAAAAACATTCACACAAAATTAATTGCGGCCAAAGCCAAAGTGGCTCCTATGAAACAAATCTCATAACTACGACTCCAACTTTGCGCTGCGTTGTGTCTTGCCTACCTGATCAAATTAATCCAAAAGGAAACTGAAGTAGAAATTTAGGAAACATATGCGTGGACGCACTCCCGAATAGTATTGGATTGGTTTATCAGTCATCCTTGACGATGGAGTACCTGTGTAGACAAAAGAACGGCTGAAATTATAAATACTATACCACGAAAACATTGGTTGCACGTGCTTTCAACTGACAACCCGGCCGCGCATCCCGAGGTTTATCGCCCAATAATCTACATCACCTCGCTCTTTGGTGGAACGGCCCTATCTGGCTCCTCCAAACCCTGAAATCGTGGCCTCCACAACAATGTGATTGTGGTTCCGTTAAAGAAATTAATAACAAAATATTTACCATTGCAAGTACAACCGTCAACCCATGGCTCGATGAACTAATGTAAAAATATTCGTCTCTTACGAAATTTAAATTCGTCGTAACTACCGATATGTAGAAAATATATCGGCAAGTGACTATCAATAGCCAAGATACAAATTTTCAAAGAATAATCTGGCGTACTCACCCCTCCGAGCTAATACGCCATTACCGATTAACGACCGTAACTTATGGTTTGGCTTCCTCTGCTCTTCTAGTTACAAGAGTGCATGATGATAACCAAGCATCAATACCAATTGCCACTAAGGCGATCCGCCGGGATACATACGTTGATGATATAATGACTGAGGTTGATACCGAATCGGATCTCATGCAATTAAAGAATTGCATAAGTAAGCTATTGTCTCAGTATGGATTTAATCTCCGCAAGTAGATGTCTAATTCAGTCATTATTGTAGATAATCTGAAGGAGGAAGCCAGCCGAGGCATCAAATCAATTGATGAGAATGGTTAAAGCGATTCAAACTCAATAAAGGTACTTGGGCTTAATTGGGACCCGAATACAGGCCAATTTACATTCGTTTCCGGATTACCACCAAGAGAATCAATCACAAAAAGAATAGTCGTGTCCGAAGCCAGTCGTCTAGTCAACCCGTATGGGGAGTTATCCCCCATCATAATAGAAATTAAAATTTGCATCCAAAAGTGGTGGGCCAGTAATCTCGAGTGGGATCAGCCACTTCCAGAAGTGATATGCAAACGGTGGCAAACAATTCGAAATCACCGTTTGATGGGACAAATTCACTATTGCGTTATATAAATATCCGATATGGTGGAGGCAATTCGCTATTGCGTTGATATTTATATGTGGTCAAACGAAGGGAAGTTGAAATTGCGTAAATCCCAAGTTTTTAATTATAGATTTTATTTTATTTATTTTATAATTCTTTGTTTATTTAAACTTATGTTAACAGAATGAAAGTTGGAACAAGAGAAGGTGAAAATTATTAGCGTAATGACGATTCCGAAAAATGTCGTTTAGTGAAAGAGTTCTAGCGTAGGTATCGCATCGATCTTAAATTTCGGTATTCAATCATGCACTTTCAATCTGCAACTATAAATAATGCACAGGAATTCGACCACCAATTGACATTTTGAATTTTATGCAAGTAAGTATACAAAATTAAATTATACAAATTGTAAATTAACTCTTAATTAAATATTTTAGGAGGATTGTGTGGCCAACACCCGACGTTATGTTTAGACAAATGTACATACATCTCGAATACACCACACTAAGAAATTAAGTAATCTAAAAATTGGACCTTCAGAATCTTTGATAAAAGCTGTCTTGTACAATAAAAAATTATTATTCTTGCTTAAATTTCAGTAAAAGAACACTGTTTTCCGGTTCTATGTTGAAAATTTAATCATCAGTGCAAAAATAGAAAAGCCTACCACTTCCGGTACCCAGGTTTCCACCACATTGGAATGGATCTCTCAAACCTCATTTCCGGTAATATATATATAGAATTCTAAAGAAATTTTGTTTAAAACTTATCTACACTTTTTTTAAATTGTTTTTTCGTAAATTGCCATGCTACTACCTGGCAAACTTTGCTTTCGTTGGCTCGGGATCATGAGAGATGTTCAACGACAGATGGATCAGAAAATACGACATTGGAACGGTATATTAATGATATTCTTACCAATCATTTGTAATTAGTACCTTATTGGAAACCACTTAGGAGTGACTCCTTCAGATGTGTTATTTCTTACTCTGGAATTGGTGTTTCGATGTCCGATCACAAGATATGAAGGCGTCGCGATGAATGTCTAAAAGTCTAGATTAGGTCTAAAAAAATCCCAATGACCATGATGATTTTCAAATTGTTGTCGTGGTTGTGACAAGAGTAAAAATAGACCCATATCGTCTATAGCAGTGGTACTTAACCTTTTTGCATTCACGGTTCACCAAATAATTCATAATTTTTTGTAGCCCCCATTTTTCAATAATAATTTATATTTGTTAAATTATCTATAATAAATTTATTTTTTTTATTATTCCTTTATTTTTTTTATAAAGGCTGTTTGTTTAAGCCTGATAGAACTTGAAATTGTGAAAAATTAAAAAAAAATAATTAAATTTTTATGAAAAATATACTCTGGCAGATCTCAGTATACTCTGGCAAATCATCATGAATAGACTCATGCTTGAACAACGCAACGAAAATTAAGATTATTAAAAATTAATATTGAATTTATTAAAAACAAAATTTGGCGATAAGTTGATTTCGAGAAATGGACCTGTCAATTGACCTCCAAGGTCGTACGATTTGACACCTCTCGATTATTTCCTATGGAACTACGTGAAGTCAGTCACTGATTGATTTATGCTAATAAACTAGCAACTATTGACGCCTTGGAGGCCAGTATTGTTCGTGTTATTCGTGACATACGACCAGCAGTGCTCCAGAGCGTCAAACAGTGTGGTTCTAATTCAATTACCTAAAGAATATTTTGAAAATTAATTTATTTTTTTTCTGTTTTTTTCAAAACGAAACCATACTAAATCAAGTTAGCAAATCTATAAACATCAAAAAAAATTCTTCGGAAAAAATAAATATTTTCAAAAAAAATTTTTATTAGTTTTTCTTTATTTATATCGTTATTTTAGTCGTAAGTGTATATATAATAAATGTAAATATGTAACCAGTGTAAATAGATTAGTTTTTGTGTATATAAAAAAAAAGACATATTAAATATTAAGTGACGATTTGGGGATCGAACTTTGTGATTCCATTGATATAATGGGTTAAGGTGCTACCGTGTATAATAATTTGTGTTCTGTATGTAATTGCGAAGTTACTAAACGGTGCAACGCATTAAAATGCTGTGGAAAATGTGATAAATGGCATCATATTGATTGCATCAATATGTCTGTCACATTGTACAAACAAATCCAACGTTTGAGTAATGAAATTTTTTGGTTTTGCGAGAGTGATAAAATTCAATTTGAAATGTGGAAAAATCAAACTAGCCACCAACATGTTCATGATTTGCCTCCATTACTTAGTGAATCTATTGAAATGTTGACAGATATACGACATAAAGTTAGTAATATTGAAGCTAGCTTAAACAAACCAATTAATGTTACGTCAAACATTATGTCGTATGCCGATACATTAAAATCTAATGCCGGAGATGTTAAAAAAAATATGGGGCACCATGTCCTTCGGGGAATTATCATAAAACCGAAAAACAAACAGGATTTCGATACGACAAAAATGGATATCAAAAGTAAAATTAATCCTAGTAGTATCAAGGTTGGAATATCTTCTTTTAGAACTACTAGTAATGGAGCGGCAGTTGTTAAAACTTTTAGTGATTTGGAAAATATGCGGTTTGAGGATGAAGCTGTAAAACAACTTGGCGATTTATATGATATATCTAAAACTAATACTAGAAATCCGAGACTTTATATTAATGGACTCAGTAAAGTGTATACTGACATCGAACTATATGAAGAGCTATGTGCTGTAAATAGTTTTATGAATGCTGATGACATTATTAAGATAAAATTTTCCAGATTTAATAAAATTACTAAGAAGTGGATGATCTCATTTGAAGTTTTTGGCGTTACGTTTAAGAAGCTGGTTAACCGATATGTTAATATTGGATGGGATTCGTTTTTCGTTAAAGAAGATGTTTATGTTCCGAGATGTTTCAAGTGCCAGCGGTATCATCATATCTCTAATAAATGTGAAAATGAAGTTAGCTGTGTCAGATGTGCTGGTAATCATCATCTTAAGGATTGCACTATTAATTTATTAAGATGCAGTAATTGTGAAGAAAGTAACCTTAAATTAAAATCTACTTTTTGTACTAATCATAGGGCTGATAGTTCAAGTTGTTTTGTTTATTTAACTCAGGTAAGGAAAATACAACATTTTACTGATTATTCCATTAAGTTAAATGCTAATGCAAAATAATTTGTCTAGCCATGATTTTGAAAATACTCATTTCGTGAACGATTTTAATATGCCTAACGTAATTCTTAAATCAGCCTTAAATAATAAATGTACATTTAATATTTGTCACTTCAATTCACAAAGTTTTTTACCTAAAAAAGATGAAATTCAATGTATCTTTTCAAATGTTAATATTCATGCCATTTGTATATCTGAGACTTGGTTCAAATCATATATATTGGATAATGCTATCTTACTTGATGGGTTTAGAGTTTTACGAAACGATAGGCCTCGTAAACGTGGAGGTGGAGTATGTATTTTCGTAAGAAAGTCTATTCCTATTAAAATTATATATAAATCTTCGAACTCAGCTTATGAGGTCTTATTAATCGAAATGATTGTAGCAAATAGTAAAATTATACTAGGCGTTGTCTATAATCCTCCTGGATCTGATTTTATAGATGACTTAGAAACAATTTTAGGAAATTTTTCTATTTGCTACTCTGACTTTATCCTTGTTGGGGATTTCAATTATGATATCCTTTCTTCTAATTCTTCAACAGTCCAATTTAAAAATATTGTTAGTAGATTCAATGTTAGTATTTGCAATAATGAACCAACTCATTTTGTTCAAAACTCATCATCACTGTTGGACTTAGTTCTTTTTAACTCAAATAAAATTAATTTTATTAATCAAATTTCGATACCTGGAATTTCTCATCATGATCTAATATTTTTTTCTTATGATGTTGCTCCTAAACTTGAGAAAAATTTCTTTGTGTATAGAGACTTTAATAACATTAATATTGATCGTTTATCGACGTTTTGTAATTCTCTTCAATGGGACCTATTACGCAATTTAGTAGAGATTGATGATCAAGTTGCTTTTTTTAATGGTATGGTTATTGAAATGTATAATAGATTTGTCCCTGTAAAATCTTTTATAATTGATATATCGAAGCCGAAATGGTTTACTCCTCAAATTTCGGATTTCATGAAAAAGAGGAACAGGGCCTATGGTAGATGGACAGTGCTTCGAACTGACAACAGTTGGAATGAATATAAATTTCTTAGAAATAAGGTAACTTCACTTAAGCGTAAATCAAAACATGATTTTTTAATGAACAAATTAGATCCTAAACTTCCACCTAAAATCTTTTGGAATAATTTAAAAAGTCTTGGTGTTGGAAAATTTATTGAGCAGGCACAGATTCCATTTACTCCTAATGATCTTAATAAGTTTTATTGTGAATCTGTTAAATGTCAATCATCTGGAGCTAACACAATTGATTGTTCTATTTTTCAACCTAATTTTAGTTCTTCAAAATTCTCGTTTAGTGTAATCTCTGAAAACCAACTTTTTAAAGCAATTTATTCTGTTAAATCTCAAGCTTCTGGAATGGATAATATTTCCATTAGATTTATTAAATTACTTTTTCCTTATATTTCTCAATATCTGCTCTATATTTTTAATAATATTATTACTAAATCTTATTTTCCTAGTTGTTGGAAGTTAGCTAAAATTACTCCATTGCCAAAAACTAAGAATGTTAATATGATGTCTGATTTAAGACCAATTAGTGCGTTATCTTCTATCTCTAAAATTTTAGAAATTATTATTAAAAATCAAATCACAAGTTTATTGCTGGAAAATGACTTACTTTCGGATTATCAATCAGCATACAGACCAATGCATAGCACCACCTCTGCTTTGCTCAACATTACTGACGATATTCGGCGTAATATTGATTCTAATAAATTTACCGCATTAGCACTCTTGGATTTTTCTAAAGCGTTTGACTCAATAAATCATTATAAACTTTGTGTTAAATTGTCGTCGTTTTTTAACTTCTCAGGATCTGCATGTAGATTTATTTATTCATACTTAAGTTGTAGATCACAGCTTGTTGAAATTAATGGAATATTTTCTGATATTATGGAGCTAAGTTGTGGAGTTCCACAAGGTTCAGTTCTTGGTCCGTTACTGTTTTCGTTGTACATTAATGATCTTTCTACTTGCTTTAGATTTTCAAAATTTCATCTCTATGCTGATGACTTGCAGGTTTATAATTATAGTGAAATATCGAATAAAGATGTTTGTATAACAAACTTAAACAGTGATTTATTAAGAATTGTAGAATGGTCGATACAAAATAATTTATTACTTAATGCAAAGAAAACTCAAGCTATTATAATTTATAAACGAAAGTTGAACAAGAATGATTTCCAAAATTTGATTCTGGGTAATGAGTTAATAACTTACTCGGATACAGTTAGGAACTTAGGACTCATTATGAATTCAACTTTGACTTGGGACGAACATATTGATAAAATGTGTAGTCAAGTGTATAGTATTTTGCGCTCTTTTTGGAAATTGACTGATTTTGCAAATTCTAGACTGCGACATAAATTATTTATGGCTTATGTTTTACCACATTTATTGTACTGTGATGTTGTATTGTTCGGTATGTATGGCTACTGTATGGATAGAATAAAATCTCTGTTCAATGCATGCGTTAGATATGTTTTCTCACTTCGAAAATTTGACCATATTTCTATGGTTAGCCATCTACTACTTGGTTGTGATATTAAAAATTATTTCGATTTTCGAACCTGCGTCTATATTCATAAACTTTTGCTTATTAAGAAACCTTCTTATTTGTATAATAAAATAAAGTTTTCTAATTCTGATCGCATACAGCATATTATATTACCGCATAATAACCATCGTATATTTCATTCTTCATTTTCTGTTTTCGGAATGAGTATGTTTAATAAATTACCCTTGTCGGTTCGCTTAAGTGATACGCAGCAAAAATTTATAAATAATTATAAAAAGTTTTTAGGATTTGAAATCCACTTTTGAAGTTTTTGCATTGCATTTATTGTTTTCCGTAATCTAATTTTTGTTGTATTTTCCTACAAAAAAAAAAAAAAAAAAAAAAAAAAAAAAAAAAAATACCTTATGTTTATTATTACAATATTATCATTATTTAATTTTTAAATTTAAATTATTATTTTTATATTATTTTCAATGTATGTATTGTAAATATTTGTATTATATTCTTAATTTTGTATGTATTTTAATGTTTTGGGTTATTTTGTAAATAAAAGCTTCCTAGCTTAATTACATTTATAATAAATAAATAAATAAAATAAATAAATAAATAAATAATATTCAGTGAAATAAGTCAGTGGTGAAGCGCAAGTAAATTAAGTGATCAGTGAATTAATAGTAATTTGTGTGGCCTGTTGTATTAAACAGCGCCTACACGTTGGCGGAAGTTGCAATAATGCAAAGCATTCTACACGAAGTGCTTGAAGTTTGCGCCAAACAAAACATAACTTACAAAGACTACATGAGTAGAATTCTAGTTGAATACCAATCAGAGGACAGCTATGAAAGTGACAATAATATATCGATGATCTCTTCGGGAAACACTGCTTCAAACAAAAAACGAAAGAGAGACACATCAGAACTACCTCTCCAAAACAGATTCTCGGCACTAATGGAACCCGAAAACCAAGCAGTGACCAAAAAAGGAAAACACAATAAAAAGAAACAACTTAATAAAATCGAAAAGTGTTAAAGTGCCCCCAATAATAGTGCCTAACTTGGACACCAAAAATGAAGCGAAATGCTTAAAGAGAAGGAACTAAAATACACAGTGAAAATTACAAAAAATAATAAAAACAAATAGTGACGTGTGACAACACAGAAAACCGCAAAATGTTTTCGAGTTCCTAAAAACCAACAAAGTGGAGGCTCACACATACACAACAGAGGATGACAAGACCTTCAGCGTAATCATGAGGGGCTTACAATATACCTTCACTGACGAAGAAATAAAAGACGAATTACAAGAACGGCACAGAATCGACGCAAAAGTACAGAATATGCAAAACCGAAAAGGTGTAAAAATGAACTGCTACGTAATATCGGTTCAAAACAAAGATGTAACAAGAGCCATAAAAAATATCCGATACATGTGCTACCACAAAATATCTTGGGAACCACTTAGGAAAACAACGATAATTCAATGTAAGCAGTGCCAACGAAGTGCAGTGCGAACATGTGGTCAAAAACTGCTCATACAACTACCAATGAGTCAAATGTGAGCAAATTCACGAACCAGGTATTTGCCGAAAAACAACTAGAGATACCAAACCATTCTGTGTCAATTGTAAAAAGTATGGTCACCCAGAAATTTCCGCGGCTGCAAGGGATATATCAAGATTAAGCAGAAAATTGATGAACTCGGGAAAAAGAAGGAAGATAAGTAAGTAACGGTGTTGACTTGATTTTTTGACGATTATCTCCCGAACTAAAAATCGGATTTCGTTGTATGTAATTTGAATTTTCATTGTATGGCATTGGCAAGGATATATAGGCTCTGGTAGCGATAGGTTTAGCCGGCCTTTATTTAATTTATTGTACAACTGAGTCGTAGTGTGTGTGGGTTGCGTATACTCGTATACTCAACATTTAAAACCGGGAGCAGCGAAGTAGTTCTAGCACAGCAACAGATTGTTTAGCGCGCCCATTGCGATATAAAGAGATTTAAGATTACAGGGATGCATCTATCTTAAATTATCATAATTCTTAATCAAAACCAACGTACATACAACTATGTAGTTTGTTTAACATGAACATTTTTATTCCATTATTGGTACATGTCTAAAGTACTGACATGATTGAACTCGATGTATAAAAAAATTTATGGTTTAGTCCATATTTGTTGTAATGTTATGCTCTCGCTTTTCGTTTTAGTGCTACTTAAAAATAATTTTATATTCGAAAGATGATGCAAAAACTTTGTTAAAAGTTTAAAATTGAATAAATTACTATAATACAGTAAAATGTTGTTGCTTATGTTTTTAAGAATTGATTAACTTTTTAATCGAACGTTGTGACAAACATAAAACGTTTTTTTTTTAATATTTTTATAAAACGAGATCAAAGAAATATTAAAATTTGCATAAATGGTTTATTATTGGTCATCAAATTGTTTGTTACATAAATAGAAAAATACGTTATATGGTAACTAAATAAAATGTTGTTTGAAACCGGTGAACGGTAAGGCATGTTTAAGTTTATTATACTGACCTTACCCTATAATAATCAATATGATTAAATCTTTTGATTTGCAAATTTTAAAATTTCTTGTTATGTATCAGACATATCGATATATTTTGATTTCGTTCATAATTTCAAAATTACTAATACGGCGTTGCATAATCTGACAAATAAACTGTTTGTTCTTTAACAACTGAGTCATAAAGAAATTGTTGTATGCCTTACTCATAAAACCATTGAAGTTTTGTGGGTAAGTACACACATTGTGTACTCAACATACCCAGACCTTAAGTAACAACAATTGTACAAATATTAAAATAAAAACAAACGAAACAAAAATCGTAATCGATAAACTTTATTGAAAAAGAAAAAGAAATAGGTTACGTAATTAATAGAAAATGCCATTACAATAAATAATAAACCAAATTCAATGTTAAATGCATATTTCTAATTTTTCTATATAACGTCGACATTTTAAATTTTGTTGCTGTTATCTACACATAATTTTAAAGTTTACATATTTGATAATAACTTGACACATTTCTCTGTTACATAAATTCAAAATAAGTTTTTGTAAAAATCAAATATCATCTTAACTTTAATTTAGCATTGTGCCAATTCATTATCAAGGATTTGGTTTTGAAGTTTCCACACAATTTCAATATAACCGGTTAATAAAAATAGAATTTATGATTCGACTTAAAGATTTTGAAAGTAAGTCTAGTATTACCACAATATTTATTGTTTGGTTTAGAAGTAACTCGTTTTAGACATGTCTTTGGTGATCAATATCTCCCGTGCTTTTATGTGATAAAGGTTCTCTACCAGATGAGAGTTCTATGCCGGGTTGTTAGTAGAATTCCTTATTTGACTCTTAAAATTGCTTACACATATTTTTATTGTTAAGATCTATGAATCAGGGCTCATATTAGGGTGCACAGATTCTTATTTCCTGGTGCTCCCTTTAGATATATATGCCTCTGTCTGACGAGGTATGAGCTGTTCGGCGCAAAGTATGTTGAACTAGCGTTAATATATGGATTGGCCGATACATCAGCCACCATCGAATGGAAGTAGTACATCATTCTTGGATCGTATCTATCATTGACAGCCGGTTGAATAAAACTGCTTTGTAGAATGTAACACAAGAAGAATGGTCGGCTCAGCACCATATAATGTAGATGCCACAGAGCCGTCTGATTATCAAATACTGGATTTATATTTAATTATTTAATATCAAGCTTGTGTGATACCGTATCTTCTTCAAGAAATAGTATCCCCATATGCTAATTTTTACAATTGCCACCGTTTACCCGATCAATTTTTAGTTTTACCTCATTGAATGTATCTTCACGAAACAAGCCACTCTTGACCCCACAGACTAATTTTTATGGTATTAGTGGAAAGTCGGAGAAAGTAGGGCTCGACTTTGAATAGTAGGGCTTTACGGCTCTACTAACTCTCACGGGTTCGCAGGAGCTCTGTACTCCGCATGATGATTAGCAACGGGGATTTACGAGAGAAGGTCATAGACCATTTCGTTAACATCGGACTCTGGACAACTGAATTTTGGTCGTGTAAGCAATTAAGAAACACAAATTTCGCAAATTTACCAATTTCGGACTTTAGCCGTACTAATGTTTTATGTGTTTATTTTTGCTACTAATTTTAATTAAAACGTTTAAATTCAGAGGTCGTGATTACTAGTAAAATAAGTCGATCGAAATGTAGCGAATAGTCTTCTCTAAAATAATCACATAAATCATTCAGAATGAAAAATATTGATATCAATTTCTTAAAGAAGAACTCATTGTGACAACCAATTGTACCTCTTCGAATCTGAGGAGGCATTATCGAAGAAAAATTTAGTAACTTTTTGTCATTATCCTTATTGATTTCAACTACAGATGAATTGAATAGATTGAAAATTAGTTACACAAGATGTTTCCAGAATTACAGCCTTGCATTACAGAGAGACACAAAACTCTCTGATATGCAAACACGGAAATCGGGAAAGCAAGACCGAGAGCCCTTTGCCAAGATATTTAAAATATCAGATAGTTTACCATATTTGGTCTGCCAGTAAAGACTAGTATAGGTACTCTTACTTCTTAAGACACGACATATCCACAACACATAGAACGCACCCCATTAAGTTAGATATTATATTTAATATACTGTGTGTCGGACGTCGACTTTTTGTTAGAAGTTTCAACTAACTAAATTAACATCCAACTAACTAAGTTAACATTAATTAACATTTGCTCAAATAGTTAAGATTTATAAATTCTCAAAACATTTTTAATCAGCGATTCTTAAATATGAACTAAATCTGCGTAAATGATACGTTAAATGTAGGACACTTTTTGGTTTATTTCTGTCACAGACATCTATCAATAAATAGTATGGGCTTATAAATTTAGTTAGTTGGAGATTTAAAAGTAGTTAGGTAATTTATATAGTAGTTAGTTAGTTATTTATTAATAAATTTTCAGGCGAAAAACACTCCGCTGGAGACAACTTTTGGATACTGAAAACCGAAAGGTAATGGAGCTCTTGATATGCAGTACGAAATAAATTTAAATCGTGAAACGATGATTTGGCCAATACCAAAAATTGGTAAGTCCTCAGTGATGGTAGAAAATGAGGACCTAACAAAACATCTACAACATCCATGAAAAATCCCAAAAATACATCATTATTGTTAAGCGATATTCCAAACTCTGAAACAGAGAGGCTGCTTCTCTCCATTTGCCAACTCTATCGCATGCTGCTTAATACTGAGAGATACTGAGCATATTAGAAAAGAGGCGATCTCTGATAAAACTGGACCTTGCGTCTTGCTCAGTTAAAATGAAACGATTAATGAAATGTTTTCAGGTCAGACCAGTTTGAAAGTGGTAGATTGCGCTGGCGTGCACAGTTCATCTCCAGAATATCATCCGTGCATTTTTCATTCAACCAGTTAATTGTTTCCCTGTAGTAGATTTCGTCCTAGATAGAGAAGCCGCTGTTACTGCAGTCTTAATAATATTCTATGAGCAGTCCTATATAAATTTTTATTGTACGTTGTAGAAGACTGAATTAATATTTCTCGAATACCAGATAATGGTCCTGTAGTTAAAGGTTACTCCATGAACTTATATCTTTAATGTCAGAGGAATCTCGATGAACACAAACATGTGGTCAATTTGGTTAACCGTCACGTCGTCGTTTGTTTTCCATGTAACTTTAAAGATGTGTTTATGTGTACACCCTCCAAATTGGTGCACCCACCAAATTATAAACCACTGTTAGCTCAATGATCCTTATAAGATTGTTAGCAGAAATATGCGTATTCGTGATTTCCAACAAAGTAGCTGACATCTGGTGAACAAAACACAAATCGCAGTTTGCTCTGAAACAAGCTGGATCAAAACTGCCAAAACAATTGATTTGACAATTAACGTCTCCTTTGTAGACATAGAAACTAACGCTATCTATCTACATTCGATGGAAATCGCCAATATTGCTTCAACCGATGGCGTCACGATGTACCTGTCCTTCCGATTTGAACATTGATATTAGCCCAATATTAGTTTGAAGTTGCTGTGATATTCGAAGAAAACAGTTGTAACGAATCTTCATCACAAGTTTTGCGGTTCGATCACGCCTTTTAAGCGAACATACTATGTTGGGTTTAACTCCACTGATTGAAACTTGTTTATGATTGAATAACTTTGTGGTAGTATGATTGGTATCTGTATTAGTCTGAAAGAAAAATTTGACTGATTAACGGGATCTGACTTAGGTATAAAAAGACAAACATGTAACCATGCGGGGAGTCAGTTTTTAAATGTTGCCGAGATTAGTACTCATAGTATTGAGTTGAGTTTTTTTTATTAAATTTGAAAAAGTTACAAGTATTTGAGCTTTGATTGTTTTTTACATAAATTAAATAAGAAGTTTTGAATAAAGTTTACATTAAATTAAATTAAAATCTAGTTTATTACAAACAAAAATTAATTATACATAAATAAAATTTTAAATAAATAATTCATCTATAAATAATAAATTACATAAAAACTTAATTATATAATAAACTACATAAAATATACAATAATAAATTAAATAATTCTACATTTATTATTAACCATATATAAGGTGCATCGCCGATATAAATCTTAAATAATAATAAATAAAATTTTTAATTGAAAAAAGTGAATATAATTAGTAAATATAGTATCGAGCACGTTAAAACCCAAAAAGTTTGCAATGTAAAATTATTGGGCAAAATGGACGTTAAGTGCAAGGTGGACTTACGAGTATAAACTATCATAATCCGTAAATTAAAATTTTAAACCAGTAGTTTTGTGCATTTGGGATGTATTCGCATATACGTAAATTAAAAGTTTCCTTGTGGCGAACATGTGGGGTTTCTCTGCGTTCCAACCTTTGATTGGAATAGTTGTGGTTAAATGGAAAGGGTTCTTTGTTTGTTTTTCTATCGAAAGTGAGTGAAATAAGTTCAACATGAATTAAATATTATGTGTTATCTTGGAGAATGCAGTGAAACCATGTAAGTACGGAGGTTGAAAACCCATTGTAAGTGATATCGTTGCCTGGTCTAATTTTCCTTCCTAAAGTTTCCTTTTTACATCTAATTTTTTTCTATGGCGGTGAAACACGGATTTTAATCACACGCATTTTAATGCTTCAAATACCCACCCCGTCCACTGAGCTTTAGCTGGCAAAGACCTACCGCCTTGAAACCCCTTAATAATCGAATTACTAGTAAATTCTGATAACGATCGAGTATTCTCAGGAGGTAAGCATGTTTTCCATGTTTCCTAACCAATTCATACTATCGCACGGTCGTTACACAGTCTTGGTTTGATCGGTATTGTCTCCGGGAGCATGGGCGTTTCTCAACCCGATTCCGACTAAAAATGCATGTTTGTCGGTGTTATTACTCTGACAGAATGGAAATCCGCGGTGACTATAATAGACGATTATATTGCCAATTCATCTTGTTTCTTGTATAGTGAGATAGGAGATTAAGTTTTAATCGCAATTTTATCTGAGTACATTCCATGTTTCAATTTTTAAACATTGTCCTTTCGAAATTCGTTGTTAAATTTAAGAAAGGCATTTTATTATGGTCGAGTTGATAGCTCAACGGAAACCTCTGTAAAAAGATCGAGGCGATCACACAGTAATGACTCCACGACGAGGCAGAGTGAACAAATGCTAAAATTGAATGCATAGGCACGATACAGGAGGTAGTTCCTGCGCTAGTCCTTCTGTTTATACTTCTAACTGACCACCCAAAGACCTGCTAGTCACGCAAAGTATCGTTCAACATTAAACTAAAAATGTACGGAGCACTGATATGAGAAAGTTGATTTGAATGGTGTTCGTCCATTAAAAAAGCTGATCTCTACGGATTGGAAATGATTCACGAGATCGGAAATGATCCTAGGGATTCTCTCCTAGGGAAGCCATTTGGAATAATCAACCTATTATCGAAGTAAATAAAGTCAATCAACACTGCAAAAATAATCTTAGTTTTTCAATAAAATACTCTCTATTTCGAGATGAACTCAACTCGAAACGTAAATTAAATTATAGAAAAAAATACATAATTTACTTAATTAACAATAACGACACAATTTTATTTTATTTCACAAGTACTTAAACTGGCACAAGTCGAAATAATATTATTTAACAGGCACCCAGGCGTGAACATAGGATTTTTTGTGCCTCCTTTCTCGTTTTTCATAAATCTAATGCAGGCGATACTCTCGAATGATTCAACAAAATAAAGTAAATGGAACATGTGTTCGTCGCCAAAGGTTTGTATGCATAACACTTTTCGCTTCCACGTCTTATCAAATTCGATAGTCTGTGATTCACTTCCCAGTTCGCAGATTGCAGAAACTTTGGTCTTGGCCACCAAATTATAACATCATTGTGATGTTAAATGCTGCCATGACCTCTTCGATTATTTGGGATAGTGAAATTGTTACACATTAGCTCCAATCGAGGTAATGTCTGTGTTTTATTTAATGGGGCCGCTTCAGTTTTGGGTGTAACCAGATGTATTATGGCCTTCCCGTTTTAGATGACCCGGATATAATAGTTACCACAAATCAATGTTCAGGTATCTTGGAATTTTAGCCTCTTTTAAATCGTTTGGAATGTTTTCCATCTGTCTAACGTTGGTGGTGGAACTAATTTGTCACAAAGAGAATCGTTTACCGATTCAGGCAGCTCTTAATTAATAATGTTAAAATTTGAAATGTTCTTCAGCCCGTACCCATATTTAATAGTATATATCAGCAGAGGAAAATTCAAACCATCGCACATAAGGGTTTTAATTAGTGTTTAGTCCCAAAAATGTCTAGAGCCTAGAAAAATGCATCAAATAGAGTATTTTGTTTTTAAATACTCTTTATAAGATTCTTAAAAGATCCCTCATGAGTATTTTGTCTGAAAATTTTTTGTATGCATAGAAATCAGTACATACTCAGATATTTGTTTAAAAACATCACTTTTTTCTTAACCCTTTGAAGCATACATTTTTGTGTTTAATATTTTTTTCTAAAATTTGGAACACATTGTTTTTTGCGGTCGCTACGTTTTAATATGGAGTTAGATTTTCGATATTGACAGTTGACAGCTGTCAATTAGCTGTCAAATCACATTCATCTATTAGAAACTTCAAATTTCTCATTTATTATGTTTCTTGGGTCTCTGATTTCAAATCTGAAGTCGGATTTTCGATATTGACAGTTGACAGCTGTCAATTAGCTCTCAAATCATTTTCATTTGTTATAAACCTTTAATTCATCCTTATTCTTTGTTTTTTGGGTCACTAATTTCAAATTTAGAGACAGATTTACGGTATTCACAATTGACAGCTGCCAATTACCTGTCAAAGTACTGTTAACTTATGGAAATCTCAAATTTATTATCTATCTTTATGATATTTAGGTCACTGATTTCAAATTTGGAGTCAAATTTACAATACTAACAGTTGACAGCTGTCAATTAGCGTCGAATTACCACCAGCTGTTAGAATCCTCAAATTAAACTTTCAACTTCATGTTTTTGAGACATTAAATTCAAATTTTGAGTCAGATTACTGATATTGACGCCTGACAGCTGCCAATCAGTCAATATCAGTAATTTTCCTCGTTTACAAGCAGTTATTACTGACATTTAACAACCATAAAGACAATAATCATTCTAAGCAATTGAACTGCTGAAATTAGGATTACCCAAGGTATACCACGTGGAGGTTTTCAGACGGGTTTACACCTCTTTTTTTGTTTTTTTTTTATCTTTTTTGCTTTATTATTTATTTTTTTTTTTAATTATATTTTATTTAATGTAGTATTTTAGATAGGCAATAAATAATTTTAAGTTAATTTCAATTTTTTTCTTCAAATTCTTGTCCATCATCATTTGTAAACTTTAATAATTTTAGTGCCTCTTCATTAAGCATATGTTTTTTATTTTTAGCTTTTTCTCTAATGCTAGATATATATGGGTCAGATGTTATTTGTAGCTTATGCATAAGGTCTTCATTTGTAAAAATTCTTGAAAATTTTCGAGTATTAAATTCTCGAAAATGCTTTACATCCTTATTTCGAGACTCCTGAGCCTCATCAGATAGTTGACCTATTGGAATTATAAAATCTTCAATAATTTTTGAACCATGAATAAAGGTTTTGTGTACCGAAGCTGGCATGTAAAACCAATTATACAAACTTACATACACCTTCGCTGTCTCTCGCGTATAGTTCCCAAATTTTTCGGTATCTATAGTGATTCCACAAACTAATGTTTGCAGGATTATACCAAATCTTTCAATTAACGATTTGTCTACTCCAGTTATATCTGATGTTAATTTGGGGTCTTGAAAAAATCTCCTCGGCGTATTACCATCATTGGAAGACCCTGAATCTTGTTTGGGATAATCTACAAGAAGCCCATTTTTTTCACGAAATTCTTTTTGTATTCTTGTTTTGTTTTTTTCGACTTCTTCCTTTGCTTGCCACTTACGAAATTTCAATCTGTAAGCTATATGAAGAATACATTCCATAAAACGAATCCATGCATGTAAGGTAGATAAACCATATTGAAAGTTTTCTTTTTTTTCTGCTTTATTCAAAAATTTTTTTAAATTATTCATTTCTGTGGGTGTTGCTCCGCAAATATTGCATGTTGCTGGAGAAGTTGTTTCTGTCATACATCGTACATACTTTTCCATCAATCATTGTTAACTTTAAACTATGCGTAACTTTAAAATTACTTTCAACAATCTCTATGTCTGATGGAAATAATAAACTAATTTCTTCTTTCATTTCTGTAACGCGTAAAAGAGGTTGCTCTTGAGATTCTTTTTCATAAAAGAATTTAATTGGGCGCAATATCTGGTTGAACCAGGTTGTAGATTTTTCCAAACTTCTATTTGGTTATCAAGGGTGTCTATTTCTAAAATTATAGGTACAAGAGAAATCATGAAGATACTTTCAACAGAACTAGTACCATCAGAGAATCGCTGCTTGTATTGACTATGACCTGATGCTCCATCCAAACCCAATTTTGACGTCAATTTTAGTGAATACTGTTTCTTGATTTTCAGTTTTTCAGAGAGTTATGGGATTTGTAAAATACGTTTACTTATATGGTTTAATAAGTCTTTCAATCTTACAGTCACTTCTTTCTCATTTATAGTATTAAATGGTACATAACAATTATTTTTTGCTTCATAAAGTCTCTTATAAGGCAAAAATATATCAGCATTATTTTCTTTTGCTTGTTTTCGAATAAGTTCGTATTGCGATTTTGATAATTTAGCATCTTGAATAAATGCAATGCATCGTTTACAACGAGCTTTTCTTCATTGGAGAAAAAATAGTACATATGTGTTATTCGGATTAAACGTGACTCTGTTTGACTCGCAATCTTTGTTTTTGCTCGGCTATGCTACGCTTCGCCTTGCATGCAAATATAATTGCTCGTCAAACAAAGTATCACTTTTAATCTTAATGACACAGTGTACTACTCCTAAAGGAAAGCCAGAATCAACCTGCAGAACAATCGATTGACAAAACGAAAACGTTTTGTTACGGTGACTATAATTTGTTCCCAAAACGTTTAATTTTTGCTAATTCGATTCTGTATCAGTGCTGATACATTTCAATTAATCTGTGCTAAATGATTCATAATTTATTTTTAAACGTCACTCGATTATAAATATTTATTTACAATTTAAATAATTAATTACAAATATTTAATTATTATAACAATTATTTAAGTATCAATACATGAAACATATATTTGTATAAAATGTAACCGAATTATAAAATTTATTAATTTGTTGTACAGCAAATTTTGAATATAAATAAAATAATCCTATTAAAGTTGTTATCGTTAAATAATTCCCGATTAAACATACGTCAAACTTTATTACGTCATTCATGAAAAATCGATTTAATATTATATAGTTTGATATGGATTATAATGGACCACACACAAACAATAATAATTGTTGAATTATGTTTTCTTAATTACCAATTTATTTTAAAATTATGTAACAATTAATAATAATTATTATTTTATGATTCAGTCATAACTACAATACATAATAGAGCAACATAACGTGAAATCGACTTTACATATACTTTGTTGTGTACAAATATGAATACTGAATTATTGTAATGATTACATTTATATAAAAAGGGAAGAGCATTCGAACAAATTCGTAATGCTAGTCACAGTACACATTCGACCCACATTTAAAAGTTTAGTAATTAATTTTAAAATTGTTTGGCTATTGGAATGATGTTGAACACATAATAATATTTTGTAACAATTAGTAAGAATTACAATAAATAGGATTAATGTTAAATTGAATTTAGAGTTTAATTTTAAAAAGTGGTATAAAAATAAATAATATTGTTATTGAGTCGGCAATTTCACCTAAATTCACACGTTCAAATAAAGGCCATATGATAATCATAAATGAGATACTTACATGATTAAGTATCGTTTACTGGTGTGAAGTTAGCCCAGAATTGCATTCAAGAATAATCAAAAAATAAATCATCGAGTAACACTTAAGCTGCAAGGATATTCCAGCCCAGAATTGAACGTAGCAATTTACCCAGAAATGAAATTCAAATTTTAAATATTAAAATCAAAATTAAAAGTTTGTAAAAAGTAATAAAAGATAAAATTACATGAACTGAATTGATTTAACTATGTAATAGGAAATAGGACAACTAGTTGATTCTCGATAGTAACTAAAAATTTTCTACGTAATGTAACATCGATGCGACAAATGTAAAAACAATTTCAGATTTTGAACGGTATGATGATTTTAGTTATAAAATGCTGGACTTTCAAAGGCTATGTTAAAGTTTTCTATTCGACCCTCAGTCGTATTGATAAAGTCTAGTTTTGTAGGCGGGTCAAAGAGACCCAACCAGGTCAATCCAGACACAGCTGCAAAAGTAACTAGGTGATTTGGTTTTTCAATAAATATTGAATGGAATGACACAAACACAACAGTTAAATTTTAAAAGAATGTTTATTTCATGTTTTATTTTTGCATTACCATAATATGTTCTATGAAAAGCAATATGTATTAGTTAAATGAGAACCATTTTCTTGAGCGCAAAAATCCGCTCTTTTTATGGAATTTTCCATATCTTCGTATAGTGTTTCTTGCAATATAAGACCAATTTCTTCGTGAATGTTTTCCTTTAGTTGCTGCAAGGTTTGAGACTTGGGAGAAAAAGTCTGCGACAGTCAAATCCCATATTGGTGCCCATCTCAACTCACCGTTTTTAGAAATTATCAATGTAGAAATTGTTGCCTCAATTGCGGAAAAAACAATTTAGAACATTGCCCTATAACGTTCTCCATTTATTGTTAGGCTTGCACCTCAATCATTTTCGTAAAAATGGCCGTAAATCTTTTTGGTGGTGACGATCCACTAAACAGTAACACGAATTGGGTGTAATGGCGTTTGATTTTTGGGATTTGTTGATCCCCAAAATCTGAAGTTTTGTTTAATTATGAAACCACCCAAAGTTATCATCGTTTTCAGCGAGATTTACAATTGCCCTACCGTATTATAAGCGCAATGCGAGGTCCTCAGGATTTGGTTTTTGACTAGCTGGGTTTTGTACGGGACGAGGTGAAAATAATCTTTCAAAACCGGCGCCGAAGGGTGTCGTTAGCTGGTTGCAACTGGACAATAGTCTGTACGTCTTGAAACACCAACAGTCCCATAATTCAGCAAATTCATCCACCCGCGAACGAATGGTTGGACCCGTCAGAACAGTTCCTTCACTATAAAATCACAAATGTATGTACATTCAGTATTAATTATTGGTTACTTCTTTGCGAAATTGTGTAGCATTTAATTGTTTATATCTCCCAAGTATTATCTGTGAAAGATTAAATATTCGCAAACCAAGAAGTTAATTTTTTTTTAAATCATTAACATAGCTACTTCTATGGCACCCTGTATTTTGTCGTAGCAAATTGTCTAGTTTTTGATACTACTGAAGTTACCCGCAAATGTAAGCAGATAAAGATCTGCATTATCGACATATTTTGTATCATGTAGTAGTACAAAATTCTGATGATGTTACAATCAAATGGTAATATGGATTGAGTGAAGTTACACCATTTCTTAAATTGCTGGTACCCATGTCTATGATTTGTCGTGATATGGGGCAATGAATTTGAGTTGTCATACTAAAAAACACCTGTGCCGCAAATCAGAGTGTTTTATGTAGCATCAAAGTCAAATAGAAACATGTGATCCAGCAATTTACAAATTTGTTTAATTTCACCCAGTCCATATTACCTTTAAATATAAGAATTATGTGAATATCCACTATCACCTAAGTAGACATATTCGACATGTTGGTCAATTGCAGAGGATTATTGATGATGATCGTTCAGATGATGATATTGATGCAGAAGATGAACTCTCAGAGTCAGACGTTGATAACCCACCTGTTTCTATACCGGCCATGCTTGACTTACGCGTCGATCAGGTAGGTGATGATATTGCAGAAGAGCAAGAACTTCAGACGCAACAATCCAACGGAGAGCATTATCAACGGGAAAGAGTTGAGAAGAACCCCGTTGAACCAAACCGAAGAATGCGATATACTGCTAGAAACAAGAATCATTCGGACATTTGGTGGTCACTCCCAGATGCAAATGAAAAGCAGAAAGCAATTAGAGATCGGAATGACCGTTTAAACATGATGCGGCATGTTTGGTATCATTTGAGAAAAAATGTGATGCCTTCAAACGCTTACTTCCATCGAACATTATTCATGGTATCGTGCTCGAAACTAACCGAAAAGCAAAAAGGTATTATGAGAATAATCGACTATCTCAAAACCCAAAGCAATTACGTCGTTGGTATGACACAGGGGAAGATGAAATTTACGCATATATAGCTATATTGTTGTATGCTGGTGCAGAAAAATCCAGCAAAATAGAAGCGAAGGACTTTTTTCACATAACTCACATGCCCTTTTACCGTGCCGTTTTGTCCTTGGAAAGATTCGAGCAACTAACTCGATTTATTCGTTTCGATGATTCTCGTACCTGAGCCCTGCGTCTTGAAACGGATAAATTGGCGGCATTTCGACACGTTTGGAATGTTTTTCAACAAAACTTGATTGGAGTTTACCAACCATCAAAGCAACTGACAATCGACGAGCAGTTAGTTACTACAAGAGGAAGATGTTCATTCCGTCAGTTTATTCCGAGTAAACCGGGTAAATACGGTATCAAGATATTTTGGATTGTCGATGCAACAACAAATTTTCCGCTAAAGGGAGAAGTTTATGTAGGCCAACAGCCAGGTGAGAATCGATCACATGGAGTATCACATGAACTTGTTTTACGGTTGTCACAAAGGTATCTGGACCATGGTTTCAACATCACCATAGACAATTTTTTTTCATCTGTGCCATTAGCCTTGGAGTTAAAAAGTCGGAGCACTACCATAATTGGTACTATAAAAGCTATTAAACCGCAACTGCCAATGCTCTTCACACTGCCAGAGAAGGAATTCAAAAAGAGTCGACAACCATACAGCTCTATATTTTGTTTTTCCCGAGGTATGCAGTTGCTTAGTTGCTTAGTTTTGCCAGTAACACAAAGAGAAATGTGCTTTTATTATCAACTGCACACCACGACGAAGAAATCGATGAAATGGTGAAAAAACCACAGGTAATATTAGATTATAATAAAACTAAGGGCGGAGTAGACACATTTGATCAAATGAACCGAGTAAACAGCTGCAAACGAAAACTAATCGGTGGCCTATGACGTTATTTTATAACCTCCTCGATGTTGCAGCTCTCGATGCTTACAGATTGTATGGCCTTAGTAACCCATTATGCTACAATTCAAGAAGAAACTCCGACAAAAGAAAGATTTTTCTGAAATCGCTTGCAATGGAGCTTGCAGAAAATCATATCACAAGAAGAATTCAAAATCCCAATCTGCAAAATTCGATGAAAACTGTCATGAAGTTGATTGGATACGAACACGCAACGGAAACGAGTTTTCCGCCGATTCGCCCCAATACAAAGAGAAGAGACGGTGTGAGGCATGCAAACTGGATAGAGAAGGTAATCGGGCACATACAAAAACAACAGCCATATGTGATTTGTGTGGTAAACCTTCATGCACAAAACACTATATCAGAGTTTGTGAGAAGTGCTATGTCTCTGATGCAGTACAGGAGGAAGTCGAAGAAAATTACGAAAACTTTTCTATGGGCTCTTCATCAATATCCTCTGAGCCTCCTCTAAAGCGCATAAGATCCGGCTCATCTACATAAGTTTCTTTTATATTGTTTGAAATGTATACAATATAATTTAAATATTTGAAAAATAATCAACGACTAATTTTTCCTCCTTATCTAAAATAATTCTACCTCAAAACTTATTATGACAATTAAAAATCACCATATAATAACGGGTACTGAGTGCCCCGGTACACGATATTTAAGAAATTACATAGTACACGGGTTTAGGGTTAAATATAAGAATTATGTGAATATCCACTATCACCTAGCAAATAATAGGATATCAGAGGATACCTGCTATTTAAATAAATATCACTGTTCCTTAGAACTCTTTGGTCGTGAACCAAACCCGGCCATCCAATGCGAACATGTAGAAATTTCAGCAGTTACAAACAGTTATAGAATTAAACAAACTTAAATTTAACGTATATTAACGTTTATTTAGAAATGTATCTTGCATTTGAATGCTGTAGTCTAGCTTTCTATTTAAATATTCGACATGACATTTGGTTGGGCTTTTAATTTCAACATGGGCCCCATGGATAGCATCCACGGCCTTCTTAAACACGTTGGAACCTGCGCGATTAGCGAACTTCAAGCTTCAAATAAATATTTTCTCCATTAAATTCAGGATCGCGTTCAGTGTACTTAACTACATTAAACCCAGTTGAACGATACGCCAGCCATATGGTAGCTTGTTCCTGCTGCTAACCAAAACAGTGTTATGCCAAGCTCCATTTGGGAAGCATACCCATGATGCTTCGAGGGATAAAGTTGTACTAATTTTTGAAATGCTTGATCTGAGACGCGTAGGTGCTTTTTTATTCAACTTTGGTCCCTATCCATTATTGCTTCTATATAGAGCTCCGCTTCAAGGAGCAATATGTCTAGCCCTGAAAATTGTATGATTTTAATATGATGTAGATATAAATAATATTTAAATATATTATGTATTAATGAACATTACAAAATTTGTTAAAAATAAAATTGTACCTTGCGCATTACGCGCCTCTCCAGCCAAAATACTAAATTTTCATCGTTTTTTAATAATTCAAGCCAAACGTTTATGTTTTTATTTACTAAATAATTCATTACAACAAATGGTTTAATTTTGTACATTTTTATGTTTTCGTTTAATAGCAAATTATTGCTAAATACTTGTTTGCTATAGCTGTCAAAATAAGTCACTAAAATCATTTGGGATGGCTTAATCGACTGTCTCAAGATGGGGTCAAATAAGTGTGAAATAAGTCGGTGATTGGGACAAGGCCTTGATACGACTTCATGGCCTTAACATTGTCGTCCAGCTTTGTTTTGGATTTTAATTTCATTGTAATCGGTTGATTAATGCTCGTCTAAAATCACTTGTGTTGTCGTGACATTTTTGTGATAAATTTTTTCTGTCCATCTTTATCATAAATGTGGTTAACGTGTATTGTCTTTTTGTACATCCCTTTTATTTAGTGATTCGACGAATAAATGATGGAGCGAGACCAATGTGTGCCCTTGAGCATTTGTGCGAGCGGTTAAAATGTAGACTAATATTTTTTTTCTGTGTTTCTTGTTTTGTTTTTATGGTACGCCACGTTCGGTCTCGTGTTGCACCGCTCATGAATCGCATGGGCGAGAACGAAAGGAAAATGTTTTTCTGCATTTTTGGTTTGTTGGTGCGAAAATTTTTTCTCCAGTAAGTAGTCTTGATTGGAATTTTATTTAAAAATATAGTTTAGTTTTTGGTTGTATAAAGTAAAGTCTGATTTTAAATTTTGTTTGGAAGAAAAAAATATTTTTTTTTGAGATTGGCGTGCCATGCCTGTGAGTAATTAGATTTAAAATTTATAGTTGTTTTCTTTTTGTTTTTGGGCACAAGCATATGTTACAAGTGGTAATATATAATTATAATAAAGCTAACGTAAAATGAAAAACTGTCGAACTTAATTTTAGGTCTAAAATTACTATATTTAAAGAATAGAGTTAAGGAAAATTTTCACTCCCATTTTGTTTAATTTTTGGTTTTAAAAATAAATTTTCGATACAGTTGAATATTGCATTCTGTCGTACTTATCAAAAAAAATTTTTTTTTGAAAGAGTAGCTAAATAGACAAAGAAGTGCAAGTGATTTTAGTTTGTCCGGGCGGTTATCGGAAACTTATAACGGCATGGCATCTTCATCGACCGATATCGGTACACCAAATTGATCAACGGGTACGAAATTTTAACGGGTGTTATATAGACTAACGGGTACTGCATAGTTCAACGAGTGCCCTATAAGTTAACGGGTGTTGTATAACACAACGGGTGCGAGATAAGTTGACATACAATTTTTTAGCAAAGGCAAGACAATGCTCCACACATTATTTACGGCCAGAATTAATTACAACAAGCGGTTGGCCAGTTGATGCCACTCATTTTTATTGTTAAGGCGAAGCACGCCCAACCACATTTCAGAGCGAGTACCTCATTTATTAATTTGTACCGCATTTTGGACAAGTGACGCAATTTATTAATGGTAGCCCATTGGGGCATTAGCACCTGTGTCGGTCGGACACAGCGGCAGCGTCCAATACCACAACTTTAGTGGGTTTACGGTAAAGGTGAACCAACGCCCAAACAATTATTTACGGTTATCAGCATCATCAAGCCGCAACGGTTCGGGTGTAATAATCACCTGTGGCAGGACGGCGGCAAAGCCGCTACATTTTTCAATTAATGAGTGGCCAGTTAAGGCTATTTAATATTTATACGGGATCGACGAGACAACGCCCTATTTATTTTGGTGGCCAGTTAAGACCAAATATATTTACCGATGGGTGAGCCGCCACGATGGAACGGAGATCGGTACAATCAAGCCGTTACGGAGCAGGTGTGGTGTCACCTGTGGCATGACTGTACCAAAGCCGCAACGTTTTTTTTTTTTTGTTAATTTAAATTTCTTTTTTATACACGCGATCCTTGACTTACGTCGTAGCAGCGCTCCTCAAAAATGCAACGTAACTTAAAACGACGTTAGTCGAAAAAATTATTCAAATATGTAATAAAAAATATGTATATTGGTTCTGTACAAAGTACAATTTATTCCAAATCGTAAAAATAAAATAAAATTAAATATAATTCAATACATATTTGTAAATTAGTATGTACGTAAAATGTTACGTTATTTGTTTTAATCTATAATGTGATGATTATGAAATAGTTTCATCGGATGATGAATTAGATGATTGAGGCGATGTTTCTGTGACCGGTAGGAAATATTTTTTAAGAGTAGGTTGACTTAATCTAGCCTTTTTAGTTTCAATGTACAAGTCCTTATAGCATTTAACGCCCTTAGTTATTGCCTTTATTGCGAGATATCTTCTTTCTGAGTGTGGATCATTCTCTTCTATTAAATTTTTTAATTCATCAGTAGAGCCTATAATGGTTGCCAATTTTTTTAAAGAAAGTATTGCCTGTGGATTATCATTTTCCTCTGTTTGAGCTTCACTGTCTTGATGTAATTTATCGTCTGATAGTGGAGCATCCTGCTCCGTTAATACATTTTCTACGTCAGACAAATCCACATCTATGATATCAATTTTTTTGGCCATATTGACGATTTTCGTTTGTACTTCAGCTACATCTTCAATAGAAATGGTGGAATGATTCGACCAAAGTTTTTTCCACAATCGAGACATAGTAGTACCACTGACCTCATCCCAAGATTTGCCAATATTGAAAAGTGTGTCTCTTATCGTATAGTTTTTCCAATAATCTTTGACAGTGGCCTCGTTTTCTTCGGATCTTCGGTCAATTTCAATTATGATTTCTTGGAGAGTTCGTCTTAAATAATATGTCTTGAACGTCGCAATAACATTTTGGCCCATTGGTTGTAAAATGGATGTCGTATTCGGTGGAAGAAAAATTTTATATTTTTTTATATTTTATAATTTATCGTCCAATTCATCTAAACTAACGGAGTGGCCACCAAATAATGCACCTGCATTATCCAACAAGAGCAAAACTTTATACGCCAGATTGTTATTTATACAATAATACTTTACTGCTGGACAAAAATATGCAGTAAAGAGACTGACGGTAACCAAGCCTTACTCTTACTTCTCCAAACAACTGGTAAACTTGTTTTGGTGATACACTTTAAAGCTCTCGAGTTCTCTGAGTGGTAAATCAGCAAAGGTTTTAACTTGAAATTGCCGGCGGCTTTACCACCAAGAAGAAGCGTCAAACGGTTTTTTGCTGCTTTAAAGCCGGAAGCATGTTTTTCTGCTGTGGCCAAATATGTTCGCGATGCGTGGTCATTTTTGCCAGTACAAAGCTGTTTCGTCGACGTTAAATATTTGATGGCTTGAATATCCCCCATCTGCAACGATGTTTTTAATTGTTTGCACAAAGGCGTCTGTTGCAGCTGCGTCTGCACTACCTGACTCACCTGAAATTTTAATATTTAGGAATTCGTTCCGATTTTTTAAATTTTGAAACCAACCCCGGCTAGCTTGGAAAGTATTTGTTTTCTCGTTGCTTAATTCGGTAAGAATCCCGAAAATACTCTTAGCTTTGATTTGGACAATTGACGTACTAAGTGGAATATTTTTTTGATTTGCGTCTTTATCCAATCGATCAACAATAATTCCATTTTCTCGATTGTTGGAGTTCTAAATTTAGCAAAAAGTTTCGCATTTTTTGAGGTTCCCGCTTTAGCGTGATCGCGAATATTTTTTTCTCACTGTTGTTGGTGGGATATTTAAATTTCGATGGCTATCTCACCAACCGCAAATCTGTCTAAAATATTCCATTTTAACTCCAACGTAATCGTTTTTCTCTTTTTAGTTGGACCAGTTGATACATTTTTTGATCGCTGTCTACCACTCATAACTAATTCCTAGAAGATTACCCGATTAGTAAATAAATTTATTTTCAATTTAAATATGAAAAAAAATATTACCTGATTAATTTTATAGTTTGCAAAATAAAATCATACACAAATTAAATTGCTTTATTTTAAAAGACGAATGCGAAACACACAAGTTGCCTGCTTACACAGAATCGATTATCTTGAATGTGTGTGTTCAAATGTATAAACAATACAACGGGAAACAAACCGAAATAAAATTATGCTTTATGTATTAGCTACATTTAATAGGAATAACAAATATTTTTTCTGTTTTGCAATTCTCTTTCATGTTGCAATTTTTTTTACGACGTAACTCAAAGCGATTAACGACGTATCTAAAGGGTATAATTTATAAACGATGTAAGTCAAAAAGAACGTAACTCAAAACGACGTAAGTCAAGGATCACATGTACTACTTTTTTTTAAATTCATATATTTTTTATTTTTCAAACTACCATTTTGTTTAATTTTTTTTATTTTTTTTTTTAAATATTTATATAAAATTTGTAATCGAGCACCACAAACTGCTTACTGCGATGTTCGTGCTTGTGACTGGGGTCGTACGTTGGTCTCGCTCCATAATTTTGTAGGCGCACATGTTCTATTTCTGATTTTTTTTTGTATTTATTAGGTTTCTACTTCTCTTGACTTTTTTTTTGGTTCTCTATCATTAACCCGGGCCTTCAGCCATTCCTGGCTCTCTCTCTCTTTTCTTCTAGCTCTTCTTAAAAAAAAAATACATTGTGATTCCTGGCATTTGGTTTATTATTATTTTTTTTCTTCTTTACTTTTTGTCCCTCTTGTTGGTCGGACTGTTTCTTTACTTCAATTTTTTTCCTTTGTTTGTAGTTGAATAAACAAAATGAATTATTAATTATTTTATACGGGTCGGTATGATGAAGGGGGTACTTTCATTCTGTGCCGCTTCCATATGTACAGGCTCGGCTTGTCACTTCCCTTCATCCCCTTAGCAAGACATCCACAGGGTCGGGGTGGTGAGTCCAGTGAATGTGTCGTCATTCGGGGGTGACCGTAAAATCCAGCAGTCTCCTTGTGATACTTTTAAGCTGTTTTAAGACAGTTTTAAGGCAGTTTTAAGCTGTCGGAAGTGTGAAGTGTGGGAGATTCGTTGGAGGTCTCTCCGGATGAAGAGAGGCTTGGTGTGTTGCAGAGACGTCCCTACGCTCTAATGCTGTTTCGTTGTAGCTTGGCATCGGTCTTTCGGGGTCGATGGGTCATTCGGAGGGTCTCGTCCGCAGACTGGGTGTTTGTCACTCGGAGAGATCCGGTCGCGGTCGGATGGGCACACTCGGTTATAATTATTTTTACTATGTTCAAGTTTCGTCTGACAAATTTCAGCGGAACATCCGGTTTTTATATTTATTTTTAGTTTGTGGTTTGTTTTTTTAATTTCTGTAAACACGGTGTAGGCCAGTCGGCAAAATTACTGTGCATGAGACCGCTGCACGACTACTTGCTATCTGCGGGTCGGCTGCTGAGCCGTCCGTAACAGCCTTAGAATTATATATGTAGTTCTCCTTACTTTCTAAAATGTAATAACCATAATGTAATGGTAATGGGACATGTCTGTTCATTAATTAAATTTTAGAGTGACATGTGTGAAGTTAAAGCACGCAGACGCGGTTATAGGTTCAAACGATTGCTCATCAGCAAACCAACCCAGAACCGGTGTCTATCGAAGTTTTTAATTTTGCAGAGAATGAACGCGTGACGACTGTGATCGACGATGTTGTACATAAATATTGTTTCTTGTAGTGTAATTAGATCGCGATTGTACTGAGATGATTGATCGAAGAGTCGGTGGATGCTGTGTGGGCGGTTCAAGCTTAATAAGCCTGCGGTAATCTCTCAGTCGCCCTCGTTAGCTTAGTACGTAGTGTGCTTGCTCTGTGACTCGGGGGTCCCGGGTTCGATTCCTGGTGGTAACCAGTAAAAAAGTTGCGACTGGGTGTTTTTAACGTGTCATATGTTATTTATGTATGTTCGTCCATTTTCAGATTTTCAAAATTTTACAGCCATAGTAGTTACGGCTTTGTCCTTAATATTTTTTCAACTTGACCACCAATACGATTCATCTCGGATACATCAAACATAATTCAGATGCAACATTTTATACACGATTCACTTTAGACATGAGACACTCAAAAATTACTCTCATAATTTTGACGCAGTTTTTTATGATTCATCGGTCTGTCGTCAATGACATTCCTACTGGGATGAACTGATTGAGCAACAAATAAAATAAACTACACAATAAAGCAAATTATTTTGTTGTTAATACTCCCACACTTAGGTCAACTATAAAATTTCAATTTTTTTTTTTTTTGTTTATTACTTGGGAAAAATTAAGAAAACAAAATTTTCATGTGACCAAAACTCATTATCATAAACGTTATGTTGCTTATAAATTGTGTATTAAACGAAAGAAACAGTAAAAAGAATGTTCGTGACAAAATCAGTTATCAAATTGATAACTATATTTACATTTATTTTAGGTGTGAATGAACTTAATTTATTTATATTTACTTTCCATTATGTATTTTATAAGCTTCTCTATTTTTTTATGATGTAAGAAAATAAGTAATCGTCTGTTGCCGATTTTACAATTATGTTCATAGTTAAATATAAAAATTTTCTTATTACCATAACCACCTAAGCGCCGCCACATTTTTTAATATCCGTATACTGAAAAACACGCAAATGACATTTACAACATCTTTAATTAATTTACAACTCGTCTTTCACTGTCAATCTTAAATAATTACAAAGCATATTGCATATAATTAGTGAGATCGATATGTATCATCGTATCACATATCACACATCAATTGATAGTGTCAATGAGCAACATAATATATACATACAAATATTTATTGTTTAAAATGCATATAAAATGTATAATTTAGGTATGGATAAATTGCACATGTATGTTTGAATATAAAAACCACTAATCTGAAACTGCCTTTGTACGGGATGAAATAATTTATTCAAATTAGCATAAATACATTTATACATACATACATATATGTATAATTCCAACAACAAATTTTATATGATGATACATATTATCCTTTAACCTCAAATTCAACAATATCAATTAATTCAGCATCTGTGCATTTTCTATAATTATGTATAGAGTTATAGTACATACGAGCATACATATGTACGAGTAGTTATGTAATTATGTATGAGCTTTTACTGCACATGCACATGCCTACACGTATTTCATACTTTTTACTTCAACATAATATCTTCAAATTTACTTTTCTACATAAATTGTTTCTAATATTTATTATTATTAATACAAGGATATTTAATTTTGTATACAAATATTTTTGGTTTTTTAATTTATTATTATTTATTTAAATACTCATGTAGGTACATACTCGTATATGTGTATGTAGACTTGTGCTAATTAAGATAGAGAATTAAGAATTTTCATATGTTCAAATATAATAAATGAAATTTAACTTTTTTTCGTTTTTAACCCAAACACAACTGCATTTAATGCCTATCTTCAAAAAACAATTTTGTGGTTTATTATAATAAATTTATAATTATTATTGCTACGAGAGGGTTTTTTCATACGACGAGCACAATAGTAGGTATGTAATTGTTTTTTAACTAATTAAGATAAACACTATAAGTATTATTGTGAGGTCGAATAATTTGCATTTAAAAATTAATGTTACATTTATGACAGAATTTTATTTTTTATGACATAAAGGTTTGTGTTAACGTTCGAGGTCGTTTAAATTATTTATGAATGAGATAACTTTAAATTAGTCAGCAATTAACCTGAAATATATACCTCATATGCGGAAATCATAACATTAATTTATTTTTCTTAATATCGGTCCTTTTGTTTGAATAGAAGGGCCAGTAGTCCATTTATTGAATTAAAAGGACCGGTTCTTGTATTTGAATAAAAATATTTTGCATTTTCACATATTTCTCACATATCCTCTGCGACAAAACAAAGAGAATTTTTGTATTTGTTGAAAAAATGAAACAGTATTGCAGTTAGGTAAATAATAGTAAGCTAGTTGGTAGACTACAGTATGTTCCCTTATTCGTGTAACAAAATTATAAATTTGATTACTTAGTTTTTTAAATAACGGAATTAGTTTACAAGTGTGCTGAAAACAATGCGACAAACCAAAGAGAAACTCAGTTCATGTTGAATTTTCTTGATAGTTAGTTGTGACTTTTGTTTTTCTCTTAAATATATTTACTTCTAAATAGTTGTTGCACTATTTAATTTAAAAAAAAGTGTACTCGCAATTTTCTACGATGCCCAAAGGAACATATTTTTCCAAAGCTGAAGTAAGCAAAATTAACCAACTGCAGAAGAAAAATTGGTCAGCAGCTGACCTTTCCAAAGCGCTAGGAAGAGCATTGTCGACAATTTATAGTTATCTTAAATGTCAAGATAGAGAAAATTATGAAATCCGAAAATTGGCAGAAATAGTTCAATCACTCCAAAGACCAAACGTTTAATTATGCAGTCTGATTCAAATTCTATGCAGTCTGCTGCAAAAATTAAGAGTGATTTGAATTTAAATATTTCAATAAGAAGCGTTCAAAGAGTTTTAAAGTCAACTAAGCATTTGAAAAGAAAGAAAATTAAGAGAACACCTGCTTTGAAATATTGCCATAAAATAGAACGACTTGAGTGGGCACAAAAACATATGCGCTGGACGAATAACTGGAATAAAGTCATTTTTTTCTGATGAAAAAAAACTAAATTTAGATCGCCCCGATGGCTTCGATTATTATTATTACAACCTACGAAAGGAGCCTTTATATTTATCAAAACGGCAAATGGGTGGTGGATCCGTAATGGTTTGGGGAGCCATTTCAAAGTTAGGTGCGTTTGATTTAGTATTCATCAGTGGTCGTCACAACAGTAATAAATATGTTGAGTTATTAAACACGCAATTTGTGAAAATTAGAGAAGTCTTGGAGTCCGACATCTTCATTTTTCAACAAGACAACGCTGCAATTCACACTGCACGCATTGTGAAATCACCCTTTGTATTAAAAATATAGAATTGTTGGAATAGCCAGCGATGTCCCCTGATATGAAAATAATTGAAAATATATGGGGTATCTTTCCCGAAAAGTATATGCAGAAGGCAAGCAAAACGATAGTGTTGGTGAACTTAAGAGCGCAATTACAAGAGAATGGAAAAAAACTCCTGTAAAGTTCATTGAAAAGCTGTTCGGTTCTCTGCCAAGAAGAATATTTGCTCTTATTAAGGCCCAAGGCCGAGAACTAAATACTAATTGTAAAAATAATAATATAATTCGATTCATTACTCATATTTTCTCTTTGTTTTGTCGCATTATTTTAAGCAAACTTGTAAACTAATTCCGTTTTTTAAAAAACTAAGTAATCAAATTTATAATTTTGTTACATGCATAAAGGGACATACTGTAGTCTACCAACTAGCCTACTATTATAAACCTAAATGCAGTACTGTTTCATTTTTTCAACAAATACAAAAATTCTCTTTGTTTTGTCGCACAGGATAGATATTTTTCTTGAACAGAAACTAATGTTTTAGTCCACGCTACTGGTTTATTGCGTAAAAATCAGCAGTGGATAACATACACTCTCCAGCTGACTTTAACATATAGGTATACCATTAATTTTAAGACCAGTTGCAGGTGGAGATACTAGTACCAGGTTTCCATCGTCATAGTATAAAATTATAATAGTATTATAGTATCACTAGCTGTTTCGGGAGCGTCTAAGCCGCTCGTCTAGCTGTTTCGGGAACGGCTAAGCCACCCGTCAAAATTAAAATACTATTGGAAAAAATAATAATAGTGAATAGTGGAGAGTGAGTAGTTTTAATATGGTGGTAGGTTGCTAGATGGGTGGGTGCTGGGTAGGTGGGTGGTAGGTTAGTGATAAATAAGTATAAAGTCGTAAAATCATAAATCCTTCACGCCAATTTAAAACTCGCAGCAATCTTCACACCAATTTGAATTTCACGCAGACACATGATCGAAAGTTTGACCTTGCGATTCGTTGATTGTGATGGCGTATGCAGGAGTGATCGAAAATTGTCGTCGCTTCAGTATGAAATACATTGTAGTGTCTGTTAGAGCCAAATCAATTAGCGAAATAAAGACAATTGCACTCTGATAAAATTTCACTGGTTATAAGTTTTGGTGCAGCTTCTTAACAATCATTCGAGAGCCTTTTCACATTTCTCTTTTAGATTTAAATTTCTCAGCAGCATTATAATTACTCCAGGCTTCAGAAGTAAAACATGAGATGGCATTCCTGAAAGCGTTTGATCATAGACAAACTCTGCTAGATAATTTTGACCATAATTTGGATCCTCTGAGATCACCGAATCAGCATTGTAATACATTTTAGCTTGTCCTGGCATCATGTCGATGATCTTACTATTCATCCTAAGAGTCTGTTGAGTTGTCGGTGCAACAATGACGCATTTTGCCAACTCCTGCACAGATATTTTAGAAATATTTGTGCCAAAAATACTTTTAACCAAATCTCCAGTTTCGATAATTTGATGAGGAATTTGAACTTTGCAGTCATTGTTGATACCTTTGATAAAAGGATGATGCGACAATTAAAGAAAGTTTCTCCACACATTGCTCAATTTTATATAGCACTCGATGATGTCAGCTTGCTTTCCTCTCACAACAACTAGAAGTGTCTGTTGAAAGTCTCCACCAACGACGAAAACCTTTTCACCGAAAGGCATTTCGCAATCCATTATTTCACGCAACAGCATTTCAATGTAGCGAAGTCCGTGCTTTGTCAGCATTGAAATCTCATCGACAATAGTAAGTGAAGCTTCTTGCAAAATGTTTGCTTCGGGTGATGTCAATCGCATCACAGAGACAGAAGTGTCAATCAGCGGTACTGGTAATTTAAATCCGCTGTGAACTATTCGACCACCCTTCAGCAAACAAGCTGCGATTTCCGTTGTTGCAAATGGAAGCACAATTTTACCTTTTCATCATCAAGTTAGAAACTTCGGCTGGAGACATTTTCATTATCCACTGCAGCAGTTATTTTATGAAATGCATCCAAATGCTTTCCGTTTAGCAGTTGAATTCGTAATTCAGCTTTTTAGAACTGGATCGAAGACTTGCACTTATACAGGACTTCTCGATGGAGTTGGTAAGCCGATGATAGAACAAGAAAGTCCGTGCTGTATTAGAATTATGTTGATATCGAGGAAAGGCAAATTTTTTGCTACATATTTTCAATATGGTATCGGCTGTAATCAAGAGTCATGTCATCTGCATACTTCATCCAGAGATCAAGAGGTTTTGAAGGTTGACAAAAGCAACAAATATAAGCGAAGGTCTCTCGAAGCTGTCTTGGCGTTTGAAAGACTGCTACTTCTTTTAAGCAGTGATCCCATTCATCATCGTTTACCAGAAGACCCCGTGCAGCTGCAGCTTCTTTGAAGGTTTTGTTAATAACACCATTGAATGTTCGTAAAAATTCAAAGCTGGTGGCTCCTCGAATATGTAGCAATAGCAGCCGCAGGAAGAAACGCTCCTCATCTCTCAAGTTAACTGTATACATTCGTGCAACTACATTCTCTCCACCTCTTTGGCGAAGTTGCCATTTACCGCTTACGTAAACGTTATGGTGGGGAATGTCAGTATATAGGAATTGACGTGCGTTTTGATCATTGAAGTTGAGCTGAAAGCATGACTCAAGCTTCGTTCTGCCAGTTTGTACTGCAAGCAACACTTCATTTTCATTACCTACATCACGGCATAAGATCGATCATGAATTTTCGACTCGATAAAAAATAATTTGATATATAACACATTCAGGGTTTTAATAATGCAAACTCATGGCAAACTCACATAGCGTCACGTAGGCAGGCAGGCAGTCAGGTTGGGCTATTATATATATAGATACATAGATACTACACCACGATGGAAAACTGAAGTTGATAGTATAAAAGTTTATTTATAATATTAGATCAAATTATAATAGGTAGGAAATGATTTTTTAACAATGTAAATTTTCATAACAGTGTTTTTTTTTAAATATAATACATTCAAAATATTATTGTGCTTTTATTTCTTATTAGGTTAACGAAATGTTTGATTCTCATCGGATAAACTCTGGGAGTATTTACAAAAAAAATTCGCAAGTCCTACAATACAAGAACGAAGGGCAGATTAAAATTAAATTTGAGAGTTTGAGACGTAAATATAACTGTCGGCGGCAAGATTTACAAAAAAGTGGTGCTGCAGGTCCTGTCTCAACCATTTACGATGAGAAAAAGAATATCCTTAGGGGAAATGGAAATTTTCTGTTCCTGAATCTTGCGCTTTGGATACAACCAAAATGAATTTAGAATCTAACAAAGCCGGAGAAGAGGAAAAATTAAATAATTCTTCTGTAGATACTCCTCTGCTAGAAGGTAACGGAAATAAGATTTAATTTAAGATTAAAAATAAATTATTATTAATTTAAATAATTTATTTTTAAATCGACATTTTAGCTTTAGATCCTTATACACTATTCTCGTCAATTTCTACTCCTTCGAGCATGTTTGAAGATGGTAAAAAAATACCAGCTAAAAAACGGAAAACCCGATGTGGCACAAATTTTAATGAAACAGTAGGACCGTATGCTTGATAAGATGCCAGAAATGCAGAAACAAGAAGAACAAAGCGATATAAATTGTATCAATTTGTTGTTTACCAACATGGAAGAACGCGACAAGCGAAATAATTCAGCACACGGAAAAGCAAAGAAACCTTATTTAGCGATTCTAATCCCCCATATGCTAATCGTGAAGTTGAAGAAGTAGAAACAGAGTATACTTGTGAAGATTTATTTGAAACATATATTTTTGATTTTATAATTTTCATGTATTTATTTACATTTTAAAGAAAGGCAACGGATGCCTGTTATTTATGTATATATAAATATACATCAGTTGCTGAAAAGTTTATAATAATTTTTTTTTCTATTTATAACAATTTGTTGTCTTATTGGTAATTCATCTGTTAGTAATCTAAGAGCTTGTCTCACTTTTTCACCACCATGTCTTATTTCTTCTAACTGTTTTCTTTGAGGAAACACCAATCTTGTCATATCCCTCGTTTCGGACTGTTCCAACAACTGTTTATTTATTCCAACAATTTTTAATACAGTCACTACTATTAAAAGATTTTAAAACTATATTGTCCCACCAGGCAGAACTTCTTTGCTTTGACCAGAAACTTCTCCTGATTTTGTTTTTTCAAGGACTGTAGAAACAAAAAATGATTATGCATGCACATTTGAAGTAGCCCTCGAAAACGTTGTTGCCTTCCTATCCATTATGTTATTATCCCCGGAATCACTCATTTTTAAATACGGTTATTTTCACAACATAGGGTCGATTTTTGGCCAAAATTTGGTCGATTTAGGGCCAAAATTTGACAAGTTGACGAAATAACCGCAAGTATATAGTAGTGGTATGTATATGTGTGTTTGTGTTAGCGTGAATACTCGCCCTTTAAATTTTTGGAATATGACATTTCTACACGCTAGTTTTAGTAGTGTGTTTGACAAAGTTAGTGGTGATTTATTATATTTTAATAGTGTTTTGTATTATTGTAACTGTTTTCATTTTGTAAGAATGCTATATTACGAGCGTAAAGTGAAAACTAGGCGCTACAACGAATATTTGCGCGATACCATGGATCCATTTAACATTTCCGATCGGTGGTAAGTTAAACATATATTAGTTTTGTTAAAGTAGTATGTAGTATAAATATTTTAATAGTAGTTGTTAAAAAACAATAATTTTATTTCATAACTAATGTACAATGTTTTATATTTGTTATACTTACAGATATGCGATTCAAAACTGTGGATACTTACACTGAATGCACGATATCCAGGTTATGATTCCCATACATGGAACAGCAGCATAATAAAGCCAATAATGGAACGATTTAATTTGCAGGAAAGAAATACTTGGTTATTTGCTAATAAATAAATATTATTAAATCAACGTAATTTAATTACTAATCATGTTCTTTCAATTTATCCAGGTGACAGTGGATACCCGTTGAAACCGTATATGATGGTTCCTTTACGTAACTGTAGCGGAACAAAAATTTTACGAAATACACTCAAAAACCCAAAGTGGCATACAGCGTTGTTTTGCAAATTTAAAAACGAGATTCCGGTGTCTCAAACGAATATCGGAACATCTACATTATAGTCACGACAAAGCGGGACATATAATATAATTATTCGTGTGCTGTGTTGCACAATTTAATGATCAAAAGCAACTATCCTATCGATATTGAAGATGAAGAACCTGAGGAAATCATTCCTGTTTCAGATGCAGATGAAAACGAAAATACATAGTAGATGATAATCAATTCTGATAACGCCAATGACGGCGAAATATTAAATAATAAAATTACAAAAAAAAATCCAGAAGCTGAGTAAAGTGTTTTTATAAAAATAGAAAACAAAAATTAAACAAAAATCAGCAATTTACAACAAAAAAGATAAAGGTTTATAATTTTTATTATAAAATATTTTTATATGTAACTATGTAAGTGTTTATTTATATATATAGCTGACCTGTGACTGAATAATCAGTCACGTCAATACATTTTGTTGAATTTTTGGTTAAGAAATGATTAAGAAGATTTTTTAAGACGTAAATTTGATGCACTTTTATCAAAAATAAAGTAAATTCATATACGCGGTTTATTTTTAAATCTTAAATAGATAGAGTGTCATGACAAAATTGTATTTTTACACTCACACACAACTGTTAACACCAAAATGTATGTAAAATCATTTTATGTTCTCTGTTTTGTTTAATTGAGATTCAATTACAAATTTTCTACTCATTTTGTCATCACAAAAACATCGGCAATTTTAATAAATTTTGTCATTGTCACGGTGTAATGCGCATGATCATAGATTCAATATAAACATATTTTGTCATGGCATTCTGGTGTCGTGACAAAATTTTGCTGAAAAGACCTGAGGTACCCGTTTCAGGTACTTCCCGGTGGAATTTTCCCGATTTTTTTAGCAAAGGCACACCGCTATATTTATATCGACCTACCCTGAAAAATTTAAACGGATCGGATAATGTTTAGGGGTCATTTTAGGGTTGAGTTTGAAAAAATTAAGCGTATTAATATAATAGATTAATAGATTAATACATTAACCTATTTTTGAATTAGTACATTAACCTATTTTGTCGGTATGCAAAACCCATTGGCCGATACATCTTCCATGTCAGTATAGGCTGGCACGGAGCTTGTAATGTGCAGGTAGTCTTAAATCGGTCCTATAGCCGTACGTCTTCGAGTTGACCGTGAGGCGTAGAGTAAGGACCTAAAAAGCATAACCGCGGAAGAGCAGGATGAGCCTTGAGCCCCAAAACAGATCGCATAGTTAACAATAGAAAAAAAAACTTATTTTGGTCTGTTGGTTTTCGATTATACCATCAGAAACTACATACTCAATAACATTTTCTAGTGTGATTATTGCCAGATGTGACATTCCACATACTATTGCGATCGAATCAAAATTATTATTAGGTGCATACACCTCTTCATCTTCTATCGGATGAGTGATTTCCTTTGATAAGAAAATATGAAGACTAGAAGCAATTTTAACTATCAAATCGTTTATTTTTAGGGTAGTTTCGATTAGCCTTTGGAATATATAAAATCGTGCTACCAGAATTCCAAACGCACATTCCACTATCATTCGCGCTTTGCATATGTCGTAATTAAAACTTTTTCAGCGACTCTTAATTCGATATTTCGATTAAATGGTTTAATCAGGTGCCGAGATAACGGGAAATCATCATCTCCGATGATAAAAGGTAAGTCTCCGAATCTTGTTCGGGTAAATTTTTGGGACCAGGAATGTCCAAATATCCTTTTATCAAAGCCTCATAAAATGAACTTTCCGTATAAATAGTACTATTGTTTATTCTACCATTTGGTCCCACATCGATGAATATAAAACGTACATGGGTATCAACAGCAGCAAATAAAATTATGATAAAGTACCCTTTATAACAATAAAAATTAGATCCGGGGGTCTATTATGAAATTTTCAACGCGCGTATTTTTTTCGACAACGTCGACAGTCGACAACGTCGAAAATCGCTATTATGAATTTTTTTTTTCGATGATGTCGAAAAATGCAATTATTTTTTATGTGAAAATGTAAATTAATTATTTTTTATTAAATTTAAATTAATTAGTTAATTTTTATTGATTAAAATTTTATAAGTTTAAATTGTTAATTTATTTTTACTAACAAACATTCTTTATTTCTCAACACTTAACACTTTTCTTTTATGTACTCGACACCTCAAGAGCTGTCGTAAAATAGTCGACGTTATCTAAAAAAAACGCGTCGAGTATTTCATAATACCAAATTTTCGACAACGTCGAAAAAAAAACGCGGTCGAAAATTTCATAATACCAAATTTTCGACAACATCGAAAAAAACACACGCGTCGAAAATTTCATAATAGACCCCCCGGAGTTCAGATTGATTGATTGATTGATTGATTGATTAGAATGTACGGCCAAGACTAAGCAGGGATCCCGGATACGCCGGGCCTACCGTACACCCTTTTTTACACATAACAAGATGGTGGGATAGGAAAGGTTGTTAAATCTGATAGACTTGACCCGGTTACAGACACCTAAGTAGTCAATAGATAGTAAATTGTTAAACACAAGACAGCACAGTTATTTTTGTTTTATGGTACAAATGTTCAGCAATCAGAATCCTGAAAACCTTTATAATAATTAATTAAGTAGCCATACATAATAGTAAATTTCCTGGAATAAAACATTATTATTGTGAGTTGAATTTTCCATAAACTAAATTAAACTGGTTTTCTAAAAAACATTGTGCAACACTAAGTATAAGATTAAGCCCGGTTAACCCGGGTGCAATCAGCATCCTAAAAAAATTCATAATTATAATTAGTAATTTATAATTAATTGAGTTGCAGTAAATTTCCTGAAAAACTGTCACTATATGAATTAAATTACACTTGAATAAAATAAATGTAATGTCATGATTACTATTAACTCAAATAATTCGGCTCTCTTAAAACAAAACAAAATAAATTGAATCCAGAAATCATCAAATATTGTAGAACTCGTATCGACTTTTTCCATCTGCAACGGATAGAATCTTTGTGAATCTGTTGATTTAATGGATCTATTTATAAAAATAGTAAAAATAAAAATAAAAATTAAAGAACAATATCACTTAACCTTGCCATTCCTAATATATGTATAATACAAATGTTTATTTAAAAAATAAAAATAAAGTGACCAAATAAAATCTTACTTCAGAAACAGCTAATCTGAAATCTGTAAGGTAATATATCAATAATAAATGTTTGGAATAGTTTTAGAGCCCCAATCCCTAAAAGTTAAACCAGAATTAAACTTTAGAATAAAAACTTTAAGCAATCAGGAATCTGTAAGATAACAGAACTAATAAAAGTGTAGCTAGCACAACTGTTGGATCCTTGATAACCAAATAATCCAATCAATTATTCAACGTTTGAGTATAAAATATATGATTCAGTAAATATTAAAATAAGACATTTGAAAATATTCTATGGTCGTCAACTGTATTAGCTAAATCATAAAAAGAACAACCAGCGATAATTATTTCTTTAACCTAGAACAAAATCAAAACCTTCACCAATTTACAGTCTCCCAAAATAAACTAGAACATAATTTAATTAAATAAATGCCTTGATCGTTGACAAACTATCTAAATATGTACATCAATATTTAACTGCATTTTAAATTTACACTGTATAGCTTCCAATCTATCTGTAATTTCAAACTCAAATATCGGCTGAAATATCAAATATACTATCAACCCGATAGCCATTATGATTCCTTCCCTATCTGCTCCTCCGACTTTTATTTCCAATTAGAAAGCATTATGGCTTCAAAAATCTTCTGTAATCAAAAATGTTCATTACAACTAAATATATAAGCTTAATCAGGAACTGCAATGAATAATTGTGTTAACGATAAACATTTGATAAGCCTCAATCACTCTAAATTGCATTCCAAATTAAAACAAATAAATATAATAATTTAATTCTCAAACGCTCAGTAAAGTTGGATGAAGGAGTATTAGTAAAATTAGCAGTCCCAAAATCAAATTGTGGAAAGAATCATTCCCACAAATAACCATATTAAAATTCACGAGTTTTCGATACCCGCACTTCTAAAATAAAAACCGAACACACCGCAACCCATAAAGTTATTTCCGAATCAAAAAACACGGTAACCATGCGATCTCTCGCCAACATTAACCTCGCCACTAATTAACAACATTTATGCTAAACAAAGCCGTAATGAATCCACGACAGATTATAAACGAATCGTGGCAATCCTTCAGCTCAAAATATCATTGTACGACTGATAATCCTAAAACCTTAAAAATGACTCCACTCCCGCAAAATTGACGGCAAACCTCATCAAAAACATTCATAACATTCAGCAGAACCTAATTTAGGCATACAAATCTGAACCTCAGACAAGGGTTCTATGCGAACCCGCAGATTTGCATTCTTATAGTAATAATTGATAACTGCATCAACTCCTCACGATAGAGCATATTATATACGATAGAGGATACTCTACCACAAATATCAAGGAATATTTATTGCAATAAAACTTAGACAACGACACATAGTTTATATGTAATAAATATATTATATAATTATATAAATGAAAGATTTTTTCTTTGAAGAAATGGTATAACCAATAAATCTAGTATCAAGATGAAATATCAAAGTCACAAATACCATCAGCGATCGGTCACGAGTGTCAACTGCTATGTCACAAATAGCCCCAAATATTATGATTATTTAGTTATAAACATAACTTTAAATATCTTTACATATGTATTATAGACATATGTTCAATTATAATGAAATATTTAATTAAAATGAATTAATTATACCTATATATTTTTAATATTAACAATAGTATGTAAGTTTTTTTTCTGATACTACCAATAATATTAGTTATTTAGTAGTTAGATGAGCATCATCACAAACATCCATTAACTAATTACATCCATCACTAGAATTTAATTTTATTACATCAATATAAATTTTAACTTCATTTTCAACTATTGACATGAACTTTATATCATCGTTACAGAAATTTAAAGTAGTAACATTGAACAGAATACCAGTATTCTGGTCAATGGCATTAACAAGAAATCAACACTGATTTAATTTTTTATAGAAATAAAAAATTCCAAGTCAAATATTATATCCCAACTTATCCAAAGCTTCAGCCCTTCACGTGAGAAGAATTTGTAAGCGCTTTTTGAAAAAAAAAAAAAAAAAAAAAAAAAAGGAAATTTAGGTCATATGGATAAAAATATCTGACAAACAAAACAATAGAATCCTGTTTAATATTTCCAATACATACATAAAACACATGATTTTTTGTTTTTGTTCTATTTGAACCATAAATTTAACATTGATTTGGAAAAGAAAATAAAATTTCACAAGAAATACTTTCATTTTTGAAAAATTTTCTGCTAACAAAATACAAGATTTTTTTTTTTCAAATTATCCGCTGTTTTCTAAAGGTAGCAGTTACAAAACTTCTTTATACATTTTTCCTAATGAGACCCGTTTGCCGTTTTATACAGCATATCTATTCTACGATTTCAAAATTGTATTAATGCCATGTTGCCATTTTTGTGTTTAAACATAAATACTTATAATTTTTACAGAACAGCCTTAAACAAAACTCGTACAACTCGTAAACACAAAATATGAAATAGGCTTACCTTCATAAGCTGCGTCATGCCAAAACATTAAGAGCTTAAACTACACTTGTAGTTGCACTTCAATTTGAAAATTGCCGCTACACTAAAACACAACACTTACTACACTTATATTTTCACTACACTTTGAAAATTGTCACTGCTCTACAAACGCAAACACAAAATAAATTTACACATTTTTTATTTTAACTACACTTATAGTTTCACTACACTAAAACACAACACTTGCTACACTTATATTTTCACTACACTATGAAAATTTTTATTACTTTACTACAAACACTACACAAATTAAAAATTACACATGTAATAAAATTAAACACACGCCACGCGTGCGATCGCGATTAATTTTCAAGTAAATAACGTGGATCACTAAACAAATTAAATTTATTTAAAAAATTCAGACGCACAACAACACAACACGACTTTTAAAAATGCTAATTTTTCATAATAGACCCCCCGGAGTTCAGAGAGGCTTTAAACGAATATGCTTTCCGTCGGCTGCACCGAGAGTTTGCGGAAATTGCCATAATTGGTAAAAAATTGTTGCGATTTTACACCATTTATCCTTCTTTCGAGGAACCTGTTTAAATTAATTAAATTTGTTATGAGTTTGTGATAGTTTAAATTTATAATTAACTTGTTTTTATTTATACTTTTGTTTTAAACACATTCCATATAGCTAGCAAAACTTCCGAAACAATCTTAGAAATGGTCCTGTATGAGACTCTGGACAAAAACTCTAATGACCGATATGAGTCTCCTGATGCTATAAACCTTAACGTAGTTGCTATAGCCTAATTCTTGCAGAAATTGCGTCTTTGAGTAAAGTGTTTTTTTATTGCTGGTTCGATCTAACATATAGGAGTTGACTGTTACGAACATGCATGGCGTATTTATAAACTAGTGAATGGCTCCATTTTTATTTATTTAGTCCATTTTTAAACAACTTTTCCAAACATTTTTTAAAAGTAGATTTCCAACCCGGAAATTATTTGAAAACGGACTAAAAATTGATAAATGAAGCCATTTTTCAGTTTTAATCGAACCGAAATTTGAAACCAGAAAATACTCTCCAAACCTAAAATTTCTTCAAATTATATAAGGTGCATCCTCGAAAAATTTTGAAAATTACTGCCAGATCCCCAATCCAAACCTTTAAGTAGGTGCATTTTTAAATCGTGTTCGCCTCTCTTAATTAAAAATGGGTTAACCCAAAAATTGGAGAAATTGTTTAAATAATTGGTTTAAACAGTTTAAATAATTGGAGGAATTGTTAATCGAGTGGGTTAAAGATAGGAATATAAATGGGCTTCGTGTAAGATACCGTTATATACAAGTTAAATCGAAAGATTTGTAATTTATTTGCCAACAAAGACAGCACAGAATGTGCAGAATTCAAAGCTACGAAAGGATGGCGCGACAAACATCATCGAAGTTGCAACCTGTATTGATGAATGATTTTCGGGTGTCATAATATTTGCTAAAAAGCAATTAAGCACTGATGACGCGGTTCTAAACGTTTAAAATTTTGATTGAACATTCGATTGTTGCGATTTTATCTAGAAACCCTGCATTCGGTATGTTGTCATGTATTTCAATTCATTGCTGTGATAAGATTTAAAAACAAAAATGGATGGATGAATATGTTATGGCCAACAGCCGACTTTATTTTATTACAATTGTATATACTTATTATATACAGATTTCGAATACACCACTCTTGATTCCTAAAGCGAAAAACTAAACTTACCGGGCTTTTCAAAAAACTAATAATCAAAAACATTATGCTGCGTAAATGTCAGAAAAGCAACAATTTCAACTCTTTTGGTTAACTTTTGAACTTTAAATTTATTTAAATTTTTTAATTCTTTGCCTTTTGTAACTGCTAAACTTTTCAACATCATTGGGAAAATTGAAAATTATAATTTAGAAATTTAAGTGCCTTTTTTTTGTTTACAATCATTTGGAATTTTCCAAAACGTGTTTCTTGTTCACGAGAGTCTAAGTTAGAGTTTAGAACTCGAAGAGCAAGGTCGAGCTTGGATTTACGTAATAGGGTTTCTCCTTAAAAAACATCTAAGCATTGTATTCGAGGGAGGACACCAAAATCGGCAAGGCCAAAAAATTTAGTAAATCCGGTAAGGTCAAAATATTAAACATTTAAAAATAAAATAAGTTTAAAATGAATGGTAATATACGACCGTTATTTGTATTTTATTATTAATCAACCTGCTTTACGGTGAGGACCAAAAAGTCGATTGATTAATAATAATTAGGTTTTTTCAACTGTAATGGTGTATTGTGATTGTTCCGTATATTGGTCTATTTCAGCATTCTCGAATTAAATACACAATCGTAGGAAATTCTTTCATTTAGCGTCACAATCTGTGTGACAACAATTATGATAATCAACACCTACCTATATCTAATCAACTTCCCAACCACCCCATACTTTTTATTTTCTTTAACGCTGGATCGCGGATAAATTACGGGATATGCGGATAAACACAACAATCACTTTAGTTTCAGTAAAACGTATCTATTTCTTGGGAATATTTTATTTGAGGCAACGACAATCTCATGTTGTATTGTTAGTTTTAGGCCTGATAATCTTAAGTGGCCCCAAATATACCATTATCGATAGTATAAGGTAATAAAGTTAATTTGGGCCAGTTTTATTAGTTCTTTATATATCACTTACTTAAAAAAAAACACTCCAGCTTCTAGAAATCATTTTCTGGAAAACATATTTAAATGGTCCCCATCTATAAATAATGAAACGAAATAATTCACCTAGCCATCTGGGATAGTAGCAAAAATTTGAAGGCATATTATTGAGACGGCAAAAAATTTTTTTTCGGCGAAAGAATACAACGAAGAATGATCTCTAGTGTAGCGGTACATAATAAAAAACCTACTATTCGAATAAACGATTAGAACATGATAAGACAGTAAACACCTCCTAATTCAAGCGATAATGAACAAAAAATGTTTAATGAATGAAGCCGCAAATTATCAATGGTTTTATTGAGCAATTCCAACGTATTATAAACACATAAAAATTTGCATTCAAATGTAACCGCAAATTTAGCTAGACGCGGAAAAAACGTCACCTTATACACCCAATCAGCATTTCAATGGAATAATTTTCAATTGAAGATGAAAAAATGATATAACGTTATTTATGTACAATAAATATAAACTTCTTTTGATTTTGTACGATTACGTAACGTTTATATTTCTTTAAATAATTTACAGGTTGTAGTAAATTATGGCGCTGGCAAAGAAGAAGTAGAAGAAAAAAATAAATAAATATTTGATAATTTTTCTTTTTCCAAAAAGAAAGCAAGTACACAATACATAATACAAATATCAAAAGGTAATTACCATCGCAAGATATTTTAGGTGTTTCGATAGATGTCGATTATAATATTATGTCAATATAAAGCTCGTAGTGTAGACGATTGCATACCATTCTAATGTATCATTAGCACAATTGAAGTGATATAACTGCATCAAATATGGGGTAATAGTGAAATTTTATTTTATTTAGATAATCATCTGTAGTTGCCCTACTCTTAATATACTCGTAAGCGTCATGTCATGTACGCTGAAATGATGCGAATAATATAATTTACGATCGGCCGACTTTTAGACGTTTAGTTTCGTATAAAATCATCAATATTTCTCAAGCTTGAATGCAGCCTTCACACTTATATTTTATAGTAAGCAATTTAATTAATGCAATTATTCCAAAACATTACATAAATTATCTTTCTTGAAACATTCCGTTATAGAAGGTCAAACGGTTCATCTTTTGTTTTATTTGTCTATGGTATCTTAAATCGCATCTTTGAGTACAATGCAATAATTTAACGCTTACCAGTTTTGAAATCGCCGATTTCAATTAACGATATATATGGTACAGTTGACCTATCCCATACTTCATCAGAGACCCGAAATTATTTGATAATATTTAACTTCCAGAGTCTAGCGAAAATATATATCCGTTAGATCAAAGCAAAAATACAATTACGAAAGCTGTATCAGATATAATCCACAACGTGGTGCCTATAATAGGTAATCTAGTTACAAAAAAGTGTTTTAGTCTAAAATACGAAAAGCAAGAAGCTTATAGTTTGAATTTAGTTTGGGATGCCATCCGAATACGGAAAAAGAATAGAGAATACTTGTAAACTTCCGAACCACACAGAAACATCGTATTTTAAACATATAAAAAATTAAATTGATCTTAAATCATGTGCGATAAATCGAAACCTGAGACAACCTAAAAGATATATTTCATCCTATGTAAACTTAAAAATTTACACTGCGATTTCATTTCCTGTAAATAGCCGCGTACAATCAAAAATATTTGGTTTTTTTGCGTATACGTACACGCATTTTAACGAAAAATCACAGATAAAATGATGAAATTGGAATTATCAGAAGTTTGTTTTGTTTTCGTTTTTTAGTTCAAATGAAAAATCTAATTTAAGTGTCTGTGTCGAAACTGAGAATTAGCCATTTTATATTGATTTAAAATAATACATTATATAGCTATGTTTTTAAAGTATTTCACGAGTTCATATATCAGAAAGAACCAATCAGAATTATTTTATTTGTAAAAAATCACAATGTTGGCGCTCAAGTTTCGGAAATCAGAGGCTCAGCAGATGCAACCACTTTAGGAAACATTTTGCTTAACTCTCCTTTGGAATTGAACATTTGGCTGAAACTAACCGATAACATCTATGGAAATGTCATAAATTATACGAAAACCATTGCACTAAACAATTCCGAGCATAATTTTGTTTCAAAATTTACTGATAATTTTAATCATTGAGGCTTTCAATGTAAAACTTCACTTGTTCTTTTCCAATACTTATAGTAACTAAGTGCTTTTTATATTCCATGTCGATTTTGTTTAGCCGCCATTTTGTTTTGGATGACTTTTATCAGTTCGCATTTGACGGCTTAGAGAGTGGTCAATATCAATTTATTATGGAGCATATAAAACGCCGCACTAATTGTTCAATTGTACAGCGTGTAATAGATAATTTTGGAAATTTGCATACAGTGGGAGATAAAATAAAGCCTGGCCGACTTTACATATTTTTGACAAAACGATCGACTACAGGACCGATTTAAGTTACCATCTGCGCATTGCATAGCTAGATGCCAGCCTATAGTAATGGACTTAGAAGATGGGTCGGCCCATGAGTTTTGCTCGCCGATAAGGGGTCGTAGTTATGTTTCTTTTAATCACAGTTCATAATCTGTTGATGAAAATTACCTTTTGTACCCTGCCCCTATCGGGATTCGAACCCGGTACCACCCGATCCAAACGTTAAAGCTTTAACTTCTGTGCCATTTGGTCGGTATGTCTCCATCATGTTTGTTATAAGTTCTCAAAGAATATATTTGTACCCGTTTAAAATTCAATGTCCGTATAAAATTCAATTTGCGTAAGAGCTGCAGAAAAAATAACTCGGATTGTTCGAGTTTTACAGTTCGGTATCGACGACCACTATTTTATAAAATATAAAAACATTTTTATTTGGCGACGAAGCATATTTCAACCTGGTTTTATTAATAAACAGAACAGAACAAACTATGTATATTATAAAGACATAGTTGGTATTACTTTAGCGTATACTGGTAGCAGTATACCCCTTTCATACCAGACGTTTACACGATCATGCCATATTTGCTGACTTGTAGTATCGATTCAATATTGGTGGCGCTGTAGTCCTTCGAGCGGAATCTGGAAAATAGGAGAATCTTTTAAGATGCTGTATCCAGTGGGTTTTATAGAATATATGGTATTTTGGTTCCAATCGAATTAGTTTTGTAACGAAATCAACCAAAATGTTGGTTTGTCGTGTACTTTCCAGAGCCTGCCTAATCGGTTATCATAACGCTCTACGATGCTAAATTTAGGCTATGGTTTAAAAGAAATTCTCTGTATCAAATTTGCCGTCTGTCATGAACATTTTCGAAATGAATACTTCGAATGAATGTGGCGTAGAGATAATGGGTTTTTTTCTGATAACTGTTAATAACCTTATCTTGAACAAGAATACAGTTAGGGATTTTTTAATGTAAGCTATATCCATTTTGTTTTAGCTAACTCAGGATTACATTGATTATCGATCGATGTTTGTTTTTCCTGATCCTTTTCCAAAAAAAATATCTTGCTTGGAATGGGGGCGACTGAGAGAAATAGATAGGACAACAACAACTTCATCACCAACTGTTCCAATTTGATATTGCCACTTAGGATCCACTTGTTCATAGTTCGAAAATTTTTAAATCACGGTTTCGGTTTCAATTAATTTCGTTTAAAAATAGTAAGCAAAGCTTTTTTCGTTTTTCTTTTTGGGGTTTTGGTTTTTTTGGGGGGTTGGGAAAAAGTTTGGATGGAGCTGAATGTGCAAAATATATAGAAACTTAATAAATATTTGTTTAATGAAAACACTTATAACCATAATTTAAATAAACTATATAAAATTGAATATATCGGCTAATAATAGTGAATAAATATAGTACATGAATAAAGTACGTAAACTATATGTATATGTTTTGTATATGTGTAATAAATAAATGTTATGTTACGTAAAAAAATAAAGAGAAAAAATATGTATATACCGGGTGAGTTTTTTAAGATGAAACTTTCAAATATCTCGGAAAATAAGCCCTCTGTGTGTGACTCTGTTGCTCGACGGGTCCTTTTCTTCAGTCGAACACTTCCATCAGCAGTGAATTGTTTGATAGTCCGGTAAAGTGAAGCACGTGACTGAATCCTATCTGGAAAACGCGAAGCGTAGAGATTGACCGCATTATCAAGACTACGGCCAGCTGCTCCATAAACCAAGAACATTTCAATTTTTTATTATACAGTTAAATACTCTATTTTGAATTGTAATAGCCTTACGCAAACAGGTCTTATTGTTTTCAACAATCTTTGAACTGAATCGATATTTTTAAAACAAAAAATATCATTTATTTGAAAACAAATTTAGTCGCATGTTCCTATGCAAAATCATCGCCGTCGTTGTGCCTGGGTTACGCTAAAGTAAGGTTTCGCTAAGAATTTACATTGAAAACGACGTTAATTTTAATGCAGAATTGTATGCATAATGTCAGTAGGAGAAATCGAAAAAAATTTAATATCGCCTTTTACAGCGCCATCTATTATGAATCGAAAAAAATGTTTCAATGAAATCCTACGTACTTTTAGCCGTAGAATCCGAATCTGCAATACAAAATAGGGGTTCCTATCTAAGTTTTCAAGTTGCCCCTACCCCCCTTACAAACAGGGGCGGGGGGCCCTAATTTTAGCACATATGTATTTCCCCTCCAGTGGCACTATTCTGGTTATTCCCTGGGAATAGGGAATTGGGGAAAGATTTCATATGTAATTTGTATTTAAAATGTTTTTTTCTGGCATACTGAGGTAAAAAGCTAGTGTTAATTTTTTTGAAAACAAAGTTAAATTGGGAATAATTTTCCCTACCAATTTAGATATGGAAGAATTATTCCCAATTTATAAATATTTACATCAAACTTTTTTCCTCAGTAGGCCGGAAAAAAACATTTTAAATAGAAATTACATATAAAATCTTTCCCCAATTCCCTATTCCCAGGGAATTACCAGAATAGTGCCACTGAATGATGTAATTTTGATAATGATAAATTTTTATCGTAGAGGGCTTATTTTCCGAGATATTTGAAAGTTTCAGCTTAAAAAACTCACCCGGTATAATGTTATTCATCAAATTATATAAAAATGATCTCTTTAATATTGTAAATAAAACTGCCTTTACTGCTCGGGTAATATTTATTATTTTAACTTGAGCACAACCAACCTTATCTTCCGAAAATCGGCACAAACTAGATAGCACCGTCATGAGAATCATTGAGCTCTTAAAATCCTGACTACGTGCCACATTCGGGCGTACCAAAAAAAAAATACAGCAGAACATAAAACAGAAGCTGCTCTTATTACTAGCAGAAAAGTAATGGAGAGCGTAACCTTGGAGATTGGAACCCAACAAATTGTAAGTCAACCATCCATAAAGTACCTAGGGATAATGATCGATGCCAGATTGTCACACAAAATACATTTCAAGACCACCATCGAGCGAGCAAGGAGAGTTAACGCGGCACTAGCACGTATAATGCCTAATACAAGAAGGCCGCGGATGAACAGCAGTTTTGCTCGCCAACGTCATTACTTCTTTAATGATATATAGGGCACCAATTTGGGTCGAATCGTTGGAGGAGGATACTTATAGGCAAAAAGTAGCAACAGTCCAGAGGCTAAGCGCTCTGAGAATATTGAGCTCATTTCGGACCGTATCAGAAGACGCTGCGTGTGTTCTAGCGGGAATGCCCCCAATAGATCTACTGGCCAAGGAGCGCCAAACCACTTACCTTGCGTCGTGGTCAAGGAACAAAAGCAGAGAACAACCGATTAGCACGGGGTGAGACGATCATTGTATGGCAGAGAAGATGGAATGAATCGACGAATGGTAGATGGACTCATCGCCTGATCCCCTACATCGAGGCTTGGCTAAACAGGCGACACGGAGAAGTGGATCATCATCTTACGCAGTTTCTGACGGGTCATGGTTGCTTTAGATCATACCTGTTCATATTCAAACATGAAGAGTCACCAGATTGCCCTTTATGCATCGGAGTAACAGAGAATGTAGAGCACGTAGTATCCCAAGTAGCACACATGGGTTGGGATAACGTCGTACCGTCGTTAGCTGGATGACTAGTAGTCGGCTAGCCGACGTTGGTACAACGGTATGGTAACGGTGCTACAACAGTATTGGGGAATAAATCTTAGGTTGTTATAACGTCATAATAACCACTATTTCCCGCTAAACAAGGTGAACCATTTACGAATCATAAACGAATACTACACTTCATACAATAGTTCGCAAACGAATCGATTTTGCAGCTCCTAAAACAAACCGTTTACGGTGTTCCTATCCCAAGATAATTAGACTTTTTAGCGAAGTATTCGTTCGCATATATTTCACTTTTAATGATACGCAAACGTAACACTTTTGCGATTCACAGACGCAAGACTTTTGCATATGATTTCCAATAATTTCATCGAAGTTTAAACGAATGTTGGAAATTGAAACGCAAAATTAAATTTATATTATTTCATTCTCATACTATTTTTCATAATTATTTTATTATAATAGAAATAAAAAATATTTTTTTTTCATAAATCATTGTACTATGTCGTTCTCATTACAAATCTGGTGATGTTTCGATATTCTCTTGTTAACTATTCGGTTTGGATTATAGTTGATTTTTGACACATATTTTATTAAATTCCCTATTTATTTTATAATTCGGCCGCTTGTTACCTTCAACGATAGTAATATAAATTAAATTCAATAAAATATAAAATATTTTCCTAAATTAACTAAAAAGTTAACAACATAAATACCAAATAATATGGGCGTCTTCGCTCGAGTCACGAACATTAAATGATTTAGTTTATGAATCTATGTTTTATCGCTTTAAAATGGGATAAAGCAAAAACAAACATGGTTCGTTAATAGTTCGTTTATGTATCGTATTTTGCGAATTCGATTTTTCGTTTAGAGGGTTGTCTTTGCAAATGACTGAAGTTTTAGTCAGGTGGGAGTCACTTAAAAAACTATTACGTTCGTAAAAAATTTAATTTCGTTCGTCATTCGGATTATATTTTGTGGAGAGAGAATTTTTTTTTTTTTTCAAAATATATAAATAATCGTGTTGTCTTTTTCATCACGTTATTTCATTTTCTTGTTTTATAGAATAAAATGTTCAAATGTTCCTACTTTAAAAGATTCTTTACAAAAATTAAAATTGATAGAATCATTGTTAAACTAATAATTCATATTTGGTGTTAATTACGGATTATTTTTTCAAACAAATTAAGTTTTATTGTAAATGTGTACCTTTTTCCAAACTCAAAACTTACGCGCTTCCATAATTTCTTTATTTTAAAATATAAGTTGATATTTCAAAAAAATAAACAAATATGATTAAATTACTCTAAAAACAGAGTAAATCTTTTATAAAACATCCCCATCCTTAAAATTATGATACTTTTACATATGAAATTCAGAGAAATTCAGTGAGGAGTTAATCCCAGCTGAGCAGCGAAATCTGAGCCTACCTCGCGAAGTAATACCTAATTGTAGTTTTACGGGGCCGAACGGCATGGTTTATCGGGGGTGGTGGTTTAGTCGGAAAGAATCCAACATTATCAGGTGTTTGATATATGGGTTCATACGTGAAGCCTATCGAAGATTCCGCTTCTCCGCCCATAACAAAAAAAAAAACATACATACATGCATACATACATACATAGCAACATACATACATACATGTTAAATGGTATCAACTAATGTTCCACTTTGGGGTTATTGAATTGTCATGGCACATCCTGATACTAAAGGAAAATGATTTCGTTTTGCGTTTGTTTCGTTCGCCTCGTTCGATCACCAATTTTCGTTACACATTCACCAGGTTAGTCCCCAAGTCAAGCGTGCCTAAAGAAGTTTTACTTCAAAATTTTTTGAAAAAAATCAAATAAATTAATTGGCATTCCATTTTGTTTGTCGATGAAGCTGAAGAAACGAATTTTTAAAATAAAAAAAATTCTCTGGCGACGTAACACTCAAACCAAACCACTGCTCTATACCGAACGTATCAAGCGACCATTGCTTGGGCTAGTACAAATTTGAGTCGCCTTTTGGGAACATCATAAAGGAAAGTGAATAATGGAATGGTAAAGATGCCACCCCAGGATGTCAGTATACCTTGCTCAGAAGCCCTAAGACCTGGCTGGGATAGTTGTTGGTGTTTTTTGTTGTATTTAAATATGTTTATTAATTTAAGATTTAATTCCGATCATACATGATTTGTATGTAAGCGCGATTTGTATTTAGTATTATAATACGCACTCTACGGTAAGTGGAATGCACAAATGTGTATATTGGTCCAAAAAGAGAAACGAATGTGCCAAATATAGAATTATGTGTAAATTGAAGACCATTATAAGTCTTAGTTAATACTATATTAGTTTAAGGTGGAGGAAGAATAGACTTAGTGAGTTAGTTTTAAATTATTGTTCGATAAATTTATTTATGCTCATTATTGAAGTAAAGTTGACAAAGAGTGAATGCTCGATTTTACCGGTCTTTCCGATTTTTAAAAAAATTTATATTGCATTAATCGAAAGAGCTTCGAAATTTTTTTACATAATAAATTTTATTTACTAACAATTTTTTATGACAAATACGTTTTCCAGTTAAACAATCTGTGTTATATTGTGGTATAAGACCACGGATACTTAACGATGGATAACCAATTTTACGGCACTATTTATTGTGTTTAAGTAAGGCCATATTCCTTCATGATCAGAAACCCTAGTAAATTTCATAGGTTTTATTTTTATTGTACTATTAGTTTATTTTATTCCGTTACCTATAGATTTTATCATTGGGGTAAATCTCCCCAATTACCATTAAATAACAATAGTTTCCTTTAATTTTATTTTGATTTTATTAATTTTCCTGTAAATTTCATAGCCTTCAATTTCTTACGCGGTTTATCCAGACTAGGACAACCTTTGGAAACCCCACTCCTTTACTCCTGAGTTCTAGCCGCGCTAAAGGTGATCGTTCAAACGCTCTGGCGAACTGGACGATGCTGTTTATGCGCTACGACCTAAACTGATTTAAAACGTTCAACAATTTTACGAGCTCCAGACTCTGTAGAACGTCTATGTTGGCTAAAATCATCACGTTATTTACGAAATGTTTTTTACAGAACAACCATATCTCATCATTCAATTTTTTTTTATACCTGCAGTCTATTCTGGGGCCAATGCTCTTCCAACTCTTTCGCGTTTCGCTTTTTCCGTTCTTCTTACTTTTAGGCCGTACGGACATAGGTCCGATTTTATCACCATGTGCACATTTCATAGCTCCATGCCAGCCTATACTGGCATGGAAGATTGGTCGACCATAGGTTTTGCACTCCGACAGGGAGTCATAGATGTGTTACATTTCATCATAGATCATAATCTGCACTAGTTTCCTCAACGCTTTCTCCGGTAACACTTTGATTATCTGATCCGTTATAAGATCATATCCTGGAGCCTTATACGCATTCAAATTATTCTTGATTTCCCATTTTAGTTCTTTTAATGTTACAGCAGGTGTAATTTTTATTTCATCCTGTTTATTTATTGGGGTGATATTTTCCTCTTCCGTTTGTTTGGGGTAAGGTTTGAATGATTCTTCAAGGTGATTTGGAAACAAATCTGCTTTTTGTTTAGCTTTTCGAGCCCAATTTTCTTTATTTTTAATGCTCTCTAGTTGCTCTCTTTCATAATATTTGTTTGGCTAAGTATCATGATAACTGGTGAATGATCTGATGAGAGACTTTCATGTTCTCTATATGAATATAATTATCTGAAATCTCTCTTGTAATAAAGAAGTCTATAAGATCTGGAGTCTTACTGATATCCGTAGACCAATAGGTTGGTGTACCGCCTGAGTGAAACTCGCATTTTAGTTGTTTGCCTGCTGCGAACAGTTCTTTTCCTTTAGCAGTCGTTAACCGTGATCCCCAATAGGTATTTTTGCATTATAGTCCCCCCCCCCCCCCCAATTAAAAAGACACTTCTAATGTTTCGAGAAGATTAGTATTAATCTACTTGTTTGAGATTGTATCTTGGAGGGCAGTATATTGCTGAGATATAATATTGTTTCATTGTATTGTGATTGTTGTGACTTGCATGGAAAGCTTCTTGACTTTAAGTTCTTCGTTATATTTTATATAATCTTTTATAAGGATAGCTGATCCACCTCTAGATTTTTTCTCTGGATGTAATGCATGGTAATTATATCCTATTATATCCTTTTATTTTACAGAATCAAGTTTTGGTGAAATGGGTTTCTGATATAAGACATATATCTATCCTAAGATGTTTAAAACAACATCTAGTTCTTGTATGAGATGCAATAGGTCATTTGCATTCCAGGTTACAATTCGTAATGTTTTTTCAATTCTTTTGTTTATAATTCGATTTTATATAATTTATATTTTGATACACTCGATCAAGGTTTTCTTCTACTCTTTTATTGAAACTAGTTTGTGATTTCATTTCTTCTAGTGTGTTCTGTAGACGCATTTCCTGCGAAATAAGTCTGTTGTTGAGGTTCTCTAGATTTCTCAGTATGCCTGTGGAACGAGATATACTTTTAACTGCTTCTGCTCTGATTGCCGAACTATTTGTGCATAAGTAACGTCCTCATTTACTCGCTTTCGGGATCAGAGATGTGTTACATTTCGGTTTTCAGATCGAAATCTGTTGATGAAATTTCACTTTGCATCCTGTCCCTATCGGGATTCAAACCCGGTACCTCCCGATCCAAACGCCAAAGCTTTAACCACTGTGCCATTTGGTCGGGATAAGATGAGGTTACCAAGATGTTGGAAGCTTGGTTTCAAACTAATGAAACATTGAATTCTTTATATTAAGAATTCGGTCGTCTCATCAGACTGAAACTACAAAACCATTGAAAATACTCTGAACTTAAATTTAAAGTAAATATAATCACAATGCCTTAGCGAATTTTAATGATTCGCTACGCAATAAATAAGGGGTTGACAATTGCGTCCATATATACCTCAATACGTCTTAAATAATAAATAAAAATTCCATAATTAGTTTACAGGCAAAATGTAACTACAACAAGTTTTATGAAAATTCAATAAATAAAAGTTATTGAAGGAATAACGAGAATAGTCACGTTGTAAATGTAATAACTTTAGTTATTGAATTAGTAATTTAATCAAGTCCTTATGTTTATTTTAACAATGAACATTATCCGATCAATAAATTTAGTAAGTTTAGACTTGATAACTAATACATTATAATAAGTGTTTTATTTTATTGAAAGAATATATGAGATTATTAAACTTAAAAGAAAGTTATTGGATAAACAATTTTATTGCTGATTTTCGAAAAATACGATTTAATAAGTCAAAGTTATAGAATTAAAAACTATTTTTTACTTTATAAAGATTCCTATTTTAATCAGAACATCTTCTCCATAAATAATTTATTCATTATCAGAAGTAGCTTTAATGCAAAAAAAAGGTTGCAAATTTAAGAGGTTGTTAAAATTTTTCTAAAAGTTCAGATCGCATTATAACGAATATAGGAACAAATATATGGTTAACTATTTAGTAAATCTATGTTCAGAAATATATTATTTAGGATCCCTTAAATGTTAAATGATTTGCATGTTTCTCAACACACGAGCTTGATAGAATGTACACAATATATTTTTAATCAGGGTTACGGAATAATTTAAATCACGAAAATTTAAAATATTTGTTGTGCTACCAAACGTAAAACACCTACAAAATTTGTAACACCCACATTAAATATCAATTATTTAATAATGCGTAAACTAATAATGTAAATGTTAAAACTATGAATTAAATATCAAATAACCATAAGTTACTGAACTAGTTTGGTTAACGATCTAATCTGATAAGCTATTCAACGCGGTGCCATCAGATGAAAGTGAAATTTACTTTTGTTATAAATTTTTACTACATGACGGATTTTAAAGCAAAAATTTGAATGTTGTTTTGTATTGAAGAGTCGCAATTTAAAAACGCCATCAACAGTTGCACATTAAAATGAATTACCTACTTAAGAGATGTTAATTACAATAAAATATTGTGTATGTAGTTTTTCTTGAAATTCGAGCCTTAAGCTTTCGTGTAATTCAGGTAACTATTATTTTAACTGGACACCTTGATATTGTATTAATAAAATCTGAATGGTCTGAAATGTAAGTGCAACGCCGAATGTCATGTATCGACATTACGAAAACGTTTAGCATTATAACGAACCGATGGTAGAGGTTGTATTTTGTATAAAAAATTTAGCAAGTAACAATAGGATATTATGTAACCGCCAAAAATGATAAAATAATTACCCTTTTCATACATTATGCGGTTTTATGTGGAAGTATGTGAACAACACAACATAAAATGATACAACCGGTTTAACAAAATATTTTACTTTGATATAATGGCGCCTTGTATAAGAACGTGAAATGTATGATAGTCGTACTCGTATAGTGGTAATAAGTAAAGTACAAAATTAATTATTAAGTGCCGCAGGTCTAAATATTTTGTATCCGATTTGCACCTTAGAAACAATAAGCGTAATTATAAAATAATAATTTAATGAACTATATAACATAATAGACAGGAGACACTGAGTTGAGGTTAGAGTTATGAGGAAGAGAATATTAATGTACCGACACGGTTAATGATTATCAACTTAGAAAAAAAAAGTTTTAATTATTTTTCATATGAAAATATTTTATGTACCCCATAATATACCAACGTCGAAATCGATAGAAATTCTATTATCAATTTCTTATTTCTTTTCCCAAGGTCGTTTATTCATATTTATGCTTCACTTTATTATACAATAAAACAAGCAAAATCTAGTATACTCGTAATATATTTTTCAATAGCAAATTTATAATTGAGGGAAAAATAAATTAAAATATTATTAAGACATTCCACGGTGTTTATAAACATCTTTGTAATTATATATTTGTGTATGTGTTGGTGCGTTGCGATGAACGAGAGCATTACAGCAATTATGTATTATTGGTACCCAAATTTAATTTATCAAAGGTGAACACAAAAAAAAAAGAAATCGAGAAGCGAAAAATAGACGGTGATAACTGTTATAAGGTGTGAATTCTGGAAAGATATAATATCTTTCATTTCGGTACTATGGTGTTTGTTGCCAGGTAATAAACGGGGTTATTGATTTGGAAAATGAAACTTATGCTTATTATTCATGTAGTACTAATTGTGTATTAGTGTTCAAGGTTACCTTAAGTCAACGTTAACTGACAATAAGTTTCTTATTACGCGGAGAATAAATTGGTTTTACGAATAGTGCAGAGATTTCTTGAAAAAATATTTGTTTTAATTAAGTTTTCTAATATTCGTTAAACAACGCACTTCTTTTCTTTTTAATCATTATCTCCAGTTATTGCAGGCTCAACAATACAAATGTCTTTCAAATCGAAACAGACTTTTATCTGTTTACTAACAAGCATAAGAAATTTAAAAGAATACATAAAAATTATCTTGTTTCTTTATTATAATGAAACGTCCAAGACTATTTCATTAAAAGCGTTCTTCAAAGATTGCAACTAAATCAACTTAGGTGTGAGAGCGGAAAACAATAATAAATTTTTTTTTAAATAAAGTTGTTTCATAAATTGAAATCCTAAACGGGAATCGCAACAGTGCCAATATATAATCAACAGGACTCAAATATTGGAATTTGACATATGGACATAAATTTGGCTATTTTAATTTAATAACATCTCCTGAAATATGGATGTATACATCGACGATGTGCGTCGGGTTTAAAAATTATGTAAAACATTTAAGTTTGCACCAAACAAATAAAACTGAATTTATCAAACACTGCAGGAGTATTAAAACGCTCGCGATTAATCTAAAAGTATTCGTTCCCTAGTACTGGTACTAGGAAACCTTGGTCCTTCTTACTAGGCGTTCAGAAAAGATCACATTTAAAAAATCTCTGGGTGTGCCAGACAAGTTCATGTGGTAGCATCTATGCAGATCGTTCTCCAATTCTTCATTAGTATAAAAATCGCAAATAGTATTAATGTTCAAAAATTCTATGCGAGAGCCCCGCGGTTTATTACCAAATTGCAATTGGTGATTTTAATTCCATATTGTACGCTCTTCCTAACCTATATGCCATTATGCAAGCCAATCTTTGAGGTTCGTGTAATTTGCCACACTATAATGACATGCATTAATATAAAAATCGCGGATAGCGTGAATGCTTATTTACAACCACATCCTTTCATATAAAAATTGCACATATTCGTAATGATTAAAATTATTTCTGAAAAAAAGAATCCTAGAATTGTATTCAAAACTCACTTTAGAACCTCTAACTTATACTAAAATCCAAATTTTATCATAATTCGTTAAAAAAATGTCGGAGATAAATAAAACCAGAAATAATTTCGTTATAAAAACAGCTGATTCAATATAATATATTAAAATTCATGCAAAATTTTAAAAAAATAAATTTTATTTTTCAGTATTCCGAGCCCATTGCTCATTTTCAAGATTTAAATATTCACTAAATGAATTAAAATTTATACGTTGAGATTTTATGTAAAACAATTTGTAAAATTTTAAAAAAATATTGAATTGATAAATAATTGAATCTTGAGAATGAGTGAAGCTCGAGATATCGAAAAATAAAATTTAAAAAATTTTAATTCTTTTATAATTGTGGAATATATAGGAAACCAATGTAAAATTTCAAAATTCTATTCTGTTCGAATGTTATCTTTTGTGGAAAAAGAGGTATACAAAATTGAATAAGAAATTTCCACTGATTATACAATAATAACGGAAATTCTGTTTTGATCTTTTATTTTCCGCTCTCTTAAACAGCTTATTATTAGACGAGCATATCATGGGCGCTATAATTACACGAGGATGAAGTTATAATACGAACCGATAGGTGTTGCGGCCTCATATCCATACGTAATTGATGTCTAGTTTCAAAAATAAGAATTTCCCCTGTTTCGGAAGCAACCCTTCTCTGGAAATAATCTAGAACTTTTGGAAGTAGCCATGAACATTTTACAAATATTTTTTAAGCTTATTCAATAGCTTACTGATGAATATATCAACTAGAACGAAAGTTCAATAGTCCTTTGTACGACGAGGAGAGTTTATTATTTCAGCTCATCGCGAGTATCCGTTGGACCACAACTAAAGCTTCATATATTTTAGCCATGGTACTTGGTTTAGACCCCATATTTCTTCGGTTACCTTTTTATAATTGAAGTCAAAATACATACTATTATCTGCTTTAACCAAGACTTTTGTGGAAATAAATTATCCACTTTCGAAATTGCAATATCTTTACTCTCCAACCTTTACCAATATTGTTAAAAATTTGGTATCTGAAAAACATTGATAAAGGATAGATACAAAATAATTAATCGGGGAATAACAGCCGATAAATATCAGTAAAGATGATCCACAGAAACAGCAAGCTGAAAATGTCGATAATATTAAAAATTGTGATTTTAAACAATATTTTATTAAAAAAAATTATTTGGTTCTTGTATAACGAAAAAAGTTCAAAATGTAAAAAATAGCACTACATAGTCCGATTTCACATACAAATCACTAACAGCTCGTTAGGCATGAGCTATGTAACCTTTTTATATGATTCTATGTTTCGTACACCGCACCGGATAAACCCAGAGAGACGCGAATTCGTGCTAAAATTGAAATATTATTTTACTATTATTTTTAACTGATCGAAATTGGCCTTTTTAAAATGCATACGAAAGGTAAATATAAGGCTGGGGAAAAAGAAACCCGTACATTTTATGTTTATTTCGGGCATTTATGTAACAACAACAATCATTCGTTTTGGCTCAAATATACGCCGTTTTTATTTCGATAACTCGTTGCCATTTAGAAATCAGTTTCATTATGCCGCTTTCCCAAAACTGTTTGTCTCTATTAGCAAACCTTTTGAGGCCCTTTTTAGACCACCAAGAGCATTTGCCATGGACAAAAAGAGATGATAATCCGGTCCGGACTATAAGGTGAATGAATATTAACCTCCCAACCAAGCTCCCAGAGCATCTATGGCGGTTCCTCATGGTCGAATGAGGCCTGGCGTTGCCCTGGTAGAACACAGCGCCTCTATTGGCTAATTCTGACCGCTTCTGGTCGATTACTGCCTTTACTCGGTTCAATTGTTGGCAGTAGAGGTCCGTTTGGTCACTGGGCAGTAGAACATAGTGGATGATTTCCTTCCGATCCCATCAAACACACAGCAAAAACTTCCTGGCCATCAATCCTGATTTGGCCGGCATTTAGGCCGCTTCGCCCCGCTTCGACTAAAATCGTTTCCGCTTCATATTGTCGTATGTGACCCATTTCTCGTCGCCAGTCGCCAACCGCATCAGAAACTGCTCAATTTCGGGTTATTTGGCCAAAAATTCGCAGATGAAAACACGTTTCATCAAGTTTATTGCGCCAACTCGTGCGGTACCCAAATGGCGAGATTATTTTTGAAGCCAGACTTATTTAAAAGTGTTTTGTAGCATCACCTCCTGGGCGATGCTACAACAGCTCGCCATGGTCTGCTTCGATAATTTCTAGGATTTTATCGACATATTCGACGATAGGTTTCCCGCAGTGCGTGGTGTATCTTTGATATCGAAATTATCGGAGCGGAATCGACGAAACCAAAATTGTTCATGATTAGTTGTGACATTATCGAGACCCGAGTTGTGACATTATCGAGTGATTGCAATCCCGGGATCCTAGCCACAATTAGTGATTGCAATCCCGGGATCCTAGCACATATTTGAATCCCGTAATCTCGGGATTTTTTAAATGAATCCCAGGATATTTTAAAAGTATAAATATAATTTAATAATTTTCTTAAATTCATTAATTGGCCGCTGACCATTAACAATTTTACTTTGTATTCTCCTATAGGAACCGGAGAATATATTCTCTTTAAAAAATATTTATGGTTGTGTTACAAAACGTTTACAAAACTAAATAAAACTGTGTTTTCCCGTTATTTTTTAGACACCATAACGAGTATATTTTACTTTAATAAAAAACATTCAGACTACTCGTTTACTGATTTTTTTTCCTTTTCATTTTTATATAAAGCTAAAACGTTCAGTCCCGTGCAAATTTGCGTGTGACTTAATTCCAAATCCGCCGACAAATATAGAATCGGAGCGGGCACTCGGACGATGGTATTATTTTTTTAAAGTCATATTTTAAGAATAATGTAAAAGACAATGTTTAAGATTATGTTTCGCGTCTTACCTAAGCTGTGACAAATAATATTTTTTCTTTTTTTAATATGAATTTTAATTTATTTTAATGTGGATTTAAATTTTTTGAATAAAAATATTTCTTAGATAACTGAAATATTTAAAATACCTATATTTTTTTTGTTGATTTGTATATAGCCTTAATCCAGGCTCCCGAGATCGCGGGATTAAAAATAACTCTAAAAATAACTTTAGTTGTATCTAAAGCACAAGTTTGAGGAACAGAAAACTTTATCGATTTCCCCAAAACATATTCATTTCCTCATCATAAAAAGTCGAGACCGCATCTCCTGTGCCATTTATTTTAACTCTAGCTGCCGCAGCTATATTTACGTCTTAAACTCTCATATTTGATCTTTATTTTATCTTCGTCCTTACACTACTTATTCAAGGAGTATCGATGATGTTAACCTAACAATTCGATGTTAAACCTAATAAGAAATAATATACGAGTATGTAATACAATTTTGGTGTAATATTTATATAGTAAACGGATTTTTCCAATATTTGGATAGATAAATTATTTACATTTATATCGATGTTTATTCTTAACATCTGCTTTATTTCATCGTCTGTCCATTTTAATCCACGAGTTTTCTTCTGGATAAATTCCATATTCTAGAAATTTTTATCACAATATAAGAACATAACAAATTTAAATTTAAATGAAGATGTCCAAAATACACTGCTATGAAAATTTACATTGTTAAAAATGCAATTTGCTACCTATTATAATTTTGATAGCTAGTATAACGAAATATTATAAAAAAACTTCTGTACGATGTATTCATATGAACGAATGATATTATACCCACACAGTAGTGTGAGTTAGTTCTTGCTTAAGCCAAATAAATAATTGATTCGGATTTATTAGAAGGCTTATTTACTTACGCAATTATTACAGTCGGTTAGTCGAAATTACCAAATTATTTTTCTGGTCGGTGCTGAAAGGGCTAGGAACATTTTACGGCCAGTACCACATATGGAGATTATACACTCGTAGATCTTGAGGATATATCAGTCTGTCATGTTTAATTTTTTAGCACCATTTAAGTAACTAACGGTCATTCCGATGTCTTGCTCTTGCTATTATTTTATTAACCTTTCAGCTGGAAACACTTCTTTGGTAGATTTTCTCAAATTCATTACGGTAGTGATTATTCAAGATACAATTTTCAACAGTTTCTCGTGGTGTGTTTTATTATTTCGGCTTTGAATTATAATAAGTTACTTAGTATTTAAATAGTTTATATTCAAGGATTACAAAATTTGATCTTATCAGTCAATGTCAAGTTTTGAATAGTAAAAATGCCTTATCTTCTTCTGCTTTATCTGTGCATCACATTTTGTGACATCTTAACCTAAAAGCCGTTAACGAGAAAATTCACCATCAAATTTAAATAGCCACTTCACGAATTTCAATGACCAACAATGGTATCGTTCCTACATTTTAATCGAATCAAAAAACTTAAAGTAAAACGTATAGTGGTAATATAGCCTTATAAGAATATAAAACGTAACAATATTTATGTCAATGATGGAATAAATTATGTATTAAACCACTAGCCACGGTACATGTGTGTAAAATAAGTACATTAAATACTTTGAGGTTATTAACCTTGTAATGCATATTATGTTTAAATAGCGGAAGATAGATGTAGGTTGTTTAGGAAATTGATTACCGAATGAATTTACATGCTCGATATTATAATGTGTAATGATCCAATGTATTAATTACAAAAAAGGGAATGCCACTTTCAATTTTTATGAATGAAATTATAAATCTCAAACATTTATTAGAATAATACCAAAAAAAGAAAAACTTCCAGAGTTGAATAACTTGGTTGCAAATTTTTTTTTATATCGTTAATTTTTCGGGGGGCTAAGAAAGTTTTATTTAACGGATTTTCGATATAATCATACGAATGCATAAAATAAACACCTACACGAATTTTCTAATATAGTTTGTTAAATCACTTTTATGTAATTAATTAATAGATTTGTACACATATAACATAAAAATAACAAGAAATTTTAAACTCATTAATCATATAGCAAATCATTGACTGTCAAAAAGAGATTTATCTTGCTTAACAAAACATAATAGATAATTTTAGTTTATTGATGAATAATTTATAACAATAATAATAAACAGTTAAGACGAGTAGCAAAAAAATGTATTTATCAATCATAAAAATTTAATTAAATATTAAAATCGATTATTAAATGTCTTGTGCACATAAGAGATCACAACATAAAAAATTATTTCGGTGAAAGCTAAATTAGAATTTCAATTTTTTTAACAAATTAAATGTCTCAATTTGGATAATAATTGGTTAGAATTTCTGATAAAATTTACTTTTATGTCAAAGTACAAAGTGTAAATATTGTAGGGGGCTAGGTACACTATAAAAAGCTAATTAATGTGATCAGTTGAATTTTAATATTCTAAGGTAAGAAAATAGTTCTTAAAAATGTTATAATTAAAGAATTTGTCGTTTGATTTTGTATGTTTAATTATAAGTGTACGTTAAATGGTTTTTATAGTTTTATGAATAAACTATATAAGCCCCACTATAAATATTTCTTTTTTATATACTGCATACTGTATTTTTAAGTTTTATTTCTTGTGTTTTATTTTTTTACACTTTCTGGGTATAAAAAGAGAATGTTGGAGTTCCACAAGACACAGTTGATATTAAGATTTCGCGTGATACGTGAATATATATATATTATAAATAGTTATTAAATTTGTTTTGTTATTTTTTTTTATTTAAATAAAATTCATCATGAAGAGACAGTGCATATTACTAGTTTTAGCCCTTTTTGGAACCGGTACGTATTTGAAATTTGTAAAAAAAACAAAAAATAGTGAAATAGTGTTATATAAAAAAAAGTACATCTGAACATAAACTGGATTTTGTGGTGAAAATATAGTTGATAATATTTAAACAAATAAAAACATTATATAATAATATAATATAATATAAATGTTAAATAAAGTTAAATAAAGTTTTTAAATTATCACGTAATCAACAAGATGTTATTGCAAAAATTACAAATTACATGTTGTATTCTTGGAAATATTATTTTGGTTTATTGACTAATTCACAATTTCATTCACGTTTTATTGTAATATAAAGTTTATTGATTGTACATAGTTTTTTTGTAGTTATGATTTGTAATCTAATATCAAATAGTATTGTGTGATTTATAGAAAGTGATATATGTAATATGAGTATGAAAAAATTGAAATTTTATCATGTCGATAGTTTTGTGGTGCAGCGCACATTTATACATAGCCACACTTGAGTAAAAGCGCTTTACAGAAATTAGAAAATTTTTTTTTTTATTAAATTAATTTAGAACAGCTTTCTAATCAGTAAAATGCAGAAGAAAATGAAATCTGTTTATGTTTACATTATTACGATCATTATTGTATTTGTTGTTGTTAGTTAAAGAAAATGTCATATTAATTAATTATAATTAGTAAATGTTATCGTTATGTAGATTACAATGTCAAGATTTTTATAATGTAACCGATCTCAATGTGTGAAAGTATAATATGCATAGGTTAATATAAAATTTCACATTTTATAATAATTCAGGAAAACTTAAAAGTGATTGTTCATAAAGCATAATATATCTTGATTACCTTGAAAGGTAACAAATAGTTGTATATATAGGTGCCACCGCCGCCGTCGCCAAATCGGTATAATAATATGTGCATGTATGGGATAATACGCAATTAAAATGCTTTCTAGAAAATTCTGCACACAATTTATACAGGCGGAACTTAAACTATGTGCATGATGTGCAGAAAAAACCACACCACCGAAGATCAATGCCAGACCATTGATAAAACTAGTTTTTTATTATCATTTAAAATTAAAATTTCTACTAAGAAAATTAGATACATACCATACACAAGATCCAGTTATGCTGGTGTAAAAGTAAATAGAAAAAAAAAATTAGTTCAAGGTATTTCTCTTATAATTTTCTTAACCAGTATATAATAATTATCTTGTCTCTTATATCCGTTCCTCAAAAGATAATTCACACAGACAAGAAATTTAGATATTACGCAATACCAGGTGTGTATTGGAACTTAATTGTAATATAATATATATTATGTGTGACATGTAATTAGATCATGGTAATTTCATATATGCTACATAATCTTTATATTTCATAATTCGTAAATTGTTATTATTCAAGAGATAAAATAAACGGGTTTACCCTACAATTTTGTACGAAAGAAAAACTCCAAATATCGACCGGTTTTTAAAAATAAAAGTGAAACTTTATATAAAATTTGTTTATATCTTATATTTATCTTTATTTTGGGTAATACAAATATAATAGAAGAAAGTAATCAACAAACAGTACCCACATGATAATAATCTTCCTTTTTCTTGTATAAACGCTTTGATTTTAAAATGTCGTTCTTATAATACGATAATAATTCACTTTCGTTTATAACAATTGTTTCTTATTTATCTTGATATAAAATAATGACTCATCGCGGTAACATTCGTCTTGCACATTTTTCTTAAGAATTTACCTCAACTTATGTCGAATGTATACATTAATCCACGAGGTAGATTTCGCGCATTTTTTATACCTATTAGTATATACGTAGGAAGTCGTGAAATACATATTAAAAAAAAAAATGTAAGGTCACACCAGTAAGAATAAGAATAAAACAAACCGGTTACTTTAATTAGATTTTTATGGTGAACTGTGTTTTATAGAAAACAAAATTATGTTATCGTCTAGGCAAGCAGGCTATGTAAAAAAAACAAAATAATAAATTTTATCATGTATCAATCTGACAACAAATCAATTATTGTTTTTTTATTATGTGCTTATTCACACATAGTTTTATAGAATTTTCTATTCAATACCGGATATCCTAATTTTTAATTTAACGACATTAATTTCCTGTAAAATTCTCATATACGTACATAATAAGCATACAAAGTCTTTCTCTCGTTGTAATTAAGTTTATTGAACTGTGTTATGTACTGTAAATAAATTTGATAATTCGAATATTTTCACTTTATGCAATAACTATAATATTTTTGGATTGAATGTTTCGCAATTTTAATAATTATACATTTTTTTACGTTACTTTACTTACTTACTTACAACCTATTATTTATATTACGAAAAAGTAAAAATAAAAAACTGGTTTCTTAAGTGTTCCAGTGCCTCAGAAACAAAATGAATTTTTTTAACTCCCAACAGTCGACCACACCTAATACATATTACCAATATTGAAACCTATTACCATAACTATACGTCTGTCGGTTTGATAATAATAAATTTACTTTACACTATTTTTTATTTACTTTCACTTTTTATTTTTACTTTCATTTAAAATAATTTACAATCCCATATAAAGTTTTGACGACTGTTATAAGACGTAAGTCAAAAACGTTTATTACATAAAGATTTCAATTATTTACCTTGACAAAAACAAATTTTTAGCGTGAACGTGTTAAAAAATGTATTAGATAACTGTTAATTTGCATAAACTGTATTATGTATAGGTAGTTTACTGACGACCTTAACATAACTTACACCATCTTAAATGTCAACTCGCGCTAGAGATTACTAACATACATATCCCAGCTGCACTAGATATATATTTAAGCAAAAAATGTAAAAAAAACTTGAATTTCTACATCATTAAAATGTTAATTTGTTTACATCGTCAAGGTCAAAAAACTTATTATTGTAGATAGAAATAGCAAATTCATCAAACGGAACATCTTCGATTTTTTTTTTGTTACGAGGCAGAATAGATTTATTATTTTAATCAAATACTAATCAGGTATAAAATGTAAATTTTAATGATCAGCACAAAACTTTCTATCAAAAGTAAAATTACGTGAACAATTTAATTTTACTTTCTTTTCAAAGTTGACAATTTTTTAAATTCCGAAGCTTATCGCCACACTTATTACATAAAACATTTTAGTGAAAGGGACATATTATTACATATCGCGCTTGAAAGCAAAAATGTACGAGACTACCTTGAAACTCTATTGTCACTTTATCAAACTATGTAGTTTAACCAGTTACGAGGCAATTTTTGATGAATGAACCATCTTTCCACATACGCGTGTTATTTTAAAAACCCCAATAAATTTTGTTAACGTAATATTGCAAAAGTTAATCTGCTTTTTGTACAAAAATCAATCAAATTCGAATAATTTGGTCGGATTAAATAAAATTATAATCCTTAATAATAAATAAATATTTTGATTGGCAATTTTATATTGATATTTAATACTCTATTTTTTTTGTATTTGATTTTACAGCCATTGCACAAGAAAATTTTAAATGTCCAGATGAGTTTGGTTTTTATCCACATCATTTGTCGTGTGATAAATATTGGAAATGTGACAATAATGAAGCCGAATTGAAAACATGCGGTAATGGTTTGGCTTTTGATGCATCAGACTCAAAATTCTTAACAGAAAATTGTGATTATATTCATAACGTGGATTGCGGAGATCGTTCACAACTCGGTATGTATTCCTTTAATTAAATTATTGATTGTATTATTATGTATATATTACAAAATATTATATATAAAAGTTGTTGACATTTTAATATTTAATGTAAAAAAAAATTTAAATGTTAATGAACATTATAAAAATTCATAAGAGAAAGTATAAATGAATTGAAGGTTTATTACTATCATCGTTATTTATTTTATTTTATTTTTTGTGTACAGAACCACCAATCTCAACAACACATTGTACACGTCTATACGGTATATTCGCTGATGAACTTAAATGCGACGTATTCTGGAACTGTTGGAACGGTGAAGCCTCAAGATATCAATGTTCACCTGGATTAGCTTATGACCGTGAAGCGCGTGTCTGTATGTGGGCTGATCAAGTACCAGAATGTAAAAACGAAGGTAAATTATTCGTAAACTATTTTGGTTTTGATAATACTAATTATTATATATTTTGCAGAAGTTGCCAATGGATTTGGATGTCCAGCTGCAGGTGAAATCGCTAACGCCGGTTCATTCTCGAGACATGCTCATCCAGAAGATTGCCGTAAATATTATATTTGCTTAGAAGGTGTTGCTCGTGAATACGGATGTCCAATTGGAACAGTATTCAAAATTGGAGACAGTGAAGGTTCAGGAAACTGTGAAGATCCAGAAGATGTTCCCGGATGGTAAGTAATCGTTTTACAATTTTATATATTTTTATAATCTTTGGTTTGGTTATTGGAATTTTTATATAATACGTATCTTGTAAATAATCACGTAAATAACACAATCTTTCTGAATTCTATACACTAATATACATCCACACTTTCATCTACCTACAATATCTTTTATTTGTCTTATGAAAAAAAAAATGAAAAACCAAATCCAACGACATTTTGTGATCGCGTGCTAAACAAAACAAAAAACAAATTGCTTATTTATACCGCCTCTATCTATTAAATCCCACATTACAGTGAAGACTACTATGGTGATTTGGATTTGAAAAGCATCCGTAAAAGTGAACTATTAGCTGGACTTCAAAAATCTGGAGAGCCACGTCAAACTCAGAAAATACCACTATCGAAACGTCCTGTATCAACAAAGGAGCAAGAATAAATGTATACATAAATTTTTGTTTAATTGATGTTAGTTAAAAAATTTAAAAAATCCTCAAAAAAAAAATTTTTAAAAATCAACAACATTTAGTTAATGTTTAAAAAAAATTATCTGATGTTCAAATTAAATATATTTTTTTTAAATTTAATTATATTAATCACACAAACAGTGAGACTGCTAAGTTATGTAAAATGATAAAATTAAAAAAAAACTATTTTTTTACCTTTTATAATATTAAAATATTTAAACAACAATCGTAAATCTATGATGAATTTTAGTGACTAAAAAATACATAAACAACATAATCTTCACAAAATGTCTTTATAACAAAATTTCTTTTTACTTGTTTTACATTGGATTTTAGTATAATTTATTAACTTTACATGTTTAATCAATACTTCAAAAAATTCACTAAAATAATTCATAGCCTAAAAGAAGTTAGATTTAAATTCTTATATAATGATGTGTAATTTAAAGTTAAAAAAAAACTTAAAAAATGTAAATAAAATCTACAAAATACTCAAAGAATTATGCTTAAAGGAATTTGACGTTTCTTTACATCAATTTAAATTTATAAAAAAAATATTTTGTTTAAAAAAATAATTCTCGTTATGAAATGAAAATTCATTTGATAAAAATTAAAAAAAAGAACCAAAATAAAAAAATATTTACAAAATTTAATATTTCTGTTTTTTCATCCTTAAAAAAAATGTACATGTTGTATAGTAGTATAAAGTAGCTAAAATTCTACAGTATTCTAAGCATGATCCGATACCCTCCACCAAACCCTCACCGACCATACGTAGATAATATATGTGTCACACTATCTATATTCATGTTGTGTATAATTAAAACAATTTAACAAGTATTTATTTATATAGAAAATTACTTTTTATATGTTATATATTTTAATCTTGCTAATTCATCATTTAATTAATAATCTATTACATGGAAATTAATTAACAATTATTTATAATAATAATTTCAATTAATCAAAACATCGTCACGATACACATATAAAACAAATTCTTTTTACAAGAATTACAATTTTACACAATTAGCAAAAATTATTTTAATGGAAAACCATCGCAGCATATAAAGAAAATTTCTATTATTAATTTTTTTTTTTTTAATTTCATCTCAACAACAATAGAATCCAAACGCAAAAAAAATTAATAATGTGATAACATAATAAAACAATAAAATATTAACAATATATCAAAAAATTAAGATGACACTGCTAAAAAAAAACTGTAATGAAAAATTTCTTAATCTTATCATGACTTTCTATTTTTTTTTTTCACCTACTTGGTTGTTTTTGGTTTCTATAGAGCGCGCACCAAAAATAATCATAATGAAACCACATTTAATTATACAAAAAAAAAATTATTTGTTATACTTGTGTGTTGTTGTTTTTGATACATACGACACAAGACATCATTGCCGCCACCATACCACAAAACGTAATGAATTCTGTATTGTATTCTATTCTTATAAATATTAATTGTCTCCTGCTAAGTATAAATTAAAGGTTATCTTTACTGTTTGATCATAATTATTTATGATTAATCTATCTTCTACTTGTGGGATACAAAACAAAAGCAGATTGTCATTGACGCATGTGCTTAAATTACGTACTAAGTTCGAACTCAAAATAATTGTAATATCATTAGTACCTGGACACTATTTACATAGGGATCAAAAATCTCTATGTATATTATTATTCTGTGGGTACATTCGTAATGGTAAAAACCAACATGATAATAAATTGAATATACACATATATATTCAAATATATATTGCACCACAAAAACTAAATTTATGATTCAATTAAATTATTTGATTTTAATGGTTTCATGTTTTTTTGCTGTTTGGAAAATTTAAATAAAAAAAAAATTTATTATTTTTGTAAAAAAATAAAATATGTATGCATGACCCGAAAATATAAAATTATTGATGCTGTACATAGGTTTTCCAACCGCGTTTCTCCTCCATACATTACATAAGCGTTTTAGACTCTTATAATCATCCTCTGTATACTTTATTTTTTAAACTCAGGTAAGAATATTTTAACTTTCATGTCTTGTGTAATATAAAATAAATTAAACTATTTTCCTCTTTTAGTTTTCTTGTAACATATATTATTATAGTATCCCAAAAATTATATAAGTATTAATCAATATTTATTTTCTTCCAATTTTACAGTGAGGATTACTACGGTGATGTCGATTTGAAAGCACTCAAAAAATTAGGATTCCGCAAATAGAAAACGTTTTACCTAATATATATAAAACATATATGTAGAGAGTACTTTATATTTAAAGCTTTAAGTTTAGGTTTAAAAGACAACGAAATTACAGCAATAACTTAAAAACATAAATAAAAACGGTAACTGCTCCAGCCAAGAACGTTTTATAATATTCAAACACATATGCAACATTCCTCAAGACTGAACCCCGCACAATATTGTTATAAATTATATTATATGCCAATATTTATATAATTTCAAAATTGCATTAAAAAAAATACTAATTTTTATTTTGCCAAAAAATAAATTTTAATTTGCATACAAATTAATATTATAATATTTAATTTCAAATTTTCTTAGACGACAAAAAAACTTGGCTCAACCAAAAAAAAAAAACAAATAAAATGCATATTTTATTTTTTTGTATAAAAAAGCAAAATTAAACAATTACATTTTTTTAATAAAATACTATTATTGTTATTTTTTTTAAATAAGAAAGTTTTAATGAACAATTTACAGGAAAAACTTTGGGAATAATAATTAATGGATACAGTGTTGATGGATGTGAACAGTTATTTTTTACTTACTTAATTTTGCTTAGCGAGCATAAACACCAACATTACAATGTAAATTGTTTGTTGATATATTTTATCCTGTAACAAAATATGCAAGAGCGAAAAGGAATCATTGGCCGTCATAAATTTGTTTTTACGAATTCGTACTTCATCAAATGTGCCATCAACTATTACTGATGCATTTACAACAACCACTCTTCACCATTGACAAGCTCAACTATTTTCTTATTTTCGTCATCTGAGTCCTTACGTACCAGTTCTTATGGTGTAGCTCCTATATCTGTATTACCTATTCTCCTATATTTATAGCATCTCATCCCCAGATTCGAGTTTACGAAGAGCAAATATTAAGAAAGGTTTTGAAAACTTTCCATACGATCAAATTTATTACCCTAAATTTTATCCCAAATAATACGAGTAGATCTCAATTCCAGTTGTGATCACACGAATTCAACTTATAAAATTTTGTTAACGTAAGGATCATGAAAATCTTTCGATTTTTTTTTTTTAATAAAACCCAATATTGAATTTTCCTTGGCAATGCAAATCCGCACATGTTCATGAAAGAACAGGTTCGAAGTAAACTCATGACCTAAATCCTTGATTGTATTGACTCTATCTATGCCAATCTTACCTAGAAAGAAAACAAGCCATGCACAGAACACCAAGATGTCAATAATACACACTAGGGGTCGGCACGCGCAGCATCCTGGTCGAGTAAGATTAACATCTTCAGTGCAGGACCATAATATTCAACTACAAATCCGTCGAGAGTCAACTTTAACTGCCCGACATATACATTTACGCTTATGGACAACTAAAATCATTTACAGTCAGAAACATTCAGATGTATATGGCTTCATATTTAGAGGAAAATTTAAAATTATAATTAAAAGTCAAACAGAAGATGTCATATTTAAAGTAAATTTTTTGATTAATAATGTTACCACATATATTTATGCATTTTTGTAATAAAAAAAAGTAAGCAAAATAACAATAAGTACATAAAAACAAAAAATTAACTTTAATTCAATATCAAAAAAGGAACATTCAGTTGTATACTCTGTAAAAAAAATGTAATCCCGACCTAACTATCTTGCAGTAAGCATACTCAATATTTGGTGGGGTATCCCTTGTTTCTAATAACAGCCAATCGATTGGGTATAGATTCTACTAGTTTTTTAGTGGTTTGATTTTTTACCATTCTTCTATAAGAGCACTTTTAACCCTCTAGCAAGACAATTTTTTTTTCAACTGGAAAAATTATAGTAGGTTAATTTTGAAGTGAAAATGTCAAAAAGGATATCTAAAATTACCTCAAGTGAAAATTACAGACCCAGGTGCCAATATAGGTAGACTGCCAAAAGGCGGACTTGCTGTCTCACGGTAGAAAAAATAATTCAGAAATACACGTTATTTTTCGAATTTTTATTAGTAAAATAAAAAATAATTATTAAATATTTCAATAAAATAAACATAACAAAATTCATATACATACATACATACACAATATGTATGTCCTACCTCAGTGAATTATGCAATGCTTCTATACAACATTATGGAATATTTGAAAACGTTTTTTAACTGGCGACAAACATAAATTTAATTTGCATTTTATGCAAAACATTTGGGTCTCGCTCGGATTTGCAACTAGGTAATTTGCATAGTTTTTAGCATGTTCTGTTTAACATATCAGGTCAGTGGCCAAACCGAATATCTTGCGGTGGCACATACGATATTTTTGGTAGACCATATTCCTTAATCATTTGCGCGCTTTGGGATGGCCGTCCAACAGTCTTTTTTTGTTGTACTTGTTGGAAACGACACAAAACATCTGCAATTTCCGAACGAAAATCAGCAAGTTCATATGTAGTGATACGACGATGGACAAGATAGGAATTTACTATTGTCATATCAATTAAATGATAGAATAGTCGCAATGAGTAACTGCTCGTCTTCAATCGAATTCAATTCAATTTTTTTTACTACGATCATATCGAGTCGCTTTAACTTGCTGCGGTTCCGCTGCAGATTTGAATGGAATTATTCCGGCATAAACTGAAGCCAGTCTTACATTTTTTGTGTCCTTCCATAAAACCGTTGTTATATCAATACCGCACGCATGACCTACATATTCCACTGAGTAGCCTCTTGTTTCTCTTTGAAGCTCTTTGTCGCGATCATCAGGAAGTTTGCAGTTATTTATGCGATTCGCGCGAATTGTGCCTAACGAGTATATTTCTCGTCTCCGAAGATAAACGAGCAGTGGCGTATACAAATTATCAAAATAAAGTATGTGATACTTAAAGTCTGTAATTGACTGTGACAAATGAACAACAACATTAGCACAGGCGACTAAATTCGGTGTCTTTGGAAGCACTACATTATCTCCCGATCCAGTATATATTTCGAACGTATACGAAAAGCCATACGAGTCACATGAAACAAATAGTTTTATACACCATTTACGTGGTTTATTTAGCATATATTGACGAAACCTCGATTTCATTTTAGTCGGGGATGTTTTGGCATTGAGTCAAACGTTCTATTCAAATGATCCACAACTGGCCGGATTTTAAATAACGGATCGTGGCCGTTTTCCCCATTTTTCTTTCTAAGAGTGATGTTGTTAAAACATAGAAAACGCCTTATTTCATAAAATCATGTTGACGTCATTGTGGTCCTAATTGTCTCAAATGAATGTTGCACTCACCCAACCACCCCCCCCCCCCTCCCCCAGTAACGTTCCACCCTTGGATACCTATAAATAGACATATATACCAAAACACCGATATATTTTTTAATGTCAACAGAATTTACTGTCAGCTTGGTTTGAATGTCCTGGTGGAGATCATTCATACGTTTCTTCGGAAATTTTTTCGATTAACTGATCATTAAAAAATAATCAAAGCAAAAATATGTTTTTTTCCAAGTGATTTTAAGAATTCGATTAACTTAAAGTCAATGTCCGCTGCATGACCAATAAACCTACCATTATTTAGTTGAAAGCAAGAACCGCATTCTTTAAAGACAGGTAAAGAAGACCGAGGGTGCTTTGCAGGTTTCATTGGCAGCTGCTCCTTGTTCTATATTAATCGTCGATATTTCTGGCTGTGGCTCAACTTCTACTGAATGTACCCGTTGTCCTGGTTGGTTTTAATCCATTGTTGCTGTTTTTGATAATGAATCGGTCGAAGGTATAACTGGACTCATATTTATGTCATTGATAAAAAATTCAGCTGAGGAGTTTCTATCTAGCTGAGTAACACAAAAGTTTATATCGTCATAATTTTCAGCTGGTAAATTTTAATCGGGATCAGCAATCGAATCATCATCATCAAAGTCACCATCATCATCTGCTTCACTATCACTTGATGCACTGCATATTGAATTCCACATATTTTGAATATCCTCATCTGTCATAGAGCTGAGATTATATGGTCGACGATAATCACCTGAAGGCACCTTGTTGTCTTTCTGATTCATGTTTCGTGGCATTTCTAGAATTAATATTCCAATTCATTTGGAAAAATAGCAAAAGAAAACAACAAAAGTATCCCAATCCCAAGTCCGCCTTTGGACGGTGTGCGAACAATGGAGCACAGAGGCATACTAATATTTTTAACACACTAAACAAATTTTACAATCACCAAATATAAAATTTACAACTTACCAATAATTTTTTGGATAAAATAACTTCACTCTAAATATTTTTTATATATTTTTAAAAATAACAACGCACAGTAAATACTTTTTTTAAAAAATTGACACTAAATATCGACATCTACTCTTTTAAATACCATATATAAACGATTACTGTTGGAGAATGTACACCTGCATTAATGCTTAAATATAGTATACTATAGAGAAAATAATAAGTTAATTTGGTTTTTGCCTGGCAACACATGATTGAAGACCATTTTTGGTAATAAACGTATGACAGTTAAACGATTCACATTTGTGCCACTAAATTCGAATAATATCTTAGCCAGTTCTACCGCTAATAACTTCGGATTTTTACGAATTTCTCTTAGAATAAATTTACTATCAATAGAAGTGATTTTCCGCGGTCCTTTTGTACTAGGTACGGGTTCCAGCTTATCTTCGATATAATACCGATCGCAAATTTTTTGAACAGCACTTTTCGATAAGTTCACTATTTTTGCTATTTCTACTAAACTTTTGCCTTTTTCTCAATGAAATATGATGGGGGGAGGTGATCGAATGAAGGATCGAATGTTTATCTATGTATTTTTACCTCTTGGTTTCAGCATTGCTTATTGTGATAATTAATTAATATACAGAACAATTATATTTACAATTTGCCACTTTTCAAATTATGTTACATACTTACTTGATCGATGTGGATTGTGTAAAATGTAGAAGCCGATTGATTTTGAATACAATTGTACATCGTATGCAACTGAATGTTTCCATTGTTTTTTAATATTTTGTAAATTTTATCGTATCCCGTTCGAAGTAGATTTTTTATTTTGTTTTTCAGATAAATACGATAGATAGACATACAATAAGTTTTTGTTTTAGCGGAAGTAATAAAAGTGGATTTTATTGTTTCGTTGATTTTATTTTGTCGTATACATCTGAATGTTTGTGACTGTATAAAGAATAGACTACACAAGAACAATCTCCACGCTCACTACCCGTTGAGATGTCCATCGATTCGACATGGAAATCGAGAGCTTATATATATATTATTAGTAATATATATAAGCTTATTTATAAATGATTGGTGTGAAAATCATAGAAGTTGGACAGACGAGTAATGGTGTCCAAATGGTTTTTCCTTTTTTTGGGGCAGCATCTTGATAGGGTTGCGAAGAACTCTCCACTTATTCACCAATATTCCAAACGCATTTTCGATGACACGTCGTGCTCTCGAGACTCTATAATTAAATATTTCTTTCGCATTATCACTATTTAGGGACGAATATGGTCGCACTCTTTGAAGCGGAAACGCAGTTTATCCAACAAAATAGTGTGGAAACGTTTTGGAATTGTGTGGTGTCTGGCGATCTGGCTGGATAGGGGCTCATTTCTCACAAGTTGCTGTGCAAAAAATGAGGATTTTAAAATGCCTCCATCACTTTGGCTTCCGCGAGCTCCTACTGCAACGTGGGTAAAAGTAAAGTTAGCATCACATGTTGCCAGTAACACTATACTAATTTTTTTTTATAGTTAAAAAAATCTGATCCTGTACGAGGGGGCTTTGGATTATTAAGTGTTTTCCGTCTATAGATCCAACGCAGTTTTTCCAAAACTGCTTTGTTGAATACTCCTAGTCCCCACGGTTTGGAGCCGCCACATATAACAACGAGAGAATTTTCCACAAAATTGTCCTCGTTTCTAAACTAATCTCCCTCCCGCACTGTCGATTTACCATTTCTCAATAGCCAGGCCAAAAATTTGATTGAAATCCCTTGCGATAGATAACTAAAATATTTGAATGAATTTTATCCGAAACAGCTTTTGAATGATATTTAATATACTACTTACCAAAGTGTTAGGCAAGACGACATTCTGCATCGATTGGTCGTCGCAATGAGTGCTTAGTAAGGTCGTACTTTACTAAATTTAGCAACATGTCAGAAAGTTGCCTCGACATCCTTGTGTTGGTAAAAAATTCCTCTGCATCTAAACGTTTCATTTGTTGAAACGAATTTGCATAATAGCATAGTTTAAGCAAATCGAATGTACGAACCTTTATATTTTTGGTATTGGCTTGGCTTTGTAAATGGTTTCTTCCCATTTTGGTGTATATGGGCGGCGGTGCTTCACTATCATCCAGGAGGAAATAATGTTTATTACAATTTGTTTTATTTTCATTGACGACCTCTTTCTCTGAGCAGCTTTCACTTTCGTAGATTTAATTTTTCTTTTAAAAATTCGACTTAATTGTTTTTAATTGTTCGACTTAATTGTTTCACGTTGATCGTATTTTTCAATTAGATTGTTGCCACTTTCGAATATTCTTTGATTAAATGATTTTTATTTAGTTTTGCCAGTCGACGATTTGTTTTCCTGCCGCGATAATCCCGGATATATTCAGTTGTGTCAACGGTATCGGAATGACAATTTAATGATTAGCAAATTGTTTTTCCAATTTTCCCTTTTGTTTACTCATTTGTTCAAATTACCGATCCAGTCGTTGTCCATATCTTAAGTATTAGGGGTGTAAGTAGAAATTCGGCTCTGAAGTTGTGTAACAAATCAACATTTTATCGGACAAACGATATTTTGTTTGATTTCCCATGGAAAATATATTTGCGCTCTGCGATTCCATGCATTTGTAATCTGAGTGTTACCTATATTTTACATAATCGATAATATTATATACTAAAAGTTTTGTAAGTATAAAAGCTACTCATTAAAGTGTATTAATTAGTAGATGATATTGGGTACATCTTCATTGATCACATTAAGTGGTAATGTTTGTCTATTTATTGGTGTTTGTTTTGAGTAATCTACATAGGTTAGTACAGGTAGGAATACAGATAAACGGATGCTGCCTCCTTTGTAGTGGAAGTACATGTATAGCTGCAATACGATTTATACATAAATACACACCTTACTACAAATTGTATATGAAAAATATAATTTGTGAAGCGATACCATAACATCAGTTCGAATCGCATAGCCAAGCAAAAATTATCAATATTAAAATTGAAAATTAACGTTAAAGCTCTAGTAGAAGTTAAAGCAGTGTTCTTATTAAATAAAAAAATAACAATATAAGTGCCGTGGCCATAGAAGTAATATTCGTATGTGAATACTGTTAGTTTACATGTATGTATAATATTTAATGTGTAATAAGTGCATTTTTCTATATTATTTAATAAATTAATTTAATATTTAGTGGATTTATTAAGACTTACTGGTGGCACACATAGTTGATCGAAATGGAAGATTTAATGTGTTTACGAATTTAAATGGTAATTAGATTAAAGAACAATTTACTTTGCATGCCTAATTTGTGTTTTCTTTCTTTCATTTCAACTGTAGGCGCGAAATTGGATAACGTTATTTGGAAAGACGCTACCAAAAAAATCCGCAAAGGCCACGGACAATTATTTCTAACTTGCGATTATTTTACTTTTTTATTACTATTTATCTATTTGCTTTTTAATTTCTTAATACTTAATCATATAGTACATTTTCTTTTAAATTTACAAAATAATTGATTGATTTTGCATGTGATTTCATTTAGTTTAACGTAAAATAGAGTTATGATTTTGTAATTAGTTTAGTGCATAATTGATAGTTGTATTTTTTTTGGTTCAAGTGTTTATCTAAATATTAATCGTAAATTCATTGAGTTTATTAAGTTTAACAATAATTGGGAAAATAGTGCTTTTACCAAACATATAAGAATAACCATAGTTAAATAGTGGGATACCAAACGAAAGCTTGGAAATTCTAATAATCAGGTTTTAGTGGTTGAAACCGAGGTTTACAGGTACACTCACCATTCAATTGAAGCACTTCAAGGAGATAGTGGTAAGTGATTCGTTTGTTTATACTTTTTTTTATGTGATTAACATCATCTATCGGGAATTCCACCTCATGCTATTCAATCGTTACCGTTTAAAACTTATAGTTATTACAGTAATTAACTTTTTTCATTAAATTTTTCTTATTTTCCCCTTATTTTAACTTAATATGTACTGTCTCAATTATATGCACGTTCTATAGGGTTAATTTAAATAATAATAGTTAATTTTTAAATTAGTCATTGCTAAGAAAATGTCTGATTGTTAATTGAATTTAAAGGTGGTGATTGTTTCTTACAAATGCTGTGCTATAAAAAGTGAAGTGAATCTTAATTCGCTATCATTACATGTAGATATGTCTACGGTCAAAATTTACTTTGGAGCAAAAGAACCCCCATTATTCACTGAGTACTATCCGATTTCAAAAACGTGTAATGGCTCCAAAAATACCGTAACAGTTGGTTGATGGAGCTTCATCGCCAAAAATTGAATTAAGTTCATCCATGCACTCTTGCTGCCCTAATCCACGTCGAAAGTTGTAAAAAATAATCGCACGAAAATGTTCACGATTTAATTTCATTTTTTCGCCGAGATGTTGAGTTAATGAGTACTGTAAACAACACAAATAGCGCTCGAATGTCGAAACGTTCTGAGTACGTATAATCTCAAAAATGTCAAACTTTACGATAGAGCTGTCAGTTGCCAGATTGCAACACTAGGGTTGTCCAATCCCGAAATATAAAAGGCAACCCTCGTACATTTTAGGTTAACAAATAATATTTGATGTACGCTTATTTTGACTTACCACTTGTCGAGTGTGAAGTGGGGCAAACCACCTATCCTGCTACCCTATTCCTGAATACGAATACGAATCGAAAATATACGAATTCGTATGATTGGTATTCCTGAATACGAATACGTATAATTCTAATACGAATACGAAAATGTACGATACGTTCAAAAATTTCCCTTATTCCGCAATACGAATTCGAACAGTTTTTGTGTGTGCAAAAACAAATTTATTTTCGATGCCATTTTAGTTAACGACTTTGAAAATAGAACAACGAAAATAAAGATGTAAGTAAAATATTTTTAATTATTTTATAATATTAAGGTTTTTTTTATTTAGTAATAAATTCATAATAATCAAAATAATATTATTTAAATTTACAGTGTTAAGGAATTGCTAATGATCTTTGTGTATGTGTGTTTATTTTACGTAGAAGTTATATCTATAGCAAAAATGCATATGGCGGTCTCATATTACAAAGAAAAAATCTACCAAACTACAATAGTTTTTGCTCAAATGGACAGTAAAATGTTGTGCTTTAAAAAAATATTGAAATTGTTAATTAAAATAATTAAAACATTATAAAAATTTTAGTTGATTATGTTGTATCATTTGGTAATAAAAATAGAATTTTTTTAATTAAAATGAATTGTTTTGTGAAACGCTACTAATGCCAAAACACGCCTAAAAATTACAGAAAGGATTTCTTACCATTGGAAAGATTACCAAGTGTATTTATGAAATGAAATATAAATTATGTTAAGAAGAAAGTGATTTGTGGTAAAATTATTCTTATTAAGTTATAAACAGAAAAACGTAAGAAAAAAAATGTTGGTTGTTGTTGGGCTTTTTCTTTTTGTAAACATGCAGTGTATTTTCTTGAGACAATTACAACAACACCACAATGGCTAAAAACTAAAGCATTTTAGAATTTTGCTTTGGCTGAATGATAATGCAGATTTGCATTAGTTGAAATAGCTGAATAGCGCTGATTCAGCTAAAGCAAAAAATGTTTTAGTTCTCAAGAAAATACGGCTATGTTTACTACCAGTGTCGCATTTTTCTCATTACTATGGTTCGAAAACATCGAAGCCAATTGAGTTCAACCATTGTTTTTTAATTCCTCACATTAACTTATCCTAGAAAAAAAGCAATATATATTTTGGAATGCAAAAACAAAAATAATTATGAAAAGAAAGCATGTAGAACATGAAATAATCAACATCATCTTTTCGAACCATAGTAATAAGAAAAATGTGGCACTGGTAATAAACATGTTTACAAAGAGAAATATCCCAACAACAACAACAACCAAAATTTTTATTATTTTTATTTTTACGAATCTTTTTACGATACGAAAATTTAATACGATACGAAAATAAATTGGTATTCCTGAATACGAACGTACCACAAATTTTAATTTTTACAGTGTAGGCAGAGGGACAATTTTTTGTTGTAAAATTTCCTTCAAAAAAAGACAATTGCGGTCTTACTTTGAGAAATTTACCACAACAATCCCATATATGTAATTCCAAATTGGAATTGTTTTAATCCAACTATTTTCTGTATAGAATAATTCTATTCTGCCGGTTGTAAATTAGTTACGATTTGTAGTAATATTCAATAATATTCGATCTTAATTAGATATATTTAGTTGTATTTTCACGTTTTTTAACTACAAAATGTAATTCCAACTAATAAAAATAAGTAAATACAATGTTTGGTTGTTATACTTTGAGCACAATATTTATTATGTCAAATTTTTTAATTAATTAAACAAATAAATTTTTTAAATTTTACACAATTGTGATCGAGGGCCGTAAAAAGGTATATATTAAATAATAATATTTTGCCCGTATAAAATTTTCTATCTGCTACACATGATGGTTACATAAAAAATGCATATTGCAGTCTCATATCGCAAAGAAAAACCCTATCATTTAGTTTTTGGTTTTGTTCAAATTGACAGTAAAATTTTGTGCTTTAAACAAATATTGAAATTATTAATTAAAATAAAACATTATAAAACGGTTAGTAGATTATGAGCAGTGTATCATTTGGTAATAAAAAGATTTTTTTTAAATAAAATGAAATGTCTTTTGAAAAGCTGCCATGCCAAAACACGCATAAAAATTACAGAAACGATTTCTTACGATCGAAAAGTTTACCAAGTGTTTTTATAAAATAAAATGTAAATTATGTTATGAAGAAAGTGATTTATGATAAAATTATCTTTATTTAAAGTTGTAAATGCGAAAAAATTAAGATTTTTTTTTTTATGTTTTATGCTTGGTTCGCGTATGCGATCAAAAAATGATTCGCGAATCAAGCCAATCTTTCAGCGTAATTATTTCGCATTATTACTCATAATTTGTTTTTTTTTTATTATGTTGGATGCTTCCGATCAAAATTTTCCCAAAGTTAAAATTATTTCATCTCGGGCGGGGAAATTTGTATATGTTTTCAATGATTTAATTTTCCTTTGATTCGCGAATCATTTTTTGATCGCATACGTGAACCAAGCATTACTGTAAATATTTTATTAAAATACTTATATATATGAATAATATTTAATTAATTTATAATTATATAATTTATAATTAATTTTTAATTTCTTTAAAAAAATTAAAATTTAAAAATATATTTTACATCTTTATTTTTGTATTTTTATTTTTATTGTCGTTAACTAAAATGACATCGAACACAAATTTGTTCATGCACGAACAAAAACTGTTCGAATTCGTATTGCGGAATAGGGGAAATTTTTGAACGTATCGTACATTTTCGTATTCGTATTAGAATTATACGTATTCGTATTCAGGAATACCAATCATACGAATTCGTATATGTTTTGTTCGTATTCGTACAGGAATTAATTTATAAAACTTAAATTAAGATAATTTTACCACAAATCACTTTCTTAACATAATTTACATTTTATTTTATAAAAACACTTGGGAAACTTTTCGATCGTAGAATCCTTTTATAGTTTTTTGGGCGTGTTTTGGCATTGGCACCTTTTCAAAAGACACTTCGTTTTAATTTAAAAAAATAATTTTTGTTACCAATTGTTACACTAGTACTCACAATCTACTAATCTACTAAATATTTTATAATGTTTTAATTATTTTATTTAATAATTTCAATATTTTTTTAAAGCACAAAATTTTACTGTCCATTTGAACAAAAACAAAAACTAATTGATAGATTTTTTCTTTGCGATATGAGAGCAATGTGTATTTTTTTTATAAACATCTGCTACACATGAAATAGAATATTGTATATGGCCAAATAAATCACATTCAATGTATAGTATATAATTCGATTTTTGCAACTCATTATTATTTACGATATCAAAATTTAAAAAATTATAAATATGACATCTTTGTGTTTACATTTTCTTATTATGAAGAAAATTTTACAACAAAAAAATTTCCCTCTGCCTACACTGTAAAAATTAAAATGTGTGGCTCGTTCGAATTCAGGAATACCAATTTATTTTCGTATCGTATTGAATTTTCGTATCGTAAGAAGATTCGTATCGTATTCAGGAATAGGACCTCGGTTAAATTTGAAATCGCATATTTTGCGACGCGTGGTACACAAGTGCGTTATATAAAATGTTTTGGAGTTTTTATCAAAGCGCTGCCATGGGTACGATATAGAACACAGAATGGTGATTACCAGTTGGGAACTGATTGAACACGGTTTTTAACATAATAATATTATTCCCCTATATATACCTTTAATATTGTAATTAAACAACATACCTATATTAAATAATAAACCGGATGTTTACCTTTTGCCATCTTGGTTAACTGTCAAGCATTTCGAGTTGATAGAATGTTGGAAGAATCATCTTTACAGAAATTTGATCGAAATTTGATCAGAAACTAAACATGCAACCATTCAAAGACAATAAGAAAAAATTGTTTAATCTCTTATTTTATTAATATAAAATTGATTAGAAAATCATTAACAGTTTATCATGCTCTGCAGTTTAGCACTTCATGTGGGCTCCTTTAATTTATTCACTTCGATTGTTAATTCATATTGCAGTTTGTGTATTCACTTTTAAAATTGGCTTTCTGCGAAATAAAACTAAAAATTAAGTGCGCCGAGGATTAGCACGGGTCGAAATAATAAGCCGTTTCCACCATTAACTATGAGGTAGGCTTCAATGCGTTTTTTTTCGGGGTTCCCCAAAAAAATTCAGGCCTATTCCCCGTGTTTTAGAATTATGTGACAAAATATCAAAATACTTATATATTATACACAGACATAATTCTAAAAGCTATCACAAACATTAATTTAAATGTTTATCACATATTTCATTTCATATGTTATCACAAAACTTAAAAATTTTTCAGTACAATAAAATAAAAAAAAAAAATAAAGAAAATAATAATTATCACAACCTTAAAATAATAACAAAAATCAGTCTAAAAAAAATTTCAAATTAATGCTTTCAAGTTTCAGCAGTAGCTATTAATTAGCAGTATTATTAGTAACTCGTAGCGATTTATGAGATTTTTCGTAAACTAGGAGTTTGCGTTTTCTATCTGATTCTACGTTATCGTTTTCGGATTTTGAAAAATTATTTAACAAAACGTTTGAAAAAATAGATAGAAGTGTATTATACATATGTATGATTTTTACCACAAGAGCAAGAACTATTAATATCCACTGTTACTGAATCTGTCATGAGCGACTGAACTGTTAAGCTATATAACATTTTTTAATAGTTAATTTCAGAATTTAAAAAGTTTCATTTAAAACGCAAATTATTACAAAGTAAATCGAAAACGGCGTTCATATGCATGAAAATAAAAATAATAATCTCTGAAGGTACACTTAATCCACCTCTCTGAAGCAAGTCGAAATAATCATCGTCAGAAATGACACCCTTTCCACTTCTAATTAATTGTTGATACTCAAGACTCATCAATTTTTTAGAAATGGAATGAGTCGCATACCCACCAATGTAAAGAGCTGCAGAACGGTCGAATCTATCTTCGAAAGCTTCTAAATAGTTCGACTCAAACAACTCTTGAAACATTTGGGTATTTTCAGTAAAGAAATCATACTCATGAATTTTTGACAATAATTCAAGAATCATTGTAGCATGCACAATTTTTTAGTCTGATTTCCATCTCTGACTGAGCTACCTCTCGAAAAGAGACATGGTAAGTGCAACCTCAGAGTCGTCGATACCACGACAATCTGTTTTCAAGGTTGTCCGTTTTAAATTTTCCAACCATTCATCAGCATTCGACATCAGACTGATAAATATTCACTATTTCTAGCAAAACTGTCACCATTAAGTGCGTTGAAGGTACTTTTAGCCAATCCTCCTCCAAATATGTCAATTTTCTTCCATCTTTCTAGCCAAGTTAAAAATTTTCGTAAAAAATAAAAGTCCGGGATCATCTAATCTATAAATCGGCAATCTATAAGGTTCGCGTTTCTTAATATCTTCAGTCACTGATTTACAACTTACCACGTTCCACCAACGTTTAATTATTTTTAGAAACTCTACAGCACCCTCGGTTTCTTTTAACTCCTTACTTGTTTCGAGATCAGTGATTGTTGACTCGTGAAAAACATTAGCAGCAAACTGAACATTTTGCCATTCTGTAACGCTGGGGAAAACACTTTTTTTATTTAATTTATACGCTTTTTTACTTGTTGAGTTGCTTCACTTACATATAGATCGCGGATGTCTTTGAAGCAAGCCAACTTAAGGGTCGGCGGCCCTTTAAAACCCGGATATTTAAATGAAATGTCTTTATCTTTTTTATTTGAAATGATTTGATGAAATGTCTTTATCTTTTTTATGTCTTTATCCAGTTGTTCCGAATGTTTTTAAAAATGTGAACTGGATTATACATTAATAAAATAAAACTATTAGGATATTTTGGATTTACAAATTTAAATGAATTAGGCGCAAATAAAGAAAACATATTTTGATTAATCCGGTGGTTATCCGTTATAATTGTAATTACTTGCAAATCTAATGATTGAACTAAATTTAAAACTTCTAATGTAATTGAATAGATATTTTTACCCGATAAATTACTTATTGGACGCATAGATACAATTTGTTTAATTACCAAACGCGGAGCTAACGAAGAAGGCGAAAACTGTTTTTGCGATATTAGAATTATGAGAAACCCGATAACTTTTGCCTGCTATAATTAATTTGAGCTTTCAAATACATTTCATCTACATATTTGAAGAATAACCTTCCGCTGCATTTGTTTTAAATATGTAGCCTGCTTTAAAAGATAATTTCTGTTGCCTTCAAACTGTGTAGGGTTAACATTTTAAAGGCATGATAACCGCTGTAAAGTTCTTTTGCTTGGTAGGACTAGGATTTGTTGGTCCCTTATTAACTGGTAAGCCACCGGTGACTGAAGGTAAATCAAATATGAATTTATTATGGATTTTTCTGGATATCGATTGCATAATTTTGAATTGATCCCTAATTACTTGTAGTGTATCGCAGTAATTAAAATCAATACTTTCCGCCAGATTTAAAAGGTCGTTGGTTCTAACCGATAATTCGTTTAAAATTTCATTTAATTTATCGCCCGCGGGTATTTCAGTCGGATCACGAAAAAATAAAATTATTGTTTTTTTAAATTGAGACCAACATTTAAATTGTTGATCTAACTTTGTAATATAACATGAATTTCGAAAAAAGTTACCGTACAAATGATTTGATATGTTAATATAACGCGTAATTGAAAAATCTGGAATATTCATTAAATACAGATAAACAAACTGTTCGTCGAATTTCACTTCAACGTGACACCCGATTAATCTACCAGATAAATTTAATTTAAAATCTTCAAAGCAACCGATTAAATCATTTTTCATCAAAGAAATCTCACTCACTATTGGGAGATCGCAAGACCTGGTTAAAAGGATTTTTCCTTAGCTGTGGCTTGGATGTAGATATATATTTGGGTAAACCAGGAAATTTTCGGGGTACTACATTTAATTTTAATCGCGGTTTACCGTATTGTAACTGAAGGTTACCATGTTGATTAGTAAAAATAATATCGTCTTCATTAAAATGCTTAATACATACGTGCGAGTATTTTGTGGGTTCAAAATCGTTCCGGTGGATAGCATTAATCCAAGCCTTTCTTAGATTATCCGATGTAGGAAATCGGAAACATGAAACTTTTCCGTCAGTTTTTACGGTGGCCTGATAATTTGATTTACATTCTGGTACACAGCAAGTATAAGGCATTTTGACTAACTGAAATAGAAAATTGGTAAATTACTATTTCGCTTAAAATGCATCAAACGATTGTCCCTATTTGTATCATATGTGTGTGTGTAAATTGTATGTGAAATTTTTAGAAAAGTAAATTAGGGTAACTTTTGGTTTCTAATGCCAGTGGCCCCATTTTGGTAATTCCCTGCGAATTGGGAAATATCATAATTCATATCACTAACTATTGCCCAGATTTTAAATCTATGAATAAATGTAGTTTGTTCATCACCAGCAAACGTTTTGTTTTTGCAAAAATGTCAAACACTCATCAATAATTAATTAGAAGCAACTATGAGCAAAAGTTTACTTCAGGTAACATCAGGTTGTTTATCGATATTTGATCCGATGATCGTTTTATCAAAAAGTTCATCGAATTTTAAAAATTACTTTTTTGACTTCGGCAATATAGCGAATAATAAATTTGCAAAAATTTCGCCGGTCAAAATTTTTCATGATGACTATACTTTATTTTACTACGTAAAAGAAAGTAAAAAGATTACGAAGATACAAAATGTCTCCCAAATATGAAAACAATTCAGATGTCTCTGCTCGTGGGTAGTTATTGTAGTTATTGACAAGCATGCACTAATTATATCCCTTTAGTGATTTACTAACACAATTGTGCGGGTAGGGCAAAAGTACCATGTCAAAAATTTAGTTTTGTATGTTTTTTGAACCAACTTACACATTTGTGAATTCCTTTTTGACTTATTTTCGTCCGAAAAAAAACACTATATCTTTACACACAATTGTGTTGGTTTTACTTCACATCAAGCGAATTTTTTTATCAACAACGCCTTTACATACTATGGTTTTTTACTCACACATTTGTGTGGGTTGGACTAAAACTGAGCCGATTTTTTTGTTTTCTTGGTTGAAAAAGGGATATAAAGCTGGCAAATTGTTCGAGATTTCATTATTCGTGGATACCGATTTTTCAAAAACAGTATATAATAAATTAGGTTCCTTATATGTTGCTAATTCATCGAGACTATTTCTTTAAAGGTTTCTGATCAGCTAAGTATGGGAACCTTTTCGGGAAACTGAACGAAAATGTTATTATTATATAAGATTTTGCTCGTCACCAAAAGATGAACTTAATTGGTTCAATTTTGTTTTAAAGATATAACTTTTTACCTTAGGATGTCAGAAAAAATAATTTAAATATAAATTATGTGTAAATTCTTCCCTATTCCCGAGGAATTATCAGAATAACGCCACAGGCGTAATGTTTTATAAAAAATGTAAGTAACGGGCTTCAAATTTTAGAATCGATTAATCTCCTAATCAGGTAATTTAAAAATCGTCGCTTTTTTGATGTGGGGTGTAAAATAACAGTAAAATAGTAATTGAAACTCATAAAGAACACAATTTTCAAAAACCCTTTGATAAACCGAAATTTCACCTTTAAATAAATAAAAGAGATTCCTTATGACATAATGTGCATAAGTTAGGGCTAAAGTAGTAGATGACGTATACATCGCGGAAATCAAGTAAAATGATTTTTTTTTTAAATTCTTTGTTGGATTGTTTATCTATCGTTTTTAGGTGGTGCAAGCCGAAAATTTCAGAAAAATTATCAATTTTCCGGGAAAACTTTCACATTTTTTTTAGAAGTAAAAAAATAATACAGGGTTATCCAATTCGAGGTTGATAAAGTAGAAATCTGTATACCGACATCTGTCAAAGATAAACGTCAAGTACGCTGTCATTTATTTAGTTGACATTCTGCCATTTAAGAATATGGAGCATTTAACAATCGACCATCGCGTTAAAATTATTAAATCTGCTGATGCTGATTTTTCGAACAAAATTTTCTTCAGTGATGAAGCTCATTTTTCGCTTGGTGGATACGTTAATAAGCAAAACTGTAGAATTTGGGGCTCAGAAAATCCACAATTGATTGTAGAGAAGCCATTACACCCGGAAAAAGTCACTGTTTGGTGCGCATTGTGGTCTGGTGGTGTGATTGGGCCGTATTTTTTTTAGAACAACCATGGACGAACCGTTACCGTCAATTCTGAGCGCTATGGCCGCATGTTAACCGATTATTTTTTTACGAAAATCGAAGATTATGAACTTGACGATATGTGGTTTCAGCAGGATGGAGCAACCAGTCACGTAACACGAGCAAATCGAGATCTTTTGCAAGAGAAATTTCCTGGACGTTTGATTTCGCGATTGGCTGATGTCAATTGGCCTCCAAGATCCTGTGATTTAACGCCTTTGGATTTCTTTTTGTGGGGCTACGCGAAAGATCGTGTTTACGCAAACAATCCTCAAACTCTTGACGAATTGAAAACTAATATTCGTAAGGTAATGGCCGAGATACCGCCCGAAATGTGCCGAAAAGTCATTGAAAATTACCTCAAAAGAATCAAGGCCTGTAAGAAGTCCCGTGGAGGACATTTGAATGATATCTTGTTTAACTAAAAATGGCAAGGATCAATCTGTAAAATGAAATAAAAATTACAATACATTCCGAATATTTTGTGTGTTTTTTTTAAGTTTACTTTATCAAGCTTGAATTGGATAACCCTTTATATAATAAGTTTTTAATAGATTTCGATGTTGGAATTGTAAATTTACGGAAAAATTCCAAAAAATTTCCGCGAAAATTTAGAAATTTTCCATAGTATTTCTAAATATTTTTAAAGATCTAACTTTTGGCATTCGGCAATGATTTGAAAAATTCGCGGAGGAGATGAATGCTAAGCGGCTTTGAGGAGTTCCAAATTTTAGTATACCTACAGAAAAACATACATTTTTGAAAAAAATTTGTTTTGATTTTTTTTTATAGTTGACTTTTAATTTTTTGTGGAGAAGCGGGAGTTTGGGGGCGGCAGACCTCATCCTCTAATGTATAAGACCAATTAAAATAACGAAAATGTATTTTTTACCTATTTTATGATAGTGTAATTCAAATTTTTACAATTAAAATTAATATTTGATAAATAAAAACCGCAGATTTTTAATTTTTGAATGAAAAAAAAACAAAAAATATTTTTGGAAAAACTTGAAATTTTCTCGGAAAATGTGGTGATTTTTCCGAAATTTTTGGTTTGCACCTCCTAAAAACGATAGATACACAATCCAATAAAGAAAATTTGTTGTATACGTCATTGACACTTACGCCTAATTTTGTACTAAATACGTATAAATTGTATATAGACATACGTGATTTTTTAATTGCACAATCCAAAACAGCTAAACTTTTTCAATTAATAATTAATTAATTCAAATTTTGACCATATGTTTTATTTTAACATGCAATTAGTAAATATAATTGTTGCACTAAAAAAATTTATATTGTGGAAGAGTTTTAGTCAATCAAACTCCACTTGCGAAAAATTTAGTAAAATCTTATAAATGTATTATTAAACATTTAGAAATCGTTTATTTTAAATTAAATGGTACATCAATTATATTTACACTTAATTATTTAAAACTTAGCTTTCTTATCGCACATTTTTAAATTATTTTATTTTTTTTTGCGCCAAAAAACTGTATCTTAGATATAAACTAGTATATATCAAAAAATCGTTTAAATTCTTTTTTTATTTATTATTCACTCGTTTGGAATATGTATTGTATTAAACTCATTAAACCTATTAAACCAATTTTAACACTTAATAAACTGTTTTTTAAATAATATTTGGCTAGGTATTTTATTATTTACTTGCATTGAATTGCACTGCCTGCACAACATATAACTAATGAGAATGAGAGAAAAGAGTAAGATTGAACGAAATGTCATCGACTATAAACATCAAAATAAATCATTACCACCCTGTAACAAACAAGCAAAACAAAAATAAAATCAAACAATTTAATTGGTTCGTTCCATTTCGGTAAACAAATTTGTAAAAGCAGAAAAAGAAAAAATCCATGTAAAATTTTAAAGTAGCATGGCCTGGCTCTGTTTCATTTAACTTACGCTACAATATGGAATTGTGATTAAATGTATGTTCTATTTTGTAATAAATGTAATTTAGTATTTAAAAATCTGTATTTTGTAATTTGAAAAGTATATTTTACCCCAATAGAAAATGATGTAAATTTAAAACCCCTGTTTTTCCTTCTTACAAATATTTTTGTTGCTGCTTGGATTTTCAACGGATGACGTTTTTTTGACGTTTTCATTTTTTAACAAAATACGATTTCATTTTATTTTTCCTGGCAACACTGGGTGGAAATCAGTGTACCGGAAGTGACAGCTTTAATAGGAGCTTTTTCAATAATTGTAATGATGTTGAAAATTTATAAAAAACGACAAAGATTCAAACAAATTTAAAGATTAAATTTTCAACAGGGGATGACGTTTTAGTTTTCTAAAATTCTGAACTTTAAAAATCAAATGTGGTGTGATCGAGATCAACATGTAGATTCTTGGTTAAATAATGTCGTGTGTTGGCCACAACATATTCACCCTCCATTTTTTTCTGGTTAATAAAATTATCGAAATCGTCATCAATAGACAAATTACTAAATTTAAGCTTACATGAAGATTTCCTCCAATAAAATATTTTACAACTTTCATCATCATAAAAAATGTCAGTGCCCTTTGACAGTTGTTTCACTCCCGCAAGTTAAGCAGTTAGCTCTTCATTATGATTTTCCGGAATTTGAGGCTGAAAACTATATTTTACATTTGAAAAGATTTACATTTTTCAGTAGTCAGTTATTTTCAGAAAGATATTATAAAATTCGATGTACGTATTCAGACCCAAAGCCCAAAATTATAATTTAAGCATTTTCCATGTTCATGAATTGAACAGTACTTTCAAGCAAATCGAATTTTCTAGCTTCAGCATATGAATTAATTAATTAAATTCCTCTTAAACCCTACAAATACAATTTACTTTATCTTTCACTGTAGAATCTCAATGTAGGAGTCACTTCTCTTTTTAACTACATATAAAGTATGTACATAAATACAAATGTTTCAGATTGTAAACTTTTTTATCATATCATAAACTAACCAACTCTGCTGGTATGTAATCTATCATTGGAAAACCTACATTAGCATAAAAGTTTCCAAACACAGACTCACATAAAAACCATAAAAATCCTAATTTTTATAGAGTTTTACAGATGAAATCGTTTTTTTTTTGAGATTCTCCACAAAAAAAACTAAATTCATACAATAAAAGGAAAAATAATAGTAAAAATTCGAAGTAACAAAATAATGTGAGATCAATCTACTCGTAAATAAAAAAAGTCCTTTATAGTTCTTTATCAGTAACATAAAATTTGTATACAACTTTAATTTTATTTTTAAAAATAAAAGTTTTCAGCATTTTATTTAGAATTTTTTGTATTTTAATTTTTTTTGTTTTTTTTTTTTTTGTTTAACAAGTTCCTATTTTATTATGTTGACAATAGGAAAAATTTTAATCTCTTTTTGATCTCATGACTGTAGGGAATTTAAGTACATACTATAGACATCCATATATACTGGATAACGATAATCATGCAGTATATAAACGTACATAAAAGTAAAAATAAATGAAAATTAAAGTCATAATTTTAAAATTTACGAAAATCGAAAAATTTTATTTTACTTTTTCTACGATAAAAACTAGATGAACGATGAATGAATTTGAAATAAAAAAGAAACCCCAAAAGTTACAACCAAAAGTAATTCACTTGCAAATTGTAAACACTGACAACGACAACAACAACAACACCAAAAATGTAAGTAAAACAAATTTGTAATCAAAAGATTAAACTGATAGAACACTTTTTTGAATTAACGTAAAGTAATTTTTTTAATTGAATTTATATTGTTTGGTCTTAAAATGAAAAGACACACAACATACACCGATAAGATTAATACTGTTATGCATACATTTCTATGCTCTCGATTTGTTTACCGAGCAAGAACACGTTGTTTTTGTATGTAAGCGATTCGGAAAAAAGTTACAAATTTTGACAAGATATTTACTTTATTTTATGTACAAAATAAACAGGTAACACCATAATCTGTACAAGGAAATATAATGATTTTTATAAACCACGTTTTATTCATTAATCCATTATCTCCCTTATCAAATAATTTGATTATTATTTGGAAAATGAGTTTGCATATATATTTCCAATAATCACCTTAAACTGTGTGAAAAACAGATTTTTATGTTGATTTTATATTTTTTGGTATTAAGACGCACACATCTTGTATTCTCGGTTCCTTTGTGGGGGGAGGCATAATTATCGGAAAATAGGAAATATTGTATTCTTTGTATCTTATTGACGGTGATTCTTGCTTGTCTTTGTCCGGCGTTGCTCATTTGATATTTTGACAACATGTGGACGCCGTTAGTTTGAAAGGAGAGTTAGTTAAACAGGTTTGACGTATGGTATGTTTTACTAGTTTCCTAACAATAAATCCTGTAATATATTCCAGTATCAGAATCATTAGTTTACGTGTGTACCATTAATCGTTTATAAAAAGCTTCAAATTTTTTCACGGTGGGATTATTATTATATTTGATGGGATATAGTGCCAGAGAGAGAGATTATTATTATATCCTAATCTAGACCGAATATTACAAAATACATAACTCGACATGATCCTGGTTTTTGAATTTCGTTAAATTGTAAATTTTGAATATATTGAATTGCGTTTTGAATTTAGTCCTCAATATCTTTTAAATTTAAATGAAGTATTGGTTGTTTGAATCTGCGCCGAGAAAAGTTGCTGGAATTTAAATGATCAAATCGCTCATTTGCTGCAACAGTGACACAACTCAATTCACTCATTTCTGAGATATTCGAATCAAACAATTCCAAAAAGTTCATATTTTTATTATTTTATATCAAAACATACTCTCTTATGTAGTTATTTCTGGCAAATTAGGTAAAGGCCTATAACAAGGAAGTTGACCCATTAGCTGCTGCTCCGGTTTTGTGTTGAAGCGGCGACAGGTGATACATAGGTGGATGACTCGTCGAATCAAATTTTTAGCTCTTGGTATTGCATATCGTTGTTTTGCCAAGGTTAGGACCAACTTATGACTGGCGTGCATATTCTTGTAGTGGATTTCTCGAACTATCTGCTCAGTAATGATGTGGTCGTGCGGTAATATAATTGGATGTTTGGCATCATAATTAAGGTTGGCATTCTCCAAACGTCCCCTCATTCGTAGCAACCCATGGTTATCGATATATGGAAATAAAGAAAATATTTTAGATTGTTTTGGTATTGATTTATAATTTAATAACAAATTGATTTCATTGTTATATGTTTCATATTGAATAACTTTAAATAGGTAATGTTCAGCATTTAACACCTCATCTAAGGACAACCTTTTGCCCAAATTGCGATTTATTTTTCGCGACTGCAGGTTCTTTTTATATCGTAGGATAAATGCCAAAACGTGAGTTAAAGTACGTAAATTTGAAAATTTGGATATCAGCCCCGTTACAACTTCATGGTGTTGAGAGGTTGAAACAAAAGTGGAAACGATTTGCTCATTTTCCAAGACGTTAATTGTAGGTGAGCTTGGGAGTACTAGTGGGGCTTTATGCAAAAACGATGGACCTTTAAACCACATTTCGTCATTAAATAAGTTTTCCGGAATTATACCTCTGGTTGATTTATCGGCTGGATTGTCACTGCTTGGCACAAAATGCCATTGTGAAGGATTGGTGGCGCACATAATTTCCGCAACACGATTTGCTTGAAATGGTTTTAGCACCTTCGGTGGTTTTGACATCCAATGTAATACGATGGTTGAATCAGTATATAAATAAATTAATGGTTCTCTCGTTAACTTAAGAGATTCTAAGGTTAAATTCAACATTCGGACAAGTAACGTAGCGCCGTTTAGTTCCAGTTTCGGGATTGTTAGTGCCTTGATGGGTGCAACTCGTGTTTTGGCCATTATTAGGTTTGTTTTAATATTTCCATCACTTGACACTACTCGAGAATATATAACGGCAGCATAAGCATCCTTTGATGCATCTGAAAACCCGTGTAGTTCCACTCGATCATCAGTTGTAAATAACCATCTGGAAAATTTAACATCTGCCAACAGATCTAACTGACCTCGGATTAATAAATAATTCTGCAAGATGTTTGGTGGTAACTCGTCATCCCAATTGATGCCTTCTAACCATAGTGACTGAAATAAGATCTTCAGCCCAATCGTAATAGGTGATAGTAATCCCAACGGATCGAAAATACGTGACGTTTCTGATAAATATGTTCGCTTTGTAATCTTGGATGGTGGCTCGGGTAATGATACTCGGAAGTGGAAATAATCTTCTATTGGATTGTATTTTATGCCTAATACTGAAATTACTTGACTATTATCCGTAATTTCCCATGATATCATTTCGCGATTTTCCGCTTGAATATTCTTCAGGAGTAAGGGATGATTTGCCGACCATTTTCGCATATTGAATCCACCACATTTCATTAGGGAAATTATGTCCTGTTGTAATTTTAATGCCACTTCGAGGCTATCACTGCCGGACATTAGGTCGTCCATATATAAATCCGTTTTAATAATTTGGCTTGCTTCGGGATATATTTTTTCATAATTATCTGCCAAAAAATGTAGTGAAGCGGTGGCTAAAAATGGTGCTGGTGATGTACCGTAGGTTACGGTCTTTAAACGATAATGCGACAATTTAGCTTTGGGATCTTCTCTCCACAGGATGCGATGGTAATCCTGGTCTGGAGCGGAAATGGAAATCTGCCTGAACATCTTCTCAATATCGGCGGAAAAAACATATCGGTGTTTTCGGAATCGTAACAACAAATTTATCAAATTATCTTGTATTGTCGGCCCGACCATCAAATTATCATTTAATGAGTAGCCGTTTTTTGATTTGGCGGAAGCATCAAATACTACACGAACTTTCGTGGTAGAACTGGATTCCTTTACCACGGGATGATGAGGTAAATAAAAAATTTGCTTATGCGGTTTAGATAATTCATCTTCTGGGACTAACTCCATATGTTCTAACTTCAGATACTCATGCAGAAATTCGGCGTAGGCTGCTTTTAATTTTGAATCTTGGTTTAATCGGTTCTCCAATGAATAATATCGTCGCAGAGCTTGCGAATAACTTTCCCCAACTCCGGGTGCATCGACTTTAAACGGCATTTGGACCATTACTTTATTTCCTCGCAATTTAGTAGTTGCATGAAATATGTCAATACATTTTTGTTCTTCTTCGGTTAGAGATTTGGCAGGAGTAATTTCTTCAACTTTCCAAAACCGCTCGATTGCAGCTTCTATACGGTGAAGAATCTCGGTTGACTCAGCATGAGACGATCTGATATCATTTGTGTTTTGAATGGAAATGGGTACCTTTGAATTAGATATGATTCCTCCAAGTAGCCATCCGAATTTGGAATTTTGGACACACGGATACTCGTAACCCTTATGAATTTTACCATCCAATAAAACACGGAAAAATGGTTCACACCCCAATAAAATGTCGACAGTTGCGGGAACATTAAAATCTGGATCAGCGAGAGTTATATTTGTATCTAATTTAAATAATGACTTATCAATTAACTCCGACGGTAAATTTGATGATATTGATGGCAAAATAAAAACCTCTACATCCATTTGGTAACTATGATCGACTGATGATCTAAGTTTGATGAATGATTTACCTCTTGAGCCCCCAGCTTGTGATTGGTTGATTGTGTTGATGATAATGTTGGATTTACTTCGAGGGATCTTCAGTTGGTTTATAAGACGTTCTGATATGAAATTGTGTGTTGAACCTGAATCCAATAAGCCTCGACAAGTTACCCAGTTGCCATATTTATCTTGGACGGAAATTCTGGCGGTTGGTAAGATAGGAATATTAGGGTTTGTTGCACTTGCGTATCCTTTGGTTCGATTGTTCGGTTTAACTTCATCTTGGAATTGAAACATGGTTAGAGCTGAATGTGATGAACTTGATATATCGGGTTCAGTATCAGTACTGGGAGATGAAACCGTGAAGTTCGATTGGATATTCGTCTTAGTATTTAGTTGTGTCGTCTTCAATGAATGTTGGTAGTGTTCATTGGTAGTATGCGTAATGGGTACATAATGGAGTAATGTATTATGTCGCTTTGAACATTTATTACAGTGTCTTTTATTTTTACAACTTGTAATGGTATGTTGATCACTCAAACAATTAAAACAACGTTTTGATTCTGTGATGAAGTCTCGACGTGGATTAATAGGCATCGCTTGAAATTTGGGACAAAGATACAAATAATGGGATTCATTTTTACAAAGAGGACAGGAGGGTTGCTCCCCTATTGAATGAAAGGATTTTGGATGTGGTGATGGACTTGAACTAAAGTTTCGTCTTGGAACGCTATCCTCTAGTGAATTCGTGCGTTTGGTTAGGAATTCTAAAAATTGTTCGATTGTGGGATGGTCATCTTCCGCGGTCTCGTATTTCCACAGCTGCTTCGTGTCCTCATCCAGCTTGTCGGATGCTAAAAGTATTATCCATGGATCACGTTGAACTGCCTTTTCTCCGAGCGCCTTTAATCCTCGAACCGTCTCATCTATGGTATCATAGAGTCTCGTGATATTTGTGGACGATGGTTTATTAAACTTCGGTGACGAAAGAAATTCACGAATGTAGCATTCAACTATGCCTTTCTTTTTGTCGTATTTTTTAGCCAAACGTTTTAGTGCTTCTAGATAGTTAGCATCATCGACCCGAAAATGGCAAATCGCTCTATATGCGGCTCCACGCAATTGACCAAGAAGGTATTTAAATTTTTGTGCTGGCGACAGGTTTGTATTCTCATGTACCGTTGAAATAAATATATCGTAAAATGAGTGCCATTGTTTCACATCCCCGTCAAAAAATGGAAGATTCAATCGCGGTAATTTAAAATCGGAACGAAACTCTGTCTGGGTGATATTCGCAGAAACATCGCCATCATCACGTTTAGTTGGTGAAACGGGTGTTAGCGACTTATCTCTAATGAGAACTTGTGTTTTGGAAACGAGTGAAAAATACAATTCGTCAATGGCGTCCATTTCTGAAACGACCTTGTCATCCAACGCAAAAATATCATCTTCGATAGAGACAAACTGTTTATAAATATCATGGGTTTTGGTTAAACGAACTGCTAATTCATCGTAGGTAGCGCCTGCACCTTTAGTCACGATAAAATTCGTAAATTTGATAAATTGGCCTTTAATCACACTCTTACGCTTCATCAAGGCATCCATTTTAAATTTGGACTTCAATTGGAATTAACGAAACGTTGTTCGGATTTTCACTAAACTCTTATTCACTGCACTCTTAAGATTGGTACTAATATTCTTTTAAATTGGTTCAAGCACAAATAAATTTGTAAACTTGAAATAAATTTACTTTAAGGGTTAAGACGCGTTTGAATAAAATTAACGTTAATTAGAAAGGCAAAAACAGGTTACCTGGTTTTATAGATTCCCGATTGATGAAATCACAAAATGGTGGTAAATGTTGTCCGGAACACGTGCCTCAAATTCAATGGTAGGTTTCAACTGGATAATGTTGAGTAACTGGTTTCACTCAGCTTATAAATGGTTGGTTATAAATTCACCGGATAGTGAATATTTATTTCCTCTGATGAATACTGGATAGCTGCTTTCTCACAAAATGGAATGCGCGTTGTAGCGCATCCGGCTCGAAGGACCAAATTCTGTTCAAATAGATGGCTTCTATCGAACACTTTATGCATATACTAATAATGATATGCACGGCAAATACACTATGTACTATTGGTTTTTATAGGTATTTATGCGGTAGGTATGGTGTGACAAGAAAAAAACACTTTATTTTCTATCACTTTTAATTATAATTATATTGTTGTTTATTTCACAATGGTCAAGAACAGAATGAATACAAAAAATGGAAGATAAAAGAAGGAAAAGAAAAATTTTTCTTGAAACACCACTGAACTAAAATATCGATAATATTCGAGATTCTCGTACAGGGTACTACTAAATTAAGTGTAAATTGTATGATCGCTCTTCAATTTGACATTTACAACTATTTATGTCAAAGTGATGCGGTAAACAATTAGATAAGTATTATTATTCTAATATTAAATAACTTTTATAATATTATTAATAAAATAACAATTTCAGATTACAATTGATTACGCTTATTAACGTTAGGTAAGTAAATTATATAATTTAAATAGGGAATTAAATTTAAATTAGTTTGATGTATTTCAGGTATAATGCAGGCTGCCAAGTTTACCGATGATTTATTTATTTCAGGGATGATTTACTTATTTCAGGGATGATTTATTTATTTAAGTAGTTAATTTAAACATCCATATCAAAATCACCCAATTCGCGAAAGAAATTAACATTTTAAGATATTGGAAACCATCCTAAAAACATTTCCAAAATATTAAAGCATTATAAAAACTAAGATCCGATTGAGGATGTAGGAATAGACAAAAAAATTATTTTACTAATCAGAATGTGTTTTTATTTACTTTAGAAAAACTTGGTTTTTACAAACAATTTTGAATGATATTTTCAAATCGCCCTACTGAAAAATAAAAATTAGAATCTTTAATGAATTTTACTGTTGGTACTGTTGGTTCAAAAAGGTTTAAGTGAATTTTGACCAAACTGAGTCACTTAAAGCTTGAGTAGCCAATTTTATAGCCTGGACAGACTGAGGATTAGTTAAACTGTATAGGAACCAAGTGCACATTTTAGTTGCTAGAAAAACGTACGTCCAAATTAAAATATATATTTTTTTTAAACATAGCAGACGTATGTGGAACTTTGATTCATTTGATTATGTTTACAAAAAATCTTGACGTTTTGTAATGACATTTCTTTCGAACTGTGTAATTTGTGTTCAAGTAATAAAATTAATTAAATAAATAATTTAATTAATAAATAAATTTCGTTGAATTAAATTAAATATATAAAATAAATTAGTCATGAATATGTAGAACGATTTCCAAAGTAATCGACATCCAATAAATCAATTTTCTCCGGAACCCAAATCCGCTAGTAGTATTTTTCTATATATACAGACAATATTCCAATGTTAACACATAAAGGTGTAAAATAGTAGTATTTTCATGTATTACTGCGAGTATTGTTTGGGCGAAAAAGGTTTTTTCAGTTCTGTTTTGCTACACTCGTTAACAATTGTTGTTGTTAGTTTTGCGAGTAAGCATGTTTGCTGACCGACGATTATTTTTCGTTTTTACTGATTATGATAATTTTGTAACCTACGTTTTGTTTGGGTCCCATACGAAACGACACATTTCACAACAGGATGTGCTAAAACAGGATGTCACAAAACAGGACATGGTACGCTACAGTACATGGTACGAAACAGGACCGATTAAAACAGTACATCACAGAACAGTACATGGTACACTAAACTACATGGTACGGAAGAGTACATCGCAAAATAGTACGTATTAAAAGAGAACACCTCAAAATAGTTAATAGTCAATTTTAAGATTTTAATAACTTAATCTTGCAGGTTTTTAATTCCAAAAAATTAATTAAGTTTTATTTATTGTTGCAAAATAAATCAAAATTTAAATATACATATATATAAATAAAATAAATATATTATTTATATATTTAGGTGAAGGGATATTTTGTTGTAACTTAAAGCAATTATAATTCTATATAGTATACTGTCTAATTACTCTAAGTGAAGGCAAATATCCACTTGATAGTGTCCTAATTACTAAACGTATTCAATGGTCCTGTTTCGTACCATGTACTTTAGTGTACCATGTACTGTTTTGTGTTGTACTGTTTTAAATGGTACTGTTCTGTACCATGTACTTTAATGTACCATGTACTGTTTTGTGATGAACTGTTTTAATCGGTCCTGTTCCGTACCATGTACTTTAGTGTACCATGTACTGTTTTGTGATGTACTGTTTTGTGATGTACTGTTTTAATCGGTCCTGTTTCGTACCATGTGCTGTAGCGTACCATGTACTGTTTTGTGATATCCTGTTTTGTGACATCCTGTTTTAGCACATCCTGTTGTGAAATGTGTCGTTTCGTATGAGACCCGTTTTATATACATATTTACTTGTATATTTATTGTGACGTATGCATGTACATTATACTTTGCATGGAGATAGTATTGGAGGTGAATAGCGCGATATACATTTCAATAATCACCGAAAATGTGGTTTTGCGATGTATGTACATAGCTTGTTATAACGT